>OV815988.1:0-2400000 GCA_929112965.1 Mythimna albipuncta
CTAACCTAACCTAACCTAACCTAACCTAACCTAACCTAACCTAACCTAACCTAACCTAACCTAACCTAACCTAACCTAACCTAACCTAACCTAACCTAACCTAACCTAACCTAACCTAACCTAACCTAACCTAACCTAACCTAACCTAACCTAACCTAACCTAACCTAACCTAACCTAACCTAACCTAACCTAACCTAACCTAACCTAACCTAACCTAACCTAACCTAACCTAACCTAACCTAACCTAACCTAACCTAACCTAACCTAACCTAACCTAACCTAACCTAACCTAACCTAACCTAACCTAACCTAACCTAACCTAACCTAACCTAACCTAACCTAACCTAACCTAACCTAACCTAACCTAACCTAACCTAACCTAACCTAACCTAACCTAACCTAACCTAACCTAACCTAACCTAACCTAACCTAACCTAACCTAACCTAACCTAACCTAACCTAACCTAACCTAACCTAACCTAACCTAACCTAACCTAACCTAACCTAACCTAACCTAACCTAACCTAACCTAACCTAACCTAACCTAACCTAACCTAACCTAACCTAACCTAACCTAACCTAACCTAACCTAACCTAACCTAACCTAACCTAACCTAACCTAACCTAACCTAACCTAACCTAACCTAACCTAACCTAACCTAACCTAACCTAACCTAACCTAACCTAACCTAACCTAACCTAACCTAACCTAACCTAACCTAACCTAACCTAACCTAACCTAACCTAACCTAACCTAACCTAACCTAACCTAACCTAACCTAACCTAACCTAACCTAACCTAACCTAACCTAACCTAACCTAACCTAACCTAACCTAACCTAACCTAACCTAACCTAACCTAACCTAACCTAACCTAACCTAACCTAACCTAACCTAACCTAACCTAACCTAACCTAACCTAACCTAACCTAACCTAACCTAACCTAACCTAACCTAACCTAACCTAACCTAACCTAACCTAACCTAACCTAACCTAACCTAACCTAACCTAACCTAACCTAACCTAACCTAACCTAACCTAACCTAACCTAACCTAACCTAACCTAACCTAACCTAACCTAACCTAACCTAACCTAACCTAACCTAACCTAACCTAACCTAACCTAACCTAACCTAACCTAACCTAACCTAACCTAACCTAACCTAACCTAACCTAACCTAACCTAACCTAACCTAACCTAACCTAACCTAACCTAACCTAACCTAACCTAACCTAACCTAACCTAACCTAACCTAACCTAACCTAACCTAACCTAACCTAACCTAACCTAACCTAACCTAACCTAACCTAACCTAACCTAACCTAACCTAACCTAACCTAACCTAACCTAACCTAACCTAACCTAACCTAACCTAACCTAACCTAACCTAACCTAACCTAACCTAACCTAACCTAACCTAACCTAACCTAACCTAACCTAACCTAACCTAACCTAACCTAACCTAACCTAACCTAACCTAACCTAACCTAACCTAACCTAACCTAACCTAACCTAACCTAACCTAACCTAACCTAACCTAACCTAACCTAACCTAACCTAACCTAACCTAACCTAACCTAACCTAACCTAACCTAACCTAACCTAACCTAACCTAACCTAACCTAACCTAACCTAACCTAACCTAACCTAACCTAACCTAACCTAACCTAACCTAACCTAACCTAACCTAACCTAACCTAACCTAACCTAACCTAACCTAACCTAACCTAACCTAACCTAACCTAACCTAACCTAACCTAACCTAACCTAACCTAACCTAACCTAACCTAACCTAACCTAACCTAACCTAACCTAACCTAACCTAACCTAACCTAACCTAACCTAACCTAACCTAACCTAACCTAACCTAACCTAACCTAACCTAACCTAACCTAACCTAACCTAACCTAACCTAACCTAACCTAACCTAACCTAACCTAACCTAACCTAACCTAACCTAACCTAACCTAACCTAACCTAACCTAACCTAACCTAACCTAACCTAACCTAACCTAACCTAACCTAACCTAACCTAACCTAACCTAACCTAACCTAACCTAACCTAACCTAACCTAACCTAACCTAACCTAACCTAACCTAACCTAACCTAACCTAACCTAACCTAACCTAACCTAACCTAACCTAACCTAACCTAACCTAACCTAACCTAACCTAACCTAACCTAACCTAACCTAACCTAACCTAACCTAACCTAACCTAACCTAACCTAACCTAACCTAACCTAACCTAACCTAACCTAACCTAACCTAACCTAACCTAACCTAACCTAACCTAACCTAACCTAACCTAACCTAACCTAAGCTAACCTAACCTAACCTAACCTAACCTAACCTAACCTAACCTAACCTAACCTAACCTAACCTAACCTAACCTAACCTAACCTAACCTAACCTAACCTAACCTAACCTAACCTAACCTAACCTAACCTAACCTAACCTAACCTAACCTAACCTAACCTAACCTAACCTAACCTAACCTAACCTAACCTAACCTAACCTAACCTAACCTAACCTAACCTAACCTAACCTAACCTAACCTAACCTAACCTAACCTAACCTAACCTAACCTAACCTAACCTAACCTAACCTAACCTAACCTAACCTAACCTAACCTAACCTAACCTAACCTAACCTAACCTAACCTAACCTAACCTAACCTAACCTAACCTAACCTAACCTAACCTAACCTAACCTAACCTAACCTAACCTAACCTAACCTAACCTAACCTAACCTAACCTAACCTAACCTAACCTAACCTAACCTAACCTAACCTAACCTAACCTAACCTAACCTAACCTAACCTAACCTAACCTAACCTAACCTAACCTAACCTAACCTAACCTAACCTAACCTAACCTAACCTAACCTAACCTAACCTAAGCTAACCTAACCTAACCTAACCTAACCTAACCTAACCTAACCTAACCTAACCTAACCTAACCTAACCTAACCTAACCTAACCTAACCTAACCTAACCTAACCTAACCTAACCTAACCTAACCTAACCTAACCTAACCTAACCTAACCTAACCTAACCTAACCTAACCTAACCTAACCTAACCTAACCTAACCTAACCTAACCTAACCTAACCTAACCTAACCTAACCTAACCTAACCTAACCTAACCTAACCTAACCTAACCTAACCTAACCTAACCTAACCTAACCTAACCTAACCTAACCTAACCTAACCTAACCTAACCTAACCTAACCTAACCTAACCTAACCTAACCTAACCTAACCTAACCTAACCTAACCTAACCTAACCTAACCTAACCTAACCTAACCTAACCTAACCTAACCTAACCTAACCTAACCTAACCTAACCTAACCTAACCTAACCTAACCTAACCTAACCTAACCTAACCTAACCTAACCTAACCTAACCTAACCTAACCTAACCTAACCTAACCTAACCTAACCTAACCTAACCTAACCTAACCTAACCTAACCTAACCTAACCTAACCTAACCTAACCTAACCTAACCTAACCTAACCTAACCTAACCTAACCTAACCTAACCTAACCTAACCTAACCTAACCTAACCTAACCTAACCTAACCTAACCTAACCTAACCTAACCTAACCTAACCTAACCTAACCTAACCTAACCTAACCTAACCTAACCTAACCTAACCTAACCTAACCTAACCTAACCTAACCTAACCTAACCTAACCTAACCTAACCTAACCTAACCTAACCTAACCTAACCTAACCTAACCTAACCTAACCTAACCTAACCTAACCTAACCTAACCTAACCTAACCTAACCTAACCTAACCTAACCTAACCTAACCTAACCTAACCTAACCTAACCTAACCTAACCTAACCTAACCTAACCTAACCTAACCTAACCTAACCTAACCTAACCTAACCTAACCTAACCTAACCTAACCTAACCTAACCTAACCTAACCTAACCTAACCTAACCTAACCTAACCTAACCTAACCTAACCTAACCTAACCTAACCTAACCTAACCTAACCTAACCTAACCTAACCTAACCTAACCTAACCTAACCTAACCTAACCTAACCTAACCTAACCTAACCTAACCTAACCTAACCTAACCTAACCTAACCTAACCTAACCTAACCTAACCTAACCTAACCTAACCTAACCTAACCTAACCTAACCTAACCTAACCTAACCTAACCTAACCTAACCTAACCTAACCTAACCTAACCTAACCTAACCTAACCTAACCTAACCTAACCTAACCTAACCTAACCTAACCTAACCTAACCTAACCTAACCTAACCTAACCTAACCTAACCTAACCTAACCTAACCTAACCTAACCTAACCTAACCTAACCTAACCTAACCTAACCTAACCTAACCTAACCTAACCTAACCTAACCTAACCTAACCTAACCTAACCTAACCTAACCTAACCTAACCTAACCTAACCTAACCTAACCTAACCTAACCTAACCTAACCTAACCTAACCTAACCTAACCTAACCTAACCTAACCTAACCTAACCTAACCTAACCTAACCTAACCTAACCTAACCTAACCTAACCTAACCTAACCTAACCTAACCTAACCTAACCTAACCTAACCTAACCTAACCTAACCTAACCTAACCTAACCTAACCTAACCTAACCTAACCTAACCTAACCTAACCTAACCTAACCTAACCTAACCTAACCTAACCTAACCTAACCTAACCTAACCTAACCTAACCTAACCTAACCTAACCTAACCTAACCTAACCTAACCTAACCTAACCTAACCTAACCTAACCTAACCTAACCTAACCTAACCTAACCTAACCTAACCTAACCTAACCTAACCTAACCTAACCTAACCTAACCTAACCTAACCTAACCTAACCTAACCTAACCTAACCTAACCTAACCTAACCTAACCTAACCTAACCTAACCTAACCTAACCTAACCTAACCTAACCTAACCTAACCTAACCTAACCTAACCTAACCTAACCTAACCTAACCTAACCTAACCTAACCTAACCTAACCTAACCTAACCTAACCTAACCTAACCTAACCTAACCTAACCTAACCTAACCTAACCTAACCTAACCTAACCTAACCTAACCTAACCTAACCTAACCTAACCTAACCTAACCTAACCTAACCTAACCTAACCTAACCTAACCTAACCTAACCTAACCTAACCTAACCTAACCTAACCTAACCTAACCTAACCTAACCTAACCTAACCTAACCTAACCTAACCTAACCTAACCTAACCTAACCTAACCTAACCTAACCTAACCTAACCTAACCTAACCTAACCTAACCTAACCTAACCTAACCTAACCTAACCTAACCTAACCTAACCTAACCTAACCTAACCTAACCTAACCTAACCTAACCTAACCTAACCTAACCTAACCTAACCTAACCTAACCTAACCTAACCTAACCTAACCTAACCTAACCTAACCTAACCTAACCTAACCTAACCTAACCTAACCTAACCTAACCTAACCTAACCTAACCTAACCTAACCTAACCTAACCTAACCTAACCTAACCTAACCTAACCTAACCTAACCTAACCTAACCTAACCTAACCTAACCTAACCTAACCTAACCTAACCTAACCTAACCTAACCTAACCTAACCTAACCTAACCTAACCTAACCTAACCTAACCTAACCTAACCTAACCTAACCTAACCTAACCTAACCTAACCTAACCTAACCTAACCTAACCAGTTCCCCCCCAACCCTCGTGGTGGTCGGATCGTTTCTTAAGTCGCTCTGCACTTAAAAAATCTTTTGACCGGTATTTTCTGAAGCTACAGTATCGAGTTATATATCAAATTTCGTGATTTTGTACAGTGCATCCAGTCCCGAAATTTCTTTTGTGCCGGAAAACTCTTTGTGAAAAGTTATCGTGGAAAAAGTGACAAAGTGACAACGAAAATAAACTTTGGAGCCCTGTAGCTCCTAAGGTAGATCGACGACCTAATATTTTTCCGGCCTTGTTTCAAAGAAGAAAACGAGGAGCATCATTTGACACCTCATTGACAGAAATCAAACTACGCAGTCCAGAGAAATCGGCAAAAAACCGTGAGTTATAACCTCAAATTTGACCACGCGGTTGCTGATCTGGGTGGCTCAGAGATTTAAAATTTCGACGGTAGATGGACGAAGTCAAAAGAAGCCTAAAATTGAAAAGATCAGAATTTTATCTCCTCGGGAACCTGTAAAATTTTCAACCTGAAAATTGAAGATAAAACCCTTCGTACTCGAAATTCTTCAGGCAAGACCCCCCAATTTTCCTGCGGATCCTGCTGCGCGCTGACTCAAGCAACTTATAATCATTTAGATAAGTACTTTTTACCAATTAAAAACTGAAAAATTCAAAGTTTTCAAATTTTTCCGTTTTTTCCAAAAATTTCGTTTAAACTTTATTATTTTTCAAAAATTTTTATGTACCCCTAAAAGTGCTACTATTTATACAAATAAAACAGTTTTTTCCAAATTTTTATGTTATCCCGTTTCAAAGATATAAAATTTTTCACAATTTTATGATATAAAATCTAAATTAATAAAAATAAAAAATTTTTGACTACAAGATTGTCTTCAAGTCATATATTGGGTCTACTTTAAGCCCAAACTCGCGCCCAATACCTTCGGAAACAACGAAGATAGCATTTTTCAGCCATATTGGTTTTTTCGGTTACCGCATAAATTTTAACTTGTCTCCGGAGTTATTGGACGTAGAGAGACGGGATTTCCGCAGGTGTCAAGAGGGAATAGGCAGGAACTATAATTTTATAGTTTCAGTTGATTTTCAGGCCTGAAATTTTTCGACCCTGAAATCTAGCTGAAACGATAGAGGAAATCAAGCTTAGTATTATAGCCAAAACCGCGACTTTCTGCGATTAACGGTCTCGGAGTTACAGCCTGACGAAGTTGGTGTTTGACAGTTGGTCGGCCATTTTGTTAAACTTTGGCTTTCCATAGCTCCAGAACCGGTGGCCGTAGCGAGTTACTGTTTTCACAGTGGGGCTTATGAAGACTGTCTCTATCCGATCGGCTGGCTTTCAGTCTTTTTCAGGCTGAAAAATTTCAGGATCCTGGAGACTATCTTGCGCGCTTGCGCCGGTTAAGCCAAGTCAAATAAGGTCAAACTCGAGTATTCTACGACAATTGTGAGGGAAGTTATTGCGGGTCGAAAGTTGACACTGACAGTTCTCGGACTGTCAAACAGATTTTCAAGCTCGTGTAACTCCTGAACCGGATGTCGTGGAAGGCTCGGGTTTCCACTAGAGACATTGTCTGGCTCTTTCCTAGGCATTTATAAATTTTTCAGGGGCTTTCAGGAACCAAAAATTTTTCAGGCCAAAAACGATTTCAGGAGATAGGTTTCGTCGAGCCGAGCCAGAAAAGTCCAAGCACGGCGGTGTTTGTGCAAACGGTTCCGGAAATAACCTTCAGTAAAGAGATTTGGTTATTTTTCAGACTAAAAAACCAAAATTTTAAACAGCCGTGTCTCCGGAACCCTTTGTGTGAGGTGGGTCGTGTTTGGGCTCAATAGAAAGGTCTCGGAGGGACCTGTCTCTTGGAAAGTAGAGATCGACTCTACATAGAGTTAAAAAAAAAAAAATTTTTTCGACTCGCCTCGAAAATTTCTTTTAGACAAACATTCCTGAAGGCTTCACGACGCTAGACATAAGTTAGAAGACTGTATTTTGCCTAAAAAATTTGCTTTTGTTTGTGTTTTTGACAAGCTGCAATCGCTTTAAATCTATTTTTTATATAATTATTTTTATTTTTTCCTGTGTTATTCTTCTATTTTTTATTTATACAGCTAGAGGACCAATTTTACAACTTTTACAATTTTAGTGCCTCTATTTGACGTTTCTCTCTTACCCCCGTTATGTTTGGGATCAGAACGCCTGTTAAGAAAATGGAGAATGAGAAATCTCCCAGTAAGCAAAGTACTAGCGTGAGACGTAGCATTGACCAGTGGGAGACCACGCAACAAAGCAACGATGCTACCTCTCCTACAGCCAGTGAGACGATGCAGGCAGGTCCTGCTGTAACGACAGCGAAAACGACCCTTTTGCAGAAATCACAGAAAGCACAAGGTCTCAAGCTGACTACGACTCGTAGAGTGTCGGTAGAAAACACTACACCACCAAAAGTGTACGCAAGCAGGACAGCAGAAGCAACGGCTTGTCTCATAAAGGCAAAAATTCACCTCAAAAATTCACGGAATTTAAAAACCGAAATTAAAGAAGGGGTGGAAAAAGCGGTAGAGAGACTTTGCCAACTGGTGAAGGAGGTGGAAGCAGAATTAAAAGCGAGAAGTAGGGAAGGAGACAAAGAGATTGAAGATTGCTTACTCCCTGGCCCACTGACCCTAAAAGACCAGAATACGAGCCAACTCATGTCAAAAATTGAAGAACACTCCAAACTGTTGATGGAAAGCAACAGGTGCATGATAGAGTTGAAGGCCACGATAGAGATAGAGAAGGAAAAGTCTGAAAAGTTAGAATCACCCTCTTATTCAAAGGCGGCTGCGACTCAGAGCGGCAAAGCTTTAGAAAAACGCAATACACTACACTCAGTCGTAGTCGCCTCCAGTAACGAGACAGAGACCGGGGAAGATGTTCTTGAAAGAGTAAGGAAGGCAGTTGATGCAAAAGATGGGTGGATTAAAGTAGAAAGGGTGAGAAAGGCGAAGAATAGAAAGGTTATAATGGGATTTGAGACAATAGAGGAGAGAGACAAAGCAAAGGACAGAATAGTCAAGAAAGGAGTCGGCCTCACCGTGGAGGAAGTAAAAAACAAAGACCCGATGGTGATTCTCAAGGACGTTCTACTCGTTAACACTGACGAGGATGTACTCAAAGCTTTGAGAACCCAGAACCGGGACGTTTTCGACGGCCTCGACGGTGAAGTGGACAGGTTAGAAATCAAGTTTAGAAGGAAGACTAGAAACCCACATGCTGGACACATAATTATCAGCACCTCGCCCAGTATTTGGCAACGGCTGACAAAAAAGGGATACGCACACATAGACCTTCAACGTGTCAGGGTAGAAGATCAGACCCCACTGATGCAATGCACGCGTTGCTTGGGCTATGGGCATGGAAGAAAGTACTGCCAGGAAATCGAGGATAAGTGTAGCCATTGCGGTGGGCCTCATCTGAAGGCACAATGTGCTGACTGGATGGCCGGAGCGCTAGCCACTTGCAGAAATTGCCAAAAAGCAAATATGGCAAACGTGGAGCATAATGCTTTCAGCGCTGAATGCCCTATACGTCTCAGATGGGATAGACTGGCACGGTCAACAGTTGCGTACTGCTAAGGGCCCCGAGAGTGAAAATTTTGCGTACAAAATTGTGCAGGCTAACCTCCAGCGTAAAAAACTTGCTACAAATGAGCTACTGGTAGAGGCCGAGAAACGCAGATTTGCAATAGCGCTTCTGCAAGAACCTTACGTTGGCAGTGCGAAAGTAGTTAAGAGCCAAAAAGGAGTACGGATCTTCCAAAGCACTGACATAGGAAATGGGACAGTCAAGGCGGCAATTGCCGTTTTTGACAACGACTTATGTGTTAAGCAGTACCCGAAACTCACCACAAACAACATCAGTGTGGTGGGGATCCAGACCAGTGCTTGGGAGATCACTCTCGTCTCTATCTACTTTGAGCCTGATAAGCCAGTAGAACCATATCTGCAACAATTAAAAAACATTGTAATGGCGAATGGCTCTAAGCCATTGATCGTTGGAGGTGACGTCAACGCAAAGAATACATGGTGGGGAAGCCCGACTGTTGACTGTAGGGGTGAAGACGTGTGCGGTACTCTCGGAGAGCTCGGGCTGAACATACTCAACACAGGGGAAATTCCGACCTTCGATACAATCAGAGGAGGACAACGCTATAGCAGCTATGTCGACATCACAGCTTGCTCGACAAACATCCTTAATTTAGTTGACGACTGGACGGTCGATGAAAATCTCACGAGCTCCGATCACAACGGCATAACTTTTAATATTCGGCTACAAAGATCAAAAGGAATTAGTATAGAAAGAACTACTAGAATATACAATACGAAAAAAGCCAATTGGTCTAAGTTTCATAATAAACTTAACCAACTGGTAGTAGAACACCAATTTACCAAAACAGAAATAGAAAAAATTATTAACGTGGAACAAATAAATACAGCTGTTGACAGGTACACAAAAATACTACAAGAAGCATGCACTACAGCAATACCTATAAAAAATGTTAAAGAAAAACTTACCTTGCCGTGGTGGTCGGAGAAACTCGCGATGATGAAGAAAGAAGTCACAACCAAGAGGAGAAGGATACGATGCGCTGCTCCCGTCCGAAGATCGAAGGTCGTTGAAGAGTACCTGAAAGAGAAAGAAAAGTATGAGATAGAAGCAGCTCGAGCTCAAACAGAAAGTTGGAAAGAGTTTTGCTGTAAGCAAGATAGAGAAGGAGTTTGGGAGGGAATTTACCGGGTTATAGGTAGGACAAAGCGAAGGGATGAAGACTTGCCAATGATAAAGGATGGTGAGGAGCTAGACGCAAAGGGCTCCGTGAAATTACTCACGGAAACTTTTTATCCGGAGGACCTATTAAATGATGACGATGATTATCATCGTCGCATTAGAATAGAGGCCGACAAAATAAATGAAGAGAAGCACGGTAATAGTAACGACCCACCCTTTGTCATGTCGGAATTAAAGGTAGCCACCGAATCATTTAACCCTAAAAAAGCCCCGGGTAAGGATGGCCTCACTGCCGATGTATGCAGCCGTGCTATAGGCAGTACGCCGGATGCCTTCCTGGCCCTTCTGAACAAATGCTTGGAACACAGCCATTTCCCACTGGCCTGGAAAGAAGCCACGGTGGTGGTGCTCAGAAAGCCGGGAAAAAGTGATTACACCACCCCGAAAGCATACAGGCCAATAGGCCTATTACCTATTTTAGGTAAAATATATGAAAAAATGCTGGTGGCCCGCCTCAGGTTCCATATACTGCCTGGGATGAGTACTCGCCAGTACGGGTTCATGCCACAGAGGAGCACCGAGGACTCCCTCTATGATCTAATGCAGCACATCCGCAGTAAAGTCGAGAAAAAGAAAATAGTGGTACTGATATCGCTGGACATAGAGGGAGCTTTCGATAGCGCCTGGTGGCCTGCTATAAAGGTACGACTGGCTGAGGAAAAGTGTCCGGTAAACCTGAGGAGGGTGGTAGACAGCTATCTAAGGGACAGAAGGGTCAGGGTTAGATATAGTGGTGAGGAGTACGTGAAGGGCACAAACAAAGGCTGTGTACAGGGCTCTATAGGGGGCCCCTTTTTCTGGAACCTGATCCTTGACCCACTCCTCAAAAGTCTAGAAATGAGAGGGGTTTGCTGCCAGGCGTTCGCAGACGACGTAGTCCTTGTCTTCGATGGTGATACAGCTCTGGAAATCGAACAAAAAACCAACGCTGCTCTCGAACATGTTCAAGCGTGGGGTGTCCGAAATAAATTGAGGTTTGCGCCACATAAAACTAACGCGATGGTGATAACCAAAAGGCTGAAGTACGACACCCCACGGCTGAGCATGGGCGGGATCAGCGTAGCGATGGCGAAAGAAATAAAAATCTTGGGTGTCATCATCGACGACAAGTTGACATTCAACGCACACGTCTCGAGTGTCTGTCGGAAAGCCGTCGCTGTTTACGGACAGCTGTGTAGAGCAGCAAAGGTGAGCTGGGGGTTAAACTCCGACGTAATTAAAATTATCTACACAGCAACGATAGAACCTATCATTCTGTACGCCGCCAGTGTATGGGCCCCTGCTGCAAGTAAGCTGGGAGTAATAAAACAGCTGAGTGTGGTGCAGCGTGGCATTGCACAAAAAATGTGCAAAGCCTACCGTACCATCTCCCTCAACTCAGCACTCTTGCTGTCTGGGATACTCCCCCTTGACCTCCGAGTCCGCGAGGCAGCCTCACTATACGAGGCCAAGAAGGGGGTGCCTCAGGCGGTGCTGGGGGATAGGGAGGTGGAACGTATGGCACCTGCCTTAGAATCCCCACACCCCGCCAAGCGTATCGACCTGGAGATCGTAGGCTTGGTAGACCAGGAGCGAATTGAGTCCACCGCCAGCATAGAGGTAAAAATCTTTACAGATGGTAGTAAAATTGGGGGGCGTGTCGGTGCTGCACTGTCAATATGGAACTGTGAGACCGAAACGCGTACCCTCAAACTGGCGCTGGCGAACTACTGCACAGTTTACCAGGCTGAGCTCCTGGCGTTATGCAGAGCAACCCGGGAAATAAAAAACTGCGCTGCATCCAACTACGGAGTCTACAGTGACTCCATGGCGGCTCTCCTGACAGTGAAAAACCACGATTGCCTTCACCCTCTGGCAGTGGAGGCCAGAGATAACTTAAAGGCTATATCCGTCCAGGGCAAATTGGTAAATTTGTTCTGGATTAAGGCCCACGCGGGGTTTGAAGGCAACGAAAGAGCGGATCAGCTGGCAAAGGAAGCCGCCATGAACAGCAAGAAGAAGCCGGACTACGATCTGTGTCCTGTTTCGTTCATCAAGCGGTACACACGCAAGGTGTCGCTTGATGAATGGAACAGGAGATATGTCGAGGGTCAAACTGCATCCGTCACAAAAGTGTTTTTACCAGATGCAGTGGCGGCGTACAGGATAGTCCGGAAAATTAAAATTGACGCGACCACAACGCAAATTATGACGGGGCATGGCGGGTTCTCCGAATACTTGCATCGTTTCAAGTGTAAGGGGAGCCCGTCGTGCATCTGCGATCCAAGCGTCAGTGAATCCGTCCTACACATCCTATTAGACTGTCCTATTTTTGGCGTGGAAAGATATAATTTGGAGAGAGAGTTGGAAATAAGACTAACAAAGGAAAATATTAGTGTGATAATGCAATCAAGCAAAGACCGAGATAAATTATTAAATTACTGCAAAAACATCTGCAAAAAGGTCATAAACAGAAACAAAAGCAAATAAAACTATGTTTTTCAAATATATTGTTATATATATCTCTGTTAAACATAGAAAATAGTTTATAAAATAAAAATGTATTAGAATAAGCAGTAACTAGCAGTAAGACTGAAATAAAAAATTGTATTAGACTATATAAAATAGGATAAGAAAATTGTACTAGAATAAGAAAGATTGTTTAGAAAATAAAAGAAACATGTCCACTCCTTATTTTCCCCGTGTACAAAGAACGCAATAAATAAATATAATACAATAAAGTAGAAAAAAGTAAGAGTATAAAGTAAATAAAGAATAGTATTGTACAGTAAAGTAAAGATAAGTAGTTAAGAAGCATAGCTAGGAATAAAAATATAGAAAGCGTAGGTTAGCGAACAATGGGAGTCCCACCCATGGAATGAATGAGAACAGTATGAAAGAAAGATACAGTATGAAGCATGACAGTACGAGAAGCATAAATGTGAGAACTGGAATGAATGCGAATTAGCTAAGTAAGGTCTCCGAGAGATGTCGGAGGTAGAGAGAGAAAAAAAAAAAAAAAAAAAAAAAAAAAAAAAAAAAAAAAAAAAAAAAAAAAAAAAAACCTAACCTAACCTAACCTTGTTTGAATCGTAGAGCGGCGGGGTTTTCTCTTGGAAGGTCAGCATATACTTACCTTGCAGGTGGACTAGCTTTCAGGCGTTTTCAGGAGTCAAAAATTTTTCAGCCTGAAAAGTATACCACTGGATAGATCTCGTCGAGCGCGATAAGACGAGCCCAGGCACGAGGGGTTTCGGCCTACTGGTTGCGGAGAAAACTAGTTTGAAACTTATTTTGGCCGCCATATTGGAAAAAACCCAAATTTTCAAACTTTGATAGCTCCGGAACCGTCGGGGCTATTTGCTTCGTGTTTGGGTTTGTTGGGACGGGCTCGACGGGCTCTATCCAGCGAAGGCATCACATTGACTCTACATAGAGTCGTTAAGCAGAAATCAATGAAAAAACGTTCTGACGAATAAAATTGACTCTCAGGCTTATCCAGGGCCCCTGAGAGCTGTTCACAACCAACCCGCTGAGGGTAGAGCTCATCAGAGACACATTTTACAAAATTTGTTTGTAAAAATTATTTTAGTTTTAAGTGCTTGTGCGGCTTTATCTCGTACTTTTGTGCGTGTCCTTTATATTTTACGCAAATTTTTATTTATTTAAGTGTCCCTATTGACACTTTTATTTTATTTTAACATTGTTGACGCATACTCTCCAATATGTTCGGTCATAGAACACCGCTAAAAGCGGCCGGTGGCAAAAAGTCACCTCCAAAACCTGGAGCAGTAGTTTCCTCAAATGTCAGACGCAGTATAGAGAGCTGGGAAGCCCCAAACAGCAGCCCCGATCTGTCTACAACTGACAAGACGTCGCAGGCCGGCCCTGCAAAAATAAAAACTAGACTTGCCTTTACGCAAGAGGGTGTGGCTGTGACACAGACAAGAAAATCTGTTGACACACTCTCACCGCCACATATCAAATACGCGGATCGAACGGCGGAAGCAAAGGCCTGCCTCGTCAAGGCAAAACTTCATTTAAACAGCTCCAGAAACACAAAGACAGAGATTAAGAATGGTATCTCTGAAGCCGCTGAACGACTTTACCAATTGGTGAAGGAAGTTGAATTGGAGCTAAAAGAAGCCAAACAAAACAGGACCAGGGAAAAGCCAGTACTTTCAGAGCCCCAATTTGTTCCCAAAACTCCTGCTGAAAACTCTGACACTGCAATTATCCTGCAAAAAATCGAACTCCAAACTAATCTTTTAGTGGAAAACCATAAGAGGATGGAGGAACTTAAGGACGCAATTGACCACCAAAGAAAGTTCTTCGAGCAGGGAATCACCTACGCATCGGTGGCTTCAAACCAGGGGGCAAGAACGGCGCCAAAGCGTAGCACTCTGCACTCAGTCGTGGTTACATCCAAGGATGAAACGGAAACGGGTGACGAAGTGTTAAACAAAGTCAGGAAAGTGGTGAATGCAAAGGATGGGTGGATAAAAGTGGAAAGAGTGAGGAAAGCGAAGGACAGAAAAGTAATAATAGGTTTACAAACTGAAGAAGAAAGGTGCAAGATAAAGGACCGACTCCAAAAAGAAGGTGTCGACCTCACTGTCGAGGAAGTCAAAAACAAGGATCCCCTTCTGATCTTAAGGAACGTCTTGACAGTTAACACTGATGAGGATGTCCTTAAGGCATTACGAAACCAGAACCAGGGTGTTTTTGATGGCCTCGGCACTGAGGAAAACAGAGTGGAGGTGAAATACCGAAGAAGAACTAGGAACCCCCATGTTGGTCATGTTATAATCGGTGTTTCACCTACAGTCTGGCGACGAGCGGTGGACATTGGGACCGTTCACATTGATCTCCAGCGCATCAGGGTCGAAGATCAGACCCCGTTGGTCCAATGCACCCGCTGCTTAGGCTTTGGACACGGTAAGCGGTTCTGCAAGGAGCCTGCGGACCTGTGTGGTCATTGCGGTGGTCCTCATATGAGATCGGAGTGTTCGGACTGGCTTTCCGGCCTACCACCCGTTTGCCGAAATTGTACCAAAGCAAAAGTTGAGCACGGTGCACAGCACAATGCCTTCAGCCATGACTGTCCTCAGCGTAAAAAATGGGACGAGATAGCTAGGTCAACCGTTGCGTACTGCTAAGGGCACCTCAAAGGCAAATACTCATTACGGAGTAATACAGGCAAACCTCCAACGCAAGAAGCTAGCAACCAACGAGCTTCTCACAGAAGCTACGGAACGTAAAATAGCATTAGCGCTTCTACAGGAACCATATGTGGGTGGGGCCAAGGTAATGAGGAGTCACAGGGGCGTTAGGGTCTTCCAGGGCACTGGAACAGGAGACGGGACTGTTAAGGCAGCAATAGCTGTCTTTAACAGTGACTTCATTGTCAAGCAGTACCCGAAACTCACCACAAACAACATCGTTGTGGTGGGAATCCAGACCAGTGCCTGGGAGATCACACTTGTCTCCTTTTACTTTGAGCCGGACCAGCCAATTGAACATTATCTGGAACATCTCAAAAAAATAGAGCGTGAAGTTGGTTCCAAAAAGCTTATCGTTGGAGGTGACGCCAACGCCAAAAGCATGTGGTGGGGCAGCCCAACGGCTGACCTAAGGGGGGAAGAGGTGGTAGGAACTCTCGGTGAGCTAAATCTAAACATACTCAACAGAGGGGAAATTCCGACCTTCGACACTATCCGGGGAGGAAAGCGTTACAGCAGTCACGTGGATATTACCGCTTGCTCCAATGATATCCTGGACATGGTAGATGACTGGAGGATTGACGAAGGACTCACGAGCTCGGATCACAACGGCATCACGTTCAAAATCTTCTTGCAAAAATCTAAAGGCATTAAAATTGAACGAACTACTCGAAAATATTATACTAAAAAAGCAAACTGGACCAAGTTTCATGAGAAATTTAGTCAGTTAAAAATAGATTTTAAATTTACAGTAGCTGAAATAGACAAAATTAAAGATATACAACAAATTGACAAAGTAACTGAAAACTTAACAAAAGCAATAGACGAAGCTTGTAAGCAAACTATTCCAAATATAAAAACAAAAGAAGAACTTACCTTGCCGTGGTGGTCCGAGAGACTCGTTGAGATGAAGAAGACCGTCGTCACCATGAAGCGTAGAATCCGCTGCGCCGCCCCAATCCGGAAGTCGAAGGTCATAGAAGAGTACCTGAAAAAGAAAGAGGAGTATGAGTTGGAAGCGGCCAAAGCACAAACCGAGAGTTGGAAGGAGTTCTGTGGGAGACAGGACAGGGAGGGGGTCTGGGAGGGAATATATAGGGTGATAGGGAGGACACAGCGTAGAGAGGAAGACCTACCTTTGGAGAAGAACGGTGTTGTGCAGGATGCGAAAGGTTCCGTGAAGCTACTAGCGGAGACATTTTATCCGGAAGACCTAACAGAGTGCGATAATGCACATCACCAATCCATCCGGACGAAGGCCGAAACCGTAAATTCTGGAGAGCAAAATGACCCTTGCGACCCACCTTTTACGATGGCCGAGCTAAAAAGTTCGATGGAATCCTTCAATCCAAAAAAGGCACCGGGGTCAGACGGCTTTACAGCCGACATTTGTTGTCACGCCATAAACAACGACCCAGAACTTATTCTACGGTTCCTTAATAAGTGTCTGGAATGTCACTGCTTCCCCACAGCCTGGAAGGAGGCAACGGTTGTAATCCTAAAAAAGCCTGGAAAAGACAACTACTCCAGCCCTAAATCATATAGGCCGATTGGGCTGTTGCCTATATTGGGGAAAATCTTCGAAAAGATGCTGGTGGCCCGCCTAAAGTATCACCTTCTACCAAACACGAGTACCCGTCAATATGGATTCACGCCACAGAAAAGTACAGAAGATGCCCTCTACGACCTTATGCAGCATGTCCATAAGAAACTCGACCAAAAGCGAATAGTAACGCTAGTATCTTTGGACATAGAGGGGGCATTTGACAGCGCGTGGTGGCCTGCAATAAGGATCCGACTGGCGGAAGAAAAGTGTCCTATTGATCTTAGGCGGGTCATTGACAGTTATCTTAGAGACCGTAAAGTCTCAATAAGGTACTGTGGGGAGGTATATGGCAAAGGGACAAATAAAGGCTGTGTCCAGGGCTCAATAGGGGGTCCAATCTTTTGGAACCTGGTCCTAGACCCTCTCCTAAAAGCACTTACAGAAAAGGGTATATACATCCAAGCGTTCGCGGACGATGTCGTTCTAGCTTTTGACGGAAAGACCGCACATGAGGTGGAAATGTGTGCCAATGCCGCTCTTAACCATGTCCTGGCGTGGGGTGTCGAAAACAAACTTAAATTTGCACCACATAAAACGACAGCTATGGTAATCACAAAAAAGCTGAAATACGACACACCACGCCTGAATATGGGGGGGATCGGCATTGACATGTCGAAAGAAATGAGGCTCCTGGGTGTAACGTTCGACGAAAACCTCACCTTTAACAAGCACGTAACAATTGTTTGTAAGAAGGCCATTGCGATCTACAAACAGTTGTGTAGAGCAGCAAAGGTCAGTTGGGGGTTGCACCCAGAAGTCATCCGGATGATGTATATAGCGGTTGTAGAGCCTATTATACTCTACGCTGCAAGCGTCTGGGCGCCGGCGGCTAGAAAGTTGGGCATCAGGAAACAACTTGGCGCCGTACAGCGTGGAATTGCCCAAAAAATTTGTAAGGCATATCGCACGGTCTCCCTGAACTCAGCGCTGGTGCTGTCTGGATTACTCCCCCTCGACTTAAGAGTTCGTGAGGCGGCATCATTATATGAAGCCAAGAGGGGAGTGCCCCAGACATCACTGGGGGACATGGAGGTCGAGCGAATGACCGCTGTGACAGAGGATCCCCATCCTGCGGCACGCCACATCCTGAAATTCGACAGCCTGGTGAACCAAGAGCAACTGGACAGATGCAGTTTTGACGTCCGTATCTTTACGGATGGGAGCAAAATTGGAGGAGGGGTCGGCGCATCACTATCCATTTGGAATGGTGAGGTCGAGACCAGAGCCCTCAAATTTGCCCTATCAAAACACTGCACAGTTTACCAGGCTGAACTCTTCGCAATAGCAAGAGCGACAAGGGAAGTAACAAAGCACAAGGCATCTTCTTTTGGGATTTTCAGTGACTCAATGGCGGCTCTACAAACGTTGATAAACCCCGACTCACGCCACCCCCTTGCCGTGGAAGCTAGGGATAACTTAAGATCCGCATCCCGCCAGAACAAGGTGATAACCTTGTTCTGGATAAAAGCTCATGTGGGATTACGGGGGAACGAAAGGGCCGACCAGCTAGCAAAAGAGGCCGCTGAAAACACCAAAAGAAAACCAGACTATGACCAGTGCCCGACTTCATTCGTCAAGCGAAGCATACGTATGGCGACGCTTGACGAATGGAATCGCAGATATGTAGCTGGAGACACAGCATCGGTCACAAAATTGTTCTTCCCGGATGTGCGAGTAGCATATAGGGTGATTAGCAAGATGGCAATTAGTGCTATAAACACGCAAATTATGACGGGGCACGGTGGATTCTCCGGGTATTTGAACCGATTCAAACTCAAGGAGAGTCCATCGTGTATCTGCGACCCAGAAATAAGTGAAACGGTTCCGCACATATTGTTCGACTGCCCTCAATTTGAGAAGCATCGTTTCAACACCGAGCGAACGCTGGATGTTAAAATAACACGGCAAAACCTACAAGAAATAATTAAAAGTAAGAATAGAGATATGTTCCTAGATTACAGTAAATGTATCGCACAAAAGGTAATAGAAAGAAATAAAGCCGCATAAGCAAATATGCTGCCATAATATAGTATGTTATATTAGAGGCCAGTATAATAATTAAGATGTAAAATAATTAATGTAAAATAGGACATAAGTAGTATTTAAAGTAAAATAAGATTAAAAATATGTTAAATTGTAAATTTATGTACTAATGCAATTTATAGATGTAAATCTAGAACAGTGCATTAAAATGTTAAGAAATATTTAGAATTTAAGGCAATAATAAGTAAAATGTAAAAATAAAAATTGTCTCCACGTTTATATCCCGTAACATAATCTGTATAATTAAAATAAGTATAAAAGTTAATATAAATAGAAGCTGTTAAGTAAACTTAAGTACCAAATGTAAAAATAAAATCTACCTCCCCTCTTCCCTAATAATTACCTAATAAGAGAAACACTAAAGTAATAAAAGGAAAAATATGTAGAAGTTTAGGGAAAATAGTAATAGTTGGGAATCCCACCCATAAAAGCGCAAAAGAGGATGAAAGACAGAAAGATCTAGTATGAAGAATGAAAGTGCGAGAGGCATACAAGCGAGAACTGGAATGAATGTGTAACTGTTTATGGCTAACATAGGCTCCAATCAGATTGGAGGTACAAGTATAAAAAAAAAAAAAAAAAAAAAAAAAAAAAAAAAAAAAAAAAAAACCTAACCTAACCTAACCTAACCTAACCTAACCTAACCTAACCTAACCTAACCTAACCTAACCTAACCTAACCTAACCTGTTGGACGGCGAACTACCTATTGTTCGACGTCCGCAAGCCCGCGTCTACGGCGGCCGGAAATCGAGTTTGGTATCCCGGCCGAGGCGCGAGGGCCACCGCCTCGCGCGTGCGGCCGCTTTTTTTGCTAGCATTACTGCTTCGTAGAAGAAGGCGACCGCCTGCAATTCCATGGCCTGTATCAAGGCCTGGCGCGCGCAAAGCAATCTTAACGCCTGCCACAATGATTTTATTCACGTCGTGTTACTAATTGCGATGTATATTTTGTCAGGCGTTTACATATTTTAGTTTTTATAGTCCCTACGTAGTTTTATTTAAATAGTTAATTTTACTTTTGCACGGAATACTGTCACTTACTGGTCCAGTATATATTTTTATTTTTCTTTCCTTATGTTAACTAATCAAAATCTCAATCAAACACTATTGACTCCTCCATTTACATCTATTAGTAGATAGCTGATAACCACAACAAATTCATTGATTAATGTCATTTTTTTTCAATCGCATTTTATTTGCGGGTTTTTTTTTAAACAGATTATGTCACCCCGATGATCTAATACAAATATTTTAAATCCGGTAACCGTTCGGACCGAGCTCAATTCGTCGACTGTGCGTAATGTTCCACGCGCGTCTGAAGGAGTTGTCAGCAACCGTAGGGGCCCAGCAGGGTCGAGGCCTACTGGTCTCACTTGTGGTTCGACACTTGGGAGTGATACGAAAGAGATCTCCGAGGCCCTGGAACAAAGGCGAAGAAGGAACGGGAGTAGGTTTTTAGTCAGTAAAATAGTAATATAATCCAGAGCGGGTTGTAGAAAGTATAATTATGGAAAGTATCACGGGTAGGGCGATCTTAACTCTGTCTATGCCGTGCACAAGTTTGTTTGAGGAGATCCTTCGATTACGTTCCAGCTCAGACCATATCCATAGTATCAGAAGGTCACTACCTACTAAATTCTAACCGGATACATAACAATATAAACAAGTTGATAACAAAATTGTAAAAACAGAATTCTTATGGGTAGGTACGTATCATATAAGCCACTCCTAGATTGATTTTATTTCATTGAAGTTACATGTCCATATTTGGGTCATAGATATCTGTACTATATAACTGAATCAATCCGATGAATTCGGAGGTAATTGGCTGTGACAGACGTACAGACAGACAGGCTTATGAGTGACTAAGAATTCCGTTTTTTCATTCGGAGGTTTAATGAATAAAACCTTTTTTTGCGGCAGGAAATTGATAAATAACCTCCCCCGCTCTAGGTGAAGTGAGAGGGAGCGGCAGACTTTACTGACTTAACCCGCCTGTACTCCTTCAATTGTCCTTTGCACTCCGTGGCCGCGGGAACTCTTTTGATTTACTTCACTCGCGCAATCACCTTACTGCTGTCAACACTATTCGCGACATGGTGTTGATGGTCGAGTAGTTAAGGGGTATAGTCCCTTAAACATCCGGCCGGAGTTAAATACACACACTCGTACTGCCGCCTGTGCCCGCATAGAGCCCTGCTGACCTTTAAAATCATTTATTTTTGCAAAATATCGATTGATCAACATAATTATACTATTTTGTGGGTAAATATATTTCTAAAGATCAAAGCCGTTTGAAAGGAGAAGGGAAACCAGTGAAAAAATATCATGTCATTTTTTTTTTGGGAAATGTATGAATCAAACGAAAAAAAAAATGTATATAATGTTATAATCGAGCCATTACCGGGAAGTAGGCTTCAGAGAGTCAATGTTTTATGGCACCAATTGGGAGCAAGGGCCTCAAACTTTGAAAGTTAAACTTGCAATAACTTAAAGTGTAAACGAGAGAAACAGAGTTTGTTGATTGCACTCTGACACTACGCTATTAACACGCTACACTAACGAGCACGCTAGCATCTTCATGACTTAACGGCAGAAAAGATTTGGATGAAACTTAGCACACGGCTAGAACATGTCGTAGTGGACACATGCCACTTTTAAAAATAGACCGAAACGAAACTTAGTATCTTAGTACTACTTATTCAGATAATTAAATCAATTCCCAAGTCTGCTACATACACGAGTCTGGGCGACACCAAGGACACGGGAAGTAAATGATTGATAACACACATTGCTAAAAAACCGACCAAGTGCGAGTCGAACTCGCGGTTCCGTACAAATTTACCTATAATAATGGTTCACGGTTTATAAATAACGTTTATGTTTATGATTTTTATTTATATTTAATTTGATTGAATGATAGGTAAATTGCTGTTTACGATTTATGACGTATTAAAAAAAATATTTACTAGATCTCGTTCAAACCAATTTACGGTGTAGGTTTGCATGGTAATGTACATCATATATATATTTTTTAGTTTTATCATTCTCTTATTTTAAAAGTTACAGGGGCAAACTATTTAGTTTAGAAAAAAATGATGAAACCTCAATATACGTTTTAAAAACCTATCCATAGATACCCTTACGTTCAGTTTTGGAGAAAAACGTATGTGACGTACGGATGGACAGGCAGACAGACAGACACAGACATGACGAATCCATAAGGGTTCCATTTTTTGCTATTTGGTTACGGAACTCTAAAAAATACAGTAATATCTATTTTTGTAGGAAACTAGTGACAAGCAGAGTAGTAGTATCCGAGTGGTCGCCGAGAGTGAACGTCTCATCTGCAGAAACGAGTTTGTGTGAAGAGAAGATGCACTGCACGCGTGTGTTGACGCTGCTAGCACTGCTCGTCGGGCTGGTGCATTCTTTCAAGTGGGGTAAGTACGAGTTTGTTATTCATTTTGGGTCTAACGGCTAGACTGTTGTGACAGATCGTAACCAATTTATTTCGACAATTTATTTATAAATGGTGTTTGTTTTACAAATAACACTTATACGCGTTAATTCTTCGTTTATTTAAATTAAATGAAGCCGGTATTTTTTAGCTGACTAAGTACTCTGAGAAAAACCACCGAAACATAGTCAGAGCTCAAAGTCTCTGTAGGGTATCGTGTGTACAAAGAGAAATGAAACGCACGACGTTCGAATGCCAACTGAACTGAGTTTGACCTCTGCACCCCCACAGTATTCCCCCTTTTTTGTTATGAACATTACAAGTGTTTAATTCTATTTATAACTTTAGCTAATATTACTAGTACAAGTAATGCATTATCCTACCTTAACAATGTTAATAATATCAACTGTCGCCAAGTATTGCATTACTAGTACATTAACAGTATGTTTTTTTTATTGGATCAATAGATTATACATTAAGTTTAATACCTTGTATCGTACATCTCTGGTTATTAGATGTATGGCGTACACATAAATTGCTGAACACTTTTTGATGAATTTAGTACAGATATGATTTTAGACATAATGCCTTTTTATAGTAATTTTGTTTATTATTTTTACACACATCACTAAAGACTATACAGCATGTTGTTGCGTCATTTGTTCAGCCATAGGTTTTGACTGGCCTGTTGGTCTAGTGGTTAGTAACCCTGACTGCTATGCCGGAGGTCGTGGGTTCGATTCCCAACCAGGACAAATGTTTGTGTGATGAGCATAATCATTTGTTCTGTGTCTGGGTGTAATTTATCTATAATATGTATGTATTACTTAGTTTTTTTGTAAACTTGTCATAATTATCTTCAAGAAACTCAACGTGCACGTGTATTTTTATAAACGATGTTGTATACTATACTGTATTTCGAATACTGGCTAGGCTAAAGGTTGTTACAGCTGCTACGAAATATTAGGTATGTATGTAGTAAGACCCGGACCCGCCTAGCCCCTTCCCCACTCCTTTATGAAATACCTTTTGATGGGCTAAAATTTTTCGTAGGTCACTCAGATAAATATAAGTTATCTAAAAATAGTTATAAATAGGCATCTACGCATATAACTTAAAGAAGATTCGACTCCTTTCTCCAAATATTGTAGACGTCTTATTAAGTATTAATTTTATCAACTTATTTGTTTGTTAATTATAGTATTATATTTTGATTTGCAATTTTTTTTGTTATCTATGTAACATGTAATTTTACGTTTTTCGAGTAATTAAAGTGTAAATTTTAATAAATAGCTCTACATTCAATATAATAATTGAAAAAAAATTCGAATTCGAGTTTTTTTCGATTTTTTGCATATGCTGAGAAGACTTACTATGGTAACATATATATTTTTTTTCACCATCGGAAAGTAGAGATTTCAACGAACAGACACCATATAAACTTATTGAAAAAAAAAGATATTTTGACGGGTGAATTTTCGATTGAAAATTAGGGTGATTTTTCGACATTTATTCAAAATAAGGTGAAAAAATAAATATTTCTAATCAAATAAATTACAGCGTATTTGGGACATAAAAAGGTAAGTTTTCACCAAATTTCGTGATAAAATATTGTTTTTTGAAAGAGATAAAAATAAAAAACCAAAAACATGGTTTTTTGAATTTTTCACATAAATTTTGAGGTTATGTGAAAAAAGTGTTAATGCAAAAGTTTTAGATCTTTTTATTACCTACAACGTTGCCATTTGACTTTTTTCCATAGGACTTTTAGTTTTGCCGGAAATCAAGAAAAACCGTTTTTTCCCCTTAAAAAGTCACCCCCACCCCCTTCCCGACCTCAGATCGCCCGTAAATTATTTTTCCTTTCATTTTTATAATATTCTCCTCCTTTTGTGATGGGTTTCATCCTACTATTCGTTTTTTGGTTTTAAAAATTATCAACACTGGTCTATTGAGGGCGCTGCTGTAGATAAATATTATTTTTGTCATGTAAGCAACATTGTGACGTCATTATAGCGCGACTGTTAAATCTTGATATTTTGAAACTATATTAGACTAGCTTCTTCCAGCGGCTTCACCCTATAATAAAAATGATCCTATTGGCTGAATTTGCTCACCTAATGAAACTGCAAAGTTATAGCTTATGTGCTATGTTATTGCAGTGTTTATGATTAAGTTCATCTGCCTAGTAGTTTTTGCACGACACATCCGTACATACGAGTACCTCCATCCATCTTCACAAACTTTTGCATTTATAATATTAGTAGCCTATTTATTGAACTTGCTCACGTGATGAAACTTAGCAAAAATATAGGTTGTAAGCTATGTTATTGCAACGTTTACCTATCAATAAATTCATCCGTTTATAAGTTTTTGCGTAATGAGTAACAAACCGTTAATTGTAGCGACACCTGGGGGAGGCTTATGTCAAACAGTGGGCGTCTTTCGATTGTTATGATGATGAACATTTAAATGCAAATACGAACCGGTAAAGGAAAATAGCGTGAAGAAACTGCTGTACTGCCTATCTAGGTAGGTTCCACCAACGACCGCTTGCGCAGTTCCAACGAAAATGGTTCTAACACTTTGACTGGGATCGGTCTATTGTTACTGACTAGAATACTGTAGTTAACAGCAAGTTTATGTTTACCCTAGTTAAATTTAAAGGTAAAAATGGGACACACTACCACTTTCTCGATGTCTTCCTCGGTACATTTTTCCCTTTTGCTAATCAATGAAAAATATGAACTTAATGACTATGAAAATAAAGTACACTTCAGAATTTGTAATGTTGCTTCGTAAAAAATCTATTTAGCCTGTAAGGGACCATCTCGTATAGAAGATCCTTGGGATCACTTGGTTGTCCGTCTGTTTATCTGTTAAGACCCTTTAACTCGAGAACGCTTGGAGGTATCAAGTTAAAATTAAAACTATACACTCAAATCTGCGGTCTTTTAAAGTTGTGTAAAAATCAGATTTCTGAGTTAACGATGAGAAAAAGAGACGGTCGGTTATGTCGCAAAAAAACATATATTTCGATACTCAAGGGAATGAGAGTTCAAAGGGGTGACGTTGACTTAGAATCCTGAAATTTGGCATAAATCAAGGTCTCATAGAACAAGTACAGGGAAAAATCTGAAAATTGTAAATTTGTAGATACGACACAAAAAAAAAATTCCAATTCGGAAAAATCTTCGTAACTCAATTCGGGCATTAATTTCATAGGTAAATTTGTACAGAATCCTCAGTGCGCGAGTCCGACTCGCACTTGCCCTTTTTTATTTTAGTTACTGTATCCTTACTCAAGCCTGAAAAAAAATATTCTAAGTTACCTAGTCGAAATGCATTATAAATTTAAAGTATCAACACTTTTTATACTAGCCATCGAAAATATTGACCAAAACAAAATAAACAAATATCGTCATGTTTAAATGAATTTCCGTTTAATTTATTTATATTTGGAGATAACAGGGATAGGAGTTCACCTAGGAAGTCTAAAAACATTAAAATAAAAGTGTTACGTACCAATAAAACAGCATACCAATGTTTCCCAAGTTAGTGACTTTGTTTTGATCAATAATGGTGTGATTTGCCATTTGTTATCTTTGGCAAAACTGTAGTATATTAAATATTATTTCCCTTGCAGCTCAGTGAAATTTTTTATCACATTTATGAATATTTCAATTAAAAATCACAATAAAATAACATAATAAACAAACCCTCTGTCAACATTATATGACGTTTGGCATTTGACGGATGGCTGGGTTGTGTTGCTACTTAAAATCTTTAATGTTGTTTTCACTTTACGCCACGACGGTTCTTTTATCGCACAGACAATATAGACGACAATGAACATTGCGAGATGAATTATTATCAGGGCGTATTTCTCAAATATTATAGGCAGTCATGTAGTTATTTTGGTATTTTCATCGAGGACTTAAGTACTCACAGTCAAAAAGTGACATTTGATGAAGTGGAACTTCATACTCACACAGATATCCCATGAAAATAGTTAAGCGACTATGACAATACAAATAAATGAATGGTTCTGAATAGCTATGTTGAAAATGGTATGGTAATAATGATGGAACTGGAAGATAGGCACCGGAACTACGTAATTAATCAATGTATCCTAGCCGTGTTTAGGCCTTATTAGAATCGTCATGACATGCTTTTGGCTATAAGGTAGTATCGAACTGAGCAAGTTCTGAAAAAGTATTTTTCTAATAATGGACTTTTGAACAAAATTATATTTGATTCAAGTTCGCTGCTCTGCACACTGCACATGTTATAATGATGCTTTCGCAAAATAAAGAGAATGCTTCGATCTCTACGTTTTTCCGTTGGCACAGCAAAAGATACTACCGATCACATTATTATCTACGTACCTACTATTGAGACGTCTAGTCAACATATTTCATAGACTAGATAATAATATGTACATTACCAATGATAACTTTTTATTTATGTTACATTTAATAGTTACATTTTATTATTTACTAATTAAAGAATGGCTAATTTTACGTTTGTACTTTTACAAGATTCTCACAGGAGTCTTGCTAATTCTACCACTACCCGTTGTTTTCTTATCTTTATTCGCTTGTGCAGATTCGCTTTCTTACAATATGTAAGCGGGTTTTAATCTGTCAATTGAAATTGATATTATTTTATCTTCTAATTGTAATTTATACACTTTTTCAGATCTTTCTAATATCTTTTAAATGGCTCTTAAAAAAAAATACTAATTTTAGGGACTTTTTTACTTTATCTACTTTTAAAAATACTTACGAGTACGTTTTGTTACCGTACGTCTTTTGCTGATTGATATTGATTGATAGGGATGCTGAATGCTAAAGGTAAAACTATGTAATTCACTTGATACGAGTATTGAGTTCACGACCTTAACTAATGATAAATGAGGTGTTGTTATGACGCGGTCCGAATGCGATCTTGATGTAAATATATGTCGCATCTTTGACTATTTATTCGTTTAGACGATCAATTGATTTTTTGTAATACCGGTGAACGCAGTGACGTCACATGTCACGTGAACGGAATCGGTTGGAGAGGTGTCGATTTTAAAAAGTTATAAAAGGCGCGAGTCGCAAGGGAACTTGGCTCAGAGTTGACTTCAGATCGGACCTCCAATCGGGATCGTTGGTTCACAATTTCCTTGTTAAGATTATAACCGTTATCATTTAAACTGTGCTGTGCTATTTTTCAAATAAACCTTTGTGCAAGTATTTGGTATTGTTACTGTGTTACTTGAGACCTACGCCATGGAATCTCTACCTCAAGACCACACTGATAACGGGCGAGCTGCGCAGACCTCTCAGCCGTCGTTACATAAATATTGCAAAGTTGATGTAAAATGTGTGTTAATTAGTTACAATTCAATTATGATGAGAGATCATTTACGCAATGTGCGGTTGCACCGTACATACTCGCGGGCGATGCTTTGACATGGTGTTGTTAGTATGATCTGCTGATACAAGGTGATAGAATAATTTTTACTTATGTTCCTAAATTGTTATTAGATATTTTTAAAACTACATTTTGTGGTAACAGGTGAAGTTGCTCTATTGGTTTCTATTATCGCGCACTGATCACTACGAAACACGTCACTCACGCACTGTACACTTTGATTTGGTACACCACTCGCATTAAGGTCACTGTTGCTGGCTCGGTAGTGCACGGAGGGTTGCCCAGGTTGAGGCCAAAGGTGCACGGTGCGGCGTCTTCGCCAGCGTATGCATGCGAACGTAGAGAAGGCTAGCCCTGCTGCCCCAACAACGTAGATGGCCACGTACTGGTGTATATCGTGAATCGTCACCCCGTCAGCGATGGTCGCCTGTTCCGAGGCTGCTTTCATTTGTTTTATTTGCTCGGTGATACTTTGTAGTGAAGATAAATAGTTTTCTTCTTTGTACTCCTAGTGTGGAACTGATAAATTGATAATGTTATTGACAGGAGCGATCTCTACGATAATCATATAAGTTGTTTCCGAGCACAATAACATTGACTCCGGCCACTTGTTCAGTTGTAATTTGATCCCCACATATGATTCTCAGAGTGTATTGTCCCCAACACGTAGTTATGAATGTAATAAACTTTCAATTCTATCAATGTTGTTTTGCAAGTTTCGCTTATGGTTGTACTAGTATCTCCTGGATCTTTGACGCAGAAGTTGTTGTCCGACTCTCGCTGATAGACAGGTTTTTGTAGTTGGCATAGGTTTGTATTTAACCGTAAACATTTTTGAAGAAGTTCATTTGCATATGTAAATATGTATCCTTTTTGATGTTTATAGTTGTGTTTATATTAATACTATACTAATTATACGACTACTTTCTTGGTGCTGAATAGGTATCATATGATATAATATGTTTGCTATTGGGATTTTTAATACAAATATGAAGTATTCATGTGTCATGCGTGCCCTTACTTGAATAATTTAATAGATCTTGTACAAATGCAATGATAGATCTTTGGCCATCAAATAATATTTCGCTCATATTGTAGTTGAACTGGTGTTATGATACGAACGTTGAAATGTTGGACGGTAGTGATCGTGTCCAGAAAAAAATCTTCAATGTTCTTTAAGCTACTTAGAATGTTGTTTGCAAATAAAGTTGAGAAAATGAAGTCTTCCGTGATTGCTACTTTCTCAACCTCATTCTTCAATGTGCTGATAGCTTGATCTATGTATATTGTTGCGTTGCCTTCATCCTCTCTTCTACTTAAATTTATCTATGCTGCGCCCGTCAGGGTCCATAATTGTGGTACGCAATAAAAAAATGAATTGAATTGAATTATTAAGTGCTGATTAAATATTTTATGCTGTTTTTCCATTGTTTGTTCAACACGTTTGAGGAAGTTGTTCTCAACTCTAATGATAGATGTTGGATTGCGCCAAAGATTGGCAAGATGTTTTTGATTTTCTCTGACGTAATGTCTTGCTGGTATTGTTTGACGAAATTTTCATCACCAAAGAGACTTGTCGCAACGTATCTGATCTCGTTGATAAGGCCTCGGCGCTTACGTGAATGCGCTTCAAAATGCTGACTGAGTAACATACTACGGTCGTAGTACTCCAGTTCCATGAATCCGTGACGTAGTTGTAACAATATGATAACGCCACAACGGCATTTGCTTTTCATTTGTGAATATAAGCTTTCAAGGTGTTAAGGTTGCTTTCAAGGTTGTTGGCGTGTCTCGCCGCGCTTCAGACTGAGTCATAGTTTTTGTCTACGTAATTAGCCGTTATTTTGCTTTTGTTTAAAATGAATACTGTTTGTGCTGCTTGTAAACAGGATATAACCACTAACAGATCTATAAGCTGTACTCAGTGTAAATCAAATTACCACCAGATTTGTGTAAATGCGACGATCCACGACTCCTCGAAGCAAAACGCTATCTGGCTGTGTCCTTCCTGTCGCTCTAATACGCCTCGCGCTGACAACAACAACACACCTGTTCGTTCATCCGCTTCGAATGTCGAGTTCGACGTCTTGCACGTTAATACGCAATCTCGAGCATGCAAACGCGTGGCTGTTAGATCGCCTAGCCGGGATGATCTTGACAGCACAGTGACACTCTCCGAGTTGGTCACAGAAATACGTCTCATGCGCTCGGATATGGCTGAAGTCAAGTCCACTCTAGATAAATTGTTCGATTGTGTGGATAAATGCAATGCCCGGCTTGACAACTTCGAGGAGCGTATCATGTCGTTGGAGCTGAAGTCCACTCAAGTGGCTGCGACCAGTGAGACAATTTGCTCACTAAAGGAGCAACTGAACCAGCAGATGCAGGCTGGCATGAGAAATGAAATCGAGATCATTGGAGTAGGCGAAACTTTAAATGAAAATCTCCATCACATCGCACTGCTGACGGCTACTAAGGTTGGTGTTAATCTAACTTTAGATGATATCGACTGGGTTGCCCGTGCTGGTTCCAAAAAATCTCCAGCGCCCAACTCGGATTCTAATTTCTCCCGGCCGATTATTGTTAAACTTCTACGACGTTCAAAAAAGGATGAAGTGATAAAAGCATTTAAAACCAGGCGAAATCTTTCATCCCAGGACATTGAAATCCAGGGCCCGGTTAGAAAAATTTTTGTAAACGAGCATCTCACAAAAGAAAATCGTATTATATTTCGTGAAGCGAGAACCCGAGCTAAGAACGCTGGCTTTAAATATTGCTGGACGAGCAGAGGCCAAATATTCGTTCGTCAGGTTGAGGGGAAGTCAGCAATACAAATCAAAAACTTTCGAGACCTGGATAACTTTTTTGGTGCCACACCCATTAATCTACAGCCCTTTCCTGTTGCTACTAATTAAAAAATATCTTGGCAAAAGCCTTCGCTATATGTGTTATGTTATTGCCACCTTTTTTGGTTATGTAGTCTATTATGTAATTAAACACTGCACTCTTGATATAATATACCATAATTTTTCATTTGTTAAAGTGTATCATAATTATTGTACTGCGACCTGTCAGGACTTTTTAAACTACAAAATCTATACATGTACAGACTTGCTGATTATGCCACTTAAAAACCCAACCCTAAAGTATAAAATATATGGTTTATACGCCCTGTCACATTACCAGCAAAACTTTAATTTGAACACTCACCTTGTGGCCCATTTGTACCAGTCCAATAATAAACCTAGCTCCGAACTTATAGGCCGACCCAGCCAATCCCTTTCCACAGACGTTAAAGTGGCAATAAATATTTTTAATTCACTCCTTCGTCTCACTACAGCCTCCTTAGATAATGGATAAAGTAGACTTATCAGATGATATAGACGACACTCTTACGTTGCCTTGCCGTATCATTGATGAACCAGAGTTGTGTCGGGATATGTTAGCAAAACATGATTTTAAAGTGTTAACTTGCAACATAAGGAGCTCACACAAAAACTTCCCGGAACTAGTAACAGTGCTACATCGGCTCGACTCCCATTTTGATGTGATAGTGTTAACGGAATGCTGGATAAACGATAATTCCTTAATTAATCAGTTACCGGGATATAACTGCTTTTACACTCGTAAAGTTATTAACAAGAGTGGCGGCGTAACTGTTTACGTGAAGGACACCTGGCCGGTTTCTGTTGTTGAACCTGAGTTCGATGATGCCAACTGTCTCGTAACCAAAATTAATAAAAATATTACAGTTCTCGGGATTTACCGCTCTCCCTCTTTCGGTAACATCGACAGATTTTTGAATTCTTTAGATCAATCGCTGTCCAGTCTTAATGACTGTCCGTGCGTGATTGTGACGGGTGATATGAACATTGACCTTCTCGACAGTTCCCCCAACGCCTCTCATATCGCCTATCAGTATTTGTTGTCGGAGCACGGACTGCTTCCAAGCATCACTGCACCTACCAGGGGCAAAGCTTGCTTGGACCATGCTTTTATCAAAAACAAAGGCACAAGCTCAACGCAGGGCATTGTCTGCAAATCGTCAATAACCGACCATGACCTGATAATTTTAGGTACAAACAAGCTAAAAGTTAACGGTCCACCGCGCAACAGGTTTAGGCATATAGCAGATTATCCTAAGATTGCTGTCGAGATTGGTTGCGTTAACTGGGCTGAAGTACTATCCAAAAGTGAAGTTGGTGAGGCGGTGTCAGTTTTCAATAAAATATTGTCAGACACTATAGAAAAACACACACAGAAAGTCAAAATGAGTCGGTCTAAATTTAACTTGAAACCCTGGGTAACCCCTGGCCTGATGCGGTGCATGCGACATCGGGATTCATTGCATGCTCAAGTAAAAATGCAGCCTCTTAACCATGAGTTGAAACGAATATATGCTCGTTACAGAAACTTTTGCAAAGGCATTCTTCACAAGCGTAAGATAGAGTACGAAAGCAGGGAACTGGAAAAACACAACGCTCAGCCCAAAAAGCTCTGGAAGGTCATAAAAGATGTGTGGGTACTCACTGGGTAGTGGCGAACAAATAAAAGTCCTTGTTGAATCTCCAGGTATATTCTCCATATATTTACACCGTATACACTACACGTACACAATAAATATACATTCACCGACATCTATTATATCTATTTATATATTCATATATATTTATGTATTTCCATATTCACCAACACTAAACACGACATACACATTGACGTGACGCTATGGTCACGTACACGGTCGATGACGCGCCGGCGATTTATTTCCTTCTACCGCCGAGTTGCAGCACTAAAGTTGTGACTAAAGTTACATTTCGTTTCTCACCAGTCACGATCTATGCTGCTCGCGAGACCTACGTGCGCTTGCGCCGATAATACAAATTGTGAAAAATCTACCCGCGCTAAGTTATCGCTGTAATCGTTACTGTTGTAATTTACCAACTTGTTTTTGGCTCATTGCGCCTTCTAAATAACTGTGTCGTTGTGTGCGGAGAATATACCTGGAGATTCAACAAGGACTTTTATTTGTTCGCCACTACCCAGTGAGTACCCACAAGTAGTACACCACACAGACACCCACTAAACGACCAAATATGTTTGTGATTTTCCAAAAAAAAAACAACGACAGCAGTTTATTACTCAAGCCCGGATCGGATACTTCGTCTTCTATCGATAACTGCAACCGTCATTTTGTTTCAATTGGCAAGCGCTTAGCACTCAATATTTTAGATAAACTCCAGACTACGGAGAGAAAACTTTGTAGAGATGCTAAACTTGAGAATCGATCCAGGGACTCTCTGTTCCTGCACCCCACAGACGAACAAGAAATAGATCGTATCATCACTGACCTGAGAGACGACAGTGCTCCTGGTTCTGACGGAATCCGCCCACTCCTACTCAAACATATCAAATCATCTATTCTAGAACCCTTAACGCATATATGTAATTTGAGTATGTTAACGGGCTCCTTTCCTGCCTCCTGGAGAGTAGCTGCTGTTGCGCCTATTCACAAGAAAGGTGCCAAAGACTGTCCGGACAACTATAGGCCTATATCTTTGTTGTCTGTCACTTCAAAAATCTTGGAAAAACTAGTGAATAACCGCCTCATCAGTTTTCTGGAAAAGCACAGTTTGCTGTCCGGGCGCCAGTATGGATTCAGACAGGGCAGGTCAACGGAGCAGGCCGTTGGGCTTCTTGCTGATATCATATCCTCCAGAATTGATGGGGGTAGTCAGTCGATTGGTGTATTCCTTGATCTGGCCAAAGCATTTGACACAGTCTCTACTCAAATGCTACTCAAAAAGTTTGAATGTTTTGGCGTAAGGGGAATTGCTTGGGACTGGTTCCGTTCCTATTTATCCGACAGACAGCAGTTTGTTGTGATCGGGGATGTTATCAGTGGGAGCCTTCCGGTTGTTTTTGGTGTGCCGCAGGGCAGTGTCTTGGGGCCCACATTGTTTACAATATACGTGGATGACCTACTCAGACAAATCATTCCACAGTCTGATATGATTTGCTATGCAGATGACACCGCTATCATATTCCATGGCGATACGTGGAGGGATGCTACGAACGCTGCAGAGAATGGCATGCGCACAATAGCGGACTGGCTAGACAGAAATCTCCTTACCCTAAACATCGATAAAACCCTCTTTATCACCTTCCATACCAGCCGTTCCCGCTGTCCTGATATTGACCAAATAAAAATTCACAGTGTCCATTGTCAAGACTCTGGATGCAACTGTGGTGTCATTAATCGAGTCAAATCAACTAAATACTTGGGTATTATGGTTGACCAAAATCTGACCTTTCGAGAGCAGATAAACAGATAAACATATTTATTGGTAAAAATTATATTTACAAGTCACAGTATGTTTTAATTAAATGAAGTAGGCACTTAGTAGTGCAAACTACTGGTAAATTTAATTCATCAAATGAATAAAGTAATTAACAATTACTTAAATTGTAGTAAATTATAAAATAATAATAATTTGATTGTCATTAAAATTAAATAATTAGATTGTCATTGAAATTAAATAAATAGATTGTCATTGAAATTAAATAAATAGATTGTCATCGAAATTAAAATAAATTGATTATCATTGAAATAAATAGATTAAAATTGATTAGTCATTACATATCATTAGTTAACTATGTATTATTTCATATTTTATTATCTAGCATTTCCTCTATGGAATAAAACGCTTTCTGAGTGAGCCAGCATTTAAGTTTGGCCTTAAAGCTATATCTCGTTGTAGCGGAGGTAACCGTTGGCGGTAGTTTGTTGAATAATTTAGGGCCTATAACGTGCGTCAGCTTACCAGACTTTGATAGTCGATGTGGTACTCCCGCTAGCTTATTGGCTTGTCGAGTGTAGTAATTATGTCTGTCTCCTAACTTTTTGTACATGTGCATGTTATCCCACGTAAACATCGCAGCCTGAAATACTACAATCCCTGGCAAGGTTAGTATTCCAAGCGAAACGAAAAAAGGTCGCACAGATGTTTCTTGAGATATGCGGGCAATTGCTCGGACTGCTCTTTTTTGCATCCTAAAGGCACGTAACCTATCAGCAGCGTGACCCCACAGCTCTGCTCCATACTGCAGAATTGAGTGGACAGTAGCAAAGTAGCAAGTCCGCACTATTTCTGGAGCGACCACCCGTGACAACCTACTGAGTGCATAACAAGCACTGCCAAGCCTTGAACACATACTGTCAATATGGTCATTCCATTTCAAGCCTCTATCAACCTGGAAACCGAGGAATCTAGTCGACTCCACCTGATCTATTTTCACCTGATCTATGAATACGTTCAAACACCTTGGTTGTCGTCCCGTTAAAGAAAAATTTACAAAGTGGGTCTTTTTTAGATTTAAAACTAGACCATTTAGCTTAAACCACGTGTCAACCTCCGCCGCCACAGCGTTTAATCGTCGCTCCAAAACGTCCAGATCCGGTGCACTGACAACCACCGCAACGTCATCCGCGTACATGTACACTTCGCCTAAGCATACACAATTAGGAAGATCATTCAGCAAGAGTGTAAATAGAATATTTGATACTGATGATCCTTGCGCCACACCGACATTAATAATAATAATAATAGTCGCACGCTCGCTTGGCATCTCAGTTCCAGTCTGCCTTAGAGTCAGGGTCGCTGCCCCAGTTTCTAACAACAGGAATAACCCACCTGCTCCATAAATCAGGTAGTACTGCGGAACCCAAAAATTATAGACCGATTACGTGTTTGCCGACGGTCTATAAAGTTCTTACATCCATTCTGAGAGCTAAAATCAATAGTCATATTGAAACAAATTCTATCATGTCTGTCTCTCAGAATGGATGTAGGAACGGGTCCCGCGGTACTAAGGAGCTGCTCCTCATCGATATTGCCATTAGCCAACAGGTTCGACGTTCTCGAAAGAACCTGTCAGCATGCTGGATAGATTATAAGAAGGCCTATGACTCTGTTCCTCATACATGGCTCATGAGGGTGTTAGAACTGTATAAAGTTGATGCAACTTTGCGCACCTTCCTGATGTCATGTATGGGGCAGTGGAGAACAGTCCTTCACTATCCGGGATGTCGACAGATTTGGGAGAACAGCGAACCGATAAGGATTGAGCGTGGCATATTCCAGGGTGACAGTCTGAGTCCACTGTGGTTTTGCCTGGCTTTGAACCCTCTCAGCACACTGCTGGAGGGTTCTGGCTTAGGTTACCGGTTGAAAAGAGGCGGTCAGGTCATATCTCACCTTCTTTACATGGATGATCTGAAACTCTTTGCCCCCAACAACTTGCAACTGATGGAGCTACTGAAGGTAACTGAAACCTTCAGTAGTGCCATCAGGATGGACTTTGGTGTGGACAAATGTGCAGTCATACATGTAAAGCGAGGAGAGATTATGGAATCCGAGGGAATTCAACTCTCGGATTCCATACACCTTAGATCCCTCAGTTCAACCGAAACATACAAGTATTTGGGTATGTCGGAAGCGTTAGGCATCAATACTGATGACGTGAAACAATCGTTGAGGGAGCGCTTCTTTAGCCGCCTGAATAAAGTACTGAATAGTCTTTTGTCAGGCGGAAACAAGGTGCGCGCTTTCAACGGTTGGGTCATGCCAGTATTGATGTATTCTTTCGGCATACTCAAATGGACTCAGACAGAACTTGACGCCCTGGATAGGAGGGTCCGTACACTACTTACCGCAAATCGGATGCATCACCCACGGTCATCGGTGATGAGACTGTATATCCCGCGGAAGTGTGGGGGTCGTGGCTTCTTAAATGCCAAGTCCCTGCACAACCGCGAGGTATGCAGTCTCAGGGAATATTTCCTAGCCGTCGACGTGGGTATGCACCGAGATGTGGTGGCGGTGGACAAGGGCCTCACCCCGCTCTCCTTAGCTAACGAGAACTGGCGCAAACCTTTAGTACTGGATACTAATGACCGCAGGGAAGTATGGCAGGGCAAGGAGCTTCACGGACGCTTTTACCGGGCCTTACATGGGCCCGATGTAGACCTATTAGCGTCCGTATCTTGGCTACGTTTCGGGGACCTCTTCGGGGAAACCGAAGGTTTTGTCTTTGCAATTATGGACGAAGTTATGATGACGAACAATTACCGGAAATACATTGTGAAGGATGGTACGGTTGACATCTGTCGGGCATGCCACCGGCCCGGAGAATCAATCCGACACATTATTTCTGGGTGTTCTCGTCTGGCTAACGGAGACTATTTGCATAGACACAACCTCGTAGCCAGGATTATTCACCAGCAACTTGCTCTTAAATACAATCTTGTAGAATCAGAAGTACCGTACTACAGGTATGTGCCCGACCCAGTTCTCGACAATGGCAGTATCACGTTATATTGGGATCGATCTATCATCACTGACAGGACTATTGTTGCCAATAAGCCTGACATAGTGGTGATAGATCGACTAGAGCGTCGCACAATGATTGTTGATATAGCGGTCCCTCATGACGAGAACCTCGTGAAAGCCGAGAAAGATAAACAAACTAAATATCTTGACTTGGCTCGCGAGGTTGTCGACATGTGGGAAGTGGATAGAGCAATCATTGTGCCGATAGTCGTGACGGCCAATGGCTTAATTGCCAAGAGCCTCGATCAACATCTGCGGAGGCTCTCGTTAGGCAGCTGGATCAAGGGCTTGATCCAGAAGGCAGTACTCCTAGACACGGCGCGTATTGTCCGGAGATTCCTCTCTCAGGAGCCCTGACCACCGGCAGCTTGGACCGTGTTCCCGATGCCGGTGGGCTACTATTTTTTATATTTTTAAATGTTTTTTTAATGTTATTTTTTTAAGAAATATTTAAAAATATACTATAATATGTACATAATAATAAATAAATGGAATAATAATAATAATAATAAATTCGTTTATTTCAGGCTAAGAAAACCCATAGCAAAAAGACAGTTTACAGATTTAATAAAGTTAATGTTAAAATTAAAATTAAAAATTAAAGATATTAATATTATACATTCAGATTCAGTTTCAGTAATTAATACAATGTCAGATCAATAATAACAATGTCAGATTCAATTTGTTAACTTATAAAATGTCAAAAATTAAATTAATACAATGTCAGGTTTAGATTAATAATAAAATGTCAGATTCAATTTTATAATTAATACAAAGTCAAATTCAGTTCAATACATAATAAAATGTCAGACTCGGTTTATTAATAAAAATGTCAAATAAATCAATGAGAGATTTCAATTCACAATGATAAAATGTCTAGAAGTCATATAGAGTGTTTTGAAAATCGTGGTTACAATTATGTTTTTGCAGCTCATTAGTCTTGAATGAAACGATGCTCTCAGCCTTCTCACTACAGCATAGAAGTCGTCAACTCAGTTCTCGGCAAACATGCCAGACGCGCTACACCGCCAAGGCAGGTTGAGCATGGCCCGGAAAGCATTATTGTATTGTACACGAAGAGTATTGTACGTACTCTTCGTGTACCTGTACCACAGTTGGCCAGTGTAGAACGCCTGACAATATGCTTTAAACAGAGTAACTTTTGCCTGTTTTGAACAGTACGCAAAACGCCTTGCTAGCATGTTACTTTTACAGGCAATGCTTCGTCTTTGCCTCTCAAGGTCGAGATGATCGCTTAGGTCATCGCTAACAATATGCCCAAGATACCTAAAAGAGTTTACAATTTTCAAGGGAGTTTCAATTAGTCGTGAGCGGGTCTGACTTTTTTCTGCCACAGTCTGCAGCCACAATTTGGCATCTTTGGCTTAACAGACTTATCAGAGTGGCATGGGCAGCACCAGTTATTCCATAATGGCCAAGTTTAACAGCCAGCACGCCATGATCCGCAACGTCGAAAGCTTTAGAAAGATCACAGCACAAGACCGCGACCTTTTGACGTTTTTCACAGGTTTCCATCACGTGTCTAACCACCTCACGAGCGAGTGAGGTTGTCGACCGTCCAGCGCGATACGCATACTGCCTCTCAGAGAGTGCCTCAGTCTCAGAGAGGTAATCCGTGAGACGTTTACTTATGCCATTTTCAAAGATTTTTGCAAGTGCAGGAATCACTGACACAGGTCTATAATTGTCAATCTCCTCGCGTTTGCCCTTACCCTTATACAATGGGGAAATTTTACTGATTTTCATTGCACGCGGATACGTCCCAGTTTTAATGCACTGATTGTACAGAGCAGCTAGAGGAGGCGCTAACTGTACAGCAACGCTATTCAGTAATTCCATAGATATATCATAGATATCTCTCGTTGGCTTGTGAGGTATACGTGACTTAATAATATGGTATACTTCCGACGCAGTGAACGGCTGAAACCGTAGCGAACGGTCGGCAGCAGGCAGTGCAGCCGCCAGCGCGCGCTGCACACTCGGTACGTGCGCGCGCGGAGCCCCACACGCATCTGCCGCCGAAATGAATCTTAAATTCATGGCGTCTGTGGCGCTCTTTTTTGTATGGAACTTTTTACCCGAGGAGTCCACAACTAAGTCGGTGAAACTTAAATTTTGGGCCTGCTTAACACCCCTCTCAGCGTTAACTATTTGCCATATAGACTTATATTTGTTACAACTATTTGTTATCATATTTGCGTAATGCTTCGATTTCTGCGAAGTGACACATCTATCATAACTTAGATGCAATTCACAAATTAAGTTATTAAGTACATCATTCGTAGGATATTTTTGTTGCAATTTCAGTGCCTCAAAAAATAAAGTTTTGGTAAAAATTAGTTTATCTGTTACCCATGTTCTGTTTTTATTGTGTTTGCGTTTGTATGGAAAACATATCGCAAACTTATTAGAAATAATGTTTATAATTGCTAAGGCTAGGTCCTCAATGGACAGTAAGTGTATAGATATAACTTCGTGCCAATCCTCATAATGGCAGCACGAAAGTTCATATAGCTAACCTGAGAGTAATCCCTAACCAGACGAGTGCGCGGCTGGATGCTGGGAGGCTGACACTTGACTTCAGCACGCACTGCACGATGATCACTCAGATACGTATCTACTGGTGTGGTACTTACGCATCCGCGGGCACAGTTATGGTACACATGATCGAGACATGTCGAAGATACAGATGTTACACGGGTTGGAAAATTGACTTCGTTCACAAAATTATAAGCCGAAATCAAATCATTTAATTGCTTACATTCGGAGTTGCTGACACCGTTACAATTAATATTAAAATCGCCTACAATAATGAACGTCTTATCACTCATGCTGGCACGCTCAAGAATACGTTGGAAATGTAGTAAGAAACTTGTTGAACTCACCAGATTAGTCCTATACATGCACAGAATTACCACATTATACTCTAATAACTCAATCGCAGATAATTCACAATATTGTTCGACGGCCATTTCGGTGAAGTCAACATTTTCCACTGTTTTAATTCCATTTCGGACAAACAAACACGAGCCCCCGTGCGCCAGGGACCTCCTACAATAACTAGATACTAATGAATAGCCATCAATATTAACACACTTTAAATTAGAATCGGTTAACCAATGTTCAGTTATCGCGAGTACATCACACTTTAATTCATTTTGCAATAGAACCTCTAAACGGAGTGTTTTCTTATCTAACGATGCAATGTTCTGTTGGCATACAATTAAAGTTTTGCATTGTTTTGAGTGCAGTGCTGATGTCGTTGTCGGCATTTGTATGTTCGAAGGTATATCGTCAAACGGAGTGTTATCCCCGCTACACGCGGGGTCGCGCGAGAAACCACTCTGCGAACTTGACGCGCGGTGGCCATACCGATGGCGTGCAGATATTCTGGTACAAAGTTTCTGGTATGCCAATTACAAATGACGCGTGTTTATTTATTTATTTATTTATTTATTTTGTTCAGGTTAACCAACAACTGTTTACACCAGTACACTAGCAACTTAATAATAATAGTTGGATACAATTGCGGGCGCAACAATTAATTATAGGTTAACACCGCTAGCACAGAAAGTAGTGGTAAAGTCGTTAAGTTATTAGGTTAAAAATTATTCTTAATACAAATGTGAATACAATGCGATTATGAAAAATTAAATTAAATTAAATTAGTAGTAAATTAAATTAAATTATATTAATGAATTACTAAACAAAGTGAAACTGTGGTGGTAATAAACTTTAAAAAAATATCCAAATATCCAATTCCATTAACAAACACAAGACATAATCATTAAAACAAAAATAAATTAAAACAAACATATGTACATATAACAGAAATAAACAACCGACATAAAAAATGATTCAATTAAATTGCACAATTATTAATAATTAACTAATAATAGTTTCTAGATGTTACAATACATTCTAAATTTTACAATGGATTTTATTGTAGAGAAGAAAAATATAGTATAAAAATATAGTATAAAAAAAAAAATATATATATATCAAAATGTATATCAAAATGTAAACAGCAATATCCCTACAAGCGTGACGTATGATTACTCAATAAAGTTTATCAGTCTTAATATCGCGTTTTTGAACAAAATACTTCTCAGATTTATTAACCTTTCAATTGTGATAATTGCAGACACAATTGAAAGACAATAGGTGCGCGAACGCCGGCGTTCGCTTGGGGTTTAATGAATTAATTTTATTCAAATAATTCCGAATGTTATCTTCAGTCGTTTCAGGTTTAAAAGACCATGCTTGAATATATTTAATTGGCTCAATCGTTTGCAGTTCGTCATCAACTTTTCCGGTGCCTATTATGACATTGCGGCGTTTTTTACTCTTATTATATCTTACTGTGTTCCAGCAATTACTGGTGGTGTCATTATTGGTCTGGCTTGTATTTTCGCCATCAATAGTCATTATCAAATTTCCGTCCGAGACGTCCTCGTTATTTCGATCAACACCTTCAGCCATCTCCTTGTCACTTTTTTGTAAACTCGCAGGTTTTATGGCCTTACAGTCATCCATTACAGAGTTAGTAGGATTCGCGTGTGTTCGGAAGACTTCGGGTGTCTTCGCGGCACTGTTATTTGCACGAACAGCGCTGCGTTTTTTCGCTGCTAAGCCAATGGATACCGCGGCATTTATTTGTGCTAAGCGCTTTGGGCGCTGTATGGGTTCGCGCACTCGACTATCATTCTCAAGCGTTTTTGGGGTAGTTGGTGGCCCAGAATCATATTGAGGTAAAAATGACGATTCATTTGGTGATTTCAACTTCGAAATAATGTCGTTTTGTTTGATCATTTGAGTCTCCAAATCACTAACTTTAGTCACTAAACTGTTCACTGTATCACTAAGTTTACGTATCACTTGCTCTAGAGTCTTGATTGACATTATTGCAGCGTAAATCAAAATTATTACACGGAGCTAATTATAACTAATGCTACCGTAAGCGTGAGCGAGACGTCGTCTCTCTCTTCTATCTAAAAGAATTCGAAAATTCATCTACATCATGAAATCACTACGTGGTTGTGCCTCGAAGGATTTATGCAGAAAGGTCTACCTGGCTCTATGTCAGCCGCTACTACAGTACTGTGTGGGGGTCTGGGGAAGCGCGGCCAAGTCACATTTGCTTGAACTTGAACGTGCTCAGCGGGCTGTCCTAAAAGTCTTCTTGGGAAAGCCGCGGCGCTTTCCAACTGACGAACTCTATAAGGAAGCGGGCGTTGTGCGTGTTCGTCAACTGTATATTTTAAGGTCTGTACTTAATCTGGTTGCACTGTTGGGAAGGCAGTTCACTTACACCCGGAGAGGTAGGGTCGGAGCTGACAGCCTACCGATCCCAAGAGTTAGAACAATATTTGCCACTCGGTTTTCACTTTTTCTCCCAACCAGTGTCTTCAACACCATTAATAAATCTATACGGGTACCTGGGAATACATTTGAAGCCAAGAAAGTGTTAAAGAGATGGTTGCAAGACCTAACGTATGACCAAACTGAAAATTTAATTTGTCCATTGAAATGATCAATATCTGAACACACACAAACAAGTACACAAACACCTATACATACTTACTTCGGCTAAACACTCACACTGACACACTTGCCACTTCAATAAATAGTTCTTATTTTCAAAGTTCTGACATGTAATTTTAATTTTATTTGATTTTTATTTTTATTTATTAATTGACTTTCATTTATTTTATTTTGTCAATTTAATATATATTTTTTTATTGTTCGTTTGATTTTGACATTGATTTTATAGTTTTTTTTTCTCTCTTTATAATTTGATTAGATTTCTGTTTTTTTTTTAACTGAATTTTAATGTAATGTAATATTAATATTTTAATTTTAATTTGATTTTAACTGTTTTTAATTCTGCATTTCTTTCTTGATTCTTGTTGTAACTCTATTAGTCTATATTGTATTAATTTCTATCTGTTATTTCCTTTGTGCGAAATTGTACTGTCGCATAAAATCTGATAATCACCTGGGCCACCAAGATACAGGCTACGCCTAGTTTGGGGCCCACGGCCACTTCTATTGTGTACTGTCTGTCTTACTCTAATCGTTGATTTCTTTATTTTCTTACTAACTTGTGTGTGTGTTAATAAATTATTATTATTAAAAAAAAAATATAACACCCGTGCCAATATGGTTACTTGTCGTAATATACGACTATTTTCCAATGATCTTGTTTTAGATTAATTTCTGATATTTTGTCAAAATAAATTGCTTGTGCGTTACATGTAATGTTAATATCAGGATGAACACCAAGTTACCAACTTTGATATTTTCTTGAGGACGTGTCCATTGTGACCTTGTATTTAATTGTGTTGTATATTTACTTCGCTAGCGTTTCCAAATATCTAGATAAGTCCTTTGAGTTAGATTTTTTTTTAATTGATATAAACTAGTGCTTGACTACGATCCCACCTGATGGTAGGCGCACCAGTTTATTAAAAGCCTATTCACTCTAGCCTTAAAGACACCCACATTGACATGGACACGGCGATGCTCAGCCCAAGCGGGGCACACCTCGACTGTGTGCTCCACCGTGTCCTCCGGGCATTCCGCACAATGGCGACACCCGGGCGTCACTTCCGCTTTAATTTGGAACAGGAACCTCCCGAACGAACCATGTCCGGTGAGGACCTGCGTCATGCGGAAGGTAAGGACGCCGTGAGGTCTTTCCAGTCACGCCTCAAAGAGAGGACTTACCGCCATGATTATGGCGTGCCCAGCACTGGGTTGCGATAGTCGTTGACGCCATTTCACCATGAGATCCCGCCGGAGCTCTGTCCGCCATGCCGTGACCTGTCGCGGCAGCGGACTTTCACCCCGGCGTTGCATCTCCACGCGCATATCGTGCATGTGTGCAAGGACTGTTGCCTCCAGATCCCACGGTGGGTAGGATATATTGATCTTGAGTTCAGACATGCCTCCAACTGATGTAATATTATACTATACTCTTCAAACGTTTATTTCTGCTCCTCTACAACTCTCTTCAGATGATATTTTAGGCTTTTAATGGCGGCCTCCTATAGTCCTCCTGCTGATGGCCATGGAAGTGCGTTAAAGTGCCATTCGATTCCCATTTTAGTTATTTCTGCCCGAAATTCTTGATTGAATGTGCTTCTTCTTGCATGATATTCGTCGACCTTATAACAAGGTCCTACAGGACCTTGATCGCTGAATATTTTCTGTGGGACTCCTCTCCGAGCTATAATTCTGCGAAGAGCAGCGAGAAATGATGATGACGATGTCAAATCCTACACCAACTCTAAGCGCAAGGCTTTAGTTGCCATGCAAATAAATACGGCGACACAACCCTTGGTGGTTTTTATTCCACGACCCTTGTTGGCCTTGATATAGACATGTTCCGTATAGTCTACACCTACATTTTGGTAAGGACGTGACGGATTCGTCTTTCTGGTGGTAAATCTCCCATGACTTGATGCTGATTGCTGGGATTGTAGCGACGACACTTAACGCAACGTCGAACTCGGAATTTAACTGCTCTGATTCCGCCTACAATCCAATATGTTGTCGTATAAATGCTAAAGTTAGCTGAGGTCCACCATGAAATGCTAGCACGTGGGCCTAGTCAATCAGGACTTCCGTTACACGACTGCTTTTTGCTATGGATTATTGTATGTTTCATCTGATGATCTATGTTGGCATGTTTGAGCCTCCGGCCGCCTCGAAGAATGCCGTCTTGAAGAAACGGATTTAAGTTCAATATTTTGCTCTTGCTTGATATGTATTTCCTCTGGATCTTGGTTCACCATTCAGCCCGCCTAATAACACAGTCATGGAGTAAGTCAGTAATTTGATAAACAAACCACTGCTGTACCTTAATCATTAGTTTTGCTAGTAAGATAGCTCCTGACAGCTCTAATCTCGGCAATGATACTGATTTATTCGCTGGTACATATCTAGCCTTTCCAACAGAACTAGCAGTGTTGGTTTTGATTGCTCATACCCCTTGATCCGAACATAATATATTACACGCGCAAATGTCTTCTGAGATGAATCGCAAAAACCGAATAATTCAATATTGACATGTTTTCTTGTGTTTACCCATCGTGGTACTTGTAGTTTGTTGATGATGCTTTTAATACCCACCCATTCGCTTAGTATGTCTTCAGGCAAGGAATCGTCCCAATTTAGGTTACGTAACCATAAGTTTTGAATAATGATTTTAAGGGGCTGCATCTCGACATACATTTTCACTATTTTTCATACAACCGCTCTTACGCGATTATGACGTTATTACACATTTTCCATCAGATATTTTGGAAACACAGTATCTTGTGGCTTCTATGAAAATCAATTTATAAAGGGGGTGGCCAAGATACGGCCGAAAATTGACAATTTCGCGAACAAGATTATTATTTATACTAAAAATCTTAATAATTAATAGAAATAATTATTAAAATCATAATACGTCAGTTAAAGTTCGGATAAATAATATTAAACAATAAGTATATTCATTAATTCAGTCTTTCCGTGGTTCCTGCAACGAATCACAGACTACCAAGAGATACAACGAATTTCAATTTGATGATCCAACAGAACAGAATTTATCATATCAATACTTATGCATTGTGTTCATTGATAAAAATGCATACAAAACATAATAATAATTATTTTGCTAATATTATTAAAAATATATATTAATCGCGCTATTCAAAATGGTTCGGCTTTTTGGCGGGAACTCTTGAGTGAAGTTCAATGGTTGTTTTAATTATGCGCAAAGTGATTCCTTTTTTTCACTTTTTTCACTTTCATAATGAACTCTGCACTTGCCTATCCCGACGACAATGACCCCGGCCGCTTTATCTCGGACTCTTTTTCTACTTTTTTTAATCACTCCAGCATCCGACAAATGGACACCGACCCTGTAAGAGTGGAGATTGTCATTGGTTGATTTTTTCCACCATAAAAAAACTCTGTGTACCATATTTCGACCAGCAGAAGCCAACGCTGTGTTAATTCTGCTTTAAATATTACTAAAATGAATGTGATGAAGTTGTGTGTGACGGCATTCTGGGATACAAGAATGAATTTACTCACGGTAGGTAAGAACTATTTAGTTTGTACCAATACTTAAATAACAAAAATAAAAATATGTAAATAAAATACTACAAATGTTGACGTTGAATGAATACTTGTTGATGAATAAATAAGTCATGTTTTAGACTCGGTTCTAATATTTTAGCCTTTCAGTCGTGGTAATTAGAGACACAATAGACATACAATGGATGCGCGAACGCCAGCTTCGGGTTTAACGAATACGACGAAAAATAATATTAACCAAATGTTTTCTTTTACAAATTAAATAATAGTATTTGCTGTGCTACATCCGCCATTTTGAATCCCACCATAAAATAATGTAACAATTAAAATTTATTTAACTCATTTCCTCGAACTCTTAGTTAAAACCGTATTAGCTGTAACAGGTTTATTATTTCAAAAACTATGAATTGAAGTTGTCTGAATATAATGTCCACTGGTAGCCAAATTTGTATGAAGGGTGGGCCATGCCGTTTGTGTGAAACTATTCCAGTTAAGATCTCTGAAAATCTGCTATTTTGCATGAACTTTGACACTTCATAATTTACTCAAAAATTTAAAAAATAAAAAAGTACAACGTACAAGCCTAGTGTCTAGGAAGACAAAATAAAACTCGATTTCGGTAGACTTGTTGTATATTGAAATAATTGAAACGCGGCACTGATACAACGCTCACTTTAACCTCTTAAACGTTTATTTTTCGACTGGCGGCGCGCGGCAGCCGCGCGCCGCTTGCGCCCGCGTCTCCCCTCTTCACCTCCTTGCGGCCCGTAGTGCTGCGCGTATATTGTAGTGCGGGGCGCGAACATCCTCCCGGGGTTTGAAAGAGCAGCTTTCAAGCATCTTCCTTGGCTGCAACATCCTTGGCTTCGTTTGTGGTGGGGAGACTGCACATCTTGTTTACAGCCCTTCGTACCGTGCCCTTGGAAGTGTAGACGTCGGCTACTCTGGTGACTCCATCCTTTCCAGGGTACAATTTGGTTACTCTGCCAAGCCTCCACTGTAGCGGGGGAAGGCCCTCCTCCTTGAGGATTACTAAATCGCCCACACGAAGCTCGAGTTGCGACGTTTTCCATTTCGTGCGTTGCTGAAGCTCCGCTACGAACTCCCGGCGCCATCTTTGCCAGAAGTCTTGTCTGATTTTCTCTATAAGCTGGTAACGATTTGGACTCTTCGTGTTGATAGGTGCCGATGGTAATGATGTGAGAGGTCGCCCGACAAGAAAGTGCCCTGGGGTAAGTGGTGTAAGATCGGTAGGATCGGAAGAGAGTGGAGTCAGAGGACGGGAATTAAGTATGGCCTCGACTTGTGCTAATAACGTAGCAAGCTCCTCGAACGTTAAGGAAGCTTTACCGGCAGTGCGTTTTAAATGGAATTTAGCCGACTTGACTCCGGCTTCCCAGATACCTCCAAAGTGAGGCGAGTATGCTGGGCTGAACACGAATTTAATACCGTTGTCATTCGCGAAACTATCGGTACACTTACGATTGGACCTGAGCACTCTACACATTTCGTTGTTTGCACCCCTGAAATTAGTGCCATTATCACAATAGATGACACTAGGTTTGCCTCTTCTTGACACAAACCTTTTTAAGGATAATATAAATGCATCAGAGCTCAAACTGCTTACTAATTCTAAATGAATTGCCTTAGTCGAGAGACATACGAATAAACAAATATAACATTTTGAAGATTGACTTCCTCTACCTTTGCGACTGGAAATAGTAAAAGGACCAGCAAAATCTACACCGCATGTATAGAAGGGGAACATTGAGTAAGTTCTTTCCGATGGTAAGTTACCCATTATTGGTTGAATAGTTTTCCCACGAAAGCGAATACAAAGTAAGCACTTCTTAGTTGTACTGCGAGCTAAATGTCTACCTCCTATGGCCCAAAATCGCTCTCTGATAGACGCTAGTAGGTGTTGCGGTCCGGCATGAAACAGACGTTCATGTTCTTGTCTAAATAATAACTGAGTGAACTGATGTTTTGCGTCTAAAATCATGGGATGCTTCTTATCATAACTAAATTCAGAATTTCGAAGTCTACCCCCAACTCTCAATATATTGCTGTCATCTATGAATGGATTTAACGACAGTAATTTAGACTTACGATTAAGAGTTTTCTTATCACTAATTATTTTAATTTCGTCAGAGTAACTATCTAACTGACTTAATCTAACTAAAGTTAGTAATGACTTATCTAATTCCTTTACATCTAATGGTCCATTAATTCTGCAATTTTTATTTATACAGTTATGTACAAAACGTTGTACATATGCGTAAATTCTAACAAGTTTATTAAAATCAGAATATTTCTCGAATTCAATTATTTTATTCACTATTGTGGCGTGACATTCAATGTTGCGTGGGATTTTGAGTTCTGGTAAACTGGGGATTTGTTGTTGTGTAGGCCAACAAGTAGGGTCATTAGCGAGGAACGAAGGCCCTGCCCACCAAAGGCTGGAAGCTTTTAACTGTTTGGGACACACGCTTCTAGAACCCATGTCTGCGGGGTTTTGATCAGTTGATACATATCTAAAGTCGAATCCCGGCGTTAGTTGATTTATTTCGTTCACTCTATTACATACGAACACTTTAAGGTCCCTGGGTGGAGTTTGCACCCATCCCAACACAACTATCGAATCAGACCATAGAACCTTTCTAAATATATTACATTGTAAGGAATCTAATACCTTTGAACATAGACGAGCCCCTAAGAGAGCGCCACACAACTCCAGCCTCGGTATAGTGGTTGGATTCATTGGGGCGACTCGTGCTTTAGCACACAACAACCTCACTGTAACTTTTCCATTACAGTCTTCAGAGCGCAAGTAAACACATGCCGCGTAGGCTTGTTGTGAGGCGTCGACAAAACAATGTAGTTCTATAGTTTTAGGATTGTCACATAGAACCCAACGATCTATATTAATTTCAGATAAATATGAAAATTCCTTTAAGAGGTTAGACCAGTTCTTACAAAATTCAACTGGTACTGGGTCATCCCAGTCCAGTTTAGCAGACCATAATTGTTGTAATAAAATTTTAGGTACTATAATACATGGGCTTAATAGTCCTAAAGGATCGAATACCTTGGCAGTAGCAGAGATTACTGACCGTTTGGTTGTTTGAGCAGAAGGCTGTAAATCTGTTGAAAATAGTAAGTTGTCAGACTTAGGACACCAAATGAGACCTAGTACGCTAGATTCCTTATTAAAGTCTAGACATTTTGATGTATCATCATCATTTTCAAATAAGTAAGGGCAATTTGTTCTGAATTTTCTTAAAGGCAAAAGTGCTGAATTAAGAGTGGCAACAACTTCACGGTAAATATATTTTAAACCATCTACAGTTTCGGAACCAGTATTTAAATCGTCTGCATAAAAATCATTTTCAATGACGCGTGCTATAGACTTATCTTCACATTCCTTTGCTAACTGTAGCAGACATCGAGTGCTAAGGAAAGGGGCAGAAGCGGTACCATATGTGACTGTGTTCAGCTGTAACACATCTATCGGCTTTGTTTCTTCATCGCGCCACAATATAAGTTGAAGATGGCGCTGTGGTTCCTTAATTTCAATCTGCCGAAACATCTTCTCGATATCTGCTGTGAGAACATATTTATGCTTACGAAAGCGAAGCAAAATTGAAATTAAATCACTTTGTATGACTGGACCGATCATCTGTATCTCATTAAGTGATTTTCCTTTAAACTGTCAGTGATGAAGGATGATTGGCTCCCTGTGTCTAACAGGGCCCTGGCTATGTAAATTTTCTTATCTTTCACAACCTGAACAAGTGCTGTACTTAATAACACCTGGTCGCTGCTGGCCACAGACAGTGACACCGGTAAAGATGATGTTGATGCTTGTTCACCATTCTCTGTTGGTGTAATATGCACTAAAGTATTATGCTTTTTCTTGCATGTACGACACATCGCCTTTAATCTACACTGATACGCGTTATGACCACTTCTAAAACAATTTTTACATAATCGAAATTTATTGACCTCACCTAATCGATCATCCACTGACATGTTTTTAAATCTATCACATAAATAAAGAGGATGATCTTCCTTACATACAAGACAATTAGTATAAATTACTTTCTTATCTACAGCTACAACTAAACTTTTAGAATGTGTGTTAGTTTTTGGTTTGTGGTCAGTCACCTTGTCTGAGTAGCTATTATTAAAATATGCAGTCTCAAGTATATCAGCCCGGTTACGAAGAAAATCAAAGAAATCACTTAATAACACAAGTTCACTAAACTTGCTTTTATATTCCTGCCACTTTCTGTTAGTATGTAAATCTAACTTGGAGGAAATCATAAATATAATAAGAATATCCCACTTATTGGTAGGCAATCCTAATGTCTCAAGCGCTCTAAGATGTTTCATAACATGGTCAACAATGAACCTTAAAGATTTGTAGGATTCCCGCTTCAATGGCTCAATATTAAATAAAGCTGTTAAATGATTATTAACTAAAATATCCTTGTTTTCAAACCGTTGGCACAATAAATCCCAAGCAACCTTATAATTCTTAGCGCTAAACTCTATGGACTTAATGACTACAGCTGCACTTCCTTCCAGCGCAGACCTCAGGTAATGGAACTTATTGATGTGTGGAATTTCTAAGTTGCTATCTACTACAGACAGGAAAGTATCTTTAAATTCCAGCCACTTTAAGTAACTTCCATCAAAAGTAGGAAGTTTTATTGTAGGTAATTTTATTCCACTATGTTTATGAGAACAACTACTACTAGAATTCTGATTGTGATCACTTGTCACCTTTTCATTTCCACAAGAGTCTATTAATTCTAAACTGCTGGTGATTAAAACAATAAACTGGTTTTCTAACTGTTCTCTTTCTTTAATTTGCTCCTCAGAGTCGGAGTGTAAAATATCAATTTTATTTTGTATTTCTTCAAATTCAGTCATTAGTGACTGGATTTTGCTCACCTTTAGTTCTAATTCTTTATATTTTAATGATGGAATATCCTTCAAAACTCTGAATTCAGATAAATAATGCTCGAATCGCGTTAAGCGACCTTTGATGATCCCACGTTGTTTAATTAACGTCGATAATTCTAATTTAAGCTCTGATTCACTCATAATTATTTTGTGGTACTTACTTAAAACGCAAACAACGAAATAACATAAAATAATGTGCACTCAAACCGGTTTCGGAACGACGAGAAGCTCAGGTCCAATCGCAGGCGCTGGTGCCGGTGCTGAAGCTAACGTCGAGCAGACAGCTTGGCCGTCACCTCGTCTCGTAGCGACGCACGCGATGAACCCGACGCCTCAGCCCAGCAAACACGTCACGTGGAGCCGTGGAGGGATCGCTGAAATAGTCGGCGAATAGATTGAAAAAGCGTTTCAAGCATTGAAATCTAGAAGGGTTACGTGCAACGTGCGTGTTTTACAGTTAGACTTACACCCACAAGCTAGAAAGCTTTATAGAGCTGACGCCATGAAAGCGTCACACGCACATGCTTAAACGTCAAGTACCTATTGAAATCTAGAAGGGTTACGTGCAACGTGCGTGTTTTACAGTTAGACTTACACCCACAAGCTAGAAAGCTTTAAAGAGCTGACGCCATGAAAGCGTCACACGCACATGCTTAAACGTCAAGTACCTATTCAGATAGGTAATGCAACACCCTTTTTAATTAAACAGCTGAGTCGAACGAAGCCTTGGTCGAAGCGTTGTGTATTAAAGATAGGTACGTGCACAGCCTGCCACCGGGAACTAGTTAGGAATATGTACCTAACGCTCGAGTCGCAAGCGTCCGTTACGCACAATCGGGCACACGATACTTATATATGAATATGAAGGATTTTAAAGGAACAGGCTTACTCTCCTGGGCTAGACCTCTGTGGCTCCAGTAGGCTCCCGAGCAGCTCAGATGTCCTAATGTCCTCTGCCTCGTGTGCGCTTCGGATTTGGTGTCTCACGTAATGGCGTCGCGCGCCGCGTCGTCCGTTTTTTAGTCCTGTCACGGTCGCCACTTTTGTCTAGGAAGACAAAATAAAACTCGATTTCGGTAGACTTGTTGTATATTGAAATAATTGAAACGCGGCACTGATACAACGCTCACTTTAACCTCTTAAACGTTTATTTTTCGACTGGCGGCGCGCGGCAGCCGCGCGCCGCTTGCGCCCGCGTCTCCCCTCTTCACCTCCTTGCGGCCCGTAGTGCTGCGCGTATATTGTAGTGCGGGGCGCGAACACCTAGCCAATTTTATCAAGAATCTATATAATGAAAATGTTTTTCAAAAACTTATAAGCGTTTAAAAAAAAACACGTGTTTCCTGGAACAAGTTTTGTAAAATATTCTAGTAAATCACGGAATTACTGAATGCCAAAAGAATTTTCAGGTAGGTATTCTAACTCTTTTTTCGCGTTGCCTTTTCGTCAAATATCACGTTGGCACAAGCTTTTAAAACATGCCCGATGTTTACGATAGGCGACTGGAAAAGCAGCCTCTTAACCTTTCAATCGTGGAAATTACAGACACAATAGAAAGACAATAGTCTATATTGTCTTTCGGCGTTGGTTTAATGAATTAAGCTTTGTTGTCGGTGGTGAGAGCCATCATCATTAATTGATTTTATTGGAAATGTTTTAGCTATTACCAATTAATTTATTTTCTATTTTTTTTTTTTTTTGTAAAACATTCAGACACAATTTATATTGTTAAATGAATAAATAAATGAATGAAAATGAATGAATGAATCCCAAAGGGTCAAATAGGTAATTTTGAGATATCTGCTAAAAATGTTCTTTTATTAGTCATTTGTGTACTTGTTTGTTCTTTTTGCATTTCTAATTGTAGTGTCTTTTTTTGGGTTTCCAAATTATTAGTCTCAAGGTCTTTTATTTGTTCTGATTGCTTGAAATTGAAACTATTTTGAGTATTGTTTTCGGACGGTATGTGTTGTAATAACACAGGAACATTTGTTTTCCATTTCCTGAGGTTGAGACCTCCCGACTTCAAAAGATTGATTATCTCTTATGAGCTGCTGTACTGATTCTGGTGTATGCGATCTATGTAGTGAAATGGTTTGAAATAACAATGTAATTGGAAAAACAAGAACAGAACAAAAGAAAAAGCCCAACTCACACGTAATAGGTACCAAACGAAACACTTTAATAACGTGTGACTACGGCTTGGTCTTTTGTTCTGTTCTTGTTTTTCCAGTTACCTTATTTATTTCAGCATACTGAAAATCTTTTTTATACTTTTTCAGCGTCGTTTTTTTGACGTAATCGGGTTTTAGTTTTTGACTTTTTTTTATTTAAACAATTTTGGTGTTAAATCACTGTGCTTCTATACTATTTACTTGTAAAAGCTAAATTGTCAAATAAGAATTATATTATTTCTACTTGCGCACGATATGTTTTATCTGCTTCTTTTTATTATTATTGATAGGCTCGCGTTTGACCACCATCTCACCTGATGGTAAGCGATGATGTGGTCGACGATGAAGCACGCTTGCCTAGAAGAAACCTATTCACTTTCGACTTAAAGACTCCTAAGTTGTAGCTATCAGGAAACACAGATTCCGGCTTGATCCAATAAGGCGCCACATTGAATTTTGACGAAATTTTTTGATAAGTACCCGTGAAGCCTTTACTAATGATATGAAATACGGTGTATTTACATATATTTTTATTTTTGACTCATTACATTTTGTCCACTAGATGAAGCCATATCGAGTTTTGTGACGTAGCCTATGTTCAGCGGATAATTAAGACGGATCTAACGATATCACATAGGTCGAGTTTCAATGAGTAGATTATGAGCTATGAGGGATCCGATGAACATACTCACATACTCACATACATAGCCTGTCAAAATCATAACCCTCCTTTGGCTTAGCCGTAGTCGGGTAATAAATATCACTATATTTTTAGGGTTCTGTACCTAAAGTGTAAAACAGGACCCTATTGCTGAGACTCCGCCGTCCGTCCGTCTGTCCGTCTGTTACCAGGCCGCATCTCATATGAAATTTTCACAGATGATGTATTTTTTGTTGCTGTTGTAGTTAAAACAGAATAAAATAAATATTTAGGGAGGCTCTTATACAACAAACGTGTTTTTTTTTTGCTGTTTTTTTAGAATGGTACGGTATGGAACTCGTCGTGCGTGAGTCCGACTCGTATTTGGCAGTTTTTGGTTTGTGTGGATACAAAATATTTTCCAATACATTTACTCGAAAACCCGCTCTTACCCCTACCGCCATTTGGGCACGCCACCATCACGGCGGTAAGTCTCCTCTTAGAGGAGTGGCTGGAGCGGCAACACGCCGTCTTTACCTTCCGCATGACGCAGGTCCTCACAGGACATGCCAAGTTCGGGAGGTTCCTACATCGGATTCAAGCGGAAAAAACGCGGGGGTGTCCATGTGTGAATCTCCCGGAAGACACGGTGGATCATACGGTAGAGGTGTGCCCCGCTTGGGCAGAGCACAGCTGTGTCCTGGTGGAGGCAATCGGCGGCAGCTACCTCTCGCGCTGGGCCCTGGGTCAGGCTATGGTCTGGAGCGAGGAGGAATGGCAGACGGTCGCCTCTTTCTGTAAAGCAGTAAAGGAGGAGGGCGCGCGTGTGAGATTTATTTATTTATTATTTACATTTTTATTTATATATTTATTTATTTATTCAAGGACAACCAAAAAAGCATACACCATTATACATGCTAAAGATTCAACATTGTTACATTATGTAGCGTAGCCTTAATTCAAGGCTGACACGGCAAAAACATAGGAGGAGATAGCGAACCTCCTCACGCTCCACGCCGAGGTTACGACCACGAGTATCAGCCACAGTAGAGGCGGATGTGCGGACGTCGAGCAATCGGTAGCTAGCCGTCCGGTCGTCCGATAACTGACCGGACCGAGGCCAGTCATCAGCAGCGCGTAGTTATCCCCGCGCTTTTCAAAGAGATGTCAGCAAACCGTAGGGGCCCAGCAGGGACGACGCCCGCTAGCTAGAGCCGCGGGGAATTTCTGAAAAGGAAACACGTAGTCCTAGAAAGCAAAGAGCAACTGAAGGACACTGGTGTGGTTTTAGTTAGTAAAAGTCTGACACGCCCTCGAGCTCTGCTCAGAGCGGGAGAAGTCATTGGATGATTCCAACACTTAAAAAAAAAACTCCTAACGCCATTAGGCACTATAATTAAGGCTTCCGTTCTTCCTCTTAAGGCACGGAACACTAACGAAGAATAAAATGTGGTTAGTTGTTGGCTATGATTTTATAATTATGATGTCTAGATGGAGCATCTTATATAAATCGTTTAGTATTGATTATAATTATTTGTTATTTGTGCATTATTTCTGGCTGAGTATGTATTTTACTTTTTCCTTTATATCTGTCTATTCACATAATAAAAGAGGTAATTGTAACGCTATTTTGATACCTATCTATTTATTTATTCATTTAATTCAAACAACTTTTTAAACAACAAGTACCTACTTAGAAAATAGAACAATAAAATAATATATAAAACAATTATTTAAATTACAATTAACCTTTTGAATATTTTCTTCCATTCTACCCTGTCACTCGTCATGCTATCATTAACTTCCTTTTCTTTCATATCATTCTTCACGCAATCCATCCATCTTTTCTTTGGCCTCCCTCTCCCTCTCCCTCTATCCACATGTATACTCATAACTCTTTTGGTAACATGCATTTCATCCCTCCTCTTTACATGACCATACCAAGACAAACGATTCCCCTTCAGCTTGTCAGTCACTGGCGCCACTTTAAAACTTCCTCTAATATACTCATTTCTCACTTTATCCAATCTCGTCACACCACACATCCATCTCAACATTCTCATCTCCGCTACATGCAATCTTTTTTCATCCGTCTTTTTCACAGCCCAACATTCTGATCCATACAGTATGACAGGTCTTATCACGGACTTGACCACGGATTTTAGCCTTCAACTTGAAGGGCATCCGTGGGTCACAAGTTGTTCCAGTGACCTGTTGCCATTTCATCCATCCTGAATTGATCCGATGTGTTATGTCTCGGTCTACCTCCCCATCTCCTTGGATAAGCGACCCGAGGTACCGAAAGTCGGAGCAGATTGGTATGGGCGTTCCAGCGAGAGCTAAGGGCACAGAACCGGAGAGACCGCCAAAGTCGCAGAATAAGTACTCAGTTTTCGTTCTACTTAATTTTAAGCCAACACTTTCCAGTCTATGCCACCACACCTCCAATTTGCTCTGGACCTCTAGGCCACTCTCGACAACCAGCACAATGTCATCGGCAAACAGCATACACCAGGGAGCCTCTTCCTGAAGGTCCGACGTCAAAGCGTTGAATGTTACACAGTTCGACATAAGCAATTGTCTTTCTATTGTGTCTCTAATTACGGCATTCGATGAGTTAATAAGAGACATATTTCGTGCAGGACTTTTCTTACCTATTTAATAAAGATAATACACAGTCATACATTCATCTCATACATCCTGACAGTATTGTCTTCCATTCTACCGCAGATATATCAAAATCTGTGTGCTTCTCTAGGAGAGCATTAAGCGCAGACAGTGTCCGATATATGCGTGATGTGGAGTGCGCGACTGTGCCACACGTAGGAACTGCCAGGAGCCGGTGTTCCCTACGACCGACGGCTGTAGTGTCGTTACATTAGTATTTACATTCCGTACTTACTTTATCTTTGGTCAAACTTGTGTAAAGCAACAGACATGAAAAGCAACGATAGTAACAAAGAACCAACAAAACGTTGCAGAATGGATAAATCATCTTCCACATGGATATAGTCGTCGTGGCCGCCGAGGCGCCTCGGACGGCAGAATCGCACTATAACACACTACGACAACACAGTTATACAACTCTGCTTGCTCTTGCCGGCAATGAAGGCGTGATGTTATGTTATATTAATAAACTGTTTTATTTACTTCAATGTTTTCTGTACAAGTAGTTCTATAATGGGTCGTAGCCTCGTAGAGGTACTAGTCGCTACGAGCCGCTACGACCTGCTACGGCGTAGCAAAAACGTAGCAATACTTAGATTGTGAATATTAAATGAACTTATTTATTGAAGCGTATAGTACCGTGAACATCTGGCCAGAATTGGTTTTAACCAACTTCAAAAAGAAAGAGGTTCCAATAGAACCTCCTTCTTTATGTTCGGCTGAATGTATTTTTTTTTTGTAATGGATAGGCTCGCGTTTGTCCACTATCTCACCTGATGGTAAGCGATGATGTGGCCGACGATGGAACACGCTTGCCTAGAAGCAATCTATTCACTCTTGACTTAAAGATCCCTAGGTTGTAGCTATCAGGAAACACAGACTCTGGCAGGGAATTTCACTCCTTAGCTGTACGTATAATGATTAAGAGAAGATACTATTTTTATAAGGCTTACTGATATATCTCGGTCACTAAAATTGTGGACCGATTTGAATTTTTCTTTTTCTTATTGAAATGTTATGCTTTCGAGTTGGTCCTATAGAAATATTGTTATGATCTGACGATGAACTTTGAAGATATGGAACAGAACTCTTCATGGGTTCACATAAGAACTGTCGTAACAAGTAAAATTGCTTTGTTCATACATGAAATGTAGTCGATGACTGACTGAAGAAAAAAAGGGAAGGGGAAACATCAAACTGATCCGATGATGAAGCCGGAAGGTAGGCACCGGCACTCTGTCAGTGTAATCTAACCGTGTTTGGGATTATTAGAATTGTTATGAGATGTACTCTGGCTATAGCCATGGTACCGTACAAGGTACCGAGCTAATCTGATGATGGAAGGTGAGCACAAGAACTCCGAAATAAAACAATGTATCCTAGCCGTGCCTTGGATTATTGGAATTTTCATGCAATGTTTTAATGATTGAATTCTATAAGTACCTTAATATGGAACTTGCACACTTTAAGTTTGACTGAGGGGTACTTTTTAGCTGTAGAATATTTTTTTTTATTCACAAAAAAAAAATGCAACCCATTTCACTGATGAAAAAATACAAAAAAATGCAATATAAAATTTGTTTCGGAAGTTAGTAAATTACGAAGAGACAAAACTATTAGAAACTATACTATATATAGAAACAACGACTTCCGAAAGAAAAGTTAATTTGTATTTTTTAGAGTTTTTAGGTACCTTAAAAGGAAAAAACGGAACCCTTCCCTTATAGTAGCTTTGTTGTCCGTCGGTCTGTCTGTCTGTCAGTCTATCTGTCTTTAAGACCTTTTGTCTCAAGAGCGCGTGGAGGTATCGAGTTGAAATTAAAACCATATACTCACATCTGCAGTCCTTCAAAAAATCAAATTTCTAAATATCGAAAAAAAAAAGATACGGCCGCTTATGTCGCAAAAAACGTGTATTTTGACACTCGCAAAGGAATCTAAATTCATTGAGTAGGTACTACCCGTTGACCTAGAATCCTGAAATTTGGCATGAAGCAAAGTCTCATAGCACAAGTACAGTAAAATATCTGAAAACTGTTTTGTAAACACGAAATTTTTATAAACTCACCGGTCATGTGTTGATGTTTACTGTATTAGAGTAAGATCCCAGGGCCGCCAGACGTCACGTATTTTCTGACGAACGAAATGTGGACGATTGAGTACTGTTAGTATGTACTAAGAACGCATGCCTACCTGCTAGCTAGCACCTGAAAATTGGTCGTCTAAGCAAGCTTGCTTAGACGACCAATTTTCAGGTATCATGTAATCAAGGTACATAAAATCATTACTTACTTCACGTAAGTTCTCCAAGCTCATTTTTACGTATATTTTAGGCAATATTTTTAAAATCAAGTCGCCTTTCCTTTGATTCCTTGGGCCGTATTGTTTTACAGAAGCTTTAAAGCTCCTAACATAATGACATAACTTCACGTAAAATTCTCATGTTTGATTTTTATATGTTCACAACTTCATGTATTTCTAGGTGGTTATAAAAAAAAACACGAAAGCTAACCTATCCTTGTCGGGGTACCAAACTTTAGATTTATTAGAAATTTAAATTTCATAATTGCAATTCACGTGTTTTAGTCGAACAAAGAATAAGTTTTGTAATCTGCAGACTAATGGCCAATCATACGGTATGCTTGGCCATAAGTCTGCAATTTACCCTACTCATTAGGAAGTCTACATATCGAGTTATATAAGAACTTAAACATTTTTTTTGACCTCGCCGACTCTACGTCTACTGACTCTTTTCTACGTTTTATTAAAATTTGTGCTACATCCTACATCTCCTTTGGTGTCCGAGTTTGGTATTTATCCCAGGATAAAAAGTATCCTATGCGTTATTCTAGGACATGGTCTAGCCGTGTACCAAGTTTCATCGAAATCCGTTCAGTAGCTTTTGCGTGAAAGAGTAACAAACATCCATACATCCATACATATAAACTTCCATATTTACGAGTATAATATTAGTAGGATATACGGTACATACACCAACATATTTTTTTTACAATTTTTGTCTGTTTGTTTGTTCCGGCTAATCTCTGAAATGGCTGGACCGATTTTGACGGGACTTTTTTGTCAGGTAGCTGATGTAATAAGGAGTAACTAAGGCTACTTTTATTTTAGAAAAAATGAATTCAAAATCCTGTAGTCCACACGAACGCAGTCGCGTGCATCTATACATACATATAAATAAAATTGGAGTGTCTGTTTGTAATACTGAAATAACCGCTTTTTACTATATGCATATGAATCTAAATACGGTACATACACCAAAATAACAATTTTTACAATTTTTGTCTGTCTGTTTGTTTGTTCCGGCTAATCTCTGAAATGGGGTGTACTATGCCAAATCGAATGCCAAACAGTCGAACATCAATTAATCGAACACTTTAAATCGAACACCTAAATACTTGAACGTTCATAATATGGAATGATTAATAAATCGAACACTCAATACGTCGAGAATTCAAAATATCGAATGTTTGATCGAGAGGCCAATGCATCACATATTCACCCGGAGGACATGGTGGAGCACATGGTGCTGCTAATTTATGTTCGACTATTTGGCATTCGATTTGGCATAGTACACCCTCTGAAATGGCTGGACCGATTTTGACGGGACTTTTATTGGCAGGTAACTGATGTAATAAGGAGTAACTTAGGCTACTTTTATTTTAGAAAAAATGAATTCAAAATCCTGTAGTCCACACGAACGAAGTCGCGTGCACAGCTAGTGTATATAATTTGAACCCACTCCGTCCAATAAATTCGGAGGCTGTGACAGGCGGACATACAACAAACTTATGTATGGCTTGTGTGTGGCAGACTTCTACTGACTACAACCGACCTGTGTCCTTCCAGTTGTCCTTCGCGCTCCAGGGCTCTGGTAACTAACTCTTTGGAAAATCCCGCAGCCCTAGCAAGCGGTGGCCCAAGTGGGCCCGGTTCATTTTGCTCGTTTTGTCCATACGACCCGCGACGACAGCTGAGGCATAAGGATTAGGCACTTAGTCCTCCACCCGAGTGGGGCAGCCTTCCTCCGCATGGTCCACCGTGTCTTTTGAGTGATTAGCATAATATTGAAACCCGGACGTTTCTTCTCTACGAATCCAAAACAGATACTTCCTGAAACACCTATGACCGGTGAATATGTGTCATCATCTTCCTGCCCTAGTCCCGTTTTATTTGGGGTCGGCGCAACACGTTTTTTTCTTCCATTCTGTCCTGTCACTCGTCACGCTATCACTAACTATATGTGTGTCAGGCGGAAAGTGAAGATGCCTTAGTGTCTTTACAACCACTCCTAAAAGATATATACCGCCGTAATTGTGGCGTGCTAAAGGTTCGAACCTTACCGGGGCCAGGGTTAGTTTCGAAAGACAGCTCGAACCCCGGTATGAAGGCTTGAAGGAACGGGGTGGGTTTTTAGTCAGTAAGAGTCTGACACTATCTCCCGCTCCACCCAAGAGCGGGGCTGTCATTGATGATTTTCCCACCAAAAAGGTTCGAACCTTAAAATCTTGTTTTTATACCAGAATAGCTACAAAATCCCAAATAACACTCTTATCTCAGACTGAATTAGTTGGAGCCATTTTATCGGATTTCAGTTTCCGTACAATTATGGTATTATTATTAGGGTTGGCCCACACCGAGAAGCGACGCCGTATGAAGCTGCACGCTTTTTAAGATAGCCATATGAAATAGAACTTTATTTACCACTCTAAAAGGTACACATTTTTATGAGAATTCTACAATAGAAAAAATCGCAACCTGCAGTGCCATACATTTTGCAAGTTTTAAATTTATTTGCGTAGTGTGTATGTTAGTTTGTTCAGGCCAGATCTTGCAAGTTGAGTGAGAACCATTTCCTCTCATCCCTCGGAGTTTAATCTTCACAAGTTGGTTCACTTCCAATAACAATGCTTTTTTTATGGAAAGCATGACCTGACGCGGCATCCAGATAAAAGAAATCTTCAGCGGTGACGGTAGCAGTGATTTTTGTACTTATTTTTTTTTTTGTTTGTTTTATTCACCCTCTGCTTCACATTGCACCTTACGCCGTTACCTATGATGCGTTTTACCCCGCGCTATGCAGTGCGAAATAACTGGCCACTTCCATGACGCCGTCGCGTCGCATTGCGTCTCGGTGTGAGCTGCCCTTAACGTTAGTGTGATAATTCTATCGTATATAGGCATATAACTGGTGGTACCGAAAAGTTATTTTGAATCTTTTTTTATTATTGTACTTATTACTCTTAGAGGGTTTGATCAGTATTACCTTGGAGTTTTATATCTAAGAGGCTCATGACGGTACTTTATCAGTCTTTTGCTCACGGCTTCGCTTGCATCAATGTACATTTCTAGAAAATAGATTTTTTTGCGGTATTCATGGTACCTTATGTTTATTTCTGTATCGCTTATTTTAAGAAGGAATTTTTAAGTAACCTTCGATTTATTACTCTCCCGCGATTCCTGTACTCTCACAATGTATATACGAAATGTCAGCGTAACAAACTTTAAGACTTAAAGTGCGAATGAGAGTATGTTTGTTCATGTACATTAACGCAAGTGAGGCCTCTTGACGTCTTCATGAAAGAAAAGATTTGGATGAAACCTAGCATACGGCCAGACCATGTCGTGCAATAGAACCCAATTACTTAGTTAACTTAGTTATAATAAATTATGTTTCAATTGTTTTAATCAAATTTGCAAACTAAGGACACAGGAAGTAGGTACACGATAAAACAAATAGCCAAAAAAATACAGTAAATTTTATTTTTGACGGAAACAAGTGATAAGCATATGAGTGTTCGGAATAAAATAAAGATAAAATGTTTTATCTTTATTTTGCCCATATTTTTTGATAGGTTTTACCCACGACGTGACGGAAATGAGTACAAGGCACTAACCAACTCTTTGCTTTAATACGTACCAGACGTCTCATCTGCTGGAACAACTTTGCCTGAAGAAGAAAATGCAGTGCACGCGTGTTTTAACGTTGATATTATTACTATTCGTTGGGCTGGTACATTCTTTTTCCTGGGGTAAGTCAAAGTTTGTTCTTTAATTCTAAGTCAGACGGATAAATTATCACGGCCTAACAGAACTATTAACAATTTACTTTACTACTACATATTCTGCAATATTTGTCGACTTTTAGTATCGTTATTAAATTTAAAGAAAATAAAATTCTGATCATACGGTTTCAGGAAAAAAATCTTCTATTTTAAAACTACCTAGTCACAATTTTATAAACACAATTTTTTTTTTGCCATCTAGAATAGCAATCCTTGAGAAAAACATTAGTTTGGTTGCGAAGACCTGGGAACGGTGGAATGTCCGTCCTCGCACAGTTTCATTATATGTTATTTAATATATAAGGGCCTGTCCGCACAGCGGTATTTCACCGCGCGGAAAATATTCGCGCGGATTGATTTCCACACCGCACCGCGTCAAATCTGCAAGAAATCACAGAAATTTTTTTATCGCGCGTTTTTTTTTTATCGCCTGTGCGGAAACTTCCTTAGGATGCAATGTGTTACAGAATAACGAAAAAAAAAACCACGCGGTGAAATACCGCTGTGCGGACAGGCCCTAACTCCTTCTCTTTCTCAGAGAATTATACCAGTTATTGTATAACGTAGGTATATGTTTAGAACGCTGAGCTTTTTCGAACTACAAAGTTATGTTTGTCCTTCAACCCGGAATCAGAAAATCATAGGCCATGTAGTTGATGAGAGACCCTCTTGGTGCAAGGATTTTTTTTTATCTTTATGCACAAATTAACGATGCTAAACCAAAGTATGCCTGTACGCTTTGGGATCGTCCATTACCTATTCGCGTAAGGTTTAAAAGGGCTTATTTTTTGAAGTGGAATGTCATCCTATATTCAGTCATTCATGACTTCTCCCGCTCTGGGTTGAGCGTGTCAAGCGTGACAGACTTTTACTGACTAAAACCTTCCTTTCAGTTTCCCTTTGCGTTTTATCACTATGGTGACGTAGGTACACAACGTATAATAGTACATGTGACGTTTATTTATTTGTTGATCTTGCGATTCCTGAACTGAAAAACGACAAATGACCTTAACTTGCTGATCCCATGTAACGTTTCTCCGGTCGCCGCGACAGCCACCCGGCTCGGTTTTGCCAGTTGTCAACAAGTCTGTGACTTTGGTGAAAAAACCTCACTACGTATCTGTCACGTACCTACTTTTCAAATCCCATTCCCCCTCGCGATCCAGAGGGACCGGATTAAAAAGTTGCTAAAAAATATAACGTGATTAACGGACCTCACTGGGCATTTTTTTCCAGTTAACTTTAGGGTAATGAGGAGAAAAATTATGTTTTAGGTTTCATCTGTCTGTATCAATCGCTGACATCTTTTAAATATGGCAAAAGTCTTATCATGGGCGTAGAGATAATCATTTTAAAACTGGCTTAAATTAAAGTTCTGCTAACTTAACCGACAGATGTGTTAGGGAATTTGTTGCACCGCTTCTTCTCCATGTCCGAATATCGGGAAATCATGACGGTTTTTAGAGACAGTCTTTACGTACATTTTGAGTATATATATAAATATCAGCATGTCAGCTCGTCGTCCTGCCCTTCGGTAACCGTCCGACGAGTTGGGGCCATGGAGCACTATCCGAGTAGTCTTCAAAACGATGTCAGCAACCGTAGGTGCCCAGCGTAGCGCCGATGCGCGCTAGAGTCGTTCTGAAAAAGAAACTTGTTGTTTTAGTCAGTAAAAGTCTGACATTCCCCCCCTCCCCGCACCACCTTAGAGAGAGAGAGAAAAGTCATTGGATGATTTGCCACGTTAAAAAGAATAACATCTGCTAATGCTGCAGTGCTTGAGTTTTTAAAAGAATTTCCACGCTCTTAGCAATAGAAGATGTTATTCTTTTTAACGTGACAAATCATCCAATGACTTCTCTCTCTCTCTAAGGTGGTGCGGGGAGGGGGGAATGCCAGACTTTTACTGACAAATGTTTGTAGTCAGTGTTTTTCGTTATTGTTTGTTCCTTATTTAACACCGACTTCCAAAATTAAAATTATTTTGATCATTTTAGTTTTTTTTTTTGTGAAGTCGGTTATTTTTTTTTTATAAAAAGTTTTTTATTTCACACTTTTTAGTTGCAATACACTTACAACCAGAGTACCTTTTTCTCATGACAATCCCAATTAACTCAAACCCTGCTAGAATACATCATTTTCTTATGAAGTTCCCGTGTTTCCTTCCACCTTCCGGCTCCATTATCAGATCACTTCGATAGTACCTTATAGCCAAAGTGCATCTCATGACATTTCTAATAAGCCCAAACAGGGTTAGGATACATTGATTATTTATGGAGTTCCGGTACCTATCTTCCAGCTCCATCATCATCATCATCATCAAATCAGTTCAATAGTATTATATAGCCAAAGTGCATCTCATGACAATTCTAATAAGCCCAAACACTGCTAGAATTGATTGATTAGTTACGGAGTTCCGGTGCCTATCTTCCAGCTCCATCACTATCATCAGGTCACTTCGATGACACCATTTTCAACATAACTATTCAGAACTATTCATTTATTTGTATTGTCATAGTCGCTGAACTATGTTCATTGTGATATTTGTTTGAGTATGAAGTTCCGTTGGCAATTTCTGGTCTTCTTCACCAGTTCTACCTCATCAAATGTCACTTTTTGACTGTAAATGCTTAATTCCTTGATGAAAATATCAAAATGACTATATAGTTGCCTATAATATTTGAGGAGTTCCCTTAATTCAGCCAAGATTCCATCATTAGATTGTGAGGTGGTGTGGTGGGAGACGAGTGAAACGAGTGCTTGCTGGTAATACACTGCTTTTATTATAAAAGATATCTCATTAAATATGTTATAAGCATAATATAAACTAACTACATCTCACCTTTCCTTTACAAGAAAAAAAAACTTACGGCTAAATAATATAGCTAGGTTCTTTTTTTTTACCTGCGCAGTGTTTTTTTTTTTGTTGTTTACGTAAGTACGTGGTACGTATACGTCTTTATAAATGTTACAACTAAGTATATGTTTACATTAACACCTCCGAATACAAGACATGATTTCATAGATATTTCAAAGGTACATTATTGTTAAGTTAATAATTGCTTTAAATATCGTTGTTATTGAATTTATCTTATTTATACAACATTCTTGTATAATTTGGTACGGTTTTTATGCACAATATCTTCCTTTCCATTTTTCAAAATTTTTACGTTACAATCCAAATCATTTAAAATTGGATAGGGTCCCAAAAATATTGAATACATTTTGTTCTCTGAAGGATTTCTTAACAACAATAAATCACCCTTCTTATAATACACAGGGTTTACTAAAGTATCATATTTAGATTTCCTTTTTATCTTACTTTGAGTAAAGTTATTGTGAGCATCTTTTTGCGCTCGCTGCAATCTATACTTTAATTCTAATGCGTAGTTGTGATGAGCATATAGGGGATCTATGATATCGCCATTGAGATTGCTCGGTAATATACATCACTTCCCGATTACTAGTTCGTGAGGCGTGTCGTTGTTTTCCGTATGGACTATGTTGTTGTAAGCAAAACACCAATACGGCAACCAACTAATCCATGTTCCCGTTTGATTTTGGCAATTTATTCTTAAATACCCATACCCATAGTTTTGTGTGTGTTCTCCAATGCTCCAATACTCTCGTGGTGATAGGCGGTGGAACATAGTTGATTAATTTTTAGAAGATGACATACCTCTTTCATAGTGCTGGAAATGAACTCGAACCCGCGATCGGTCGCTATTTCGCGTGGTATACCAAATCTTAAAATAAAATTGTCTACGAGAGCACTAGCCACACTTACTGTGTCTTGTTGTGTATTGGATATGCTTCTGTGAATTTAGTTAACTCACATTGTAAAGTGAGTATATTACTGTAGCTATTGGTATCTTTCTGAAACGGTCCCACCATATCTAAATAAATTTTATCGAAAGCTGAGTTAGCCGTGGTCGTAATTGCCATTGGCTATTTGGTGCCTATCGAATACTTCTGTTTTTTACATTGATCACATCCAGAAACATATTCAACAATATCCTTAGTCATACTAGGCCAGAAATAGTATTTTTTTATGTTATTTATCATTCGCCTTATTTTTTTTTTTTCGATGGGAAAAATCATCTTATGACAACCCCCGCTCTTGGGCGGAGCGGGAGATAGTGTCAGACTCTTACTGACTAAAAAACCCATCCCGTTCCTTCAAGCCTTCATACCGGGGCTTGAGCGCCCTTTCGGATAACCCTGGCCCCAGTAGGCTTCGACCCGGCTGGGCCCCTGCTGTTGCTGACAACTCCTTGAGGCGCGTGGGAACAGCGCGCGCCGTCGACGACCTGGGCTTGGTCCGGACAGTTACCGGACGGCCGGACAGCGAGCTACCCATTGCTCACTGTCCGCAAGCCCGCGCCTACGGTGGCCGGAAATCGGGATCGGAATCCCGGCGGCGGCGAGAGCGCCGTTGCCTGATGCGGTCGGCCTCCTCCTTAGCGAGCATTACTGCTTCGCAGAAGTCGGCGACCGCCTGCCACTCCTCCTTGCTCCGGACCATGGCCTCGACCAAGGCTCGGCGCGAGAGGTCCCCGCCGTTATGCCCGCATGGCCACTTGTAGGCAATAAGTGAAAATATGACCCGTCTATTATCTAGATTATTTAATCTTTGCACTTTATTTATGATACAAAACCGTGGTCCTGTCCATTTATCTCTATTATTTATATCTTCCGTTAATGCTTTTATAAATCTCTTATTGTTATCGTCTCTGAGTACACATATTTTATTGATTGCAAATTTTTTGTATTATAATATCAAATCTCTCACCAACCCGTCTCGCGCAATTGGTAATCGAGATATTGTTTGTAAGTAAATACTAGACTTAATTGGCACGTAAATTAAATATTTAAATATTTCTAATGTTAAACCACTTTTTAAAATTTTCTGTAACTCTTTACCGCTACAAAATAAAAGCTCAGTTATATTATTCGGTTTTTTAATGATGTCTACAACTCTCGGTTTGCCAGACTTTGAAATAATATTTTCATTCTCTATTAATGGCCGGTTCGTATTTTTTTCCTCACAATGCATATTCAATTTTCGAAGTTGTGATCTAGTCATCACGTTCATAATTTGCCCGTTCATTGTTTTTAAATCGTCAGATATGATTTGAATCCGCGATAGCGCGTCTGCTACTGAATTTGACTGGCCTTTAATATACTCTAAACTAAAATTATATTCCTCTTATTGTAACCTAAATTTTGCAACCTTATTGCAACCTACTTGATGGGTCTCGCATTGAAAATAGATAAACTAACGGTCTATGGTCGGTTTGTATCCTGAAACGTTTTCCATCTGAACGTCTGATATGTTTTATACTCCACACTACTGCCAGGAGTTCTTTTTCAATAGTGGAATAGTTTACCTCCGCCTTATTTAAACTTCGACTAGCATATGCTACAGGTCTTCCATCTTTATTACACAATACCGAACCTATAGCTTTCCCTGACGCGTCGGTTTGTAGTATAAATTCATTACTTTCTGATAAGTCAGTATATTATAATACAGGTGGGTTCATTAGGGCTAATTTCAATGTTTCAAAAGAATGCTCGCAGTCTCTTGTCCACACAAATTGAGCATTCTTGGTACATAATTTATTTAAGGGTAATGCTAATTCAGCATTTTTTTTATATATTTTCGTTAATAATTGGCAAAAGCTACAAAACGTTTTGTCTCATCAGTATTTTGGGGCGTTGGGTAGTGTTTTAAAACCTTAGCCTCTTCTGGGTCTGGTAAAATTCTAGCTCCAGAAACTATGTGTCTTAAATAAAGCATTTTTTTTGCAAGAAATTGCATTTAGCAGGATTTAACTTTAGGTTGACCGTACGTAATCTACTGAAAACATCCATTAAATTCCGATTATGCGAGTCTAAATTTCGACCTATTACGACCATTATTATATATTATTATTGGTAATAATATATATTATTGGTAAACCAGACATTTTTCGTAATTAAGCCTGGACATTGCTATAGTCATCATTCTACTGAAGTTACTAGGACTAGACTTGAGCCCCATGAGCATTCTTGTCATTTGATATTGATTTCTCCCTGTTGTAAAAGCTGTGCAAGGCCGGCTTTGTTTATTTAGTCCAATTTGGAAAAATCCTTGAAATATATCCAAATGCGCAAAACAAATTGCCCCAGCTAAAGAATCAAGTATTTCAGATATGTTTGGCAAAGGAAATTTGTCGTCTTGCACTTAGTTATTTAACTTACGATAGTCTATGATTACGCGCCATTTTTGTTTACCTGAATTATCGATTTTTTTTGGCACAAATATATTGTAGTGCACTAATATATAGTGTAGGCTAGTATGCGGTTTTAAATCTATATTTTGTTCATATATTGGCGTTGTAGATAATTTGTCACCAGGTAGATGAAATATACCCGGGTATTTAGCGCAAATGCTTTTAATTGATTGTTGCTTCTCGGAATGTAATCCGTTTAATCCGTTGTATGCCGAACGCAGATCTACGCGAGACACAATGACTTTTTAATTGTGTCTGCATACGAGAGGTTAAATTTAACAAGGAAAACATAGGTAGTTTTTACTCTATCAGCATTAACCATTGGTTTCTGAAACTGACAAATAAAGTAATCCTTGAGAGTGCTACTACCGACCTTGAAGTTGTTTATTACTAGCTCATTTTCTCTGGTATTTGAGATGCATATTGGTATTTTTCCATTTTTCGGCCTAGTCACGCTACTGGCTAGGAAAACACCCTCGCATAACTCTTGACTTGAAATAACACATTCTTCTTGTATACTTGTCTCGATATAATGTATTGATTCACATCGCGCCGGTGCTATTATACTCGTATAACAATTAATATTACATTATTTGGTCCGAAACAGTCAAAATTCAATGTAACCCAGTTCGATTTATTTGTTAGCAATTGTAACGTACAAGACTCAAAGTTTAATTTAGCTTTGTATTTCTTAAAAAAATCACGTCCTAATATACCGCTGCCTTTACATGGTAAGTTTTTAAATTCAAGAAATTTATGCATAAAATCGTGTTCGTTATGATTAAGGCAAAGATACACATAACCTTCTGAGAATACATCTCCACCGATACCTTTAACAATAATTTTCTCTATATGATATGGTATTTGTAAATGTTTCAAATACTCGTACTTATTTCCAGACACTGATGCGCCGGTGTCAATTAGCCAGTCATGTTTATGTTGCCCGACTTTAAATGAAACTTTGTTTAAGTTATTGCACGAGAAGATTACGTTAGGCACGAAAAAGATGACTAAGCGATTCTTCATTTGGTTCATCTGGTCACAATTATTTTCCACTTGGTTCGCGGTTAGTACCTCTTGATTGGTTGACAAGATATTTATGTTGTTCTGTGATCTAAAGCAACGAGTTCTGTTCTGCCTACCCCTAGCACGGAAACGATTATTAACATAATAATTACCACGGTAATTGTTGGAAGATGACAGTACCTGTGACTGCTGATCTCGCTGTTGGCTTGCATGTGAAGGAAGCGGTCCCTGCGCCTGTTTATGGGCATATGCGTTTTGCATGAATCCTCTGGGACCAGAGTTTTGTTGAGTTCTATATCCTCGACGACCTCTCCTAGACGATAATAGAATAAGATTGTTGGTACACTCCAACCCACAAATTCCTTGGTACTACTCGAAGACATCTCTTCGTCTACTGCCGCCTGTATGGCTTCTGTCAAAGTAGAAAAATTACGAGCACCCACGATCGTGTTTAAACGACGATCTCGTAGGCCGTCAGCGAATCTTTTTATCGTTGTTTTTTTCATTTAAGGGTCTTAAACATTATAATTAACTATCTGAATGTATGTACACTGGCCTGCGAAGTCGTCAATTCCACAAATATTTCTGATATTTCTCTGCCAAAGTCAGACACTGTTTTATTATTCTGGCGGCATTGCTGCAATCTAGTCTGTAACGCTGTGAAACTCTGTTGTGGCAGTAATAGTTTTCGCATGCTCCTTAACACTAGCATATCTTTGCAACATCTTTAACTTTGCTTGCTGTGATAATCTATGTTTTAAAACAAATTGTATTAATTTTTGTTTACATCTGTCGTTACTTAATATAGATAGTGTCGTTAGATAATATGTTACTTAAATGGATGCCTATACGCCAGAGAAGAAGTTTGCGCGCATTGACTACACTTTTCTCTCTGCTGAATTCTCCCACCCCTCCTTCTTATCTTATATCAAACTTTCAATTTCTATTTCAATGACCAGAGGGCTGGACTCTTCTTCAGTCAACGAATCAGCATTGCCATCCAGCGTGGCAATGCTGCCAGCGTTCTGGGAACTTTTCCCATTGACATCGATGTGGACGAATTTTTTGATGCCCTGTGAGTTTTTCCCGTTTTTTTTTAGCCTTTTTTAATCGTTTGTACATATTATTATTTTAAGTTTGTATATATGTTACCTAGTGATTATTTATAAATTATTAAATTAATTAAAATTAGTTATTATCAATATTATAATTTTTTTTTGTAACGTTATCAAATTAAAGATAGATAAAGTAAAATTTCTATGTTCTTCCCATGCCAAGAATCTGCGTTCTTCCAATAACCTTCTTCTGCTTTGTCCTTCTCATTCTTCTGATTTTGTCCATTCTTCCTTTCATATACAGTCTATTCTTCTGTGGAATGCGCTTCCTCTTGACATCAGGACGGCCACCAGTCGGTATGCATTTAAGCGGAATTTGCGGCTTCATTTTCAACAGAAATAGCGGAGTAGTCTCAAAAATCCTTTCGTTACCTTATATAAATTATATATATTTGTATGTATGTAGGTTTATATTATATTGAATATTTAAGTATGTTTATTATATAAATATTTGTACACTTGTTTTCTTATCAAAATATTCTTTTTTTTTTATGCACCTGCCATGTTTTCTCTTCACCACCCTAGGTTGACTGGTAGAGAATGCCTAAGGCATTAAGTCCGCCTTTTTACCTTTGTGTTGCATGAAGTTTTTTAAATAAATAAATAAATATAGATTCATAATACTCTATGCTTTCAATTAATTGTGTAGTATTGTTATCATTATCTGTCATAGCAGGCAGAAGGCCCAATGCAATTTTTAAATTAAAATTTTCCTCTGCCATTTTACTATGAGAGGGTTCTCCCTCCTTAACTTTCTTGGTACACAATAAAAGTACTTTTGAATACAAGTTATTAAATTGTTCACAAATTTTGTTAATTAATGCTGTCTCCTGTGTTAATGGTTTAGCTAACTTGGACTCACCTACATGTTGTAAATACTTATTATATTTAGCTAATAAACTTTTGTGCATTCTCTCTATTTGTAATTAATATTTTACCTACTCTGCGGCTCGGACCGATTTTTATCGCTTTTAAATCATTTAGTAAAAGAGCTAGTTCTTCTGCCATAACATATCGACACAATGTTTTATTAATATATTAAAATAACTAGTACGTGGAAAATACAAGTATTGATTATCTTCACTTGAAGAATACTTAAAATGATTAAAATTCATAGAGAGTCATACTTACTACACAGTATACTTTATGCATTAAACTATATTCTACTTACATTTCTTTCCGGTCACTTACTTATACTAATAGGGGAAGGAAACAAAGTAGGAGAGAAAAAAAAACACTCGCGAATGCGCACTCTGCTTAGATAAATAAAGATACCAATATTTTCGCGGCACTTTTAACACACGCACTATACACTCGTGGATATAATACGTATCTTCAGCTCCTGACGATGTTACATGATGAGCTCTGGCTTAGCTGACTGTGGTTGCTGAGGAGCCATCTGGGCTTGGGCTCTCTTAAGCAGACTGGAGTACCTTCTCAAGGTCATCTGATCCAATTTTCGCTCAATTTGTTTAGCATGGCATCGTTTGTACAATTTATAAAAAATCAGTATCATACCAATCGATAGAATAGTACAAATAACGACGAGAATCGTGTTGGTAGTCTCATGCATCTGTTGCGCGCGGATATGATTCGTGCCGACTCCAGCAGTTTGTGCTATCACCACCTCTTCCTTAGAATTTGAACTACCCCTTTTCAAACTGATGAAAGTTTAACAAAATTTTACACGTCGAATATGTATCACGCTTTACAACGGAATATTCCATATTGCCCAAAGTACACTCTGTCATTTATATTTGCCACAATATGATCCAGTCCATATACGGATGCTTACACGCGCAGGCTCACGGGTTCTCCTGTTACTGTCACGGGCGCCATGTAAGGTGGTGTGTTGGGAGACGAGTGAAACGAGTGCTTGCTGGTAATATACTACCTTTATTATAAAATATACCTCATTAAATATCTTATAAGCATAATATAAACTAACTACACCTCAGTATACAAATTTATTGATTTTAGTACTAACATTGTCCATGTGTTCTTTCCAGTTAATATCTTTATCTATAACTACACCCAAAAATCTTGTATACTTGTTTGATTTTATCAATATTGAGTTTGATGACATTATTATTATTTAATTGGTTGAATTGAATGTAAACTAATTTGTCTAAATTTATTCTTAAATGGTTAATGTCAAGCCAATGCAGTAATTTGTCAATTGTATTATTAATGTCAAGCTCGTGATCCAAAATTGTATTATATTTTTTATAAGATGTCACTATAAAAGATATGTCATCGACAAATAATATGCATTTGTGTTTAGTTATTTCTATGATGTCATTTATATAAATGAGGAATAATATTGGGTCCAGGACGCTTCCTTGTGAAACGCCATATTTATTATGCCTATATTCTGATGAGTAGGATATTATGTCATTATTTACATTTTTTTTATTGATAATGACACATTGCTTTCTATCACCTAAATAGGACAATAACCACTGGAGTGCCGGTCCTCTAATCCACTAGATCGAATGGTTTCGATAGATCAAAGAAAAGACCGGTAGTCAGAAAATTTTTATTTATATTCGATAATATTGCTTGCATTAGAGAATAAATAGCTAATGATGTGGATTTGTTCTTTTGGAATCCAAACTGCTTGTCACTAATAATTTTAAATTTACAATAGAAATTAATTAATCTTTTATACATCCATTTTTCATAAGTGAGGAGACCTGACCCCAAAAAATGGGACCAGGGAAGGAAGAAGAAGACATACATTTTTCATAAATTTTAGACAAGACGGGTATAAAAGTAACAGGTCGGTAATTATTGATGTCACATTTGTCTCCTTTCTTGAATAAAGGTTTAATTATGGAAAGTTTTAATTTGTCAGGAAAGGTTCCTTGGGAAAAAGACATATTTGTTAAATGAGTGAGAATACTAGTTAGTTCGTTACAACAAGCTTTTATGATTTCGAACTCCCTGACCTGGTGTAAGACAGAGACAGTATTTCCTGTCGTACCTCGTTTACTAGCATAGGTCGAAGTTGTTTAGTTGTTTTGAAGCTCTTTGTAGTTCCGTGTAAGGTAACACTGATAGTTCTGTTGAGGAGCATGAATTTGATCCAACGAGTAGTTGTTTCGTCAATCCCTTTCGCCTTCATTCCCTTAGAAAGGGCGTCTATGGTGACGTTGTCGAAAGCTCCTTCAATATCAAGGAAAGCACATAGGGCTGTCTTTTTATCTTCCAAAGCCCTTTCGATCCTGTCTGATAGTTCTAACAGAGCAGTTTCTGTAGATTTTCCTTTTTGGTAAGCATGTTGCTTCGGATGCAGAGGGTTATCCCTTAATGGTCCATCCCTGTTGCATTCGTCAATAACCTTTTCCATACTATTGAGTAGGAAGGAGGTAAAGTTTATTGGTCTGAAGAACTTTGGTTGAGAGTAGTCCTTCTAACCAGCCTTTGGGATAAAACAGACTTTAATCATAGTCCATTTCTCTGGTATATATCCCCAGGCAAAGCTTGCTCTGAAGATTTTAATAAAAACAGGGATGAGTATAGTCTTCCCTTGCTACAGGAAAGCTGGGAAGATACTACTCGATCGAGAATCAGCCGTTATCGCGAACTAACGCTACCAGAGATCTCGGTATTCTTATCAACAATAAGTTCTCCTACGAATGTCATTACGATCATATCGCCAAAAAAACTGCCAAAGCCCTGGGATTCCATACCCGTAATTCCAGTTCGTTTAAAATTATGAAAACCCTAAAAATACTTTACTTACGTCCGCAGTCACCTTGAATACGGTAGTCAAATTTGGAACCCAAATTATGCTGTTCAATCCGATCGGTTGGTACGAATACAACGGAGATTCACGAGGTACTTGGGGTACAAGTTCAAAATCCCTTATATAAGTTACAATGAAAGATGCACTCGACTCCACTTGCTGCCCCTTGTAACTCGCAGAAATATATCTGATATTTGCTTTCTAATCAAAATGGTACGCTCTAATCTATCAAGATTGCCCTGAATTATTGTCAAAGCTATCCCTGAATGTCCCCTCTCGGCACCATCGGAAAGAAAGAAAGAAATCTTCTTCACGCTCCTCATTCACGCACAGTCTACCGTAGTAACTCTTACTTGATTTGCGCAGCAAAAGCGTTTAACAATTTAGTCAAAGAACACACCTCAGTTGATCTCTTTACAAGCAGCTTAGCATTCATAAATATTGTTATGTCCAAAAGCAATGTTTTGTTATTGTATTACGTTATTGTCTTCTATTATTATCTTGCTACCAAACTTTGTATATCTCAATTACTTCCTAACTGTAAGTTTCCACAATACTTCCATACTATATGTGGAGGCTTGTAAATGGCTCATCGTGATCTATTTTAACGTTTATCTTGTATTGTCAGCCTGCTGTAAGCCACCCAAATAAAATAAAATAAAAATAAAATAAGATATCATCATCACCTGCAGATTTAATCGGCTTGTATGAGAGTCTCTATATAGCCCATTCTACCTTGTTCGGTCTAAAATACGCCGCTCTTCTCCAGTCTTCATTTGAAGGCCTGGAGCGGCGGATATGAGGAGTATTTTGTACGATGATGTCTAGTGCCATCACCGAGCCAGGGAAATGTATAGACGCCAGAAGTTTCAGGGTTTCTTCCTCTGATACAGTGAAGGCACCGTCTGGTTTCTTTAAGAATTCCAGTTGATTTGCAGGCGATTTGGGTAAGACTTTGTGAATTCTGGCTCCTTGAGGGACTTTAGTAATCTTCTCGCAGAATTTCCTCCATGAAAGTCTTTTCGCCTTTCGGATTTCCTTGTTATAGGTAGTTAAAGCTTTCCGATACCGATCCCAGTCATCAGTCGATTTAGTCTTAGTAAACAACCTACGTGATTCTTCCCTTAAAACATCGAGCTTTTTGTTCTACCATGTCACTTTTCTATCCCTCACAGTTCTTAAAGGGCAGCTCTCTTTGTAAGAGGCTGTAATGGATTCAGTAACTTGAGCAACAGCATAATCCAATGTTTCAGGGGAGCGTGTGGTTTTAGGGAAGTCTTGGAGTCTCTCCTGGAGCTTTCATCTGTACAAGTCCTAGTCCGTGGCTTTCGCATCCCTAAAAGTGATGGTTTCGCAAATGTTGAATGTATTCATATAGATCAGACGTAGATGGTTCATCACTGACATGCGAATTGGTTATCAGCCTGGCATTAACATAAGCTACAATCAGGTCATCGCTGCACAGGCCTTGTATGCATAAGAAATCAATATTATTATTGAGTATACACGCTCTTGGTTTGACTCCACCGATGTGGTGTACCTTACCTGCAGAGCCCTGTCCAGTCACCGTGTTAGTATTAGCCAGCCACGGTTTCTGAATAGGAGCAATGATGATGAAAAAAAAATTTTCTAGTATAAATAACAATAGAATTTTTGAAGTGAAAACTTCTTTAGCGGCGTTGAGCACTTTTTCTGTAATGGATATAAAATCTTAAACTCGCGTCAGGACACGTGACCTGATCGAAAAAGCGTAAGACGGCGACGTCATCGATATCTAAGTACTAGATAGGGCGTGCTGAACACTCACTTCAAACGAATCCTTTGCACTGAATTCTAGGCAAATTGACATTGATGACTTTAGTGCAATTTTGACGTTCATACAGTTGAGAGCGGAGCTTATAAATTCAAAAGAAAGTGAATTTGGGACGTAAATAATAATTCAGTAGTCATGAAAATAAAATAATTGATTATTCAAGCAATTTAATTGCTTCAAATTTCGTAATAGTATGTTAGAAATTATATTATTTTATTTAAAAGATTTTCCATTTTACAATCATAGACTAAAACATGCAGATGTTCCATCCCACAAAAACCGGGTTTTTTTACCTACAACTGATTTAGTGAACACGAATTTGCATGATGTGTTATTCCGTTTGTTTTTTTTTTGAAATATTCTGTTTAATATTTTTTTCTTTTTTGTATAAATAATAGGTACCAATGAATTCCGTCAAATTCAATAAATATGAATACGTCTGTTTTGCGATACTGTAAAAACTCAGGTTCAGTTGAATTTGTAGTCATATGTGTAATATAAGTGATACATCACTATGTGATCATTACTGTTATTGAGATTTCGTCCTTCATAAACTATAATTATAATTATTTCAAGTTTGTTCACTCTGGTCAGCCGAAAAGAGAAAAATTGATAAAATATCTTAAGAGGATAGACGTGACAACACGTGGCTTCCTACAAAATATCCTTTTATCTGCTCTTCACACTTTTAAACTCATGATACTAAAGCTGGAAAACGTTTTCTAATGAGTCGGTTATTCCTTGCAGTAATGCTATTCCTTCAGAATGTGCCTTTAAAACATTTATAGCTTTCCCCTACATCATTAAACCAAGTGAAAATTTCTGACTCCGAATCAATTTTTGATTCACCCCGAAAAATAAAGTTGAAAATAGATTTAAAAAAAGTTTTAGTTTTTTATGTAATTTATTTCATCCCCATTGCTCTCAAAAAGGTGAAGGAAAACATCATAAGAAAACCAGCATATTTCAAAGACATGCGACATTCACCAACCCGCACTTTACCTTCACTTTTCTTGGACTGACCGACATTTGACTATTCAAAAGTGCCTGTAAATGGTCTATTTGAAATAAATGCTTTGATTTTGATTTTGCACTGGGCCAGCGTGGTGGTTTACGGCCCATTCCCTCTCCTAGAGAGAAGGCTTGAGTCCCAGCAGTGGGAACATTAAAAAGCTGATTATGCTATAGTTATAGTTGTTGTTTGTTTTGTTACTAAATATTAGCAGCGCAGTCCTGACCATCATTTTCTGGTGGTTCAATGGTTTCATTATTTTACACGATTTTGAATTCACTAATTATTAGACGTATTTTTCTGAATTTACACTAACGTGGACTATTGGTAAAATTTTTAAATAGAGTTTTATTGTAATGTGAAGTATTGTAGGCAAAAACTATGTCACTTCTGCGGTATAAAAATCTATATGGATAACATGTCATTACACTATGTTGAACTAAACGCGTAAGTACTTCGAAATTCATGGCGCTTAAGACGTTTTGGTCGTGAAAAAATTATCCTCTAAAAGCTATCAGCACTTTATATTTTAATAGTTCTGTTAGACGACAAGCCAATGTAGCGCTGCAGCAGATTTTCGTTTTAACTTTTCAATATTTTGACAAATCTTTTCTATGAAAGGGCCTGTCTATCACTAGAATATAAGTCAATGGGCGACGTTGATTTTTCGGAGAGATAAACTTTTTAATGTAAAATAATTGTAATAGTTTTAAAATGTTAAATTTTTAATGTAATATAAATTGTCATGTTTGTGTACGATAGCGCAATAAATTAATATTGTATTCTACCACATAAAAAATAGTACTTTTATACTGATAAAGCAAGTGGTGCAAAATTATTCCCTAACCATTCCAAAATATCAAACATGCTCAACGTTAATAATCAAGTTTTCACTTCTGTCGGCACTCCCGGAGTGCAACCCGTCTTTTTTTTTTTCAATAATGTCTCTGTGATCAATGCGGTGAAAACCGGGAGTGATCACCGTATGGTAAGAGGCACATTGAATATCAATGTCAAGCTTGAAAGATCTCGACTGATGAAGTCTACGCTCCGTCCTACGCAGATCCAGATCCAAAAATCCGAGAGCTTTCAGCTCGAACTTCAAAACCGTTTCGAGTGCCTAGGAAGCTTTGTGGACAAATATAATGATGGGTTCGTGGAAGCTGTCCATACAGTCGGGTCTCAGTTTTTTAAGACCCGTACAAGTAAGACCAAGAGGCTCACAGATCAAACCCTCGAGCTCATGAAGAAGAGGCGTGAAATGACTTTGCAGTCTTCAGATAATGCGTGCACGTACCGGTAGCTCAAAAAACAGATCTCGAAGTGTCTGAAACGCGACCTTCGCCGATTTAATACCGAGAGGATTAAGGACGCGATTGAGCGAAATAAGGGCTCCAAAGTTTTTGCACGGGATCTGTCTATTGGGCAGAGCCAACTCACGAAACTGAAGACCGAAGATGGCAGAGTCATATCCGCCAAATCGGAGCTTCTGGGAGAGATCGAGGCATTTTATGGACAGTTATACACGTCGATCTCCAAACCCGCTACAAATCTGGCAAACGACCCAAGAGCTAGATTGACTCGACACTACACTGAAGATATCCCGGACGTCAGCCTGTACGAGATTAGGATGGCTCTGAAGCAGTTGAAGAACAACAAGGCGTCGGGTGAGGACGGAATTACGGCTGAGCTCCTGAAGGCGGGTGGAAAACCGGTCCTAAAGGCCCTTCAGAAGTTGTTCGATTCCGTCATACTCGAGGGAAAAACGCCACAGGCATGGAAACCCTGCTGAAGAATTACAGGCCCATCTCACTTCTGAGCCATGTCTACAAGCTGTTTTCCAGGGTCATCACGAACCGCCTCCCGAACAAGCCGGATGCCGAAAAGGTTTCAGCACCGTAGACCACATACATACGCTACGGCAGGTCATACAGAAAACCGAGGAGTATAACCTGCCTCTCTGCCTAGCGTTTGTGGACTACGAGAAAGCTTTTGATTCGATCGAGACTTGGGCTGTGCTGCAACCTCTCCAAAGGTGCCAAATTGACTATCGGTATATCGAAGTGCTGAGGTGTTTGTACGAAAACGCCACCATGTCAGTCCGACTCCAGGACCAGACCTCGAAACCTATCCTCCTGCAGCGAGGTGTGAGGCAGGGAGATGTCATCTCTCCGAAACTGTTCACGGCCGCAATGGAGGATGTCTTCAAGGTTCTGGACTGGAGTGGACTAGGCATTAATGTCAATGGCGAGTAAATCACTCACCTTCGGTTTGCCGACGACAGCACAATGCTCAATGACCTCAGTAGAGCTTCTCTAAGAGTGGGTCTTAAAATGAACTTGGATAAAACCAAAATCATGATTAACAACCATGTAGCGCCCGCTCCTATCAAGGTCGGAGACTTTACACTCGAAGTTGTGGACGATTACGTCTACCTCGGACAGACAGTCCAGTTGGGTAGGTCTAACTTCGAGAAAGAGGTCAACCGTCGAATCCAACTCGGTTGGGCAGCGTTCGGGAAGCTACGCGGTATCTTCTCGTCCAACATACTACAGTGTCTCAAGACGAAAGTCTTTAACCAGTGCGTGTTGCCAGTGATGACATATGGCTCCGAAACGTGGTCGCTCACAATGGGCCTAATCAGAAGGCTCAAAGTCACCCGAAGAGCAATGGAAAGGGCTATGCTCGGGGTTTCCTTGCGTGATCGAATAAAAAATGAAGATATACGCAGGAAAACTAAGGTTGCCGACATAGCACAAAGAATTGCCAAACTTAAGTGGCAATGGGCAGGGCACATTGCTCGCAGAACAGATGGCCATTGGGGCCGAAAGGTTTTGGAGTGGCGACCGCGTACCGGAAGACGCAGTGTTGGAAGGCCTCCTACAAGGTGGACCGACGACCTGGTGAAGGTAGCGGGAAACCGATGGATGCGGGACGCACAGGAACGTTCGATGTGGCGACGCTTGCGGGAGGCCTATGTCCAACAGTGGACGTGTATCGGCTGAGATGAGTGAGATGAATGAGTAATACTAGAAAAAATAAATTTGACCGTCTGTCTGTCACTAGATAGTTGAAATTTTCACAAACTAAGTATTTCTGCTGCTGTTATAACAACATAAACCACTAAAAACCGTTTTTAGGGTTCCGTAGCTAATTAGCAAAAAACAACACGCATTTTTATTGAAAACTTCCTATTCAATTCACAAAGTATTTTATTTGTTTATTCCCAAAAGTGGGAACATCTTCTTTTAGGGTAAACCAGCCCTATGTGCCCCAGTCAGTAACGGGCCCCACTTGCCAGGACACGCATTTAAAATTTAAATACAGTATATTTACAATTACATAACTAAATGGAATCACAAAGTAGGGAAATGTAATTAGAATGCTGGAGGCGGGCAACCCTATCGCATGTTTACGTACTGCGCGGCTGTAGGCATTTGTTTCAAAGATACGGCCGAGTTACAAAACTGTATGATATTATTACCGTGTCCGAGCCGTGCAATGTATTATGAACATTATGCATGTTGTTAATAGGTTTATATTAGCACGTTTTCTTTCGAAGAGCGAAACTGTACCTACTTGTAACTATAACTTATTCTGTGGTAACGGTAAAATACATTTCTGAGGAGAGAAACCATCAATTGAATTCTTGTGCTCTAGGGTGGAGTAAACGGGCGCGCCAGAATTTTACTAAAACTGACCTATACTCCCTATGTTGCTCTTTGCGTTTCAGAGTTGCTTTTTCTCTCTCAAATGCTCTTAAAGCCCTGGCAGGCATCGGCCCTGCTGGGCCCTTTTAGTTTTGCTGACAACTCTATGAGGCGCGCGTGCACTACGCAAAGTAGACCTTGACTGATTTGCGATTGCAGCAGAAAAAAAAAGAAAAAGAGTTTATTTGCGTCAAACATGGCACATACCTTTAAATAAAAAAATAACAGTATCGACTTAAAGTAGCACGTAAGTAGGATATAGATATACGTTACATCCGCGCAAAACGGCCAGTGCTCAAAAACCATTAAAAACAACAAAACACAAATTGGCAAACAAACACTGAACTAGTCGATTATTATAATCGATCAATGAACGACGAATATAAAACTAGAATTGTCAATGATGCGCAGTCACATAGTCACATTTTGAGACTGTACAACCTCTATGGTCCGCCCGAACAGTAGTAAAAAAAAAATGGCTTGTCGATGGATAACAATAACAGCGGCAAGATAAATTTACGTTAATATTTATGTAAAAACAAGATTCCTGGCCTACGCAATCGATTTGTTTGCATAAATGTGTTATTGGGTGGATTGATTTGTTGAAATGTTGAGTTTTGGTGAGTAGTATAACAGGAGTGAAGTTTGAGTGCGCATTCACCTAAGCGCTTAAATAACACGGACAGACGAGATTGTCAAGCCAGCAAGACAAAATCAACAAAGGTACAATAAAAAAAAAAACAATCATAAAAGTATGTAATTGAATCAGTACGACTATGTAATAATTGGAATAAATATAAAGTTGTCAGAAGAATGTACATTTATTAAATATTATGTCATTTACTTACAGATTTAAAAAAATTGTTGAAAATCGACTTTCTAAGTTAACGAAAATAAAAGATATACATATATTATGTATAGCCGTTTATGTCGCAAAAGACGTACAATGCATTCCAAATGTCCAAGTATATTCCGAAACTCAAGGGAATCAAAATTCGTAGGGTACCTAATTGCTGTTGACTTAGAATCTTGAAATTTGGCATGAAACAAGATCTCATAGCAGAAATATTGGAAAAAATCTGAAAACTAAATATAAAGGTACGTCACAAACAAAAGCTTTTTTGCGTGTTAAAAAAAATTTCGTAATTCAATTCAGGAATTGAACTGTTTTCATAGGTAAGTTTGTTCGTACAAACTTACTGAGGGTTCCGTAACCCTCAGTACGCGAGTCCAACTCGCACTTAATATTCTCGCACTAAATATGTAGAAAGTAATAAAACTGTTTCTGGCAGAAATAAAAAAAAAAAATTTTTGTCTATCCGGAAATTCTTCGAGGCTCCATTCGGGAATAGTAGTTTACACGGAACCCTCAGTGCGCGAGTCCGACTCGAACTTGTCCAGTTTTTTATACCTATCCAGCTATTACACTAGGTAATATTATAAAGGAGAAAGTTTGTGTGTATAATTGTATGTTCATTAATACTTCTTCACAATCAAACGACTAAACGGATTTCGATCAAACTTGATATCATAATTTGGTTATTCGGACGTGAAATGACAAGCGTTTGAAAGTGTTCAACAAATCAAACTTGACAATTAAGTATTGAAATAATTGCCAAGTGTGATTTTTTGAACAAACTTATTTATTTGCCACATTCAGTTTGCAATAATCGTCATTTGAGACACCGAGCTGCAGTGCAGCTTTAGAGACCGGTTGCAATGTAAAACACAGCAGCCATTCAACTACTAAAACTTTAGGATTTTTTGAATATCTATAGCAATACTATTATAAATGGAAAAGTAACTTTGTCTGTCTATCATGAAACTACAACACAAGTAGACTATATCCTGGATCAGGAATCTAAATCTATTCAGCCGTTAAGAAGTAGGTTATAACAGATAAAAAAAAAAAAAATGAAGAGGTAACAAACAGATAGACATATGGACAGATAGAGCATCCGCTTTCACATTTACAATACCAGTATGGATATGTTAATGACAATGATGATATTTTTTTATATTCGAATATAATAATGACTCTGCATGTATTGGTTTCTGTAATAAAATAAATAAATAAATGTTACCGTGCCGCCGACAATATATTAAAATACTGGTAGTACTTAGTCCTCTCGTACTTATGGGGAGTGCCCATAAATTAAAATCATGTCGGAGTACTCTGAAGCTATGTTATTGTAACGAGGCAATACTAAATGATAATATGTACTAAAAGAAAACATGCTTGCAATACAAAACTTTTCAAATAAAAATAGTAACGTCACTGACTTTTTTTAGCAATATACCACAACATAAAATAGTAATAAAAAAAAGAGTACAATTCAGTTGCAGTGACTGTGCCACCTCGTGTACTGAGTAACTGTTGAACCATTTCATTTGCAAGTTTGTGGGTAAGTAGTGAATTGTAGAAGGTAGGATCAGTGAGAATGCAAGTCTTTTGGAAACCATTTGTATGAGCAACAAGTTTATAAAAAGACTAGCTGTGCCCGCGACTTCGTTCGCGAGAACTACAGGATTTTGAAATTATTATTTTTTGGCTAAAATAAAAGTAGCCTAAGTTACTCCTAATTACATCAGCTACCTGCCAAAAAAAGTCCCGTCAAAATCGGTCCAGTCATTTCAGAGATTAGCCGGAAAAACAAAAATTGTAAAAAATGTTATTTTGGTATATATATCATATAGTATCATATATATATGATACATAGTATGCATGTAGTGAAAAGCGGTTATTTCAATATTACAAACAGACACTGCCATTTTATTTATAACATGTATAGATGAAGAATAGCTTGATTTATATAATAGTGATCCACGCTCTCCTCAAAGAGATGTCAGCAAACCATAGTGGCCCAGCAGGGACGACGCCCGCTAGCACCGCGAGGAGTTCCTGACATGGGAACCTCTAGTCCTGGAACGCGAAAGGCAACTGAAGGACACAGGTGTGGTTTTAGTCAATAACAATCTGACACGCCCTCTCGCTCCACCCAGAGCGGCAAAAGTCATTGGATGATTTCCACACTTATCAAAAAAAGGGTAGAGTGGGGAAAGTCGGACAGCGAGCTCCCCTTGCTCGCCGTCCGCAAACCCGGGGGTAGTACTCTATCCTACGCTACCCAACTCAAGTAAAGTTGAGTTGAGTAGAGTACGCAAGGAAGAGTATGATAGAGTATAATAGAGTACCAGTTGACGGGAGCGAGGCCGCGGGCAAAAGCTAGTATTAGATAAAATAAATCTCAGTCCTTAAAACAAATCTATTTCTATGTTTCAGACATCGTCGTCGCCACAGACACACAACTAGAGTTTTACAACAATGATGGTACACGGACGCACACACAAGTTATACCATCGGCTCGTCAGATCACTTCAGTAACATACGATCCTGTGCACTACAGGGTGCTGTTTAGCGACCGTCACGACTCGACCGAGTTTATATCCAGCTTGGACGTATCAACCGAGACTGTACAACGTTTAGTTACGCCAACAACGAACAACATCGTGAGGCTCGTGTACGACCCCGTCACACAAGCTCTCTATTGGAGGGGTGGATATGGTTTAAGCACGTTTTCATTAAGTCCTGCATCTTCTAACCAGGCTGATGGAAATGTTTTAGTTAGCTTGGATCATGGTCACTACTGCCGTGATCTCGCCGTGGACAGCTGTGGAGGGTACGTTACTAGTGAGTAGTACCCGCACACGGGCCACAAAAAACGCCGCCTCAAAAAGTAGCTTGAAACGGCTTTGTTTTTGTGGCTCCTGTGCGGGGACACTAACGAGAAGATCGAAAAACTTGTTTTTTGTATTAAGAACAGTTTTCATTTGTTTCATGAAATAATCAAATAACATACTCAATCTTATTTGCACTTATCTACACTTCATCATTTATCATCATCATCATTTCAGCCGATACACGTCCACTGTTAGATATAGGCCTCCCCCAAGCGTCGCCACATCGAACGTTCCTGTGCGTCCCGCATCCATCGGTTTCCCGCTACCTTCACCAGGTCATCGGTCCACCTTGTAGGAAGCCTTCCAACGCTGCGTCTTCCGGTACGCGGTCGCCACTCCAAAACCTTTCGGCCCCAACGGCCATCTGTTCTGCGAGCAATGTGCCTTGCCCACAGAACAGAGGAATGTAGATAGAAATCGCATAGCACTTCATTTGTATCGGGACCAGCGTACCCAAACTCACACAAAGACAGGTATATCATATTTCATAACACTAAGAAATCTTTAATGTGATTGAGCATTTTAATATAAATTTAAAGAAGGCAGTTTATCCATCGTTCCGTTTTAGAAAATAAACCATATTAAGTGTAAACAGAGTTGTTTGTTATCTACCCTTTAACGAATTACTTCGCATAGAATAATTATAAGAACAATTTCCACTATTCCCCACTAGATGTCTCTATAATATAAGCAATGAATTTAGAGCTCTATTTACTTGTTATAAGATTAATATTTCCAAAATAAAAACATTGATAAACGTCATTTTCTAGAGATGTACCATTGGCGTTGCCTTATTTTATCGATGTTGCGTTTTATAAAACAAAATAGCAGGAATCGATAAATTACAAAAACAAAATAACTACATATTTTTAATTTTATTTATAAGGGGCAATTTTATATTTTTTAGTTTTATTTATAAGGGGTATGGAATTACCCATAACTTTATTAACGGTTTCTTTTGATGCTGAAAAACAATTAGAGCGAATAACGTGACAATAATAAAATAAAATACTGACTGATAAATAATAATTAATTTGTTCATAAGTATGTTTTAAAAAACACTTCTACAAGTAATTTTTATGTCAGTTTAAACTAAACGAAGTCGGTGTTTCTTGGCTGACTACAAATTTGCTTTTAGAGTCCATACAGATACATTGAATAGAACTGTAACATCTTGACCTTCTTCGATACTGCTAGGGTTCGGTATAACCAGATTTTTAATAAAGTGACTTTTTTTTCTTCTACCAATATCTAGAAATTCTTCAGGGCTAAAGTTTTGGCACTGCTGTGTCGGTAATGTATTTCTTTACGCTTTTAATTAAACAGTCTGATCCTTCAAAGTGATTTGAGAGAATTATACTAGTTTTTGTAGAAAACCAACTTTGCCTTCCAGTCTGTCTGTATCTTTAGGAAATATGAAGTCAAAATAACACGAAAGCTACATTTTGGACCCATGGAAAGTTTAACCCTGTTTACAGTTTATTTAGCTAAAATAAAAATAGTGTGCGTTTATAATTTTGTCGAAGCACTTGGGTATTTTCTTTCCCAATACAAAAAAGAACATTATAATTATACAATATCGATAACTCACTATCGATAATGGTAACCTCTAATTGAGCAGCTGACAGTGACATTTGGTGAATGTTTTAGAATATTTTTTTGAAAGTAAACCTTATTCTTTACAAAATAAAGCCAACTTCTATTTGTTTATTTTTTATAAGATCTTATTTTTCAAAAATAATCAAAATAAAATAAACCAGGCCTAACCGATGATAGGATTTATCAACATTTGATAAATTATTGGTTCTTCTGTCGTGTTTGCACTTCAAAACAGCACAGATGGGCATATTTATATTTTTTAACTAGTTATTATCACCGTGGCAACCGTAACTAAACTGATGTAATAATAATAATAATAATAAATGGAATAATAATAATTTATTTCATACTAAAAATACAACAATTACATCTTAGGTCTATGTACTACAAAGGTCACAAGAATGTAGGTAGTTGCTCTGACTCCTAAACTAGGTAAAGGCCTGTAACTTAGGATTTGTGATTCTCCGGTACAAAAAAGCCATATTATATTAAAAAAGAGGACAATTCAATTCAACGTTAAGCAGATATAAAAGGTGTAAACAAGAGAAATACAGAAACTAATTTACGAAACACAAACAATAAAAAAAATAACAAACTATATGGTGAGTGTGAGTAGGTGTAAGTGTAGAGTGTGAGTGTAGAGAGTGAGTAAGTGTGAGTTTGTAGTGAGTAAATGTAGGTATAGCTGAAACATACCAGTCTATGGACAAATACAAATAAGAGCATCAATACCTTGAGATACCCAGTAGAAGATCCTCTGTCTTTTCATAATTTAGTGCTTGAAGGTAGTCTCTAAGTAAGGTCTTGCATTGATGTTTAAGGCAAGAATAAATTTTTATTATTTTGTTTAAAAAATTGTACATTATAGTGCTTATAACATAGTATTGTCGTTTGGCAAAGGCAGTTCTATGGCGTTCGGGAGGGAAAACATTATGCTTAAGCCGACCTGTAGGTTCCTCAAGGGGACGCGCCGAGTGCTTGCGAAGGGTACACAGGAGCACATAAAGTTGCCTAACAGTGAGAACCTTGCAGTCGGAATAGAGCTGTACAGTGGAATACCTTCGTGGACGAGAGAGCATTACCTTGAGGATGGCTCTCTGGGCTCTTTCAAGGCGCATAAATGCAATTTGTGAGGCACCACCCCAAACGGGAAGGCAATAAGTTAGCACGGAACGGCAAAGGGCAAAATAAACTAGTTTTAATGTTTCACAATCAGCAGAATTTCGTAGCTTCTTGAAAACATATATGAGTTTACGTATTCGGGCCGTGACTTTAACTATATGGGGGTGCCAGTTAAGATGCTGATCGATAAGTACTCCCAGGTACCGTACGCATGGGGATCTAGCAAGGACGAGGCAGCAACACTGTGTAATAGAACCACATGCGTGAGCTTGTATGGTCAGGGAATTTGGAGGACAAAGATTTGATCTAATGGCAAATGGAACATATATCGATTTCTCAACGTTTAAAGTAAGCATATTATCGGACAAACATTTCATCACAGAGGAGAGCGCAGCCTCGGCGTTTTGGTATACCTGGGTCCAGTCATTACCATCTATGACAAGGGCAGTATCATCCGCGTATGAATAGATCTTACAATTGTCAAGAGATAGTTTGCAGAGATCATTTATATAAATGAGAAAGAGAGTAGGCCCTAGGATGCTACCTTGCGGAACGCCGTATGAGATTGGAAGCTCATCACTTTCATGTTGGCCGATTTTTACCTTTTGCGTACGGTTGCTGAGATAATCCGCGAACATTTTCAATGGGAGGCCACGTATTCCGATACATTCCATTTTGTTCAATAAGGCTGGGGCAGAAACAGTGTCAAACGCCTTAGACAAATCCAGGAAAATACCCAGGCTCTTGCGCTTTCCATCCAACATCCTAGCTACGTGGTTAGACAGATCCAATACCGCGTCCTCGGCACTTACTCCATTTCTGAATCCGTATTGATTTTTGGCTAAAATATTATTTGCACACAGAAAGCTGGTTAGATTTTTGTTCAGTATGCGTTCCAGGATCTTGGACATGGCTGTCAAAATCGAAATTGGTCGGTAGTTGTTGACATCGTCTCTACGCCCAGACTTATGAATGGGGTGAACTACTGCTTTTTTAAACGCCGTCGGGAAGACACCCGATCCAATGCATAGATTACAGACGTGTGTAATAATTAGAATCAATACAGATCTCGAAGCCTTAATTAATTTTGATGGTATACAATCTATGCCAGTAGCGCAGCTTGTCCGAAGGCCTAAAATAATTGAGTCAACATCGTCTTCAGTTACCTCAAGGAGTGCCATTGAGCTACACGACTCTGAAATTACTACAGTTCTGGTTTCATTTGAGGGTGATTTAAATTTCGACGCCAAGCTGCTGCCTACATTAGCAAAGAAGTTATTGACGCGATTAAGCGAGGATTTAGGGCTATCTGACAAATGTAACAGATCAGAAGAGAGAGAGCTCTGGGTTTGAAGATCTGAATGTTTTTTAATCACGTTCCAGGTAGCCTTAGTATTATTTTTCGCATTGTGAAACTGTTCTTTTTCATGTAAGCGTTTAAGTTTTCTCAGGAGTGAATTACAAAAATTGCGATATCGAGTGTAGGTGATTTTTAAGGTTACATTATTTTGTGACTTTTTGAGTTTGGCATGCATACGGTCACGGTGCCTTATACAGCGAAGTAGCCCAGGTGTTATCCAGGGCTTCAAATTGCGTTCTCTTTTTGGAACCCCGCCTACTTACTCCTTCTATCTACTGTATGATTCCTATGTCCTGTGGCCCTGCCCATTGCCACATAAGTTTGGCAATTCTATGTGCTATGTCGCCAACCTTAGTTTTGCGGATATCTTCATTTTTTATCCGATTACGCAAGGAAACCCCGAGCATAGCCCTTTCCATTGCTTTTTGGGTGACTTTAAGTCTTCTGATGAGGTCCATTGTGAGCGACCACGTTTCGGAGCCATATGTCATCACTGGCAACACGCACTGGTTAAAGACTTTCGTCTTGAGACACTGTGGTGTGTTGGACGAGAAGATACCGCGTAGCTTCCCGAACGCTGCCCAACCGAGTTGGATTCGACGGTTGACCTCTTTCTCGAAGTTAGACCTACCCAACTGGACTGTCTGTCCGAGGTAGACGTAATCGTCCACAACTTCGAGTGTAGAGTCTCCGACCTTGATAGGAGTGGGCGCTACATGGTTGTTAATCATGATTTTGGTTTTATCCATGTTCATTTTAAGACCCTCTCTTAGAGAAGCTACACTTATAATATTATAAATGTCTGTCTATCTGTTACACTTTCACGGTTAAATTACTAAACCGATTTTGACCAAATTTGTTACGGAGATAGCTTCAAACTCAAGGATGGACATAGGCTGCTTTTTATCCGTCTTCGACTTCGCGTCCGCTATAAACAACGTTCACGCGAACGAAGCCGCTGGCAGAAGCTAGTAATATCATAAAAGTGAAGTGTAAGTTAGTTTGAATACACTAATCTCAGGAAGCACGGGTCCGAACAGAAAAATTCTTTGTCAGTTGGATAGCCCATTTAATTTATTTTTTCTATGTAGGAGGTAATCTCTGAAAATACAAGTCCGATTGCTGCACCATTCGACAGTAAAGGCCAGTAAAAAAAATTGTTACAGTATTGCACAAAGTTTAACAGATAAACATGTCGACTGGTAACCCATCACTTCGCGGACTGACTGGCAGATAGTGGTGTGTGGAAGGTGACGCGCTTGGAAATGGCGTCTCTCTCAGCGCGTCCGGTTAAATGTAAAAATAACTATGTCTGTCTGTTACGCTTTCACGTTTTAACTACTGAACTGATTTTGATGATATTTGAAATAGAGTAAGCTTGAAACCCAACAAAAGATATACGTCCGCAATAACCGACATTTATCCAGACGAAGTCGCGGGAAAAAGCTAGTTAAGAAAAGATTATTACATTTTTCAAGATTATAAAATTAAATTGTAATTGAAAATAATGTATCTATTTATGTTCCGCTATGTTTGCCCTTGTGTGTAGGTTTATGACTCAGCTGAATTCCTCTTGAATTTTGTTAATATTGATGGATTTTTACGAATTACAGGTATATTTACTGGATCACAAACGACGAGATAGAGAGGGTTCGGTTAGATGGGTCCGAGAGAGAAGTTTTAATAGCTGGCCATGTTTTTGACCGACGAAGCTTGGCCATCGATCAACAAACAAAAAACATGTACTGGACTGAGAGAACATATTATAGTGATTATCACGTGTCTATTGAAAGTGCGAACTTTAATGGAAAGAACAGAACAACACTATATATTGTAGAAAACACTTATTATGCATTTTCATTGACCGTGTCAAAAGACTTTATATACTGGCAGAACCAGTATGAACAGGGAATTTGGCGATTACCGAAGTATTCAACACAAACTGTGGCAACAAAACTAACCTCAGCGTCTAGCTCAGACTGTGCGCTTTGTAATCGTATAGCAGCCAACTACACGATAAAGGAACAAATTCAGGAGATAAACAGCTGCGATGCTCTCCAGAGTCTGATTCCGAATGACTCGAAGAGTGAGTCTCCAGCACCAGTCTGTCAGAACTACTGCATTCAAGGAGAGTGTAGCGTCAGTGCTGAGGGACAACCTACATGCAGGTAAAACGTGTTCATCGCACAGATATTCGGGGTCAGCTCACGATGCTTGAAGAAAGCGAAGCCGCGGGGTTTATTCAGATTCTCTTATGTGATACGTATATGTTGTTGTGTACTAACTCTAATAATTATAGTTCGCGCAGCATCCCTTCGCGTCTCGGTGTGAGCTGACCCTAACGGTTTTCACTGACGGCAAGTTAAGCGACGCCTACATATGTTACATGTCTAACGGTAACAGATCCTCAAGCGTCCACGTCCTCACCAGCTTCGAAATGTAAAGTTAGAATTTGCGGGCTTGCGGACGGCGAGCAATGGGTAGCTCGCCGTCTGACCGTCTAGTAGTCGACCGGACCGAGCCCAAGTCGTCGACGGCGCGTATTGTTCCACGCGTGCCTCAAGGAGATGTCAGCAAACCGTAGGGGCCCAGCAGGGTCGAAGCCTACTGGGGCCATGGGTTCGCTTCTGAATGGAAAACCCGGCCCTGGAATAAAAGACAACGAAGGAATGTACGAGTGAGTTTTAATCAGTAATATCTGACTCGCCCTCGCGCTCCGCCTTGGAGCCGGAGACTTCATTGGATGATTTCTCACCCAAAAACAAATTGAACACATATTAATTTCAATTCAAAAATATAGGTCAATAAAAAATAGGTTCATTTTCATGAGTACTTGCAACCCCTTTTTTTATGGTGGGAAAATTCATGCATTGACATCTCCCGCCCTTGGGCGGAGCGGGAGATAGTGTCAGACTCTTACTGACTAAAAGACCCACCCGTTCCGTCTAGCCTTCATACCGGGGCTCGAGCGCCCTTTCGGATAACCCTGGACCCAGTAGGCTTCGATCCAGCTGGGTCCCTGCTGTTGCTGACAACTCCTTGAGGCGCGCGGGAACAGGGCGCGCCGTCGACGGCTTGGGCTTGGTCCGGATAGTTACCGGACGGCCGGACAGTGAGCTACCCATTGCTCACTGTCCGCAAGCCCGCGCATACGATGGCCGGAAATCGGGATCAGAATCCCGGCGGCGGCGGCGGCGATAACGCCGTTGCCTGATGCGTTCGGCCTCCTCCTTTGCGAGCATCGCAGAAGTCGGCGACCGCCTGCCACTCCTCGCTCCGGACCATGGCCTCAACCAAGGCCCGGCGCGAGAGGTCTCCGCCGCCGATCGCCCCCACGAGGGCACGACGATGCTCCGCCCAAGCAGGGCACACCTCGACTGTGTGTTCCACCGTGTCCTCCGGGCGTTCCGCACAGTGGCGACACCCGGGCGTCACTTCCGCATGAATCCGGTGCAGGAAACTCCCGAACGAACCATGTCCGGTGAGGACCTGTGTCATGCGGAAGGTAAGGACGCCGTGAGGTCCTTCCAGCCACGCCTCAAAGAGGGGACTTACCGCCATGATTACTTGCAACCCCTGAAATATACTAAAGTTCTTTATTGTTGATCGAATTCATTAACATTCTATTTGATTGTAAATCATGTTTAGTGCGCGTTGCAAAATGATTAGCTACAGCACTGTGACAGACGCGCAGTGGCCGCGCACCTCGTTTGCGTGTTACAACTAGTCACAATATCTGTTGGCCTGCTGAGTAACGCTGTTTCTTATCTTCATTATTTCAGCTGTAAAGCCGAATACTCCGGGGAGAGGTGCGAACTAAACGTGTGCCATGAATATTGTCTACACGGAGGTGTTTGTTCTTTGAATGTGGACAATAAGCGAGTCTGCCAGTGCACAGCAGGTTACGATGGTGAAAGATGCGAAGTGTCCATCTGTAAAGACTATTGTCTACAAGGAAACTGTACTGTCGGTGCTGAGGGACAACCTCAATGCAGGTAGGTAAATATATACCATGTTACCCAAGGAGTTCGTTGTATATATAATACAAACACTTTTATAACTAACTAGCGGACCTAACAGATGTCAGCCCGCCCGATTCTATTGTTACCCAAACTCTATAAACATCAAAATAAAGCTACTATAGATATGTGTATATACCGGAGTTCTGGAACGCAAGAATAATAAAGTACACAGGAGTGGGCTTTAGTCAGTTAAAGTGTAACACGCCCTCCCGCTCTGCCCTAGAGCGAGATAAGTCATTGGATGATTTCTCGCATAAAACATCTCTTGTTCAGCAGGTCTGCTGGAAGTTTCTTCTGAAATAAGAAGAACCTTCGTACAAATGTTTATAATGATTTGATTTGTCTTTCTTTTGTTAGAAGTGTGTATGTATAGAAATAAAAAAAAAATCAGTCGAATCGTACTTGCATATAAGGGGTTCAATATCCATAGAGCAGTGATGGCCGAGTGGTAACTGCCCCCACTTACGAGTTGCAGGTCGCGGGTTCGAACCTAGCCAGACGCATTACTTTGTGTAATTTAACATCGTGAGGAAACCTGACATGTCCTAGAACAAAAATTCGAATACCTGTGACATTTACCAACCCGTGGTGGATTACGGCCCATTCCCTCTCTTAGAGAGGAGGCCTGAGACCCAGCAGTGGGAACGTTAAAAAGGCTGAGGATGATGATGACTTCAATATTCTACTCAGGTGCAGAAGAACAAAAGTAATAATGTAAAGAGAATGCCTACTGGAGGGCAGAGGCCTCTTCTCACACAGAGAAGGGAGCAGCATTCATCAGCACACTCGCTGATAGTGAGTCGACGATTCCCGACTTGTATTTATTTGAAGTCCGAGTCCTCTCACCGATACCAGTGTGGTCTAAGATAAACTTGTACAGTGCTCCTGCTGCATCTACTAACACTATGTTATAGTTTTCTTGATCATACAGTACCAAACTCTTCTGAATTTTCGTTATTTCAGCTGTATGCCTGGTTACTCTGGAGAAAAGTGCGAAGAAAATGCGTGCCATAAGCACTGTTTAAACGGCGGTGTCTGCACCTTAAACGAAGAAGACGAGCCGGCCTGCCAGTGCCCAGCAGGTTACGATGGTGAAAGATGCGAGGTGTCCATCTGTAAAGACTATTGTCTACAAGGAAACTGTACTGTCGGTGCTGAGGGCCAACCTCAATGCAGGTAAATCGTATTATGCATGAAATAAGTTTTATTGAATATTTAATAATTACTATTACTACAGAGACTAACAAATATTGCCTTGCCAGGTTCAATTGTAACTCTAAACCATCCGGGACATAACCAACCCACTCTAAAACAAAAGTTAAGAGTTTCATTAATATCGAGCCAGCTGTTTAGAAGACTTTAGTGTCAATTAGATACAGAAAATTAACTTTATATAAATGTTAAGTAGAGGCCTCGTCTACATACAGACATCATACAGAGAGGGGACCAGCATTCATCAGCACACTTGCTGAAAGTGAGTTGACAACTTCAGACCTGTAACTGTTTGACGTCCGAGCCCCGTCACCGATGTCAGGTGGTGTAACATAAACCTATAGAGCCCCCAAAACGACGCAGTGGCCGCGCACCTCGTGCCCCTGATACTTCTATTCACAAATATGTGTTGGATTTCTTAATTATAGCAACTCTTCTGTAACTTTGTTTTTTTAGCTGTAAGACCGGTTACGCTGGGGAAAGATGCGAACTGAACGTGTGCTGCCATGAATTCTGTTTAAACGGCGGTGTTTGTTCCCTGGGTGAAGAGGACATGCCGGCCTACCCGGACACAGCAGATTACGATGGCGGAAGATGCGAGCCTTCTGCCAATAAGGACAACAGGTAAACTAAAACTTGGTCTTGTCACTGTCACTAGTTACGGAGCGAGGAGGAGTGGCAGGCGGTCGCCGACTTCTGCGAAGCAGTAATGCTCGCTAAGGAGGAGGCCGACCGCATCAGGCAACGGCGCTCACGCCGCCGCCGCCGGGATTCCGATCCCGATTTCCAGCCACCAAAGGCGCGGGCTTGCGGACAGTGAGCAATGGGTAGCTCAGATAACACAAAACATATTGGAACATGTTATAAGTTACGGAAAAATCCGCCCCAGTATTGATTTCTACTCGACTAATTTTTCGCCTTATCTAAGTCCTGCGATAAGGGGCGTCCTATGATAAACACCTTCCCCCTTCTTTTACACTATCTGATTATTCTGATTCACTCGAGTTCGCATCGATTTTAACGCTTTCGCACTTACCTGAGCCGTACTGATACTGAGGAATCAATAGGTTTAGATTTACAGTTTTTTTTTATACTCTTTTAATATTTCTGTTCATGTTTTAAGTGGATTACATCTTGTAAACATTTCTTAACTTTTCAATCTTGAATTATTTTACAGCTTCGATTAAAATAAAAAGTTTATAACACAATTATAAATTAATTGATATTTAAATCTAGCAAGACGTTATTATGACAAATTGCTTAAATTTTAGAAATCTTAGACCTCTTAATCAAGCTACAGTAGGTCAAGATTCTCGTTTTCAATTAATAGTTCAATTCCACCCCACCAATTGGTAATAGGTACCGTTTCAATATCGCACTAGTATCGCTATAATATAGATCGTCAGAATATGCACACTGTCGCGATGTGTGCTAAGCACTTGTCGTTGTTGATATATCGACTTTCATATTATTAAAGCTTTCTGATGCTATTCATATCTAAGTTAGATACGCGATACTGTGAGTGAAAGCTATGATAACGAACGTTTGTATAACATAGTTTTTTACGTAGTAATATAATTTGTTATATGTTGATGAAAATGTTTGAATTATTACTGGTTACCCATCCAACAAATGGGAACATACTTTTCAGTTTCATTAATAGGCTACAAACAATACCTACTCTAAAATAATTATTTTCTTTATAATTTGTCTTTATTTGAAGCAAATAAACTTTTCGATCAAAATCTTACCTCACAAACACAAAATGACAAGTCAAACATGACTCAACTCAAAAGACCAATTCACAAATAACTGTAAAAAAAATCAAAATGGCGGCACTGCGCAGGAAAATCTTCCTTACACGACTTCACTGTCCGGCCGACCGGTAACTGTCCGTACCAAGCCCAAGTCGTCGACGGCGCGCACTGTTCCCGCGCGCCTCAAGGAGTTATCAGCAACAGCAGGGGCCCAGACGGGTCGAAGCCTACTGGGGCCAGGGTTATCCGAAAGGGCGCTCGAGCCCCGGTATGAAGGCTTGAAGGAACGGGATGGGTTTTTTAGTCAGTAAGAGTCTGACACTATCTCCCGCTCCGCCTAAGAGCGGGGGTTGTCATAAGATGATTTTTCCCATCGAAAAAAAAAAACTGTCACTAGTTATGTCAAGCGCTCCTGTGTGGGACGCTGTTCCTACACTCGGCAGATGCGACAGGTTTCCTCAAAAAAAGGTGAAAATTACATTATTCTAATATTTGCCATAAATGGCTTTGTTCACAAGTAGTAGATGATTTAAATGTTAACTAACTAAAGGAACATTTATTATATTTACAATAATTACTTTGATACAAGTCGTCGAACGGCGCGTAGGCGTGCCTCTCAGAGATGCCACCAAACCCGTCGGAGCCCAGCAGGACCGATACCGCTAGGGCCGCGGGAGGTTTTTAAAGAGTTACGGTGGCTCTAGAACCCGCCCCTAGGCAGCTGACGGACACTGGTGCCTTATAGTCAGTAAAAGTCTGACGCGCCCTCTCACTCTCCCTTAGAGCGGGAGAAGCTAGTTGATGACTTCCACATAAGAACACCCTGTCACGAGGGACTTGGAACAGAACTTGACAAAATAATATCAATGCAATTAGTAACAATTTGATATTGAGAGCGCCACTGCAGTAGTTACGACCGATCACTGATGAGCGTTTGACTGTACGTTTAACGACCCTTGTTTTATTTTTGTTAGTTTTGTGTGTCTGTGTATTGTGGTGCCATGTTTGAAATGTTCGTTGTTTCAGCTCTGACGGCGGTAACTCTGGGGAAGGGAAAGTCAGCGCATGCCATCAGTTCTGTCTAAACCACGGCGCCTGTTCTCTGAACGAGGCGAGTGCGCCAGTCTGCCAGTGCACAGCTGATTACGCGGGTGAAAGATGCGACGTGCCCGCCTTTGTAGCCAAATGGGTATACAATAGTAAGGAAGTTTTTTCAGTCTATACTTATTTTAATAATAAACAAGGAAGTCAGAGCTTTCCCTCTAGTGCAGACGAGGTCAGTGCCAGTGACTCAGGCCCATGTTCCATGGCCCACTTGCCATAACAACGGAAGATTCATTTCAATAAAATACGAGCAATAAATTCTGTCAATTCGATGATTCGAGGCGGAGTTGAGTTGCAGGATGCGACTTGGGAAAGTCTTTCCTTTTGGTTTCTCGATCCTTAATAATCTTCTCATGACATCATTGTGTATTATTGTGCTCTCTTTCTAGATGTGCCGCCGGTTACTGTGAGCGACGTCAAGTCGACGTGTGCTTCAACGGTTGTCTGAACAACGGAGCTTGTTCAAAACGAGCGCGAAATGTGCAGCAGTCGAAGAGTGCGCGTTCATCTCTACAAATTCAAGAACATAAGTTTAAAGTAGTTATTTAAGTCATATTTGATATTTTTAATTATTTTTTTTTTACATTTTCTTTCCTTCATATTATATTTACAACCCGAGCGCATTAACACGGCTCCTGGCTCGAAAACAGTTGCCACATTGAATACTCGAAAATAGTTTGTATCGTCACGTTTAAAGCATCGTAAATTCGTAAAGTAGTGTGTCATGAGAAACTACTCGGCGCAAAATTCAATGCACTGATTATTTCAAACGTCACTTATCAGGTGCCATGTTAATGCGCACGGGTTGTAGGTATTAGCTAGTATGTATTTTAGTTTTACGTTATCTTAGTTTCAATACTCAAAGCTCCTCCTGTCTCCGACCTACTGATGGATGCAGTTCACGAATCTAAGACTTTGGTTCTTTATAAATTGTGTATTCGTGTGCGCTTGTTCAGTTGAGGCTCCTCAATAAATAAGTAAAACGTTAGCTAAGTACCCTTATCTCTAATACCTATTAGTTGTCATTGTAAACTCTCTTTCTTAGTACAATTTCATGCTCCAAAACCATGTCATTCTAAACGTATTTAATACTAATGGACGCACCATCACACGAAGCTTCTTGCCTGTTGCGTACAATAACATTGGAATTAGATTCAGTTTATTGCGTTCAATGACAAAATTCGAAATTTCTCAGTCTATAAAATTATTTTTGATAAAGTCAATTGTGTTAACCTGTAGCAGGACTTAGACCGTTTCTCTAACTACTGCTCTTCCAATAAGCTTAACTTTAGCGTCAAAGCGTCATGTCATGACGTTACCAAAACGAAAAACATCACCGAGTTCGACTATCGTCTTGCTATTATGTGTATTAGTATTCGTAAAGTTAGTTTTCTCCGCAATCTTGATGTTCTGCTAGATTCGAAGCTCCATCTGGATGTTCAAATAGAAAAGATTGTTAACAAGCCCCACCACATGTTTGGTTTTGTTATGAGACCTTCCCGGGGTGTCCGTCAACCTTCCGCCTGTTCGCACTTATACATTAGTGTTAGTATATGCAAAATCCGAAACTCGTGTCTAGTATTTTCGTGCAAAGAATCTATGTTCAAAATTTCATAACTGTATCATGGAAAATTACAAAGTTGTAAGCTCGTTATTTCAGCAAAAATACATGGTCACCGGGCCAAACAGGCAACTAAACGATTATATCGCACTTACAGCCAGCTTTTTTCTAATGCTCGCTATGACCTGCCGTGACTTAGTGTCAGTGGTGTCCAACTTATGACCTTTTTAAATATTTTTGAGAAAAAATATAACATAATGTAAAAGCCATTGGAATCCATTCAGTTACTGATTCTGACCAAACTATATTCGGGATTCGCATATACTAAAAATAATGTAGTATTCGTCAATAATATCAATAATGAGTGCACCGTTAGAGTGTGCAGTACCTACGTGGAACCCGAGACTACGTCAAATATAATGAACTAGCACGACGTAAATACCTTCGCGATATCTATTTTAGATGTTACCGGAAAAAAACTTTCTTCTAAAAATAGTATGATTTTTTACCTTAAAGTCAAAATGGAAACTCCTAGGAGTTTTATGTCGGTTGTACGTGAGCCGCCATCATCTTGAATGTCCAGACTCGTAAGAGTGTGTTCGCTGGTTCCTCGAACAGCTCATGTACGCGAGGTACGCACTCGACGTCTGTTTGCTACAAGCCTCGCGTTCACCACTTCATCGTATGTTTGATACATACAAGAATGAGTTCAATTCAATCCACATTCGTCTTCTCAGTAAAAAGGCATTTAGGAAGCAAACCCAAGCAACCCTAAAGGATCCGCGTATCTATATGTAATAACGTGGGCTTTAATGATGTACGCACACGAATTGTTTATTTTTTTATTTATATTTTAAAATTCAGAGATTAGTTCCAGAACAATGAGCAGTTTTGTATAAGTTCTGTATCTGTGTACTAGCTAGTTTGAAATACTTGGAATTTTAATCTGTGGAGAACTTAGTGGCTAGAACATAATTGTTTTATAATGTGCAATTTTATACGTTTAATTTTAAACGTGCAATTTTATCTTAAAAATACATTTGTAATGAATATTCATAAATATGAAGAAATAGAGTACTAAACCTGGATTTTTTATAATGTTTAATTAGTATTTATAGTAGATACTAGGTGTTTACTTACTGAATATTGTTCATTAGGCTAATTTATACCTATCTAATAATCATTAAACCTAACTATTTCATTAATATTTGTATGCCACTTACTGTGGCAGAACACAGAGACACGTAGAAATATTTTGTAACAACTTAATACCTGTGTGCACAAATAAACTTTTTGTATTTGTATTTGTAATGTAATAATTATTTAAGATATTCTGACTATTATCTTATTGTGCTACTGTTTGTTTTTCCTTAAATAATGTACGTCGGCTTAAGTCTGTGTACTAGTCCGAGCCCGAACCTGTAAGGCAGGTATCGTCAGGTGGCTGACCGACTAAGGAGCAAGTGTCGCCAGGGCGTCACGCTCACTGTTCTCGTCCTGAGGGAGACGCGCGAACAGATCGCCGTGCAAATGATTGCTCGTCACACGGTCGTCTGTGTGGTGTGTCTATTTCGTTCTGTATTCATTATTTTATCTTTGGGCATCAGTCTACAGTTCTCTACTAATATTTTTTTCTTTTGTATTTTATTAAATAAGATTTTTAAATAAATATCATAATATTAAATAATTCATGCATTTTTATATTAAACCTTCTAGTTTACTTTAATTTTCAGTTTTGGATAGATACACACTTGAGACATAAAAACTACTTCAAATTTACACCACGATTAGATATTGTGATGGACGGATGAATTAAAAATGTTGAGAATAATTGTAACAACCATTATAATTCACTCGAAAAAATGTAACCTAAAATTCTGATCAATATAATAATATAATATAATATTCCACAACTATCACACAGCGCCGTCCCAAGCTAAGCAAAGCTTGTGTTATGGGTACTAGACAACTGATAAACATCTATACTTATAATAAATCTGTAGAGAGGTAAATTCTGTACATAAAATATATTTAAAAAATAACTATCAAGGGGTGGTTAGGGATCGCTACTGATGCTAAAAATGCAATCAGTAAAATTTTTGTCTGTCTGTCTGTCTGTCTGTCTGTCTGTATATTCGTTATGGAAACAAAAACTACTCGACGGATTTCAACGAAATTTGGCACAATTATTCTTCATACTCTTGGGCAGGTTATAGTATACTTTTCATTACGCTACGATCAATAGGAGCAGAGCAGTGAAGGGAAATATTGGGAAAACGGGAGAAGATACTCCATTTTTTAAGCTTCCGTCGCGTGTGCAGGCTTATAGGTTAAAGCTACATAGAAATCATGTATGACGGAAATATTCGCCCTAAAATTATATAAAAAATATTCCTCGACAGCATATGTCTATCTTTTATGGTTGACTCACAATAACACGTGAAACTCCCGATAGCTTGGCAATTCGGAGATTTCTGATTGTATTTGTCTACTCTAACGTTTACAACACTATCACTCATCCCTAATTAAAAAAAGTTAACATTATTACCTATTCAATAAAAAAAGAATCATGTAAATCGGTGTAGAAACACCAAAGTTATACATGAAATAATAAGTCATCGCGCGTGAATACAGAGTCATGCTATAAGGATTATTTTTGTGTATCGGTTGCCGCGCTCGACGCGCGTCGTGGCGGGAGGTATAAAAAGGCGGGGGGTCCGCGCTCGAGCGTCATTCAATATTTGGCTGTTGATGCGAATAGACGTTCAGACTGTTCGACCTTATTGACAACCAATAATTGTTATTTGCAAACCGTGCTTATCAGCACGACTTTTAGTCTTTGAATAATTTATTTTTAGATTTGTTTTGTTGTTATTTTATATAATAGGTATTATGGTAGTGTTTAAATATATTATTAGTTTTAGGTATAAGAGGTTTTGGTAGTGATTAATTAAATTAATAGTTTATTTTCGTAATTATTATATTAGTTATTTTGGTAGTGTTTAATTGTATTAATAGTTTATTTTCGTAATTGGTAGTGTTTAATTATATTAATAGTTTATTTTCGTAATTATTATATTAGTTATTTTGGTAGTGTTTAATTGTATTAATAGTTTATTTTCGTAATTGGTAGTGTTTAATTATATTAATAGTTTATTTTCGTAATTATTATATTAGTTATTTTGGTAGTGTTTAATTGTATTAATAGTTTATTTTCGTAATTGGTAGTGTTTAATTATATTAATAGTTTATTTTCGTAATTATTACATAATTACTATATATAATTGTAAGTGTAAGGTAGCTTCAGTTACCGTCGATTAAAAATACACAATGCCACCTAAAAAACGACCATCTTTATCTCGAAATTCGAGAGATGCTAAAAGGATGAGAAATGCGCGTTCTCAAGAATCGGCAGAGGAAAGAGCACAAATTACTCGGGAGCTTCTTGAGGGTCAAGCACCGCATGACCGCCATGATATCATAGCAAGAGTTTTTCATTTAAAATTAAAATCAATGATAGATCTACTTACCAAAGATAACATTTTTGGAGAAGTATTGTGTTATATGTATAGTATTGAATGGCAAAAACGCGGCTTACCTCACGCACATATCCTGCTTTGGTTAAAAGATAAGGTTCGACCTAATGATGTAGACAGTTTAATCAGTGCTGAAATTCCAAGTCCGATTGCAGATCCCGTGTTATACGACATTGTTAAAACTCATATGATACATGGTCCATGTGGTGCATTTAACGGGAATTCTCCTTGCATGCAAGACGGTCGTTGCACTAAAAGATATCCAAAAGCCTTAGTGGATGACACTGTAACAGGACATGATGGATACCCATTATATCGTCGCCGTTCAAGAGATAATGGTGGTTTTACTGTTGAAAAGCGAGTGTCTGGACAACAAGTTACTTTAGATAATAGGTGGGTCGTTCCGTATTCTCCTGTGTTGTCCAGAGCATTTCAAGCTCACATAAATGTTGAAATGTGTAATAGTGTAGAGTCAATAAAATATATTTGTAAGTATATTAATAAGGGCAGTGACCAAGCTACATTTGCTTTGAGAAATGAACATGATGAAGTTACAAGATTTCAGTCAGGCAGATATATAAGTTCTTCAGAAGCTGTGTGGCGGATCTTAAGTTTCAACATTCACGAAAGATATCCACCTGTGACTCATCTGGATGTTCATCTTGAAGGCGGCCAACGTATATATTTCAACGCCGAAAATTTCACAGAACGGTTAGAGAACCCTAGACAAACAACTTTATTAGCATTCTTTCGACTTTGCCAAACTGATGATTTTGCAAAATCTCTTTTGTATGAGGAAGTTCCATCGTATTATACCTACGATAAGCAACGGGGTGTCTTTAATCGAAGACGCCGTGGCAGGCCTGTAGATGGCGAGTCAGGTATTTTTAAAGAACATGTTCTTGGTAGAGTGTACACCGTTCATCCTAACAACGCTGAGTGTTTCTATTTGCGATTATTATTACATACCGTGCGAGGACCAACCTCATTTATAGATTTGAGAAAAGTAGACGATGTTGTTTATCCCACTTATCAAGCAGCTTGCCAAGCACGTCATTTGCTTGAAAATGATCAGCATTGGGATGACGCTTTAGCAGAATCCTGTGTTAGTGATAATCCACGACGGTTACGCCATTTATTTGTAACATTACTCATATTTTGTAATTTGTCAGATGCTGTAAAATTATGGGAAAAATATAAAGAAAAATTTGCAGAAGACTTTCTTAGAAATATACCTAACAATGATGAAGGCACAACTAATGATAATTTCCGTGATCTTGCCATAAATCAGTGCTTATTAGCTCTTCAGGATGACTTAACAGCAGTAGGCGGTAAATCACTCTGTGAATATGGTTTGCCAACACCAACCTCAGTCGGAGAGGTAACTAATAGGGAATATTCCGCAGAGATTGGTTACAATTTAATGGAACTGCTGACAACATTAGAAAACGGTGTCCCAATGATGACTGCAGAACAACGTTCAGTTTATGACCGCGTGTGCAATAGTGTTCAAAATAATTTGGGAACAATATGGTTTTTAGATGCACCTGGAGGAACTGGAAAAACCTTTTTGACTAAATTAATATTGGCTTATGTTCGAAATCAGCGTAAAATTGCTCTTGCCGTAGCTTCATCAGGGATAGCTGCAACATTGCTACCAGGAGGTAAAACTGCTCACAGTATGTTTAAAATACCAATTGATTTAGATCGCACGGAAAGTCCAACCTGTAGTATTTCAAGAAATAGCGACAAAGCTAAGGTATTACGCGAGTGTAGTTTAATCATATGGGATGAATGTACGATGGCCCATCGAAAAGGAGTAGAAGCGGTAGACAGAACTTTAAGGGATATAAGACAAAATGATCGACCAATGGGCGGTATCACGGTTTTATTTTGTGGTGATTTCCGACAAACCTTACCAGTAATACCACGGGGAACCCGAGCTGATGAGGTTAGGGCTTGCCTGAAAAGCTCTTATTTATGGCGTGATATACAATCGGTGCATTTGACTATAAATATGCGAGTGAGAACTGGAGATAACCCGGATGATAGTCAATTTTCTGACACATTATTAAAGATTGGTGAAGGTACCTATCCACAACTACACCAAGGAAAACTTATTCTGACGCCTGAATTATGTTGTATGGTGCAATCTCAACCACATCTTATATCGTCGGTTTACGGTGACGTAACAAATATATTAAATAGGGACAATTCTTGGCTATGCGAAAGATCTATTTTAACTCCTCGCAATGACCAGGCATCTGAGATCAATAACAAAATACTGTCGAATATACAGGGGGAAAGCAAAGTTTATAGATCAATAAATAGAATGGTCGATGAACAAGAAGCCACTAATTACCCGATAGAATTTTTAAATTCTTTAAATATGCCCGGACTTCCCGCTCATGAAATTTGTTTAAAAATTGGGATACCGATTATTCTGCTCCGAAATTTAAGACCACCACAACTTTGCAATGGAACTCGACTAAAAGTAACCCAGTTGCAACAAAATATAATCGAGGCTCAAATTTTAACAGGTTGCGGTGCAGGAGAAACCGTCTTTATTCCCAGAATACCCTTAATACCAAATAATTTTCCATTCCAATTTAAAAGGACGCAATTCCCAGTATCGGTGTGTTATGCAATGACAATTAACAAGGCTCAAGGGCAGACTTTTGGTGTTGCTGGAGTAGATCTCAGTGTCAGTTGTTTCTCGCATGGTCAGTTGTATGTTGCTCTCTCCCGTGTTAGCAGTTCTAAAAATCTTTATGTTCACGTGCCGGACGGGTCAACTTTCAATATAGTTTACCCGGAAGCTTTGCACTGAAGTATTTTCGTTTTATAGGTACCTTTACCTTACCTTTATAAGGCAGTGGTACTTATATTGCCACCAAAATTTGAACCTTAACACATTATTATAAAGTTTAAAAGCAATAAATATTTTTAAGTTCTGTGTCTTATAAAGGGTTAAGCCTCATGTGAACGTGATCTAAACAATATTACCAATATAAATAAAAATAATAAATATTACCAATACATTAACTTAATACACAAGGAGTTACACGCTGACGGAGACGCGGGCACAGCTATCTATACTTTTCTGCCGGAAGTCACTATTCCACGCGGACGAAGTCGCGGGCAAAAGCTAGTACTTATATATTTCTAAATACATACATAGTATAGACTAGCTTTTGCCCGCGGCTTTGCTCGCGTTAAATTTGGGGTAACACGGTTCCCCTTTCTGTGGGGGGTTAGTGAACTCCCCTTAGCGAACTCCACTGCGGGTGAAGTAACCTACGACAAACTTATTATTTGCAGTTGGTACAGTAATCGGGTCTAAGGATCTAACCGCAAAATTAAGTTTGTTTTTTATTGTATATACTTTTCCGGGATAAGAAGTACCCCTGTGGTGCTCAGGATATTAAAGAAGAATTATACCAAGTTTCATCGTAATCGAACCGATAGTTTTTGCGTAGTGCCTGAACAAACAGACAGACAGAATTCTTTTTAATCACAATTTTGGGTTTGGTGTCGGTCTAGTAACACCCCCTGCCATTTATTTTTTTGATATTTTCAATGTACAGAGTTTTCACTTCTAAAGATTTATTATAAGTATAGATATAGAAGATAAATTACAACCAGACACGGAACAAATGATCGTGCTCATCACACAAACATTTGTCCTGGGTGAGAATCGAACCCACGACCTCCGACATAGCAGTCAGGGTCACTAACCACTAGACCAACAGGCCTGTCGAAATATTAAAGAATAATAACGAGGAATTTATAAGTCACACCACACAGAAAATGAGATGGATTCTTATAAACTAAATCGCCTCTTATATAGCGCAACTGATTATTATAGCGAGGGAAGCGAGCTCGGAATTGCAGCGCACTCCGACACGGAGTGTTTCTTTTATTTCCACCCAGAAAGTGACTTACTGGCTTAAAAGCTAACTAGTGGCTAAGATAAGATCTGTTTGGGACAGAGTAGTTCCTGAACTGTACACTATAATGTCTGTATGATTAGATAGGTGATAGGTAGCGAGTGTGACCTACATGCGAAATACTTCACATAGTAAAAATCAAAGTTTATTTATAACTAGTGTCGTACAATTACCGGCAAGGATCTTGAGCGCTGGCTTCAAGTTGCGCAGAAGTCAAATATTCGGTCTCTTTAGTGGTGCGAAGTGAGACGCGGGGGCGGGGAGTGTCAGTGATTGGCTCGCCACTCCATCGTGTCATAGACGTCACTCGAAATTCGTTCCCTGCGTTTGCTGCATGTATCTAACAACGACGACGATTGGCTCGCCAATGTATGGATTGCCTCTGACGCCGAGCGCTCAAGGTCCTTGCCGGTATTTGTACAACGTAAAGAGTGATGATTCTCACATGTACGTATGTTCCGCGTGTTGGTAAGTTGCACACTAAGTTTAAGTAGCAATATTTGTGGTGACAAGCGAACGTATTGATTCACATCGTCGTTCAAAAATAAGGGTAATGTACGTAGACCGTACGGTATCATGCGATTGTTTGTTAATTGTGGCTGACTTAGTCATTTAGAAGGAAAAGTAGATCTTTGGAGGTGAATAATGCTATAAATTAAAACCTGCCAAGAGCGTGTCGGGCCACGCTCAGTGTAGGGTTCCGTAGTTTCCCGTCCGTCACAATAATTGTTCCCACTTATGAGTTTAAAAAAGGCTATTTGTTACGTTGACATACTGAGGGTGAGTTGCACCATTTAACTATATCGATAACAAAGCCGTAAACAGTTGTCAAATCGTTGAATTGACCAATAAGAGGTCGTTTCACAGCTGGTTATGGATTGGTTATCGTTATAGTTAAATGGTGCAACACACCCTGAGTACGGAACTCTAATAAATTAAATACGGAACCCTAAAAACGGGCCCACAAAGGACGGTGATAACTAAAACAGTATGCAATTGCAAATTGCAAGTAGTAGAAATTTCAGCGATTGTGCACTCGTAAAATTACGAATATATAAGAAGCAACGATTTTTTGCCACGGTATGTCATGAAAGCACGGAAAATCTTAACATCGACTTTTAAAAACATGACGTCATTATGCAACGCCATCTATCGAACCATTTATGAACTGGTTTTTACCTTAACATTTTGATAGATGACGTGTTCTAAATTGCCTATAGCATGTTCCTGATAGAAGTTTTATGTAGTTATAAGATAATACCGCCGATGCCAAGAGAGACCAACCGAACAATTCGATAATACCCGACCCCATCAACTCAGGAAAAATCCTAACAGCGCGAACGCGAAATAGCCCAAACAGCGCCATCTCTCGGCGAATTAGGTTACTAATTAATACATAGGTACCAGAAGAAGTTTTTGGTGGTAATTTTGGATTGCGAGAACAGATTTTAATATTTTTTTTTTTATTTGATAGAAGATACTTTCAGGATACTAAAATATGTAAACGAAGTTAAAAAAAATGCTTGCATATATGATTATACTACAAACTTAGTCCAGAAATTATTTTCTACAACCTTCTTGTCTTTTTTGTACAAAAACTGTTCTTTCCATCAATTTCAAAATTATTTTCCTAGAAAGTCCTTATAAAGTTCTACTTTTCAGATTTTTTTCATATTTTCTAAACTTACGGTTTAAAAGTTAGAGGGGGGGGACATTGTTTTTTACTTTTGGAGTGATTATTTCCGAAATTATTGACATTATCAAAAAATGATTTTAGTAAACCCCTATTCATTTCTTAATACCTATCTAACAATATATCACACGTTAGAGTTGAAATTAAAAAAAAAAATCACTTCCCACTTTACATATAGGGGGGCTACCCTAATAAAACATTTTTTTCCAATTTTTATTTTACCACTTTGTCGGCGTGATTGATATACATATTGGTACCAAATTTCAGCTTTCTAGTGCTAACGGTCACAGAGATTAAGCGAGGACGGACAGACGGACAGACAGACAGACATGGCGAAACTATAAGGGTTCCTAGTTGACTACGGAACCCTAAAAAGAAATCTGTTTGACCAGCACCCGTAACTTATATTACTACAAGATTTATAACTTGACGGTCTTTAATAGAAATATTTCAATATCTGTAATATTGCCACACCAACAGTATTCGTGTGTTAGTTTTTTGGTTTAAAATATAGCTTACTAGCTTTTGCCCGCGGCTTTGCCTGCAGACATAACATATAGACTACGTCACTCAAGAATAAAGCAGCTTTCTATCGGTGAAAACATTTTCTGGGCATCATCACTAACGCCTCCACGCGCCTCACTCTCCAACACAATCATCACTGATTTTCATCTAAAAGATACATATTATTTTATCGATCGAATTGCCAAAGGACTTATAGGAAAAAGTTTTTTTTAATAAGGACACAGTTTAGTCACCACATTTACTTTACTATCTGTTATTAACTGCAATTCGATTGTGTTGTTTGTGTTTCGGCAATTTTAATGATTTCGACTCATTGAAAATGCGTGATTGTTGCGCTTCAACTTGATGATGAAACCTTTTCTTAAAATTACATGTTTAGGTCGAGACCATCATTCATGTGCTCAAACGGATCAATCTGACGATCAGGGTAATCATAGTAGGCTGGTTTAGAATAACCCATTGTCTCACGAGTGGGAGCAGTGACATCACTTACAGATGTCATGACGTTAATAATGTCTTCAACTTTACTATCAGTAGCTGTCACTGTATCAGTAGTCACTTCTTTGTTTAGATCTTTAGTGTCAGTGATATCCATAACGCTGTTTGTAACTTGAGGTGCAGTTGTGTCTTCAATAACTGTTGCATTGGTTGCATCGCTACTGATCGTGTTTGGTTTAAAATATGTGTTATCATTTACTGTAGTTTCAATGTTAGTTGCATAACTTTTTGTAATATTTTCTTTTATAACGTCCTTTATTTCCAAATCATGGTTTGTATTTGACAATCTTTCAATTTTGTATTCTGTCATATCTTTTCTTTGATTAGTAATATTACTAAGTCTAGCCACATTAGTATTATTCTTGTATGCTTTACTTCTTACATCCCGCATTTGCTTCAAATCTTTCAATTCGTTTTCTAGAGCGCTGATCCTTTTAATAATATAGTCGTCAAAAGCTTTAGTATCGTTACCAGAACGTCTTGCTGAATACCTATTTTTTGAGTTTTTGTCCTCCATATATTGCTCAGCTGGTCCAATGTTGGCTGAGGGTGGTAATATACTTCTTGACTCATTAACTGGTTCTTTATAGTAAGACTCGTAACGTAGCGAGTATCGAGAAGATGATTTTGTAGGAGTAGTCGGGATTTGAGGTTTTTTCTCTGTTTTAGCTCGCCTCATGACAGCAGACCTCTGATGCAAAGATTGGTTATATCTGGAACTGATATGCTATGTTTAATGTTGTTTCCTAAAATAATAAATTAAGAAATGAAGAACGTGTCGTGGGAAGATGACTACTAAAAAAGGACATGGCCACGACAGGACTGACAATATGACGATTGATGTCATTAGTTAAAATTATTTTATCTTTACGCGAGGCTGAATCCACCTATGATAGTCACTGTAGGGGGCGTAGTGGAAGGGGTCGACCTATCCTGGGGTGGAATAAATATGTAAGGGACGCTCACCGGACCGCTAGGCAAAAGTTTTCATACTGGGTTTGGCACGGTAGGCTATACACAGGATATTATACTGATGTTGAAATGGTTGAGTACCGTAAAATTTTCAAACAAAAACTTAAGTTTTGTCAAAATAAACAAGACCATATTAAAATGGACATATTGGCATCAAGATACGAAAAGAAAGACTTTCGTGGGTTTTGGAAACACACCAAGAAATTAAATCCAAAGCCTTGTACAAGTTCCGGTGAGCGTCGACGGTGTAGGCACGCCCGGCGAGATCGCAAACATGTTTATGAAACATTTTAAATTGCAACCACCTTCAAAACCGGATGTGAATGGTGCTGTTGCTGAAGCTGTTGTGTCAGAGGTGCCAGCTCGTATTACCGCTAAACAAATATGTTTAATAATAAAAAACGTGAAGCGAGGCAAGTCACCGGAACATGACTGCCTCAGCATCGAGCATTTTGTGCATGCCGGACAGCATCTCCCTCGACTGCTTGCGTTATTGTTTACTTTTTGTGTTCGTCACTCTTACCTGCCCACTGAGTTGATGCGGACGGTGCTTGTACCAATACTGAAGAATAAAACTGGTAACGTCAGCGAAAAAAATAATTACAGACCGATCTCGTTTAGTTGGCGACTATTGCGGCTAAAGTACTTGATGGTGTGTTTTGAGGGACAACTTAACAAACATTTCAAAATACATGATGCTCAGTTCGGCTTTAGGCCAAAGCTTTCAACAGAATGTGCTGTGTTGTCCCTCAAGCATACTGTAAGGTATTATATGGAGAGAGGTACCCCGGTTTATGCGGCGTTTCTGGACCTCTCCAAGGCATTTGACCTTGTTAGGTATGACTTGTTGTGGTGTAAGATGAAGCCGTAATAACTATTTTTCAGTATTGGTACGGTCACTAAACCAATCAAGTTAGATGGGCCAATGAGTTGTCTAAGGAGTACAGGTTGGAATGCAGGGTGAGACAGGGAGGGTTGACCTCGCCGGCGCTTTTCAACTTGTACATGAATGAGCTGATGGTCGAGCTTGGCAGTACACATGTCGGCTGTTCTATTGACGGTCTCTGTGTCAATAGAATTAGTTATGCGGACGACATGGTGCTGCTGAGTCCCTCAGTCGGTGCACTCAGAAGGTTGTTGGCGGTCTGTGAGGCTTATGCTCGGGCGCATGGACTTGTGTACAATGTACAAATAACGAACTACTACATAGTTTAAAAAAAAACCGGCCAAGTGCGAGTCGGACTCGGCCATGAAGGGTTCCGTAGCAGCAAGTAATATAATATAAAAGTTCTTGTAATGTGTTGTAACTTTGATCGATGTTTAACAATAGTGTATTTTTTCGATTTATGACGCATTAAAAAAGAACTACTTACTAGATTTCGTTCAAAACAATTTTCGTTGGCAATTTTTATAGTAATGTAGGTACATCATATATTTTTTTTAGTTTTATCATTCTCTTATTTTAGAAGTTAGAGGGGGGGGGACACATTTTACCACTTTGGAAGTGTCTCTCCCGCAAACTATTTAGTTTAGAAAAAAAAATGATATTAGAAACCTCAGTATCATTTTTGAAGACCTATCCATAGATACACGTATGGGTTTGATGAAATAAAAATTTTGAGTTTCAGTTCTAAGTATGGGGACCACCAAAATATATTGCTTTTTTTACTATTTTTGCGTAAAAACTTTATGCGGTTCACAGAATACATCTACTTACAAAGTTTCAACAGTATAGCTCTTATAGTTTCGGAAAAAAGTGGCTGTGACATACGGACGGACAGACAGACAGACAGACATGACGAATCTATAAGGGTTCCGTTTTTTGCCATTTGGCTACGGAACCCTAAAAACACGCTTTCGTGCGTGTTTTATTAGTTTTTGTAAACAATATTTTTATTTTTCACTAAAAAAAACGGATTATTGAATTGTCATCAGTCTTTGACGGGTGTGCAAAGTTTGAAGAAAATCTGATCGCCCAAAGTTGGTCAAAATCGAGCTCAAAGGCGTTGGTTACAAACATACAGGTGAAGCTAATATAAGCGTGTTAAAAAGCAAGTTACTGGTGTTCAATGTGAAGCACAGAAAACCAGCTTACGTTCCGCCAGTTATGATGAAAGGTGTAGCCCATGAGAGGGTGCTAAATTTTAAACACTTGGGGCACATAGTTACTAAGACTTTGAAAGACGACTGGTTGGATGATGACTTTGAAAGACGATGGTTGGCCCGCAGGTTTGCACGTTGTACACCAAAAGTGAAAATGACGCTTTTTAAGGCATTTTGCCAAACTTTGTACACGTGCACCCTGTGGGTTCGGTATACGCAGCGGGCATACAATGCCCTCAAAGTTCAGTAATGTACCTGGTGTGTCAGGTGTATGCAAAAGGTATCAAAATTAAGCTGTCTGTTTTTTTTTTTTGTATCTTTTACTAACATAGTTTTTAAGGTGTTTGATTACTAACATAATATGGACCACGGTCAGAAATAAAGTATTTTTATTTATTTTTATTGTATTAGTAATGCTGATCATTTTATGATAATATTATTCCTATTAAAGACAATACTTTACTAAGAAGCTACCCCGACCTAGAACCACTATCTGTAGGCCATACAAACATGTTTATATCAAATGGGAACAGAACCTACAATATACAGCGCAGTGTTTGGGGTCTTCAATTCAAGCTCAGGCGGGATCTCATGGTGAAATGGCGTCAACGACTGTCGCAACCCAATGCTGGACACGCCACAATTATAGCGGTAAGTCCCCTCTTTGAGGCGTGGCTGGAAAGACCTCACGGCGTCCTTACCTTCCGCATGACGCAGGTACCTACTCACCAGACATGGTTCGTTCGGGAGTTTCCTGCACGGGATTCATGCGGAGGTGACGCCCGGGTGTCGCCACTGTGCGGAACGCCCGGAGGACACGGTGGAGCACACAGTCGAGGTGTGCTTGGGCGGAGCATCGCCGTGCCCTCGTGGGGGCGATCCGCGGCGGAGACCTCTCGCGCCGGGCCTTGGTTGAGCCCATGGTCCGGAGCGAGGAGGAGTGGTAGGCGGTCGACTTCTGCGAAGCAGTAATGCTCGCAAAGGAGGAGGCCGAACGCATCAGGCAACGGCGTTATCGCTGCCGCCGCCGCCGCGATTCTGATCATGATTTCCGGCCAACGTAGGCGCGGACTCGCGGACCGTGAGCAATGGGTAGCTCACTGTCCGGCCGTCCGGTAACTGTCCGGACCAAGCCCAAGTCGTCGACGGCGCGCGCTGTTCCCGCGCGCCTCAAGGAGTTGTCAGCAACAGCAGGGACCCAGCCGGGTCGAAGCCTACTGGGGTCAGGGTTATCCGAAAGGGCGCTCGAGCCTCGGTATGAAGGCTAGAAGGAACGGTGTGGGTCTTTTAGTCAGTAAGAGTCTGACACTATCTCCCGCTCCGCACAAGGGCGGGGGATGTCAATGCATGATTTTTTCCATCCAATAAAAAAAGGGTATTTAAGGCGTATAGTCCCTTGAACCATCTGACCGAAATTATGTGAACGCAACTCTCGAACTCGCCAAGGCGGCATTACGCAAATCTGTGCATTTATTTGCGGCCAGAAGCGCCCGGAAAGCACTTTAAATCCATTTTCTCTGCGAGATATTGATTGATTTACATATGCAATGTTCACTTTGAAGAATATTTAACCACCAATTTTTATCTGTAAAAATGTTTCTAAAGGTCCAAGCCGTTTCGAAGGAGTAGGGAAAAGTTGCGAAAAGTTGCGAAATTGCAAAATATTTGTTTATGACAAAAGTATTAATTGCACAAAAAATTCAAATGTTGATATTATTGTTCATGAATCTATCTTCTTCTTCCTGCCCTTATCCCATATTACTTGGGGTCGGCGCAACACGTTTTCTTCTTCCATTCTGTCCTGTCACCCGTCAAACTATCACTAATTCCCTTTTCTTTCATATCAGTTTTCACACAATCCATCCATCTTTTTTTCGGCCTTCCTCTCCCTCTCCATCCATCTACATGTATACTCAGAACTCTCTTATTAATATGCGCTTCATCCCTCCTCTTCACATGACCATACCAAGACAATCGATTACCTTTCAACTTTTCAGTCACTGGCGCCACTTTCAAACTTCCTCTAATATACTCATTTCTCACTTTATCCATTCTCGTCACACCACACATCCATCTCAACATTCTCATCTCCGCTACATGCAATCTTTTTTCATCCTTCTTTTTCACAGCCCAACATTCTGATCCATACAGTATGACAGGTCTTATGACGGACTTGTAAATTTTACCCTTCAACTTGAGGGGCATGCGTGGGTCACAAGTTGTTCCCGTGACCTGTCGCCATTTCATCCATCCTGCGTTGATCCGACGTTTTACGTCTCGATCTACTTCACCATCCCCTTGGACGAGTGACCCGAGGTACCGAAAGTCGGAACAGATTGGTATGGGCGTTCCAGCGAGAGCTAAAGGCACAGGGTTGGAGAGACCGCCGAAATCGCAGAACAAGTACTCCGTTTTGGTTCTACTTACTTTCAGGCCAACACTTTCCAGTCTGTGCCACCACACCTCCAATCTGTTTTGAACCTCTAGGCCACTCTCGGCAACCAACACAATGTCGTCGGCAAACAGCATACACCAGGGAGCCTCTTCCTGAATGTCCGACGTCAGAGCGTCCAATATCATCAGGAAGAGGTAAGGGCTGAGAGCCGATCCCTGATGTAAGCCGACAGCCACGTTGAAATTTCCAGTGGTGCCCACTGTTGACCGGACTTGCGTACTACATCGACTGTACATCGCTCGGATCAACTGCACATACTTCCCAGGCACACCTTTCTCCTTAAGGGCCCACCACAGAACCTCTCGAGGTACTCGGTCGTAAGCCTTTTCGAGGTCAACGAATACCATGTGCAAGTTTTTATGCGCACCTCTGTATTTCTCGCACAACTGGCGTATGGCAAAAATGGCATCCGTCGTACCCCGACCAGGCATAAAACCGAATTGGTTCTGTGAAATTTCACTCTCTTCTCTCAGTCGCCTTTCAATAACTTTCTCCCAGGCTTTCATAGTATGTGACATTAGCTTTATTCCTCTATAATTGTTGCACTCAAGCACATCACCTTTGTTTTTAAAAATGGGCACCAAAGAACTGCTGCACCACTCATCAGATTGTTCATGAATCTATAATAAACATTTTTTTTTCAAACCAATAGATCTAGCCGTTACGGAGGAGTAGGCCTCAGAAAATCACTGTTTTATGGCACTTTTCGGGCGCTTGGCCCTTAAGTCAAGAATGAATATTTTACTTTTAGGCAAGCGTGCGATGTGACGAAGGAGTCAGCCACATCATCGCCTAACATCAGATAAAATGATGGTCAAACGCGAGCCTATCAATAATAAAAAAGCCAATCGCTCAACCACTACGCTATCTGTGCTGTCGAATCACATTGATCATGTTTTGGTACTGAATTTTTAATAATATAATGAATCAATCAAAGTCTTACTTCTCCGACTCCCGACTTCCAATGCCCACTGGTGCAAACATTCTCAAAGAGTCCAACAAGTCCGTATTATCTAACTGAACATCAATGACTGCGTCGTACTGGCTGTAGATCTGCGCGTTCTTATGTCTGCTCTTAGACCTGGTCTGGTCTGGTTTAATTTGCCCCCGTAGCTGGTCGAAGAGTGGTCTTGCCCTCGGTTTGTGTTTTGGTTCTAGCATCAGGCCACTCTCTGTGTCGTGGTGCAAATCAGAAGTAATATCTTGTTTTGGATCATCCATATCATAATTCATTCTCAGTATTTCAACTGCGTTTGTCTTGTCTGACAATACATTTTTAAAATTGTATCTCGGTGTGGTTGCTGGTTGCCTCTGAGATTTATGCCATCCTGTGATTTTAGTTTTATCTGTAGTTCTTGCTTTGTAAGACATTTCTTCTGTGTACAGAGTCACATATCGCTGTGTGTTGTACTCTACATGTCGTTCCTGAGAGAGTTTGATGGAGTTTGAGCTGCTGTCAAACGACTGTCGTGATGACAGTTCTTCACTGTAATCTGTTGTTTGTTCCCCAGATTCGAAACTTTTCACATCTTCTTCGATATTTTTATTTCGTAAGCGTTCGTCATAAGTCTTTTTACTAATAATTCTTTCATTCTTGTTTCTTAAATTTGTTTGTGAATCTTTTTTAAACTTTAACCTGTATTCATTCATTACATTTTGAGAGATGTCAAAATTTTGTTTAGCTGGTCCTCGAATTGGATCTGCATCAATATCGTTTAATTCAGCGTCGAGAGCGGGACTACTTTTAATTTTTTCCCAAAACCTTACTATTCTTTCATTTAATTCTCTTCTCGTGTGTGTGTCAAGTTCAGTGTAATGATTGAATAAAATAGTTCGGACGCCATCTCGTATGACCTGTACTAAGGCATTGTGAGTCGTAGGTTTCGTCTTCCTATAATGGTTTAGGTTACTTAAAACTTTGTAGAACTTCTTTTTAGAATTAGTATATAAAGAGTTAATATAATCCAGTAATTCTTTAACACTACTGTCATATGATTCATCTCTCAACATGTCCGCCACTGCATTAATATTCGCTTTTGTAAAAGTAACAGGTTTCCCTCTGATCGTTTTTAATGCCCCCGTTAGAAAACTCTTTGTGTCACGATTTTCCATCAGTTCAGATACTTTACATCCTTTGTAGTGATAGTTTCTGATTTCTTTGTCTAGAATAAAGAAAAACTCTTTGAATGCGGTGTCTTCGTAAATGTTAAGTATGTCAACGGTTTCTTGAATGAAATCCGTAAAACTGTCTACAGTGGGCGCTTTAAAGACAAGTTCCAAGTTTTTGTTTCCGCCAGTAACTGCCATGTTAAAGTTATGACCATTGTTTAGCTTCTTTATTTCTCCAGAGCGCTTGTTTATACTATATTTCTGAACAGTTTCTGGTACTAGATGGGGTTTGAAGCGTGGCATCGTGTTGGTGGAAGCTGAAAGACGTTTCTGATTTTTACTAAGGCAGTATTTGAATAGTACGATACTTGGTTCTACGAAGCATTATGCAGTTAGGTGTAGTCCTTTGTAATAAGGGTTCCCCCTTATTGCACAGATTTAGACGCTGGTTGCTACATAAAAGTTCCAAATAGAAATTCAATAGCACTAGGTACCCGTGCCAGAGGTCAAGCCCAGTACTCCTAGACCCCGTGACATATGGCCGATATGAATGGGTAATAAAAAGAGTGATATTTTTTTACATAAGATGAATTCATGAAACTGCACATATTGGTATGTCGTAGATTACTGATTAGTACATCAGCGCAAATACATAAAACAATTCGTGTATTTTTTCATTTCATTGAAATACTAAAAAATCACTTCTTAATTAAGACAAAACAAATATATTGCAGTGTATTTTTACAATTAAAAAATTTCCTCGTTTCATTTTTTGATATTGTACAAAACGAGTTAGTTTCCAAATACTTGTTATGCGTTTTCAGCGTCTGCTAGTCTTGCGCCCTTAGCTCTCGCTGGAGCACCTGCTCCTACTTTTGGTGCTTCGCGTCGCATAGCGAAGGGGACGGCGAGATGGACCGAGACGTCATATGTCGGATCAACTCAGGGTAGTATACAATAATATTCTACAACTTTGACGCAACACTATCTAGTCCCATACTAAGCAGAGCTTGTGATATGAGTACTAGATAACTGATAAACACAACAAATATATTTCTCCCAGACACAGCACAAACTATCGCGCTCATCATACAAATATTTTTCCTAAGTGGGAATCGAACCTACGACCTCCGGCATAGCAGTCAAGGCCACTGACCACTAGACCAAGAGGCCAGTCAAAGATGAAATGGCGACAGGACGCTGAAGCAACTTGTGACCCACGGATGCCTCTCATGTTGAAAGGTGAAAACTTATACAAGTCCGTGATAAGACCTGTCGTTTTCTATGGATCACAATGTTGGGCTGTGAAGAAGAAGGATGGAATGATAGCGAAGGTAAGAATGTTGAGATGGATGTGTGGCATGACGGGTAAAGTGAGAAATAAGTATATTAGAGGAAGTTTGAAAGTGGCGCCCGTGAATAAAGAGTTGAAGGGGAATTGATTGTCTTGTTACGTATGTGAAGAGGATGAAGTGGATGTTAATAAAAGAGTTAAGAGAGTCCACATATAGATGGAGAGGGAGAGGTAAGCCAAAGAATAAAGGGACCAAGTGCTAGTCAAACTCGCCCATGAAGAGTTCCGTAGCAACAAGTAACATAATATAAAAGTTCTTGTACCTAGTTTGTTGTAACTTTGATCGATGTTATAATGATAGTGGATTTTTATATATTTACTAGCTGTGTCCGCGACTTCGTTCGCGTGGACTACAGGATTTTGATTTTATTTTTTCCTTATTACATCAGCTACCTGCCAAAAAAAGTCTCGTCAAAATCGGTCCAGCCATTTCAGAGATTAGCCCGGACAAACAGACAGACAAAAATTATAAAAAAATGTTATTTTGGTGTATGTACCGTATATATTCATATGCATGTAGTAAAAAGCAGTTATTTCAATATTACAAACAGACACTCCAATTTTATTTATACGTACTGATGTATCTATAGACGACGTATTAAAAAAAACTACTTAATAGATTTCGTTCAAACCAATTTTCGGTGGAGATTTGCATGGTGATGTACATCATATTTTTTTTTAGTTTTATCATTCTCTCATTTTAGAAGGTTACAGGGGAGGGGACACACCTTTTTCCACTTTGGAAATGTCTCTTGCGCAAACTATTCAGTTTAGAAAAAAATTATATTAGAAACCTCAATATAATGTTTAAAGACCTATCCGTAAATACCCTACAAGAATGGGTTTAAAAAAATGAATTTCAGTTCTAAGTATGGGGAACCCTCAAAATTTATGCCCTTCTTTCTAATTTTGTGTAAAATTCTTAATGCGGTACTTTTATTTACAACTTAAAGCAACAAAATATATAGGAACATAATAAACTTAAATATTAAAAAAATAAATATATTTAAGTCTGCTTAACCTAACTATACACACTAAAGGCTCTCAACACTCCCTACTATAAAATATGGCGTCATAAAACTCCTCCGCATCGCTGTCGACTGGAAGTGTGCCCAAGAGGCCGGCGGCATTGCCACGTTGAATCGCAATGCTTAATCTCTGACCGAGGTAAAAACCAGCCCTTGGGTCTCGCGAAGTGTCAACTAAGCGTTTTGACAGTTCTTTAAAAAGTGTATGGGCACCTGGTCCCCACGGCCCAAGAGTTTCAATCCTAAACGGCTCAAAAATATAAATGCCGACAAGGTTGTTATATTTCCGCCGCTTGAGGTTCTCCGCAGCCACAGCGGCAGCACCAGCACAGCACGATGAACTAGGAAGATGGGATGGCGCAAGAGTGTCGACACAGGTAGCGTGCCACACTAGAGGTCTACGCAACTTCCATGGAAATAAAGACATACCGTCCGGTCTTTTACCATCGTCGCGAGCCAGGCCATGAGGTTCCAAAACAGCCGGAACGCCGACGGTGACAAGAGCTCGTCGGATAATGTCGTTAATATTCGCGTGCCGCGCTAAGCGTCCCGCGCTTCGACCGCATGACAGGCGGTGGTGACCGAGGCGGTTGATAGCTTCGCCACAGAGACAGCGATGAGGAGAACAACAAGGAGCGCCAAGGCGTAGGGCAACAGCTAGGCGGAAAATAGTATCGTCGAACAAGGTGCCAATATTCGACGACGGCAGTGCGTGAAGCCAAAGACCTGACTCCCAATTTCCCACAGCCAGCAGGCGCGCCCGCTCCGCAGTCGTAGCAAATGTTAGAATTAGGTTTTCCTGAACTACTCTGTAGAGCGGCTCATCCCACTGTCTCTGGGAAGCCGGGTTATCGGGCGGATTTGTATTCGGGCAAGCAAGTCTCCAGGCATCTATAGCCTCGATGAAGCATGGCACATTGAAAACAATCAGTGAGGTAGATAGGATATTCCTGATTAATTTCTCAGTGTCGTGAACCGATGAAATAAAGGCTGGTAAGCTAATACTAGAAATTTTGTGGACGCCGAGGCCTCCCATACGGATGGGAAGGGCAGCTTGAGCCCAGGCTCGGTCATCCATGGCCACGTTTAAAATTGACGTAAGGGTATGCCGGATAATTTGGTCCATTTTTTACAAAAGATGATGTTTCCATAAATGAGAGGCGCGGAGAAAATATGTTAATTTAGGGCCGAAACAGCAGAAACGAATTAAAGTGATGGCCGAATGCATTTTAATTTCTAGCAATCTTTTCGAAATATCATTTAATTTTTGAATTTTTTCCTCAACGAAATTTGGGAAGGAATCTTCGAAAATAAGAGACCCAAGGAGGCAAAGAGTGCTTCTTTCAATAATTTTTATTTCCGAAGTCAAGACCTATTGAGTGGAGTTGATTTTTAGGAAATGTAAATCATTCAAAACCGTGTCTGAATCGCCTCCTAGGGTTCCGTCATCGAGATACCAAACGCTGAATTTTAACTGTTGAATAATAGGGAGGAATGGCTAAACTGAAGATCACTGGCCCGAGGGGATCACCTTGTTGACAGCCAACAGCGGATTCCAATAGGTTGGCCCGATATAGTAATTTAGAAGGTTGTCTATAACATTATAGTTCTTATAGTTTCGGAAAAAAGTGGCTGTGACATACGGATGGACAGACAGACAGACACTACGAATCCATAAGGGTTCTGTTTTTTGCCATTTGGCTACGGAACCCTAAACATGGATGGGTTATTGGAGGAGTGATATAAAGAAAGTGGACATAGTGATAGCATGACAGGTGTGAGGATAAAAAAGAAGAAAAAGCATGTTGCGCCCACCCCAAATAACCAAGGGCAGAAAATGATGATAAGTAATGAGTGCTACGTGCTTTCTTTTAAATGTTAATCACTCATCTATAAAATACTACAGTTTCAAATCTTACAAAAGACACTTAAGAAACTATCATATTTTCATTTCGATCGTCGTTAATTACTTTCATCAACTTTTTGTTTGGACATATTGCATCTGTGAAAAGGATTGCAAAGCGACTTCGTTCGCGTGGACTACAGGATTTTAAATTATTTTTTTCTAAAATAAAAGTAGCCTAAGTTACTCCTTATTGCATTAGTTCAACTACCTGCCAATAAAAGTCAAAATCAGTGCCATTTCAGAGATTAGCCGGAACAAACAGACAGACAGACAAAATATATTATTTTGGTGTATGTACCGTATATATATATTCATATGCATGTAGTAAAAAAACCGGCCAAGTGCAAGTCGGACTCGCCCATGAAGGGTTCCGTAGCAGCTAGTAACATAATATAAAAGTTCTTGTAATGTGTTGTAACTTTGGTCGATGTTTTAATAATAGTGTATTTTTTTCGGTTTAAGACGCATTAAAAAAAAACTACTTACTGGATTTCGTTCAAACCAATTTTCGTTGGTAGTTTTTATAGTAATGTACATCATATATTTTTTTTAGTTTTATCATTCTCTTATCTTGGAAGTTAGAGGGGGGGGGGACACACATTTTACCACTTTGGAAGTGTCTCTCGCGCAAACTATTCAGTTTAGAAAAAAATGATATTAGAAACCTCAGTATCATTTTTGAAGACCTATCCATAGATACCCCACACGCATGGGTTTGATGAAAAAAAAATTTTTGAGTTTCAGTTCTATGTATGGGGACCCCCAAAATTTATTGCTTTTTTTCTATTTTTCTGTTAAAATCTTAATGCGGTTCACAGAATACATCTACTTACAAAGTTTCAACAGTATAGCTCTTATAGTTTCGGAAAAAAGTGGCTGTGACATACGGACGGACAGACAGACAGACAGACAGACATGACGAATCTATAAGGGTTCCGTTTTTTGCCATTTGGCTACGGAACCCTAAAAAGCGGTTATTTCAATATTACAAACAGACATTCCAATTTTTACATGTATAGATATACTTGAAATTAAAATCTATACGGTCTATGCCTTATAAAAGTAAACTTAAGTACATACCTAATTAAAAAAAAAAAACCATAACAGAAAATAAAATACATACATACCTAAATAAACCTATTTCTGATGTAATGATAACTAATCTAAACTCAATAAATAAGTAGTAATATAATAATATACGAATGACTAATCCTACCTAACAGTCAAGGGCGGATCCAGGGGGGGGGGCTCATGGGGGTCATGAAATGTCCTGCGAAATGTTCTCAAATCGGTGGACAAAAGTAATTTAAACCTAACTTTACATCGACGAGTCCGACAGCGTCCCCACCTCAATTTTATTTCCCTCGTTAGTGTGTGCTATGTGCTATTGCGCAGTCAAGACGGACTTGAGTCAAATCGCTGCATATTCCCGCCAATAACGTAAGTACACCATTTCAGTTGCTCCCGGACAATTATTTTATATTATCGGTGATTGCATTTCTCTACTGTAAGGTTCCAACAGAGGTAGTAAGGGAATTAGCTTCATTGACTGTTATTGAATTTATCCTAGATATTATGCATTTTTTCTAGTTTTCTAAAAAGTATGTTATTTCTTACGTCTGTGTTCTCATATCAGTGTAATCAGTGGTCTTTATAACCGCCGATGTGATAATTTGACACCAAAATAATAAGAAAAAATCAATCGGTGTCTTATATCTAATATCGGTGTTTTGATTCATGATCAACGCACAGTTTTGTCACATCGGTGGATTGCTTTATCATATCGGTAGATCATTTTATCATCTCGGTGAGTTGCTTTAATTATATCCGTAGATCCCGTGTCATTTCGTTAAGTAAACAAAGAAACAATAGAACATACAAACATACATACAATCATATACATTGCATACATACATACATACATTTATATCTACGTACAAACATTCATACATACTTACATAGACTGCCAAAATCATTGCCACGATATCACTGGGTAGTAGATGCATAAATGTATCATTAGGGGAAGTCTGTATTCGGTAATGTACGTCTATTTCTAGGCTGAGATGATGATGGTGATGTGGAGCAATTGAACGTATTAAAGGTTTCTCTAGAAAATAAGTATTTTCTAGTTAAAAAATAGGAAGTACATTATAATAAATAACAAAATAATAAATAGATATTATAGATAAAAAGAAAACATCATAATAGATTAATTTTGTTTACGGATGCCGAGGCCAAAACTAAAGGAGGAGGAGAAAAAAGAGAGAAAGAGGTTGCTGTCAAGAATAAGAAAAGCTACAATCAAAAGTAATCTTGTGTTAAGAGAGGAACATTTAAGAAAAGATAGAGAATGCTTATCCGTATTATGAAATCTTATTGACAGCCAGTCAGCAGTCACGTGACACTTGACCGTCTTCTGCACGGATATTGGCTGGGAATGCCGTATTGTGAGCGTCAAACTGACATTTTGTAGCTTGCTAAAGTGTCAAAAATTGTGTCAAACTAGCCAGTCAGTTTCTAGTAACTTATAGGATGGGCCAAAAAGTTTTGCACTTTTAAAAGATAAATAGAAATAAAACTACAAATGTTATTTTGTTGATAATTTATTTAACGTAATAATCGTTTAATGATATATGTTTTTTTTTAAATGACATCGTCTAAATGTGCGCCGCCTCGTTGTTGGCACTCCTGCAATCGACTACGAAACCTTGGGAAAACTCGCTGACACATGCTGCGGGGGATCGCGGCTATCTCCTCGTAGATGTTTTGTTTTGATTGGGATATTGTCGTCGGTTTATTAAGATACACTCGACTTTTCAGGTATCCCCACAAGAAAAAATCGCATGGTGTAAGGTCCGGGCTTCTCGGAGGCCATGGGATATCACCTCTGCGAGAAATCAGTTTGTTCGGAAACATTTCTTTGACGACCGGTCTATCTTATTGCGTCCAGGTGGGTGAATTTCCCAAATGACTTATTTTTTTTTTGTCTTCGGTGAAATTAGTATTTGAACAAAGGCCCTAGGTTGACTGGTAGAGAATGCCTAAGGCATTAAGTCCGCCTATGTACTTTTTGTTGCATAAAGGCTAAATAAATAAATAAATATTGTACTGAATCATTTTTTTTTAGTATTCATTAGGTAGTTATTGGGTTGTGGCAAAAATATAATTTGCCTAGGACTATTTACAAAGGTAGAAATAAATACATAAACCTCTATTTTTTTCAAATCGGTGCTGTATAAAATTTGTGTTAAATACATACATTTATATCTACGTACAAACATTCATACATACTTACATAGACTGCCAAAATCATTGCCACGATATCACTGGGTAGTAGATGCATAAATGTATCATTAGGGGAAGTCTGTATTCGGTAATGTACGTCTATTTCTAGGCTGAGATGATGATGGTGATGTGGAGCAATTGAACGTATTAAAGGTTTCTCTAGAAAATAAGTATTTTCTAGTTAAAAAATAGGAAGTACATTATAATAAATAACAAAATAATAAATAGATATTATAGATAAAAAGAAAACATCATAATAGATTAATTTTGTTTACGGATGCCGAGGCCAAAACTAAAGGAGGAGGAGAAAAAAGAGAGAAAGAGGTTGCTGTCAAGAATAAGAAAAGCTACAATCAAAAGTAATCTTGTGTTAAGAGAGGAACATTTAAGAAAAGATAGAGAATGTTTAGCTAAAGAAAAGGAAGTTAGTGATAGCATGACGAGTAACAGGGTAGAATGGAAGAAAAAAACGTATTGCGCCGACCCCAAATAAGATGGGACAAGGGCAGGAAGAAGAAGAAGAAGAGAATGTTTAGCTAGACGAAAGGCAACCAGACTTATCCCAACCCAAAGCCAAATTACTGCACATGCACGTAATTTCGGGTTGGGATAAATATAGCGTAAAAGAGTAACAAACATACAAACTTTCGCGCGTAATAATTTGTGTCATAATTATTTTTCCCAAGGGCGAATACATAAACGTCGACTTGTAAACTGAAAGAGATGTCATTGATAGCTTGACAGTTACGCTCGATTATTTTTTATTTTTGGCTTGGATAAAACGTCACACAATACCACAAAAAACCGACCAAGCACGTCAGAACAAAACCGACGAAAAATTCCACCACTGGGGGGTCCAGAATCATGTACTGGATCCATGGTATTCGTTTGTGCGTCGATGTCAGAGACACCCTGTATAAGTACCTACTAACTATTTCCTTTTTTAAGTTCAAAGGTGTATAGATTATTATATCGCTGAATATGTATATCATTTCGGTGGATAAACTTATCATATCGGTGTACAGATAAAATAATCGGTGCCGATTTGTAATATCGGTGGAAAACAAACTGAATTTTCTCCTTAGTCTTAAATAATATGTTGATGATATTAAATTCGGGGGTAATTTATATCCTAAAGATTAGATAAAACCTGAAAAATATACAAAAAAAATATAAATGAAAAATTTCACCGATATGATAAAAAAATGCCATTTGTTGAAATTCACCCAGGTCCTGCTGTTGTACCCTTGAAATTCATGCAACTGCGGCGTCAAAAAGTCAAAAAGTCTTCCAACATCTTCACGTATTCTGCTGAATTCACAGTTATGTCCATTATTTCTTTGATTTTTTTTTTTTTAAGAAATACTGATCAATTTAAATGTCCTTTGCTGATATGGCAGCCCATAATGTCCTTTTAGGTGAATGAAGTAGCTTTTGGGTTTAAGGCGAGGGTTGTCCCTGCTCCAAATCGACAAGTGTGCTAATCACCTGCCCATTGATGTGAAAATCGGCCTCGTTCTGTCAACTGTTTACGGAACAGTACATTCTCAAGGCTAGAGAATCGCTCAAGCATAGTGTCAGCCAATAACTTACGTTGAATGTAATCATTTGGTTTCATCTCCTACACTATTTGAAGCTTTTATCAGTGCTGTTTGAGGTCCAGATGCAATATCCGCTGTAGGCTAGTTCTTGGTATTGCCAGAGCCGCCGAACGCTTACGCATAGATGATTCTGGATCGTTTCGTACGGATATTTCGACCTCTCGAATGTTCTCGCCGCTTCTTCTTGAACGTGGCCCACCTGTTTGTTTAATATTCATTGTCAATCCCATTTGCTCGAACTTCTCGACCCAAGCTTTGATCAAATTAACACTGGACACTCACTTACACGGCGTAATTCGTATTCAATTCGAAACTGGCGTCGTACAGTAACGCAGGAATCATTGTTTTTGTAAAATTGTTTTACACAAAATGCCCGCGGTTGTCCCGTGAAGCTCTCCATCGTGACTTATTGTCTGAAGCGACGCATAGTTTCCGCCATCTACGCGCCCCTCCCTCGAAACGTTTTCAAAAAAATCTAGTGTTGCTATTTGCAAAAATTTTTGACCCACCCTGTATTAAATATACTAATAGGTATGTATATGTATATCTAAACATAAGGTAAGGCTCGGTAGGTAGTAAAACTGTTTTTAGTTGCATAATAATAATATTCCACAACTATCACACAACGCCGTCCAGTCCCAAGCTAAGCAGAGCTTGTGTTATGGGTACAACTGGTAAACATACTTATATATTTCTAAATACATACATATTATAGATAAATTACACCCAGACACAGAACAATTGATCATTCATTGATCACATAAACATTTGTCCTGGGTGGGAATCGAACCCACGACCTGCAGCATAGCGGTCAGGGCCTCAAGTCTGCTATTACAATAGTGTCAGAATAGTCTATCATTGACTTCATAAATGTTGATTTTGACATGTTTGGTAATCTACTAATATAATTACGTCATTATGACTTTCCAATGGTCAATCATTGACACTTCATTGAAAGAAATGGTAGAGAACGGTAATCTCGTACATAATGACAAATGAATGTCTGATGTACTTTGCAGTAATGTGTTAAAATTTTGGCAATCCCTTTGATCAATTACCTACCATTAGAACGTCGTTAGGCAATCATTGCTTTTAATTTGTTACGAGACAGCTCGATATTGTCATTCTACCACAATTCTATTACGAGATCAATGACTGACCAATGATCGACCATTATGAATTTAGCAGATTACGAGCTTTTAGCTAAATGACAATAAAAATAACAGACTTGGGTCTCTGCGCCGCCGCAGTTTTGTAGACATCTCCTTGAGGCGCAAGTGGAACAGTCGCGCCGTCAACAGCTTGGGCTCGGTCCGGACAGCTGCCGGACGGCCAGCCACCCATTGCTAGCCATCCACAAATCCAAATGGTTTGGAGGGTATTGGAAGGACATTTCCCAGTCCGTAGAGAAAACTGTCAAAACAAAGCTTGAAACAAACGCAAAAATAACTAGGTACCTACCGAATATTCCGAACAACAGAAAACAAGTGCACACTCTCATTTTTAATATTAAAATACTAAAGTTTTTATGGAATCATAAAATGAACACACATTGTAACTGTTTGTTGTTTCTAAGGCAGCGGTCACGGGGAGTTTGTACAGCGATACAATCGCGGTGTTGTCGGTCTTAGAGCGAGCTCACATTAGGCCCGTCAATTTTACCGGGCCGACAAAAGTATCGGATCCATATTGGCATAATTATATGTATTTCAATAGCGCCGTTCACAAATGGGCGACCCGACCAAACTAACAGAGCCGACACTCATACCGGCCGTTCAGCCACGATATCGGTCGGGTCGGCATAATATTGGCGTACTGGCAAGCATAGCGCCGTCTACATTGGTCGGCGCGAAGCGGCGGAGCCACCCGCCCGCCAGTCTTTCACCCACTCATTCCTTGCTTGCTCATTCAATATTTCGTTTTTCTTTTTTTCTGCCTTCTATTTAAATACCACGTTACAATTAAAACGTCGCCGTCGTCCATCGTTTACAAAAGCCAACTCACGACTGACTGCTGTGTGCGGGCAGTAAAACGACCGTGTCGACGGTGATGTAAAATAAAATACTTTTTACAAAAAAGTACAACCGACTTCAATGTAAAAAAAAAAAACACTAAAAAGAGCAAAATAACTTTAATTTTGGAAGTCGGTGGAGACATAACTGTTGTAGAAACCTATAATAGTAAGGTACCTATAATATTAGATATTATTTAATCTCTAAGCAGCACTGATACAATTCGGAGCGAGGAGGAATGGCAGGTGGTCGCCTCGTTCTGCGAACTCACGCCCCAATCTCCGGTGTTCACGACCCAGATGTTCAGCCGCCGTATGCGTGGAGAGCAGTGGATGCCGACTGGTAACGGCCCCGACTTACGAGTTGTAGGTCGCGGGTTCAAACCCAGCTAGGAGCATTACTTTGTGTAATTTATTTCATCACCACTGCTCTCAAAACGGTGAAGGAAAACATCGTGAGGAAACCGGCATGATCTAGAATAAAACATTTGAAATCACGTGACATTCACCAACCCGCACTGGGCCCGCGTGCTGGATTACGGCTCACTCCCTCTCCCAGAGAGGAAGCCTGAGTCCCCACCGGGGACTATATTCATTATAAGGCCGACTATGCTATGCTATGCGTGGGTTTGCCGTCTGGATTGGATTCGATTCGTCAACAGAGTGTGGTATAGTAAGGAGATGTCAACTAAACCGTAAGGGGCCCAGCAGAATCGAAACCTATTGAGGCCATAGGCCGTGAGGAAGAAATCCACGGCTCTGGAACAAAGGCGAAGAATAGACACATACAAATACATAGGATGCATAGGTGGAATACATAGAAGTGGGGTTTAGTCAGTACAACACACATATGGGCTGGTGCTGCAACATGCCACCTAGCAGCTTTGGACTCGGTGGAAAGACAGATCCAGACCTGGTGAAGTCCAACCTACTTATCTTGAGCACAAGCGTATCCTGTAAAACACCGATGTGCTAGTTACCCTTATCAACCTATCGGTGTTTTACATAATGTGTTTATTATAGGCTTCAGTTATAAAAATCTGTGTAATATAGCTAGATAACATATATCACAATACTAATAGGTATAGGACTTCTTGCATAATAAAACAAATCGGAAATAAAAAATGTCGGGTGTGGACAAATATTGCAACCGAAATGGTAATTTTAAATGATTTTTACCCAGAAGTAAGTAGGTTAATGATGTTTTAAACTTAGTCAACGCGATGTTTTAAATTCAATTTACTTTATATCTCTAGAGAATAAAAACGGCTTTTATATTGAAGATCAAAAACACTCTTTCCGAGATGAGGGGATGAAAAAAACTTTATACGAAAAAAAAATATAACCGACTTCAATGTTAAAAAAATTGCGCAAGTGCGAGTCGGACTCGCGCACTGAGGGTTCCGTGCTAACTAAAATTCCCGAATGGAGTCTGGAAGACTTTTCCAAATTGCAATTTTTTTTTATGACGTAGGTAACAACAAATTTACTGTTTTTAGATTTTTTCCTATATCTGTGTATAGACCATGCTTTGTGCCAAATTTCAGGATTCTGGGTCAACGGGAAGAACCTTATGAATTTCGATCTTTGAACGGCCGTATCTTTTTTATTCATTAACTTAGAAATTTGATTTCTTCACAGCTTAAAGGGACGGCAGACTTGATTTGTTGTAGAGAATGATTGTTAATCGTTTTAATTCAACTCAATACCTCCACACATTCTCGAGATAAAGGGTCTTAACAGTCAGTCAGACCGACAGACAGACGGACGAACAACAAAGTGATCCCATAAGGGTTCCGTTTTTTCCTTTTGAGATATTGAACCCTAAAAAACACTTAAAAGTACAAAATAACTTTAATTTCGGAAATCGGTGTTTCTGTAATAGTTTTGTCTCTTCGTTATTTAATTTATTTTCGTTGAAGGAGCTTCTCTATGAATTTTGGATCCCTTGAGAGTGTGGAAATACACGTTTTTTTGCAACATAAACGCTGCAAATTTTCCGTTAACTTGTTTTTTTCACAGCTGCAAGGGACCGCAGACCCGAGTAGGTACATCATGATTTTAATTTCAACTCAATACCTAATTAACGCATTCCTGAGATAAAGGGTATTGACAGACATAAGGACTACCAAGGGATCTTATAAGAGTTCCGATTTTTCCTTATGACGTACAGAACCCTAACAAAGAATACCAAAAGGTCGCTAAAGATAGGCCAAAAGTAAAAATGCAATGTTCACGTGCACTATTGAATCAAAACTAAAATCACCGTTAGCAACCGACCTTACGTATACAATAAAGTTTAACTACAATTTTATTAACAATAAAATTGAAATAATATATCTACGTCAAAGATTTTTGAGAGGTTTAAAGTGACTTTTTTTTTATAAATATTGAAACATTCAAGTTGAACGTTAAAATCTACAAGTCCGTGCTACGGCCTGTCATACTGTATGGATCAGAATGTTGGGCTGTGAAAAAAACGGATGAAAAAAGATTGCACGTAGCGGAGATGAGAATGTTAAGATGGATGTGTGGTGTGACGAAAGTGGATAAAGTGAGAAAAGAGTATATTATTAGGGGAAGTTTGAAAGTGGCGCCAGTGACTAAAAAGTTGAAAGGGAATCGTTTGTCTTGGTATGGTCATGTAAAAGAAAGGACGAAACACATGTTGCCAAAAAATTTTTGTGTTTACATGTGGATGGATGGAGGGGGGAGAGGGAGGTTAAAGAAAAGATGGATGGATTGTGTGAGAAGCGACATGATAGAAAAGGGAATTAGTGATAGCGTGACGAGGGACAGAACTGAATGGAAGAAAAAAACGTGTTGCGTCGACCCCAAATAGAACGGGACAAGGGCAGGAAGATGATGATATTCTTTTACTTCAATTGATTAACAAGTTTCATCATCATCGTGCTACCCTTGTCCCTAAGCGCTATATTTCACCGAGACACCGTGGCGGCGCGACCAGTCGCCGCTACCAACAAAATGTACATATACAGCTCTATAAAGCGTTACTCGTTAAGAGAGCAATGGTGGCCGAGTGTTGTAGAGACTTACGAGTTGTAGGTCGCATGTTCGAACCCAGCCAGGCGCATTACTTTGTGTAATTTATTTCATCACCGATGCTCTCAAAACGGTAAAGGAAAACATCGTGAGGAAACCAGCATGTCCTATAACCAAAAATTCGAAGACATGTGACATTCACCAACACGCACTGGGCAAGCGTGGTGGAGTACGGCCCATTCCCTCTCCTAGAGAGGAGGCTTGACTCACATTAAAAAGGCTGGTGATGATGAGAACGTTACTCACCTGGTGTCCGTTTGGTTGCGCAACCAATTTGGTGGCGCGACCAGCTCGGACACCCCAGTCCCGCCGCCGGTGACGCCCCCACCAAATAGTATGTAAGATGAAAATCTATCCTTTGAAAACTCAAAGGTTTCATATATCCTACGGATAAACTAGATTGACTATGAAGCAATATTACACACTCTAAAGTGTTCTTTATTCACATTAACAGTCGCGCCACCATGGTGTCCCGTTGAAATATAGCCCTTATGTCTCAAAGTTTTTTTTTTTTATCTTATATAAACTAGTGCTTAACTGAGATCCCACCTGATGGTAAGCAGTGACGCAATCGTTGATGGTGAGGCGCACTAGTTTATTAAAAGCCTTGAAGACACCTAAATTATAATCGGACGGGAAGACCGGCGCAGCAGGCAAATTGTTCCAATCCTTTGATGTACGCGGTGTAAATGACGAAGCGAAACGCTTAGTCTGGACCGTAGAAGTTTCAACAACGTAAGCGTGGATACTCGCCGTACGTAGAAATGAGATGGTGGAATCAAGTCATGCGATTCCTCCGCACACTCTCCAAAATGCCTGTAAAACACCGAAAGGCTGGCTACACTACGCCTGTGCTCAAGGCTAAGAAGATTGGACACTGGATCACCAATCAGCCTCTTTGCACGATATGTCCAAGATCCCAGGGCCGCCAGTCGTCACGTATTTTCTGACGAACGAAATGTGGACGATTGAGTACCTACTGTTAGTATGTACTAAGAACGCATGCCTACCTGCTAGCTTGCTCAGACGGCCAATTTTCAGGTATCAGGTAATCAAGGTACCTACATAAAAACAGTACTTACTTCACGTAAATTCTCGAAGCTGATTTTTACGTATATTTTAGGCAATATCTTTAGAATCAAGTCGCCAATACTCCCAGACACATTCCGTGGGCCGTATTGCTTTACAGACGCTTTAAAGCTCCCAAAGTAATGACATAAGTTCACGTAAATTGTCATGCTTGACTTTTATATATATATTCACCAGATAACTATTTAAAAACCTTTTACAAAAAGACAGACCCATCCAAGGGGCCAATCATCCCCTAGAGTCAATTTTAATTTCTCTGTGAGTAGGAAAGAATTTTAAATTGTACGCAAGACAGGTGCCATACCCATATCACAGTATTAATATCATACAGTAATGTGTCTCGTCCGTATTTTTGAAATGAATGCCTACAGCCGCGCGGTACGTAAACATGCGATAGGGTTACCCGCCTCCATCATTTTAATTTGGTACATTTGCCTACATTGTGTTTCCATTTAGTTTTGTAATTGTAAATATTCTTTTTTATATAAACAAATAAAATACTTTGTGAATTGAATCGGAAAGTTTCAATAAAAATGCGTGTTGTTTTTTGTTCCGCTTTTTGCCATTTGGCTACGGAACACTAAAAACGGTTTTTAGTGGTATACGTTCTTATAGCAGCAACAGAAATACTTAATTTGAAAAAATTTCAACTATCTAGTGGCAGACACGGTGAAATTTAATTTTTCTAGTATTATTCATACACACAGTACAATAAACAACTATTAATAACAATAAAATACCACTTTACTTTCAATTATACAAACTAACAAAACAAAACACACATGCCCCGAGGTTTTAACACAAGCGTACCTAGTCCTACCGTATCATGATTCATGAACCGCCCATAGCTACCTTTCACTCGTGTCAATCACTGTCCTTTTTCTATTCACTGTATTTATTAATCCCGAAATATTTTTTTCGGGACATAAAAGGAAATACTTATCCATCAAAAAGACATACAGACCTACTAGTAAGTACCTTTCAGATTTTCCAGGTAATCTTAAAAAAGTTATCTCTGGATGCGTTATTGACGAATTCATGCAACCAAAAACAGCACAATATATCCTACTCGTCATATTAAATATGTAATATATTCTTTATTGTATTAACTTTAAATCAATTTAACTTATCACATACACAACTACAAACTATAATTACAGTAAATTAAAAAACCGGCCAAGTGCGAGTCGGACTCGCCCATGAAGGGTTCCGTAGCAGCAAGTAACATAATATAAAAGTTCTTGTAATGTGTTGTAACTTTGATCGATGTTTTAATAATAGTGTATTTTTTTCGATTTATGACGCATTAAAAAAAAACTACTTACTAGATTTCGTTCAAACCAATTTTCGTTGGTAGTTTTTATAGTAATGTACATCATATATTTTTTTTAGTTTCATCATTCTCTTATTTTAGAAGTTAGAGGGGGGGGACACACATTTTACCACTTTGGAAGAGTCTCTCGCGCAAACTATTCAGTTTAGAAAAAAAATACATTAGAAATCTCAGTATCGTTTTTGAAGACCTATCCATAGATACCCCACACGCATGGGTTTGTTGAAAAAAAAATTTTTGAATTCAGTTCTATGTATGGGGACCCCCAAAATTTATTGCTTTTTTCCTATTTTTGTGTGAAAATCTTAATGCGGTTCACAGAATACATCTACTTACAAAGTTTCAACAGTATAGCTCCTATAGTTTAGGAAAAAAGTGGCTGTGACATACGGACGGACGGACAGACAGACAGACAGACAGACATGACGAATCTATAAGGGTTCCGTTTTTTGCCATTTGGCTACGGAACCCTAAAAAATAATAATAATAAAACCCTACGCTAATTACAACTAACTAAAATCAAACTAAAATATGGCGTCAAAAAACTCTTCCACATCGCTGTCGACTGTGCCCAAAAGGCTGGCGGCATTGCCACGTTGTATGGCAATGCTTATCCTCTGTCCGAGGTAAAAGCCAGCCCTTGGGTCACGCGAAGTGTCAACAAGACGTTTCGATAGATCTTTAAACAACTTGTCAGCACTCGGACCCCACGATCCAAGAGTTTCAACCCCAAACGGTTCAAAAATATAACTTCCAACAAGGTTGTTATATTTCCGCCGCTTGTAGTTCTCCGCAGCCGCAGCGGCAGCACCAGCACGACACGACGAGCTTGAAAGATGTGAAGGCGCAAGAGTATCGACACAAGTAGCGTCCCATACTAAAGGCCTTCCCATCTTCCAAGGGAATAGCGACATGCCATCCGGTCTCTTGCCACCGTCGCGTGCCAGGCCATGGGGTTCCAATACGGCTGAAACGCCGACGGTGACAAGAGCGCGTCTGATGATATCGTCGATATTCGCGTGTTGCGCTATGCGACCCGCACTACGGCTGCATGACAGACCGTGGAGTGGCAGCGATGAGGAGAACAGCATGGAGCACCTAGACGTAAGGCAACAGCGAGGCGGAAAGTGTTATCATCGAGCAAGGTGCCAATGTTCGACGACGGTAGTGCGTGAAGCCAGAGACCCGACTCCCACTCTCCCACAGCCAGCAGGCGCGCTCGCTCTGCAGGAGCAGTAAATGTTGCAATCAGGTTTTCCTGAATTACTTTGCAGAGCGGCTCATCCCACCGTCTTTGGGATGACGGTTCGTCAGGCGGATTAGAATTCGGGCAAGCGAGTCTCCAGGCATCTATAGCCTCGATGAAGCACGGCACATTGAAATCATTCAGTAAGGGAGATAGAATATTCCTGATTAATTTCTCAGTGCCGTGAACCGAGGAAATAAAGGCTGGTAAGCTAATACTCGAAATTTTGCGGACGCCGAGGCCACCCATACGGATAGAAAGAGTAGCCTGAGCCCAAGCTCGGTCATCCATGGCTACGTTTAAAATTGATGTCAGAGTATGCCGAATAATTTGGTCCATTTTTTCCAAAAGCTAGGGGTGTTTCCATAAATGAGAAGCGCGAAGGAAATAAGTTAATTTAGGGCCGAAACAGCAGAAACGAATTATAATGATGGCCGAATGCATGTTCAATTGGAGTAATCTTTTCGAAACATCATTAAAATTTTGAATTTTTTCCTCGACAAAGTTGGGAAAGGAATCTTCGAAAATAGGAGACCCCAGGAGACGAAGAGAGCTTTTATCTATAATTTTAATTTCTGGGGCTATTGTATTAAATTTGTGAAGGGTGTGTTGTCTGTCGGTGCTGTCAGATAAGAATAGTTCACATTTTGAAAGGTTCAGATCAAGTCCTATTGAGTGGAGTTCATTTTTTAGAAAGTGTAAATCATTTAAAACTGTATCTGCATCGCCTCCTAGGGTACCGTCCGTCGTCGAGATACCAAACGTTGAATTTGGAATTTAACTGTCGGATAATGGGGTGAATGGCTAAACTGAAGATTAATTATGTATTTGACGCCTGAGCGTACTTTGTATTTTTGTATTACATTTATGTACATAGTTAGGTTTTAGTATAAATAGTTTATTTAGTATTTAAGTTTTTTATGTACATAAGTATATTATAATAAATTATACCTGTAAATGTTACATCATAAACTACAACTTTTGTTCTATAATTTTTTACAAAACATAATTCATTTATCAAAAATAAACCTTCAAGATTTCGTTGTTCTATCTAGCATATTATTTTCAACTCTGTATTTTGCTGAACCTACGCCTCCCGCGCACGATCGCCGCTCCCGTCCGCTATTATACTATCGCTTGCTTCACACAGACTTCATAACATTTAGAACGTTACATTTAAATATTTTTGTATGAAAATCTGATGAACTAAAACTTGATACATTTTTATAAGTGGTTGTTTATGATGTTAGTACCATAGCCTTAAGAGTTTGCTAGTGTTTTGCATATTATTATAACTATGTCTATATACCCTCGTGTATAGTGTAAAAACCCAATAAGTGCCGAAAAATCGTTTTACTAGTGCATCGTGTTGCATTTTTTGCGCTCCTTCCATTGGTCTAATCTAATAAGTGAAATTCGCAGTAGAAAGAAAGTTACATACATGAGGTAATAACCCAATAAAGTGACCGTGGTTTGTCAAAACTTAAAAACTGGAAGCCTATAAAGCGTGTTGTCTTGTTACATAATGCTTTTATTTCACGCTTAAACCACATAAAGCTATTTATTGGTATATTGAGTGTTCAATGATTTCAACTAAAATTGCCCAACAGCTTAGAGGCAATAATCACTATTTGTATTTATCGGGTTTTAGCTTTACTTCAGCAAATAAAAAAAACAAACAAAACCAAAAGCTAAATCGAAACAAATGAGTTGGGTTTTATTGTTCAATTATATTTGAAAAGTAACAAGCTATGTTTAGTTATTCGGTATTCGCTCACTTCGTCAACTAACTTTCTTCAAAGGCGTCAGTTACGCCAGTGGCTTTTTCTCATTTATATTTGTTTTAAATCGTCATTTTTTTCTTTATTTATTAGTATATTGTACTCACATAATAGAAGCGACAAAAATTATGTAACTAAGATTTTTGTAACTCATAGCATGATTTATAACTTTCTTGCACGTTCTTCTCCATAGAGATTTACGCTTTGGAACTTGTAACTTAGCTTCACTTTTTTTTTTGACTGAACGATTTGGAATATACTTACTGATTTCTGATTAACTTAAGGCAGTAAATGCTCAATTACCTAACGAAATAGAGCACTTTTATTCCAGTCCATTACCGAATTACCGATTAACCTTGTTTTATTGAAGGATCTCCTCAATATGTGCGAAAAATTTGTCTTATCAGAGGAATTCCATGCATGGATAGGTGGTATGAAGATAGATGTGCATCAAGCCTAAAGCCTTTGAAACTGACGAAAAATGATTTATTTTGTTTTTTTTTTTTATTGTGTTCTTAAAATAAATAATTTGTTTAAGTACATGTGGGTGCAAAACCATTATTTGAATATTTTGATGAGGATTTAATTCGATTACTTCCTGCTTATTTCTTTTAAATATTGCAACATACTGTTTAATTCATAAAAGGATTTCATTTGACAAGTACCTTTCGAATTATTTTAAAATATTACGACATCTTGTTGAATTTATAACAAATTAAATGACAACTTCCTTTCTAGAAAATACACTTCTGGACACATCTATTGGCCCACCTTAGAGTTTAGGTTTCGATGGCCCCTACCGAAATATGATTGCTAGATTGAACAAAAACTGTTGATGCAGTTTTAAACCTGATACATTTTACCATCTTTTTCGATCGTATTGTTTTAAATTTGAATTCAGAATACCATACGACATGGAGCTACGCCTAACAAGTCGGATATGCGCCTTGTTAAAGGCAATTGATTTTTGAATAAAAAACATGTTTTATCAAATAAAGGTTTAATTTAATAACGCGTGTTGCCTTCATGGGCATCTACCACAGCTCTCATACGATTAGGCATAGAGTTTATCAACCGCTCTATGAAATTTTGAGGGATCATCTCCCATTCCTCTTCTATGGCAGTTTCCAACTCTTGCATCGTCTGGGCAACTGGCTGACGAGCCCTAACACGTCTTTTTAGCTCGTCCCACATGTGCTCAATGGGGTTCATGTCTGGGCTTCTGGCTGGCCAGTCCATAACTGTGATGTTCATATCCCGAAGATATTCCCTGACAATGCCGGCCGCATGGGCACTTGCATTATCATGCATAAAAAGGAAATTTGGGCCCACATAGTCCGCGTATGGTATCACGTGAGGTTTTAAGCACTCACGAATGTACCTTTCAGCATTTAATGTTGGCAGCCGTGGTCCTGTAACAACCTCAAGTTGAGTTTTGCCGCTCGCGGATATACCGCCCAGACAGTCCATGAGCCACCGCCATAAGTAACCCTCTCTTCAAAGCAGCATTGTGCGAAACGCTCTCCCTTACGTCGGTACACCTTCTTCCTTCCATCATTGACATGTAACACAATTTTAGACTCATCAGAAAAGAGTACACGGCTCCAATCTTGCTGTGTCCAATTTAAATGACTGCGTGCGAAATGAAGGCGCGCTTTTCGGTGGGCTCGCGTTAGTTTGGGCCCATTAGCTGGCTTGTGTGGTACCATATTGCGTTCTTTTAACCTTCTCCGAACAGTTCGAGCGCTCACAGATACTCCGTGGAAGTCACGAAGTTGGTTTTGTATCTCAATGGAGGTGAGGTGACGATTTCTCAAGCTGGTCGTCACGATGAATCGATCCTGCCTTTCAGTTGTGACCCGAGATCGTGGCTTTCCTTGGCGACGAACAAAGCCGCCAGTCTCTAGGTACCTCCGATAAACATTTCGGACCGCAGATCGACTTAAATTAAGTTGAGCACTCACGTTTTTTTGGCTGTGTCCGGCCTGAATAAGTGCCACAGCTTGGGCGGCGACTTCAGGTGAAGTATCCATAGATTATTGATAGAACCTCACCTTAATGTTAAGAATAAGTAATGTTTGTTGCAAAACCAAAGATATCAATCACTTTTTCAAGAATTAAATCCAAGTAAACCAATAAAACCAAGTTTTCTTAGTATTCGATTGTTTGATATCAACAAACAGGCTCCAAATTGTCTTTTGTTTCTTTAAATTCTGTGTTCGAAATTCAAAAAAAGACTATTGAATGAAATTGTGAATGTGCCAGGTTCAAAACTGCATAAAAACTTTTTGCTCGACCTAATATAAAATTTTAGCTAGGACCAAACGAAACTGATAATACAAGGTGGGCCAATAGATGTGTCCAGAAGTGTATTACAACATCCAGTCGAATTTGTGAGGATTTAACTTGACCACTTCGTTTTTATTTCCTTAAAAATATCAGAGCGTCCGTCATATTTAAAATAAGAATTTACTGTGACCATTTTCGTTCTATTAATATATTTGACGGAGAGGCAACGGAATTATTATCTTCGGGCAAGCCTTCCTCCTCGTGCATCTTCAGGAAACAGGAAATAATACCACAAACTGATAGCGTTGATCTTCTTTAATTACTACTTAAACTCTTGAATCACAATGATCACAAATATCCGTGATGAAAAAGGATGGAGGTTGTGAGGTTAACCGTCCATGCGCACGTCTCTCGGCAGAATGCCTCACATACCCACCCTACTTACACCCGTCAAACAATGACAGTAACACTGACAGTGACAACTGACAGACAGGTGAAATAACCTGACATTACTTGACAGTGACAAACGACAGACAGATAGGATAACCTCACTACCGCCATCTTGTAACAATTGTTAGAAGGTTCTTAATGTATAGCCTCCTGCTGCGACATATTTAAAAAAAAAATCTACCTTCATAGTGAATTTTTATGCTTGTCAATTTCTGAGTATAAAAACCGTTGTAATGTGATTAAAAAGGCACTTTTTGACCGACTTATACAACTTGAACTGAAGCAATGTATTTCTTTATTAGCACTCTAAAACATTTCCTGATATCACTGTGACTGTGAATTTAGTGTGACGTCAACCCCGATGGCGATCATGCGCCGACAGCAGCGGTAGGCTACATCCCGCTCATAATGAAGTCCTCTGGATTCCGGGTCAAGTGCTGTGCAAGTGCAGCCAGAAGCAACAGATGGTGAGGTTACTGATTTTCTAATCAATGGTATTTATCCTGATTTTATGAAATGTGTATTGTAGCTGTCATTGTGGTTTTTAGGAGCTGTCATTGTCGTTTCTAGAAGCGACCTACTTATTCGAAATAGCAAGGAAAAACCGTCAAAACGTATTTCCGAAAACGGCTCCGAATAACCGTTAGCTAGTAGTGAAAATATTACTATAAAAAAGAGTCATTCAGACAATTCCTGTTTCCGTAAACGAAATAACGAAAGAATGAAATTAACGGTCCAAAAGTGTAATGTAGAGTTTTGTTTATGCGAAATTTTAAATACCTGTCAAAATTAAAATGATTTCAATCCTGTGTAGAACTGTAGATTAATTTTTATAAGTACTGGTTTTGATAGTTCTATTCAAACATTGTGGGTTGCTATTGCTAGTAAAATTTAATATTTATAAGAACGCAGCGCAAGAAAAAAACGTGTTGCGTGTTTTTTTGTTATTAAAGTGTCTTTCTAACCACTTGTGTTTTTTATCTTCTTCAGAGAAGGTATTCGTTCCCAAGAGGTAATCGTGAAATAGACAGGTTGTTTTAGTTAGGAAATAATTCTACATTGTAATTTATAGCAGTTGTAACAAAAAAAAAATCACTTCAGAGATTTTACAAAAACACGCGATTTAACCTTTTTAAATTCCTATCGGTAAATAATGTTTTTCTTGAAAAAATATTTTATAGGAGGTATTGGTACGATATTATGGTCGTTAAATATTCTATAATATACACATCCGTCCAAAAATTGTGCGGAATGCCCGGAAGACACGGTGGAGCACACAGTCGAGGTGTGCCCTGCTTGGGCGGAGTATCGCCGTGCCCTCGTGGGAGCGATCGGCGGCAGAGACCTCTCAGGCCGGGCCTTGGTTGAGGCCATGGTCCGGAGCGAGAAGGAGTGGCTGGCGGTCGCCGACTTTGCGAAGCAGTAATGCTTGCAAAGTAGGAGGCCGACCGCATCAGGTAACGGCGCTCTCGTCGCCACCGCCTGGATACCGATCCTGATTTCCGGCCACTGTGGGTGCGGGCTTGCGGACAGTGAGCAATGGGCAGCTCGCTGTCCGGTATATTATCGTCGTATTATATTCGTCCGGTAACTGTCCAAGCACAAGTTGTCGACGGCGCGCACTGTTCCCGCGCGCCTCAAGGAGTTGTCAGCAACAGCAGGGACCCAGCCGGGTCGAAGCCTACTGGGGCTAGGGTTATTCGAAAGGGAAATCGAGCCCCGGTATGAAGGCTAGAAGGAACAGGGTGGGTCGTTTAGTCAGTACGAATCTGACACTATCTCCCGCCCCGCCCAGGAGCAGGGCTCTCATTGGATGATTTTTCCCACCATAAAAAAACCCTAGGGGTGAAAGTAACATATTTCGTCTCGAGAAGGAGTTGGCAGGCGAGTGTAACGAAATCCTCTTCTGACATAAATCCGAAATTATCTCGTGCGCATCGCTAAACGTTGTAAAAGTTTGATCGTGCTAAAAATAAGTCTGTAAAATCAATAAAAAAACAAACTACGACTTTTAAAACAAGTGCAATGAAGCTTTCCTTCTATATCTACAAATTGATGTGAAAAGCTTTATTTAATTTAGTTTTTCCTTTAAGAATCATGTTTTAAACCAAAATGTTAGGGGTGGGCCGATTTTTTTGCACGCAAGTGTATATTATTATATATTTATCGACCATGACGTACCAATACCTCCTAAAAAATATTTTTTCAAGAAAAACATTATTTACCGATAGGAATTTAAAAAGGTTATTTCGCGTGTTTTTGTAAAATCTCCGAAATGATATTTTTTGTTAAAACTGCTTTTAATTAAAATGTGGAATTATCTCCTAACTAAACCAACGTGTCTATTTCACGATTACCTCTTATGAAGACGTTATAAAACACAAGTGGTTAGAGGGACCCTTTAATAAAATATATTATCTAAAGCAGTATAATAATAAAAACAAAACTCGTTATTGCTATAATTTAAATGAGTTCAAATTGTTGACTTCTCAATAAGTAAAATATACTAATTGTTTAGGTTTCACAGACAGGAGAATTGGTACTTTGCCGTCAATATAAAAATTTACAGTTTCAATTAATATAAAATGCTGCAGTGACAAAAATGATAACAATTAATTTAGTAAAATTATGGTTATCCTAGTTAAAATAGAGGTAAGAATGGGACACACGTCCGATCCTTTGCCGTTGTCTTGCTCAGCACATTTTTCCCATTTTGCTGGTCAACGAAACTTATGAACTTAATGGAAATATGAATAAAGAACACTTTAGAGTGTAATATTGTATCGTAGTCAATCTAGTTTATCTATAAATTATATAAAATCTTTGATCTAGTTTATTCGTAGGATATATAAAATCTTTAGGAAATAACTTATAATTTGACTCGACAATGACGTTTAATTAGAATAGGAGACAAAACTGATGAAAAATAGATATCGAAAAAAATGTAATGGACTTATTACGAAAGACAATTAAACAAAAAGAAGCAACTATGATATTCGAATACGAAAGTCTTACTTGTTAGAAACTTTTTACGCAAGAAAACATGGACGAGCTAGAAACGACTAGGTAATATGGTTGAACGATTTTAGCCTTTCATAAGGAGGAAATATAAAAAAAAATCTGTCACTGTCAGTGTCAACTTGTCAAGTGTCAATTTAGGATAGGGATGTCAGAAATGCAATAAAGTATAGATAAATGTCGATATCGATTTTTTATTTAAAAATATCGATATAACAGTAGCGGTACGATACGAAAAAAAAATGGTCAAATCTACTTCACTTTTTGGTTAATTTTCTCGTTTGTATGTCTATTTTATTGAAAAAGTTTCACACAACACTAGACATTATTGGATTACTGGAATGCTCAAATTGATTATTGATTGAATTAGTTAGATTCTAGACTACAATCAACTCAAATGCAGAAACACACGCCCGTTGCGGTTATAAATCGGAATACGGACGGACAAATTGTTGAATTGAATGTTTTTTTTTTTTGGTTAATTTTCTCTTTCCCAACGAAGCAAGAAGGCAAAGGAACTGAGGCGACCCATACAGCCTACTCAGATACACAAAATAATGTTAAGAATGAAATTACTGAACTGTAAACTGACACATGTCACATGTGTCATTGACATAAAGACAGAGTTGCCAACTTAAAAGCAACATAAGTACCAAATTGACTCAATTGCCATAAAAAAAGGACCAAATTAAAAAGCAATTAAGTAGCAAATTGAGTCGACCAAATAAAAACACAAAAAAAATATCGTTTTTGATACAATTTCGATCTTGGACATTTTTATATCGATACATCGTTTTAAAATATGTCGCCCAAAAATATCGATATATTAAATTGAAAAAATCGATGTATCGATATTTATTCTACAAGCCCAAGCCTAATTTAAGAAGTAATCGATTGTTGTTGTTTTCCTTGGTCCTTTTTTTGCCGATAAAATCCTGAACTTAGGTAATTTGTGTAAAGTATAATAAACATAACATAAAATGCGTTGCTAGCTAGTTTTAACAGTAATTGTTTTCAGTGCTCAGCAGGAACACGTCTCAGTCAGTGTTTGTAGGCGCGTATTTTGTTATGTTATAGTGAATTGTGAAGAAATGGATCAGAACTTCACAGATTTCACGAGAAACGGTGAGTTTTTGTCACTATTCTAATACAAGAATAAATGTCCAAGTTGAGCACTCCTACCGCCTAAAAGTATTTACCAAAATAACCTAAAATTTCGTTTAAAACAAAAAAAAAACTAGATAGCTAATAAACATACTTTTAAAATATACTAGCTTTTGCACGCGGCTTTGCCCGCATGCATAAAATATATAAAATATTGGTGAAAACATTTTCGCAATCAGACCAGTACTTTCAGATAATATAAACAAAAAATCTTTTTTTTTTTTTGCTTCAATTATATCTGCAATCAGCTTTTGCTATAATCAGGTGTGTCGTGAGATGTTGTCGCTTTGAGTGTGTCTTTCAGTAAAGCATCTCCTCTTCAGTGGACCATATTGGTTTATTCAGTCAAAATGTCTTTCCTCTTTAGCTTTTTTTTTGTAGCTTTGAGTTATCAGCCTTACAGTCAATGCATTGCAATGTCTTTCAAGCCTCCCGAGATATATTTCTTTAGCTCTGTGGATTTCCGTATTGGTGATGAACCATGAGACATTGAAAAGGTTTCTGAGGATCATGTTCTGCATTTGTTGAATTATTAGAATGTTGGAGTCGCTAGCACTGCCCCAGAGTTGTAAGCCATACATCCAGACGGGTTTTAGTACACTCTTGTATACGAGTAATTTGTTATCAACAGACAGCTTACTGTTTCGACCCATTAGCCATGACAGATGCTTGTATCGAATTTTGAGCTCTGGCCTCTTGGTTTTAATATGGTGGCTCCATGTTAAATGTCTATCCAAGTGGAGGCCAAGATAACGTATGTTCCCCGGTATGAAGGCTAGAAGGAACGGGGTGGGTCTTTTAGTCCGTAAGAGTCTGACACTATCTCCCGCTCCGCCCAAGAGCGGGGGATGTGATTGTATGATTTTTTCCCACCACAACGTATGTTGTTATGGTGAGGAAGCGTGTTGTTACCTATTTGTGCAGCAGGACAATTTTCTTTGCGCAGCGTAAAGGTTACATGTATGGATTTTGACATGCTGGCCTTTATTCTCCATTGCTTAAACCACTTAGTGATATATCAAGACTCTTTTGTAGTTTTTGTGTTACTGTTACTGGGTCCTTGTCGCTAGCTACGGTGGCGGTGTCGTCGGCGAATGTGGCGGTAGTGACATCTTCTTCCTCAGGCAGGTCAGACATAAATATACTTATATTACATATGACACAGGTCCGAGAACTGAACCCTGTGGCACACCTGATTGTATTTGATAGAACTTAGGGGTGGACTCACTTTCTTTCACCTGGAATATTTTTTCAGAGAGGTAGGGCTCAAATAGTAAATAGTAGCTATGTAAGCTCTTCTTAATTTTACAAAGCAGGCCCCTGCGCCAAACTATCAAAAGCCTGTTGCATGTCCAAGAAGGCTGAAGAGCAATACTCTTTTTCCTCTATTGTCTTTCTTATTTTATCTACTACCCTGTGAAGTTGCTCTACAGTTGAATGTTGCTGCCTAAAGCCAAACTGGTGGTGCGGAATTATATTGTTTTTCTTTAGTTAAGGAATGATTCTATGTAGTAATAGTTTCTCGAACACATTGGATAGTATTGGCAGTAAGCTAATAGGTCTGTAAGAGGTGACTTCGTTAGCCATTTTGTGGACCATTAGGATGTGTGATACCTTCCAGAGTTAAGGAAAGTAGAAAAGAAGTTGTTTCCGGTGATCGACCTCATGAAGACACAGCGGTGCTCCATTCAAGCGGGGCACACCTCCACCATATCCTCCAGGTGAATGTGCGATGCGTGCGAGCGATACTGAAGACTTTTTTTTTTTTTTATTAATGATAGGCTTGCGTTTGACCACTATCTCACCTGATGGTAAGCGATGATGTCGTTGACGATGAAGCACGCTTGCCTAGAAGAAACCTATTCACTCTCGACTTAAAGACTCCTAAGTTGTAGCTATCAGGAAACACAGACTATATCTTCTCTGGGGCTTGCTGATAGTTTTCTCTCTTTATTCCTATTGGTAGGTACTCTTTGCCATGGCGGAGGTCCTGGTAAGTTACTTGAGGTGCTAGGTTTTATAGCCTCTTGATTTTTATTCTCTGCTCTAGGTGGCTGTGATGGGCTGCGCCCTAGAGATGAAGATCTTGGCCTTGTGATGAACAAGCCAGGATAAAGTGCTACCAGAACTTACTGATGAGTAGCTGGTCCCGTCAGTTTCCTTTGGCTGGTTCCTTTCAAATGGTTGCGGCATTATGCCCCCCCCCCCCCCAGGTACCGTAGGGCTGCCCGAGTCTGACTCGGGGAGGGATTCTCCGGTTGTACCGGTACCCTCCTGCGCTAGATTAGTTTTTAATCTCGCTTCCATATTTATTACCTTCCAACTCATTATTCAAGGTGTAGCGACATCTATGGCGCCACATAAAAACTACGAAGAAAATACGAAATCCTGCATCGCGCAATCAAAGTTCTCCGTGCGATTTGAACATATACGACAGCCCGAAATCATCTATCGGGCAGTCGTCCACCAGACCATAACACCTGTCTGGTCGGAGGATCCTCCCTTTTCAACGGAGGCATGCGGGACTTTACTCTCTGTTCCGCTTACTTCCAAAAAGGCATTTCAGGGGTTATTTTAGTCCCAAGGCTCGCTTTAGCCTCTTCTCAGCTGGGGTTATGGTTATACCGCCATTTAATCGGTCCACAATTTTAGAGAGGATTTAGTTCCACATGGTTTGTGGTGCCCAGGGACAGGTTACTTGACCGCCGCTGGCGATCGGCGTTGTTGCTCGTTTTGCACCATTTAGGAGACACGTGTAGGGTGGGCCTAGGAAAAGATGGTAAATCCTACGGACGTGAGCAACTCCATCAATATAATAGAGTCAACCTTTTTAATGTTTTAATCGTGTCAGTTAGACACAATAGGAAGACAACAATGCGAATGCTGCTTTGCTGTCTCATTGTCTTTTTATTGTGTCACTAATTATAGTATTCGAAAGAAAGAAAGAAAAACATTTTATTTGCCCGAAAGAGAAAATAAATTAAAAAAAGGAAAAGAAAGAAAGATTAGTGGAGGAGTGGCATCAAAGAGATTTAAAGAAATACAATAGAGCGGCTATCAGGAGACATATCTTAGAAAAACTGTCATCCTATCTCTCAGTGACGCCATCTAGCTTTGAATAGCAATCACCCGAATTAAATTTGTCAAAATTTGTATAAATTTAACTATTGCTCGGTAGGTGGCCAGGAGCTTTACCATGATATGTTAAAATGTTAGTAGTACGAATGATTAAGGATCTAACAGTTTGGTTTAGGTCGTAAAATAGATCACGTTCAGAGCTCGTGGTAGAAGCTTCAGTGTGTGCCAGTGGCGTAGCTTGGGCGGTGGGAGCCATGGCCCTATAGTAGGCGGTATACGAAAGGAGGCGGCAGAAAGCGCCAATTTATTTATTTGGAAAAAAAAAACTTAGATATTCGAAATTGCGAGCGCAGTGTTACCGTACGTGCCAAGCAAATTTTGATGTCGATGAAGTCTACCCTGCGTGCTGCAGCAGGTATATTGCTTTTTATTCATCTAAGTTCATTCTCTGATGTAACAATGTCGGACCTAGCTCAACCATGACTTGGCACTGAGTGTGTTCACGCTGACGCGATTAAACACGCGCATACCGACCTTGGGCCAACACTAGTGAGGCAAGTGACGTGACTCTTAAGGTGTTGTGGAGGTCTCAGTTTGACCACATTGGCCGAATAGGGAACAAACCCCGTTGGTAGTAAAGCGTTTTAGTCCCTGGCAAACTCGAGTGAATCGAACTTCTGCCGTCACTCACCTCCGCCACTGCTGAAACCCGACGGGTCCCTGGCTCACACCGCTGAGGAGAAAGCAAACTTAATTGCCTCTCTTATTGCGGAATCTTCGCGTCTGAATTCCGGTGACGCACCGCCCCCTGTTTCTCCTGATGGGTATGTGACGAGTATGTCGGATATTCGTATCTATCAGAAAGACGTACGTAAGAATAAAGCTAGTGGCCCCGACGGGATACCTGCAGTCGTTCTTAATACTGGTGTTCTTAAACATAATAAACAACAAAGGGCGGCGTATTTCTGGTTGACCCCAAGCGGCGAAAACCAACGCTACGCCACTGGTGTGTGCTAAGTAAGGTTAAACTTTTCAGCAATAGATGGCGCTATCATAAAATCAGCAAATGTTCTAGAACTATTTATGGAAATTGTTGAATTTTATTTAATTACTGCGTAAATACTAAGAATATTTACGAAAATAAACCGAAGTTAGGTCCAATAATTTAACCATAACAAGATTTGCAATAGCGTAATGCGCAACTCAGCACGTTTTCTCAGAAAATGATTTTCTTTTATTGCCCGGATACAAACACGGCTTGACGTTTAGGGATGTCATACTAGACTGAGCGACTTGTTTATACACAAGTAACAAGTATCGGTTTGGACTTTTGTTCGCTATGTCCTGTCTATTGGTAGTATATAGTTAATGTCTTTGAGTGGCATCAGCGGAGCGGCGCGGCCATGGCTCACGTAGGCCTGCTTGCGCAGCGTCAGGCTACCGCTCTTCCAGGATTTCACATATATCAAATCCCAAATTAAACACATTTTGAAATTTTAAAGCCTATGAGTTTTTCAAAGAAAATTTATGTAAATTGAAAAATATGGAACATTTTGATATGTCATCTTGACGCTTGATCATAGACCTTATTATAACGTCCCTTTAAATTTAATTCATTAAAAGACACAATAGAAAGATAATTACAGAGCGAACGCAGGGGTTTGCTTGGGGTTTAATGAATTAATATATTTCTAAATCCATACATACTATAGATAAATTACACCCAGCCATGTAACATAATCACACAAAGATTTCTTGAGTGGGAATCAAACCCAAGGCCTTCGGCATAGCAGCCAGGGCCACTAAGTACTAGAGCAACAGGCCTATCGAACAAATGTGCTTCGAATATCAGTTTATCTTTGTAACTTGTTATGTATATTTGTTGCAGATACATTTATGACGTGGGTAAGTGTGCGCCTGGAACACGTGCAGGACAGAGACTGAAAACGGTTTCGGTTAATGGTTAGGATACCTCGGAAACATACAGGTACCGATTTAAAATAAAGGTTGAGCTATATCGGTACCTTTACCAATAAAGGTAAAATCATGTACATGATTTTGGTAGCGAAAAACATGCGAGATGTCGTGGCGGTGCATGGGGGTGTCGAACACGTTGGAACTGGTGTAGGTATCCCAAATCGTCGACGACGCACGACGCGCCCGTCTCGGTACGAAAGGCAAGAAGGAACAGGGTAGATGTTTTTAGTTAAGACGGGGTTGTAGTACTGCATGTAGGTAAAAATTCGGTGTCACGTTCCCCGCCAATTCGTCGGCGCTGCGAGTGGCGAGTTGATCGCGCTGGCTGTGCGACATGCAAGGGTACCTACATAGTGCGCTTGCCTAGCGTCACAGTGTAGTGTAATGCAGAACGTAAGGTATAACTTCATTATTCTTGGAAAAGGAAGAAAAGTATAGTTGATTTCATGTATAAAATGTGTATTGAGATGTTATAATAATCATTTAGAAAAAGCCTATCCCTTGAGATACATATTCTACATGACATAGACTATCATGCTACGAGCTACGGGGGCGGTGCAGTAGGGTAAGTTCCTATATGAAAACGGGTGAAACCGCACGGGAAACTTAGTCCCAATAACATCATCATTTCAGCCGAAAGATGTCCACTGTTGGATGTCCAGCCATTGTGGCAATACTTGGGGGAGGCCTATGTGGGCTTCTCTAAGTGTCACCACATTGGTCTCTAATGCTTGGTTAACGCACGAAACCATTGTGGCGACACTAGGGAGGCCTATGTGGGCCTCCCTCAAGTGTTGCCACAACGGTGGTCTCCCCCAAGCGTAGCCACAATGTTGGCCTCCCTCAAGTGTCGCCACAACGGTGGCCTCCCCAAGTGTCGTCACAATGGTCTCGTGCGTTATCCTAGCGTTTTATAAACCGAATTGTTGATTTGTTATACACCTTTACATTCTAATCGTTTTAGATCCCTGGAGGGTCGATCCGGTACATGAAACACTATCGATTTGTAAAGATTAAATTAAAAAATAAAGTACCTTTTTTTCAAAACTCATCATCACTCATCACTCAAACTAATTTACGCATGTACGAAATTAATTTCTTTAAGAAAACGTCAGCTGAACGAGTTCAAAATCACTATTATGTCGTCAGCAAACCGAAAGCGAGTGATGTACTCGCCATTGACATTAATGCCTAGTTCACTCCAGTCCAGAACTTTGAAGACATCCTCCATTGCGGCCGTGTACAGTTTCGGAGAGCTGACGTCTCCCTGCCTCACACCTCGCTGCAGGAGGATAGGTTTCGAGATCTGTTCCTGGAGTCGGACTGACATGGGGCGTTTTCGTACAAACACTTTAGCACTTCGATGTACCGATAGTAAATTTGGCACCTTTGGAGAGATTGCAGCACAGCCCAAGTCTCGATCGAATCAAAAGCTTTCTCGTAGTCCACAAACGCTAGGCAGAGAGGCAGGTTATACTCCTCGGTCTTCTGTATGACCTACCGTAGCGTATGTATGTGGTCTAAGGTGCTGAAACCTTTTCGGAATCCGGCTTGTTCGGGAGGCTGAAAGTCGTTAAACCTGCGCGCGAGACGGTTCGTGAAAACCCTGGAAAATAGCTTGTAGACATGGCTCAGAAGTGAGATGGGCCTATAATTCTTCAGCAGGGTTTTATCACCCTTCTTAAAGAAGAGGACCACCACACTTCTGCTCCATGCCTGTGGCGTTTTTCCCTCGAGTATGACGGAATCGAACAACTTCTGAAGGGTCTTTAGGACCGGTTTTCCACCCGCCTTCAGGAGCTCAGCCGTAATTCCGTCCTCACCCGACGCCTTGTGTTCTTCAACTGCTTCAGAGCCATCCTAATCTCGTACAGGCTGACGTCCGGGATATCTTTAGTGTAGTGTCGGGTCAATCTAGCTCTTGGGTCGTTTGCCAGATTTGTAACGGGTTTGGAGATTGACGTGAATAACCGTCCATAAAATGCCTCGATCTCTTCCAGAAGCTCCGATTTGGCGGATATGACTCTGCCATCTTCGGTCTTCAGTTTCGTGAGCTGGCTCAGCTCAATAGACAGATCCCGTGCAAAAACTTTGAAGCCCTTATTCCGTTCAATCGCATCCTTAATGCTCTCGATATTAAATCAGCGGAGGTCGCGTTTTAGAGACTTCGAGATCCGTTTATTGAGCTGCCGGTACGGGCACGCATCATCTGAAGACTGCAAAGTCATTTCACGCCTCTTCTTCATGAGCTCGAGAGTTTGATCCGTGAGCCTCTTGGTCTAACTTGTATGAGTCCTAAAAAACTGAGACCCGACTGTATGGACAGCTTCCACGAACCCACCATTATATTTGTCCACGGAGCTTCCTAGGCACTCGAAACGATTTTGAAGTTTGAGCTGAAAGCTCTCGGAGTTTTGGATCTGGATGTGTACAGGACGGAGCGTAGACTTCATCAGTCGAGATCTTTCAAGCTTGACATTGATATTCAGTGTGCCTCTTACCATACGGTGATCACTCCCGGTTTTCACCGCATTGATCACAGAAACATCATTGAATATTTGCTTCTTTGTCGACATGATGAAGTCAATCTCATTTTTAGTTACACCATCAGGGCTTTGCCAGGTCCACTTCCTGTGCTTACGCTTTCTGAAGAAGGAGTTCATCATGTAGAGGCCCTCCTTCTCCATAAAACTAGCCAGTAAGTGTCCCCGGCGGTTCCGATGTCCAAATCCAAATTGCCCCACTCGCAGCTCATCACCGTCTAGTTTGCCTAGTTTCTAGATGAAATGGTTCTTAGAACCATGCATGGCTCTGGATTTATCCTCATACATGGACTCCACTTCGTCATCGGAGTGTGTCGAGGTCGGTCTCAGTGACCTTCAGCGAATGTCTTGATGACATTCTGAGTATAAAGTACGCCACCCTGGTCGACACACTCTCGATTCTCACCACATTGTTCCCGAGAGACCTGTGGACGATAAACCCGACACCGCCCTGGGACTGCTGATTACCCTCCTGGAAGTAAAGCAGGTTACCGGATTTGAGAATTATCGTGTCCTCCCCCTGTCTTCGGACTTCAGATAATCCGACAATACTCCATCGTAACCCGGTCAACTCTTCGTCGTTGGACCGGAGTGTACGTACGTTATATGTTGCCAGGTCCACTCTTCGACGGTTAAACGTTCCCACCCGGAGATTTTCAGCACCCCTGACCCCAGGGCTGCGCCCACGCCCGTACACAACCACTGGAGTCACAGGCACAACCACTGGAGTCGCCGGGCACTTGGGGCCTGTGTGTATTGTTATGTTCCATTGGGGGGGTTTGGACCAAAACCCGCCACGCTGGTGCAGTGCGTGTTGGCGAGTCGCCATAGCCTTGTCCGTTTTTTAGCAGGGTGTACCATGCTGGTGAGGTTGGCTTGGACCCCGACAGATGTTGTTTGGGACCACGTATACACCCCAGCTGGAGTGGCGTCCGCGTACCGGAAGACGCAGCGTTGGAAGGCCTCCTAAAAGGTGGACCGATGACTTGGTGAAGCTTGCAGGAAACCGATGGATGCGGGACGCACGGGAACGTTTGTTGTGGCGACGCCTGGGGGGAGGCCTATGTCCAACAGTGGACGTGTATAGGCTGAAATGATGATGACGATCCCGCTCCGCCCAAGGGCGGGGGGTGCCGTTTGGATGATTTTTATCCACCAAAAGAAAAAAAACTGGGCAAGTGCGAGTCGGACTCGCGCTCTGAGGGTTCCGTGCAAACTACAATTCCCGAATGTAGTCTCAAAAATTTCTCCGCATTGCGATTTTTTTTTGTGTTGTAGGTAACAACAATTTTACTGTTTTCAGATTTTTTCCTATACCTGTGCTATAAGATCTTGCTTTGTGCCAAATTTCAGGATTCTGGGTCAACGGGAAGTACCCTATAAATTTTGATCTCTGTGAGTATCAAAATATACGTTTTTTTTAAATTCGTTAACTAGAAGTTTGTCTTTTTTACAGCTTGAAGGGACCGCAAACCTGAGTATATGGTTTTAATTTCGAAAAAACTCGATAACTCCAAGTGTTCTTGAGATAAAGGGTCTTATCAGACAGACAGACGGACGGACAACAAAATGATCCTGTAAGGGTTCCGTTTTTTTCATTTTAGGTTCGGAACCCTAAAAAGAACTGGTGTAGGTATTTGTACATACAACAATGTTCAACAATCAGGAAGTGAACGACAGACAGAGTGGCGAGCCGGCGCATCAAAGGAAACCACTATTTATAGAAACTTTTACCGATTCATTTATAAAGGTGTATTGCTACTGAAATCATTGTAAGGTTTAGTACTTGTACCGAAATATAATAACCTTAAAATTCCGCTAACATACCTACGCTAGGGTATCGAAATATCCCGGTAACCCTACCTTTAAATTTCTGTACGACGTCATACCGAAATTTAAAGGTACCTTTATTTTTGGGTAATTCAGTCCTTGGTACAGAGGACAGCTCGCCGAGTTTGCCTCGCCGTCATCTGGTTCACCTCCTGTTTCATCATTTCCTCCTGTACCCATGTATGAGCACAGATGTCGGTGGAGTTCAGTCTGAAGATCATCATCATTTCAGCCGACAGACGTCCACTGTTGGACATAGACCTCTCCCAAGCGTCACCACAACAACCGATCCAGTGCGTCTCGCATCCATTGGATTCTCCTTGACCAGATCATCGGTTCACCTTGTAGGAGGCCTTGCAACGCTGCGTCTTCCGGTACGCGGTCACCAGTCCAGAACCTGAAGATTGTTACATTAAAATTAATTTATTCACAATTGATGGTTTCTCAAGTTCATGATTGTATCTATTCAACTTGCATCTGCGAGGGGCTACATACGCATGAAAGTAGATTTTCAATACAACCCTTGGGCCCCAGTTTCATCTCTTTAGAGGGTGAATTTTGGAAAATCCTCTCTGAGTGCTCACATAGGTCATGCCAGGAAACCTTGTGCAATCATTTATGCTCCTAGGTAAAAAAAACAGCAGAATTTCGCCCGGCGTTGCTTCTTCACGCGCAAATCGTGCATGAGTGCAAGGACTGTTGCCTCCAGATCCCATGGTGGCAGGCCAGCAAGGAGCCTAGCCGCTTCGCAGGAAACCGTGCGGTATCCCTGCACCATCCGTATGGTCATAACCCTCTGGCATACGTTCAGCTAAGCCGCTGGTCGCTTTCGGAGCGACTGCGTCCACACAGGTGCCCCATAAAGGGCCATGGACTTAACGATGCCTGTGTAGAGCCTCCTGCAGGAAACGTCTGGACCCCCTAGGTTGGGCAGGATCCGCTTGAGGGCAGCCCCAGTCCGAGATAATCCAAAATACTTCCGAGACGGGCTGCAGACTGCAACCGCAGGCGACACTGCGGCTAGCGGCTGCGGTTGTCCGCAGTGCTGCCTGCGCGAGCAGTTGCTTCTATTCTAATCGCGGCGGCATGCCGTGGCTGCACAATACATAGAACCCGAGACAGAATATCTAGCAATGATATTGATACTTTTGTTAAAAGGGGGAGATGATGGCGACATGTATGGATAACTAGCAAAGAGAATCATCTTCCAAAAAAGTTGACATTTTTGTACGTGTGAACTCTGCGGCACCACTTATGCTGCAGCCTGCGGACGCTTCGTGTCGCGGCTGCAGGCCGCAGTGTCGCGCGCTCGGAATTATTTTCAAGAGATTCAAATTTTCAAGAAGTGTCGCTTGCAGTTTGCGGGTGCAGTTTACGGTTGTAGTTTGCGGTTGCAGTTTGTGGTTACAGTTTACGGTTGCAGTTTGCGTTTGCAGTTTACGTTTGCAGTTTGCGGTTGTAGTTTGCGGTTGCAAATGGCGATTGCAGCTTGCGGTCTGCGATCCATCTCGAAATTGTTGACGTTTATTCTCGTCATATTTATTCTCGCCGACAGAGAGATTTAGTATCTCGTCTATAAAGTCCACCCAGCATCTTTAGACAAAATAATGATTTTTCAATGAAATGATATTACCGATCACGCCATGCACACTCTTCATGCTAGTGGCGCGGAAAACTCTGCTTTTGTGTTTGGATGTCGTAAGGTGTAGTTATCTGCGGGCTTACGGACGGCGATCAATGTAACTTATCGTCCGACCGTCCGGTAACCGACCGGTCTGAGCCCAAGTCGTCGATGGCGCGTATTGTTCCACGCGCGCCTCAAGCAGACGTCAGCAACCGTAGGGGCTCAGCAAGATCGAAGCCTACTGGGGCCTTGGGTGATGAGAAAGAAAACCGCCGGGCCTGAAACGAAGGCAAAGAGAGAACAGGAGTGGGTTTTAGTCAGTAAAAGACACCTTCTAGCTCCGCTCAAGGGCGGGAGATGTCATAAGGCCGCGTACAGACATCGCGAGGCGTACGTCGCGAATGGCTCGTCTCGCATACCTCGGGCTGTGTGGACGTGAGTGCTGACAGTGAGCATTCACGTCGTACGATCGTTGCGAACGCCGCCTCAGTACGAGCCGTGCGCTCCGTGTGGACGGATAGGTAGGTGTTGGTTACGTTTTCTACTGACGAACACCGTGCGTGGTGGTTTGCATGCTCAGCTTGAGCATGTGTCGTTCGGGACGCATGCATAAATGTACCATCGTATGGCTCATGTTGAGGCATGCGTGACGAATCATTTGCGACGCATGCCTCGCGACGTCTGTACGCGGCTTTAGATGATTTTACCACCTAAAAAAAAGGTTATTTACTTAGTAGTTAGTATAAGGAAGTATAGAGGGCGCTGCAAGTGATGGTGGTTGTTGTCCGCAGACGTCCAGCGGCGACATCAGCTCCAGCACGGACCGCGTGCCGCCCGCGCCGCCGCGCCGCGCTCCCCAGCCGCTCAAGAGGCCGCACTATGACACCTACTGTAAGTAGCCACCAGCTTAGTGTTGTAAGAACAGAGGCGGCGTAAAGCGTGGGCGAAGCGAGCCACCGCCTCCGGCCTCGCGGTCTAAGGGGCCTCGCGCCTCGAAGGCCTGCGATCGCAAATATAGTTATAATTACTAAATGGGGTTAAATATAATGACCACCATAAAATGCTTTGATACTCTTAGTTCTTTTACCAAAAATAGATACTTGACACCAGAAAAATAAAGTCTAAAATTACAATAGTACTAGCTATTTTAGTCACGACTGCACTTCAAATTGTATTCGAACACCAAATGTAGTAAATGATCACCAAATCTTAGCGAGCAAATTAATGCGCTCTTTTTAGCCCCGTAGAGCAGGATGATACTTTATCTAATCAACAATCTATCTTAGTGGAATTTTAGGGCACCCCGGGTCGGATAGATTTAGGTTAGAAGAAGGTGGCGGGGCTGTAGTGAGCGAGCGAAGCGAGCGAACACCGTCCCCGTCACCTTCTTCGAGGTTATTTTTTTTTAAACCACCCAGAAGTAGGAGCCCCGCTACACGGGGCTCCGTCGAGCTGTCTTGGCATGTAGTTAACCTAACCTCAAAATTTTAACTACTGATATCTCCGTAACCACGTAATGGGGTTCTGCCGATGCTTTATTTGGATTCATTTTGCTTAAATAGGATAGCGAGATGTTAAAACTTTGGTTATAATTTTACATTAAAATGTAGGTTTAATTTTTGTGATCATTTACTATTTTTGTCTTTTTTAAGGACGCGTGAACAAGATTCACTCGCTCGAATTTAGGTATCTTGGTCGCAATACATCGACCTACGCGCACGCACACATAGAACCCATTGTTCGCTCATTTTTATACTTTAACCGAACATGTCTTGATATTTGAGGTATTATTTTATTTTTCTTAGTAAGTATTAATTGAGTCAAGATTGTTTGATTTTTATTATCAGTATTACTATATGGCAATATGTAATTGCCTGCTTATCCAGTTTCGAGCACTAGTCGTATAGCAAAAATAAGTAGTTGCCATATCGTTACGGTTAATAACGACCAATTTCTTTGTAAACCTACGATTATTTCCCAGGCTTATTTCTTTAAAAATATTATATTTAACATAATCAAATGGGTATTTGAGATTAATTTTATATCAGACAATTAGGTACAACGCACAACCCCTCTCCGACATGAATTAAATCTTCAAACTCAATAAATACTCGTACGATGTCTGAAGCAAGTAGGTATTTCCAATTTAATATTCGATCTAATCGTAAAATACAGTTAAAACTATGAATACTTATGTATTTTTAACCGACTTCTAAAAAAGGAGGAGATTCTCAATTCGGATGTTTGAATTATTTTTTATGTATGTTCGCGCATAACTTCGTTGCTTGCCGACCGATTTGATGAAAAAATTACATTTGATGAAGTGGAACTGGTGAAGAAGACCAGAAATGGCCAGTGGAAGTTCATACTCACACAGATATCACAATGAACATAGTTGTGCGACTACGATAATACAAATAAATGAATGGTTCTGGATAGGTATGTTAAAAATGGTATCATCGAAGTGACCTGATGATGATGATGGAGCCGAAAGATAGGCACCGGAACGCCGTAATTAATCAATGTATCCTAGCCGTGTTTGGGTTTATTAGAATTGTTATGAGATGCACTTTGGCAATAAGGTACTATCAAACTGATCTGATGATAATGATGATGAAGCTAGAAGATAGGCACCGGGACTCCGTAATTAATCAATGTATCCTACCCGTGTTTTGGCTATTTAGAATTATCATGAGATGCGCCGCACTTTGGCTATAAGGTACTATCAAACTGATCTGATGATGATGATGGAGCCGCAAGGTAGACACGGAAGCTTCATAATAAAACAATGAATTTATCCTAGCAGGGTTTGAGTTAATTGGAATTGTCATGAGAAAAAGGTACTCTGGCTGTAAGTAAGTGTATTACATCTAAAAAGTGTGAAATAAAAAACTTTTTCCAAAACAAAAATAAAACACTTCACTAAAAAAAACACTAAAACCATCAAAATAATTTTAACTTCGGAAGTCGGTGTATCTCGATATTGTTTGTTCCTTATTTAACACCGACTAGTGAAATCATCATCATCAGGTCACTTCGATAGTACCTTATAGCCAAAGGGCATTTCATGACAATTCTAATAAGCCCAAACACGGCTAGGATACATTGATTAATTACGGAGTTCCGGTGCCTAACTTCCGGTTCCATCATCATCATCAAATCAGTTCCATAGTACCTTACAGCCAAAGTGCATCTCATGACAATTCTTATAAGCCCAGACATGGCTAGGACACATTGATTAATTACGGAGTTCCGGTGCCTAACTTCCGGCTCCATCATCATCATCAAATCAGTTCCATAGTACCTTACAGCCAAAGTGCATCTCATGACAATTCTAATAAGCCCAAACATGGCTAGGACACATTGATTAACTACGGAGTTCCGGTGCCTATCTTCCGGCTCCATCATCATCATCAGGTCACTTCGACGGTACCATTTTTAACATAACTATTCAGAATCATTTATTTATTTTTATTGTCATAGTCGCTTAACTATCTACATTGTGATATCTATGTAAGTATGAAGTTCCGTTGGCCATTTCTGGTCTTTGATTTAGAATAAAAGTCATTCTGTATCAGTAAGTCCATTATTACTCCATAAAAACAATTTAAAAAATAAGTATGATATTTGTACTTTTATTTCGGTCCAAAAAAGTAGCACGTCTTTGCAGTCGCAGTATACAAGTCGGCACACATTTTAGACGTATTTATTTTTTGTAAAAGAGCTATACGGACATCCTTTCACGAGCGCTTCTGAGCGCGGACTGACGCTAGACATCGCGCGTTCAATGAAAAATGTATGAAGAAATATTGAGAGTGGTTTTATTTTGGTCATAAATCATAAAGTTATTTATGTAGGTTCAAAATAATTATCTATAGGTGTTGAAGACTATATAAGCTGTATTATTTTATGTTTTTTAAAGTAAAAATGTTTACTGGATTTAAGTTACGTGTTCCTACTCAGACTCTGTGTTTCGTTATTTTCTTGTATTATTGCGTTGGTAAAATCGTATTTATATGAAAATTTTATATGGGACCCTAATATTTTTTTTATGCCATCCTGGAGATAAATATATTGTCTTTTATTTGATACCAAGATATACTCATATTTATGATTCCTAGAGCATCATAATTGTTCCCGAAAAACCGTGTTATTTGTCGAAATATGTGAATACGTCCTTAAGTTACTATATCTGGTGGTAAGTTAAACATAAGCCTTACTAAATTAGCGAAAAAAAAAATTTAAAAAAATGGGCTAGCAATTATCTGGCAATATTAACCTACCACATTCATTTATTAATTAATAAAAATTTGAGTATCAAAAAAATCGTCCTCTTGCGTCATCAGGGGGCCTCGCAAAATATATCTTGCCTACATCAAAGGATCATGGCGAAGTCTCGTACAAAATTTTGCTAGCATATTTTTTTAGCGTCAACTATTGAAAAATATACAAAAGTATACAGATTAAAAAAAAAGCATTTTTGAACGAACGACAAGTTGTCATGTCATAATATCATGTTTTCTTTTTCTAGAATTATTTTTAAAAACATTTCAACTGCCGCTAGCCTCGGCAGTTGAAATGTATAATGCCATGCTTTTTATAGAATAGAATAGAAAAACTTTTATTCGGCACAGACACAGCACAACGGTTATATACACAAAGTAAACATTAGTTGTAGCAAAAGTGAATAGTTCTGTCGGCGAAACGTTCGTCATTGAAACGTGCTATGGGAGAAAACATAAAAACTGAATCGTTCTGGCTGTGAACCGTTCAACGACGAAAGGAACGTCGGAGAAATTTTTCAGAATCGTTCTGCGAGCAATGTGCCCTTTTTTTCCGATGGGAAAAATCATCCTATGACAACCCCCGCTCTTGGGCGGAGCGGGAGATAGTTTCAGACTCTTACTGACTAAAAAACCCATCCCGTTCCTTCAAGCCTTCATACCGGGGCTCGAGCGCCCTTTCGGATAACCGAGCAATGTGCCCTGCCTATGCTATGTCGGTTCTCCAGCGGATATTCCAAATATTTAGTGCAATAATACTAAAATTACATTAAAAATTGAATTAAATACACTGACCAAAACTACATTATTTTGCAATAAAAGTGTAAATACGAATATTTGATTAAATTAGATTTCTAAAACAAGAATTTAGTTTCTTTATTAAAATTGTTGTAAATATAGTGACTGGTAATTAGTGACGGACTGATAATTATGCACGTTATTGTAATTATGATTACAAATAACTTTCCCAAAGAAACTTTTTTTTATACTCAACAGCTGTTCGCGCAAATTCGCGTGCGCGTGACTGCGACCTCTGAGCTGTTAGCCGCCTAACGCCGTCGTCTCATGTGCCTTGTATACAATAGTGATAGTGCACCCGTTCTGCTGCAAAGCCATCTGCGTATGTAATCAACTACATGTTACAGTTAAATAATATAAGATAAATAATGAACATAAAAACAAATTTCTTTGGGAAAGTTGTTTGTAACCATGAGTACTGTCACGTGTATAATTATCGGTCACTAATTACCAGTCACCCTATACACCACTAATTTTTTATTAGTACAAAGACTTAAAGGGCTTATTAGAAAAGCCCTTGTTATTATTTAAGTAAAGTCTCAATAAATAATATTCATAAACAGCTAAGTTATTAGCGTTTGTGTTTATCCCAAAATGTCTCTCAATTTATGGAAATATTGTGCAGGCTATATAATATGACGAATAATATTATTTGAATATGTAAATGAATATATGAATTAATTAATTAACCTAGGGGTCTTTAAGTCAAGAGTGAATAGATTGCTTCTAGGCAAGCGTGCTCCATCGTCGGCCACATCATCGCTTACCATCAGGTGAGATTGTGGTCAAACGCGAGCTTATCCATTATAAAATAAATAAATAAATATGAATAAATGACGATTAACATGGAAAACACTGCCGGCAGTATTTTCTACTAGCAATTGTTATGTATGATTGAATCTATGATGAATTTACCTTTTCGTGGTCAATTTTAGGATTTCGGTTTTTTCTACTTTTAAATACAAAAATATGATCAGTAATGGGTACAGATACAGCCCCATTTTTTGTGTACTAGTTAAAAAGTAGGGGTGTATATACACCGCTAAATTTTAATCGTTTTAATCCCGTGGAGGGTCGATCCGGTACATGAAACGCTATCGATTTGTAAAGATAAAATAAAAAAATATAATACTTTTTTTTCAAAACTCGTATTAATTTACGCACCTACGAAATTAATTTATTTAAGAAAACGTCAACTGAGCGGGTTCAATGACTTGTAGTTAGTAGTTGGAATTGTGTACAAACTATCTACAGGTCATTGAACTCGCTCAGCTGTCGTTTTCTTAAAGAAATTAATTTCGTACATGCGTAAATTAATACGAGTTTTAAAAAAAAAGAAACTTTATTTTTTTATTTTTAACATAAGTAAGTTTGTACGGAACGCTCAGGGCGCGAGTCATTTCGGTTTTAATTATTTGATTTTATAACAAACATTGTGGATTTTTCCTACTAACTAATTACAAAGATTAATAAATGGGGTGCCAAGATTTTAACAAAATTTTTACCTGGCAAAATATAATCAAGTATTATAATGCTATTTATGACATTTGGTCTTTAATCAAATGATTTATTGCAGCAAACAATCTTCAGACAATAAACGTTAATGCTTCTTTAAGGTTAATTTCTTTTTTTTTTAAATTGGGTACTACGCACTTGCATTAATAGAAAAAAAACCGGCCAAGTGCGAGTCGGACTCGCCCATGAAGGGTTCCGTAGCACCAAGTAACATAATATAAAAGTTCTTGTAATGTGTTGTAACTTTTATCGATGTTTTAATAATAGTGTATTTTTTTCGATTTATGACGCATTAAAAAAAAAACTACTTACTAGATTTCGTTCAAACCAATTTTCGTTGGTAGTTTTTATAGTAATGTACATCATATATTTTTTTTAGTTTTATCATTCTCTTATTTTAGAAGTTAGAGGGGGGGACACACACACATTTTACCACTTTGGAAGTGTCTCTCGCGCAATCTATTCAGTTTAGAAAAAAATGATATCAGAAACCTCAGTATCATTTTTGAAGACCTATCCATAGATAGCCCACTAGCATGGGTTAGATGAAAAAAAAAATTTGAGTTTCAGTTCTAAGTATGGGGACCCCCAAAATTTATTGCTTTTTTTCTATTTTTGTATGAAAATCTTAATGCGGTTCACAGAATACATCTATTTACAAAGTTTCAACAGTAAAGCTCTCATAGTTTCGGAAAAAAGTGGCTGTGACATACGGACGGACAGACAGACAGACAGACAGACATGACGAATCTATAAGGGTTCCGTTTTTTGCCATTTGGCTACGGAACCCTAAAAAGACATTATTTTTAGTAGGTTACCCGGAACTGAACTATTTACATTAGGAGTTATTTAAAAAAAAATGGTTAGGTTAGGTTAAAACTGTGACCTGTTACAGGAACGACAAGAAAGAAAAAAAAAATGATTTTGCGTAAAAACTGTTATTCCAACTGAAATATTTGACTAAATAAAAAATGTTAAAAATACTAGTTGGTAAACAAGTTATAGTTTAAACGTTCATTTCCCAAACATTAGGTAGGTTTGCGTTAAAAAAAATTGTCAATAGATTTTTTGTAAGTAAATTATGCTTAAAATTTTCTGGGAATTGAAAATTTGTCAAATTCCTTTCGGTCAAACAGGAGCGACCCTAATAAATGACTAAGTGTCCGTCCACACGGTGCGGTGCGGCTCCGGCGCGGCGCCGGAGCGACGAATCGGCGGGCCGTACGAGCAGGGTGGCGTCACTCGTGTGCCCGCTGATTCGTCAATCAGGCGCCGCGCCGGAGCCGCACCGCACCGTGTGGCCTGGCCCTGATTTGATTATTTCCGTTTTTTTTTTAAATAGATGATGACTGATTTGATTATTTCCTTTTTTTTTTAAAGATTGTGAAACGAATTTTGGCCCATCCCTAAATATTATACAAAATTCCCAAGTCGTTAGACTTTTTAGACAGATTATATGGGTTTAATTTCCTTTTTTTTTCTTTTTTATTGATAGGCTTGCGTTTGACCACCATCTCACCTGATGGTAAGCGATAATGTGTTCGACGATAGGGCACGCTACATTAGTGAATCGATTCTGCTCGTAATTCTGATCAAACTATTTTCAAGTTTTGTGCATTTAACGTTACACGTTGTAACGGGTCATGGTGGTCATGGGATCATGGTAGGTAAGTACTCTGTGTTCGTAAACCGATAACATGGAAATAAGTAATTGTGAAGAATTCTTTGTATTTACTGTCCAGTCAATACTCTTCATTGAGCCGTAATCGCGGCTCGCTCGGGACATACGAAATAAATATTATATTTTTAACTGTTGTAGACGGTTAATTTGTAGTATAGTGCGTTTCACATAAGAAGTTCCTTCGCCGTAATGTTGGCTCCCCTGTCTGCCTGAAAAAAGAAAAGAGTTGCCTTATACTCTGGTAAAATTGTTGCACGAAATTTAAATCTTTGCTAATTTTTTATTTAAATGACTACAAAAACATTGATTTGTACATCCATATTCTAGTGGCAAACAAATGAACCATTCATACGAAAACATGGCTTGATAGACTTAGTATCCAACCTAAAAATATTAACAAAAAAAAAAAAAACAAATTAATACGCGCTAAACTGTGGGTAGCCGCACAAGTCAGTCAAGTACAGTGGAGCAGCGCGCGCGCATCACCTGCTGTTTGTGAGATATTCAAAAGTTGACTAGTGTTATACAGACGTTACTAGTGGCGAAACATTGATAAGCAGCTCGTCTCCAAGCCCCGCTAGTGTCGTGAATGAGTGAGCCCCTCACCATGGTCTGCCACGCCAACTCCAGCGAAGGTAACGTACCGCACCCGTCGATATATATCGTCGCCCTTCCCGCTAACTGTCCTATTTCAAAAACTGGCGTATCTGCGTATTACCTACGTGTTCATAACATTATTTCGAATAAGTTCTTTCTCATTAACCCAAAGCGAACGCCGACGTTCGCGCTGTCATTGTATTTCTGTTGTGTCACGATTGAAAGGCTAATCGTCGTATCTGTGTCGTTTACCGTTTAGAAGATAATCACGCACTTTGTTTTGTGTAAGTGTAAAAGGAGGGAAAATATATCCTCACTACCTTCGTACCTTAGGGCTTTAGGGTTACTACTAAGTTAAAGAATAAGCCAAGACTGATATAAAACAACTTATTGATTAATTAAGCTACAGCTAACGCAACTATAGGAACATGATTGTAGCGCCCGAACGAAAATCGGTTGCCCTGGAAAAATATCAATTACTAGTTAGGACAGTTAGCAGGGAGGGTGACGATATATGTATTATTACGTACTAGGTACATTAGGCGTGCCGAACACTCACTTCAATCAACTTGGGTGTAATGTAATCCGTACACCTTAAACATTCATCATCATCATCATCATTTCAGCCGATACACGTCCACTGTTGGACATAGGCCTCCCCCAAGCGTCGCCACATCGAACGTTCCTGTGCGTCCCGCATCCATCGGTTTCCTGCCACCTTCACCAGGTCATCGGTCCACCTTGTAGGAGGCCTTCCAACACTGCGTCTTCCGGTACGCGGTCGCCACTCCAAAACCTTTCGGCCCCAACGGCCATCTGTTCTACGAGCAATGTGCCCTGCCCATTGCCACTTAAGTTTGGCAATTCTTTGTGCTATGTCGGCAACCTTAGTTTTCCTGCGGATCTCTTCATTTTTTATTCGATCACGCAAGGAAACCCCGAGCCTAGCCAATTACACGGTGTTAAACGAAACGCGTAAGTGCCACGAAATTCATGGCGCTTAAGACATTTTGGTCGCGAAAAAAGTATCTTCTAAAAAGACATAATGCCAATGTAGCGCCGCAGCGAACTTTTGTTTTAACTTTTCAGTATTTTGATCGACAAATAGTTTCCATAAAATGGCTTGTCTATCACTAGAATATAAGTCGATGACCGCACCTCACACACTATGTTCTACATTCGCAGAACATCACTATGACGCTTATTAATCCATTAAAATAGCCTGCCCGGAGGACACAGTGGAGCACACAGTCGCGGTGTGCCCTGCTTGGGCGGAGCATCGCCGTGCCCTCGTGAGGGCGATCGGCGGCGGAGACCTCTCGCGCCGGGCCTTGGTCGAGGCCATGGTCCGGAGCGAGTAGGAGTGGCAGGCGGTCGCCGACTTCTGAGAAGCAGTAATGCTCGCTAAGGAGGAGGCCGACCGTACCAGGCAACGGCGCTCTCGCCGCCGCCGGGATTCCGATCCCGATTTCCAGCCACCGTAGGCGCGGGCTTGCGGACAGTCAGCAATGGGTAGTTCGCTGTCCGGCCGTCCGGTAACTGTCCGGGTTATCAGAAAGGGCGCTCGAGCCCCGGTATGAAGGCTTGAAGGAACGGGATGGGTTTTTTAGTCAGTAAGAGTATGATACTATATCCCGCTCCGCCCAAGAGCGGGGATTGTCATTGGATGATTTTTCCCATCGAAAAAAAAAATCCATTAAAATAGCCTGACACGCTTAGAGGTATACTTGACAGGTTCGCATGCAGTTCTACCTGTCAGGTAAGTTTGTGTGGAAACCTGCACAGGTGTGCAACATACACGCTCCGGGTTACTGTACTGTACATAGAAATATAAAAAAGTTTTGGAGTGGCGACCACGTACCGGAAGACGTAGCGTCGGAAGGCCTCCAACAAGGTGAACCGATGACCTGAGTCACGTAAAATCAAACAAGCCAAATATCGTTGAAGTTTTATAGTCGTTCGATCGAAGTCCTATCCAAAAGCGGTATTCACGATCTATCGACTTATTTCCAGTCACATTAGTAAGTATTCTACCAGGATAATGTCATATCGATTTTTTTTAATCGACAAATTTCAAACGACTTTAAAATCGTTCTCGTTCAAACTCGATTGATGGATATGAATACGGAAATAATCTTAACGACTAAATCGTTATGGTTTTGATTACGAACGAACGGTGAATCGAGCTACTGGCCGGGGTCGCGGGAATCCGATGGATGCGTGACGCACGTAGGGTTCCCAGATCAAAATATCAAAAATCTGGAGAAAATTCCTGACATTCCATGAAATTTCCGGACAATCTTGTTATTTTTTATTAAAATCGTTACGCATCGTGCAAGTAAATAAACTAACCAAATCGATTGCCAAATCGTTCGAATTTTGACACGTGCGCGGTGAAATGGTAAGGGGTGAGGGGGAAGCGCCTCTCTGTCGCCTGTGAATAAAAATAATTAATAAATAATTTGGTTTTTTCATTTTTTATTTCACTCTTCACTTATTTGTAGAAATTCCGGACGGTTTAAGATTCTCCCCGCATTCCGGACAAAGACCTATATTTCCGGACTTGTCCGGAAAATTCCGGACGTATGGCAACCCTAGACGCACGGGACCGGTCGTCGTGGCGACGCTTGGGGGAGGCCTATGTCCAACAGTGGACGTCTTTCGGCTGATATAATGATGATGACATAATGACAACGTAAGGAACTGTTAAAACTTTTAGCTGAGCTCTACGAGTGAGAAAAAAAACAAAAAAAAACCGGCCAAGAGCGTGTCGGGCCCCGCTCAGTGTAGGGTTCCGTAGTTTCCCGTCCGTCACAATAAGTGTACCCACTAATGAGTTTAAAAAAATGCTTGCATATACGATTATACTACAAACTTAGTCCAGAAATTATTTTGTCTTTTTTGTACAAAAACTGTTCTTTCCATCAAGTTCAAAATAATTTTCCTAGGAAGTCCTTATAAAGTTCTACTTTTCAGATTTTTTTCATATTAAGATTTCTAAACTTGTGGCTCAAAAGTTAGAGGGGGGACACACACACATTGTTTTTTACTTTTGGAGCGATTATTTCCGAAATTATTGACATTATCAAAAAGTGATTTTAGTAAACCCCTATTCATTTTTAAATACCTATCCAACAATATATCACACGTTAGGGTTGAAATTAAAAAAAAATCACTTTCCACACTTTTTTTCTTTTTACATATAGGGGGGCTACCCTAATAAAACATTTTTTTCCAATTTTTATTTTACCACTTTGTCAGCGTGATTGATATACATATTGGTACCAAATTTCAGCTTTCTAGTGCTAACGGTCACAGAGATTAAGCAAGGACGGACAGACAGACAGACAGACATGGCGAAACTATAAGGGTTCCTAGTTGACTACGGAACCCTAAAAAGACGTTTGCGTACTTACATAGCCAACAACACTCAACAAAATTATTTAAAATCACAAATTTCACTAGCTAATTGCTAGCTTACACGGAACTGATTCACCCCCGTACTAGTATAAACTGTATTACGGTGAAACAGTATTCCTCGGCCGCGGTTTATACCTATTAGTTCATACATTAGACTAGTGGCACTAATAATATAACAAATAATTAATTAAATGTAACAAATCAAAGAAAGACGTTACTAACGTTAGATACAGCGGGTATACATCAAATATTGTCATTCGCTATTTTATGAAAAGGATGGAGCTATTCTGTACCCCTAGCCAAGTTGCTAATCTGCAATAGTTAACGCTAGTAGAAAGCTTCAAATGTACAGGAATGACGTCATTTCAACGCTCAGTCACGTGGTCAGAACAAAAGATTCGGCGACGCGGCCAACTCGAAGCGTTCGACGCAAGCGAAACTGTTGTAACTTGGCTAAGGGGGCTGTAGACCCTAATCTAATGTTATGTTTAGTTTATACGAAACCTGAATAGTAAGTAGTTTGTTCAGAATCAGTACCTAACTGAATCGATTGCAATATTTTCTACTCCATCTATACTAATATTATAAAGCTGAAAAGTTTGTTTGTTTGTTTGAACGCGCTAATCTCTGGAACTACTGGTCCGATTTGAATGATTCTTTCAGTGTTGGGTAGTCCATTTATCGAGGAAGGCTATAGGCTATGTTATTTTTTTCAGAATTAGGGATCCGTAATAAAATTGCTATTTTGTAACACAAGGTGTAAAATCGAAAACCTATTTTTGCGTGCGCTGCAAAAACTATTGACAATAGAACAAAATGATGTACTACGGGTTTGTAGATCCCATTAAGATCTACAAAAAAGTCCGCGAGAACATATATCTAGCTATCATGGTTTAATCACAATAACCGATTTTGTGTTCAAAATAATTATTAAATCGTCTGAAGAAAAAAAAAACTACGTTAAATATGTATCGTAATATTAATCTTTATCGAAATTAAGCATTATGTTATCAAGAGTATTTATGTAGAAGTAAAATACTTTTTGTTTCATCTCAATCGGATATTTCGTTTAAAAGTTATCACGTGTGTAAGATGTTAAGAGTTGGTACCACGGAAACGAGAAAAACGCGGGTGAAACCGCGGGGCACAGCTAGTGTTATATATTTTTCCAAAAGTGTTAAAAAAAAAGCGGCCAAGTGCGAGTCTGACTCGCCCATGGGGTTCCGTAGCAGCAAGTAACGTAATATAAAAGTTTTTGTAGTTCGTTGTAACTTTGATCGATGTTTTAATAATAGTATATTTTATTTAGATTTATGACGTATTAAAAAAAACTACTTACTAGATCATATACACATAATTATTTATTTAGTTTTATCATTTTGTTGTTTTAGAAGTTACAGGGGGGAAACACATATTAGGTATCACTTTGGAAGTGTCTCTCGTGCAAACTATTCAGTTTGGAAAACAAATGATATTAGAAACCTCAATATCATTTTTAAAGATCCATATGAAGCCCACACGTAAGGGTTTGATAAAAAAAAAAATTGTTTATGTTCTAAGTACGGGGAACCCCCAAAATTTATTGTTTTTTATTGTTTCTATTTTTGTGTGAATCTTAATGCGTTTCACAGAATACATCTACTTATCAAGTCTCAAAAGTACCTATAGTTCTTAGTTTCGGAAAAAAGTGGCTGTGACATACAGACGGACAGACAGACAGACATGAAGAATCCATAAGGGTTCCGTTTTTTACTATTTGGCTACGGAACCCTAAAAAGGTCTTATACGAACAAAGCGTTTTGGGAATACATCTATTGTGCGTACAGCCAAGGAGTGGAATTCCCTGCCGGAGTCTGTGTTTCCTGATAGCTACAACTTAGGGGTCTTCAAGTCATGAGTGAATAGGTTACTGCTAGGCGGGCGTGCTCCATCGTCGACCACATCATCGCTTACCATCGGGTGAGATGGAGGTCAAACGCGAGCCTGTCAACGAGACAGGTCACGGTAGGTAATAAAGGGTATTAGGCGCCATCGCACAGCTGGGTGCGGGAGCTAAACAACCCCTCAGTCGCCCGTTTAGCCCGGTGACCATGTATTTGTGCAGACAACCAGAGGCCTAAGTCTGCTATTTTTATAAATTCGTCATTCCAACACGATCCCATTGTCATTTTGCTAAAAGTTTGTAATCTGTTAATTCATAATGATCGATCATTGATCGGTCTATGGTCTTGTAATAGAATTGTGGTAGAACGACAATATCGGGCTTATTAAAAGCACTAATTGCGCAATGACGTCGTAATGGTAGGTCACTGATCAAAGGAACTGTCAAAATTTTTGCAGATTACCGCATATGTCAGATATTCATTTTTGGCATTATGTACGAGATTACCATTCTATGCCATTTCTTTCAACAGAGTGTCAGTAGTTGACCATCGGAAACTCATAGTGACGCCATTATATTAGTCGGGGCTCTTAAGTCACATGGCCTCGCCTCGTCTCGTCTCGCGCCTCGCCTCGCCGAGTCCAGCCGGAGACCAGACGAGCCGAGGCGAGGCCATGTGACTTAAGGGCCCCGACTAACCTCTCGAGAGTGTTGAGCTAGTAAAACGTCTGTAGCTGTGCTATTGGTGTTCCAGACGGTGAGCCGCCTGCGAAGCGGCCCGCGCCTTCTATCCGTGTCGGCAGCGGCTTCAAGTGGAACCTGCAGGTCAGTACCGAGTTCATGTCGGCGGCGTCGCCTCCACAGAAGTCTCCATACAAAGCGCGCTCGAGCAACGCACACATAGACACCGTTCACGGACGCGATATCTCGGAGCGCCTCGACCAATCGTCGAACAGTTCCGGCTCAAACGCTCATTAGTGTGCGACCACCCAGCGTAGGTATAAAAAGTAAAGTACATGCATGAGATTGTTTTCTGTAGTTCTGTACCTATCTATTTTGCGCTGTAGCCGAGTCGACGTGCCGGAGCTTCTGATCCGCTTTCGTTTCGTGGTTACGTAACGTGGACGACTGTTTGACGCCAAGGGAAAAGGCGAGGCGGTGACGATCCGCTTCTGAGTTGATATGTGTGCTGTACGGCCCAAGCGCCCGAAAAGTGCCATAAAACAGTGTCTTTCCAAAGCCTACTCCTTGCTAACGGCCAGGTTAAGGTTTGAAAAAAATATACGTATCTTTATTATAGACTCATGAGCATTATCAATATCAACATTTGATTTTTCGTGCGATTAATACTTTTGTCTAAAAAATATATTAAGCAATTTCGCAACTTTTCTCTACTCCTTCGAAACTGCTTGGATCTTTAGAAACATTTTTACACATAAAAATTGGTGGTTAAATATTCTTCGTCAATCTCATGTACCTATGTGCTTCACTTTTTAGGGTTCCGTAGCCAAATGGCAAAAAACGGAACCCTTATAGATTCGTCATGTCTGTCTGTCTGTCTGTCTGTCTGTCTGTCTGTCTGTCTGTCTGTCTGTCTGTCTGTCCGTCCGTCCGTATGTCACAGCCACTTTTTTCCGAAACTATAAGAGCTATACTGTTGAAACTTTGTAAGTAGATGTATTCTGTGAACCGCATTAAGATTTTCACACAAAAATAGAAAAAAAGCAATAAATTTTGGGGGTCCCCATACATAGAACTGAAACTCAAAAATTTTTTTTTCATCAAACCCATGCGTGTGGGGTATCTATGGATAGGTCTTCAAAAATGATACTGAGGTTTCTAATATCATTTTTTTCTAAACTGAATAGTTTGCGCGAGAGACACTTCCAAAGTGGTAAAATGTGTGTCCCCCCCCCTCTAACTTCTAAGATAAGAGAATGATAAAACTAAAAAAAATATATGATGTACATTACTATAAAAACTACCAACGAAAATTGGTTTGAACGAAATCTAGTAAGTAGTTTTTTTTTAATGCGTCATAAATCGAAAAAAAATACACTATTATTAAAACATCGATCAAAGTTACAACACATTACAAGAACTTTTATATTATGTTACTTGCTGCTACGGAACCCTTCATGGGCGAGTCCGACTCGCACTTGGCCGGTTTTTTTATACCTACGCTAGGCGCTCGCACACTTGTCAGCGCGTTGCGCCGAACTGCGGCGATTGAGCCGAGATATCGTGTCCGTGAGCGTTGTCTATGTGTGCGTTGCTCGAGCGCGCTTTGTACCTATGTAGATTGTTTTCTGTACCCATTTATTTTTTGGTCCAAGCCTCAAAGTGTCATGTGTGCAGACGCTGGCGGCGGCTGCGGACGCGGTGGAGTCGGGCGGCAAGTCGCCGGTGTCGGCGCTCAACGAGCTGGGCGTGCGCGTCGCCTACAGCGTGCTGCGGCAGGGCGGGCCCGCGCACTGCCCCAGCTTCCACGTCGCCGTCACCGTAAGTACCAAGTAGCCAAATCTACTCAGAAACACTTTCGTCACTTCTCTAATTAGGTATCTATTCCCCTAATCCAGTTGCAACACTTAATTTATAAAACCCGGTATTTGAAAATACCTTTTGAAGTTACGGTACTGAGCCACAAAACAGATAGGTACAGAAGTCAATCTCAATGTATACTTCACTTTTCATACCTACGCTCAACGGTCGCGCTAGGGTTGCCGTCCTGTCCTGGCAGCTGCGCGAGCGGTCTTACTATCATTTAAGGGCTTTTAATTGGCTATATTTTTCTTTTTTTAATTTGTAAGTATGACAGAGTGGAATACATACACCTTCGTCACACTTTCTTGTACTCATAAATTGCCGATAAAAAAGCAGAACGTCCCCTTTATATTTATATCAAGTCACTTTTATCGCAAGTCGGAACGCTGGAAAAGTATTCCTGCGTGCCGAATTGCGTCAAAAGCAATTATATCGCGAATCCGATCTAATATTCACAAAATTTGTCTGTGTAAAAAGTCAACCGACTTGGGTTGTTCGAACAAAGTTAATAATTATAATCTTTCTCTTCATCAGATTTGTTTATCATAAACGGAATACGCTAGACAACTTGACGTCATTTATTATACCTCAGAAATGTTAATAAAAATAAAGTACTTTTAATTAAAATAAAACTATTAAAATTCCAAGTCGTTTGACTTTTACAGACTTAGACAGACTCTAGTGAGTAATATTTGCATAGATAGAGTCTGTCTAATAAGTTAAACGACTTGGGTAATTATTAGGTTTTATTGAAATCTGATGTAGACGGGTTCAATAATCAAGGTTGATTAAGAGATAGAAATCATTGTTTACTAACAGAGGAACCTTATGAAAAGTATAGAATATAAGTATTTTTAATTCATTAAACCCCAAGCGAACGCCGGCGTTCGCGCACCTATTGTCTTTCAATTGTGTCTGCAATTATCACAATTGAAAGGTTAAATGATTAAATATTATACAAAATTCCCAAGTCGGTTGACTCATTAGACAGACTATATCTGAATATTTGTAACGTTGCGCGTTGGTCCGATTTGTTATATCGCTTTTGCTGCAATTCGGAACGCAGGGTCTTTTCAGACAGCCCGCCAAAATAGAAAAACATCAATGTCAGATCGATATAAATAAAAAGGCCGGTTTGTTTTGTTTTGTTGTGATATTATTTTATCATTGTGATTAGTGCGTGTGAGATTAGCGTCCGCGATTAATGTGTTCGGTGGAAAGTGGTTACAAAGTGTTGTTTATTCTCTTTTACGATTAATGACTTGCTTTACGGGCATCTCCTAACCCCTAAGCGAACATTACGTAGGTGTTGCTTTCAGTTTTGCCACAGTCAAAGTTAAAACCTACCGTCTAATGCGACGATTGACGTTTTTTACGACAAAAACAATCAATCATGATTGATGGAATTGATTGACGCTCATGGACGTGTAATGGTTTCTTTAAACATACTACGCGTTCCAAATGAGGATAAGAGCGCCGGCCATGTTGTGACGTTACGTCTTAAAAGCAAAAAAAGAAATTAGTTAAATTTAATTTATTTACGAATCATGAACGAAAAATCTCTGATCAAAATCCAGTTCTTCAATTTTGCTGATCTTTACGTAACTGTGTGAAGTGTCTGAGTAGTCATCACCGTCATCATCACTGCTGCTTTCCCTTATAAAATAAAACATGGATAATAGAGGTTTTTAATATTTATATCACTAACTGTTGTTTTAAATCAAAATAGGCATTATTACCTGTATTTATAACAAAATTCAATCTGAATACTCAGACGCACGAAGAAACACCAACAACAAAGATAAAATGGCAGCTGGCAATTTGAATTTTGTATTTAAAATGTAGCTAATAATGAAAATATAAAGAAAGTATATATTAACAAATTATAGTAATATAATTATACTACTATAATTCGTTAAATAATTATTATGAATATCTTTTTTATCTATTTCTTAATATGACTTAACTAAGGGTTTAACAAAATCATTAAAACGCAAATAAGCTTTTTTTGCAAACCATACTTTTCAATCAAAATTTGACAGATCGAGTTTATTGACTTTTCTCATTTGGAACGCATAGTACGCATAAAATGACTCCCATTGATAGGAAGACTACATTATGTCTATCAGAAAGAGCTGGCACATTTGTCCTTTGCTTAGGCTATACATAGTCGGAGACTGCAAATTAGTAACTTTATTTCCGAGACATAATTTTCATGATTGGATCAGTACTTTCGGAGCAGAGAAACAGTTGGTACTTTCAGAGATTTCCATCTGCAAACAAAAAAAAAGTATGAAAACAATGTTTACCTCTTTATAATATAAGTAAAACTATTTACAGGCAGTTTCGAATAGCCAAGAAGTCATCAGTAAAAAAAAATTATGGTAATTGCACATTCCAAACCATAGTTCTCTAAGTAGAAGAATGTGCATCAAACTCCATGGACACAATCATGTTATCAACACTAATATTACAGAGGTAAAGTTTGTTTTTTGTTTGTAGGAGGTAATCACTGGAAGTATCGGTGCCATAGCTACATTTTTTTCACCGATAAAAAGCTGCTTAATTCCCGAGTGCCATAAGCTATAATTATATTAAGCGGAAGCAGAGCTGCAGGCAAAAGCTAGTTCCAAATACGACAATTAAAGTTTCAGTTTGCTACTATACTACTTTTTATAAAATAAACTTTAAAAAAAATTAATTCTAATTAATGCTTTAAAAAATTAATGTCAAAATTAAGATGAATTATTTATTTCCAAACTTTAAATTTACTTCTCAAAATTAGTCATACAACAGAATAGTGATGTCATTACTTTTTAAGTAAAAACTTTTAAAGTTGAAACTACGTAATTACTGTGTGAGATTTGCGAATGTAATGCAAAGTTTGAAAATGGCGCCAGTGACTGAAAAATTGAAGGGCAGTCGTTTGTCTTGGTGTGGTCATGTAAAGAGGATGGAACGTATGTCACAAAAAGTGTCATGAGTTTACATGTGGATGGATGGAGAAGGAGGCCATAAATAAAGGTGGATGGATTGTGTGAAGAGTGATATGAAAGAAAAGGAAGTTAGTGATAGCGTGCAATTGTCCGCTCATGGCCTCAAATGGGCAATCCCCTTTGGTGGAGTTTTAGCCTTTTGTGTTTTGCTGGTTCACTCAGAGCTATGGCTAGGGTGTTGCCATGAGTCAATAGTTCTTTTTTTTTTTGGTGGGTAAAAATCATCCCAATGACATCTCTCGCCCTTGGGCGGAGCGGGAGATAGTGTCAGACTACTGTCTAAAAAACCCACCCCGTTCCTTCTTGCCTTTCATACTGGGACCTAGCTGTCTTTCGGAGCCAACCCTGGCCCCAGTAGGCTTCGACCCAGCTGGGTGGACCCCTGCTGTTGCTGACAGCTCCTTGAGGCGCGCGGGAACATTGCGCGCCGTCGACGACTTGAGCCCGATCCGGGCAGTTACTGGATGGTCGGACAGCGAGCTACCAATTGCTCGCAGTCCGCATTTCCGCAAGCCCGCGCCTACGGTGGCCGGAAATCGGGATCGGAATCCCAGCGGCGGCTGGGGCGTTGTAAGCGCCGTTGCCTGATGCGGTCGGCCTCCTCCTTTGCTAGCATTACTGCTTCGCAGAAGGAGGCGACCGTCCTGCCACTCGTCTCTCCGGACCATAGCCTGTACAAGGCCCGATGCGAGAGATCGCCGCCGCCCCGCTTGTCCCCTCAAAGGCACGGTGATGCTCTGCCCAAGCGAGGCAAACCTCCATTGTGTGCTCCACCGTGTCCTCCGGGCGTTCAGCACAGTGGCGACACCCGGGCGTCACTTCCGCACGAATCCGGTGCAGGAATCTCCCGAAATTTTGCCATGTGTCAATAGTCGATCTTTGTATGACTTAGCTATGCGTTATATTTCCTCCTTTATGGCTCCAATTTGTAGATGCTCGTGTAGTTCAAACGTTAAGGAACAGATAAGATAGTGAGTGGCACACGTCAGTCGTGGGAGTTATAATTAAAACAAAGGCAGTATTTAGCTAGTTCCCGGTACTGACACAAGCCACCACTGTGTCGACTGTGTTCCTCCTACAGCTCGTGTGTTTACCGTGGTGTTTATCAGTCACTGATGTACTGTACGTTCCAAATGAGAATAGGATCGATTGCCATGTTGTAACGTCACGTCCTACTGTCAAATCGAAGAAATATTGGCAAAATTGAAGAACTTGGAGATGAGTAAAATTGAAGAACTGGATTCTGATTAAAATTTTTTCGTTCACAGTTTGTAAATAAATTAAATTTTTCGTAAATTAATTAAAGTTTAAAAATTTTTTTCCTCGATTTGACGGTAAATCGTGACGTCAGAACATGGCAAGCGACCCTGTTCTCATTTGGATCGCGTTGTAGTTCAGTGAGTGTGATTGTGTTTGGCACAAAAGAAAGTGTAGTTTGGTGGTCGTTACGCTTCCAAGTGTTGGAGCTGCCTACAGCCTCTATACCAGACTGTAGAACCAGATAACTGTGGAAGAAAGTTACCTTAGTACCTTTTTCTGATACGAGTATCTCTGTGTAGCTACCCAATGAAATCGTTGTTCTAAATAACACATTTCTACTCTATTTTTCCATATCTACTTAAGGCTTATAGTTCCTTGAACCATCTGGCCAAAATTATGTGGACGCATCTCTTGCACCCGCCTAGGCGGCAGTACGCAAATCTGTTCATTTATTTGCGGCCAACAGCGCCCGGAAAGCGTGCGGCTGACCTTTAAATCTATTTGCTTTGTGAAATATTGATTGATTTACATATGCAATGTTCACTTTGAAGAATATTTAACCACCCATTTTTATGCGTAAAAATGTTTCTAAAGATCCAAGCCGTTTCGAAGGAGTATGGAAAAGTTGCGAAATTGCTAAATATTTTTTTTAGACAAAAAAAGACGAAAAAATCAAATGTTGATAATGTTGTTCATGAATCTAAAATAAATATATATTTTTTTCAAACCTATTAACCTGGCCGTTACCGAGAAGTGGGCTTCAGAAAGTCACTGTTTTATGGCACTTTTCGGGCGCTTGGGCCCTAAGTCTATGACGTGACGCAACCGCATAAGCACTCCCACCGCTTGTCCCCGCTTTGCTCCGCTATTGTGCTATGGCTTGCCTTGCATAGACTTCGTAATATTTAGAATATTCAATTTAAATGTTTTATTTTTATTTTTGTAAGAAAATCTGATGAACATGATACGTATTGAACATTTTTAAAAGTCATAAACCAAAAGTTCTTGTTTTTGAGGTTAGTAACATAGTCCTGAAAGGTTGACAGTGTTATACAAATAAGCCTGTATTTATACAAGGTGTCGTTTTGAAACTGCAAAATATTTCAGGAGGTAATTATGTTAGTGATTCTCGACCCGAATCAATAATAAAATAAGTAGGTATTTTTTTTTTCTTATTTATGTAAATCGGTATGTGTGAACTACGTTTCTTAAAAAGCAGCCAGTCTGATACCTGCCTTATAATCCAATCATCATCCCGCACGCCACACCCTAGCCACGCCCCCGCTGCCATCGATCAATCGAATTAGTTTAGTATAATTAAAACATAAAATAACAAGTATTACTGATTATAGACCAGGTATCGTTTTTTCACATGATTATTTATGAGTTTTATTACAACCTCCTAAAATATTTTGCAGTTTTAAAACTGCACCTTGTATTTCTTGTGTACATGTGTTACATAACTCCTTCTAGATAGTTTGACCAATTTGCATTAAATCTGGTGTGCATATGTTTGAATGAGTCTCGAGATGGTTGAAAAAGACAATTGAACTTGATAGGCGCCATTGCTATTGAGTTCTCTATTTTCTGAGTCTTTATTCCTGAATGATAAGCCACTGCAGTAAAGCTGCTAAGGTAGGTGCCAGATAGCCGTGGAAAAAATTGTCATTGACCCTCCTAAATTTGTTGACATTCGTAATTTCGTTAAATACCTTTTTTATGGTGGGTAAACTCATCCAATGACAACCCCCGCTCTTGGGCTGAGCGGAAGATAGTGTCAGACTCTTACTGACTAAAAGACCCACCCCGTTCCTTTTAGCCTTCATACCGTTCGTTAAATACCTGGGGTTTTACTTGGACGCCATACGTTAGTATGACATGGAAAGACCATATTAAGCACAAACGAAACGAAAAAAATAATCGATTCGAAGAGCCAAAACAACATCCTAAGGGCCATAAGTGAAGCGGCTTTAACCCACCAAAATTTTTTTTTTCAAGAAAAAAAAATTCGTACCTACCTAATTTCAAAAAAACATACTTAAAGCTGTCTTAAATCGACATGTATCGTGATCCTTTACACGATCTAGTAATGAAAGGCAGTTCATTGTTTGTTTTTCGGGTACTACGCAGATAAATTAGGAAAAGGTCAATTTACTTCATTCCACGGTTATGTTTAGCTAATTACACTGTAGCTCGCAGTACCGTAACTAGGGCGGTGCCAGCAGTGGCCAGGCACAGCGCGCAGACCCTGGCGGGGCGCAGAAATGAACGAACCGGGACTCAAGTATCGTATTATTCGTGGTATTTAAGAAAAGAAAAACGTACTATTTTTAGCGTGTAACCTACCCCAGGCCGAGTATGAAAATTTTCGAGCTTCTCTCTCTTGTACCTACTGGTAAAAAAAATTAGAGTTTGGTAACATTAACACATGGGGCGCCGTTATAGAAGCTCGCACTGGGCATAAAAAGCTAGTTAAGGCACTGGTAGCTCGTGTGGAGGCAGGACCCGATCTGGCTACACACACAAAACCATATACCTAAGTCATAGTCTTAAGTCTTAAATATTGCCACTATCCAATCTGAAGTAGGTCCAAAGGTGGTAATTACATAAAATTCTATTCTCAACCTGCCTACTTGGGCATGGATGGCCAATGGCTAGGTTGAAAGATAGTAATAAGTCAATTTTGCCGCCCCTCATTTTTTTCCGTTCTGGGCAAATGCCCGGCTCGGCCCCCCCTATATCGGGCTCTGTGTGGAGCCATTAGGAGCAAGTTCTGAGTGTATCCATGAGTGCGTTGTGTCGTGTGCCGGCTGTGTGACATGAGTACGGCGGACGAGAGTGGCCGCATACGCGCCGTGCTGGAGCGCGCGCGCGACATGCACCCCATCTCCGTGCTCAACGAGCTGGGCGCGCCCTTCCGCTTCACTGACCTGGCCAAGGTCGGTGAGGAGCATTCGCCTTTCTTTGTAGTCGACGTCACTGTAAGTCAACGGTCTACCTATCAAACTTTTACATTAGCATAGCATAGTCCGCCTTTAATGTTCCCACTGTTGGGGCTCAGGTCTCCTCTCTAGGGGAGGGAATGGGCCGTAATCCACGACCACCACAGGTTTATTTCCCTTTTCGTCATATACCTACAGGGTTAGTTGTAAAACGATAACTTGTTTTCAGGACAGTATTACTAACATCATAAACAACAACTTTTGTTATATGACTTAACAAAACAATACATTTACCAAAAACAAACCTTCAAGATTTCGTTGTTCTATCTAACACATTACAACTCTGTATTTCGCTGTACCCACCTACGCTTCCCACGCACGATCTCCGCTCCTCTCCGCTGTTGTACTATCGCTTGCATCGCATAGACCTAGTAACATTTAGAATGTTTTTGTATGAAAATCTGAATTTTTTCAAGTCATAGAACAAAAGTTATTGTTTGATGTTCTTAACCTAGTCCTCTTAGAACTTGAAACGGAGTTGCCAGAGTTTTACAAATAACCCTGTAGATTTTTTTGCTGTTTTGTTTGGTTTTTTGTGAGTTAAGTGAAAATTCAGAGCAGTGGTAGCCGAGTGGTAACGGCCCCGACTTACCGAGTTGTAGGTCGCGGGTTCAAACTCAGCCAGGCGCCTTAACTTGTGTAATTTATTTCATCACCACTGCTCTCTAAACGGTGAAGGAAAACATCGTGAGGAAACCGGCATGTCCTACAACCAAAAATTCGAAGACATGTGACATTCAGCAGCACGCGGGTCCGCGTGGTAGATTACGGCCCATTCCCTCTCCTAGAGTGGAGTTCTGAGTCCCAGCTGTGGGAACATTAAAAAGGCTGATGATGATCAAAATAATTGGTATCACATGTTGTTGACGAGCTCATCTCACTTCTTGCTCTTTTTCCAATTCTTTAACCTTTGGCGTCGGTGTGATGCCTCGGTCACTTCACTCGCCCCTCGCAGGCAGATTCCTCTTCTGTAAAACTGTCTTAGTGGAAACTTAGGAGCAGTGACCTGTCACTTCTTAGCATCAGTTGAGTGAGTGGCCAATGTGACTTTACTTGAGGGAATCTTGTGTCCAGCCGACTGCGGACTGACACGATGATGATCATCTACCTCGTCAGTACAAGTGCGGGTGTGTTTGCCGTCAGGTCGCAGACATGCGCTTCGAGGGCTGGGGCCACAGCAAGCGGGAGGCGCGCGCGTCGGCGGCGCGCGCGTGCCTGGCCGCGCTGCTGGCGCGCGCAGGCCGCGTGCTGCCGGCGCCTAGCCCGCACCAGGACTTCACCAGCGACGAGCCGCATCGGTTCCCGGGTGAGTGTACTGTGTACTAAATGATAACAAATACCTAGTCAATAAGTAATAGCAAAGTTCCTTGAAAAATAATAGTGGGAAGCTTACATGTATATAGCCTCATAATGTTTTTTATATGAAGTTGAATTTAGTTATTTCCAAAATGCGATTAAAAAGCTGTGATATGTCATAATCTGCATTCTGAGCATTACTGGGCAAGAGCTCTATACTAATTTGGTCAGTTTTCTTACCGAACAACAAATCCCGCTTACCACCTACCTACATATAAGTGCTGGGAAAAGATCAATAATACACAAAAATTTTGTTATTCATCCAAATTTATTTTATCACCTTCAAAGTATGCCCATTCAGAAACGATACACTTAGGCCAACGAATAATCCAATCAACAAAACATTTTTTAAACGCTGTTTCCGAAATTGAGTTCAGTTCTCGCCGCGAATTCTCCTTTATGTCTTCTACAGATTGAAAACGGGTGCCACGAAGGGGTAATTTGAGTTTTGGAAAAAGATAGAAGTCGGCTGGAGCCATATCTGGCGAATATGGTGGCTGCTCGATGGTATTTGTTGAGTGTTTGGTCAAAAATTCGTTCACAATTATGGCCTTGTGCGAAGGCGCATTATCGTGGTGCAAAATCCAAGAATTTTCTTTCCACAAATCTGGCCCTTTTTGTCGAATTTGCTCTCTTAAATGCCGCATAACGCTCAAATAATATTCTTTATTTACTGTTTGACCTTCCGGTAAGAATTCCGAGTGCACAACACCGCGATAGTCAAAGAAAACAGTCAACATGACTGACTTTTTATTCGACTTTGGCGTGGTTTTGGTTCAGTTGGAAGGCGCCACTCCGAAGCTTGTTGACTTGTTTGCATGTCAAACTCGTAAACCCACGTCTCGTCGCCAGTAACAATGCGTTTCATTAATGTTGGGTCGGAATTGACTCGTTCTAGCATGTCCTCAGCGACTCTCATGCGATTGAGTCTTTGGAGAAAATTCAGGTCTTTTGGGACTAGCCGAGCGGCAACATGTTTCATACCCAAATTATTAGTTAAAATGGTACGAATCGACTCGTGAGATACAGAAAGTTCGGTGGCTATCTCTCTCAAACTTGAATGAGGATTTTCAGTCACTATTTCCTTCACTTTTGCGATGTTAACTTCAGTTGCAGAGGTTGATGGCCTACCAGAGCGAGGCAAATCTTCCGGCACATCTTGATCGCTTTTGAATGTTTTGTACCACTCATAAGCACGTGTTTTTGATAAAGTCGATTCACCGTAAGCCTTCTGTAACATTTTCAGTGACTCCGAACACGAAATTCCATTGGCGATGCAAAATTTAAGATAAACTCTTTGTTCGATGTTTTTGTTCATTATGAAATTCGCAATACACACTTGATATGATATATCTAAAAACAACACTGTATTTAATATAAAAAGATACATCTCAAACTCCGCGCCAAAATGGAAAACAGTTGTGCCAATCTAGCAACAAAAAAATTATCTAAAATTTGAATTTGGAACCATAAACAAATCATCCATTCCCGATACTTTTTTGACTGAATGTATATACCGCGGTCATTTTATTAGAAAGTCTCGTCTGCATAGACCTTTAATATTATTTCTGGCATTGTAACAAAAAGCCGCAGCTGTTGGATGCTAACACCCGTGGTACTGTGTCGCGCAGTGTCGGACTTCCAGTGCCTGGAGCCCGCGGTGAAGGCGGCGCCGCCCCCCGCGCCCGCGCCCCCCGCGCCGCCCGCCGCGCCAGCGCGCCTCGACGTCGCCAACGGGAAGGAAGGTCAGTACTACCACAAAGTAGATAGGTACAGAAGACAATCTCGTGTATGTACTTCACTTTTTATACCTACGCTCGGTGGACACACTAGTGAGCGTTTGAGCCGAAACTGTTCGACGAACAGGCCGTGGCGCTCGGCAAATCATGTCCGTGAGTGGTTTCTGTGTGCGTTGCTCGAGCGCGCTTTGTATGTAGATTCAAGATTGACTTCTGTACCTACCTATATATTTTTTGGTACCACTGCCGAGCGTGTCACGTGTGCAGCCCACGGCGGGAGCCCCATTAGTACTCCGAGATCGTATTTATCGGCACGAATCTTGAGCGCACGGCGTCAGAGTGGGGATCGCTTTGCGCATTCCATACATTGGCGAGCCAATCGTCGTCGTTGTTAGATACATGCAGCAAGCGCAGGGAACGAATCACGAATGACATCTATGACACGATGGCGCGGAGCCAATCACTGACACTCCACGCGCCCGCGTCCCACTTCATACCACTAAATAGGCCAGATAATATTAGACTTCTGCGCAAGTGAAGGTCAGCGCTCAAGATTCGCGCCGGTACCTGTATCTGTAGTGACGTGTGTGTGACAGAGAGCGGGTCGCCGGTGTCGTCGCTGTTCGGCGCGGCGTCGCCGGCGGCGCACAAGAGCCCCATCAACGTGCTGTACGAGAACTACTCCGGGCTCGCCTTCACCTGCACCTTCGGCGACGGCTCGCCGCTCACCGAGACGCAAGGTACGCCTGCCGACGACACCCGCCCACCACCCCGCCTGCCCTACTTACTGTCTCTGACTTCTTGTTTATCTATGTAAGGCGATTATCACACTGCCACGCACCACGCAACGTAGAGCCTGAATGCCTGATTAACGATGCTTGTAAGGATCTCCGTTTTTATAGAAAACACGCACAGGCCAACACCGAAAATGTATACACGCGCGTCCATGCAGATCACGCACCTACATGCGGAGAAACATGCGCACACGCGCGTGAGTGCGGGCGACACGCGAGGTCTGGCGCACTGGGTCTCGTTGTACCGTGCGTGATTTTGTATGAAATGAGAGCGTGCCAGCATGAATTTACAAAACGCACCTTCGCGCGTGAGCGCGTAAAAAATCCGCACGATGATGCAGATCTGCGCTCGCGCCAGTAAGCGCGTAGGTGCGTTGACGCGCAACATGCGTGATGCGTGGCAGTGTGATAACCGCCATAGGTCAGTCATCCTCATCTTCCAGCCCTTGTCCCATGTTACTTATGGTCGGCGCAACACGTTTTTTCTTTCCATTCTGTCCTGTCACGCTATCACTAACTCCCTTTTCTTTCATGTCACTCCTCGCATATCCATCCATCTTTTCTTTGCCCTCCCTCTTCACCCACGTTGTAACATCGCGGTCATTTCTGCCTGATCACTTAAAAAAATGTTCACTTGAATCCTGCAGCGTCGTTTGAAATTTTCCTTTCGAGTGAAAGCAAAAATGAACTTGGCGGTGGTCAGGCGGAAGTGTCTTTGAAGGTACATTCATAACTCTAGTGATATGTAAGCGCATTCTGTTCTCAATATTTAATAAGTGAAAAGAGATGAAACTCACGAGCTTCGCAAGGGTGGTCAATTTATACGCAAATCTAGCTCTTAATTACGCTTATTAGTAGATAAGAATTTATTACGTTCTTTAGAAGGTAGCCAAAAAACAGCGCGGCAGACAGACACACGCACAGCAGTGCTTTGAGAGTAAAGCGCATCGCACCGCTGTGTGTGTCGTTTTTATTTTGACAAATAGTTTCCATGAAAAGGGCTTGTCTATCACTAGAATATAAGTCAATAATCTAACCCTAATAATTAGCCAAGTCATTTGACTTCTTAGACAGGAAAGATAATATAAATATAATATTCCACAACTATCACACAACGCCGTCTAGTCCCAAGCTAAGCAGAGCTTGTGTTATGGGTACTAGACAACTGATAAACATAGGTACTTATATATTTCTAAATACATACATATTATAGATAAATTACACCCAGACACAGAACAAATGATTATGCTTATTATTATTATAATTATATTATGCAGATGAAAGAGGTTAGAATGGAAATGCTTTCCGATTTGTACAACGAGTGTCGCCGCTTGTCTCCCACCCTTTAACTGCACTACAGGCAATAAACCAATACGACAGACCACGCACACTTGATCGCAAGTTGAGTAGTTGAACTATGAGCATTGCCCTACTTTGTAGCACGCTTGCCCCGCCCACAAGGCCATTTTAACCCCTTTCGTCTGTTCTGTGGACTACACCACAAAATAGATAGGTACAGAAGACAATCTTATGTATGTAGACATTCTTATATATTTATACTTACGCTCGGTGGACGCACTAATGAGCGTTTAAGCCGAAACTGTTCGACAAGTGCGCCAAGACGCTCCGAGATATCGTGTCCGTGAGCGGTGTCTATGTGTGCGTTGTGAGAGCACGCTTTGTATGTAGATTGACTTCTGTACCTATTTTGTGACAATACGGTGTGCGTGTTGTAACGTAGTGTTGTGTTGCGCAGCGCCCCTGCAGCTGAGCCACAGCATGCGCTTCAAAGTGGTGTGCCAGATTAAGGAGCACAAGTTCGAGGGATACGGTAACACACACATTTTTTATTTACTTACTAACGCGTCCCTCAAGTATTACGTAAGCTGATCTTTTGCAACTCATGCTTTTCTTCCCCCTCTTCAGCAAAAGTAACCAAAGCTTCCTCCACCGTGCTTACGTTAACATATACAACAATAAATTTAGGATATGCAAATTTTGAATGTAGTTTAATTAGAATCAGTAACAGAGTCGATTCCAGTAATTTTTACACCATGTTATATTTTTTTGTCAAAAATATTTTAAAAACGTCACAAGTTGGACACCTCTTGGATGATTTTCATCCACCAAAAAAACCCTCAGACAGCTCTGCTGTGAAAATGTATTTGTGCGATCAACCAGGTCACATATAATAACTTTGTGATTTTTATGACACAGTTATGAAATATTGTGCATAGCTGCTTAACATAAAAATACTAGACACGTGTTTCGGGTTTCATATACACCGAAACTAATGTTCTACGTTACAATTCAGACCTCCCTCCCCTCTCCCATGACATCAAAAATAAGCAAAGACCCCCCCACCCCCTGTAGTGCTTACGTAATACTTGAATGACCCCTTACTACTTAGACATTACTACCTTACACCTTAAATCAACGAGGGTGTTAAAAAATTACGTTCATCAGTTGGTGGCACTAAGGCGTTAGGTTCGGGCACCTGTCAAAACGCATATGTTAATGACATTAGTTACGAAGTTAAGGCGTATAGCCCCTTGAACCATCTGATCGAAATTATGTGGACGCAACTCTTGCATCGCCTAGGCGGCAGTACGCAAATCTGTGCATTTATTTACGGCCAGCAGCGCCCGGAATGCGCTTTAAATCCATTTTCTCTGCGAGATATTGATTGATTTACATATGCAATGTTCACTTTGAAGAATATTTAACCACCAATTTTTATGTGTAAAAATGTTTCTAAAGGTCCAAGCCGTTTCGAAGGAGTAGGAAAAAGTTGCGTTGTTTTTTTTTTTTGACAAAAGTATTAATAATAGCATGAAAAAATCAAATGTTGATAATGTTGTTCATGAATCTTTATTATACATTTTTTCAAACCTATTAACCTGGCGGTTACCGAGGACTAGGCTACAGAAAGTCACCTGGCCCTTGACACCAACGTCAAACGTTATCAAAGGAAAGGACCTGACGGCTAAGTGGCGCCAACTGAATTTTCCTGAACACCCTCATACCATTCTACGTAGTCGCTCTACTGCAACGAGTTGGATGATTTTTACCTTCCGAAAAAAAAACCTTTGTAGGATCACTTTGTTGTCCGTCTGTTTGTCTTTCTGTCGGTCTGTTTGTCAATAAAATTGATCTCGAGAACGCGTAGAGGTATCGAGTTGAAACGAAAGCCGTATACTAAGGTCTGCGGTCCCTTGAAGCTGTCAAAGTCAAACTTGTAAGTTAACGGAAATAAAATATATTGCCATTTATGTCGCAAAAAAATGTATATTTCGACACTCAAGGGAACCAAAATTCTAGGGTATTATCCGTTGACGCAGAAACCTGAAATTTTGCATAAAGCAAGGTCTTATAACACAAATATAAGAATAAATCTGAAAACTGAAAAATTATTATTACGTCAAAAAAAAAGAAATGGCGATTTCGAAACAAACTTCGAGATTCCAATAAGGTAATTAGTCCAGTCAATATCGACACAAAAAAGCACAAACATTGCAAACGCGCTACTACTAACTACAATTTTTTCATATGTTGTTAGTTTCGTTGAGAGTAGTTTACACCCAAGTTTGCAACCCTGAAAACCCTGTGCTACTCCCATAGTGCTCGAAAAACTGAAATTTTGTAGGTAAGTTTGTACGGAATCCTCAAAGCGAGTCCGACCCGCACTTTCCCAGTTTTTCTACCGCTGAGGGTCAGAGAGTTTCGTCTTGGCTAGCATCAGGGAAATGCAGCGGCTTCTCCAGCGAGGCCGTCCAATTTTCTTGTTTTTTTAATTATGTATTTTGTAACAAAATGGGAAAACCGAGGTATGTGCTTATTTTTATGTTTGTAATTTTATTGTACTTTTGTGTACTGTCTGTTAATTTTCAGTGTTTCATAAAATAAATGTTTCATCTATCTTTATGTAAAAAGGACTAGAATCGTAATTATCAGTCTTCATAAATCTGATCAAACGGAGAGATTTCAGAACAGCTAAAGGCAAATTATTAACTGAGTCCAAGAGGTCTCGTGAGTCATGATGCCATAGGACACGTTAGGTTTTCTCAGAGGCTTGAGTGACTAGTGAGGCATCTACCACAAAATAGATAGGTACAGAAGACAATCTCATGTATGTACTTCACTTTTTATACCTACGCTCGGTGGACACACTAATGAGCGTTTGAGCCGGAACTGTTCGACGAGTGATCCGAGACGCGACCGAGACATCGTGTCCGTGAGCGTTGTCTATGTGTGCGTTGCTCGAGCGCGCTTTGTATGTAGATTGACTTCTGTACCTATACCTATATTTTGTGCATCTACCATGCTTTAAGTTAAATATGGTCTTTAGACGGTTTCCGTGACTCCGGGAATCTAGTGCGAACAGTAGATATTTTAAATAAAGAATGTTACAAAAAGAGAACTGTTCAGTAACTTCTGGGACCCATTTAGTTCATCATCATCATTTAGTCGGTCAGAAAGACGACTATAGTTGGACCTAGGCGACCCCCAAGTACGTTCTACCGCTACCCTTATAGTTGGTAAGGATTGTTTAAGTAAAAAAGACACATCAGCAAGTATTTAAAAATATGAAGATGGCGGATAGCGTAAAGGAGAGGCAAACCTCAACGGCTGCAGGAGATGCCTTGAAGTCAGGAGTCGCGTGGCCATTCCCGGCCACCATAGACACGCAGAAATACTAATAAATATGTATTTAAATTAATATGCCTTGGTTTCATTTATTAAATTTAATACTGTTTTCTGGATGGCCTCGTAATTTTGGGCGGTAGTGTATCTGATTCATAAATAAAGGCGAAATAAAAGGTGTTTGGAGATATTAATAAGGTCATTAAAGGGAGTGACTTTTCTTACAAGAATGGTCCTAAAGGCCACATTAAATCAATCCTAACTTGCATAGAGCGACGCTTTGTCTAACCTCCTCAAACCAATTACTGGGTAACTGCTCGTCCGATTAACGGGCTTCTGGTTCATTTTGGATTCATAAGAAATGTTATAGGATCGAGTAAGAAGCTAGCCAAGTTGGCGGCGGCGCGCTCGGCGCTCGCAGCGCTGGAGGAGGGTCGCTCGGGGCGCGCCGACACTGTGCCGGCCGCGGCGCCACAGGGAGCCCTGCACCAGACGCTAGCGGACCACATCGGCAAGTGAGTACAACAAGCTGGCGGCGGCGCGCTCGGCGCTCGCAGCGCTGGAGGAAGGTCGCTCGGGGCGCGCCGACACTGTGCCGGCCGCGGCGCCACAGGGAGCCCTGCACCAGACGCTAGCGGACCACATCGGCAAGTGAGTACAACAAGCTGGCGGCGGCGCGCTCGGCGCTCGCAGCGCTGGAGGAGGGTCGCTCGGGGCGCGCCGACACTGTGCCGGCCGCGGCGCCACAGGGAGCCCTGCACCAGACGCTAGCGGACCACATCGGCAAGTGAGTACAACAAGCTGGCGGCGGCGCGCTCGGCGCTCGCAGCGCTGGAGGAGGGTCGCTCGGGGCGCGCCGACACTGTGCCGGCCGCGGCGCCACAGGGAGCCCTGCACCAGACGCTAGCGGACCACATCGGCAAGTGAGTACAACAAGCTGGCGGCGGCGCGCTCGGCGCTCGCAGCGCTGGAGGAGGGTCGCTCGGGGCGCGCCGACACTGTGCCGGCCGCGGCGCCACAGGGAGCCCTGCACCAGACGCTAGCGGACCACATCGGCAAGTGAGTACAACAAGCTGGCGGCGGCGCGCTCGGCGCTCGCAGCGCTGGAGGAGGGTCGCTCGGGGCGCGCCGACACTGTGCCGGCCGCGGCGCCACAGGGAGCCCTGCACCAGACGCTAGCGGACCACATCGGCAAGTGAGTACAACAAGCTGGCGGCGGCGCGCTCGGCGCTCGCAGCGCTGGAGGAGGGTCGCTCGGGGCGCGCCGACACTGTGCCGGCCGCGGCGCCACAGGGAGCCCTGCACCAGACGCTAGCGGACCACATCGGCAAGTGAGTACAACAAGCTGGCGGCGGCGCGCTCGGCGCTCGCAGCGCTGGAGGAGGGTCGCTCGGGGCGCGCCGACACTGTGCCGGCCGCGGCGCCACAGGGAGCCCTGCACCAGACGCTAGCGGACCACATCGGCAAGTGAGTACAACAAGCTGGCGGCGGCGCGCTCGGCGCTCGCAGCGCTGGAGGAGGGTCGCTCGGGGCGCGCCGACACTGTGCCGGCCGCGGCGCCACAGGGAGCCCTGCACCAGACGCTAGCGGACCACATCGGCAAGTGAGTACAACAAGCTGGCGGCGGCGCGCTCGGCGCTCGCAGCGCTGGAGGAGGGTCGCTCGGGGCGCGCCGACACTGTGCCGGCCGCGGCGCCACAGGGAGCCCTGCACCAGACGCTAGCGGACCACATCGGCAAGTGAGTACAACAAGCTGGCGGCGGCGCGCTCGGCGCTCGCAGCGCTGGAGGAGGGTCGCTCGGGGCGCGCCGACACTGTGCCGGCCGCGGCGCCACAGTCTCTCAAACCGCTGACGTTCCTCACGCACCGTCACTGAAAGACGGTAGGCTTATTAGCATAGCATAGTCGTCCTTATAATGTTCCCACTGTTGGGACTCGGGCAGGCCTCCTCTCTAGGAGAGGGAATGGGCTGTAATCCACCACGCGGACCCAGTGCGGTTTGGTGGATGTCGCATGTTTGCAAATTTTTGGTTCTAGGACATGCCGCTTTTTTTCCCGATGTTTTCCTTCACCGTTTTGAGAGCAGTGGTGATGAAATAAAAAAAAAAAACCGTCGACCTACAACTCGTGGGTCAGGGTTTTAGCCACTCGGCCATCACTGCTGTAGGCTTACTATAAAGTTTAGTTCCACTTATGCTGGTTTACAAAGCTGTTCGCCCCCAGGCTGGTGAACGAGAAGTTCAACGAGCTGATGAAGAACGACCTGGTACACTCGAAGCGCAAGGTCCTCGCCGGGATCGTCATCACCACGCACAACCGCATTGAGGACGCCAGGGTGAGTCCTACTGAGATACCATGGTTTCGTCCTCTATCAAAATCAAAAGCATTTATTTCAAATAGACCATTTGCATGCACTTTTGAATAGTCAAATATCGGTCAGTCAAACAAGTGAAGCTAAATTGCACGTTCCAAAGTGTAGATCTCTATGGAGAAGAATATACAAGGAACTCCATGGACACTTGTTGCTTCTATTATGTATGTGAGCACAATGTAGATAATAAAAAGTAAAATAAAAATAATTAAATGATAGAAACTGTTAAGCCACTGGCAACTAAGAGATGACCAGTCTCAACTGACGGCACCCGTTCACGAGCATGAAGCGTGCATCAGCCCCACTCAGCTCAACCATTTTGAAGGGAACTGAATGACCCAATAACACGTTTCACCAACAGTGAGACATTTAAGTGAGCATGACAAACTCTCAACTGCCATGCTCGTAATGTCAATGGTAATAATAATAAATTATTATTATCTGGCATCTTGGCCCATAGATATTGTAAGGTGGGAGGACACCAATGAAAGGCTTTTATGTTTAATTTGACTAATTATATTGTTAGGAGTCTTTATAATGTTATTATATAAAATTCAATTCAATATTTTTCCTTGTGAAAACTTCCGTTATCTTCCAATCTATCTTTTTAATAACCATAAACCTTAAAAGGTCCATTACAATGCAGTTTTTACTGCAACTAAAATGTGACCTTTATAGTCGTCACAATATACAGGGTGACTGGTAATTAGTGACCGATACTTATACACCTTATTGTACTCATGATTACAAACAACTTTCCCAAAGAAACTTTGTTTTTATACTCATTAGTTTTATCACAATAACAAAACAGCTGTTCGTGCAAACGCGCGCGCCTGCGACCTCTCGGCTGCTAGCCGCGTGACGCCGTCATCTTATGTACCTTACCTACAATAGTGATAGTGCACCCGCGCCGCTTGTAAACCCATCGGTGTATGTAATCAGCAAGGGTCGGAACTAAGTAGAGCTATTCATGTACTTATACTAATTGCATAAAGTGCAAGAATAAAGTGCCATAAGATGCATTAATTCCCGAGATTAATTTTAAAGAGCAGAAATTCCTATATGATAATATCAGAAATATAGCAGGAATAATTTCTTTCTGCACTAATGTAGAGGAGGAGGAGGTGTATAATTTATTAACCTCACCTCAGTTGACGTAGAGAGATCTTTTTCAATGAAAAATAATTTAAAAATTGTATGTTAAATATCTTCGTTTTATCTATCTCCGAGGTTTTTATTTATTTGTAATATTGTTTCACATGGTATTTTTCATTACAAATCCCGGTAAGATCCATATTAATATCAACATTTCGATGCAAGTACACGAATAACTACCTAATTCCGACCTATGGTAATCAGTGTAGGTACCTACATGTTTCGGTTAAATAATTTAAATAATGAATATAAAAAAAAGTGTATTTGGGATTATTTTTTTTTGTAATCATGAATACCATCACGTGTATAATTATCGGTCACTAATTATCAGTCACCCTGTATACCTTACAGACTAACATTATACTGGGTTATTTGTAAACACTGGCAACCTCTCAGGATTATGTTACTAACATGATGATTGTACAATTTCCCTAAAAGTATGAGCAGCCTGCCAGGCTGTTATGATGCAAATCAAACGCCAAGCTCAGAACGAGTAATTTTATTGCCGTGGAGCAATCGCTACGACCCCCTAGGGGGTGGGACGCGAGAATCGGGGCTTCGCCCCCTGCTCGCAGTTTCATTGGGCACCCGCAACGACGGGTGCTTCGCGGGGTGGCCTATTTAGGCGTGGTGTCTCTGTTTGTGTACAGTGGGAGCGTCTCGGCGCCATTTGAATAATAGCGCCGTTTCTTTAACAATGATCATGTAAAGGGTCACGATACATGTCGGTTCGAAACAGCTGTATGTCTTTATTTCCTATTTTTGAAATTAAGAAGTCTACAAATAGGAGGGTAATTACACGTTTATCTGGCACCGATAAAAACTTGATTTTTATTACTGAATCGCGTTGCATCGCGACAGAAGCGCGTTTGCATCGCGACTAAAAATCGTGATGTGGGCGGGGGTAAACTGCTAGCGACTGCATCGCGACTGTATCGATGCGAACGCGTGACAGCTTCACTACAAGAAGTCGTCGTAGGCGAGGGGCCTAAGACATGTCACACACAGAAATAATAGACCAAACAGAAAAAGAACAACCGACCTTCGTGACATAGAATATGTATAGCACAGAACAGATGAAAGAGGTAAAATGGCCTTGTGAGCCGGGCAGGTGCGCCACAAATAGTTCTTCTACCAATAGCAAACTTGCGATCTAAGTGTGCGTTAGTTGCGTATTGCGCGTTCGTAATGGTTTATTACCTGTAGCGGAGTTAAAAGGGGGTAGTAAGGGTGGGCGACACTCGTAGTACAAATCGAAAAGTATTTCCTTTCTAACCTCTTTGATCTTTTCTGTGATGTATGTTGTATAGCAATCGTGGAGGAGCCTTGATATAATTCCTGTGTGGCAGGTGATCGCGGTGACGACGGGCACCAAGTGCGTGTCGGGCGAGCACATGTCCGTCAGCGGGCGCGCCGTCAACGACTGTCACGCCGAGGTACGTGACACGAGGCGCTCATACCACCCACAGTTATTGACATTACGCAAACTTTCGACATTACACGAACTTTTGACATTAAACAAACTTTTGACATTAAACAAACTTTTGACATTAAACAAATTTTTGACATTACACATACTTTTGACATTATACATACTTTTTACCAAAATCTTTCGTTTCATTAATTTTTGACACTAACCAAGAAAAAAACTAGGCAAGTGCGAGTCAGACTCGGCAAGCCCGCTGCCAGTAGCAAAAGGGGGACGACGATACGACGACGTTTCACTCGCACTCGGCAACTCGTCGCATCGTCGCGATAATATCGCCGTGTTGAGACACTTTCCAAGAGTGTGTATAGAAATACGTGGCACGACGATAATATCGCTGCGATTCACGCGCTTGTGGAGATGGTTCCTTGAGTGTTTGACTGGCCTGTTGGTCTAGTGGTAAGTGACCCTGACTGCTATGCCGGAGGTCGTGGGTTCGATTCCCACCCAGGACAAATGTTTGTGTGATGAACATAATCATTTGTTCTGTGTCTGGGTGTAATTTATCTATAAAATGTATGTATTTAGAAATATATAAGTATGTTTATCAGTTGTCTAGTACCCAAAACACAAGCTCTGCTTAGCTTGGGACTAGACGGCGTTGTGTGATTGTTGTGGAATATTATTATATTATTATTGTGTATACTGAGTGAAGGTGTCCGTTGTGACGCGAGGTTGTGTGTGTGACAGGTGGCGGCGCGGCGCTGCCTGCAGCGACATCTGTACGCGCAACTGCTCATGTACGCCAACCAGCCAGGTGAGTGCATATACAGGCTGTCTGACATCGACGCACTAACGAAGACCACGGATCCAGTACGTGATTCTAGACCCCACAGTAGTGGACATTTTTGTTGGTTCTGAACTCTGACGCGTGAATGCATGTGGGTTGTCAACGTTCACAATTGTCTGTGGCCGCGCAGACAAAATGCGATTCTCCGTGCAGGCGGCGGGGACGGGCCAATGGGCTCGCCCGTGCCACAAAATATATAGGTAAAGAAGACAATCTACATACAAAGCACGCTCGAGTAACGCACACATAGACACCGCTCACGGACACGATGTCTCGGCTCAATCGCCCGCTCGCACTCGTACAGTTCGGCGTCACGTGCTGAGTCTAGCGCGATTGCCTAACGTAGGTATAAGAAGTGAAGTATATACATGAGATTGTCTTCTGTACCTATCTATTTCATGAAGTCATGAGAGTCAGAATCAAAATCGTAAACAATGTGCCTGAACTGAACTGTGGCCTCCAATCGAATAAGACAGCATATTGTAAGAACTTTAACACCATAACTACAAAATACATTGGCTAATAATATACATAAACAGGTTGAAGAACTACAGGAAAATGAATCTGGATTGCCTAAACTACCTTCAATTCCACCAGTTGCTAATCAAGCAAATATAACGGCATCAGCCTCATTTCTTGATAACATATATCTTCAAAGCTATCTAGTTCTTCTTTTCGAGATTTAAGAGAGGATGAAAACATTCAATGTGTCTTGTCTGAGTAATTATTGTAGTGATGATGTGTTAAAATATTAAGAAATAAATATATTTAAAGATCCTCAGGACTACACATCACACGTCTAGCTATACAGATACCTACACGCACGTAATACGAAAAACATGTTATCCAAAATGAAAACTAAATGAGCGTCTGTTCGAAAGGGGTTAAGCAAATGTTTGTACTTACTTATTTATTTGACTAAATAAAAATTCAAGTGTTATGTTTTTAGCGTTTTATTGCATGTCCAATTATATATTTTTTGCTAATTCGCCTGAATGTCCAAAAAATATCTGTTAGACGACGAGCTCTTCTTCGATATTGCGGCTTGTTAATGTCGATGTTTGAAAGTGAATATATGTTCATGAATGTAAATACGTTTTACTTGGTATTTTGATTTTTGACTCATTCTTCACTAGTCTCTATGAAAATGTATCACTGATAGTGTTTCGTACATTTTCATAGAATTAAAGGCGTTCTCATACTAACTAACTGTCACTGTCACTTTTATTGTAGATCATTGTTGTGTTGATATCAATCATTACTATTCAAAATGATAAGGCGTTTTTTTTTAATTCTTATTTATAGTGTCTCTCGCGCTATCTCTGATCATAAAACGTAAACTACTGTAAAGCCGTACTCTTAAGCTTTAATACGAGGTACCGTTTGTCTGTGTATTGAATATTTTTAGTTTGGGCACAGCTCCCTACTAATTCCGGCCATGTCTTTTGATCGCATGTCTGTAGTGCCTACGTAATACTTGAGGGGCCGCCAACGATACTTTACAATATGTTTGGCTACACGTTGTGTCCAGACCCTCGGCAGCCGATAGAGGAGAGCGACCTGGAGCCGCTGGACGGCGGCGGCTACCAGCTGAAGGCGTCGCGCGGCGTGCACCTGTACGTGAGCACGGCGCCGTGCGGCGACGGCCGCATCTTCTCGCCGCACGAGCATCACCACGCCGAGCCCGACAAGCACCCGAACAGGTGGGCTCACACTCAACTATTACTGCACTCATTTTTATTTATTAGAGACAAAAACAGTTACGCGTTAAGGTTATACAAAATAATTACCCCTCAAACCCCAAGCGAACCGCGTTCGCGCGTGAATTCTCGCCTTTCGCTTGAACGCTGAGATTGTTAAAAGTCCGCGAAGATTATTAAAAATTTTAGCGTTTTATTTATTGGTTATCTATCTAAGAATGTAAATAAGAAATTCTTCATAAAGTAGTTTGTAAATTTTGAAAATTAGCTACCTTTCCATTTTTCCCGTATATTACCTATTTAAATGCTTGGGGTCTAAGGGGTTAAATAAACAAAAGCAGCTACTCTAAACTGGGATTGGGCCGGATATGTTTCCCGCATGTCGGATGAGCTGTGAGCCACTGATTGGGTCCCATTAAACGCAAGGCGACATCGTGGCACACTTAGACGAAGGTGGAGAGATGACCTTGATAGCTACCGGAGGGACTGGCCCGCAGTGGCCGGGGATAGACATGTGTGGAAAAAGGAGAGGGAGGCCTTCGCCAATTAGTGGGACATAAATGGACTAACTAATAAATAAGTAAACAATTATAACCCACACTATTGTCCACGGATTAATCAAATACATGAAAAACGGAGACTGATTTTATGATATTTAATTATTCAGTTAATTAATATTAATTTAAACTATAGATGCTAAAGAGCTGACAACGAGACTACTCATTTGAGTACAATTGCCTTACTGTACTCATTTGAGTACAATTGCCTTACTGTACTCATTTGCGTACAACTGTGTTACTGTACTCGTTTGGGTACAACTGCATTACTGTACTCGTTTGGGTACAGCTGTGTTACTGTACTTGTTTTGATATAACTGTGTTACTGTACTCATTTGGGTACAACTGTGTTACGCTACTCGTTTGGGTACAACTGCATTACTGTACTCTATTGGGTACAACTGTTTCTTTTTTTATTATTATTGATAGGGTCGCGTTTGACCACCATCTCACCTGATGGTAAGCGATGATGTGGTCGACGATGGATGCATGCTTGCCTATTCACTCTTGACTTAAAGACCTTTAAGTTGTAGCTATCAGAAAACAGACTCCGGCATTACGTCATTTTGGTACAGCAGCGTTACTGTACTCACAAGTGTACAGTAACCTACAGCTGCCTCGCTTTCAGCTTACTGTAAACATTTGGTGCTAAACGTAGTACTGTTTCTACATGGGGACAGCATATACTCACAAGGACGGCATGGGTCTTTAAAAACTTATTTTAATAGATTTACGTTCACTATTCTCCATTATATTAATTCATGACGACACCGATGGGTCTTTGGGTTCACATGAGTTCACCGTGATGAGCAGAGGTCGGAGTAGGTAGATTGATTTAAGGTCGTTGACGTCATACGTAGAGGATAATACGGATATGCCTCCAAAATACCAGAACTTCATATTTATTGTGATATTTGTTCCGGAATTTTGAAATTAGCACGAATTTGTGTTTAAGGTGAAAAACGTATTAATAATATCAATCTACGCTGCCAGTGTGAAAGAAATCAGTATTTTATTTTATACAAATTAAAAATAATTTTTCATCGAATTCAATCAATCATTCATATAATAAACGATTTTGTTAGCCTATCTGTATGTTTTTTTTTATTTTATTTTATTCCATAATTCCAATCCCGGAACTTTTTCCGGTACTTCCCGCACATTATGGATAAAATGGCATGTCCATATTATAATTTCTTGACGCAAGTATATAAAATCAGTCTACCTACTCCGACCTCTGGTGATGAGTGTTAACTTTTCCTTAGTTGATAGCTTCGTGTGTGGTGTGCAGGCTGGCGCGTGGACAGCTGCGCACTAAGATCGAGTCGGGCGAGGGCACCATCCCCGTCAAGAACTGCAACAACGTCATGCAGACGTGGGACGGCGTCATGCAGGTAACACACTACAACCATCATTTATTAACACGAGATCTAGATAGATGTATTCTTTTCTGTATCTGTATGTTTTTTTTTGGTTTTTGCCCGCGGCTTCGTCCGCATACGTAATATATAGCTTACATCACTCGGAACAAACCAGCTTTCCATCGGTGAAAAAAATTTTGCAGTCGGATCAGTACTTTTAGAGATTAAAGTAGTTCCTTGCATTCAGCGAAGAAGACATATATCTTCTATAATATAAAAATGAATCGCAAAATGTGTTGGTAAGCGCATAACTCAACAACGCTTGGACCGATTTCGCTAATTTTTTTTTTGTTGTGATCGTTATTTTGCGGAGAAGGTTCTTATGGAAAAAAAAAAATGAAAGGGTTGAGAGTAGGGTAGTGTAGGGTAGTGTAGGGTAGAGTAAGGTAGAGGAGGGTAGAGTGTGGGTAGGGTAGAGTAGAGTAGGGTAGAGTAGGGTAGGGTAGAGTAGGGCATAGTAGGCTGAAGTAGGGAAGAGCGGGAGCGAAGCTGCGCGGGCAAAAGCTAGTGTACAATTAAAATCATATTTTTTCTCCGTGAGAGCAATACTCACACCCCAAAGTCCGCAATAAGGACGAGGGGCGAGGTACTTCTATGTATTCGAGTGTGTGTGACTGTGAATACACCGCTAAATTTTGATCGGTTTAATCCCGTGGAAGGTCGATCCGGTAACTATCACACAACGCCGTCTAGTCCCAAGCTAAGCAGAGCTTGTGTTATGGGTACTAGACAACTGATAAACATACTTATATATTTCTAAATACATATTATAGATAAATTACACCCAGACACAGAACAAATGCTTATGCTCATCACACAAACATAAATTGTCCTGGGTGGGAATCGAACCCACGACCTCCGGCAAAGCAGTCAGGGTCACTAACCACTAGACCAACAGGCCAGTCAAGTATCGATTTGTAAAGACAAAATTAAAAAATAAAGTACTTTTTTTTCAAAATTCGTATTAATTTACGCATGTACGAAATTAATTTCTTTAGTAAAACGTCAACTGAGCGAGTGCAATGACCTGTTGGTAATTTGTACGCAACGTCGACTACTGCTGTTGTCCGTGGAAAAATGGAATGCTTACGGCTTTCCGTACCCTAGTTTACGGGTCTCCGTGCACTAGCTTACGCCTCTTCGTCCACTTCCCTCCTGCGGTCTGCGTTGCCGAACGTCATTCACAAGGCAGCGTCCAGTCGTGTTGCGCGTGTGTTTAATGAAATTCTTAGGTTCGATTTCAACAAAACATAACGATGAATAGGATTCAAAATGATTGAGCTAATGTCCCTAGCCGTCAACCAGCTGTCGGCCAGCCTTAAGCGCGGCGTCGCCTAGCTATCCGCGTCGACGTGCCGGAGCTTCTGATCCGCTTGCGTTTCGTGGTTACGTAACGTGGAAGACTTTTTGACGCCAAGGGAAAAGGCGAGGCGGTTATGATCCGCTCCTAAGTTGATATGTGTGCTGTGACCCTTAGGCTGACATCAGACGGACTGCATCGTAGCGACGGTCGATATATTTAACTGCATGCAGTTGTACGTTCGACTTTGTGCAGTCATGATATCAACTGCACGCGGTCGGCTGCAGTCGAGTAAAGTCAATATCAACTGCATGCATTCGTGCCTTGAGCTTTACGCAGTCAGCTACAGTTGTGTAGTGTCGACGCACCATGTCCATCGCTAACCGCGTACAGTCATACACACACATTTAAAGATCAAATTTATACTAAGCTCCTGGGCTAGATGCATGGCACCAACTGCGCAAAGTCGGATCAAACTACATGCAGTTGAATATATGGACTGCGCGCGGTGCTGCGATGCAGTCCGTCTGATGGCAGCCTAAGGCTGTTCTCACCATGATTGTCTATTTGTTGTTTAACCATGTTTTCTGACAATGTTTCCTGTACCGTGAGTGAACTCGGCAGGGCGAGCGCCTGCTGACGATGTCGTGCTCGGACAAGGTGGCGCGCTGGTGCGTGTGCGGGCTGCAGGGCGCGCTGCTGTCGCGCCTCGTGCGCCCCGTCTACCTCACCTCGCTGGTGCTGGGCTCGCTGCTGCATCCGCACCACATGTACAGGTCAGTTACAATGTATAATGTCACAACTACTTAGAAGATAGACAATATTTTATCTACAACAAAACGACTTTCGTCATCCAATACACAATTATAGCTCGGTGGCCCTGACACTTGAAAGTCGTAAAAATTTTGTTGCAAGCGTCAGCCTATCTCAAAGTAACACCACCTCTGGCGGGAGAAGTTTAAACTTCCTGATGATTTTTTCGAGCCATTGAAGAGCCTCTCTCCTGGATACGAGTAGCCATGACCAACCTGAAAAACTCTAAACAGACTCCGCACCCAGGGTGGGCGCAGCAAAGACAATCTCCACAGGTGGGTGTTCCCGGATGGTTCTGGTCTTCAGCGTTTGTGCGGCGTCTCTCCGCAGACCATGTCCTGCATCACCTGCCCTGTTACCGGCTCACGTAGTGACCTAATGACAGCATCAGCGGACGGCATTGCCGTGGCTGAATTCTGGGCCAGGCAAGGAATTTAGGCAACTAGTTTTGCCATCGATACGCTAAGAAGAAGACTACCTTGGACTTTTTGTGCGTATAATTACTGACTAGCTTTAGCCTGCATTTTTGCCCGCGTACATAAAATATATCCTCAGTCACTCAGGAATAAAGCAGCTTTCTAACGGTGAAAAAATTTTTGTAAAAGGACCAGTACTTTCAAAGATTCTACATACAAGAACTCCTACAAAGTAAAAAATAAACTTTACCTCTTTATAATGTTAGTGTAGATGTACATTTAATTTACGGGTCCCAAATTGTCGACAGATTTCATTTACTGATTTAGATTTATATTTCTAGATGCTCGGTTCGTATTATATATCTACTAGAGTACATAATTGCAGAAATGCACACAAAAAATCTTTATCGATCACGGACCTAAATAACAGAAAAAACCGTATCCGAATCCGTTTAGTGGTTCTCGACATCATTTTTTATCTCATAGTGCTTGACTGCGATCCCATCTGATGATAAGCAGTGAAGCAATCGTTGATGGTGAAGCGCACTCAAAATCAAAATCATTTATTTCAAATAGACCATTTGCAGGTACTTTTAAATAGTCAAATGTCGGTCAGTCCAAGAAAAGTGAAGCTAAATTGCACGTTCCAAAGAGTAGGTCTCTATCGAGAAGAACGTGCAAGAAACTCCATGGACACTCTTTTAATTCATATTATGTGTTACATATAATGCTTGGTTACAAATGTTCATGTTGTTTCTATTGTGTAAGCACAATGTAGATACTAAAAAAAAAAAAATAAATAAAAAAATACAAACTGAATTAAGCCACTGGCAGCTAAGAGATGACCAGTCTCAACTGACGGCACCCGTTCACGAGCATGACATGTGCATCAGCCCCACTCAGCTCAACCATTTTTAAGGGAACCGAATGACCCAATAACACGTGCCACCAACTGCGAGAGATTAGAGTAAGCATGACAAACTCTCAAGTACCATGCTCAAATGTCAAAAAAAAAAGATGTAATCTAATAAAAATGCGCCAAGGTACTTCACATTTACAAGTTGGAAAAAAAAAGTGCTGCTACATTAAACAATGCTATGGTTTCCAAAAAACAAAAGTAATAAATGATCATCAAGCTTCAATTATGTATTCAAATTACAAAAATAATAATAAAAATAATGGTTTCCAAACTAATCAATACACCCAAGTGGTAGTGGAGCTGGACCAGCATTGAGCCAAGCATTTTAATCTTGAATATAATCCTCCAACTTATAATATGCCTGCCTGCATAGTGTACGTTTAATACAAAATTTAAACACTAGTATATTAAGAGCCTATTCACTCTAGCCTTGGAGATACCCAAATTTTATAATCAGACGGGAAAACCGCAGCAGGCAAAGAAGCATATTATTGTATTCGCAAGAAGACAGCTGTGTTACTGTACCCGTATGAGGACAGAGGTGTATTATTGTACTCGTGTTGTGGTCCAATGGAACTTCAATGAAACTCCCGTATCGAGGTATGGTAATGTTACGCCATTAAACGTGAACACGCCATATCTCCTAGAAAATAATGAGTAGCACGCAATAATTAAAACGCATTGCTGTTCGAAAGATCTAGAATTGTTAGACGTAGCCAGGCTTATAAAAATCTCGAAACTTCCACAAAATAGGTACCAGTAGTAGTTAGGTATGTATCTACCAATAAGGGAAATGTTGCTCTCCGCTATTAACAATAGAGTCCAAATTCGCATGAAAGTGACTCTTAGTACATCGTGCAATAAAAATGATTTATGGGGTTGCGAAGCGACCTTATTGTTCTGAATCGATCTTGAGATGTCGATATCTAGAATTTTCTTGGCTCCGCATATAAATACGAGCTCCCGACCGGAAGCGAGTCAGTTGTGATTTCGACTGCGATCAAGAGCGAACTCGCGCGAGTGTGAAGTGATTTTATCTAACGACCTAAGCGATAGTGTAACGGTACTCTAGTGTTAATTGCGATTCGGATTATTGTTGACTGGACTAATGTGTGTAATGCATTTAATTACCCATGTACGTGACAGTAATATGATCTTTACAATTTTATACGCGGAGCGCGAGATAGTATATGTATATTACAAGGAAGATAGTATATGTATATGTATATTACATTATATATATATATATATTACAAGGGTGACCAAATTTTGACACACAAAAAAAATGTTGATGGACGAATAATAAAAAAATCACATTTAGTACGGCGCGAGCGCCTGGTCTTTTGGAAAGACAAAAAACGCACACTGCACTTACTTATATTTATATTAACGCAGGCGTAAACAACTCGCATGAGGACAGCTGTGTTATTGTACTCATTTGGTGACAGTGGTGTATTACTGTACTGGTATGACGACAGCTGAATTACTATACACACATGGGGATTGTGGTGTGTTACTATACTCATGCGGGGACAGTGGTGTGTTATTGTACTTGTATGAGGAGTCCTTTGTGTTACTACACTCGAATGGAGACTATTGTGTTACCTTAGTGACTTGTCGAAAACCGGACTTCGTATCTTCTACATTGGTGATTTGCCAGGTAAATCTTGTACGTTGGTGATTTGTCAGTATAAATAAAACAACAGTAAATAGGGGACAAGATTTATATTTACAACTAGACCTACGTATTACAATCTACTCTATGGAGAAGGGCGCCGCGCGGTGCGTGATCAGGTAGAACGTGCCTCGCGCCCTGTAACACACACACACACACACAATTATAATATCATGACATCACATGCTTCAGTTTATTCCGTACTCAAATGGGTACGGGCAATTCGCACCTTTCAGGTACCGTCGATTTGAGACACAATAGTAAGACAATAGATGCGCGAACGGGCGCGTTCGCTTGGATGACAGGCCTGTTGGTCTAGTGGTTAGTGACCCTGACTGCTATGGCGGAGGTTGTGGATTCGATTCCCACCCAGGACAAATGTTTGTGTGATGAGCACGATTATTTGTTCTGTGTCTGGGTGTAATTTATCTATAATATGTATGTATTTAGAAATTTAGGTATGTTTATAAGTTGTCCCATAACACAAGCTCTGCTTAGCTCGGGACTAGACGGCGCTGTGTGATAGTTGTGGAATATTATATTAATTTATTTCATCACCACTGCTCTCAAAACGCTGAAGGAAAGCATCGTTAGGAAACCGGCATGTCCTAAAACCACAAAATTCGAAGACTTGTGATATTCACCAACCCGCACTGGGCCCGCGTGCTGGATTACTTCCTATTCCCTCTCTATGCTATGCAATGAAATATTGTACCAAAATGCCTTTACAGTGCAGTAAGTACCGCATCTAACTACTACCCTCCACCACCCACATACCTGTAGCGAGCTCGATCACCCGCTGCCAATAGTGAGGCGGTCCCCTTTAGGGGTGAGGCCGAACAGCCTTTTGACGAAGCTGGTGAGCCGGGACTCGTTGCCGAGCTCCAAGGAATACGTGAGGGGCGTCAACGGCGGGGGCTCGACCCCCACATACTTCTTCTCTTCTCGGGTCACTTGATTCAACTCTCCGTTACCACTTTTGACTAACGTGTTGATGTCTCTGACCACACTTATGATCGGCACAACGTTTTTGCGATTCTTGACTAAGAAGTTCAACGCGCGGAATATGAAATTGTCCTCGTTCTCCGATCTGCTGAAGAGCTGTAGGAATCGTTTCTGTCGCTTCTTCGCGTGTCTGTCTGTGTGTTTGTGTGTGTCGATTGGGGATTTCTTTCCGTGATTGTGTTTCGTCTTTTTTGTATTATCTTTGAGAGTTTTCTGTTTGATAACATCGTGTGCAAGTGTTTTATTTTCTGAGGGTTCAGTAGTTTCATTATTTAGTGTTTTGTCGTATAGTATAGGCGCCATTTCTTCTTTTGATTCTGTGACATCAACACCAGCATCAGCGTGTTTGTCTTTCTTCACTTCGTTTCGTTTTACGCGCTTCTTACTTAAATTATTGTTGCTAGACATGAAGTGCCTCACATCGATATGTATTTTAGACGTTTTGTCTAAGTATTTGTGTGATCGTATTATTTGTTCTTTCTTTAATTCTTTTGTTTCCGAATCGAGTTTTATCCTCTTAGAACCGGTTTGAACTGGTTTGGTCTGGTTCAAATCTGAATGTTCCTTGAGTGATGGTCCTGTGTTTCTTGTTAAGTAGTATGAGTAGAAGCCTCGAGTCTGCTCGGTGCCGTCACCTGCAAGCGTGGAGTGTGTCGTACAATATTGTGCTTTAAGCAAGAGTCATTACGGTGCGAAATTGTGCGAGACTGATGTCGGATAATGTACAAAGTGCTAATAAGCTGCCATTACTATAATTCCCGTGACATTAATACTTTGAATAAAACTGCAAATGCTCTCTGGTGCATTTGCCCTGGACCCTCGAAGTGCATCTCCTGTCGGTTCTACACCCGGCTACATTCTTACTTGTGATCAAGATTGGCGCCCATGTGCACCGTAGGACCATGAGCGCAGCGACCGCGTGAGAACTCCTTCCACGACGGGCACGCGCTCGCCACGAAGCCGCGAGGACGCAGCACCGATTCCGCGTAGAACATGTATGAACGCCAGTGGCTACAGAAGACTAGGAGGAGGGGGTCTATATTGTAGGAATTTAACTCTGGTAGCTAGGCCTTAGTTCTTGGGATGTGTACTTGAAAAAACTGTCATAGTGCGAGTTGAACTCGCCCACGAAGGGTTCCGTACCGTCCTTCGGAAAAATCGCGTTTTTTAAGGGGGGCCCCTCTTAAATATTTATTTTATTAATTTGTGAAAATTTCAACTGTCTAGCGATGCGGTTCTTGAGATACAGCCTGGTTACAGACAGACGAACAGACATTAGTGGCAAAAAACGTACATTTCGATCAGGGATGTTTGGGAGCTCCATAACCGTAACCAAAACTATCGGATATCCGATATAAAATAATAATCAAAACCGTAACCAAATCCGAAATAAAAATTTCGGATAATATCGGATAGGGGCGGAGCCTAATTGCGACATGTTATGTATGACAGGTTGTTCTGTTGATTGGGCGGGCAGCGGCCGACACACGCGCGCATTGTTTGTTTTCTAATGTTGTTCTTACCAAATAAAACCAATTTAGTAGCTATTTATATTTTAGTTCTAAAATACCTTAAAAATCTAAAATCGGTAACCGAAATTATCCGAAACTAACGGATAATCCGAAATAATTTCATATCCGTATCCGAAATTTCATATCCATAACATCTCTAATTTCGAAACTCTCGAGGAAATCAAATTTCATAGGGTACTTCCCGTTGAATTCTGAAATTTGGCACAAAGCAAGGTCTTATAGCACAAGTATAAGGAAATCTGAAAACTGTAAATTTGTTGTTACGTCACAATTTATTTTTGCTATTCGTAAAAATCTTCCGTGACTCCATTCCGGAATTGATCTATTCACATAGGTAAGTTTGTACGGAACCCTCAGGGCACGAGTACAACTCGCACTTGCCCAGTTTTTTTTTGGGAGTTTACTGCGAGGCATTTAGTTTGATTTCTTCAAGTACACAAAGAGCAGTGGTGGCCGAGTGGTAATGGCTCCGACTTACGAAAATGTAGGTCGCGGGTTCAAACCCTGCCAGGCGCATTACTTTGTGTAATTTATTTCATTACCAATGCTCTCAAAACGGTGAAGGAAAACAAATCAAAGCATTTATTTCAAAATAAATAGACCATTTACAGGCACTTTTGAATAGTCAAATGTCGGTCAGTCCAAGAAAAGTGAAGCTAAATTGTACGTTCCAAAGAGTAGGTCTCTATGGAGAAGAACTTGCAAGAAACTCCATGGACACTCTTTTAAATCATATTATGTGTTACATATAATGCTCACAAAACACAAACATAAACATCGCGAGGAAACCGGCATGTCCTAGAAACAAAAATTCGAAGACTTGTGACGTTCGCCAACCTGCACTAGGCCCTCGTGGCTCGTGTGTTACGGCCCATTCCCTCTCCAAGAGAGGAGGCCTGAGTCCCAGCAGTGGGAACATTAAAAGGCTGAGAATGAGGACGACGAGAATGAAGTACACATCCCAGGAACCAAGGCCTACCAGAGTTAGGTTAGCACAATATCATGGTGTTTTATTAGTTACTAGTGGGTCGATAAGGTTAGTTGAATCAGCACTCAATGAGGTCCAGTCATGATTTTTGAGGAGTATGCAAACTTATAGCGTCAAAGAAAAAACAGTAAACACTGAAGAAATTATTTAAATCGGACCAAAAATGACGAAGATAGAGCAATTTTGGTGTATTAGTTCCAGAAACGCGCCCTAGAATGACGCGACTCGCCGTGACGTCATCTGTCATGATCGGTCCCCGCCACCCCGCTTAAAACGGTAGCGCAGTCTGGCGTTCGTCGCACGGATGACGTCATCGTAAACAGTCTAGCGATAGCGCGCGTTTCTAAGTAGCCGTTCAATTTTTTTTTAAAGAAATTCACCATTTTTTGAATATTAATAATTAAAAAAATTAAATGTCGCGTCGGGGTTGACCAGTTTGGAGGTATGGAGAACAAAGAGTAAAGTCCCAAAAACCTCCGTTGAAAAGGGAGGATCCTCCGACCGGACAGGTGTTATTGTCTGGCGGGCAACTGCCCGATAAATGTTTTCGGGCTGTCGTATACATTCAAATCGCGCGGAGAACTTTGATTGCGCGATGCAGGATTAGTTCTTATGTGACGCCATAGATATCGCTACACTCAATAAATTATTACAAATACGATCTACTTACAGTGCGTTTCATTTATGAAGTACCTTCGCCGTAATGTTGGCTCCCCTGTCTGTCTACAGAAAAAAAGAAGAGTGGCCTACTCTAGCAAAATTGTTGCACGAAATCGATTGAACGGTAGTCGCACCACTTTATAAAGAATTATGAGGGGAGAATTTTATTTAAAAAAAAAGCAGGTCTTAAAGGAGATTGTTAATGGAGAGGTACGATATTGTGGCGTGACGTTTTCAAAGAATTGCAGGACAATCGAAGTGGAGCCCAGCGTTGTATCCTTTATTCAAAAATATTTTTACAGTTTCCAAAAGAAAAAAAATACATATAATGCAATTGTTAAAAGTAACGAAAAATGAGTAAATCTACATAATATTAATTAATTTCATCGCTAAAAATATAGCAACACTGTTTGTCCGTATTGCCAATATTATGGCGAAGGAACTTCTACTGTGAAATGCTCTGTAGTAAAAATCGTATTTGATATTATGTGGAAGGCCTCCTACAAGGTGGACCGATGACCTGGTAAGGGTTGTGGGAATCATCATCAGTGGCTCATTGTGGCGACACTTAGGGGAGGCCTGAGTCCAACAGTGGACGTCTTTCGACTGAAATGATGATGATGATGACTGATCCTCATTGTCGTGTGTGACGGACTGCTGAAGCTGTAGTGTATCGTCAGGTTGGGAAGCTGTCGGAGCGTCAGGAGTGCGCTACTCACATTTGTTGAGTAGCAACTGTTGCGGGATGACCACCTCCAGCTCGCAGCCGGGCTGCGGACTCTTGCCGCCGTTGGGGAAGAAATCGGCGTGACCGATGGGCTCCTTGTACCCTGCAGAGGACGTAGACTTACTGACCAGCTCATGCTTCAACATATAGGGTGACTGGTAGAGAATGCCTTGTGGCATTAAGTCCGCCTATGTACCATTATTGTACATGAAGTTTAAATAAATAAATAAATAAATTAGTGATATACTTAAACACGTGATTGTATTCATGATTAGAAACAACTTTCCTAAAGAAACTTTTTTAACAGACTTTTAGAACAGTTAGCGGAGAGGGCGACGAGTACAAAGGCGGACTTAATGCCTTAGGCATTTACTTCCAGTTATTCTTCTTTCGTAATCGTTCTTTCGTTTCGTTTCGTTTCGTATTCTACTTTCGTGTCGATCAGACTCAACTGTCCGACCAATATTTAGCCTGGACTACTCTGTCAATGGGCTCGTATAAGTCGTTGAAGGTGCAGTTAGTTCTGGAGAATTCATATTTTTGGATACATTGGTGACTAAGAGAATTATGAGAGCAGTGGCGGCCGAGTGGTAACGGCCCCGACTTACGAGTAGTAGGTTGGGGGGTCAAACCCAGCCAGGCATAACTTTGCGTAATTTATCTCTTCGCCATTGCTCTCAAAACGGTGAAAGAAAACATCTTGAGGAAACCGGCGTATCCTAGAACCAAAAATTCGAAATCATGGACCGGCGTGGGGGATTATGGCCTATTCACTCTCCTAGAGAGGAGGCCTGGGTCCCAACAGTGGGAACTTTATAAGGGCGACTGTGCTAGGTGTACAAATGGCGTCTTACCAAAAATGCCGGCGTCTGTGTGTATGACGTCGACGAAGTGTGCGTCGCTGGTGTCAAGGCGCTGTTCCAGTGGGAGGCCACTGAACAGCGGCAGCGCGGGGTCCAGCCCCGTGATGCGTGATACGCGACCTGCGGGACGAACGAGCGTTAGTGCTTCCTTACCAGCGTTGCCAATTTTTTTTTCTTTGCCAAGTCGGGATTCAGGAACTTTTTGAGTGAAAAAAACGCAATTCTTTCGCTAAAAGCGGGAATAAAAAAAACGTATATAATCAAAAGTTTTTGAATATTTATCTTTTTATTTGAGTTCAAATTACGTTTACGTGACAATAAATAAGTATTAAGAATATACATAGAAAATGTATTTTAATAAAAATATGATATTTTAAATCAGATTTACCCTACGTTAAAAGTTGGGGCGACCAGTCCACATCCGCATTTCTGACCACGGATATCGATATCTATGCTCTGATATGTATGCATTTGAGCCACCCGCCCGCGCTTTCTTAGTACGCTGCACGCACGGTCGAGTTATTCCCGAAAAGCGGGACAGGCTGTCCCGCGCGTGACATTTGATTTTGATTAAAAAAATCGGGACGTCTGGCAACGCTGCTCCTTACTCATGCGCCCAGCGGCCTTACCATGACGTGTTCAAATGTCAAGCGTGCCAGCGAGAAAGAGATGGAGCTATGCACCCTAAACAGGGTTATTTGTAAAACACTAACAACCTTGCAGTATTGTATTATAACCTGGTTCCTTTTTATTTTTTTATTTGATTAAAGGGCTTTGTCGCTCAGCGACCACATCGCCCAGTACAGAAAACAAAAACTTACAAACTGCCTTAAGGCTAATTCTAACAATTGTTTGGCTTTATCGGACATTGGAGAAGAGGGGATTGCATTACAAATGCCAATATCATAGGTTTTACTGAGTCCAGAAACATTCATTCTTGTATTTTCGTTCCGGACACACTCCACCAAGATGTGGAAGACAACCTGGTTCATTAAAGAAAGGAATCTTAAATGGCGGCGCTTATCATGTTCTCTCGCTCGCACACTAGTGCCGTCTATACTCACTCTCGCGCGTACTTACCGTAAACAGAAGAAAAAATAGTCTTAATTTGCTTCCACGCTGTGTTGACGCGCTCAGTGATCCTTTTTACGAATAACTTGTTAAGTTTTCTGTTATTTTATTGTTGTTGAGAAGCTAGTTTGAAATTAATGGGACCCAGCCTTGTTTTTATTATTTTTAATTAAAAAAAAACTTTAACTTGAAATTTTATATGCTGACTGTACTAACTGTCAACGCAAGTATATGCCGCCATTTAAGATTCCTCCGGCTTATACTAACATCATAAACAACAGCTTTGGTTCTATGACTTTTTACAAAACAATTAATTTACTAAAAACAAACCTTCGGGATTTCATTGTTCTAACACATTTGAATTCTGTATTTTGCTATACTAACCTACGTCTGTATGACGTGATACAAGCGCAACAAGCACCCCCGCCGCCCGATACCCGCTTCCCTCCGCTATTGTACTATCGCTTGCTTTGCATAGACTTCGTAAGAACGGTCAATTTAATTACTTTCATTTTTGTATAAAAATGTTATGAATGTATCATATTTTGTATAAAATATGATACATTTTTAAAAGTCGTAGAACAAAAGTTGATGTTTATGATGTTAGTGACATAGTCGTGAGAGGTCGCTAGTGTTTTACAAATAACCCCGTATAGCTTCATTTCTTTAACAGTTTAATGTAGGTCGTCAAATGTCCCCATCTAAAATTTTCGTGGACAATTTTGGAACTTCATTTGTTTTACCTTTGACTAAATAAATATGATCTGTAATAGGTACGAATAGAATAAAGCCCCATTTTTGTTTTAAACTAATTAAAAAATAGAGGTCAGTATGGTAGTGCCCGCTACCTGTGGTGAGCGCGCTGCCCGCCACGCCGGCCGCCTGCGCGCCCAGGCTGTGTCCCACGAAGTGCGTGCTGTTCAGGTCCAGGCCCCTGCCACAAACGTAAACACTCATCATCTCTCTGATAGACGAAATACAAACTTACTGACTTCAGTATGAATTGCACTAATAAAAACGGTTTCAAAAAACAAGACAAGTGGTTCAAAATTGTACACATATCTAGCCAAAGTTACAAAATATGGCAAAATTAAAAATTGAAATCTGCAATCATAAAAAACACATACTTTCCAAGGCTTCAAAGGTTCTCGATAATGGATATACGCTCTTCGCCCGCTGTCCCACTGGCGTTTTACGGGCGTTGGCGCTTTTCAAACGTATCCCCAGTGCCATCGTTGCGTAGACCGGGCGTTGGGTTATATTTCACCGCGACACCATGGTTGCGCGACCAGTCGCCGCTACCAACAAAATGTATACAGCTCTATAAAGAGTTACTCACCTGGTGTCCGTTTGGTTGCGCAACCCATTTGGTGGAGCCACCAGCTCGGACGTGTGGCGACTCTGGTGTCTGTATGGTGTCCCGGTGTATACTCATAGCCCTTAACGTCGCGAGTTTCATTTGAATTAAAGTAGAGCAGACGCGACGTTAACGTCGAAAGTTTTTGGCGTACACCTTTTTTTTGTGGGTAAAAATCATGCAAACGACATCCCGCCCTTGGGCGGAGCGGGAGATAGTGTCTGACTCTTTCTGACTAAAAACTCACCCCGTTTTTCTTGCCTTTCATATCAGGGCCGAGCTACCTTTCGGAGCTAACCCTGGCCCTAGTAGGCCCAGTAGGACCCAGCTGGGCCCCGGCTTTCTTGCGTGCACCTCAAACTGTGTTTATCGAGGAGTTAAGAACTTCCTCCCTTTTAAGGGCTGAGGCTCGTAGGTGACGCGCCAGCTCTTTTCCGGGCAGCAGAAATCACACCGCACGCGCAACCTCCGCCGCAAGTGTTCAAGGCAAAACATCCCGCCTCAAGGCGGAGAACAGCCATTTGAATGTTCAGCTCAAAAATTGGAAAAAACGGCAAACGTAGACCTAGTCCTTTCGGTACTATTATTGCTTTTTAACACAAGCCCCTTAAGTAAAGGAAGAAAATAGTGTGTTTTGTTACCGGGAGACCATGTAGTCGACGAAGGTGGCGGCGAAGCGGCCGATGTACCAGGTGTTGTGCGCCGCCGTGAAGTACCAGGGGCCCGCCTCCAGCCGGTGCGCGTCCACCATGATCACGTTCGTGTCGCCGCGCTGCATGTACGCTGCCCAACAAACGAACACACGGATTAGACATTCGCACTAGTTCTGCTATAATCCTGTAGATGTCTCGGAAACTTTGGTTTCACAATTTGTGGTACTGTTTCAGTTGTCTCTCTGTGTTCGCTCTCTCATTGTCTTTCTATTGTGTCTCTAATTACGGTTTTCGAAAGGTTACTCTAAATAGTATACAGTAAGGTCGCTATTTGTTTCGGTCTGTACCCCACTTCGAACGTAACGGGTTTTGATATGGTATAGCATAGCATTGCATAGCATTGTCGGCTTTATAATGTTCCCACTGTTGGAACTCAAGCCTCCTCTCTAGGAGAGGGAATGGACCGTAAATCCGTAATCCACCACGCGGGCCCAGTGCGTGTTAGTGAATGTCATGTGTCTTCGAATTGTTTGGTTCTAGGACATGCCGGTTTCCTCACGATGTTTCCCTCACCGTTTTGAGAGCAGTGGTGATGAAATAAAATACACAAAGTAATGCATACGTACTTAAAGTCCATGCAGTAAATATGTAATGATCAAATCACATGAGAACCATGCCAATTTGTCTGAGATGGTCTTTTGAAGAAAGAATCATACCGATTTGAGTGGACCTGTCCAGTCAGTGTAAGCATTTGTCAGTTTTTGGCAAAGCTCAACTCAGAGCTCAACGACTTGACGAAGGTAATATCCCTGTTGGCATAAATATACTAAATATTTTAAGGCATAATATACTTTGGCATAACGTTTTGCCTAACTTTTACTAGCATAATAATACTTTAGCATAATGGCGAATTTACGGATAAACTAAGAAGAAAGGTATTGGGAAGTGCGAAGTAGCAGTCATTAGGGGGTTCCTTCTATTTGGCAGAATCTTGATACTCCGATTTTTTTTTGGCATAACTCACATGGCATAATCTTATTTAATCGAATATTTTTAAGGCATAAAAATTATTTAGCATAACTTTTGTTTGGCAGAATATTTACGTGTCCGAATTTACAATGGCATACTTTTATCTTGGCAGAATTCGCATTCGCATTTTCATAATTAATATTATGCATAATTTTGTTTAGCATAACATTTATTTAGAGATACGATTATTTGGTATGGGTGCATATTTGAACATCAAAAATTAAAATAGATGTATCTTCTTGTAAAAATTAGTGTTCAAAACATCAAAAACTTATAATATATGGAATAAAACTGATAATTTAAATAAAGTAAATTTATGCTGTCGAATGGTTAGATAACCTACGTGCAATGTATTTAAAATCGAATGGTCTGCAAAAGTGACATAGAATGTTCTAAATATAGCATGTATTGGTAGCATTTTCAATATTAAATTAAATTTGTGTCATAAAAAGTCAATACGTTGTGCTGCAACATTTTGTGACAGAAACGAATCGCTGCGAAACCGACTTTACGCAGTCTTGTCTGCCCTACCCCTAGAGTGTAATTTAAATCCGCGTAGGCGCGGAGGGGTAGGGCGGCCCGCGAGCTGAGGAGCAGCTTCGGCTTGCTGGCCGGCTTCGCCGGCCAGCCTCAGCCGCGGTGGCGGGCCTTCAAACCATCTGTGACGATAAGCTCGCGTGGCGTCGCCCAAACCCCGCAGCGCCGGAGCCGTGACAGAAACAATGCTTGCTGCATGTTGCATGCCTGCTTGCATGCTGCATGCCTGCTGCATGTTGCATGCCTGCTTGCATGCTGCATGCGTGCTGCATGTTGCATGCCTGCTTGCATGTTGTATGCCTGTTTGCATGCTACATGCATCCAAGCCGACAATATTTTTGTAATTAGCATTTAGGTTAGCGTTTTGATATTAGTAGTAATATCATGGTGTATTCTTCGTAGGTAGCAATTAACGTTATCGTCGCATGTGTGTGGCGAAAAAAATCAGTTCTGCCTTTTAATGACTATCGATATAAAATGTATGCCAAAAGACGATTCTGACTGCGAATTTTCTGCGATATGATGGTTCTGCTTTTTAATTATTATGGATATAAACATTATGCCTAAAGATGATTCTGACTAACAAAATTATGAGTTTTGAATGTATGACAACTGAGTGTATGCGAAATGATTTTCTGCGAAATGAAGTTTATGCTATCCGTTGTTATGCAAAACAATATTATGACGTAAAAAGTTTTGCTATAAAAGGTAGACCCGTCATTAGGGCAACAAGTATTATGGCAAAACATTTATGCCTAATAATATTATGCGTAACGATCATTATGCTGAATTTCGTTATGCCAATGTAAATTATGACAATATATTTTATGCTTATCTTGACGAACAATACCAAAGAAAGGACTGGGTAGGCCGGGAGGGTTACCTTCTCGCAGCATGATCCCGCTGCCGTCGTCGGGCTGCTCCATGAAGGCGTGGAAGTAGAAGACGGTGGGCGCGCTAAAGTCCATGTTGGACGCGAACAGGCGCTCGTCGTCGTTCACCATCAGCTCCTGGTACACTGTCGGGTTGTGTCTGTAACGTGCGAAAAGGCTAATTGGTGATCCAGTTTTGGTTAAGTCCAATCTTCAAAGCCTTGAGCGCAGGCCACACCGGCAGCTAGCGGGCGGGCGGGCTAGGCGGGCGAACATCGTTTCACCTCTTTACATACTTCGGTTCACACCGCGAGCTACCGACGAACCTAACGAGCTAAGCTAACGAAATATCCGACGATTCCAGCGAAGCTACTCGTTCACCTCGTTGGCGCGCCCGCGCTTCGCTAGCTTAGCTCGCCCGCCAGCCCGCTCGCCCGGTTCGTCCTCCCCGTTTCGAGTAGACTATTCGACGCTCGTCTTTCGAATAGCAGTGTAGTGTTTAGTTTGGGAACGATGAATATGTCATATATCGACGAAAGTTCTGATGATGACTTAAAAAAATACTACCCCCGCTTCGTCCGCTTAGTCCGCTCCGCTCGTCGCTCGTCTTTCCGTAGTTTTCGGTGTGAACCCCATAGTTTAGTTCGCCAATATTTCGCGTAGTTTGTATAGTTTCCTTCGTTCGCTTCGTCCACCCGCCTAGCCCGCCCGCCCGTTAGCTGGCGGTGTGGCCTGCGCTTTAAGCACAGGCGTAGGGTAGCCAGCCTTTCGGTGTTTTACAGGATGCATTCCGCCAAATCAATTCTACCATCGGACAACCCGACGTACGACGAGACTATCCATACGTTGTTGAAACCTCTACGGTCCGGACTAAGCGTTTTTTCGCCTTGCCTTTTATAACGCGTACGTCGAAGGACTGGAAGAATTTGCCTACAGCGGTCTTCTTGTCCGATTATAATTTAGGGGTGATGAACACCCCTAAATTATATATTCTCTCACTCTAACCTTAATATTATATTAAAATTAAGGTTAGAGTGAGAGAATGCCTAAGGCATTTAAAGTTTTCGAGTAAGAGTACTGAGAATAAATAAGTAAAAGAAGTATGTAGATTATGATACAATGTAAGATTAAGAACCTGTCAAGATATGGCATTTTACGCGCGAAACCTTTCGCATGTCTCAAATTCTGTTGCGTCCAGATACCGCGTTTTACGCGCGTTACTTCACTGGGAGGGATTCAGTCAGTTACGAACATGGACTCGGGAGAAACAGTTGTGTTGTGGCTTGCGATTGTAGATTACGATGGTTCCATCGCCGATATCGATGGGAACATCTTAAACGATGAGAACTTTGACGATTTAACGTGCACCCAATTCTACGTTCTCTCAATTCTCTATTTGACTAGTCTGATGATTCCATATCTTATATGGCTACTCTTTTTTCAACTTCGTCAATAAGAAGTTCCGTGTCGAATTTATCACGCTCCATTTCAAATTAAAGACGTCCACTCGCAACGGACTCGCTCGTAGTTCTGGATGCAGCAATGGCGCCCGACTATTTCGACACGCGCGGCGGTCGCGCGTAATACGCGCGATTCCAGAGCCCCGCTCATTGCATGCGTTTTACGCGCGAGTGAGGCAACACGTGTAGGCCTATGGACGGGATATATGTAGCTCTAGTATCTCGGGTAAGCGCCAGAGTCAATGCACGAGTGGACTCGTGTAAAACGCCTTATCTAGACATGCTCTTAGTGTTCAATGAATAATAAAGGTGTGGTCACCTGGTGAAGAGCTGGAAGCCGATGTCGCTGGAGTCCTTGACGAAGGGGCACTTGGCTTTGTCCACCGGCGCGATCTGCAGCAGCGCATTTTCGTACTGCACCCCCGGCGGTCCTGCGGGCAGCGGGGGACATCACTCTCTGACTTTATGTGGGACATCATTCTCTGACTCTCTGACTCTTTGGGGCTACACCACTCTCTGACTTTATGGGGGACATCACTCTCTGACTTTATGGGGGACATCACTCTCTGACTTTATGGGGGACATTACACTCTGTCTCTATGGGATCACTCTAACTATGGGGACATCTATCTGACATTATGAGATACAACACTCTATGGGGGACATCAGTCTTTGACTATGGGGGACAATTATTCTTTGACTATAGGAAAGATTACACTTTAAGTATGGGGAACATAGCTCTCTGACTAAGGGTCATCACTCTCTGACTCTATGGGGTAGAATATCTCTCAAGTCACTATTTTGACAGTTGGTGACGAAATAGTGACACGCGATCGGATAAGAAAACATTGAAGTACCAATGACCTATGTTTGCCACGAAATACATTTTGATACAAGTGGAGAAAGTGTCATTACGACCGAGGAAAAGCTCTTAAAAGTTTTATGAAGGTAATAAAAGAGAAGCAACACTTTACGGACATACAGTGACAGGTACTAGATGAGGCGCGGCACATGGCACCCGTCCAACTTTTCTCTGCGCTCCTTCGCACCTACTATCATAATCAAAGTTGTCCCTACGCTACTGCCTACCACAAACTAGTGACGTAACGAATGTTACATTACTCATATTTGCGAATACGAATAACCAAATTCAATATTCGCGAATGCGAATACGAATGTTGTCATTCAAACAAATTGCACGCAAAATGTCATACTGGTTTTTTTTCGGTGGGTAAAAAATTTAAAAATCATCCAGATGACATCCCTCGTCCTTGGGCGGAGCGGCAGATAGTGGCAGAGTTTTACTGACTAAAAACCCACCCCGTGCCTTTGTTGCATTTACCTGACATTTCAAGTCAAGTCTTGACTGACATGACAAACCGAACTTAAACACGTTAAGTTCATTCGAAAAGATTTGTTATTATGATTTGAGGTTAACAATAGTTAACATGTTGTTTCACAAATTTTGAAACTGCAAATAACAAATAAAGTTTTATTTTAAGTAAGGTACCCATAGATCGACAAAAATAAAAATACATAGAAACACACAAAACGCTAACAACTACGAAAACATACTAATGACATAAATTCATTCATAAATGTTATTATATTGTGAAATACAAGTTGTATAATAGAAAAATATTAAAGTAAATATAAAATCATATCAGTTGTATTTTTTATTTATTTAAACTTCATGTACAATAGTGGTACATAGGCGGACTTAATGCCACAAGGCATTCTCTACCAGTCAACCTTTGGTTAAAAAAGACAACACTGTGGTAGGTTTGCACAATAAACAAATACATAACTTCTTCCTGCCCTTGTTCCATTTTATTTGGGGTCGGCGCAACACGTTTTTTTCTTCCATTTTGTCCTGTCACTCGTCAAACAAATACATAACAAATAGTTCAAATGAAAAAATATAATATAAGTTATTTATAATAATAAAACACATATATATGCTAAACTAATAAACTACTACAACTACTACTACTATTGTCGTTCTATTTACATTCAATCAATATAATATTATTTCCTTTTTGTTTGTCAGAAACATTCGCCAAACATTCACATTTGTTTCTTGCTGATACGAATGCGAATGTCAAAAAGTGTGCGAATATTCGCAAATGCAAATATTCATTACATCACTACCACATGCTACAACATCGCCTGTCTACACCTATTTCAGTTACTATCGCCACAAAATAGGTAGGTACAGAAGCCTATCTACATACAAAGCGCGCTCGAGCAACGCACACATGGACACCGCTCACGGACACGACATCTTGGCTCAATCACCCGGTCGCACTCGTACAGTTCGGCGCAACGCGCTGACCCTAGCGCGATCGCCTAGCGTAGGTATAACAAGTGAAGTACATACATGAGATTGACTTCTGTACCTATCTATTTTTTGCTATCGCGTTGACATTGACACCATCACTACAAATCATTCGATTGCTCATCCGTACGCCACTTTCAATGGAAAATCAATTCTAAAAGGTATCTGTTTAAGGTTCATAATTCCGAAGCACTAACGAAAAAAGCTTTTGGGTGCCATTCATATAAGTTAAAACCGCGAGATATTACAGAAAGTTGCGGTGAGCTCTCACAACGCCTAACAAAGTAACGCATCCCATGAGAAAATCACCTGCTGGGTATCACCACAGTCACAACATAGATAGGTACAGAAGACAATCTCATGTGTGTACTTCACTTTTTAGGGTTCCGTAGTCAACTAGGAACCCTTATAGTTTCGCCATGTCTGTCTGTCCGTCTGTCCGTCCTCGCTTAATCTCTGTGACCGTTAGCACTAGAAATCTGAATTTTGGTACCAATATGTATATCAATCACGCCGACAAAGTGGTAAAATAAAAATTGGAAAAAAAATGTTTTATTAGGGGGGCTCCCTATATGTAAAGTAGGAAGAGATTTTTTTTTTCATTTCAACCCTAACGTGTGATATATTGTTGGATAGGTATATAAAAATGAATAGGGGCTTACTAAAATCATTTTTTGATAATGTCAATAGTTTCGGAAATAATCGCTCCAAAAGTAAAAAACAATGTGCCCCCCCCCCCCCCCCTCTAACTTTTGAACCATAAGTTTAGAAAATATGAAAAAAATCTGAAAAGTAGAACTTTATAAGGACTTTCTAGTAATTTTTTTTTTTTGAACTTGATGGAAAGAACAGTTTTTGTACAAAAAAGACAAAAAGGTTGTACAAAATAATTTCTAGACTAAGTTTGTAGTATAATCGTATATGCAAGCATTTTTTTAAAGTCATTAGTGGGTACACTTATTGTGACGGACGGGAAACTACGGAACCCTACACTGAGCGTGGCCCGACACGCTCTTGGCCGGTTTTTTATACCTACGCTCGGTGGACGCACACTTAGCGTTTGAGCCAGACCTGTTCGACGAGTGCGCCGAGGCGCTCCGAGATGTCGTGTCCGTGAGCGGTGTCTATGTGTGCGTTGTGAGAGCGCGCACAGTATGTAGATAGACTTCTGTACCTATCTATTTTGTGGTACCGTGTTACGCCAGAAACCATATAGTTTACATAACGGACCTGTCTTCGCGCTCCTCCGTATATTACGGCGGCGTTCAGGACTCAAATCCTAAGCAGCTTAAATTACTCTTTTAATATCAGCTAAGCATTAGTGGAAGTCTCCGTCAAAATTAGTCCAGCCGTTTCAGAGATTCTACATGCACACATCATCACCAGCCTTTTTAATGTCCCCACTGCTGGGACTCAGGCCTCCTCTCTAAGAGAGGGAATGGGCCGTAATCCACCACGCGAGGCCAGTGCGGGTTGGTGAATATCACACGTCTTCGAATTTTTGGTTCTAGGACATGCCGGTTTCCTCACGATGTTTTCCTTCACCGTTTTGAGAGCAGTGGTAATGAAATAAATTACACAAAGCAATACGCCTGGCAGCGTTTGAACCTGCGACCTACAACTCGTAAGTCAGAGCTATTACCTCTCGGCCGCCACTGCTCTCTTCATACACACAGACACATTAATTTTATTGTTATGTATAGGATATGTAACGCAAACGTGCGGGTGTCATGGGCCTATCCGTGGCGGTGCACGTAACGCGCGCATGCGCCGTCTCGGCCAGTTTTTCCACATTTTCATAACACTGGTCCAACGAGTTGGCTAGTTGCACAACTTTACATATTTGCGTCGGACGGTAAAAGCAATATTCCTTGTGATATTCTAAAAAGGCATGGAATGTCATTCGTTCGCGTTTAGAGAGCTTGTATGCCAGAAAGGACATATTTTTATCTTGACGTTTTGTTCCCGACAGCGACGCAATTTATGTTTTCTTAGCTCACACTTCCACGCACCAATCAGCGCGTGAATGCATATCTTAACGTTGCTTGTATCTCCGTTTGTATAGAAAACACGCACGCGGAAACTGCATCCACGCGCGTTCATACAGATCACGCACCTTCATGTGGAGATACATGCACTCATGCGCGTGGGTGCGGGGCGATGCACAAGATATGGCAGCGTGCCTGTGTGAATTTACAAAACGCAACTACGCGCGTGAGTGCGTAAAAAACCCGTATGATGATGCAGATCTGTATTCCCCACGGAGTAAGGACAAAAGGTACTCCCACAAGTACGTGCGTACGTGTGTTTACATGTGATAACTGCCTTACAGTGCTATATACAACTAATACAACCTTAATCGTCGAAGACGGCTGGTGCTGAAAATCAGCGCTGCGGCTCTTTTTTACATGAGCCCCAGCATTTCGCTCACAATGGGCCTCATCAGAAGGCTTGAAAGTCACCCAAAATGCAATGGAAAGAGCAATTCTCGAAGTTTCTTTGCGTGATCGAATCAGAAATGAAGATATCAGCAGGAGAACCAAGGTTGCCGACATAGCTCGAAGAATCGCCAAACTTAAGTGGCAGTGGGCAGGCACATTGTTCGCAGAACTGATGGCCGTTGCGGCCGAAAGGTTCTAGAAGATGCAGCGTTGGAAGGCCTCCTACAAGGTGGATCGATAACCTGGTGAAGATTGCGGGAATCCGATGGATGCGGGACGCGCAGGATCGTTAATTGTGGCGACACTTGGGGGAGGCCTATGGCCAACAGTAGACGTCTATCGGCTGAAATGATGATGTTGATGACCTTACTAGCTGCAGCGTTTGGTTCCCGACAACGACGCGAGTTATATTTTGAGCGCGATATATGCGGTGTATGTGGGATTATGTTTAAATTACGTATAAGTAAAGTGAGGCGGAAGCGATACAAAGTAACAGATTATGGGCTGTGAGTGGAGCTAATCAAGCGGCGCTACCGGCTTCACCCGCCACCTGAGTGCGCACGCAGGACTCAACAATACCATGCTGTAAGCAAACCTCGCGGGTGCCACGATTTACAACCATATAATAATGTAATATTCCACAACTATCACACAACGCCGTCTTGTCCCACGCTAAGCAGAACTTGTGTTATGAGTACTAGACAACTGACAAACATGGGTACTTATATATTTCTAAATACATAAGTGTACATAAATTACACCCAGACACAGAACAAATGATCGTGCTCATCACACAAACTGGTCCCGGGTGGGAATCGACCCCACGACCGGCATAGCAGTCAGGGCCACTAACCACTAGACCAACAGGCCAGTCAAATAATAAATGCGTTACATATATGAATAGGATCGATTTTAAGGCGTGCGAAGAGCCTAATTTGTGATCCAGATTTGGTTAAGTTCAACCTCCAAAGCCTTGAGTAGGTACAGGCGTAGGGTAGCCAGCCTTTCGGTGTTTTACAGGTTGCATTTTGAAGAGTGTGTGCAGGTATTGCATGACTTGATTCCGCCACCTCAATTCTACCATCGGACAACCCGACATACGGCGAGTAACCCATACGTTGTTTTGGGCAGAGCATCGCCGTGCCCTCGTGGGGGCGATTGGCGGCGGCGATCCCTCGCACCGGGCCTTGGTACAGGCCATGGTCCGGAGCGAGGAGGAGTGGCGGTTGCCTTCTGCGAAGCAGTAATGCTAGCAAAGGAGGAGGCCGACCGATTCTGATCCCGATTTCCGATCACCGTAGGCGCGAGCTGATGTCATTAGATAATTTTCCCACCGCGAAAAAAAAACCCATACGTTTTTGTAACCTCTACGGTCCGGACTAAGCGTTTTGCCTCGTCGTTTATACCGCGTACGTCGAAGGACTGAAACAAATTAACAGCCACGGTTTTCCCGTCCGAATTTAGGTGTCTTCAAATCTAGAGGCTCTAAATAAACTGGTGTTTTTTCGCAATTAACGATTGCTTAACATTAGGTAAGACTACACCCACTGCGAGCCTTTTCGCTGAAGACATTTAAATTATAATCAGACGGGAAGACCACAGCAGGCAACCCACGTCGGGTTGTCCGATGGACAACGAAGGCCTGGAACAAGAGATGGCAGCATCAAGGCGTTTAATGATATTATACAACTACAAAAAAAAAATAGTTGGGTAAATAAATAAATCATTTCCATAATCACGAGCAGGGGTGGCCGACTGGTAACGCGACTTACGAGTCGTAGGTCGCGGGTTCAAACCCGGGCCATTACTTTGTGTAATTTATTTCATCACCACTGCTCTCGAAACGGTGCAGGTGAAGGAAAACATCTTGAGGAAACCAGCATGTCCTAGAACCAAAAAATCGTAGACATGTGACATCCACTAACCCGCACTGGGCCCGCGTGTTGGATTATGGTCTATACCCTCTCCTAGAGAAGAGGCCTGAGTCCCAGCAGTGGGAAAATATAAGGCCGACTATACTATACATAATCCCTGCTCCAGTAAGCGCCACATTACATAGTAGTCGGTATCAATCAAGGCGTGTAACAGTTGCACACACACACACACACACACCTCGCGTCAGGTATTCGGCACAAAGAAATGCGTTTCATAAAGAGGCTAATTACGATAGTGATGATGTTAATACCGATCTGATTGTAACGCTCCAATGAGACACGTGTCGCAAGCCGCGCGCCTCCACTAGCTGCGCATGCGTGTTTACATTCTGTACATGGCCAGAACGCAAGGGTGTGAAACTAGTCGCGTATAGAATTGCATGACTTGATTCTATCATCTCATTTCTACCATCGGACAAACTGACGTACAGCGAGTATCCACCCTTACGTTGTTACACGGTGAAGCACACGGTTGAGGTGTGCCACCCTTGGGCAGAGCATCGCCGTTTTCTTGTGGGGGCGATATCTCGCACCGGGCCTTGGTACAGGCCTTGGTCCGGAGCGAGGAGGAATGGCAGGCAGTCTCCTCCTCCAGCAGTGCTGAAGCCTTCTGGGGCCAAGGCTCTGTTTCCGAAAAGGAGACTCGGTCTCGGTACGAAAGGCAACGAAAGAACGGAGTGGGTTTTCTCAGTCAGTAAGAGTCTCATATTATCTTCCGCTCCGCCCAAGGGCGGGACATATCATCTGGATGATTTTTACCCACCAAAAGAAAAAAACCTTTACGTTGTTGAAACCTCTTCGGCCTGGACCAAGCCTTTTGGCTCGTCGTTTATCTATACCGCGTACCCCGAAGGACTGAAACAGTTTGCCTGCTGCGGTCTTCCTGTCCGATTAAACTTAGGTGTCTTCAAGTCTAGAGTGAATAGGCTCTTAATAAAATTAGTGCGAATCACTATCAAAGATTTCATCACTGCTTACCATCAGGTGGGATCGCAGTCAATTATTAATTTATGTTAAGTAAAATAAAAACACTTTTTAATGAAGTTCTTCACAAAAGTAGTACCACAAAATATATAAGTACAGAAGTCAATCTACATACAAAGCGCGCTCGAGCAACGCACACATAGACACCGCTCACGGACACGATATCTTGGAGCGCCTCAGCCCCTTCGTCAAACAGTTCCGGCTCAAATGCTCATTAGTGTGCGTCCACCGAGCGTAGGTATAAAAAGTGAAGTACACACATGAGATTGTCTTCTGTACCTATCTATTTTGTGGTAGTACCTACGCTAGTGCGAATATGGACTGATCGTGCGTAGATCAGAATAATCGCGCCTGGATTAGGTCAGGTTAGAATAGTGACTATAAGAACACGATGGCGAGTGAAGGAAGCGATGATGTGGTGTGTGTGTGTGTGTGTGTTAGGTTAGAACTGTGACCATCAAAGATCCCCTTGTAATGTTTGTGAATCATTTGGGTTAGGTTAAGCTAAATATCATTAGTATTTTTCTAATTGTACATTATTAATATTTAAACATCATTTCATTATATATCTCACATATTACAAATACAAGGTGTAAGGGACAGCCCTCCACAAACTTTAAGGGCTTGCTCAGTAGACGAAACTGAACAACCTTCCACAAATTTTTTTTTCAGGAAACGAAAAAAAAAATCCGCCTCACCATAGAAAATTATAAACTTGATTGGACAGTTTGTATGGAGAGGCCGAATTTTTTTTTTCGTTTCCTGAAAAAAAAATTTGTGGAAGGTTGTTCAGTTTCGTCTACTGAGCAAGCCATTAGAGTTTGTGGAGGGCTGTCCATTACACCTTGTTTAGATATATAACAGCGTTTGTTCGGTGTACGACAGATTCGTCAATTCGACATATTAGCTATACATGTGTCAGAAAATGGATACCAAGACCAATACTATAACACCATTAAGACCATTTCTCGTAAGTGGTGTTAAATGTTGTCTCGTTTGGAATCAAGATGCGCGCGTACATGTTACAAACTCTAAAGACCATTACGCAAAATTCTTGTACCGATACATTGTAATTGCAGAGTTAAAACGAGAGAGAGAGAGTGTTACTAACGTAGTTTTAAATCATGTTTACTCACAAAATGATTTATTATAAGTAATTATGTATGTTAGTCTATAAAGTATTTATGATATGGGTACATGTTTCCTGAAATAAAATTATATTATGTTATTAAAAATAGCAACACAAAGTATAAGCACAAAATAGATAGGCACAGAAGACATCATCATGTGTGTACTTCAGTTTTTATACCTACGCTAGGTGGACGCACACTAATGAGCGTTTGAGCCGGAACTGTTCGACGAGGGGGCTGAGGCGCTCCGAGATATCGTGTCCGTGAGCGGTGTCTATGTGTGCGTTGCTCGAGCGCGCTTTGTATGTGGATTGACTTCTGTACCTATATATTTTGTGGTTAACGCGAGCAGTTTCTATATAGCTGCGTTCTGGCCATGTATAGAATGTGATTACGCGCTGCGCACCGCAGCATTTCCCTATTGTGTTCTACACTACGCGTTATTCAGCATCCAGCACACGATATCCTGACTCGTCTTATTTTCAATTCCGAGTAAGACAGTCTGCCTCTTATTACACTACCCGACACGACGCGACATCGACTAAGACTGCCTGAACCTAGGCTTGTAGAATAAATATCGATACATCGATATTTTCAATTCGATATATCGATATTTTTGGGCGATATATATTAAACCGTTATATCGATATGTTCAAGATCGAAATTGTATCAAAAACGATATTTTTTTGTGTTTTAATTTGGTCGACTCAATTTGCTACTTAACTGCTTTTTAATTTGGTACTATGTTGGTTTTTAAGTTGAAAACTCTGTCTGTATGTCAATGACACAGTTGACGTGTCAGTTCACAGTTCAGTAATTTCATTCTCAACATTCTTTTGTGTATCCGACTAGACTGTATGTGGCTCGCCTCAGTTCCTTTTGCCTTCTTGCTTCGTTGGGAACGAGAAAATTAACCAAAAAAAAAAACATTCAATTCAACAATGGTCCGTCCGTTATCCGTATTATAACCTCAACGCGCGCGTGTTTCTGCGTTTGAATTAATTGTAGTCTAGAATCTAACTAACTCAATAAATAATCAATTTGAGCATTCCAGTAATCTAACCATGTGTAGTGTTGTATGGAACTTTTTCAAAAAAATAGACAAACAAACGAGAAAATTTAACCAAAAAGTTGACTATTTTTTTTCGTATCGAACCGCTACCGATATATCGATATTTTTAAATAGAAATATCAATATTGATATTTTCAAAAATATCGATATTGATATAACGATATTTTATTGCATTTCTGACATCTCTACCTGAACTGAATGTCGAATAGTGTTTTACACCTTTTAGTGACCGGCGACAGGTCATCACCTTTTTCCAGCGTTTCCATTCTTCCTGCTGCCAACCTTCACTCTCATTTGCTGTTTTCTTTCATGTCAGTCAGTCATCATGTCATCTTTTGTTTGATCTTCCTTCTCTTTGATTGATTGATTGTTATATTCTTTAACCTAGAACTACATTAGACCGACACACACACGACGACGACGGCACATGTGTAACACGTAGTGTTCCAGGTCCGATTGGATAAAAATCGGGAAAGTTGGTAAAATAAAACCGGGATTTATGGTTTTAGATCGGGACAATTTTTTAATAAAGTTTTTATCTGGTGGGTAATCTTTCAATGACTTCTCTCGCACTGTATCAGACTTTTATTATCTAAAACCCAGGCTTCTTCTATCCCATTGTGCTTTCCAGGGCCACGGTCACTATTTCAAACGTTCCCGCAGCCCTAGCAGGCATCGGCCCTACTAAGGCCCCTTCAGTGAAGCGCTGTGTGTCATTTTGAACGCACTTGACATAGTGATGCGAATGCGATACAGGTTAATTTATTGTAATAATGATGGCTTTAAAATATATTTTTATTTATCGGGACATTTAGCGTCCCGATCAGGTGCAAATCGGGACGTGTCCCAAGACCCCTAAAAATCGGGATGTCCCGCGCAAATCGGTACGCCTGGCAACACTAACACGCCTGATTTGTACGTAGAACGACGTCGCGTGGCGTGGATCAAGTGTAGCTCTATAAGTCTAGTTTTTCATTTAACGCCCAGATCGGCGTGTGTAGCACACGTGTGCGCAGTGTAGTTCTACCGTTATTGTACACCAAAAATAAAAACAAAAAGAACTTAAAATTAATAGGATGTAATAATGGGCGGTCTTATCGCTACTTACATGTAATTGTCACAGTCAATATAATATACAGGGTTATTAGTAAAACACTAACAACTTTGCAGGAATGTATTACTAACATCATTAACAACTACTTTTGTTCTATGACTTCTAAAAATTAATTTAGCTGACGTTTTCTTAAAGAAATTAATTTCGTACATGCGTAAATTAATGCGAGTTTTGAAAAAAAGGTACTTACTTTATTTTTTAATTTTATCTCTACAAATCGATAGTGTTTCATGTACCGGATCGACCCTCCACGGGATTAAAACGATTTAAATTTAGCGGTGTATATCCATCTCTAGACACCTGTTATTTATAATTAACAACACAATAATTTATACCTACTCTAATTAATATACATATATTTATTTACCTCACACCTAACAAACTGATTAGCATCCGTAGACTCGTAGTAAGGTCCAGTTAAAGACCAGCGTCAGGCAACTGCTACGTAGTGGCCTGGCACTATGCTGAACTGGACCTATTTGGTGCAGCCGTGAGACACACAATGTGGGTGTATTTTTTAAATTATGTGTTTCCATAATTGTTATTTCATTGTGTTTTATGTGCCAAACAAACGTGTTTTCTTTCTTTCTTCTTTCTTTCTATTTACACCCGTGAAATGTTTTTCACGGTTGTAAATTATGTACACTAATTTTCCTGTGCCTGCTGGCCGTAATATCAATCATATAGCTTTTAATATATTCCACAACTGTCACACAACGCCCGTCTAGTCTCAAGCTTAGCAGAGCTTGTGCTGTGAGCACTAGACAACTGATAAACATACTTACATTTTTAAAATAAGCATAATTAGCCTTTTTTTAATGTTCCCACAGCTGGGACTCAGGCCTCCTCTCTAGGAGAGGGAATTGGCCGTAATCAACCACCCGTGCCCAGTGCGAGTTTGTGAATGTCACGTCTTCGAATTTTCGGTTAGCATTTTTAAATATACGTATTATAGATAAATGACATCCAGACACAGAACAAATGATTGTGCTTATCACAAAAACTGTTCGGAGTGGGAACCGAACCCACGACCTCCAGCATAGCAGTCTGGGCCAGTAACCACTAGACCAACAGGCCAGCCAAATGCCGCCTTTGCCGCCCGCGTACATAAAAACAGCCTTACTTTTAGTACAAACGAAACCTGAAATACCTGTCTAGTAATTTTATGTAAATAATCTATGTACAAAATATCAAAACCTTAGCAAGAAAAATCACAAAATTATAAACCCATTAGCTATGCCCGCGACTTCGTTCGCGTTGACTACAGGAATTTGCTTTTTTTTTTTCAAAATTAAAAGTAGCCTATGTTACTCCTTATTACATCAGCTACCTGCCAATAAAAGTCCCGTCAAAATCGGTCCAGCCATTTCAGAGATTAACCCAGACAAACAGACAGACAAAAATTGTAAAAAATGTTCTTTTGGTGTATGTACCGTAAATATATTCACATGCATGTAATAAAAAGCAGTTATTTCAATATTACAAACAGACACTCCAATTTTATTTATATGTATAGATTAGTGTAGATGATGTTGTACTCACGTATGATGGAGAGGAAGCAGGCTAGCGGGACCACAGACTGCATTCTGACACTTTACTACACTACGATACTCTATAAACTATAACTATTGAGAAGCTATCTCAACCCAGGACAGAAATCTTCTAAAAATAACTAATTTAAATTACAAAATAAAACATTAAGTTCAACTAAAGTGCAACAGTATGTGTAGAAGGATAGCTCGGTCCACACTCGGGGCGGCGCGTCGTGATAGCGGCCACCCTCCCCAATGCAGCCGAGTCCAGAGAGGGGGGCCACTGCCTACATCTACACGTTTCAGCTACAGTGGCGGATTAGCCAACAACAGTAGCAAATGCTACGGGCCCGCGCATTGGGGGCCCGCATGGACGAAAAAAACATGTCAAGATTCATGACACCTGTGTCATGAATTCTAACCACATCCAGACTAGTATTTTTTTATATAAAGAATCTATGTACAAAATTTCATAACTGTATCATGAAAAATCACATAATAAGCTTGTTATGTCAGCAAAAATATAACGTCACCGGGCCATCCAGGCGACTGAGGGGTTGTTTTGCACTCGCACCCAGCTGTTTGATGGCGACTAACGCCCGTTATGACCTGCCGTGACCTGTGTTGTGATTAGTGTCGGTGGTGTCCAACTTGTAACATTTTTTTTTTTCATGGGAAAAAAATGTAAAATGGTGTAAAAACTAGTGGAATCCATTCAGTTACTGATTTTGAACAAACTGTATTCAAGTTTCGCATAAACTAAAAAATATGTTGTAGATCAGCAATGAACACTACGCGTTTGCTGTTCAGTCAGTTTTCCCCGACATAGGGGTGCCTAATCGCTTAGCTCATAAGGTAATGTAATCAAAGTGAACGTTCCACGGGATCAGTCCGGTAATTATAATAACTGGTCGCCGCGGACGTGTCGCAACGACCGAATGCAGACCGCGGACAGTAAGAGAGATGCCACACAACCGGTGCGGGTACGCTGCGTCGTCGCAACACAATGATTTCAACGATTTCTCCCTGCTGTTGCTGACAACTCCTTGAGGCGCGCGGGAACAGCGCGCGCCGTCGACGACTTGGGCTTGGTCCGGACAGTTACCGGACGGCCGGACAGCGAGCTATCACTGTCCGCAAGCCCGCGCCTACGGTGGATAACTATATCATGAAAAATCACAGAGTTTTAATCTTGTAAAGTCGGCAAAAATACATAGTCACCGGGCCATCCAGGCGACTGAGGGGTTGTTTTGCACTTACACCCAACTATGCATTGTCCTCTAATGCCGCTCTAACCTGCCGTGATCCGTGTTGTACCTAGTGTCGGTGGTGTCTTATTTGTGACCTTTTTAAATATTTTCCGGTAAAATATAACATGGTGTACAAACTATAGGAATCGATTCAGTTACAGATTCGAACAAACTAATAATAGTAATAATCATTTATTATAAACAAAAAACAGAATACAAGAAGCAAAAGATATAAAACGATGATGGCTGTACAACTTGAATGACCTTGAATGTTCCACGTTTGTACGAAATTTATTTGGCCGAAAATGTTGGTTTTTAGATTTTTGATTTTCCTAGAAAAAATCAGAAAAAGTTTTTTTTTGTGATTTACGTAAAAACGGCAATTTTCCAGGTTGCAACTCTCGAGGGGATATTCAGAATTTAATATTTTTTCAAGTACCTATGTAGAACGACGGAGCGTCGCCGCTCAGTCAACGCAACGCCAACGCAATGCTCGTGTGGCACCTCTCCTAATGAAGTTATGCATGTGGCTAGTTCAGCTAAGTGGGTGACGGGGCCTGCGTATCCTACTGGCGACTTTCCTTTCCTTATGCGCGAGTTCTAAAAATATTATTCTTGTAGGAATTTTCCGAGTAACCTACAGTTAGCATGTAACATTACATAAACGAGTTAAGTTAGAACAACATTAGACCGACGCACACGTGTGAAACGCCTGATTTGTACGTAGAATGACGTCGCGTGGCGTGGATCTAGTGTAGCTCTACAAGTCTAGTTTCCATATAAAATGTACGCGACCAGATCGGGATGTGTGGCACACGTCGTCACCCTCCCTGCTAACTGTCGTAACTAGCAATTGATATTTTTTTTTAACGCCCGGCCGTTTTTCGGTTGGGCGTTAAAATCATATTCTTGTAGTTGCATTGGCTGTAGCTTTATTAATGAATTAATAAGTTTTTATATTAATCTTGACATATTCTTTTAGTTAGTAGTGGCCATAAAGCCCTAAATTACGAAGGTAGTGAGGATATTTTTTTCCCTTCTTTTACACTTCCGCAAAACGAAATACTCGAATATCTTCTAAACGGTAAACGATACAGATATGACGATTAGAGAGAACTTAATTGAAATAATGTTACGAACACGTTGGTAATATCAGTGCAGATACGCCAGTTTGTGAGATACGACAGCTAGCCGGGAGGTCGACGTGTGCGCAGTGTAGTTCTAGCTTAATTCGCTAGATGTCTGAAAAAACTAATCAAACTGCTTTGTCCTGAATGTGTTTTTTTTACTACTATGATTTCGTGGCGTAAAAATGATTGGAAATCGATTCAGTAACTTATCTTGAACAAATTATATTCAAGATACGCATGTACTAACAATATTCTACACTTTTACATTTACGAGTATATTTAGGTACACTAATATTATAAAAGCAAAAAAAGGCCAAGCTGCCTTATTCCTGAGCGACATAGGCTATATTTTATGTACGCGGGTGAGGCCGCGGGCAAAAACTAGTGTTGTATACAGGGTTATTACAAATAACCGTGTTTATCTAGCAACCTTGCAGGACTGTGTTGCTAACATCTTAAACAACAACTTCTGTTTTATAGCTTTTTAGGGTTCCGTAGGCAAATGGCAAAAAACGGAACCCTTATTGATTCGACATGTCTGTCTGTCCGTCCGTATGTCACAGCCACTTTTTTCCGAAACTATAAGAGCTATACTGATGAAATTTAGTGAGTAGATGTATTCTATAAACCGGATTAAGATTTTCACACAAAAATAGAAAAAAAAAAAACAATATTTTTCTTTTCATTGATTCCACACGTGTGGAGTAACTTTTTTTTCTAAACTGAATAGCTTGCGCGAGATACACTTCTAAAGTGATAAAATGTCCCCCTCCTGTAACTTTTAAAATAAGAGAATGATAAAAAAAAATTGTGTTTGCATGGCGGTTTGCATGGTAATGTAAATACATTACCATGCAAACCGCCAACGAAAATTGGTTTAAACGAGATCTAGTAAGTAGTTTTTTTTTAATACGTTATAAATCTAAAAAATACACTATTATTAAAACATCGATCAAAGTTACAACGAACTACAAGAACTTTTATATTATATTACTTGCTGCTACGGAACCCTTCATGGGCGAGTCCGACTCGCACTTGTCCGGTTTTTACAAAATAGAAATTCATTCACCAAAAACCTTCAAGATTTTGTTGTTCCATCTAACACATGCTAACTCTGTATTTTGCTATATCTACCTACGTCTGTAAGACGCGACACAAGCGCATCAAGCACCCCATCGCCGCATGGCCGCCTCCCCTCTGCTATTGTACTATCGCTTGCTTCGCAATACTTCGCATAGGCTTCATAATATTTAGAATGTTCATTTCCAATATTTTTATTTATTTATGTATAACAATGTTATGAACTAAAATTTGATAAATTTTTTAAAAGTCATAGAACAAAAGTTGTTGTTTATAATGTTAGTAACATAATCCTGAGAGGTTGCCAGTGTTTTACAAATAAGGTGGAGTGGTGTGGTGTTGGTTGCAGGGCCATCTGCGGGCGCATCGAGGCGTACATCTCGTCGCTGCCGCCGCCCTTCCACCTGCAGCGGCCGCTGCTGTCGCGCGCCGCCAGCACCGAGGCGCGCACGCCGGCGCGCGCGCCCTCCTTCAGCGTGTGCTGGTGTTCCACCTCGCAGGTCAGACACATTGTAGCGCTGGGGGTCTGCACCTTCCATCCTGCTTAACGTGCCGTGTTACCTGTTCACGTAGGGAACTAATGACAACAGCAATGGACGGCATTGCCGTGGCCGAATACTGGGCCAGGCATGGAATTTAATAAGTTTTGCCATCGACACGCTAAGAAGAAGGCAAGGGTGCTCCCATCGTCGCCACATCATCGCTTACGGCCATGGTCCGGAGCGAGGAAGTAATGCTAGCAAAGGTGGAGGCCGCAATGAAAATGTATGTTGAGTTCTATGCCCTTAATGCGGGCAAATTACTGTCGCCATAGCGAATATGGTGAACTATCTCAATTTGTATCAAAATCATGTAAATGGTCATCATGTTGAGCATGAAGCGTGTTGCAGCTGCCCGAGGTGATCAACGCGACGACGGGCAAGCTGGAGAGCGGCCAGCCCTCGCTGCTGTGCAAGCAGAGCATGTTCGCGCGCTGGCACTACCTCGTGCGCCGCCTGCCGCTGCTGCCACAGGTACTGCCCTCCTTCACCGTACCACAAGCTGGAGAGCGGCCAGCCCTCGCTGCTGTGCAAGCAGAGCATGTTCGCGCGCTGGCACTACCTCGTGCGCCGCCTGCCGCTGCTGCCACAGGTACTGCCCTCCTTCACCGTACCACAAGCTGGAGAGCGGCCAGCCCTCGCTGCTGTGCAAGCAGAGCATGTTCGCGCGCTGGCACTACCTCCTTCTGTACCTATCTATTTTGTGCCCGTGCTACCATAACCAGCCTTTTTTCCTCTTCACACTTTCTTCAGAATGGGCTGTATCCACCAAGCGGGCCCAGTGCAGGTTTGTGAATGTCACATGTCTTCGGATTTTTTGTTGTAAGATACGCCGGTTTCCTCACGATGTTTTCCTTCACTGTTTTGAGAACAGTGGTCTTCTTCTTCTTCTTCTTCTTCCTGCCCTTATCCCATATTACTTGGGGCCGGCGTCAAACTATCACTAACTCCCTTTTCTTTCATATCACTCCTCACACAATTCATCGTTTTGAGAACGGTTTGCCACCAAACCCAGCCAGCTGGGTTGCTATGGACTTGGGTTTGAACCCACGAGCTACAACTCGTAAATTGGGGCCGTTACCACTCGGCCACCACTGCTCAAGCCCCATGACGTGGTACAAAAGGGATAGTGAAGAAGCTCCATCTAGAATGACACACCGAATTTATGATAATTTTAAAAAATTACAGCTGATCGAGTTCAATGACCCTATGAATAAATATAATAGCTATGTTTTACCGAAGTATGTTTCCTTGAGAATTTTACATTTTCTTGCATTAAGGTGCATTGCATTAATATCACACCATTGAACAAGCCTGTCTAGATCCCTATGTAATTCATAGGCATCGTCTTTACTTTTTACAATTTTAACAAATTTTAAAACATCGGCGTACATAAAGATGTTTGAGTGTAGAAAACAGTAAACAGTGTATATCATTAATTAATTAGTTAAATAGAACTGGACCCAGATGAGATAAATCGCGAAGTTGATCGGAATCCGTTCTCCACTACAAAAAAAGACCGATCCACAAGATACAAACTCAACCACAAAAGCAATGAACCGGTAATACCATAAGCTTGCAATTTATAAATCAGTATGTTATGTGAGACTTTATCGAACGCCTTCCGAAAATCTGTATATATGACATTAGCAGAAGCAATAGATTCAGGTTACCAACTCTGTAAACAGTACAAGATTAGTGCTGGATCTCGATTCAACAAAACCATGTTGTGCATCACTTAAGTACAGCTTTAGATGGTTTTGAATGGACGGGTATATGTGGGATTCAAAAACTTTTGCAAGAGTCGACAGAATCGATGTAGGTCTATAGTTACAAACTATATCGGCATCATTTGATTTGTGGATAGGTACAACCTTTGCCTCCTTCCATTTTGAAGGAAAAATACCAGACGCTAAGGACTTATTGAAAATTAGTGATAGTGGAGTGACTAACTCGGCCGCAAACTCGTAGATAAAAATGGTGGTATACCGTCTGGCCAAGCACCTTTACTGCAATCAAGATTTTTAAATTTTTTATATATGGATCTATAGTAGGATTAGATAAGCACAAGCTGTAGTTTTGAAGGCTGCTTAAATTATTAGCGGTTTGTAAGCTATAATCGTCCTGAACAGGGGTATGAACAGAAGAAAAGTCAGATGCAGAAAATTCGCAAATTTCTGTGCCATCTGATGATGTCTTAATACCATCCGTCATAGACATACTCGTATATTAACTGGTTGTGCACGTGGCTGCACTCGCTCTGCCCGCAGGACTGTGAGGACGCTCCGCCGCCGCCCGAGCTGCCCGATAACCCGGACTCGCTGCTGTACAACGAGGCCAAGCAGATGTGTCCCACCTACCAGGTACGTACCCCACTCACCCTTGTCTCTTACTTTATGCTGACTAGTCTTTCGTTTATCTCATTCTGTGCTCGAAATACATTTTGCAGCTTTATCTAAAACAGCAAGCATTATTGTTGAAACTATGTCTGAACTAACTTGTTTCTTTTTCCTGCTCGAAATTACAGTCAGAAAAAGATAAATTGAAAGAAACACAGGCTCTGACTGCTGTGCTGGAAGTTGTGGGCTCGATTACCACCCAGGACAGATGTTTCTGTGATGAGCATGATTATATACAGTGGTGGTCATATAATTAAGAATGACTATTTAAAAACAAGCTTTTTTAGGGTTCCGTAGCCAAATGGCAAAAAACGGAACCCTTATAGATTCGTCATGTCTGTCTGTCTGTCCATCATCAAAAAATATATATAGAATATTTTTTTTTATTGATAAGTAAGTGTTTGACTATTATCATTATGTTATGTGTTTGGGTGTAATATATTTAAATATGTATGCATTTAGAAAAGAGAAATATGCAAGTAGGTATATCAGTTGTCTAATACTCATAACGCAAGCTATGCATAGCTCGGGATTAGAACACTTTGTCTGATAGTTGTGTATAATATTTTATTAAAATGTAGAAGTTAGAAATGTTTGTATTTCCCTACACTACAGGTCGCCAAGCAGCGCCTGATCGAAGCGTTCGAGAAGGCCAAGCTGGGGCGCTGGATCAAGCGGCCGCTGGAGCAGGACCAGTTCGTGTGCGAGGTCGCGGACGCCGCGCCACACCTCCTGTTCGCTTAGGCGGGCGCGCGCACGGACGTACCGGGCGGCGCGCCGAGTGCGGAAGGCGATGCACCACCTCACACCACCACATGCGCTACTCTAGGCTATGTCGATACTAATACTGAACATAACAACGCTCAACATACCATTTATCGTAGTGTAGATAGCACTAGAGATTCTATCGATAGCACTACCAACAGTACCTACGGTTGTAGTAACAGTACTCATAGCGATGCTAGAGACACACATTTTCATAGTTTAGGAAACTCTAGCGATCGTAAAGCTTTAAATAAAACGGAACATGTCGATAGCACTAATAGTGGTACTAACAGTAGGGTCAGTGACGAGACTAGATGTAGAGAACTTAGTGACGCTAAAGATACCAAACGCCGTGCTATTATTTACATCATTAGTAAATTCGAACATGATATTAGCCTTGATGATAGCAATGAACAGTTTAATGATAGAGATGCCAACCATAACAATACTAAAGATAGTTATTCTTCAAATATGAATCTTCTGGACAGCGATACAGTACGTATAAAAGTAAAACACGCTAGCAGAGGTACCAATAGTAAGCTCAACGAAGTTGCCAGTACAGCACATGGCGATGAACACGATGTTAAATATGGAAGTTCTCGTAGTTTAGAAGTCAGTAGAGATAGTATAGCGTTAGATAAGATTGTTCAAAACCGCAACGACGCACAAACGAATGTGAAGAGTCCTTTGCTCTTGAAGAGGCTTCACATCTATGAAAGGTTTGGCACGAAATATAAGTAACTACCTTCTTGATACTAGGTGTTTCCGTACAGCTTTCGACCACCGTTTCAATCACCTTAGGGGTTGAATTTTGGAGAATTGGTATATAAGTCAGTCAGTTTCTCTTTCTACATATATAGATGTAATGTGAAGCAATAGGTATCATAACTCTGCAGCACTCTGAGGGACTTTCTTAATCCCGTATTGTGTGACCCTGCCCGTTTAGTATCGCGCCAGTACTCTATCTAAAAAGTCAAACGACTTGGGTAATTATCAGGGTAAAATGAAATCTGATGTAGTCAACACTGGTTCAATAATCAAGGTTGACTAAGAGATCTTGATCATTGTTTAATAGGACCTTATAAAAATTATCGATCGAATGTAAGTATTTTTTAATGATTTAATATTAGGAGACTTTTTTAACAATAACAAATGCAAAAGATTTTCGTTTGGAATATACCTATTCCGGTATCTTTAATGATATTCTTATTACAAAAGAAGCATACATTTGCAAAGATATAATAGTGTCACAAGTAAGATTATAGTAATAACATTAATCTGGAATCATAAGAGTAATCCGATTCTAAATATTCTACTCCGCTTATTGATTCATCATCACTAGTCATATTACGATCAACATCTGTTGTAGAACTCTCAAGAAACAAGTGAATGACAATTAATAAAATTGACATTGCCAACAACAGATATTTATTTCGTTCAAAAATTCCCAAGTCGTTTGACTTTTAGATGTTTTTTTTTCTTTTAAGTGCTATAGCCTGATAACTATTACATACGATAGAATTTTTTCACTTTTCTACTTAGCTACCTCTTAGGGCTCACCCTGTTATTCGATTTCGATAGTACACGACGCACAGAAGTTTCGACTTAAACTGCAAGTAGCGTATGTGTGCGCAGAGCGTGTGTGAGATGTATGAGTGTGTGTGTATCGCCGGACTCTCGCGGCTGACCTGTAAGTGATGTCTACCAAAGCTTCGAGCTGCGACCAAACCCTTGCGGAACAGAACGCTCCGACAAAATTTAAGTATATAACGATATAATCGTTCGATTGAGAAATTTACAAGGAGCATTGATGAATGTGCTTGAATGATTCCAGAATTTTTGTTTTTTTGGTTTTGTTTTTACCTACGAAGCAATAAATCAATCTTTTATATAGTTTAGCTTGTTGATTTCATTTGATTAACTCTATAGTCACTATTTGCTTAACGTGAATACGCCATAGAATAATGTATTCGCGTTAAGGAAATGGTGACGAGTGTAGGCATGTGGAGTCCGCAAGGGCGTGTGTCGAGGCCGGTCGTGTCCCCGTGTGCGCCAGCGCGTACACTCACAGAATGAGAGGGTTAAGCACAATGTAGTGACACAGACACACCGCTTAACGTTTTCTTGCTGCTAGTGTACGCGCTGACTGCACTCAGGCTTTGGTAGAGTATCACGGGTCGCGCCGCCACACGCGTCGGTGGCGGCCCACCTTGGAAGCAGTGTACGCCCGGCACTTGGCCACCCGACCACCTGGCCACTCGACCACCTCGCCACTAGGCCACCCGGCCAGCCGAACGTCAATTTTTTAAAAGTCAACTTGAACTCAAAATCTAAGATAGCTACGTCACATTCGGCGCCGCTCACCCAAATACTTAAGCATTATGGAGTCTTAGATTTTTCATTAGTCAAATAATTTTTTAACGTAGGTATAAATATGACCGTTTGACATTTATCTTTATAGAAACTGACAAAACCTCATATTTATTCCTCGGGTAAAAGTTATATGACGGTTAAAACACTGACCATTTAAAAGCCTGAAATAAACTACAGTTGCATTGGAATTTGTAGTTTTTCCTGTGTGCGACATCGAATGTCTGGTTCCAATATCTTAGATTCTGAATGAAAGTTTAATAAGAAGTTAGTACTCTTAGTTACCTCCAAATGTACATTGTAAGTTGTGAAAATGTTAACGCACATCACTCTATACTATGTCAGTACTATGGCAGTAGGTACAGTGAAACAAAGAGATAGCTGTGTAGGCAGCTCGCACCCTGCAAGTGTGGAGCCATTCGTTTATTACGTAAGATGATTTTTACTATTGTTTTACTCCCCTGTTTAATATTTATTATGTTTGATTATTTTTTTTTGGGTTTGCCAAAATTTATTATTTATTTAACATAGATGGAACTAGAAAAATAAAAACACTTAACTACTTAATTAAAGCTAGATATACACCTTATTAAAACTAACTTCAAAATAAAAATAAAACCCCTAAAGAACTAAAGAGCAATCTAAAGTACGGGGTCGAAAAACCTCTCCGCATCGCTGTCGACTGGTAACGTACCCAAAAGACTGACAGCATGTATGTTTGGTTGGTTTTGATATTTATTTTTAAAAGTAACATTTTGAACGTTTACAAGTTTGTCGTTTTCAAACAAAGTAACGCCTAGTTCACGAGCGGTGAAGTTGCCCTGGAAATAGTTTACTTATACGCATAGAGGCCTCATCGGCACTCACACCCGCGTTTTTCAAATCTTATGCGTATTTTTGTAATCTTACGTAAAAATAAGACATGGTCGAACCCCTTCCCCACTTAAATCGTCTTTCATAACAAATGAATACCCTCTATGCGCTTTCAATAATGTAGTGAATATGATGTTAGCCTGTATCCTTACCTTTTTGTTTGACTGTACTTTTAGTTAGATTAAGTCAGTTTGAAAACGCACATTTAACATCAAAGATCTCAGAACTGTTTATGGTGAAGTGCCATCGTTCTTAATTAAATTATTGTCGAGATATTTGTGAATTTCATATTAAATTCATTTTTGTAATTATAAAATTTTTATTAATTACTTTTGTAGAAATCTTTTCAAAGTATTATGTTTGTATTTCGGACTCTCAAACGATACTTAACTTGAAGTCGTTCGCACTCTGTGACTTAACTCTGATTTCTGGATTCAAAATTAGAAGTATAGGTACCGTCACGAATCTTGAGCGCTGACCTTCACTTGCGCAGAAGTCAAATTACATGAAGTGAGACGCGGGGGCGGGGAGTGTCAGTGATTGGCTCACCGCGCCGTCGTGTCATAGACGTCACTCGTGATTCGTCCCCTGTACTTGCTGCATGTATCTAACAACGACGACGATTGGCTCGCCAATGTATGGAATGCGCAAAAAGATCCCCACTCTGACGCCGAGCGCTCTAGATTCATGCCGGTACCTGTATTTGCGAAACTTAACTAAAGCCGGAAAACCTACATTAAACTAGAGTTCGGCACTTTGTTAAACACTTGCGTCGGATTGGTTCGACAAGTGCTTTCGCGTCCTATTCGCCAGTGTCGTCGTGTGTTAGCGACCGGGCACTCCATCTCGTTTAGCTCTTCAATCACAGAAGAGCTGACGGAGGAGGAGATGGAGAATTTCGTACCCTTATTGCACAAACCATCTATTTTGTATTATTATATTCGATCAAATCTTTAGTTTAGATCTTCTTTTTGCTGAAGCCATCTTGGTAAATAAGAGTCATAGCTAATAACCTGTTCTACTTGCAGATTCGTATTAACTCTTTGAATGCCGTAATTAGAGACACAATAGAAAGACAGTTGCTTATGTCGAACTGTGTAACTTAAGACATTCAAAAGGTTAATGAGACGAATCGATAGCTATAATTTAACTTAATTTGGATGAAAATGCTGATAGTTGGTTTTTGCAAGAAGGGTGAACGATTTGGTTGTGGATGTGCAACCTGGCACTATAAACGCGAGTGTGTTGGTTAAATACACCCCTACTTTTTAATTAGTACACAAAAAAATGGGGCTCTATCTGTACCCGTCACTGATCATATTTTTGTAGTCAAAAGTAGAAAACACCGAAATCCTAAAATTGACCACGAAAAGGTAAATTCATCATAGAATCAATCAAACATAACAATTACTAGTAGAAAATACTGCGGGCAGTGTTTTTCCTTAATAATTGTCACTTATTCATTCATTAATCAATAGCCTGTACAATATTTCCATAAATTGAGTGACTTTTTGGGACATAAACCAACGCTAATAACTTCGCTGTTTATGAATTTGATTGAGGTTTTACTTATAAAATAACAAGGGCTTTTCTAATAAGCCCTTTAAGTATGTGTACTAATTAAAAAAATGTGGTGTATATCGGACGTGGGGATAGGTTGAAAGGCGACTGAAGTTGAGTAGCTTTTGAGAGTTCGGCTATGAGGATTTCATAGTTGTAATGACGGACAGTGGCTCACTGCCATCCCGAGCTTTATGATAATATTAATGATTATATATAAATAAATATGCATGGTCGACCAATAATTATAATGATAGCTGATACCAAATTATTGTTAAGTGTTTCTTCTGTTTAACATGTTACCAATCGAATAATTAGACTATTTCAAATTTTTATTTTTATTTATGTCTCCCAGTCTCACAACCCAGTCTCATGCTGGTTACCAATAAATGTAGTGGGCCACATAACAGAAATCGATATAATTAATCATAATAAAATTGCACAAAAATATTAAGTAAGTTCTAAACACCACGACCCATCTTACCTCTACAATTTTAATATATACTGAGGTAGACGCTAGATTAACTTGGAATAAAGTACACGAAAAGCAGTGGTTTAAAGCGAGTCTCCGTCTTGTCATTTCATTACCATTTTTAGGGCATGAAATGCACTGGTGAGCTGGATTCGGTCATATGGATCTGTTATAATTTACCCCCAGCAGAATACCAGTTTTACCCCTGCAATATACCAGTTTTACCCCGATAGTATACCAGTTTTACCCCGATAGTATACCAGTTTTACCCCCGCAGTATATCAATTTAACCCCCGCAAGGGTAATTACCCCCCAGGTTAGGATGTGGAGCTAAAGATTACAGTCACCATCAGCGCAGGCGCCCTGGTCGGCGCAGAACACACTATGTGGTCGCTATGAGATCAAATTAGATTAACTAGCGGAACAAAGCCGATTCTACCTACACTACAAGTGTATAACTTCGAATAAATACCTCTAGATGTCGCCACCGCGTGGCCGAAAACTTCAATGAGGTTATTACATAAACTTTTCATATACTAAAAACTTCACTATTTGAGTGTAATTTTCATACATACACTAAAACTGTTATTATAATTGCTGAAATTATTCTAAAACCATAAAAAGTGACTCGAGTTGACCTCTCAGTGACAGCGACAGACTTTTGGCTCACTTTTGAAAAAAACCAGCCACGCCAAAAAATACAAGACGTCTTATGTTTTAAATAAATGATTACACTGAGGTATATAATTTAAGGTGTATAATAATATTATTCGATTCGTAACAATTGTTTTAAGTGTATAATTACGTTTGTTACACCATTCTCGTCATAGTTAGTAAGTAGGATTACAAGTTTTCTAAGCATAATAACTTATATTACTTTGTTATTGATGTGTATTCCGGAGTGCAGACAGCATCGTATACAACGTGTTACATTAAATGCGCAAAACTTCAGACACCCCCAAGTGATTTTTAATTCAATTCACCTAATCTAAAATCATTTGGGGTGTCTTGAGACCCCAAATCCAAATGATTTTTAATTCAATTGACAAAATTCTGTGAGAAAAATAAAACATTTAAAATAATTTAAAGGTTCTAAGTGCAGTTTTAGCTTGTTTAAAATTCGTATCTGCATTGAAATAACTTGTATTATCCCGTGTATGAGGAAATTGGATTGGACTACAACCATATGTGTTTGTTTACCTATTTGGGTGAGTATGCGCACGTGATAGCTTGACCTATTAATAAATAGACAGGGCAACATTTTTAATGATTTTTTTTTTTTTTTGAAAAATATAGCCTTTGTCTTTTAAAAAGTGGTTCAATTGATTCTGCTCGTAACTCTGATCAAACTATTCTCAGGTTTTGCGTATTTAACGTTACACGTTGTAGATAACTAGATTATTTTATAAGTACAGAAACAACAATTGTAAACTGTAAACTCAATGGGCAAAACTTAGGTTGTCGAGTACCGTGTTCATTCTGAAACACCACTTATGTCATTGAGATATAGTTTAATTTTCTTTGATCATTTTGAACAGTTTGTTCTCTTAGATGCTGACTGGTTCACTCATATCTTCTTTACGCGTGGTGGTGGTGGCCTCTAGCGGTAGATTATGGAACTAGTGGCGACATTGTCTTCACGTTAAGTCAATTAGAAAAAAAATCTTCGTAATCGTCTATCAGCCATGTGTAATATTTAATCTAGATTGGCTTGCGTCGGATTGTTCCGACAAATGTCAGGTTGTGTGTTAGACTGGGTACTCCTAGCTCTTCAATCCCCATAGGTGACAGAAGAGTGCGACCTTGGTGGAATAAACACGAAAGTATTTGTCGGGAATATCCGACACAGGCGGTCAAAAGGTTGATACGGATGCCGAGTTGTCACTGCCAATCAACGAAGATCAGTTTTGCATTGATATAACAGTAGGTATATAAAATGCTCCGTGTGCCTCTTTGTATAATCACGATTTACTGTCAAATCGAGGAAAGAAATTTTTAATCTTTATTTGCGAAAACATCAGAATACATTTCTTCAATTTTACTCATCTCTGAGTTTTCAATTATGCTAAAATTACTTCGATTTAACAGTACGACGTGACGTCACTACATGGCAATCGATCCTATTCTCATTTGGACCGCGTAGTACTTTGTTACTCTGTGGACTTTTGTCACCTTTATTTATATTAGTTTCATACGCCGCCGCTAGGGGCGCCACCGGATCACATTTGTTTTTATTTCTATGTGGATGGTGTGAACAGGACACGAGTATTTATCTGAAAGTTTCTAACTTACATGTAAGGGTAATAAATAAATCAAGTGTTTGTACTCAGTTGTTTTATTTTGAGAAACTATATCATCATCATCACCAGCCTTTTGAATGTTCCCACTCCTGGGACTCAGGCCTCCTCTCTAGGAGAGGGAATGGGCTGTAATCCACACCGCGGGCCCAGTGAGGGTTGGTGAATATCACACGTCTTCGAATTTTTGATTCTAAGACATGCCGATTTCCTCATGTTTTCCTTCACCGTTTTGAGAGCAGTAGTGATGAAATAAATTACAAAAAGTAATGCGCCTGGCGGGGTTCGAACCCGCGACCTGCAACTCGTAAGTCGAGGCCGTTACCACTCGGCCACCACTGCTCATTACTACTTTAACCATCATGAAATTAGGACAATGTAAGAAAAGCCATCGTGGACATAGCTCGAAGAATCGCCAAACTTAAGGTGAGTTGCACCATTTAACTATAACGATAACAAAGCCGTTAAGAGTTGTGAAATCGTCGAATTAACCAATAGGCCGTTTCACAGCTGGTTATGGTTTCGTTGTCGTAATAGTTAAATGGTGCAACTCACCCTTAAGTGGCAATGGGCAGGGCACATGCACGCAGAACAGATGGTCGATGGGACGAAAGGTTCCGGTGTGGCGATCGCGTATGGAAGACGCAGCGTCGGAAAGCATCTTACAAAATAGATCGATGACCTGGTCGATGATTGCTGAAATTCCTTAAATATTTTTTGTATATGTACCGACACAAATATTTTCATCTGTGTAACAGCAATGTTAGCTGTCTTCTATATGGGTTGCAGTTTTGCATGTATCGATTCAGCAGTTTCAGGAAATGTTTTTTATTTCTTTGTGGTGAAAATACCAACACAACTCTTGGTCTTTGGAAAGAAGCCTAACTCCTAAAACGTATTTTCATAAGGTATCTTATCAAGTAAAACAAATGCCTCTTTTTACTCATTTTAAAGTCTTAATGTGCTCAATTCGTTCATTATAACACATTAGTAATACTACCCTCCACTGTAAAAAATAATATTAAAAATCTACTTTATACCTACACTGATGAAGTGATGACGTACTAATTGTATGAAAAAACTTAATTGGCGTTGTGTGACCTCTAAATATTAACCGATTATGGTGATTTTTGCTATATGAGAGTGGTAGAATATCAAGATTAAGAGCAAATTCAAATGAAAATCGTCAAAATATAAAACGCCTTAATATACCTATTCCCTGCCCCATAATCTTTTTCGGTCTTTCAGTCGGTCATCGACTACACGTATAAACAAAGCAATGTTACTTGTTACGACAGTTCTGCTGTGATCCTATGAGGAGTTCTGTGCCATATCTTCGTTCGTGATCACATCATAACAGTATTTCTGTGGGACTAATTCGAAAGCATAAAATTTCAATCACAAAAACAATTTTCAAAATTGGGAAACATACATAAAAAAAAAATACATTCAGCCGAACATAGAACCTCCTTTTTAAAGCCAACAACAGACTTAGCACAGTCGAGCACGAACCAAACGCTCGGTGCGCTCGTTCAAGGCTTGTAAGTCGGTGCACACGACACGAATTTGTACTCGGATCCTGTAGACCCATCTTTACAATTCATCACAGATAGCTTGAACACAAAATAGATAGGTACAGAAGACAATCTACATACAAAGCGCGCTCGAGCAACGCACACATAGACATCGCTCACGGATACGATATCTCGGCTCAATTCAGCTCATTGCGAGTGTGTATGCATCCGCTTGAGACACGCATCTGTGCCCTTTTTTGTGAATTACCTACTTAGTGGAACAAAAATAGTTATCAACTGTTTAGTGGACGGTTTTTCAAATTCAACCTTAGGTAAATCTCGTTTTTTAAGCTACCTACCAGTTATAAGACGTAATTAAGTAGTTATTTAGTTAGTTAGGGAACTACTGCTTTTCTTATGTTTCTGGAGGTGGGCGCTGATAGCTGCGCCTCAGTTTCAAACTATTGCAGCTATCATCGTGCATAAATAAATTGTTAAATGTGTTTTTAGTTTCAAATAAAGAGTATTATTATTATATATTATTATTATTTGCTTGTACTTTGATAGATTGTTTTTGTATTACGCAGAACAGTTAGGTAGGTCGATAAGTACATGATTTTGTGGCCATGTAAGTAATATTTTTACAATTTATGTTAGGTACCTATTTATCGCCGCGCCCGAGCGCACTCGGACAGAACAGCGCTGACACTAGTGCGAATTACTGAGCGTGAATATGAAAAGTGAAGTACATACTTACCTACATGAGATTGACTTCTGTAGGTACCTATCTATTTTTTAGTTTGTCCCTAATCCCCGACATTACGAAATCCGTGCAATAGATACTCCTTATCTAATCTCTGTGAAATTATCTTTATTCACCTACATTCAGTTGCGTACATGCTTTCTGTCAGCGATAATCTTTCCGTTAACGATAGGAAGCGATAGCGATATAATATTTATTTTATCTTGAAGATTTATGTAGGTACACTATTTTTATCATAATATGCCATTTAGCAGTAACAGCATGTACATCAAACGTAGCAACGAAAAAGAAATCAATCTTTTTGTCTAAAAAGATCTTTTTACACCACCTGCTCGATAATGTCGTTTTATACGTCATACAAACCTCACTTAAAGCAAGTCATTCTATCCCTAGGGAGATAATGTAGTATGGCCGATCCCTAGGGATAAATGATAAATGATATTTATTTTGTAAATAGGTTTAAAAAACACTTTTACACGTCAATTTTTTTTTTTTTTCGTCAGTTTATGCTAGATGAGGCCGGTGTTTCCTATCTGACTACCCTGAGAAGAAACACCGAAACAAACTCAGGGGTCAAAGTCTCTTTTAAAGTCCATACAGTAAATATGTAATGGTCAAATCACATGAGAACCATGCAGATTTGTCTGAGATGGTCTTTTGAAGAAAGAACCATACAGATTTGAGTGGACCTGTCCAATCAGTGTAAGCATTCGTCAGTATTCGAAAAGCTCAACTTAGGACTACTATGGAGCTCTACGACTTGACGAACAATACCAAAGAAAGGACATTTGGGTAGGCCGCTGAAAACACTCAAATTGCCAGACATACGTTAAAATTACTGAAAAGAAAAGAAAAAGCAATCAACATAGTCCTCACATTTACAATAATATAAACAAATTGTAAGTTTACAAAATATTTAGAGAAGTAAATATTTATGTCAAAGAAAAAAAATATATATATACTTTAAGTACTTAAAATGTATACATGTCATTTTGTAAAATAAAAATAATCTCCAATATCAAATATATAAACAAAGGAAAAGCACATTTAAAAATAAAAATAATTAAAAAATACAAAAGAAGAAAAATAAAAATGACAACAGTTATATTAGGTACTGGAGCAGGTCAATCCCAAGCCTTTTCGTCCTGAATATAGTCTTTTACAGAGTAAAAAGCTTTTTGACAAAGTTTACGTTTTACAAATGATTTGAACTTATTAAGGCTTAGTTGTTGAATACGGCTAGGAAGTTTATTATAGAAGTGTATACATTGGCATCTAAATGAGCCCCCTATTTTTTTGAGCCTGGTTGCAGGAACTACAAATTTATGTTTGTTTCTTGTATTAAAATTATGAATATCACTGTATTTTTTAAACATGTCTATATTTTTATGGGCGTACAAAATATTCTCGTAAATATACTGTGAAGGCACAGTCATTACATTTATTTCTTTAAATTTATCTCTGAGGGAGTATCTGGGACTTAGTTTATAAATTGATCGAATAGCCCTTTTCTGTAAAACGAAAATTGTCTGTATATCGGCGGCATTTCCCCATAATAAAATACCGTACGACATGACACTATGAAAATAGCTAAAGTAAACAATGGGAATAATGAGATTTGAATTTGGAACATTAAAAATCGTCAAGATTGTGAATTAAAATATAGGCGCATCGAATAAGTTGCCTTGAAATTCAAACCAAAGAGTATGTAATCACTATGATTCAAACTGGCCACTAACAAAAAAAAAAAGAAAATAGAATAAAATGTGCGTACTGACGGGAGCGTTATAGAAAATTGAAACTATAGAATCTTGGAGTAGTGAATTTTGTTTGTTTGATTGACTTGTAAATACTCGTATAAAGTCTGTCTAGTAAGTCAACCGACTTGGGAATTTTGTACAATATTTAATCATTTAAAAAATACTCATTTTCGATACTTTTCATAAAGTTCTTCTGTTAGTAAACAATGATCTCTATCTCTTAATTAACCTTGATTATTGAACCCGTGTTGACTACATCAGATTTAATTAAATCCTGATAATTACCCAAGTCGTTTAACTTATTATACAGACTCTATAGTATATGATTTGGTCGACCAAATTGTCTTTTAATTATCTTGCAGATGATGTAAAAAGTAGAGTATGCAACACGGGGATAAAGCTGTCTTTGTCTTGGGCGGCTTGTTGTTGTTTGCTTATTAACTCCCTCGCGATGCTCGGGAGTAAATTTTATAAATCCCTCACTATCGTTCGGGATTAATATCAGCAACCTTCGTTTCGTTCGGAATTCAACTTGCCGCCCGCGACTTAAAGACACTGCTTTATCCCCTAGTCACATAAACTACTATTTTACAAGTTTGCGGAACAAATTCCTGCATACCTTAGGCGATTATCATACTGCCACACACCACACGCGGCATAGCGCGTGAATGCGTGTTTTAACGTTTCTTGTAAGTATCGCCGTTTGTTTAGAAAACACGCACAGCCCAACACATCGAAAATACCTACATCCACGCGCGTTCATGCAGATCACGCGCCTAGATGCGGAGAAACATGCACACACGCGCGTGAGAGGTGACACGCAAGGTATGCCACACTGAGTCTCCTAGTGCCTTGATTTTGTATGAAATGAGTCAGAGCCTGCGTGAATTTACAAAGCGCATCTACGCGCGTGAGCGTGTAATATACCCGCACGATGATGCAGATCTGCACTCCCGCAAATACGCGCGTAGGTACGTTGACACTCAACATGCAGCGTGATGCGTGGCTGTGCGGGCGCCCGTGCGTGCGTCCGTCGCGGCATATTTACAATAACATGTAAATGGCTAGACCGCAAGGGTGTGAAACTAGTCGCTTATAGATTGGAAATCACTTTTTAATCTAAGTCTTCCAATGTCTACAACAGTAGTACGCAAATACTCGCGTATACTTTGTAGTGGCCAAAATAACTAGCTTTGTTCCACAATATACAGTGCTAGTCCTCATGCAACTAATCGTGTATAGATCGGAATAGGCGCAAAAAACTAGATTTCAATCTATACACGAGTTGCGGTGCTATTCTCTAACAAAACAGCCTTGAATGCAGCGCTGGCCGCAGCGGCGAGTCGAGAGCGCAGTACATTGAATTAACAATCTAAAATCAAATCAAAGCATTTATTTCAAATAGACCATTTACAGACACTTTTGAATAGTCAAATGTCGGTCAGTCCAAGAAAAGTGAAGCTAAATTGCACGTTCCAAAGGTCTCTACGGAGAAGAACGTGCAAGAAACTCCATGGACACTCTTTTAAATCATATTATGTGTTACATATAATGCTTGGTTACATATTACTTGTTGCTTCTATCATGTGAGCACAATGTCGATAATGAAATAAAATTGTAAAATAATTAAAAGATAGAAACTAAAAGATATGAAAGAAAAGGGAGTTAGTGATAGCGTGACGAGTGACAGGACAAAATGGAAGAAACAAACGTGTTGCGCCGACCCCAAATAAAATGGGACAAGGGCAGGAAGAAGAAGAAGAAGAAGAAGAAGAATTAAAAGATAGAAACTGAATTAAGCCACTGGCAGCTAAGAGATGCCCAGTCCCATCTGACGGCACCCGTTCACGAGCATGACGCGTGCATCAGCCCCACTCAGCTCAACCATTTTGAAGGGAACTGAACGACCCAATAACACGTGCCACCAACAGCGAGACATTTAAGTGAGCATGACAAACTCTCAACTGCCATGCTCGTAATGTCAAAAAAAAAAGTTGTAACCTAATAAAAATGCTCCATGGTGCTTCACATTCACAAACTTGGAAAAAGTGCTTCTAAGTACATTATACAATGCTATTGTGTCTTTCAAATTAAAAAATAATAATATTAGTTTCCAACTAATCAACTAATTAGTACGCCCTAGCGGTAGTGGAGCTGGACCAGCATTGAGCCAAGCATTTTTATCTTGAATATAAAAATGAATATGTACATTGGGTTGTTAATCCAATGCGCTTGTAGTGACACAGTACCTGTTACCAGAAAACCACAAACCACCGTACCATCACACCAGATACCAGTTACCAATACCTCAGAACCAATTACCACGTTTTCAACCATGTTCTGTTAAAGAAACAGTGAAGCAACACGTTTACGACAACGTCTGTTATAGAAACAGTGAAGCAACACGTTTTACGACAAATCAAGAAATAGGATAAGCTCATAAGCGTTAAGCATAAGCCTCAGCACCCTCGCGGATGGATCACGTGGCCTCGCGCAGCGGAGATCTTCACTCGGTGACGTCTCGACGGGGAAAAGGATCGCGCTCTGCGCGCGACTCGTATTTATAGAATCGCGACAGGATTGCGCCGTGTACTAAGTCGCGCATGCGCGGTAAGCAGCCCGCTTAGTGCGTTTAATGTGCAAGACCTCAAGCGCCCTCTGTCTGAGAAACAACGACGCACGTTTGTAAATATCTTAGGCTAGACACTACTTCCATAAGTACCATTGTAAATATAAATAGGGTGTATTTACAGAAAATATACAGATCTTGTTCAGACATCAACGACTAACTACGTGTTTCATTTACGAGTCACTCTCATCCCTTAAACGCTCATGGCTGTTTTCTTAGAGAGTTTTCACGCCAGTTGCATGCTCGCCACTTTGATTTGTTGATCTCTCTTTCTATTGTAATGATAGTCATATCTGCGTATCTATTCTAAACAATGCAACGCCTTTCGGCATGTGCTGTTTGACTTTATAAAAAAATATTTTTGAAAAGGATCAATACAGACGACTCATGTTTGCGCATAGCCGCCAGACTAACAGTGCCGCTTACTTAAAGTTTTGCAACTGGGCCCCAAGTCTGCTATTTTCATAAATTCGTCATTCCAACACGATCCAATTATCATTTTGCTAAAAGTTTGTAATCTGCTAATTCATAGTGACCGATCACTGATCGGTCAATGGTCTTGTAATAGAATTGTGGTAGAATGATTATTTCGAGTATATTAAAACCAATAACTGCACAATAACGTTCTAATGGTAAAACACTGATCAAGTAAACTGTCAAAGTTTTAATAGAATACCGCAAACTTCAAATATTCATTTGTCAATATGTACGAGATTACCATTTTATGTCACTTCTTTCAATGGAGTGTCAGTGGTTGACCATTGGAAAGTCATAATGACGCCATTATATTAGTAGATTACCAAACTTGTCAAAATCGACAATTATGACACCAATGATAGACCATTCTGACACTATTGTAATAGCAGACTTGAAGCCCTGATCCAAGGATGTAGCCAAGATACCACGTATTAACCTTACTGAATTTCTCGTAGAGTCAAGTTCAGAGGGAAATTTCATATACACCGTTGATATTTCACTGGCGTGTCGCAATTGTGTTGAAGGTCAAGGTGGTGCCTTCTGCAAGCACCTGTGGGCTGTTGAATTAAAATATGGACTAATATTACAGACTTCCCCCAAAATTTCAAGCACAGACAGAGTGACATGCGCAAAGCTCGCCTCCGACGACACTCCCTGACGAGTTTACCAAAATATGGATGGCGATGACGTCTTTGAACACTGACGTGATTCGACATTCTGATATAGGTCCTACCCAGAGACTTGTACAACATCAGAACAATCACCAACCAATCTAATAAGCAGCGACGTTGATGATCCCGTTCTTCCTATTAGGTACTCTACTTACAATGAAGCACTGACTGAACACAAAAAATACAAGTAGAAAAATTCGTAACAATATATATGCCTAAATAAGTTGATTTTTTATATTAAATAATACTCACACTTAAAAGCCATTTTTATGGTGGCGTTTTGGCTGTGTATCAATTGGAAAGATGCATGTGTACGTCTAAGCTACAAACTACACGCGAGTAGTACGCAAAATTCGTGTATACCTACTTTGTAATCACAAATTTAAAAATTGCATTGCGATGCGTTTCGGCTATGTACATAGGTATCTTCTTATACATCTATACATTTATATAAAATTGGATGGAGTGCCTGTTTGTAATATTGAAATAACTGCTTTTTACTACATGCATATGAATATATATACCTACGGTACATACACCAAAATAACATTTTTTACAATTTTTGTCTGTCTGTCTGTTTGTCCGGGCTAATTTCTGAAATGGTTGGACCGAGTTTGACGGGATTTTTTTTTTTTTTTGGCCGGTATCTGATGTAATAAGGAGTAACATAGGCTACTTTTATTTTAGAAAAAATAAATTCAAAATCCTGTAGTCCACGCGAAAGAAGTCGCAGGCACAGCTAGTTGTAAATACGCTCCGTCACGTGACGTAGCGCGTGTGTCATGTGCAGTGGTCCCCGTAGATCATTGTCGCTAGTTCAACTTTACAGGTGTGCATGTAGTCGTGTTGATGGAGAACTTTAATGTGTTGTAGGTACTTGTAACGTAGCAAAATGGGCGCGGGAGGCGGGCACCCGGACAGAGCATTTCTCTAAGGGACCGCACGTGCGCCTGCGTAACGCTGCGTTCGGCCTTAGTTGAAAAAAAGATCGAGTATCTCGGACCAGTCGGATGTTGTCTGGTCCGGGCTGAAGCTACATTATGTCTACATTATTCTAATCGCACGAAGATCCCCGATACCGCAATGTAGGATTTTGTATTTGAGTTTTTATGTGGTGGCAGATTTGCTTCTACAATACTATCTAAAATCGGTTTAATTAAATAAATAAATTGTTTGAGTCAGTAGGAAGTGATCTACACATGCCCTAAGCGTTCTCTCAACGCTGCATATCACAGCTAGCGAACTACATGTTCAAGGCGGCCTGTTCACGACCTTACCGCTGTGAGCGGAGCTAAGTGTGGGGCGGCGAGCTGTAAAATCAGAAGTATGAAAATGTTTGTATTACTCCATGAGACACCGCTCATAGCGCCCCGCCACAAAATAGATAGGTACAGAAGTAAATCTACATACAAAGCGCGCTCGAGCAACGCACACATAGACACCGCTCACGGACACGATATCTCGGTCGCATCTCGGCTCACTCACTCCCCCGCTCGTCCACCAAGCGTAGCTCATAGGTAAAAAAAGTGAAGTACCTACATACATGCGATTGTCTTCTGTAGGTACCTATCTATTTTGTGGCCCCGCGCTCGCTTAGGGTCAATTTATACTAGCGCAGAGTCGAAGCGTCTACCCAAAACTGAATTAGAATTAAATGAAACAGCTGATGTTGGCACAGAGTCAATATAATTTATTTATTGATACAATAAAAGTTTCGTTTCACAATCTTCACGCGGACACAGCACACGTCTTAATGTTAAATATGTCTTTTATAAAACAATGATTGTCAACCTCTACCTCTTTATTCGGTATCTACATGGTAATAAAATGCCAGTGTAAGTAACTACACAGTACCTACAGTGGGTAAGTTAACTATGTTTAAAAGATGGACCAGATGGTTGTACCTAATCTAGCGTCCCAACAGGGGTGACCTTTACTAGACGCCAGATTACCGTGGAATAAAGTACATTGACCTTTTCCTAATATCTCTGCGTGGGTACCCGAAAAACAAACAATGAACTGCTTTTCATTACTAGATCATGTAAAGGATAATACACCGTTAAATTTTAATCCCTTGGAGGGTCGATCCGGTACATGAAACACTATCGATTTGTAAAGATAAAATTAAAAAATAAACTACCTTTTTTTCAAAACTCGCATTAATTTACGTATGTACGAAATTAATTTCTTTAAGAAAACGTCAGCTGAGCGAGGTCAATGACCTGCAGTTAATAGTCGGCGTTGCGTACAAACTACTTACCCCTCCCTCCACGGGATTAAAACGATCAAAATTTACCGGTGTACATACATGTCGATTCAAGACAGCTTTATTTCCGTTTTTGAAATTCAAAATATCAACACGTAGGAGGGTCAACGATCGTAATTCCAAGGTTATGTCGCGCGTAACTTAATTTCAATCCGTGTAGATACCTGTTGTAAAGCTAGACCCACAGTAGACCATCGCACGCGTGTCACACGCCTGATTTGTAAGCAGAACGAAGTCGCGTGGCGTGTAGTGTAGCTCTACATGTCTAGTTTCCATATAAAATATGTGGAGACTGACGCGCCCAGATCGGTGTATATGGGTCACGTGTGCGCAGTGTACCTAGACCTTAGTCCAAGACCTTCAACGTGCCTTTGGGAGGCGCGTTTTACCAACCACAGTGACTGATGACGTGTAGGCACAACACAAACCACAGTGACTTTAGTTACAACGCTAGATTGCAACCGTCTGGTCCACCCTTAATAGGTAACTGATAACAGTACCTAAGACATGCGCCCAGCGACTCAGCGACTTACATAATATTCTAGTGATAGACAATAGTCCTCTCATGGAAACTGTTTGTCAAAATACTAAAACGTTAAAATAAAAGTTCGCTGCAGTGCTACATTGGCATTATGTCGTCTTTAAATGAACTATTAAAAGAACGGCTAAGATAACTTTTAGAGGATAATTTTTTCGCGACCAAAATGTCTTAAGCGCCATGAATTTCGTGGTACTTAGGTACGCGTTTCGTGCAACATAATATAATGTTTAAGGTGAACAGTAAACTTTACACCTGAGTTGACTAAAGTGAATGTACGGCACGCTCAGTCTAGTGCGTAGTAGGTACATATACAAGGTGTAAGGGACAGCCCTCCACAAACTTTAAGGGCTTGCTCAGTAGACGAAACTGACCAACATTCCACAATTTTTTATTTCTGGAAACGAAAAAAAAATCCGTCTCACCATAGAAAATTATAAACTTGATTGGACAGTTTGTATGGAGACTAGGCCGAATTGTTTATCGATGCATGCGCCACTTCTTTAATAGAGTAAAATCGAGGCAATGATCGTGTTGTAAGTGAAAATTTCAGTCCACATTTCATACCTACAGGTACATTGACGAACAAGGAAAGTTAAATAAAAGTTGGTAACAAAACAATGATTGTATTCGCACTTTAATGCCATATCATTTTCTAACAAAACATCCTTTTCATTCAAATAAAATATAGTCCATAAAGCGCCTATTACACTACGCGTCATTCAGCACATGATATACGTGTATACTGTCTTATTTTTCATTCCGAGTAAAACATTTTGACCCTTATCCCTGCGCTACATGGACTAAGACTGTCTGAATATCGAGTGGTGTATCAGGCCCTAAAATGCCGTAAACAAAATCCTCTTTTAAGCCTACGCAGGGCGGGACGACATGGCAGAGGACTTTCCTGCCAGTCAGCACTCACTAACCACTTAGATACAGGCGGTATCTTGCCACGGCTTGTCGCGTCACATCGAAGCCACAGCAGCTTCTGCTGCCTGATACACATTTAAGTCAAAACTAGCCTTTTACTTGGCATTTATGTTGGCAGACGACATCCTTCGGCATGCCGTTGCCTCCTGCAGCGCGCCACGACATTTCGCCGCGGAGCCCATGACGCGTTGCACAATACCGTGAGATGATATCCCTTTCGATGCCACGAAATCATTTCGAAGCCTAGGAATTTATGTCGTATTTTTATTATTATATAAACCAATGCTTGGCTGCGATCACTAGTTTATTAATTCATTAAATCCCAAGCGAACGCTCTCTCATAGTCTTTCTTTTCTTTTTTTTTTAGTTAAGAGCCTCTTCACCCTAGCCTTAAGGACACTTAAGTTATAACTGGACGTGAAGCCCTCATCAGGTAAATTTCCTGTATTTCGATGTAGGTACGTGGTTTTTTATTTCAATATGTTTGAATGTCCATTAGCAAAAAATTTAATCCTTTGCCATGCCGTCCCGGTCTGTGTAACCTTTCAACGCTACCATTCACTGCTGCACTCCACGTTTATCTGCGGCCTGGGCAACCGCTCGCCGGTCCCATTACGTGCGGGTTACTGGCAGCGACAGCCGCCTAGAGCGCTCTGTATGAGGTGCGTGAGCTCGGTGTACAGCAGGCAGCGGCGACTGGCCGGCTTGCAGATCTCGCGGTGGTCCACCGACACGCCGTGCAGGACGCCCACGCCCGCGTCTGGACATCACGTAGAAAAAACATTTGAAATTAAAGTATTGAATGGTCAAGGACGGTCAGTCCAACAGTTGAAACTATAATGCGTAGATCTCCTATGAACCTACGCAGTCGAGGGCCCACATTACAGTCGCAAACACCAAAACTAAATTACCTAAAAAATTGTTTGTCAATGGTAATGACACTTATATGGTGAATTTTGAAACAGTAGCGTAGTTAGATGACCAACAATGGTTCTCGGGCAAAAAAAAGTCGAGCTTCTTTTTTGTATGTGGCAAATCATTAAATAACTTCTTTTGCTCTGAGTGGAGCTGCCCGCTCATACTTTTATTGACAAATACTAGTGGCCACAATGAGTGCTGCCACCGACGTACTCTATTTAGATTTTGAAAGTCCGAGCTTGAGGTTCCGCCTACGTAGCCTACTCCGAGCTTAGAGACGAAGCAGCAGGCAGGGCAGGTACCATAACCGATGCACAATATGTGGGGTGTGCTCACCGGCGGAGTCCTCCGAGACGATGCGCAGCCACAGTACGGACATGAGCGTGCGGCCCGTCTCCACGAGCGAGCGCACGTGCGGACGCGCCGCCGCGCTCGCCTCCAGCCAGCGCGCCTGCAGCGCCAGCACCAGCGAGCAGTCTGCACAACACGCACGAATCGTTAGCTATCCTCACTACCTCACAGTCAATCTAATCGGAGACGATGCCCCAGTGAGTCGGAGTGCTGATGTTCTAGTGAGCCGGAATGATATTCAAGGATAACCCACTATCAACTAGCACACCTAGATCCTTATTAATAAGCATATCTTATTCAACGGGGTTCTGTTAAGATTATAGTAAATTTTACGATTATCTTGTTTTGGTAAAGTGTACGTGTACATTTGGGAATACTGACATGCAAATTATTTGTAGTACAGTAGTCTGTCAGCCTGTCTAGAACTTGTTGAAAAAGCGAGCAATCTTCAAATGTATTTATCATTTTTAAACGCTTTTAAATCATCAGCATACATTAAGAAATTGGCGTGTTTAAAACAATTCTTAATATCCTTCACATAAATGATAAACAAAAGCGGCCCCAGAACTGCCCCCTGTGGAACACCTGAAGTAATACCAACAGGGCAAGCTGGTGACCGTTGACTACAACCCTTTGTGACCGGTTTTCAATATAGGACACAAACCAAAGCAACAAATATTGGCGTATTCTACCTATTAAAAGCAATTTTATTCAGCACTATTTCATAGTCGACCTTGTCAAAAGCCTAATTGAAGTCTGTGTCTGTGGGTGTATGTCTGTCATCTATATTTTCAAATAAGTTATAAGCAGGTTCACAAGGTTCAATATTGTGGATCTGTGTTTTACAAACCCATGTTGTTCAGGGGTTATATTAGACAGACTCTAGCATTGTGTAAACCTCTTTATTAACAAGCCTTTCAAAAATTTCGTCAACATAATTGAGATAGGTTTATGGTTTATATCCTAAATACCATAGTGAAGAAGAGTATGAGCAACTACGGAACTCTCATAATTCGATAGGATGGAAATCCGATACGACCGGGCAGAAACCAGACTGCGCGCTCACGTACCTTTAGCTATCTCCATGAGCTCGACGCTGCGGCAAGTCAGCGGCGCCTTGATGTCGGCGAGCGGCGAGCCGCGGTGCGGCACCGAGTAGAACATGAAGCCACTACTGCGCGCCCACAGCGCCGCGCGCGCCTCCACGTTCGCTCTCTCTTCTGGAGAAAAATGCAGGAACTTGTAGTACTCATATAAAAGAAGAACAACGTTGTAAAACAAAACCTTTGGCTAGTTCTGCTAGTCATGATAAATAATGCTGAATGATCGCGGCCAGATCTTAGAATTGTACACTTCATGATATGACCAACTGAAACTGGTCAGATCGTTTAAACGTTAACATCTTTAAGAGCTAGCTGTCACGGAGGCTGACCTACCGGTAATACGAACAATACTATTGCCACAAAATAGGTACAGAAGACAATCTCATGTATGTACTTCACTTTTTATACCTACGCTCGGTGGACGCACACTAATGAGCGTTGAGCCGGAACTGTTCGGTGAGTGGGCCGAGACGCGACTGAGATATCATGTCCGTGAGCGGTGTCTATGTGTGCGTTGCTCGAGCGTGCTTTGTATGTAGATTGACTTCTGTACCTATATATTTTGTGATATTGTCGACTCGTTATCGTTGTCGACAGCATTACTGAGTTACGTGAGTAACACAAAAATGCGAAACGTCGCGATCTAGTCTAAATTTTTATAAGATGTAGATTTTACACGCCGAGTAATCACAGAAGCAATTGTTATCGTCATCATTTCATAATTATCACATTTAATCATAAAAACATGGTGTCATACGAAGGGTCAGGGATAGAAGCAATTCATTTCCAGGTAGTGACTTTGTATGTCTGCATTGTACACTATGTGCGAGGCAACTATTAATATCACGTTGGCCCACCCTGCACATCGACCTCTATATAACCACGGCAGGCCCACCGACGAGCATTCGTTCTGTTTGCTAACCATATACTCGTAGTAGTCTGCAGCTAGCCTAAAAGTGATATCTGTAACTATTTGATAAGTCATTATTAAGAAGTATATGAGTAGGAGAATGTTGCGTACCTTCATTATTAAAAGACAGGTCTTCAGTTTTCTCTCTGGCCGCATCATTATCTTGTACATATCTATATTGTTCATCTTTTCTCACACTAATATCTATATACTCTGGGTCTTCACTATATCTAGGTTGCTTATTTACTACATCACCATTTTCCGTATAATATATTTCATCGTCATCTTGATCCATATTATAATTAATGTCTAAATCTTCATTAAAACTACTGTTACCGGAATTATTATTGTTTCTTATTTCATTCATTTCGTCTATACTTCTTAGGTTGGTACCTCCGTTGGCTGCGCAGCTGGAGTTGTTGCGTTCTTTGATAAAATTATTCAATAGATTATCGCAGTTCTCGCTATTTTGTTCTTTGTTCTTATGAATGGCTTCGTTGTCATTAAATCTATTAAACCTATTATCTACATTATTGCTAACATTATTTTTAATATATTCTCTATCACTTTGGTCCTCGGAATTATTGTTCAGGATACTTTGTTGCTGCATCACACTTTTGTTCAGTTTCAAATGCGCTTCGTAAGCTGAAACACAGAAATGGTTTTATGATTACGTGTCAAGGTTTTCTGTAGGTTTTATTACTATAAAATTGTATTTTTCAATGCACCGATGAGTAGATATATTAATAAGTGAGGTTAGTGTTCTACGAGTATATTCAATGAAAGTAAAAGGATCAGCTTCTTTCAAGCTTTTCAAAATGTTTGGATGTTATTGACTTCATAAATCCTCTTAAAAACAAACAAAATAAAAGTCTCTTAACGCATTGCCTGCTGAATTTTTATAAAAAAATTCATAAAATTCAGCAGGCAATGCGTTAAGAAATAAAGATCTGCATGAACGCGCGTGAACGCATTATTGGTGTGTTGGTCTGTGCGTGTTTTCTATACAAACGATGATACTTACAAGCAACGTAAAAACACGCATTCATGCATAATCGCCTAAGTTCTGTATCAGACAGCCTGACTCGCGACACTCACCGTCGCAGTAGATCTGCTTGATGAACAGCCCGCCCTTGGAGTGGCCCACCCACACGATGGGGCGCTGCCCCACCCCCAGGGCCAGCAGCTGCTCCGTCATCTGGTCCGCGCGCTCGTGCAGCCGGAGTCTGCACATGAAAACACCTCATTGACATCTTAGGAACCTCATGATCGTAAGTTAGTGATAGCATGACGGCAGAATGGAAAAAAAAACGTGTTGCGCTGACCCCAAATAAAACGGGACCCAGGAAGATGATGATATCAATGTAGATCGATGTAAAGTTATTTCGAGATTGCCTAATTCGGAATGGTACATATCAGTAGTTTAACTAGTGAACTCGTGATGTCATTAAAAGTTTCAACCGGTTTGGTAATCTCGAGACTATCACGTGAGTGAAACCAGAGACAATGATTAAATAAGAGGTATAATGTATAAAATTTAATTGAACGTAGTTGAGAAACATAGACCAAACTGTAAGTCAATGAACAAACAAAGCCAAAAACAATTGTTCTCAATTAGGTACATTTTAGTTTTTGTTACTAAATAATTCATGATGAAGAAGCGCAACAATTTGTCGCGCACTAAATAATATAATATAATAACCTGCGCAGTAAATTGATTAATTAATTTAACTGAAAAGTTGAAAGGGAATAGTTATGAAAGGGAAGAAGGAACGGGGTGGGTTTTTTAGTCAGTAAGCTCTGCCCAGGGGGTGTAATTTGAACGATTTTTACTTTGAACAGAGTAGGTATAAGAAGTCATCAATATATCGTCACCTTTTAGTCCCTTTGACCCACAGCGGCCTCCAGAGGTAGGGGTCGCTCGTGTAGTTGATGGAGATGACTCTCGCGCCCGGGAAGTCTTCCTTGATCCAGTCTCGCGGCCAGCAGTGGGAGTAGCAGTCATCACACGTGCAGCCGCAGCCTGCCTCGCAGCCCTTCGCCTTACCCTTACACTTACACACTTCCTCCTTACACTTACAGTCTACCGAGCATCGCCCATCGTAGTTACATTTGAAGTTTACATCACAGCTAGTATCAGAGTCGTTTTTAAACAATTCCGTCACAAACTTCGCTTGAGTGTCAAAGTTGTTAACGTCGACTTGTAAAAGCGTGTTGTTGTAGAATTTCTCTGTTATTAGAGAATTTTCGTTTGGTAGGATTTTCTGGAAGCAACCGTTGATTTGTTGGAACGTGACGTTTTCGTCGAGGTTCGCTTCGTACGCGTACATGTGTTGCGTGTGGTGGGCAGGCGCACGCTGTCCGTGCTTCTCTTGCGCACAACTGCATGGCTCGGACGAATGGTTCCTGAGAGGTACTTTGGTGGGATCCAGCTTGTATTTGTTGCGCCATTCTCCTTGTCGCCACGTGTTGCCGAGGGAACCTGCAATAGGACACGGAAATTTAAAGTAAGACAATTCAACTTAATAGGCCTACATGGGCACTTATGAAACGTCAGAAGCTAGTGTTCCAATTGGTCGTTTTCTGTGGAGTAGAACTGGTAAGAATATCAACGTAACTAAAAGATTAAATCTTATAATGTTTTCATATTAAAATATTACACATATGAGAGGATAGTGTAAACTAGTTAATATGGCAGCACATAAGTAGGTACAGTTTACAGTAATAAAAGAAATAATTGGATCGCAACAGAAAATAATCGGTGAGCCTGCGGAGTCTACAGTACAGTAGATACATCTAAAAAGAAGCTACACAGGTGGTCTCAAAAGTTTCTTACAAAGATGTCACATTTGTTTTACTTTTATTTTCTCTTTGTAACTTTATATGCCTCTCCCAGCGATGCCCCCATCTCTCTAACCCGTTCAAATAGTAGTTAGCGTTTTTCTCTGCAAAATAATTGTTCACAAAGGTATTTGCTTTGCTGTTTGTTAAGGAGCTCTGAGTGCAATTATTAGATAAGTGAACAAAAAGAAGTTGCTTGGGGCTAAATAGTCAAGTAAGGCGGATAATCAAGCAGTTCAAACCGTAATTAGTAGATTTTTGCCGTAGCAACCGCTGAGGTGAGAGACAACGAAAAAGGATTTACCGTTTCTGCATCTCACATCGACTTCGGGTCCAAAATGGCTGAAACTTAGGTGAGTCAAAAGATGCACAATATTATCATTACAAATCGAAAGTGTTTCATGTATCGGATCGACCGTCCACGGGATTAAAACGATCAAAATTTAGCGGTGTATAACTCTAATAAGTGTGAAACATTCACAATCACGGCCACAATGGAAGTCCGGAAATCGAACGAGCACGCGGACTTCTGAACTAAACAATACACAATTGTACATAGAAACTGGGTCGTGAAGTCAGAGGGCAGCCAATTGTTTTACTATTATTTTACCTAAGTACCTAGCTATGTAGGTATGTTACTTATAATAATAGACAAGGATGTTCCTTCCTTGATTCAAAACAATCGAATTATCGAACCGTCACATCACTCGTCGATTACACACACAAACAAACAAAACACACAAAACAAATGAAATGAAAGAGGACTTTTGGGCAGAACAGGCGTGCCGCATAGTAGGGCAAATGCTCATAGTTCAACTACCAATAGCATACTTGCGATCTAAGTGTGCGTGGTCTGTTAGTTGCGTACTGCGCGTTCGTATTGGTTTATTGCCTGTAGTGCAGTTAAAGGGTGATACTCGTAGTACAAACTCGAAAACTATTTCCTTTCTACCCCTTTCATCTTTACGTGATTTATGCTGTGTTGTTTCATTAACTGTTAGTTGCAAGGGTGGATTTAAGGGGCTAGGGCTCGGAGGCACGTGTACTGACAGTATTGTTGTATACTCTGGAGATTCATCACAGAACATAGATACTTAGTGGTCTAATGTGACGATGTGAGCTTATCAATAATAGTAATTAAAAAAAAACTGAGCAAGCGCGAGTCGGAATCGAGTACTGAGGGTTCTGTGTAAACTACAATTCCTGAATGGAGTCTCGAAGATTTTTCCGAAAGGCAAATTTTTTTTTTTCTTACTTACCAAGGTAACAACAAAGCTGTTTTCAGATTTATTCCTATACCTGTGTTACAAGACCTTGTTTTGTATGAATTTCGATCTTCGAGCGTATCAAAATATACGTTTTTTTGCGACATAAACGCCTTTTTTATTCGTTAACTTAGAAGTTTGATTTTTTCACAGCTTGAAGGGACCGCAGACTTGAGTAATAAAAAAATAACTATTTCAACTCAATACCTCCACTCGTTCTCGAGATAAAGGGTCTTGACAGACAGGCAGACGGACGGACGGACGGGCAACAAAGTGATCATATAAGGTTTCCGCTTTTTCCTTTTGAGATACGGAACCCTAAAAAAAAATCAAAGAAGTAGCGCTCACCGTAGAGGCCGTGCACGAAGATGACGTCGAGGTGGTGGTGCTTGGGCGCGTGCAGCACGGCGCACTCCACGCGCGGCTCCGGGTGCAGGTGCTCCGAGCCCGCCGCGCGGGGCTTCGCCACGCGGGGGGGCTGCTTGCCCGCTGCGGAACACAACAAATTACATCTAGTATTGCATGACTTGATTCCGCCATCTCATTTCTGACATCGGACAACCCAACGTAAGGCGAGTATTCACCCTTTTGTTATTGAAACCTCTACGGTCCGGACTAAGCGTTTCGCCTCGTCATTTATACCGCTTAGTACATCGAAGGACTGAAACAATTTGCCTGCTGCGGTCATGTTGAGTCCGTGTATGAAAATAGATCTAGATATACGCGGACAAGGTACGAAAACCGAACTGTTTACGCTTAGTAGCGACTAGCGACATCTACACCGCTAAATACATTCTATAATATAGGTACTAAACAGATCTGATGTCGCTCAAATCCTGCATCGCTCTTTCAAAGTTCTCGACACTGTAGGGTATATTTTGACTGGCCTGTTGGTCTAGTGGTTAGTGGCCGTGACTGCTATGCCAGAGGTCGTGGGTTTGATTCCCACCCAGGACGACTGTTTGTGTGATGAGCACGATCATTTGTTCTGTGTCTGGGTGTAATTTATCTATAATATGTATGTATTTAGAAATATATATATAAGTATGTTTATCAGTTGTCTAGTACTCATAACACAAGCTCTGCTTAGCTTGAGACTGGACGGCGTTGTGTGATAGTTGTGGAATATTATTATTATACATTATATTATATAAGATCCTTGCACGGCACTCAAACAGCGCGACAGCAACCGTCGCGGAGTTGTCGGCCTGGGCCTCAAGTCTGCTATTACAATAGTGTCAGAATGGTCTATCATTGATGTCATAATTGTCGATTTTGACAAGTTTGGTAATCTACTAATATAATGGCGTCATTATGACTTTCCAATGGTCAACCACTGACACTCCATTGAAAGAAGTGACATAGAATGGTAATCTCGTACATATTGACAAATGAATATTTGACGTTTGCGGTAATCTGCTAAAACTTTGACAGTTTATTTGATCAGTGTTTTACCATTAGAACGTTATTGTGCAGTTATTCGTTTTAATATGCTCGAAATTATCATTCTACCACAATTCTATTACAAGACCAGTGACCGATCAATGATCGATCATTATGAATTAGCAGATTACAAACTTTTAGCAAAATGACAATGGGATCGTGTACGAATGACGAATTTATAAAAATAGCAGACTTGGGGCCCTGGAACAACACATCTAGTCAGATATTCCTCCTGCATCAGGGATGTTATTTTGCATCCTCTTCCGCATGCCCCTGTGTAAGCCTTAAGAGTGTTCTAAAACGGATGGCTCGTGATCGTCTTACCGGTGATCTGCGGCAGCGGCGTGGTCAGCAGCCGCCGCAGCAGCTCGTTGGCAGAACTCCACAGGCACGACACGCACCAGCGACTATAGACAAACAGATAGAGTGAACATTAACTACAAGTTCTTATTTATTTCTTTTATAGACGTTTATAGAGAGAGAGTGGGACTCGTAGAAGGAGGCGTCAGAGGACCAACCTCTTACATTTAAGGTAGACGGGACTCCGAGACCACGGGCTTTCAGAGTGGGGACTCTGTCCGCCCACCAAGTGACTTCAGGAAAGACGCTGACACAGTGATCATGTGCTGCCGTTCATTATGAGGCTAAAGGGAGACCCCACACAGTCTCCTGAAGAATGTGCCTTAACAGGCGTTGTACAGAGGGAGTTCGGTGTGGTCTTTTAAGAGGTCACGGGGCCCTCTTCTGTGTGCTGGTGGTGATCACCGGGGTGGGGAATCCCACACTCCCTGGTCTTTCCCTCAAGAGGCCAGGCGCCTTTTGAAGGTTTTCCTCCGAAAATAAAAAAAACTGGCCAAGTGCGAGTCAGACTCGCCCATGGAGGATTCCGTAGCAGCAAGTAACATAATATAAAAGTTCTTGTAGTTCATTGTAACTTTGATCGATGTTTTAATAAAAGTGTATTTTTTTAGATTCATGACGTATTAAAAAAAAAACTACTTACTAGGTCTCGTTCAAACCAGTTTTCGTTGGTAGTTTACATGGTAATGTACATCATATATTTTTTTTAGTTTTATCATTCTCTTATTTTAGAAGTTACAGTGGGGGGACGACACATTTTACCACTTTGGAAGAGTCGCTCACGTAAACTATTCAAGTTAGAAAAAAATAATATTAGAAACCTCAATATCATTTTTGAAGACCTATCCTTATACCCCACACGTATGAGTAATTAAATATTAGATTACATATTTAGAACTGAAACTCAAAAAAAATAATTTTTGAGTTTCAGTTCTAAATATGGGGACCCCAAAAATTTATTGCTTTTTTTCTATTTTTGTGTGAAAATCTTGATGCGGTTCACAGAATACACCTACTTACTAAGTTTCAACAGTATAGCTCTTATAGTTTAGGAAAAAAAGGCTCTGACATACGGACGGACAGACAGGCATGACGAATCTATAAGGGTTCCGTTTTTTGCCATTTGGCTACGGAACCCTAAAAAGGATAAACGTAAAGATTATATATCTCACTCTGCGCTGTTTAAATTAGAGTCCAAGACAGTTGAATCATTTCCCGATAATCGTCGAGCTTCATCGACTGATGTAATTCTGAGCGCCTAGTATGAGTTTGATTTACGTCAACGCGACCGTCACGTTTATGTCGTTCGGCGTTCCGATTGGCCTGCCCCAAGCTCATAAGCATAACCAATCAAAAAGCCAAACGTTTCGATCGCGTAAACGTAAAAACAACTCGCACTCAGCGTACTGGTGATCGCCATTTTTTTATCTGCTATGGTTGCGAATACTACCTATAGCGGCCCTACCAATAAAAAAATATCTGCCTAATCTATAGGTATAATGATACCCGAGCCTACGTCCCACATATCGACAACCTCACTTACTACCTCATTATCATCTTCCTGCCCTAGTCCCGTTTTATTTGGGGTCGGTGCAACACGTTTTTTTCTTCCATTCTGTCCTGTCACTCGTCACGCTATCACTCACACACACTCCCTTTTCTTTCACACAATCCATCCATCTTTTCTTTGGCCTCCCTCTCCCTCTCCACCCATCCTCATTTAAATTCAGAACTCTTTTAGCTACATGCGTTTCATCCCTCCTCGTTACAACTCCTTACATTTAACCCTCCTCCTTTCAACTTTTCAGTAACTGGCGCCACTTTCAAACTTTCCCTAAAATACTCATTTCTCACTTTATCCATTCTCATCACACCACACATCCATCTTAACATTCTCATCTCCTCTACATGCAATCTTTTTCATCCGTCTTTTTCACAGCCTAACATTCTAATCCATACAGTATGACAGGCTTAACTCACTTACTACGTCAAGATATTATTTCCAATCATTAGACCCCTCTTTGATCTTATAACCTCGTGCAGACATAAGGGGGCTCAGCAAGGAGTCTCGCTATCTAGTCTATTCTTAGCACAGAGTCATAGACACCAACGACATATTGAGAGACTCTATTGTTTATGGAGCACGCAGTTCGAATTCCAAAATGGCGATAATTTGGAAGACAGAAGTTGCGCCATTTTCCAATGTCATTTACTGTCTAAGCTGCTCGTCTATGGAATACATTGACTGTATGTGCAGCCGAGTGCAAGTGCAAACCATCCAGCTGTTTGCTGGCGCCTAATGCCCACTATGAACTGCCGTGACCTGTGTTGTACTTAGACCCGTATTAATAAACGATGCTGAACTCCGTCCTCAAGTGTGATATCATTTGATCCCCGATTATACGATGACAGAAGCTCAAGATCTTTGCTAATTAATAAACACATGAGTACGGGATCTCAGCTACCAAAATCAGCTCCTCAATGCGCTGTACTCAAGCTTAGCTTACGTGAACGATTACGTCACATTGGCCAAGTTTAAAATAAAATGCCTTTTAATGGGAATATAAAATACCGAATCTTGAACAAATCTGTTTTTTTTTTATTTACTTGGCAATCCAAAAAGATTTGAAGCATTTCTTACATCAATTTTTGATAAACGATATCGCAAAGGCCATAACATAGCATAATAGTACTCTCTATTTCGTCGTAATACCTAATTAATTTGACCCAAAATATTTACAAACTCCATGTTTCGAGCTACGATAATCACGACCTCAAGTCCCGGTCGGTCTACACTCATGATCTGGTAGCTAAGAACAGAGATTGTTGTAAACTTAAGTTTTGAGTTTCGTTTATTAATCAGACAACACTCGGCTGATGCCGTAAACCTAAGCTGAGCTTGAGCTCGAACTTGAGCTTGAGCTTAAGCTTGTGAATCTCGTTTATTAATACGATCAAGACCTCAAGCTTGGTATTAAGTACGAGATCTTGGGCTGAGGATCGTTTATTAATACGGGCCTTAGTGTCGGTGGTGTCAAACTTGTGACCTTTTTTATTAATTTTGTTTTATGTGTACCCAAGACCACTAATAAATAGGCATATTAGTGTAGATGTTTTTCCTATACTCCAAAAGTTTAAGTACCTATTAACTAAATTTCAACAATCTTAGTACCTATGTCTTTTCATTGAAAATAATTTGTATAAAAGACACCAAGATTATTTAAATTTAGTTAATTATGTACCTAACATCGGTTGAGGTAAATACCTAATTGTAAACCTTTTTATATGATTTTTTTTTTTCGATAAAAGACTTGTTAAAATAGTTTACATTTAGTTAACTACCTAAACGGTTGGAGTATTATAAAGGGGTCAACAGGGGCCAACATAAATCGTTAGTATTCGTAATTTCGTATCATTACTTACACGGTTTTTATTTTTATGGTGGGATAATCACCTAATGACATCCCCCGCTCTTGGGCGGAGATAGTGTCAGACTCTTACTGACTAAAAACCCACCCCGTTCCTTCGTGCCTTCATACCGGGACTGAGCTACTCTTTCGAAACTAACCCAGTAGGCTTCGACCCAGCTGGGCCCCTGCTGTTGCTGACAACTCCTTGAGGCGTGCGGGAACAGTGCGCGCCATCGACGACTTGGGCTCGGTCCGGACAGAGACCGGACGGTCGGACAGCGAGCTACCCATCGCTCGCCGTCCGCAACCCCGTGCCTACGGTAGCCATCATTACACAGTTAGGTTTTTCCCAGCGGGTACGAAAACGATACAACGCAATTTCTAGTTGTATTCTAAGTAGGTACATTGAGTCGCAATGAAAAAGACCAGCTGTACAAATTGGCTACAATAGTGTCCAGGGTCAAAATAATTACATTTTATTTAGTCCGTATTTTAGATTATAAAAAATATTGAACACATATTTTTCTTTATTCGAAAATTACGTGTGACGTCACCCCGTGCGTAAAAATGTAGCACGGCGTAACGTTACACGTAACTTTAATGGGCTATATCTTTGTCTTTTTTGGTTTAATTTATAATAATCTAAAAGACGGACTAATTACATTTTTTACGGCAACTAGCCTATAATATCTACTTAATTCAATTGTATCGTTTCACTTGTAAATACATCTATCGTAATGTATATTACCTTTATACTCGAAGTTGTTACGTCGCGTCGATAAATTCTGCGAGAGTGGGTCTGTTCACAGAGTGGGGGTTCCATTTACGTACTTTGTAAAATAGTAAATAAAAAAGTATTTTATTTCTACTTATGATAGTTCAGTTCAGGTCGTCAAAAGAATCGTGTTAAGAGCTAGTAAGGCCTCAGAACGTGGAATTAAGTGCTCGTAAATAAATTGCCTATCAAGGTAGATTTAAAAAATATATATATAATATAAAATAATATTATGTTTAACACACACTTTAAATTTGTTAGAAATCGGTATTTGCAACAACATTTTAGCTAAGCCTACGTCAGACGAGGCAAGTTTTTACAAAATTTGTTACAATCATTTAAAATAAATCAAAATACAAAGTTTGGCTATGATGGAGCGACATGGTCAATATTGTGACAAAGCTCCTTAGTAAAAAAAAATGCGGAAAAGAGCGCAGGCTCACCTCCACTACCATTTATTGTAATTCTCGTATCTGGCGACTCCCTCGAGACACCGGTCAACACCCGTTCATTTATGCCTATGTGTTTTGAAAAACGTCATTTGATACACGAGGAAATCACTGCAGGTCCATAACAACCTCGCTTCTGCCTCGGTCGCAATGATTCTCCACTTGTATCAAAATGTAGGTACTGTTTTACTGTAACGCGGTCATTAGGGATAAACGAATTGAGGCGGATAGCATTATAGGCAATAAAATCAAATATACAAAGATGATTTTATTGTTTACTAGCTTTTGACTACTAAGGAGCTCAACTCATGACTACTAAGGAACTCAACTTAGGATTACTAAGGAGCTCAACTCAGGACTACTAAGGAACTCAACTTGGGATTACTAAGGAACTCAACTCAGGACTACTAAGGTTTTTAATTCACCTACGGGTCACTAAGACTGGTGTGGTATTATTAGAACAAGAGCACGTTCAAGGTCGAAGCCCTACAAGCAGCTCCCGGCGGCCACGCGCTTCCCCGCTGACTCTCACGACACAAGATTCGCTAACTGGATTACCAGTTACGCGGTGCTGACGTGGTCTCCAGAACGTCGCATTAAGGGAATGTAAGTCGACATTACATTTTCACTGTTTTTCATACAACCGCTCTTACGCGATTATGACGTTATAACACATTTTTCATTAGATATTTTAAAAACACAATATCTTGTGGACAATATCTAGGCTTCTATTAAAATCAATTTATAAATATATGTAAAACTAATCCAGTAAAGGCCTTTGAAAATCTGTTATTTTGCATGAACTTCATAATTTACTCCAAAAATTAAAAAAAAAAAACAAAAAAATATATTAATATAAGCCTTGCAAATTTTATCAAGATTCCAAATGACGACATTTGTTTTTGGAACAAGTTTTGTAAAATATTCGAGTAAATCACAGAATTACCGGATGCTAACAGAGTTTTCAGGCGTTATCTTACTTTTTTCGCGAGGAGTGCTACAGGATTTGGAAAAAAAAAATTAAAATAAAAGTAGCCTATGTTACTCCTTATTACATCAGCTACCTGCCAAAAAAGTCCCGTCAAAATCGGTCCAGCCATTTCAGAGATTAGCCCGGACAAACAGATAAAGAGACAAAAGTTGTAAAAATGTTATTTTGGTGTATGTACCATAATAATGTATATATTCATATGCATGTAGTAAAAAGCAGTTATTTCAATATTACAAACAGACACTCCAATTTTATTTATATGTGTGTGTAAAAGATGTATAGATTATCCATTTCCGTCACTTAGATCCGTCATTTACTAGGAGCGAGTAAGAAAACGTACACAAATATTAGAAAAACTTTATTTCGAGCAAAGATTCACACAGGGATAGTAAGTAACTAAAGCCTATATTCGATATCAGTTACAAGGATTTAATTTGAATCAATCGCCATGGCAAAAAGAAAGACCTTCGCTTAATTTCAGTAAGTACGCTTGACATTTTAACACGTCATTGTTAGGCTAATATTCTTAAAACTAAGTGTTAGTTAACGATTGAATGTAATCAGAAACGGTCTTTTGTGACAAGACCACATGAGTAAATAAACGGTAACTCATGTGACAAGACCAACCGACCGGTATTGTTATCATAACTAAACCTGCAATCCGAACTCACTCCACAACTTCAGCCACACGAACACCGACATCTTCGTGTACTCCGTTACCTCTTGGTTAAAGTAGAACGCCAGGGAGTCCGCATCCTCGGGCCCCGGCTGCTCTGCACAGCTGTACACCACACACTGCTCCACTACTCCTTTGTCCGTCCTCAACGGTGTACCGGCTGCCAGCAACCTCCACTCCTCATAATCCCTGCTCTTCAGTTTACACTCTTTCAAAAAACAAGCGTTATAGTTCAAAAGAGACTTGAAAAACGACTTGTTTAAAGGTAATCCCCCCTCTCGTTTGTAGTTGTAGTGCAACTCGACCAGACTGTCCATTATCATTGTCTTCCCAGTCCCTGACGGGCCGTAGAACAGTAGGTGGTTCTTCTTTGCCAACTGGCGCGTCAAATGGCAGAATGTGACGTAGGCAAATGTCGGCACATCGATGTCGTTGCTCCTCAATATAGTTGTCAGCTTCTCCCAGCCCTCGACGACGTTTTCTGGTTTGTTAGCGTCAGGGTTGCGCTTCAGCTGATAGTTTTTACATCTCTCAATTCTCTGGCCCACCGTTTCTCTAAACACCACACATCTGGCTAGCTTGACACTTATCTTCATCAACGCTTTCGTTCCTGGTTTCAGAAGCCACTCGATCCCTCCGAGCGTCTTCGTCAGTATTGCTGTAGCGTGTTCTTCGTCAAAACCGCGTTCTTCGCACAATAATGAAACTCTTGTCACGTTATCATTTATGTTCGTTCCGCCGACGTTTCGACGTCTAATATTCGACATTTCTCCATTACCGAAGAGTTCTTCAAATCCCAGTCTTCCTCTATTTAAAGTTAGAGCTGAATCCATTTCAAGTTCTGCAAATCTTCCAATACCACGTGTTACTCTCTCAACAAGTTGCAACACGTTTGTGCGGCGCGCTCCTTTTCCTTTTTTGCCTTTTCCGAGACTAGATTATAACTTTATTAAACTTTACGCACAAGTACTTACAAACAGCTTCTGTAATAAGACTGATAATAATCACAAATTTTAATATGTTTGCGAACTCAAAAAGGTGGTTAGTTAGTGCGTCTGATGTGCAATGCGGACTGCGGCACAGATGACTGCGGGTCGCTCCCCGGGCGTTGCCCTTTTATAGTCGCTGCGTGCAGCTGGTCACCATAACTTAAGGCCAGGATCTACTCATTCTAAACTTTTAATATAAAAAAGAACCCCATGAAAATTTATTTTATTAAAATAAGACCGCTGTCACAGGGCCGCGAACGTGTCTCCGGCAGATTTAGTTATTGAACTTTTAATTAATGCAATTGTATCGTGTAAGTACCTGAATATTCGGACAGTACTTTGAAGACAAGGATGCGGGAGGAAGTTTATGATATTGTTATTAATTATATTGGAGCGTACTATACAAGGTGTAAGGGACAACCCTCCACAAATTTAAAGGCTTGCTTAGTAGATGAAACTGCACAACCCACCATAATTTTTTTTTTCAGGAAACAAAAATAAAAATCCGCCTCACCATACAAAATGATTACCTTGATTGGACAGTTTGTATGGAGAGGCCGATTTTTTTTTTCGTTTCCTGAAAAGTTTTTTATGTTGGGTTGTTCAGTTTCGTCTCATCGCTGTCACTGTGGCGAAGCTGTCAACAGCCTCGGTCACCACGGCCTGTCATGCAGTCGAAGTGCTGGACGCATAGCGCGGCACGCGAATATTAACGACATTATCCGACGAGCCCTTGTCACCGTCGGCGTTCCGGCTGTTTTGGAACCTCATGGCATGGCACGCGACGATGGTAAGAGACCGGACGGTATGTCTTTATTTCCATGGAAGTTGGGTAGACCTTTAGTGTGGCACGCTACCTGTGTCGACACTCTTGCGCCATCCCATCTTCCTAGTTCATCGTGCTGTGCTGGTGCTGCCGCTGCGGCTGCGGAGAACCTCAAGCGGCGGAAATATAACAACCTTGTCGGCAGTTATATTTTTGAGCCGTTTGGGGTTGAAACTCTTGGGCCGTGGGGTCCGAGTGCTCATATACTGTTTAAAGAGCTGTCAAGACGTTTAGTTGACACTTCGCGTGACCCAAGGGCTGGTTTTTATCTCGGTCAGAGATTAAGCATTTTGCCACATTGCCATTCAACGTGGCAATGCCGCCAGCCTCTTGGGCACACTTCCAGTCGACAGCGATGCGGAGGAGTTTTATGACGCCATATTTTAGTAGGAAGTAGCCCTTAGTGTGTATAGTTAGGTTAAGCATACTTAAATATTTTAATTTTAGTTTATTATGTATATATTTTGTTGCTTTAAGTTGTAAATAAATATACCTGTTTCGTCTACTGAGCAAGCCCTTAAAGTTTGTGGAGGGCTGTCCCTTACACCATGTAGGTATAATTAATAATTAATCCATATTGACAAATGCTTGTACCAATGTCTATTATGTAAGCATGGGCGGTGACAGCTTTACTTACTTTTACTATCAAGGGGTAGGAGTAGTGTTGCCACTGTTGCCAGGTGTCCCGATTTGCGCGGGATGTCCCGATTTTGAGGGGTCTGGGGACACGTCCCGATTTGCGCCTGATCGGGACGCTAAATGTCCCGATTTACCAATAAATTAATTAAAAGCCATTACAATTACATATTACAAAGTAACATATATCAGTAGCATTCGCCACATGGTCACCCATGTTAAATGCGTTAAAAACCCTAGAGCGAAAGAAGTTATTGAATTATTTTTCACCCCAAAAGATTTTTTTTTTTTATTTGTCCCGATTTAAAACCCTAAATCCCGATTTGTTTTACCATCAGTCCCGATTCTACTCCAATCGGACCTGGCAACACTAGGTAGGAGGGAGTTCGTATTTGCAAAAAAATCTGCCTACGTAATATTTGAACGGTCCCATAATGCGAATGCAAAATCGAAGTCGAAGCTATAAACAGTAGCCTAAGCTATGTCCCTCCGTAGGGTTCAAGCTGACTCCGTACGAAATTTCATCAAAATCTGTTCAATAGTTTCACCATGAAAGCGTAACAGACTGACAGAGATTTAAAATATTAAATACGAATTATCATTTTATATCTTTCTTTAACTTTATTAGTTTCTGCTTATTGACTTCGCCTGCTTGTAAGTGGGAAATTATTCTAGGAGCTACCCTACTTCTAAAAATATTCTACTTATATCGGATTTCAGAATATGGTCTTGTCTTGTACCAAATTTCAACGAAGTTCATTCAGCCCTTTGAGCATGAATCATTAGAGATAACAGGACCCTGGCTCAGAAAAACTACTTATTTGCAGGTTATAAAAGAACTTAGATCGTTATATCTTACGAAAAAGAAGCCCTTCATAATCATTGATTCCCTCGGAGTTCCCTCGATTTCGCCAAGATTCCATCATCAGATCCCAACTTGGTACTTCCCAAATGGTTCCACCATTTGGGAAGTATACCCTTTCTTTGGATTTATTATATTATATTTTGTAAGTAGGTATTCTCTTTCCAACAAAAATAGAATTTTTCAAATAGGTTGGCAAGCGACGAAGTTATGCGCGAACACTTCAAAAAAGGAGCAGTTTTTCAATTCGACCGTATATATGTTTTTATTTTTATTTTTGTTCGCGGATAACTTTGTCGTTTATGGACCGATTTGCAATTTTTTTTTCTTTCTCATTGGATATACTTCCAGATTGGTCCCATTTTTTTCGAAATCCATTTCTGATGATGGGATCCATGAGGAATCGAGGGCACTCCTCAAATATTATAGGCAATTTAAGCATTTACAGACAAAAAAGTAACATTTGATGAAGTGGAGTTAGATGAAGTCGGTGAATTTTTGAAGTTATATTCGACAGCTAATTAATATTATTTTTGGTGGTAGATTTTCAGTAGAATCTCCAAATTAGAGCTGCCAAATCATGTCTCCGTGAGTTTTTGCCTAAACATGCATCGGAAGAAAGCTTATTACTAAATAATTAAACAAGTTATCTAAAATCGGTTAAATAGTTAATATAGTAGAGAAAACAAACTATTTTCGTCAATAATTGTTATTTCATTTAACGAACGTAAAACATACAATTTCAACGTCGAACGCTTGCAATTTCGCGTTTTTTTGTAAAAGGCCTCTTAAATAACGAAGAGACAAAACTATTATAGAAACATCGACTTCCGAAATTAAAGTTATTTTGTACTTTCAATGTTTTTTTTTTTAACATTGAAGTCGGTTATATTTTTTTTTTTTGTAAAAAGTTTTTTTGATGTAGGTTAAAACGTTAAAACGTGCGTTTTTTCACCGCAGTGCGCGGGTCGTGGCGCAAGATGGCTGCTTGCCAATGAATCGTAAATGCGTTTATTCAACCGCACGCATTCCACCGCAAGGTAATACGCGCTAGGCCTTAACGTTGTACTTTTACTTATTCTCCGACCTAACCTAACCTAACCTAACCTTGCAAGTGCAAACTTTGTGCAGTCCGCCTCCACCGCGCCGCCTGCCCACCCCTCTGGCGCCTTACCGCTGACTGGCTGTACTATATTTAGCCATAGCACCTGCATAGCACCAAGGACCACGCCCACCTTGGCATATTGATAACTTTTACTTACTTTAGTGGTTAGTGGCCCTGACTGCTATACTGGAGGCCGTGGGTTCGATTCCCATCCAAGACAAAAGTTTGTGTGATGAGCATGATCATTTGTTCTGTGTCTGGGTGTAATTTATCTATAATATGTATGTATTTAGAAATATAATATTTGGTATTTAACAGAAAAATAGTCTAATTATATTGAATAATTATTTTTCTTATTATTTGGTTTGTAACAAACTAAAGAGACGGTACGCACACGTAGGTAGCGGGGGCGGCTGACTGCCCACGAGTACGAGCCAATGCGCTTTACATATTATGACACAATTTTTTTCAACATTTACCGTGCCTTCAATGTAAATCCTAAGATTTACCATTCATAATTGGTAAATCTTAGGTTTTACTGGAAAATCTTAAGATTTACCGTTGTTCGAGCTTTTACAGTAACATAACCTAAATTTGGTATTTTTGACTTTTCTTCATAAAAACGACCCAAATTCATCTTTTACATTGACCCATATAATAAAAACTGAGCGACCTATTATTGCATAGATGGATGAATGGAAAGGGAGAGGGAGGCCAAAGAAAAGAGGGATGGATTGTGTGAGAAGTGATATGAAAGAAAAGGGAGTTAGTGATAGCGTGACGAGTGACAGGACAGAATGGAAGAAAAAAACGTGTTGCGCCGACCCCAAGTAAAACGGGACAAGGGCAGGAAGACGATGACCTATTATTGCATAGATTTTTTACATCATCCAAATTCTTCGATGGGCGGAGCGGGAGATAGTGTCAGACTCTTACTGACTAAAAAAACCCCCCGTTCCTTCGTTGCCTTTCATACCGGGGCCGAGCTTCCTTTTTGACACATTTTTGAAGAACGCGAATGACTTTAAACATATCAAGTCACATTGTCTATTGAAGCACTTACCTACAGAGATAAGATTATGTGCCTAGTTAGAGAGCTGTGAGCCGCGCGAGGTAATCTCTTGTTTTGATCGTGTTCATAGGAAAATTACTGTGTGCATGTACCTAATAAGACAGACGATCATTTTTAGGGTTCCGTAGCCAAATGGCAAAAAACGGAACCCTTATAGATTCGTCATGTCTGTCTGTCTGTCTGTCCGTCCGTATGTCAAAGCCACTTTTTTCCGAAACTATGAGAGCTATACTTTTGAAACTTTGTAAGTAGATGTATTCTGTGAACCGCATTAAGATTTTCACACAAAAATAGAAAAAAAGCAATAAATTTTGGGGGTCCCCATACTTAAAACTAAAACTCAAAATTTTTTTTTTCATCAAAGCCATGCTTGTGGGATATCTATAGATAGGTCTTCAAAAATGATATTCAGGTTTCTAATATATTTTTTTTCTAAATTGAATAGTTTACGTGAGAGACACTTCCAAAGTGATAAAAGGTGTGTCCTCCCCCCTGTAACTTCTAAAATAAGAGAATGATAAAACTAAAAAAAAAAAAAATGGTTGCCTGTAAAGTCGGTTTTACGGGCGAAGATTTTACGTGACAACGTCTTTTTTTTTCCAACGCCAAGAACGTTCGAGAAAGACAAAGACAGAGACACAAGCATGCGCCGATTCAATGCGCCTAATTCTCTAGTGCTGCGCGCGCGGCAGACCGATCATAGTTGAGTGGGAGAGAGACGCAAGGCATTCGGCGGGCCTCTCTCTCGTTCGGTGACTCATCGTAACGTTACCGAGCGTTACACTTTTTCATAAGTGACTCCCAGCCGCAACCTAATTTAAGACGTTGTCACGTCAATATATTATGTACATTACTATATAAACTACCAACGAAAATTGGTTTGAACGAAATCTAGTAAGTAGTTTTTTTTTAATGCGTCATAAATCGAAAAAAATACACTATTATTAAAACATCGATCAAAGTTACAACACATTACAAGAACTTTTATATTATGTTACTTGCTGCTACGGAACCCTTCATGGGAGAGTCCGACTCGCACTTGGCCGGTTTTTTTAAACTTGCTAAGGTGATTATCACACTGCCACGGACCACGCAGCGTAGCGCGTGAATGAGTGTTTTAACGTTGCTTGTAAGTATCTCTCACCAAGACTTGACTGGCCTGTTAGTCTAGTGGTTAGTGACCCTGACTGCTATGCCGGAGGTCGTGGGTTCGATTCCCACCCAGGACAAATGTTTGTATGATGATAGTCTAAGAGCCCGTGAACCCCAGACCTTCGTTATTTTATAAAAGCTGAAAGTTTGTCAGCGCATGCTCCCAACACAGGTAAGAACGATGGACTATTATGAAGTTTGGGTTACCGTGGCTTTGGCAGGTAAACGGTACTAAAGGTGTGTAAAATACCGATCTAAATTCATCAAATAATAAAGTGTGATTTTTTGATATTACCTTCAGAATATTATTAAAAATCACGTTATTGATTGCCAGACACTTAACATCGTGGCAACCCCTTGCCAGACACCCCTAACGTTCATGAAATTATAATTCTACTTACGTTATAGTATAAAAGCTGATTTTTATATATGATACTTAGGTAATAATTAGATGATGTTTCCTCATCAGCCAGACATTTTTGATAGTTCCAACCCCTTGCCAGACAATGATGTAGGGTCGCTGTAAGAGCGAGCGTGAGACAGTATATGTATGGTGGGTGCGAGTGAGATGGCGAGATAGGTCTATCGCGATCTCTCAAAAACAGATTATAAAAAAAAAACAAATAAATAATACTCAAAAATTTAATTAAAAATATATTAATAACATTACAAGTTATTATAAAGCATAAAAAATAGATTGATGACATTACAGAAAGTGTACTAAAGAAAATATTATTTTATTCATTGTCATCATTATCCTCTCAGCTGTGAGCCCGCAATGGCGCTGGTGCAACACACGTTACGCATCCGCGAATGATTCCCGCGCAATTTTGGCGCGTCTGATTAAAACGATGATATCTTTGAAACTACGTTAGTTAGCTCGCTACCGGTTATATTATTCGAATCGTTATTAAATTACCTAAAAAGAAATGTAAAGATTAGTAAAGTTTTGTCTTGTAATGTATTAGTAATTGTCGTGTATGTTCAGTATCATATGAGGGGCACAGATTCAGGAGAGCCGCAGCGGCTCTCCCCTATACAGGCATTTTTATAGAGCCGGAGCGGCTCCACACCACAGACAAGGGGTTATAATCAATGTTATCATTTTCTTCGTCACTGTTACTCCATTCCATATCGTCGTCTTCTTCTTCTTCGTCAGTTTCTGTAGAAATATGAAAAAGTTAATGGGATTGAAAATATCAAAAAATAATGTATAATGGTTTAAAGTAGTATTATACCTGAGATAGTTTTCAGTGATTCTCTGACGAAATTTGGCAACTGATCACCTTCGAACCATTTAAAATGGTACTGATTATCTTCGAGAACCCAACCATTATTCTCGGGTTGATAAATTGTTGGAATTTGCTGATTTGCATTATTCCAAATGCTAGACACATAGTTGGCTCGCAGAAATTGTTGTAGCAGCTCGGATTTACGTGGTGGCAGACTGCTAGCATCAAAATTTCGTAGTTTTTTACGGCTAAACGCTTCATTAATATCTGAGACCTGATATGTATTAATGAATAGTTGAAGCCGTGCTGCATCAACATCAGTTATCGAACCGACATTGTATACCTCACATATAAACCGTTGAATAATATCAAAAGTGCTTTGTTGTTCATTATTATTTTCGAATAATTCGTGTTTACCGAATTTAATGAAAGCTGTTTGATACTCTTCCGTTTTTTTTTTAAATTTAAAAGGCCTCAACTTTCCTTTTCGGAAAAATGCAGGATTATAATCACAACCTGTGATCGCATGGAATCCTGGTAAACTCTTGCAAAAAGATTTTCCTAACTTTACGTAAATCTCTGTAAGTAAGACCTTTGTTAGGAAAATCTTACGTACTTATTCCCAGTGCCTATCAGCATCCAAATAAGTGAATCATTTTGTAGATGGTGCATATGACCAAGCATGATAGCTGCAATGTCAGTGTCGACACTTCTGATCACAATATTTACTTGATTTGGAATAATGCACGCATGATAGACTATTTTGGTATCAGCCTCTTCATGTTTTGGACATGATAACTCTTCTACAACCCTTGTTACTACTTTGTTAGAAGCATCAACAACAAAAGAATGGCACTGTTTAGAATTTATGTGAATAGTTTTATTTCCAATAAAAGGTATTATTTCATCACTGGCCCAATGCAAAATTAAAAAATCCACTAGAGCTTGTTTGAAATTTGAATTTTTCAATTCTTTCGCAAAATCACTCGGACGTGTTTGATCAGGTCCAGTTATGGTGTAGCTCAATTGTGCTGATTCTAATCGCTGAGAATGTTCGTAATTTTTGATCGATGGAGTCAGGTATTGATCAAAAATAACGTCAATTCTTAGCGCTTCGAACTTGGTGACCATTTGCAACAGTTTCTTAGAAATGCCTCCAAACTTGTTTGGAACATTTCTCATGTTGTGTAATAAAAAAAATCCATCAATTATTACGACATCTACAGTAGGTGGTGGCTGATGCTGGACCTCCATCTCCAAACACTTCATTAAGGCAGATTTATCCGTCTTACAAATAGTACCATTTAAATGACACTTATATAAAGGCACATCAGTGATTGGGTATGACAAAATTTTTGAGATATCCACATTGTAATCCATCGAGATCCCCAGCATACGACCAAACAAATCTGTAATGTCATCAATCTATTTTTTTATGCTTTATAATAACTTGTAATGTTATTAATATATTTTTAATTAAATTTTTGAATATTATTTGTTTGGTTTTTTTTTTATAATCTGTTATTGAGAGATCGCGATAGACCTATCTCGCCATCTCACTCGCACCCACCATACATATACTGTCTCACGCTCGCTCTTACAGCGACCCTACATCATTGTCTGGCAAGGGGTTGGAACTATCAAAAATGTCTGGCTGATGAGGAAACATCATCTAATTATTACCTAAGTATTATATATAAAAATCAGCTTTTATACTATAACGTAAGTAGAATTATAATTTCATGAACGTTAGGGGTGTCTGGCAAGGGGTTGCCACGATGTTAAGTGTCTGGCAATCAATAACGTGATTTTTAATAATATTCTGAAGGTAATACCAAAAAATCACACTTTATTATTTGATGAATTTAGATCGGTATTTTACACACCTTTAGTACCGTTTACCTGCCAAAGCCACGGTAACCCAAACTTCATAATAGTCCATCGTTCTTACCTGTGTTGGGAGCATGCGCTGACAAACTTTCAGCTTTTATAAAATAACGAAGGTCTGGGGTTCACGGGCTCTTGCTCTATGAGCATAATCATTTGTTCTGTGTCTGGGTGTAATTTATCTATAATATGTATGTATTTAAAAATATATATAAGTATGTTTATCAGTTATCTAGTACCCATAACACAAGCTCTTCTTAGCTACTAGACGGCTTTGTGTGATAGTTGTGGAATATTATATTATATTAATATAACTAACTAGCTGTTGCCCGCGGCTTCGCTCGCATTAAAAAGTAGCCTATGTCACTCTCCATCCCTTCAACTATCTCCACTTAAAAAATCACGTCAATTCGTCGCTCCGTTTTGCCGTGAAAGACTGCCAAAAAGACACACACATACACTTTCCCATTTGTAATATTAGTATGAATTAAAAAAAAATCTTTCTACGCAAGCGAAGCCGTTGTACAGGCTAGTACGTTAATGAGCAGCACAACGCATCAATCAGTCCTCGTTTGGCAAGCGGCCATCTTGCGCTACTGTCAGAGGTCAACGACCCGCGCACGTGCGAAACTTATGTAACTGCTACTCGTATGTATACAGAGATAACACATATGTACACAGATGTATCTCGTCGGCCTCGAGGTCTCTGTGCGTGGGACCTTGAGTTCGGTTCCCAAGTCCTGTAAAAAATACAATTTTGCTTACTGTTAGGGTTGCCAACTATATTATCTTCTCTATACTATGTTAAAACAGTATTATCTTCTCATTTATTTAATTTTAGTTATAATGGGGTAGTTTCCATGGTCAAAATAATTACACTTTATTTAGTCCGTATTTTAGATTATAAAAAAATTTTGGACAAGTATTTTTTTATTTTTTCGATTAAACAAAAAATAACAAAGATATAGCCCATGTGACGTCACCCCGTGCGAAAAAATGCAGCGCGTGCGTGACGTTAAACGTAACTTTATTGGGCAATATCTTGGTCATTTTGGTTTAAGGTTTATCTACAAATAAAAAAATACGTGTCCCTTATTTTTGAATAATCTAAAAGACGGACTAATTACATTTTATACGGCAACTAGCCTATTGTTGCGAGGGGTATGAAGTTTTAAAAAGACTGAATTAATAAGTTGTGCGAGAAGCTCTAAAAATATGTAGGCATTTAAAACATTAAATAAAATATTGTTCATTATACTTCTTAGATAAAAAAAAAAACTTTTTTACTTGTAAAACAAAGTTGGCAACCCTACTTACTGGACTATTGATCTTGTAGTTAGTAGCTCTGACTGCTATGCTATGTCGTGGGTTCCGTTCCCAGGACAAAATGTTTTTGTGATAAGCTTCATCATTTGTTCTGTGTCTGGATCTAAATTGATGGTGTCCGAATAATCAGTGGCAAAAATATTGAAATAAAATGTGTCCATTTGGACACTGTCCGAATCGTCAGCAACTCTCAAGGTCGCTCAATCACATAGTAAAAGACTAGCGGCTCGTCCCGGCTTCGCACAGGCAATAAATATATATAATATAGCCTACGTAAACTCCGGGTGAATGTAGCTTTCCAATGGTGAAAGAATTTTTTAAATCGGCACAGTGGTTTTTGAGTTTATTCGTTACAAACATACACACAAAAATACAAATTTTCCCTCTTTATAATATGTATTAGTGTAGTGAAGGTTTTGCTTATTTCAAAGCGTAGATCTCCATGGAAAAGAACACGCAAGAAACTTCAAGGACAATCGATTAAACCCAGACTGCTGTTCACACTTACATGTCAATATCGTAATGAAATGAATTAACTACCAACACCCTAGTTGGTAGTTAAGGCGTATAGTCCGTTGAACCATCTGGCCGAAATTATGTGAACGCAACTCTCGCACTCGCCTAGGCGGCAGTACGCAAATCTGTGCATTTATTTGCGGCCAGCAGCGCCCGGAAAGCGCTTTAGATCAATTTTCTCTGCGAGATATTGATTGATTTACATATGCAATGTTCACTTTGAAGAATATTTACACATTAACATACATTTTATGTGTAAAAATGTTTCTAAAGGTCCTAGCCGTTTCGAAGGAGTAAGGAAAAGTTGCAAAAAGTTGCGAAATTGCTAAATATTTTTTTATGACAAAAGTATTATATAGTTGCACGAAAAAATCAAATGTCGATATTATTGTTCATGAATCTATAATAAACATATATTTTTTTTAAACCAATTGACCTAGCCGTTATGGAGGAGTAGGCCTCAGAAAATCACTGTTTTATGGCACTTTTCGGGCGCTTGGCCCTTAATTCATTACTGGCTCACTTAAGAGCCGGTTGTAGGTATTCACTGATTAAGAGGACAGTTACCGGCACGGATCTTGAGCGCAGAAGTCAAATATTCGGTCTCTTTAGTGGTGCGAAGTGAGACGCGGGGGCGGGGAGTGTCAGTGATTGGCTCGCCACGCCACCGTGTCATAGACGTCACTAGTGATTCGTTCCCTGCGTTGCTGCATGTATCTAACAACGACGACGATAGGCTCGCCAATGTATGGAATGCGCAAAGCGATCCCCATTCTGACGCCGAGCGCTTAAGATCCGTTCCGGTAATTGTATATTGTATGAACTCCGCGCGGATCTACCTATGTCGATTTCACGGGCCCGTAACAGTGGTTTAATTTTTATAAAAAAAAAAAACAATTACTATTCAAGTTTTTTTTGCGAAGCATAAATTATACACTAACACTCTAAAAACTTGCCTTTATAAATGTCATTGGTGTAAATGTGAGATATTTAAGTATTATTATTTATTACACTGGATTACATGTACTCGTAATATGTACATACTCAACTCGTAGTCGTCACGCATCGTTGATATAAGTAGCGCGTAGGTATACCTACATATTGGTGCGGCATTAAATATTGACTGAAAAATCTGTGACGGTTACCGAGCGGCAAGACGGAGAGCTACCCATTGCTCGCCATCCGCAAGCCCACGCCTGTGGAACCTGTTCACTCTTGACTTGTCAGTGTTTCATAGCACAGCGTAGTCAGCCTTATAATGCTCCCACTGTTGGAACTCAGGCCTCCTCTCTGAGAGGGAATGGGCCGTAATCCACCACGAGGGCCCAGTGCGGGTTAGTGAATGTCACATGTCTGAGAACTTTTGGTTCTAGGACATGCCGGTTTCCTCACGATGTTTTCCTTCACCGTTTTGAGAGCAGTGGTAATGAAATAAATTACACAAAGTAATGTACCTGGCTGCGTTTGAACCCGCGACCTACAAGTCGTAAGTCGAGGCCGCTACCACTCGGCCACCACTGTTCTGTGTTTCATATAGTATTGTTATACTTTTATCTCCACATATCACAACTCAGAATGGTTAGGTATAAGTATAGTGAGTCAAAGATATAGATTATTCAGTGTTATTTGTAAAATACTAACAATTTTGCAGGACAGTATTACTAACATTATTATGACAACAATTTTTGTTCAATGACTTATTACAAAACACAATTCATTCACCAAAAACAAACCTTCAAGATTTCGTTGTTCTATCTAACACATTTCAAATACGAGTATAAGCCCAATTTTTGTGTTTATTTTTCCTTATACTTATTCGAGTTAGTTACCGGAATGTGACCTCGCGACCCTATCCAGTCAATCCGGCCATATACCTACCTACACTATTGTTTTCTAATAGTTCTTTTTGAATCGACATAAACTAGTTCTTGACTGCGATCCCACCTGATGGTGCATAGTGATGCAATCGTTGATGGTGAGGCGCAATAGTTTAGAGCCTATTCACTCTAGCCTTAAAGACACCTACAATATAATTGATAGGCTCGCGTTTGACCACTATCTCACCTGATGCTAAGTGTCACACAGTCACATGATGGTAAGTGATGATGTGGCCGACGATGGAGCACGCTTGCCTAGAAGTAACCTATTCGCTCTTGACTTAAATAAGTTGATGCTATCAGGAAACACAGACTCCGGCAGGGAATTCCACTCCTTAGCTGTATGCATAATTAATGTGTTTCCATAACGCTTTGTACGAATGGGTGGGATGTCCGCCATGTATCGATGGCGCAACGCCGTACGGCTTCAGGGCAAATTTTATTGTACCAATCCTTCGATGTAGGTACGCGGTAAACGGCCAGGCAAAACGTTTAATTTGGACCCTAGAGGTGTGTAAAACGTTGGTGGAAGCAAGTCATGCAATTCTCTTAAATAAAAAAGTATCGCCGCATATGGGCTACATGTCACTACCTCAAACGCCGCCACAAGAAGCTAGAAGCGGCCACAAGCCACTTGTGGCCAGTGGCTGCTACTTTTTAGGGTTCCGTAGTCAAATAGGAACCTTTATAGTTTCACCATGTCTGTCTGTCTGTCTGTCCGTCTGTCTGTCTGCCCGTCCTCGCTTAATCTCTGTGACCGTTAGCACTACAAAGCTGAAATTTGGTACCAATATGTATATCAATCACGCCGACAAAGTGGTAAAATAAAAATTGGAGAAAAATGGTTTATTAGGGTAGCCAGATTTTTTTTTTATTTCAACACTAACGTGTGATATATTGTTGGATAGGTATTTAAAAATGAATAGGGGTTTACTAAAATCATTTTTTGATAATGTCAATAATTTCGGAAATAATCGCTCCAAAAGTAAAAAACAATGTGTGTGTCCCCCTCTAACTTTTGAACCATAAGTTTAGAAAATATGAAAAGTAGAACTTTATAAGAACTTTCTAGGAAAATCATTTTGAACTTGATGGAAAGAACAGTTTTTGTACAAAAAAGACAAAAAGGTTGTACAAAATAATTTCTGTACTGAGTTTGTAGTATAATCGTATAATGCAAGCATTTTTTTAAACTCATAAGTATAACACGCTTATTGTGACGGACGGGAAACTACGGAACCCTACACTAAGCGTGGCCCGACACGATCTTGGCCGGTTTTTTAACCCATGTCGAAGAAGGTTTAAATGCACGAGTGGCGTGTGACAGCGTTTTGTATCTGCGTTTTTTAGGGTTCCGTAAAATGGCAAAAAACGGAACCCTTATAGATTCGTCATGTCTGTCTGTCTGTCTGTCTGTCTGTCTGTCTGTCTGTCTGTCTGTCTGTCTGTCCGTCCGTCCGTATGTCACAGCCACTTTTTTCCGAAACTATAAGAGCTATACTGTTGAAACTTTGTAAATAGATGTATTCTGTGAACCGCATTAAGATTTTCACACAAAAATAGAAAAAAAGTAATAAATTTTGGGGGTCCCCATACATAGAACTGAAACTCAAAAATTTTTTTTTCATCAAACCCATGCGTGTGGGGTATCTATGGATAGGTCTTCAAAAATGATACTGAGGTTTCTAATATCATTTTTTTCTAAACTGAATAGTTTGCGCGAGAGACACTTCCAAAGTGGTAAAATGTGTGTCCCCCCCCCTCTAACTTCTAAGATAAGAGAATGATAAAACTAAAAAAAATATATGATGTACATTACTATAAAAACTACCAACGAAAATTGGTTTGAACGAAGTCCAGTAAGTAGTTTTTTTTTAATGCGTCATAAACCGAAAAAAATACACTATTAATAAAACATCGAACAAAGTTACAACACATTACAAGAACTTTTATATTATGTTACTTGCTGCTACGGAACCCTTCATGGGCGAGTCCGACTCGCACTTGGCCGGTTTTTAGGGTTCCGTAGCCAAATGGCAAAAAACGGAACCCTTATAGATTCGTCATGTCTGTCTGTCTGTCTGTCTGTCTGTCTGTCCGTCCGTCCGTATGTCACAGTCACTTTTTTCCGAAACTATAAGAGCTATACTGTTGAAACTTTGTAAGTAAATGTAATCTGTGAACCGCATTAAGATTATCACACAAAAATAGAAAAAAAGCAATAAATTTTGGGGGTCCCCATACATAGAACTGAAACTCAAATTTTTTTTTTCATCAAACCCATGCGTGTGGGGTATCTATGGATAGGTCTTCAAAAATGATACTGAGGTTTCTAATATCATTTTTTTCTAAACTGAATAGTTTGCGCGAGAGACACTTCCAAAGTGGTAAAATGTGTGTCCCCCCCCCTCTAACTTCTAAGATAAGAGAATGATAAAACTAAAAAAAATATATGATGTACATTACTATCAAAACTACCAACGAAAATTGGTTTGAACGAAATCCAGTAAGTAGTTTTTTTTTAATGCGTCATAAACCGAAAAAAATACACTATTATTAAAACATCGATCAAAGTTACAACACATTACAAGAACTTTTATATTATGTTACTTGCTGCTACGGAACCCTTCATGGGCGAGCCCGACTCGCCCTTGGCCGGTTTTTAGGGTTCCGTAGCCAAATGGCAAAAAACGGAACCCTTATAGATTCGTCATGTCTGTCTGTCTGTCTGTCTGTCTGTCTGTCTGTCTGTCTGTCTGTCCGTCCGTATGTCACAGCCACTTTTTTCCGAAACTATAAGAGCTATACAGTTGAAACTTTCTAAGTAGATGTATTCTGTGAACCGCATTAAGATTTTTACACAAAAATAGAAAAAAAGCAATAAATTTTGGGGGTCCCCATACATAGAACTGAAACTCAAAAATTTTTTTTTCATCAAACCCATGCGTGTGGGGTATCTATGGATAGGTCTTCAAAAATGATACTGAGGTTTCTAATATCATTTTTTTCTAAACTGAATAGTTTGCGCGAGAGACACTTCCAAAGTGGTAAAATGTGTGTCCCCCCCCCTCTAACTTCTAAGATAAGAGAATGATAAAACTAAAAAAAATATATGATGTACATTACTATCAAAACTACCAACGAAAATTGGTTTGAACGAAATCCAGTAAGTAGTTTTTTTTTAATGCGTCATAAACCGAAAAAAATACACTATTATTAAAACATCGATCAAAGTTACAACACATTACAAGAACTTTTATATTATGTTACTTGCTGCTACGGAACCCTTCATGGGCGAGCCCGACTCGCCCTTGGCCGGTTTTTAGGGTTCCGTAGCCAAATGGCAAAAAACGGAACCCTTATAGATTCGTCATGTCTGTCTGTCTGTCTGTCTGTCTGTCTGTCTGTCTGTCTGTCTGTCTGTCTGTCCGTCCGTATGTCACAGCCACTTTTTTCCGAAACTATAAGAGCTATACAGTTGAAACTTTCTAAGTAGATGTATTCTGTGAACCGCATTAAGATTTTTACACAAAAATAGAAAAAAAGCAATAAATTTTGGGGGTCCCCATACATAGAACTGAAACTCAAAAATTTTTTTTTCATCAAACCCATGCGTGTGGGGTATCTATGGATAGGTCTTCAAAAATGATACTGAGGTTTCTAATATCATTTTTTTCTAAACTGAATAGTTTGCGCGAGAGACACTTCCAAAGTGGTAAAATGTGTGTCCCCCCCCCTCTAACTTCTAAGATAAGAGAATGATAAAACTAAAAAAAATATATGATGTACATTACTATAAAAACTACCAACGAAAATTGGTTTGAACGAAGTCCAGTAAGTAGTTTTTTTTTAATGCGTCATAAACCGAAAAAAATACACTATTAATAAAACATCGAACAAAGTTACAACACATTACAAGAACTTTTATATTATGTAACTTGCTGCTACGGAACCCTTCATGGGCGAGTCCGACTCGCACTTGGCCGGTTTTTAGGGTTCCGTAGCCAAATGGCAAAAAACGGAACCCTTATAGATTCGTCATGTCTGTCTGTCTGTCTGTCTGTCTGTCTGTCCGTCCGTCCGTATGTCACAGTCACTTTTTTCCGAAACTATAAGAGCTATACTGTTGAAACTTTGTAAGTAAATGTAATCTGTGAACCGCATTAAGATTATCACACAAAAATAGAAAAAAAGCAATAAATTTTGGGGGTCCCCATACATAGAACTGAAACTCAAATTTTTTTTTTCATCAAACCCATGCGTGTGGGGTATCTATGGATAGGTCTTCAAAAATGATATTGAGGTTTCTAATATCATTTTTTTATAAACTGAATAGTTTGCGCGAGAGACACTTCCAAAGTGGTAAAATGTGTGTCCCCCCCCCTCTAACTTCTAAGATAAGAGAATGATAAAACTAAAAAAAATATATGATGTACATTACTATCAAAACTACCAACGAAAATTGGTTTGAACGAAATCCAGTAAGTAGTTTTTTTTTAATGCGTCATAAACCGAAAAAAATACACTATTATTAAAACATCGATCAAAGTTACAACACATTACAAGAACTTTTATATTATGTTACTTGCTGCTACGGAACCCTTCATGGGCGAGCCCGACTCGCCCTTGGCCGGTTTTTAGGGTTCCGTAGCCAAATGGCAAAAAACGGAACCCTTATAGATTCGTCATGTCTGTCTGTCTGTCTGTCTGTCTGTCTGTCTGTCTGTCTGTCCGTCCGTATGTCACAGCCACTTTTTTCCGAAACTATAAGAGCTATACAGTTGAAACTTTCTAAGTAGATGTATTCTGTGAACCGCATTAAGATTTTTACACAAAAATAGAAAAAAAGCAATAAATTTTGGGGGTCCCCATACATAGAACTGAAACTCAAAAATTTTTTTTTCATCATACCCATGCGTGTGGGTTATCTATAGATAGGTCTTCAAAAATGATACTGAGGTTTCTAATATCATTTTTTTCTAAACTGAATAGTTTGCGCGAGAGACACTTCCAAAGTGGTAAAATGCGTGTCCCCCCCCTCTAACTTCTAAGATAAGAGAATGATAAAACTAAAAAAAATATATGATGTACATTACTATAAAAACTACCAACGAAAATTGGTTTGAACGAAATCCAGTAAGTAGTTTTTTTTTAATGCGTCATAAACCGAAAAAAATACACTATTATTAAAACATCGATCAAAGTTACAATACATTACAAGAACTTTTATATTATGTTACTTGCTGCTACGGAACCCTTCATGGGCGAGTCCGACTCGCACTTGGCCGGTTTTTTAGGGTTCCGTAGCCAAATGGCAAAAAACGGAACCCTTATAGATTCGTCATGTCTGTCTGTCTGTCTGTCTGTCTGTCTGTCCGTCCGTATGTCACAGCCACTTTTTTCCGAAACTATAAGAGCTATACTGTTGAAACTTTGTAAGTAGATGTATTCTGTGAACCGCATTAAGATTTTCATACAAAAATAGAAAAAAAGCAATAAATTTTGGGGGTCCCCATACATAGAACTGAAACTCAAAAAAATTTTTTTCATCAAACCCATACGTGTTGGGTATCTATGGATAGGTCTTCAAAAATGATACTGAGGTTTCTAATATAATTTTTTTCTAAACTGAATAGTTTGAGCGAGAGACACTTCCAAAGTGGTAAAATGTGTGTCCCCCCCCCCCCTCTAACTTCTAAAATAAGAGAATGATAAAACTAAAAAAAATATATGATGTACATTACTATAAAAACTACCAACGAAAATTGGTTTGAACGAAATCTAGTAAGTAGTTTTTTTTTAATGCGTCATAAATCGAAAAAAATACACTATTATTAAAACATCGATCAAAGCTACAACACATTACAAAAACTTTTATATTATGTTACTTGCTGCTACGGAACCCTTCATGGGCGAGTCCGACTCGCACTTGGCCGGTTTTTTTAATTATTGATACGCTTGCGTTTAGTGGCCAGTGCGGGCCACAAGAAGTGAGCGGCGGCGATTTGAAGCGTGTGGCAGCTTCTGGCGTGTGCATCGAGTCCATATAAAATGTATAAAACCTGTGAGTCATTAGTTAGGGATTTGAGTTTATTGTAAATGAAACAATCATATTATCAATAAGCAGGCAAACCTAAGGAGTGACGTCTAGTCGATGGCTCGGAAGGACCGTGACTGCCATGACGTCAAATGCTTGACTTGTCCTACATTTAATGTGTGTACCACAAAACCTATAGGAAATAGGAATGCTTTTTTTATATGGGAAAGTCATCTAAAAACATCCCCCGCCCTTGGGCGGAGCGGGAGATAGTTTCAGACTTTTACTGACTAAAAAACCCACCCCGTTCCTTTGTTGCCTTTCGTACCAGGGCCGAGCCTCCCTTGCCGCGGTAGGCTTCGACCCTGCTGGACCCTACGGTTTACTGACAACTCCTTGAGGCTCCCTGTAGTACTTGAATCAAGGCAAGTCAAGTCAAGTCAAAAGTTTTTTATTTCAGATAGGCCTACATGGGCACTTATAAAACGTCAGAATCTAGTGCACGGTTCGAAATTGGTCGTTTCCTATGGAGAAGAACCGGCAAGAAACTCCATGGTTACTCTTTTAAAAAAGTGGTTGTAGTTACAATATTTCCATCTTAATAATAGGTATTATTTAAGAACAGTGTAAACCGGTCTATATTGTACTCAAAAGAACAATAAAATCATCAAAATAATCATTTAAAAATAGCCCCTAAATACGCCTAGCACCATGACACACTGACAGTACACGACGCCACAAATGTGCGAGTGTACTGTTATCATGTTTCGTAATTATGAGTAATAATAGGTCACGATATCTCGGTCCACGGGCGTCACTTCGTCAATATGATAATAAAATCGTTAGGTTTGTGTGGCACAATTTAATACACACGCGCGTACGGCGAAGGACTGGAACAGACTCAGACTCTTACTGACTAAAAGCCCACTCCGTTCCGTCGTGCCTTCATACTGGGGCTGAGCTATCTTTTGAAACTAACCCTGGCCCCAGTAGACTTCGCCCCAGCTGGGCCCCTACGGTTGCTGACAACTCCTTGAGGCTCTCAGGAACAGTGTGCACCGTCGACGACTTGGGCTCGATCCGGACAGTTACCGGATGGTCGGACTGCGAGCTACCAATTGCTTGCCATCCGCAAACCCGAGGTATATGGTATGTCTAATTACATCCCTCTTTCTCGCTCGCACCAATGACATGTAATCACGTGATAGTGGGGCGCCTACACGTGATCGGATACGTGAGATGAAAAATGACATTAGCAAACATAATATAATTTTCGTTGACGCGATTGAAGTGTAAATGACACTGTCATGGCCACCACAGAGATTTTAAGTATGAAAAATAGTTGCAAATTATTCGAAACTAGAACGGCGTGTCCACCCATACGTTGTTAGAATCTCTACGTTCCGGACCAAGCGTTTCGCCTCGTCGTTTATACCGCGTACGGCGTACGTCGAGAGACTGGAACAATTTGCCTGCTGCGGTCTTCCCGTCCGATTATTATTTAGGTGTCGTCAAAGCTAGCTAGCTAACACACACTTCTCACATTTTATAACATCGTGCGTGCATGATCTGCATGAACGCGCGTGGATGCATTTTCGGTGTGTTGGACTGTGCGTGTTTTCTATACAAACGGAGATACAAGCAACGTTAAGACACGCATTTACGCGCTACGCTGCGGGGTGCGTCGCTGTGTGATAACCGCTGCTCGACCGCGTGCGCGTCGCGAGTAAGTACTTGCCTTAACTTTGTTGACTCATTACAACCTAACTAATGAAGTCGTGGAACATTCTCATTTCTCACATATGGCGAAATCGTAGATACTGTCGTACAATTACCGGAACGGCGTCAGAGTGGGGATCGCTTTGCGCATTCCACACATTGGTGAGCCAATCGTCGTCGTTGTTAGATACATGCAGCAACGCAGGCAACGAATCACGAGTTACTTCTATGACACGATGGCGTGGCGAGCCAATCACTGACACTCCCCGCCCCCGCGTCTCACTTCGCACCACTAAAGAGACCGAATATTTGACTTCTGCACAACTTGAAGCCATAGCTCAAGATCCCTGCTGGTAATAGGGTAGTATCCAGGGTAAAAATAATTACATTTTATTAAGTCCGTATTTTAGATTATAAAAAAAATATTGGACACGTAAGTAAGCCTGCTGGTCAGGCCAACGTATCGGGCTGCGGCCGCGAGGCTTTTTGCCATCTACTTTACCAGTCACGATTACCCTGTCAAAGCACCTTTTGCGCACTAGTACAAATCAGAAAATATTTCCTTTCTAACCTCTTTCATCTTTTCTGCTCTTTTTACGATTTTTGATGATTATATTAATAACTGTTTAAAAGATCTGGCCAGTTATAAAAGCATACACGAAGTGATCAATTTTAAGATCATCCACGACATCTACACTAGTAATCTCAACTCGTTTTAAAAGTTGCTCCAAAATGAAGTCAATCATTTGGAAAAACATAAGGTATTAAAAGAAGTGATGACTGAAGATCATAAAAACTAAGAAAAAGATTCATGAAATAGTAATTTTACCTATGAATGTCAAACTAGGTCTTCCAAAAATAAAAGAGGAGGAAAATTGGCAATCTCTCGTAGAAACATGGAAAGTAACACGTTATATAAAACATTAGTTTTAGTATATACAATACCCGAAACACGTGTCTATATAGTATTTTATATAAAGAATTTATGTAAGTACAAAATTTCATAACTGTATCGTGAAAAATCACTACGGGTAAGTTGCACCATTTAACTATAACGATAACAAAGCCGTTAACAGTTGTGAAATCGTCTACCGTCGACGTGACCAATGGACGGCCGTTTCACGGCTGGTTATGGTTTGGTTATCGTTATAGTTAAATGGTGCAACTCACCCTAAGTCACTTATTTGAAAGGTTAAGAAAGTTTAAATGTCAAAAATACGATACAAAATATTTGAAATGGCTGCCCTGTAAAATTCAACATTTGTTAGATCCGTCACTGTTCTACTATCATAAGGAAGTTATAAGCTTGTTATGTCAGCAAAAATACATGGTCACCGGGCCATCCAGGCGACTGAGGGTTCGTTTTGCACTTGCCTATGTCATAGCTGGTATTAGGTACCGGCTATGACCTGCCGTAACCTGTTTTGTACCTACTCAGTGTCGGTTTTTTTTTTTTGTTGGGTAATAATCATCATAATGACATCCCCCGCCCTTGGGCGGAGCGGGAGATAGTCTCAGACTCTTACTCACTAAAAAACCCACCCCGTTCCTTCGTGCCTTCATACCGGGGCTGAGCTATCTCTCGATACTAACCCTGGCCCCAGTAGGCTTCTGCTGGCTTGCTGTTGCTGACAACTACTTGAGGCGCAGGGGAACTGCGCGCCCTCCACGACTTGGGCTCGGTCTGGATAGTCACCTGACGGTCGGACAGTCACCGGACGGTCGGACAGCCAGCTACTCATTGCTCGTCATCCGCAAGCCCGCGCCTTCGGTGGCCGGAAATCGGGATCGGAATCCTGGCGGCAGCAAGAGTGCAGTTGCCTGATGCGGTCAGCCTCCTCCTTTGCTAGCATTACTGCTTTGCAGAAGGAGGCGACCGCCTGCTACTCCTCGCTCCGAACCATGGCCTGAACCAAGGCCCACGAGGGCACGGCGATGCTTCGCCCAAGCAGGGCACACCTCGACTGTGTGCTTCACCGTGTCCTCTAGGCGTTCTGCATAGAGGCGACACCCGGGCGAAACTTCCGCATGAATCCGGTACGTCATGCGAAAGGCGAGGAGGCCTTTATGTCATTCCAGCTACGGCTCAAAGAGGGGACTTATCTATCTGCGTTCTATCCGTTGCCCTTTGCGTTCTAAGGCCGTGGTTGCTCTTACAAACTCTCTCACAGCAAATAAGTAATATTTTACTTCTCTGAATCGGCTTCTAGATAAAATAGAGAGTTGACCTGGCCCAATAGCGAGGCGCGACGGGAACACACCCACACGGTGTCATGATCGTTACGCTCTTGAACCCGATTTTAGAGAGCTCATCGACCTGACGTACGACGCCATCAATCAGCGAGGAATGTGCGTGGGGGGCGAGCTGGCGTCAGCTCACCAATATAAATCATACAGAGGTAAATAGATTAGTTAGTAAAGCGCCTATTACAATCGGGCTCGATCTAGCTATTTAACCGCTCCGGGCAAAGATAATTTTCGCCACCCTTTAGATACACAATACCATATAATATGAGGCGTCTTACTCTTAAATATTTCCACTAACCAACCTGAAGTAGGTTGGAAGGTGGTACATAAAATTCTCAACCTGCCAACTTGGGTTTGGATGGGTAATGGCTAGGTCGGAAGATAGAAATAAGTCAATTTTGCCGGCTCTTATTTTTTGCCTGGAAATAAGAGCCGGCAAAATTGACTTATTCCTGCAAATGCTCGGCTTGCCCCCCCTTAAATCGGGCTCTGATTATATCACTCGATTTTCAGTCTTAGTCTATATAGCATATCATTGTCGGCCTTATAATGTTCCTAGTGCTGGGTCTAAGGCCTCCTGTCTAGGAGAGAGAATGGACCGTAATCCAACACGCGGGCCCAGTTCAGGATGGTTGATGTCACATGTCTTCGGATCAAAGGAGGATCATAGCGCCCCAGCCGCCGCCGGGATCCCGGTCCCGATTTCCAACCACCGTAGGCGCGGGCTTGCGGACGGTGAGCAATGAGCTCGCTGACCGGCCCTCTGGTAACTGTCCGGACTGAGCCCAAATCGACGACGGCGCGCATTGTTTCCGCGCGCCACAAGGAGTTGTCAGCAACAGCAGGGGCCCAGCCGGGTCGAAGCCTACTGGGGCCAGGGTTATCCGAAAGGGAACTCGAGCCTCGGTATGAACTTATGAAGGCTTGAAGGAAAGGTGTGGGTTTTTAGTTAGTAAGTGTGATAAATGCGCCTGGCTGGGTTGAAACCCGCGACCTACAACTCGTAAGTCGGGGCCGTTACCACTCGGCCACCACTGCTCTCAGTCTATGTAGCGTTGTGTAATAAGGGTCAGACTGTCTGAATCCCGACTGCAAGATCGGGCTCGACGGTGACTCGGTTGAACAATTTTGCAGCACTTACAGACCTGGGCCCGACTAAGCTTCGGCTGAGCTTCGTACATTTCCGGAAGAAGCTAGAAAGCATTTGAAGCTAGAACTACATTAGACCGACACACACACACGTGGTCCACGCCTGATTTGTATGTGCATGGCGTGGAGCAACTGTAGCTCTACAAGTCTAGTCGCCATATAAAATGTTTGGAGACCGACGCGGTCAGATCGGCGTGTATGGCACACATGTGCGCTACCTTGAAGCGGGTGTGCTCATCACACAAACATTTGTCCTGGGTGGGAATCGAACCCACGACCTTCAGCGTAACAGTCAGAGCCACTAACCACTAGACCAACTTATTAAGTAACTAGATAATACTACAGTGCCTCACATAATTACTGTTAATCTAATAAACATTTAAGTTGTTACGACACCCGTTACATAAAGTTATTGCGTCGAGCCTTAAGGTTTATAGTCCCCGCACATGGGCCACAAAAAAAAGCCAGTTCTAGCTAAGAAGCTAGAACCGGCTTTTTTTTGGGGCAACCTTTCCTTTATGTCTCGTGTGCGGCGGTGCCGCCACAAAAAAAAAGCTAGAAGCCGCTTCAAGCTTCTGCGGCCACAAGCTGTTGCGTGCTTCAGCTTTTTTTTGTGGCCCGTTTGGGACACTTATAGTCCCTTGAACATCTAGTCGGAATTAAATGGACAGAACACTCGTACCCACCCAGGCGGCAGTACAAGTACCTGTGCATTTAATTGCGGCCAGCTGCGCCCGGATAGAGTAGAGCCCCGCTGACTTAGCGAACGGCACATCTCTAGGCGGACTTTCGTATATTCACTTTGAAGAACATTTTTATGAGTAAAAATGTTTCTAAAGATCCAAGCCGTTTCGAAGGAGCAGGGAAAAGTTGCGATATTGCTTTTTTTTTTTCAGACAAAAAGTATTAATCGCACGAGAAAATGATTAGTTGATAATGTTGTTCATAATCTACACTAATATAATAAAGGGGTGAACTTTGTTTTTTTCGTTTGTTGGAGGTAATCTCTGAAAGTACTGGCTCGAATGCTAAAATTTTCTCACCGATAGAAAGCTGCTTTATTCCTGAGTAATATAAGGCTATATTTGCAACACAGGCAAGACCTAGTAAACATATATTTTTTTCAAACCTATTTATAACCTGACCGTTACCAAGGAGTAGGCTTCAGAAAGTCACTGTTTTATGGCACTGCTTGGGTGCTTGGGCCTTAACTGCCGGAGTGTCGGCCTTCCGAGCTCAAGGTCGCGGGTTCGGTTACCGGTTACCGCATCGAGGCTTCACGACCTGGCACGTTACTTGACTCAAATACTTTCTAGTCTGTGCGAGTGTAGGTCGGTAGGTCATTACGTAATCAGTCATCGGTGATGGGATGGGTTTCTACTTATTATGAGTGTAAATATAATCGCTGATCATATTCATCATTTCAGCCGATTGTTAGACACAGACCTCCCCCAAGTGTCGCCACAATCAAAGATCCTGTGCGTCTCGCATCCATCGGTTTTCCGCAACCTTCACCAGATCATCGGTCCACCTTGTTGGAGGCCTTCCAACGCTGCGTCTTCCGGTACGCGGTCGCCACTCCAGAACCTTTCGGCCCCAAAGGCAAAATACCTAAAGGCTGGTTACCCTACGCCTGTTCCAGGCTTTGTTTACAAATCTGTATCACCAATCAGCCTCTTCGCACGCCTATTCTCCGAGTCCAAAACCAGGTGGCATTTTGCAGCACCAGCCCATGTGTGGCTGCAGTACCCCACATACGATCGGACGGTCTTTATATTACATTTGGTCAGTGCGGTGTGAAGTACCGCTGGGCCTTTGCAAGAACATTATGGCGTTTATGGAGTTAGATACGCCTAGAACATCTGGCCGGAGTTAAATGCACTCGTACTGCCGCCTGCGCCCGTATAGAGCCCCGCTAACCAAATCCATTTTCTTTGCGAAATATTGATTGATTTACATATGCTATGTAAATACATTCTGAAGAACACTTAACCAGCTTTTTTATATAACATATTTCTAAAGAGGCCTTTTGAAAGGAGTACGGAAAATAAGCGAAAAAGTATGATGTTAAATTATTTTTTTTGGACAAAAGTATTAATCGCACGAAAAAAATCATGTTGATAATGTTGTACGGAAATCTACATTTATAATAAACGTATATATTTTTTTCAAACCTATTAACCTGGCCGTTATCGAGGAGTAGACTTCAGAAAGTTTATGTTTATGGCACTGCTCGGGCGCTTGGGCCACCAATTCGGTGGCGCGACCAGGTCGGACGTGTCTCTGGTGTCTAGTTTGGTAGCTTAGGGCTATATTTCACCGGGACACCGTGGCGGCGCGACCAGTTGTGCCGCCATGGTGTCCCGGTGAAATAATAAGGCCTTAAGGCGCTGCACTGACGCTAGGGCCTCACATTACAAATCACTGACATCCGCCCATCACTCCAAGTCTCCAACGCTTCGTTTTTGGCAACGTTCACGCCCCAAAAATCATCGTGAAAAAATGTAGACGTCGCGCGTGTTCAGCGTGTTTTTTTTTATTTTATATTTAAGCGGGGAACGTGTGTCACTACTTTTATTTTTAAATTCTCTATGACTGACGCGCTTGTAGGGCGGGCGTTAGGTAGTAAATCTATATATAAAAAGAAAGTCGTGTTAGTTACACTATTTATAATTCAAGAATGGCTGAATGAATTTGGCTGAAAATTGGTGGGGAGGTAGCTTAGAACCAGAAAACGGACATAGGATTTATTATATCCCTTTCACGTGGAACATGACATAAACGTGGTATAACAAAACGCACAGACATGGAATAACAAAACGCAACTGACAGCTAAACGTAATGTTGTCTGTGGTTAAGTATGGTTGAAAAGGCAATTTGAAATTTTGAAGTTCACCGGTTGATGTGTTTAATGGTATATTAAATTAATATACTGTAGAGTACTCTACTTTACTATACTCCGAGTATGGTAGAGGTAGAGTGGGTAAAAGTAGGGTAGAGTAAAATGTAGTACAGTCAGTTGACGGGAGCGAAGCCACGGACAAAAGCTATATTATTGATAGACTATATTTTAGTACATGTGCCGATTTTTTTTTGCAATAGTTATTTGAATTCTCATTATGTTAAATTGGTAGTAGATATGTGCCAGGTTAGATAAAACTATTACTAAGACTCCGCTGTCTGTCCGTCCGATTGTCACCAGGTTGTATCTCATGAACCGTGATAGCTAGACAGTTGAAATTTTCACAGATGATGTATTTCTGTGGCCGCTATAACAACAAATACTAAAAACAGAATAAAATTAATATTTAAGTGGGGCTCCCATACAACTAACAAGATTTTTTTGTCGTTTTTTGCTTCAGTCGGTGCGAAACCGGTTTTCCTTGACCACGTGCGAGGTGGAGTCGTACTTGACCGCGTTTTGGTTATTTAATAATATTTATTGAAACCAATCCGTTTCCTTGTTATTATTTCCTAGCAACATCTATAGCTATATTACATTCAAAGTACAGCTTCCTAGTGAAGGGCACAGCCACAAAATAGACAAGTACAGAAGTTGATCTCATGTATGTACTTCATTTTTTATACCTACGCTAGGCGATCGCACACTCCTTCTGACATCAGTGGTCAAAATACTGTCTAACAAACACAAAGAGCGTCCTCCCCCAAAAATAAAATGACATATGTTAGAGAGGAATGATTGTGCGAATAAGTTCAGGGAAAGTGTGGTGGACAGAATGATAGAGATGGGAGATATGAATGATCGAAGTATTAATGAAAGCTGGAATGAGATAGCTGGGTGTATCAGGCATGCAGCGAAAGATATTTTGGGAGAGACGAAAGAATGTGTCTTTCGTGTGGTGGTCGACAGAAGTTCAGAATTATTGAAAGAAAAGAAGAGAAAATTCAAGGAATGGCAGCGTGTAGAGCCAGGAAATGCTAGTTTAAAAGCTGAAAAAGAGAGTGAGTATGACATTTTAAAGAAGAAAGTGAAGAAAGCCGTGGCCATAGAAAAATAAAAAGCCCAGGACAAATTATATGACACACTGGACAGTCCTGCAGGCCAAAAAGAACTATACCGACCGATGTACAGTCGATGCAATACCCAAGTCCGGTCCTCAGTGGGCACTACTGGCAGCTTCAATGTGGCTGTCGGCTTACACCAAGGGTCGGCCCTCAGCCCTTACCTCTTCCTGATGATAATGGACGCTCTGACGTCGGACATTCAGGAAGAGGCTCCCTGGTGTATGTTGTTTGCCAATGACATTGTGCTGGTTGCCGAGAGTGGCCTAGAGGTCCAGAATAGATTGGAGGTGTGGTGGCATAAATTAAGTAGAAACAAAACGGAGTACTTGTTCTACGATTTCGGCGGTCTCTCCAATCCAGTTGAGCACAGATATCGTGCCCGTGAGCGGTGTCTATGTGTGCGTTGCTCGAGGGCGCTGTGTATGTAGATTGACTTCTATACCTATCTATTTTGTGCCACAGCTCTCCTTGACACAGACACAGCCTCGGTCAGGGTTGCCTATCATACGTTACTTTATTTATTTACCAGCTGGCCCGACAAACTTCGTACTGCCTAACGCGATTACCACACTGCCACGCATCACGCTGCACGTTGCGTGTCAACGCACCTACGCGCGTACTTGCGGGAGTGCAGATCTGCATCATCGTGTGGAGCGTTTTGTAAATTCACGCATTCATGGAGTTTCTTGTACGTTCTTCTCCATAGAGACCTACTCTTTGGAACGTGCAATTTAGCTTTACTTGTTTGACTGACCGACATTTTGACAATTCAAAAGTGCCTGTAACTGTTCTATTTGAAATAAACGTTTCTGATTTCTGATTTCATGCTCTGACTCATTTTATACAAAATCACGCACGGCACTACGAAACTCAGTGTGCTATACCTAGCGTCCAGCCCCGCACCCTCGCGCGTGTGTGCACGTTTCTCCGCTTGTAGGCACGTGATCTGCATGAACGCACATGGATGCATTTTCGGCGTGTTGGACTGTGCGTGCATTTTCTATACAAACAGAGATACTTACAAGCAACGTTAAAACACGCGTTTACGCACTACGCTGCGTGGTGCGTGCCAGTGTGAAAATCGCCTAAACTGTCAAAGGATAACGCCATCTACGAGCAATACCAAATCAGCATAATTCATTTCAAAATGACATTTTAATTATAGATGGATTGTATTTGATTTTTTTTTCGTGATTTTTTCACCGTTCAAACTTTTCTTGGACTATTACGAATATTTCAAGACCAAAATGAACCCATCAGTGAGTTCAAAAGAAAAAAAAAATTAAGTAAGTAAATAAATCCAAAAAATTGACAATAAAATTAAATTAAAGATAAAAACAGAAAGAAATGAGATACGTTTATTTATTTTTAAAACATTTGACAACCCTAGCCTCGACCCTAATATCGAGTCGCCGGCCCTTCTAAAGGCCACACTTTTAATATAATCAATTATTAAAGTTTAACTTTGTAATTGCCTACTTTTAAATGTGTTGTCAATATAAATAAATCTATTTAGGTAAGTAGAGCACCCAAAGGGCGATGGAAAGGGCTATGCTCGGAGTTTCCTTGCGTGATCACATCAGAAATGAAGATATCTGCAGGAGAACCAAAGTTACCGACATAGCTCGGAGAATCGCCAAACTTAAGTGGCAATGGGCAGGGCTCATTGCTCGGAGAACAGATGGCCATTGGGGCCGAAAGGTTCTGGAGTGGCGATCGCATAGCGGAAGACGCAGTGTTGGAAAGCCCAAGGTGGACCGATGACCTGGTAAAGATTGCGAGAATCTGATAGACGCGGGACGCACAGGATCGTTCATTGTGGCGACACTTGGGGGAGGTATATGTCCAACAGTGGACGTCTATCGGCTGGAATGATGATGAGCTATTTACAATTACTAATTGTAAGAGAGGTGTGGAAACCTTTAATGAAGTTTCATTTTAAGGGTTCAAAAGCAAAACTCAAAAATAAAAGAACGAAATACATATAGAATTTGACTATGCCGGAGGTCGTGGGTTCGATTTCCACCCAGGACAAATGTTTGTGTGATGAGCATAATCATTTGTTCTGTGTCTGGGTGTAATTTATCTATAATATGTATGTACCTATTTAGAAATATTTATGTATGTTTATCAGTTGTCCAGTGGCCATAACACAAGCTCTGCTTAGCTTGGGACTAGACAGCGTTGTGTGATAGTTGTGGAATATTATTATTATTATATTATTATTATAGGATTACTTTGTTGTCCGCCTGTCTGTCTGTCTGTCAAACCCTTTGTCGGGAACGCGTGAAGGTATCTAATAAAAATTACACACCACGCGGGCCCAGTGCGGGTTGGTGAATGTCACACGTCTTCGAATTTTTGGTTCTAGGACATGCCGGTTTCCTCACGAAGTATTCCTTCAACGCTTTGAGAGCAGTCGTGATGAAATTACATCAAGAAATGCACCTGGCTGGGTTTGGGGTACAACTAGTAGGTTGGGGCTGTTACTACTCAGCCACTATTGCTTTAATAATTAATAAAATATGACTAAGAAATAGGAAAGAGAATAAATTAAGAAATTATGTAATTTAAGATTAGGTAATAACCAAGTTGAAATCTACACGGTAATATCATATTATAGAGGTAAAGTTTGCTTTTTCGTTTGTAGGAGGTAATCGCTGAAAGTACTGGTCCCATTGCCATTTTTTCTCACCAATGGAAAGCTGCTTTATTCCTGACTGACATTGGCTATATTTTATTTATGCGGCTTCGCGCGTGAAAATTCCAGTCTATAATATATTCGATTCGTTAAACTGTATACAGTACTCACACTAAAGTGATGAGGTAGGGGTGCAGTTTGACGTTTCCCTGGGCGCCATCTTGTGGTACCACGTCCGACACCGCCATCTTGTGCTGCGCTCACCCACGTACGCTGCGGGACAGAAATGAGGCCGGTTAATGTTTTGTAATAGCAAAATTAAAAATTTTAGTAAACCCCCGACGTAAACACGTATTTCCTGAAACAAGTTTTGTAAAATTTTCGAGTAAATCACGGAATTACTGAATGCCAACAGAGTACCTATTCAGGAATTATCGCTCTTTTTTACCCGACTGTCTCCTGTCTAGGAGAGAACGAAATAACATAAAGTTTTCCATCAACACGACTAAATATAAATATAAGAGCTATGCTCGAACTTTCGTTGCGTGATCGAATCAGAAATGAAATATCCGCAGGAGAACCAAGGTTGCCAAACATTACACGAAGAATCGCCAAACTTGAGTGGCAATGGGCAGGGCACATTGCTCGCAGAACAGATGGCCGTTGGGGACGAAAGGTTCGGAAGACGCAATGTTGGAAGGCCTCCTACAAGGTAGACCGACTGGGCACGCCACAATCATGGCGGTAAGTCCCCTCTTTGAGGCGTGGCTGGAAAGACCTCACGGCGTCCTTACCTTCCGCATGACGCAGGTACTCACCGGACATGGTTCGTTCGGGAGATTCCTGCACTCGATTCATGCGGAAGTGACGCCCGGGTGTCGCCACTGTGCGGAACGCCCGGAAGACACGGTGGAGCACACAGTCGAGGTGTGCCCTTCTTGGGCGGAGCATCGCCGTGCCCTCGTGGAGGCGATCGGCGGCGGAGACCTCTCACGCTGGGCCTTGGTTGAGGCCATGGTCCGGAGCGTGGAGGAGTTGCAGGCGGTCGCCGACTTCTGTGAAGCAGTAATGCTCGCAAAGGAGGAGGCCGAACGCATCAGGCAACGGCGTTATCGCCGCCGCCGTCGCCGGGATTCTGATCCCGATTTCCGGCCAACGTAGACGCGGGCTTGCGGACAGTGAGCAATGGGTAGTTCGCTGTCCGGCCGTCCGGACCAAGCCCAAGTCGTCGACGGCGCGCACTGTTCCCGCGCGCCTCAAGGAGTTGTCAGCAACAGCAGGGACCCAGCCGGGTCGAAGCCTACTGGGGCCAGGGTTATCCGAAAGGGCGCTCGAGCCCCGGTATGAAGGCTAGAAGGAACAGGGTGGGTCTTTTAGTCAGTAAGAGTCTGACACTATCTCCCGCTTCGCCCAAGGGCGGGGGATATAAATGCATGATTTTTCCCACTATAAAAAAAAAGGTAGACCGATGACTTGGTGAAGAATGCGGGAATCCGATGGATGCAGGGCGCACAGGATCTTTCATTGTGGCGACACTTGGGGGAGGCTTATGTCTAACAGTGGTCGTCTATCAGCTGAAATGATGATTTCTAGAACTAGTGACACTGCGCAGGTTCCTTCACCGCACGCGATACTCGCGCGACGTCACGTGACGGCGGCGTTGATCCTCGCGTGCGGCTTCCGCCTTCGCTAGCATTACTGCTTCGCAGAAGGAGGCGACCTGCCACTCCTCCTCACCCCGGACCATACCTATGAGTTAGTTCTACTTTCACACCTTAAAGACTTGGACCAGGATTTGAACGAAACTAAGCTCAAGGTACGACATAGGTTTTTATTAATTTCGGGAGTATTATTTCTTTGGTATTTTTTTTTATTTCTAGTTTACACGGGGCAAAACTGTTGGTACGTATAATATAAGCCATAACAATGTAATGTAATTGACATGCGCTACTATCGTCATAATGTCACTTACAAATATTTTGGCATTTTGACAGTCGTTAACATCACTACATATTAGAAAACAAAGTCGCTTCTCGCTGTCTATGCTTAAACTACGCAACGGATTTTGATGCAGTTTTTTTTTTTGGGTAATTCAAGATGAAGATTTATATGTAAGGTATAATAATATCGTTCAAAAAAAACACTGATATGTTAGAGGTTTCTAATAAGATGTCGTAAATAAACACATTTTTTTGTGCATACATTGCAAACGCTGGCTGAACCCTACGAGATAGATCAAAATAATGTCTGTCTAATAAGTCAACCGACTTGGGAATTTTGTATAATATTTAATCATTTAAAAAATACTTATATTCGGTACTTTTTATAAGGTTCTTCTGTTAGTAAACAATGATCTCTATCTCTTAATCAACCTTGATTATTGAACCCGTGTTGACTAGGTACATCAGATTTAATTAAATCCTAATAATTACCCAAGTCGTTTAACTTATCAGACAGTCTCTACAGTATTGTACGCCTTAGAAAGTTCAACAAAAAAGGCCGCAATGGTACCTATATATGTCCATCTCGTAAACCATAAAAATCATTTTTTATCCTTTATTTTTTACGAGAAATAATAGTTTATTTATAAATCGATTTTATGCAATACAGCATTATTCCTTATCCAATTATGTAGGTACCTTATAGTAGATTATGTGACTATAAAGCAGTGTCTGTAGGTTGCGGGCGGCACGTTGAATTCCGAACGGAACGAAGGTTGCTAATTTTAATCCCGAACGTAAGTGAGGTATTTATATAATTAATTCCTATCGCATCGCGACAGACATACAGACGGACTACAAAGTTATCCTATAAGAGTTCCGGTTTTTCCTTTTTAGGTACGGAATCCTAAAAAGAGTTGGAATGTAGGTGACTCCTCCACCACCTGCCCCACCCTTCGTGGAATACAAACGTGGTAATACTGGTGTATGCTCACGTGTCGTAGAACCGGTTCATTGAGCGGACATCTTGCAGTAGGCTCACTAGAACTAGTTTGACAGGTAACCAGTTTTCAATGAAAAAGTTTTTCCATAGCAAAGCTTTTATAGCGCGGTATATACCTACCCATACACCCCTATTTTTTTATTAGTACAAAAAAGGGCTCTATCTGTACCAGTAACTGATAATTCGTCTGTAGCCGAAAGTAAATAAAAGCGAAATTTCAAGATTGTCCACTAAAATTTGTCATAATTGGTAAACTCATAATTGAATCAATCTGTAATATTAATGAATTGCTAAATGTGTTACTAAGCGCAAATCTCGATAACAGCTGAACCGATTTCGCCAATTCCTTTTTTGTTGTGTGTTAATGTGAGAAGGTTCTTATTTATATAAAAAAATGAAAATTGGGGTAGTGTAGGGTAGAGCAGGGAAGTGTAGGGTAGAGTAAGGTAGAGCAGTGTAGGGTAGAGCAGGGTAGAGTAGGGTAGAGTAGGGTAGCATAGGGTAGAGTAGGGTATAGTTGGGTAGAGTAGGGTAGCATAGGGTAAAGTAGGGTATAGTAGGGTGGAGTAGGGTAGAGCGGCAGCGAAGCCGCGGGCAAAAGCTATTTCATAATAATTGAATCAATTATTTATAATTTAATTGGTACTATAAAATACTACGCGCAAAGTTTTTCCATTGTTTCCCATTCATAATCCTGCCTGCAGCCTGTACAATATTTCAGACAGAGAGACACTAAAATGTGTCGAAAGTGAAGCTACTCGTCAAGTGGCCTGGGCGCCACTGTCGCTTGTATTGAGCGCACAGCATGAATACTGCCCCGTCATAGTACTAACAGGTCACAAGATAGCCCACTTACGAGGAGGTACCTCCTCACGTGGCGGCGAGCTGACCCGTCTATTTGGACTACAATAGACCGGGTTAACGACCGCGTGTGACGCTACGAATAACTAGTCACGTGAGTAATGGTCCCTGTTGGACCGCTGGTAATTTATAAAGAGGTATGTGGAACATAGTGTCAAGACCCGCAAACTTCCGTCGAAAAGAGAGTTAACTCCGACCAGATAGGACATTAGCACCCTGGGCCTTCTTATTGCAATCGCAGTACTTGCAAAATGGCGAGGTTTGGAGATAAACATTGGTACTCTTGCGCCTTCCCATCTTCCTAGCTCGTCGTGTCGTGCTGGTGCTGCCGCTGCGGCTGCGGAGACACTCCTGCGGTGGACGTATAACAACCGACGTGTTTTTTTTCCACTCTTGGCCAGAGCGGGAGGGAGTGTCAGACTTTTACTGATTAAACAGCTATGTTCTATCTTTGGCCTTTGCGTTCCCGGACCACTCTTTTCAGCTGTCGACCCATGGCTCCAGTAGGCTTCGGCGCGACTAGACTCCTAGTTTTGAAAACTGAAATTTCTTTAAAGCACGCGTGGAATTCTGTGCAGTGTAACCTCGACGACTCGGGCTCGGTCGGATACCGGACGGCAAGCTAGGAACCCGTCGCTCGTCGTCCACAAATCCGGCTAGCTGGTCGTCAGGGTCAGTGTCTTGGCGAATATCCGTTCCCCTTCACGCGTGCGGCCGCCTCCTTTGCTAGCATAATTACTTCTTTGTAGAAGGAGGCGACCAGGGATGTTAGGGGGCTCCATAACGGTAACCGAAACTGTCGGATATCCGATATAAAATAATATCCAAAACCGTAACCGATTCCGAAATAAAAGTTTCGGACAGCCTGTCATAACGTATCGCGTTGTAAAATATAAATAGTATTTATATTTTACTTATGAAATTCCTTAAAAATCCGTAACCGAAATTATCCGAAACTAACGGATAATCCGAAATAATTTTCATATTCACATGCGTAACCGTATCCGGTATAATAATCATTTCTATATCCGTATCCAATCCGTATCCGAAATTTCATATCCATAACATCCCTGGAGGCGACCGTCACTCATTCCTCCTCGCTCATATTCCTAAGTTAAAAACAACGAGTACTTAAAGTATGTCAATGAATAGAATTCGAACCCCGTATCACTACACGTGTGACTCCAATGCTCTCGACCACTGAACCGTACTTGTAACAATGTTATCAGCTAGTTATCAGCGTGCTACTCATTGAACTCAATGAACGACTCATATTATAATCATATAAAGATAATATTATATGCTGTAATTAATATTATTATCTTGCCCTCGAGGGTCGCGTGGCTTCGTAATCTATAACTTTATAAAGTCACGTGTAACTACAGGGGGTATCTCAATACCACAATTTGGTTTTGAATGAGCGATTTTTTAACTGCGATCCCATTTGATGGTAAGCAGTGACGACTGGCCTGTTGGTCTAGTGGTTAGTGGCCCTGACTGCTATGCCGGAGGTCATGGGTTCCATTCCTACCCAGGACTAATGTTTGTGTGATGAGCATGATCATTTGTTCTGTGTCTGGGTGTTATTTATCTATAATATGTAAGTATTTAGATATATAAGTATGTTTATCAGTTGTCTAGTACCCATAACACAAGCTCTGCTTAGCTTGGGACTAGACGGCGTTGTGTGATAGTTGTGCAATTATAATAATAAAGTGATGCAATCTGTGATGGTGAGGCGCACTAGTTTATGAGCCTATTCACTCTTGCCTTAAAGACACCCAAATTATAATCGGACGGGAAGACCGCAGCAGGCAAATTGTTCCAGTCCTTCGACGTACGCGGTATAAACGACGAGGCATAACGCTTAGTCCGGACCGCAGAGGATTCAACGACGTATGGGTGGGTGGATACTCGTCGTACATTAACGTCGTAGTACCGATTGTTGGTGGTCACTGTGCTAGCAAAGTTAATGCTGCTTTTCCACCAAAGTTTTGTTACGCAACGTAGCTATGAATGCGTTTGATATTGGTGCACATAGCTTAGCACTAGTGGAAACGGATTCAACTAAGATGTTTTTTATAAGGAAGGATGCGTGTATTACTGCTATGGATGTATTCAACAGAAAATAATAGTATCTAACATTATTTTTAGTATAGGTTTTTAAGCTATTACATAGCTTCTATCGCGGGCCTTGAGCGTGGAGACCGAATCCAGAAATTCCGTAACGAAAATAACCTAACACCCCCCACTCTTTTGTTTTTTGAGCGTGATGACCGATAAGAAAACAAATGAGTGAACAATCAATCAAAATTCAATTCAATGTGTGAAAGTGTAACTTCAATTAATATCAAAGAAAAAAAAACAAAGGAAAAAAAATACAGCATAAATAAAATTAATAAATATATATGCCATGCAATTGCTTTACCGCGGCAGTCCCCGAGTGCCACACGTCTTTTTTTTAATATAGGATAGGCTTGCGTTTGACCACCATCTCACCTGATGGTAGGCGATGATGTGGCCGACGATGGAGCACGCTTGCCTAGAAGCAATCTAAGGTAAGGTATGCGTAACCTGAATATAATTGGTTCAGAATCAGTACATAACTGAATCGATTCCAATAGTTTTTACACCGACTTATATGGTCCACTAACAAACATGGCACATCCGAACCACGATTGTTTGCACAGTTTTAGTATATTTTTAGGCATTAAACTGTATGAATAACCTTATTATTACTGTTGGCTTAATGTACCTTTTTTTGTAAACGTTATTTGCAATAAATTTATTATTTATTATTTTTTAAATTTAAATTTTTTTTTCAGAAATATTTACAAAGGGTCCAACTTGTACACCACCGACACTAAGTACACACAACACAGGCCACGGCAAGTCACAGCGGGCATTAGGTGCTTTGTCCGCGTGTAATTAGGTTTGTCCATACAAACTTTAGACCCCCGAGGTGGTGATTTTGGAAAACCCTCTCTTAGTGCTCGTCTACGTCATAAAAGGAAGCCATGCGCAAAATTTCACGTTCCCATGTCAGTCAGTCAGTTTGTCCTTTTATAGATTAAAGTATCTACTCATTCGCAAAATAGAGAATTAATTGTCCTGGGTGGGAATCGAACCCAGCCAACAGGCCAGTCTGATGAAGCCAGTCAGTAGATTAGACGGCGTTGTGTGATAATTGTGGAAAAATAATAATAATAATAATATTCCACAACTATCACACAACGCCGTCTAGTCCCAAGCTAAGCAGAGCTTGTGTTATGGGTACTAGACAACTGATAAACATACTTATATATTTCTAAATACATACATATTATAGATAAATTACACCCAGATACAAAACAAATGATTATGCTCATCACACAAACATTTGTCCAGGGTGGAAATTGAACCCACGACCTCCGGCATAGCAGTCAGGGTCACTAACCACTAGACCAACAGGCCAGTCAAATAATAATAATAATATTCCACAACTATCACACAACGCTGTCTAGTCCCAAGCTAAGCAGAGCTTGTGTTATAGGTACTAGACAACTGATAAACATACTTATATATATCTAAATACATACATATTATAGATAAATTAAACCCAGACACAGAACAAATGATTATGCTTATCACACAAACATTTGTCCTGGGTGGGAATCGAACCCAGGACCTCCGGCATAGCAGTCAGGGTCACTAACCACTAGACCAACAGGCCAGTCAAAAAGTCCAGGAAAAAACATCTAACCTGCGCCATTACACCACTGCGCCACAGTAGCTACCATAAGCGTCAGTTGCATCGACTCCCAGACTCGAGTATCTCACTAACTCGCGACAACAAGTTCTTAGAAACACGTGTTATTACCTAGACCAGCGCACGTACTACACCTACTCGATATAATGATACATTTCCTGCCGCCAGCGATGACTGCCACAGACTAGAAGCACAAAATAGATAGATAGGTACAGAAGTCAATCTACATACAAAGCGCGCTCGAGCAACGCACACATAGACACCGCTCACGGACACGATATCTCGGAGCGCTTCGGCCCGCTCGTCGAACAGTTCCGGCTCAAACGCTCATTAGTGTGCGTCCACCGAGCGTAGGTATAAATACTTAGTACATGGGATTGTCTTCTGTACCTATCTATTTTGTGCTAGAAGTGAGCAGAGATGAACATGTTAATTGACAGTAATAGAATATCGTAAAACTATCACACAACGCCATCTCCTCCTCCTCCTTAGCCGTTCACTCTTGACAGAGTGGTCGTGGTTGATAATGTTGCATTTTCATTTGGCGAGTGAGGCCCTCGCGATGCGTCTCCATTTGTCCCGGTTTACGGCGTCTCGAGAACTCTGAACTAAGGAGGTTTGTGTTGCAGCTTTGATGAGGTCTGTCCAACGCGTAGGTGACGCCATCAACGCCATCTAGTCTCAAGTTAAGCAGAGCTTGTGTTATAAACATACTTATACAGTGTGTAAGGGACAGCCCTCCACAAACTTTAAGGGCTTGCTTAGCAGACGAAACTGAACAACCTTCCACAAGGCTTTTTTCAGGAAACGAAAAAAATAATCGGCCTTTCCATACAACGGCGGAGACCTCTCGCGCCGGGCCTTGGTTGAGGCCATGGTCTGCGAGGAGGAGTGACAGGCGGTCGCCGACTTCTGCGAAGCAGTAACGCATCAGGCAACGGAGCTCTCGCCGCCGCCGGGATTCCTATCCCGATTTCCAGCCACCTTAGGCGCGGGCTTGCGGACAGTAAGCAATGAACGCGCCTCAAGGCAGCAACAGCACAGGCCCAGCCGGGTCGAAGCCTACTGGGGCCAGGGTTATCCGAAAGGGCGCTCGAGCCCCGGTATGAAGGCTTGAAGGAACGGGGTGGGTTTTTTAGTCAGTAAGAGCCTGACACTATCTCCCGCTCCGCCCAAGAGCTGGGGTTGTCATTGGATGATTTTCCCTACCAATAAAAAAAAATATAGCCTTTCCATACAAACTGTCCAATCAAGTTTATAATTTTGTATGGCTGATTTTTTTTCTCATTTCCTGAAAAAAAAAAAAAAATTGTGGAAGGTTGTTCAGTTTCGTCTACTGAGCAAACCCTTAAAGTTTGTGGAGGGCTATCCCTTACACACTGTATATTTCTTAATACATACATATTATAGGTAAATTACACCCAGACATAGAACAAATTAATGATCATGCTTATCACACAAACATTTGTCCTGGATGGGAATCGAACCCACGACCTCCAACATAGCAGTCAGAGCCACTAACTACTTTACTAACTGGCCAGTGACAATATTTTCATCAAACGACCTATGACCTTAAATAACTAACGTAATATAAAGATTTAATTTGTGAAGACGTACATAGTCATACATACATAAATACTACTATTTAGTACTTCACTCAAACTAAAAAACAAACATTCATTTACTTTACGACTACTATTTAAATCATTTTACTGATAGCACATATGGCACAGTGGTTGAGCGATTGTATGTAACAGGTTCGATTCCTGCACAATGCCTGCAAATATAGCCTACAGTTTTGGGTCTGATCTACATGTTAGTAAAAGCATCCACAATATGGGAATTATTCCACGGAATAAGTATTAGTACAACATTCTTTTTTCAGTGGGTAAAAATCATCCAAATGACATCCCCCGCCCTTGGTCGGAGCGGGAGATAGTGTCAGACTCTTATTGACTAAAAAACCCACCTCGTTCCTTCTTGCCGTTCATACCGGGGCTGAGCTACCTTTCGGAGCTAACCTCGTTAGCCTCTTCAATAAGACTTGCGTGCGCGAAGCCAATTACTGACAAACTACATCTTAATGATAGACTAGGTATATCACATCCGTCCTTGTACGGTCCGACCAATTTGACAGGCCTGTTGGTCTAGTGGTTAGTGACCCTGACTGCTATGCCGGAGGTCGTGGGTTCGATTCCCACCCAGGACAAATGTTTGTGTGATGAGCATAATCATTTGTTCTGTGTCTGGGTGTAATTTATTTATAATATGTATGTATTTAGAAATATATAAGTATGTTTATCAGTTGTCTGGTACCCATAACACAAGCTCTGCTTAGCTTGGGACTAGACGGCGTTGTGTGATAGTTTAAAAAACAAAAAAAAAAAAAAAATTATAATGACATGTGGCACGGCGATCATATCGCAATAATACTTCTGTCTCACAGAGTCACAGAGTTACAAAATAGATAGGTACATAAGTCAATCTCATGTATGTACTTCACTTTTCATACCACAGCAAACGCGCTAGGGTCGGCGCCGCTCCGGGCCCCAAGTCTGCTATTTTTATAAATTCGTCATTCCAACACGATCCCATTGTCATTTTGTTAAAAGTTTGTAATCTGCTAATTCATAATGATCGATCATTGATCGGTCACTGGTCTTGTAATAGAATTGTGGTAGATCATTTTACCACAATTCTATTACAAGACCAGTTCTATACAATTCTATTACAGACCAATTCTATATCAATTTCGAGCATATTAAAACCAATAACTGGACAATAACGTTCTAATGGTAAAACACTGATCAAATAAACTGTCAAAGTTTTAGCAGATTACCGCAAAGGTCAAATATTCATTTGTCAATACGTACGAGATTACCATTCTATGTCACTTCTTTCAATAGAGTGTCAGTGATTGACCATTGGAAAGTACCAAACTTGTCAAAATCGACAATTATGACATCTATGATAGACCATTCTGACACTATTGTAATAGCAGACTTGAGGCCCTGTTCGAGCGCGCGGCTGCGGCAGTAAATCTACACTAATATTATAAAGAACAAAAACAAAAAAAAACAAACTTTACCTAGTTCGTTTTTATGTTTTTTTGTTCGTAGGAGGTAATCTCTGGAAGTACGGTCCACGATTGCTAAAATTTTTTCACCGTTAGAAAGCTGCTTTATTCCTGAGTGACATAGGTTATATTTTATTTACGCGAGAGAAGTTGCGGGCAAAAGCTAGTACCTAATATAAATTGTAAAAATATTACACGGCCACAATGGGCTCGCCGTAATTATGGCGGTAAGTCTCGTCTTTGAGGCGTAGCTGGAAAGACAACACGGGCGTCCTTACTTTCTGCATGACGCACATAGCCAGGGCCGGTTTATACATGTCGGGGCCCCTAGGCAATGCACGTCTCGGGCCCCCCTACCCTTTTCTAACTTCTTAAAATATTTTATTTCTAACACAAATTTATTCATAATTAGAATTACGTTGTTTTTAGGGTTCCGTAGTCAACTACATAGTTTCACCAAATCTGTCTGTCTATCTGTTCGTCCGTCCGAGGATAATCTCAGTGCTAGAAAGCTGAAATGTCGCCCCCTCTAACTTTAGAACAATAAGTTTAGAAAATATGAAAAAATCTCAAAAATTATTTTGAATTTGACGGGTTGAATAGTTTTTGAAAAGTTGTAACTACAAAAAATAATTTCTGAACTAAGTTTGTAATTTAATTATATATATATAGTTAATTTTTTTTTTTAACTTATTTTACATATTTTATTGTTTTTCTATGTAGTTGTTTGATTCAATTTTATATTATGAAAATTGAAATAAACAAAATTATCAGCAAAAGCCAATGAATATGCTCTGCACTCACACGTTGCTAATGAAAGATTGTGTTTTAATAAACTCCATCTGTTGATAGCTTTTCGCATAATCCAATGCTAGGATTGCTAGTTAAATGGCAAGTCATCGAAAATTCAATTTTTTTTACTTTTTATGAAACATAGTCTATTTTTTTCCTGAATTGCGGGGCCCTAGAACCTGGCGGGGCCCCTAGGCAGTTGCCTACATTGCCTAATGGATAAAACGGCCCTGCAGATAGCCTATATTATATGTACCTACGCGACCGAAGCCGTGGGCATAAACTAGTTGAAAACGAAATAGCCAGCCAGTAATTGTGTGACATAGGTGTGACCAGTAGGTGGCTCATTGGCGACGTGATGTAATCGGAAGCTGCCCATCTCATACCTATAAACTCCTGGCGGCCAGGATGTCGCGGAGGTCATGGCGCCCACGACACATTATATTTATTCCTTATCGTACCCTGCAATAAGGATATTTTTATTAAATACAAGCGCCCCGTCCCGGCTTCGCACGGGCAATAAATATAGCCTATGTTACTCAGGGTGAACGTAAGTTTTTTTAATAGTGAAACAATTTTTGAAATTGGCACAGTAACTTTTTGTGTTTATTAATTACAAACACATACACACAAATATACAAATTTTACCTCTAAATATACTATTAGTGTAGAGTAGACTAGCATATTATGCCCTTTTTTTTTCTATGACATCCCCCGCTCTTGGACGAAGCGGGAGATAGTGTCAGACTCTTACTGACTAAAAAACCCATCCCGTTCCTTCAAGCCTTCATACCGGGGCTCGAAAGCCCTTTCGGATAACCCTGGCCCCAGTAGGAGCATATTATGCTCTCAGCTTCGACCGCGAACATAAAATATAGACAAAGATTTTCTTTTATTGATACAAACTAGTGCTTGACTGCGATCCCACCTGATGGTAAGCAGTAATGCAATCTCTGATGGTGAGGCACACTAGTTTATTAAGAGCCTATTCACTCTAGCCTTGAAGACAGCAAATTATAATCGGACGGGAAGACCGCAGAAGGCAAATTGTTCCAGTTCTACGATGTACGCGGAATAAACGATGAGGCGAAACGCTTAGTCCGGATCGTAGAGGTTTCAACAATGTAAGGGTGGATACTTAGTCATGCAATTCCCGCGCACACTGTCCAGAATGCTCCCTGTATAACATAACGAAAAAAAAGAATATACCGAAAGGCTAGTTAATTTTCACAATCGGACCAGTACTTCCAGAGATTTCCTCCTACAAATTAACTTTACCTCTTTATACGAGTAACATTAGTGTAGAATAAGCTTCATTGACTGGCGTGTCAGTATAGTGGTTAGTGGTCCTGACTGCTAAGTCGTAGTCGGAAGTAGACACGCCATAACTCTTGTACTAAAGCATTTTTTGTAATAAGACGGCAAAAGTCTGAAACGCCTGGTCGGGCAGGAAAAATCATTGGAAGATTTCCTACCAAAAAAAAAAACCATTTAGAATATGGAATTCGTAAAAAAAACCTCTGCGTTATTCTATTCGTACTGAGACTGTCTGCCAATTTCCGACTCGACCTTGACAGAGGAAAAAAGTGAGCGAAATCATTCAGATAAACCGTAAATGCTAAAATAATTCGGTTGTGTACGTGACGCCCTTGCGACGCTGCCAAATTGAATTTAAATACAACTAACTTTTTCCCGCGCAGCTTCACTCCGCTTTTCCCTGCTCCACCCTACTATACCCTACTCTACCCTACTCTACCTTACTCTACCCTACACTACTCTACTCTACCCTAGACTACCCTAATTTTCATTTTTTTTCCTCTATGAACCTTCTCACAATAACGAACACTACAAAAAAAGAATTAGCGTAATCCGTTCAGCCGATTACGCGCGATGGCGTGACCAAGGAAATAGGGATTCATTTTTATAATAAATAAATAAGAATACACCGAATTGCAAAAGTTTCGCCTTAGGGTTTGCCAAAGAGTAGCATTCTGGGTATAAAAAGAACAGACCGAGTTCGGAATAACACGCTGCGCTCCAAAACGGGCGTTGACGATGACGTGGGCAAAAAGGCGGCCAGGCTCAAATGGGATTGGGCGAGTCACTTCAGCCGTATGAGCAGTGACCACTGGGCAAATGTCGCCACATATTGGGTTCCTGCAAAAGTCCCTTTTGCTTGAGCCCTTGAAAGGAAATACTTCCTGATTTGTACTACGAGTGTCGCCGCTTGTATCCCATCCTTTAACTCCACTACAGGCAATACACCAATATGAACATTACGCAACTAACAGACCACGCACACTCAAATCGCAAGTTTGAAATTAAATATTACGTAAATTAATTAAAGTTTAAAAATTTCTTTCTTTCGTCACAACATGGCAATCGATCCTATTCTCATTTGGAACGAATTGTTCATCTTTGACAGTCGTTAGGAAAACTAACATCAGTCTATTTATCTATAGCGTAAATTCCCAACGGGAAAATAAAAGTGTTCGAAATGATACAACATAGGTACCTGTTTGGGAACATTTCAGTGATTCAGATGCAAATATTCCAATCACAAAGATGACACACTTTTCCCACGCCAAGTTGACAGTATTGAAAAACACGCCCGTCGACCGCTAAAAACAACTAAAAAGTATGGAACAGGTTGCTATGCAGTTGGTAGCGTCATACTATATGATTGAACTGAACTAAAATGAATTCCAACAACTACATCAAACAGTGACTTGCTTCGTACTTTTTAGGCTGACATCAGACGGACTGCATCGCAGCGACCGACTATTTAACTGCATGCAGTTGTACGTTCGACTCCGTGCAGTCATGATATCAACAAAATATCGAATTTGAGGTAGGGCAGCATTGGTTTCAGGTAGAGTGGAAGTTAAAAAACTATCATAATTGATCTGCCCTCGAAGCACAGGCTCCTAAATCAATCACCATGTATATCATTGACCTCTGGATCAGTGATGCACATTCAATAATCAAGCCAAAGCCAAAGCTATTCGTAGACAAAAAAATCTGTGAAAATGAGCTATTAAATCCTCAATTATGAGAACAAGTGAACAAGATGGTTGAACTTCCAAAATTGGATGTACAGATCCACATCTGAATGAGAGTAAGGGGCATAGTGCCGTCCGGTAACTGTCCGGACCAAGCCCAAGTCGTCGACGGCGCGCGCTGTTTCCGCGCGCCTCAAGGAGTTGTCAGCAACAATAGGGGCCCAGCCGGGTCGAAGCCTACTAGGGCGTTTTCATAGGATGATTTTTCCCAACGGAAAAAAAGGGGCATAGTGATTTCAAGGTAGGGCATTGCCCCACTATGGGTCGGCTATTATATACATTAGCTATACGTATTGCGTCGACCCCAAATAAAATGGGACAATGGCAGGAAGAAGAAGAAGAAGAAGATTAAAGAAGAAACGATTTTTTACCACGGTAGGTCATGAAAGCATGGAAAATCTTAACATCGACTTTTAAAAAGACGACGTCATTACGCAACGCCATCTATCGAACCATTTATGAACTGGTTTTTACCTTAACATTTTGATAGAAGGCGTTAAAAAAATGAATTTTAGTTTTGTTGTAAATTGCCTTAGCATGTTCCTGATAGAAGTTTTATGTAGTTATAAGATAATGCCGCCAATGCCGAGGAGAGACCAACCGAACAATTCGATAATACGCGACCCCACCAACTTAGGAAAAATCCTAAAAGTACAGCGCCATCTCTCGGGAAATTGGGTTAGTAATTAATGCATAGATAGGTACCAGAAGAAGTTTTCGGTGGTAATTTTGGATTGCGAGAACCGATTTTAATAATTCTTTTTTTGTTTGAAAGAAGATACGTTCAGGATAATAAAATATCTAAATGAAGTTAAAAAAAATGCTTGCATATACGATTATACTACAAACTTAGTCCAGAAATTATTTTGTACAACCTATTTGTCTTTTTTGACCAAAAATTTTCTGTCCATCAAGTTCAAAATGATTTCCCTATAAAGTTCTACTTTTCAGATTTTTTTCATATTTTCTAAACTTATGGTTCAAAAGTGAGAGGGGGACACACACATTGTTTTTTACTTTTGGAGCGATTATTTCCGAAATTATTGACATTATCAAAAAATGATTTTAGTAATCCCCTATTCATTTTTAAATACCTATCCAACAATATATCACCCGTTAGGGTTGAAATTAAAAAAAAAATCACTTCCCACTTTACATATAGGGGGGCTACCCTAATAAAACATTTGTTCCAATTTTTATTTTACTACTTTGTCGGCGTGATTGATATACATATTGGTACCAAATTTCAGCTTTGTAGTGCTAACGGTCACAGAGATTAAGCGAGGACAGACAGACAGACATGGCGAAACTATAAGGGTTCCTAGTTGACTACGGAAAAAAAACACATAAAATTCCGAATACCTAATGGGTTAAGTAACCGCCAAGTGCCTATTTGCTTCCCAAACCACGGCTCAACCTCGTCAGCTAGAGCGGTCACCGAGCCAAGGCCTGACCGCGGCCCGGTGCTCAACCTCGCGACAGTCGCGAGTAGGGCTGCCAACTTATATTAGAAAGAGAAATAGAGTATATCTCATTTCAAAAATAAGTAAGTATAGAATACGGACTTATAAAAAAGAGTACGTATCATTTATTTTTAAATTTTTAAAAGGTTTTTTTTTGTACTTTTTGCATGTATTATTATTATTATTTGTATGTATAGCATAGTCGGCCTAGTAATGTTCCCACAGCTGGGACTCAGACCTCCTCTTTAGGGGGGGATTAGGCCGTAATCCACCACGCGGGCCTTGTGTGGGTTGGTGGAAGTCAATTGTCATCGAATTTTTGGTTCTAAGACATGCCGGTTTCCTTACCATGTTTTCCTTCACCGGTTTGAGAGCAGTGGTGATGAAATAAATTACACAAAACTAATGGGTCTGGCTGGGTTTGAACCCGCGACCTAAAACTCGTAAGTCGAGGCCGTTACCATTCGGCCACCACTGTTCTGTGTTTCATGTATTGTTATATTTTTATCTCCACTTATCACAACTCAGAATGGTTAGGTATAAGTATAGTGAGTCAAAGATATAGATTATTCAGTGTTATTTGTAAAAGACTACTAGCCGTTACTACTCGGCCACCACTGCTCCTTTTTTTTGCAATACATAGCCAAAAAAAAAACATTGTTTTTAAAAGAATTGTATGCCTCCAAACAATTTCATTTTTAATCAATTTGAATAAAGCCCTGTTCCTCTTTCCCCACCATTTTACATTTATGAAAATAGTTGACTTTATAAATTTGGTCAAGATAATTTGGTCATCAGCATTATGTGTGATTGTCACTAGTATAGTAAACTCTGTATAAAAAAGAGTATAGTAGTAGAGTATTTTAGAGTCCACTATTAGTGTAATAGATTATAGAGTACACCTACATGATAAACAGTACAATACTCTACTTTAGAGTACGGTTGGCAACCCTAGTGACGAGCAATTGTGTCCAATACATTGCAATTGAATTGAAAAGAGGTGTTATTGTGTAACAGTGACTTGTGACTCGTGGAAGGCTTTCCTACTCGTTGTGAAATAGACACTGGACGCATTGTGTTCGTATCACTAACGTACAGAGTTATTTCTAAAACACTGACAACCTCAGGACTAGAGATGTCGTGGGCTTGCGGACAGTGAGCATTGGGTAGCTCGCTGTCCGGCCGTCCGGTAACTGTCCGGACCAAGCCCAAGTCGTCGACGGCGCGCACTGTTCCCGCAGCAGGGACCCAGCCGGGTCGAAGCCTACTGGGGCCAGGGTTATCCGAAAAGGCGCTCGAGCCCCGGTATGAAGGCTAGAAGGAACGGGGTGGGTCTTTTAGTCAGTAAGAGTCTGACACTATCTCCCGCTCCACCCAAGAGCGGGGGTCGTAATTGGATGATTTTTACCCAACATAAAAAAAGGACTAGAGATGTGTCGGCAATATTACCGTGAAGTGGGAATATTACCGGAAATATTGCGCGAAGTATGAATATTGGTGGCAATATCGCCCGAAGTATGAATATTGGTGGCAATATTGCCCGAAGTATGAATATTGGTGGCAATATTGCCCGAAGTATGAATATTGGTGGCAATATTGCCCGAAGTATGAATATTGGTGGCAATATTGCCCGAAGTATGAATATTGGTGGCAATATTGCCCGAAGTATGAATATTGGTGGCAATATTGCCAGCAATATTCCCATATTGCTGGCAACTGCTCATCTCTATTCCAGGACTATGCTACTAACATCATAAACAATAACTTTTGATCTATGGCTTTGAAAAAATATCATATTTTAGTTCATCAGATTCTCATACAAAAATAATAGTCTGTGTGTGAATGTAAGAAACGCATACTTATGTAACTAAGATTTAAATCGTCTTTTATTTTGTAAATAAAAGTGGGCCTAGAATTGTCCCTTGTGGGACTCCCAATTTCACTTCAACATAACTTCTCCCGCACTGGGTGGAGAGAACAGGAGTTTCAAACTTTTAGTGACAAAAACTCACCCGTGTTTCTCCATTTACCCTTTACGAACAACAACAACAACAATCTTCCCGAAAGAAGCCCAGAGTACAGTAACTTAAGATCTTTCTTAATGTTATAACTTCAGCAAGAATTAAAGATGTCTAGAAAAGCCTCTGATTCTGATAGAATTTCTAAACTTAGGTGTGCCATAGACTCAAAAGCCTTAGACAGATCAGAAGTTTTAAGAATTGAGTGAGCAAGGAACAGGCTGCGCCTAGTTTGGGACGCATTACTAACTTTATCATTATCATCGTCATCATGTCAGCCGATAGACGTCCACCGTTGGACATAGACCTCTCCCAAGTGTCGCCACAGTGAACAATCCTGCGCATCCCGCATCTTGACCTTCTAACGCTGCGTCATACGGTACGCGGTCGCCACTCCAGAACCTTTCGGCCCCAAAAGCCATCTGTTTTGCGAGCAATATGCCCTGCCGATTGCCACTTAAGTTTGGCTTCGATTATGATTCTTCGCTAACTTTACAATAAATAGTCATTGCTCATTTAATTTTACAAATATTCAGTGGACCCTTGGACTTGATTAGTCGTTAAGTCTAACAATCCCTTTCGTTCCACCCAGGAGTGAGAGGGAGAAACTATTTGATAATTTCTCAGCAATAAAAAACAGAGGCAAGTGTGATCAATTCTCTATTGATGGAAAGACATTCATTATGCGTACAGCTAAGGAGTGGAATTCCCCGCCGGAATCTGTGTTTCCTGATAGCTACAACCTAGGGGTCTTTAAGTCAAGAGTGAATAGGTTACTTCTAGGCAAGCGTGCTCCATCGTCGGCCACATCGTCGCTTACCACCAGGTGAGATAGTGGTCAAACGCGAGCCTATCAATAAAAAACAAAGAGAAACCAACGCCTCAGGTTAATGAAGAAATCGAAGCCAGTACTCGACGTTCAGCAGTTGCCATTAAACCTACGACGCTAAACGTTTATCCCATCAACGTCAAATTCTATTATAATGACAAATTCATTGGTAAGTCGATGTCCAGCTCATTACATCTAATGTCTGTTTATTAACCGTAACTATGGTTTTGTTAGCATGTTCAGCCTTATAAAGTTCCCACTGCTGGGATTCAGGCCTCCTCTCTAGGAGAAGGAATAGGCCGTAATCTACCACGCGGGCCAAACCAGGTTGGTGGACGTCTCATGTATACGAATTTTTGATTCTATGACATGCCGGTTTCCTCACGATGTTTTCCTTTACCGTTTTAGGAACAGTGGTGAAGAAATAAAGCACACAAAGTAATGCGCCTGGCTGGGTTTGAACCCGCGACCTACAACTCGTCAGTCGGGGCCGTTACCACTTGGACATCACTGGTCAATGTTTTTGGGGTAAATATCTTGATAATGTTAAAACATTTGTACTATACCTTACTAGTCGCGCAATTAAAAGCAATCCTTTGGAGCATTCGTATCCATAATACTGGTAAACTATTCACATTCCACTATATAAACTCTTGAGCACCATAACACACTAATAAAGACGTAATTAATTCCACAAAAATGTCGCTTTGTGTAACTTTAATAGTTTTATTATTGTTTATTATAATCGTCGAACGAAGCGACCGTGCCAACCACAACCTACTCTATCGCGAGTTCCCGCGCAACTAAAATCCCCATATTGTAATTTATCTGAGCAACCAATTTAAACAGACATTCAAAAAATATTACTTGAATCTTATTTGAAGGGAATAGAGATTAATTTACAGTGATGTAACAGCAAATATCACTTGGTAAGCGAACACTATCTGACGTTTCCTACACAAAGTTGTATTTACAGCTAAGTAAGGAATGTTTTCCTTTGTAAAGTAGCGACGATATAGTTTCGGAGCCGCAAATGTAAGTTAGTATGTTTCGATGTATGAGTTCATTGTTGACAACGTTTGTTTTGATTAGTTTTCACTGCGACCGGTATTGGTGTCTTTCATTTCACTTTGTTCTGCGCATTTTTGTTTTAATAATGTGTTCATTGTGTTCAAAGACATATTTTTAAAAGTTCATAATATTTGCTAGGTACATCCTGTGAGAGAGGTAGGAACAAAAGAACCTGAATAATAATATTAAATACCGCGCTCCTAATAATAGGATCGATTGCCATGACATGATGTCATGTCACACTGTCAAATCTAAGTTAGGTAATAGGGTGAGCATACCTCAAGGAGTTGTCAGCAACAGCAGGGGCCCAGCCGGGTCGAAGCCTACTGGAGCCAAGGCTAGCTCCGAGAGGTAGCTCAGCCCCCGGTTTGAAAGGCAAGAAGGAACGGAGTTTTTTTTTCTTGCGTTGGCAAAATCATTTGACGTTTTTCAATACATCTTTTTTATGGTGGGAAAAAATCATCCAATGACAACCCCCACTCCTGTTCCCTGGACTGGGGCTGAGCTATCTTTCGAAACTAACCCTAGCCCCAGTAGGCTTCAACCGGGTTTTTTAGTCACTAAGAGTCTGACACTATCTCCCGCTCCGCCCAAGGCCGGGGGATGTCATTTGGATGATTTTTACCTACCTACCACAAAAAAATAGAGTGAGCAAAGCAAGATGTTTTTTTTTAATCTTATTTATTTCTTGAACAGTATTCATTGCGTTTTTCTCAGAACAGAGGAATTTTAAATAATATATGAAACAATGGGTCAAGAATTTCCTCTGTTGCGGGAAATTTGTTTGACTTGCTGTCAAAGTTTTTTCAATACATTCACTCTAAAAATTAGCAATAAGGACAAGAGTGGTTTTATCCCCGTCGCCTTTAGGCATGCAACTCACTGTTTTCTGAAAATTACGCGATCACGCTCCGCCAAAATTGATTAGATACACCACGGGTATCTATGATCTACACTAATATAATAATTAAAGGGGTAAAGTTTTTTTTTTTTTTGTAGGAGGTAATCTCTGGAAGTATTGGTCCGATTGCTAAATTTTTTTCCCCGATAGAAAGCTGCTTTATTCCTGAGTGACATAGGCCATATTTTATGTACGCAAGCGAAGTCACGGGCAAATGCTAGTCAAATGTATGAATCGTATTAGGCTGGGCGCCGCGCAGCCATGAGTCGCTAGGTAGGTATATTGAAAACGAAGCAGTAATGCTCGCAAAGGAGGAGGCCGAACGCATCAGGCAACGGCGTTATCGCCGCCACCGCCGCCGCCGGGATTCTGATCCCGGGGCGGATCCTTGGGTTTGCGGACAGTGAGCGATGGGTAGCTCGCTGTCCGGCCCTCCGGTAACTGTCCGGACCAAGCCTAAGTCGTCGACGGCGAGCACTGTTCCCGCGCGCCTCAAGGAGTTGTCAGCAACAGCAGGGACCCAGCCGGGTCGAAGCCTACTGGGGCCAGGGTTATCCGAAAGGGCGCTCGAGCCCCGGTATGAAGGCTAGAAGGAACGGGGTGGGTCTTTTAGTCAGTAAGAGTCTGACACTATCTCCCGCTCCGCCCAAGAGCGGGGGTTGTTATTGGATGATTTTTTCCCACCATAAAAGAGATGTATTGAAAAACGTCGTTTGATACACGTGGAAATTTGTCACAACCAAGGACTGCTTCCAGAACAATCAAATTCCGTCTCCGTCGTAATGACAAACTTTCTTCACTTGTATCAAAAGCAGTGCTATTCTGACCTTGTTGAGTCTAACCAACCTGTACCCCTAGCCAAGTCGACTGCGATAGTTAACGCTAGCAGAAAACTTCAAATGTGCGGGAATGTCGTTACTATCGCAACACTCAATGACGTCACACGTGGTCAGAACAAAAGATTCGGGGGCGCGGTCAACTCGAGGCGTTCGGCACAAGAGAAACGGTTGTAACTTGGCTACGGGGGCTGGGATCTTCTTTTTCTGAATTCTGAATAGTAGGTCTGAGTTGTAGGTCGCGGGTTCGAAGTTCGAACCCAGCCAAGCGCATATTTTGTGTAATTTATTTCATCACCACTGCTCTCAAAACGGTGAAGGAAAACATCGTGAGGAAACCGGCATGTCCTAGAACCAAAAATTCGAAGACGTGTGACATACACCAACCCGCACTGGGCCCGCGTGGTGGATTACGACCCATTCCTTCTCCTAGAGAGGCCTGAGTCCCAACAGTGGGAACATTAAAAAGGCTGGTGATGATGATGATACGGGCCACAAAAAAGCCGCTTCTAGCTTCTTTTATGGCGGCCTTTTTTTGTAGCCCGTTTGGGGGGACACTTAGAGTTAATTCTAATGACGTCACAAGGTAATTACTCCATCCTGACAATTTTGAACGCAAACGTAGAGTTCAACTGTCAATGTCAAGCATATGACTGCAACAAAAGAATACAATAAAATATCCAACCATTATACAGCAACCAAAATTCACTAAGGTATGATTTGTCTCTTCAGGGCTTTAATTCACCGGGATACCATGGCGGCGCGACCAGTCAACCAACAAAATGTACCTATACAGCTCTATAGAGACTGGTGTCCGTTTGGTTGCGCAACCAATTTGGGGGCGCAACCAGCTCGGATGTGTGGCGACTTCGGTGTCTCTATGGTGTCTTAGTTTGGTAGCTTAGGGCTATATTTCACCGGGATACCATGGCGGCACGACCAGTTATGCCGCCATGCCGCTAAAGTCGCTGTCATTTGTCAAATAATAATACTAAATGGACGGGTGACTTTTCTTTTGGTGCACCGAGTGGAATTTGTGTCGAACTCAAACCCAAGGTCGTAAAGTAGGAAATTATCTGCAGAAAGTAAAGTCCACAGAGTATTTTGTAACACAAAAGCAAAAGCAAAAAGTCTTCAATTGTACCCATTTTGCCACTAATTCACGTTTCCCGCATTTTTTTAGGCTTCGTTATACGTTAAAACCTCTTTAATTTCAAGACACTTAAAAGCAGTGTTTCCTTGATTAACATTTATTTATTTAAGTTTACCTAACGCAAATTGTGTATTAAAAACCTAATAATTGTAGTCGAATTTTATTTTATATTCAAGTAAATATTTATTACCTATAATGTTTGATGGAATAGTATTTATCGTAAAATGAAACGTAAAATTATGATGACCTTGGCTGTTTGACAGATATGAAAAAAGTTGCCATAAACTTACTTTGTGCTTGAGTTGGGGTATTTATTATAATATTCATGATCCTAGACTCCTAGTATCATATTATCAAAAGCATTATAAAATAATTATAACAAAATGTTTATATTCGAAGTTCAGATGGCCAGCGCCTAGCACAGCGTAGTATTTTTGTAATTATGATTGCATTTACATAAGAAATAATTATTTCTACATTGAAAAAAGTACTTATTGCATAAAATTTTTGTTTTGGACTCATGTTGTAATGACACAGTGGTTAAAACACCCACCTTTCATGCAAGAGCATGCGGATTTGAAACTATAATAAATTTATTACTAATCTCGATAATGTCGAACAGCTGATATATTTTTTAGACAAAGATCTTTTTTTTAGTAATTAATTGTGCCTTCCATAAATGACCACCTATACAAAAAGTGCTGTTATGTGTTTTATGAAAACTCGCAAATCGCGAGGTTAATATGAACTATAAAAACAATTGATTCCCACTAGTCTGTAATTCAAAGTTTTTTGTCTTTTAGTTTTTCGGATTAAATACCCCAAAGTTAGCCATTTAATTAATGTAAAAACACAATTAATATGTCATAGGGTTCATATCAGAAATACATATTACATTTTTCAAAGACAAAAAACACAAGATGATAGCCTTTTTATGTGGGGCATGTGTGGGCAAACACAGAGGATCACTTTTAAAATGATGTTATTTTACACAAAGCATGAAAAGTGAGGTTTCAGTTCAGTTATTGTCAATCTCCAAGAGTCCCAATTCGAATAATTTTTTATACTTTTTATAGTTTCACTGATATTCTTGTGTACTCAAATTCGTAGTTACGTTTAATCAAGATCAAAATGTTACTTTATATTTATTTCAGACTTATTCTGATTGAAACACTTACAATAAAATCGAAGAATTGTTAAAAAAAATAATCTTGCGGAACCCTGAAAACCATTGAAGAAATAAGTTAAGATTAAAATACATACTTGGCAACACCGAAATGACGGCCATAGCAGTTTACCTAGTCACGCGAGAAAAAAAATGTGAATTTACGAAATGAATATTCTTTGTTTTAATTGCCTTATTGAACTTTAAATAGTAATTTTTGGTAGTAATTATAATCTCTACTACACGAAGCACACAGTGACGATGTTATTTAAAGAGTTTTGGTGGGAAAACACAATGAATTTCAACGTTAAAAACTAATTTGTGAATCGGATAAAAAAAGTGTTTTTTTGTGCTATACAGCTCGACATCAGGTAAGTTTTTTACGCCGAGAGTATCGATTAGTACGTGGAACGACGTTCCATGTTGTTTAAAACGCTGTTTTGGCTTTAAAAGTGGTGAAAAAACACGTTTGAGTGTCGTGTTTACATATTTGAGGGGGTACAGGTGCGGAAACACGTTGTTTAGAGGTAACGTTGGCTGTAGCCTCAGGAATGAGTGGAGTTCGCTTTGTGACGTATAATTACCTTAGTTTTCATTGACTGGTACAAATTTTGAAATGTTTTTGCAAGAGTTAACAGATACTTTTAAACTTTTAACTGAGCAAGGATAAAGTTTTATAATCCAAAACATTTATGATCTTGTTACTTGGTTTAACCCACTGTTGGGCAAAAACTCTACTCGAGAAAAAAGTTATTTTCGAGTGTCCATGGCTTAGTATTCATTAAAACAACTGAAATTGTAGAGGTTGTATGTCCAAAGTTATCTACATAAATATTATAAAGAGGTACATAAAGTTTGTTATTTGTTTGTAGGAGGTAATCTCTACAAGTAGGTACTAGTCCGATTGCTAAAAGTTTTTCACCAATAGAAAGCTGCTTTATTCTTGAGTGATTAGGCTATACTATAAGTATATTTTATGTATGTGTGTGAAGTATATATTTTAAGTATGTGTGTGAAGCCGTGGGCAAAAGCTATTAGTAAATAGTCCCTAAACTACATATATTCTAAATAGGTGCCAGAAACTAAGAGTGTTTTTTTTTTTGTGGCTTTTTTGTTGTGGACCTTTTCATCACTTGATACTGTGTGCCTATAGTGTTGCCTGCCAGAATTATTACAGTGCGTTACACTCATGAAGTTCCTTCAACGTAATGTTGGCTCCCCTGTCTGTCTACAGAAAAAAGAAAATGTTGCCTACTCTAGCAAAATTGAGCAATGGATGATTTTATTAAAAAATGCAGGTCTAAAAGTAAGTTGTTGCATGGTGTTTTCGGTATTTGAAAGAATTGCAGGACAATCGAAATGGAGCCCAGCTAGTGTCCTATACTTTATTCAAAAATAATAATAATAAGTTTTTTTAAGAGACAGTGTGACATAGAAATTGCCAGTATATTTTTTCCAATCAGGCTGGGCCCGTTAGCATTTGTCGCCAACCAGCTGATGGATGGATGTGTTAGCTATGCAACCTTTAGAGTCTATGTAAACTTCTATGTAAAAAAACACTGAAAAGTACAAAATAACTTTAATTTTGGTCAGTGTTAAATTATGAAGAGACAAAACTTTTGAAGAGAAACCCTGAATAAGATTTAATTTATTTTTTGTAAAAAGTTTTTTTTAAAACATATCTTTTCAGATTTAAAAATCTTCTTTTCGAGTTAGGTTAGGCTGACAAACACTCTCGTTTATTTCGCTAGGGTCGCATGTACACGACCAAATACTCCTTCTGTCAGCAGTTCTGGAGTACCCAGTTTCAAACACGACCCTGGCGAATTGAGTAGGTTTGGTCCAATGAGTGCGTTCGTGCCCTGAACATACTCATTGGACCAATCCGACCCAAGCAGTTAAAGGCGAATATTACATGGTAGGTTTTGCTGTCAGTTTTGCCACAGTCAAACGGTACGTTTTAGCATAACTTAGTATAGTCGGCCTTATAATGTTCCCACTGCTGGGACTCAAACCTCCTCTCTAGGAGAAAGAATGGGCCGTAACCGTAATCCACCACGCGGGCCCAGTGCGGGTTGGTGGATGTCACATGTCTTCGAATTTTTGGTTCTAGGACATGCCGGTTTCCTCACGATGTTTTCCTACACCGTTTTGAGAGCAGTGGTGATGAAATAAAGTAGACAAAGTAATGCGCCCGGCTGGGTTTGAACCCACTACCTACAAACTGGTAAGTCGGGGCCGTTACCATTTTGCCACCACTGCTCTCAAACAAAGTCAATGTTTTGATTGACGAAAAACCTACTATCTAATGATTGACGATTTGTCTGATTGACTATTTTAGTCATCATTCATGTTTGATAGAATTGATTGACGCTTGCATGACCGTGTAATGGTCGCCAAAGGGTTAAGCGAGTTATAAGACTGATTACAGAGTACAGGTATTACAGCTACATTGATTACAATCTTACATGATTGAATCGATCGATTGATCGTAGATTACAATCTACGATCTATATAGATTACGTATGTAGTACACAGTAATCTGCAGCAACTAGCATGCACAGTCACCTATTAATTCATATAGATTCTATTAAGACAATAGGTGCGCCGGCGTTCGCGCACCTATTGTCTTTCTATTGTGTCTGTGATTTCACGATTGAAAGGTTAAACTTAATGACTAAACTTAAAAGACGATGATGTTTTGAAGACTGAACTTAACTAACAACTTTTTTCATTACCATTTTCAGGTGATCAAGATGAACCACGCACCCGCAATGCCAGGGAACATGGACATTGATCCGCTGAGCTCGTACGAGTACCCGGCGTACGACAGCTACGCGGCGCAGACCTACCCGTACCCCAGCAAGTTGCAGCAATCAATCTACCAGGCATACCAACAGACACAACCCAACTATATGAACCCACAACCACAGGAACCGTATCCACAGCCACCGTTACAAACACAACAGCCCGTAGAACCAGCAATTGCTCCTAAAACTGAGACGCAGGAAGTGGACCCAAAACCAGTCTTAAAAAGACGAAGAAAGGAGAAAAATGGACAAAAAAGTACTTATTGTTCAGAAAAAATCAGAGATGCTACGTTCAAATTCTACGGCTGTTCTGTATGTAATGTCAGTTACAATGCTCTACATGAATTAGACCAACATGTGACCGCACACAAGAACAGAATGACGAGCTACAGGCTGCGGTTAAGAAATCAAATCAAAAAGAAACAGATAAAGAAAGAAAAGAAAAAGTTAAAAAAGATGGTGAAGATTAAGAAAGAAATTGACATAGAAATCAAACCTGAAGACGGTTATATAGGAGAAGAGAAAGCCGCTGATTTTATGAATAATAGAATTAATCCTAATATGGAACTTAATGATAGTGTCAATAATGGAGTGATTCCTAATATGCAACTTAATGAGAGTGTCAATAATGGAATGATTCCAAATGCTGAGTTTAATGGAATCAATCCTGTGGAAGTTAATGGTAGTGTCAATAATGGAATTCCTATTACTGAATGTAATGGAATAAATCCTACCTTAGACTGTAATAGTGGACTAGTAATAAATAGTGAAAATAGTGCAGCAGACGCCCAAAATAGTGAAAATCAAACTGATAATGACTTAAATTCTATAACCAATGATCTTCAGGGTAATGAAACTAGTTCAATGAGCAACGGTGGTGATGAAGTAGAGAATGCAAGTGGTGTGAACAGCAAAGACAAAGAGAACAGCTTGGATGAGGCGGAGTTGACTAACTTAGAGAAAATTTACAAATGTTTTGCGTGTCAAAAACAGTTCACATTGAGCTATTACTTGAAATTGCATGTGAGGTCACATACAGGTGAGTGAATTTTTCAATATAGTCCTGCAAGGTTGTTAGTGTTTTACAAATAACTCTGTATGTAATGATTGTTCGGTAGACGAGAAGCCGTATACATGCAGCGTGTGCGGACAGTCGTTCATCACGGCCAGCAAGCTCGGGCGCCACAACAAGCGCATCCACCTCGCCGAGCGCTACCAGTGCCGCATCTGCTTCAAGATATACTCCAGGTCACTAACTTTTCTTAGCTTGGGCTTCTTTTTGATTTAGGATATCATCGGATAACTTCTGTAAAGCGAGAGGGCGTGTTAAACTTTTGCTATTAAAACTAAGGGACGACGCGCTCTGCTCAGGCTACAGCAAAGCATTCGATAGGATCGACCATGATATCCTTCTGAGAAAGCTTTTCGACATGGGCATCAGAGGAGATCTGTACAGATGCTTCTCATCTTACGTGCAAAATAGGACACAAGCCGTAGTCCGTAGTGGCGTCGTATGTTCTTGGGTAACTATTCCCATTGGTGTACCCCAAGGCACCCTTTTTGGGCCGATATTATTTATTAAGTGACACCGCGAAGGCGAGCAAAGAAGGTCCCTTAAGTAGGGACTGAATACATAACCCGCCTTGCTATTACATGGATCTCACAACTTTTGACGGTAAAAGAACTGAGTTGCAAGCCTTGGTTTCTTTTTTTTTCTAATTATGTTTTTGATGGCATTTTATTTATAAAAGATATCGGTGAATGTTTCAAGCACTGTGAATATCTAATGTTTGCAGATGACATAAAAATATTCAAATCAGTTATGAATTTAACTGGACCAACTGTATGTAAGCTAAGCTGGTTTTCAAATAAATGTATTGAAAAACTATTTCCATGAAAGCGCCTCCCCTTTTGTGAACTAGACGTTACTTGTTTGAGTAAACGTTCCTAAAAATTGTTACATTCATTTTTTCCTTTAGCGTTTTACGTCATAAAGGGCCTATTAGACGACGCGACATCGACTAAGACCGTCTGAACATCGAGTGGTGCATAGGCCCTTAAATATTAGGGGAAGGGTAGCACTGTACTTATTTTTTCTTCTGTCGGAAGGGGTAAAAACCTAATAAAAATCGTCCGACATAATAAATGAATGGCTCTTATGCTGTAGGTACTTGAGAGTATAGGTTCGTTTCTTGTCGCAGGTTCGAGTTGCTGACGGCTCACTTTGACAAGACGCACCCTGAAGACAAGTTAGAGGGAGAACCTTATGGTAAGTTTTGATTATACAAGGTTGTTTGTAACCTTTCAGGACTGTATTACTAACATCATAAACAATAAATGGTCTATGACTTTTTATAAAACATAATTCTTTTACCAAAAACCAATCCTTCAAGATTTCTTTGTTCTATCTAACACATTTCAGATCTGTATTTTGCCTTAACTACTTACGTCTGTACGGTGAGACGCAAGCGCTTTAAGCACCCCCGCCGCCCGATCCCCTACCCTCCGCTATTGTACTTCGTAATATTCTTCTTCTTAGCGTATCGATGGCAAAATTAGTTAAATTCCTCGCCTAGCCCAGAATTCGGCCACGGCAATGCCGTCCGCTGATGCTGTCATTAGGTCCTTGCGTGAGCAGGAAACAGGGCACGTGACGCAGGACGGAAGGTGGGACATGGTCTGCGGAGAGACGCCGCACAAACACTGAAGATCGGAACCATCCGAGAACCCCCCCACCTATGGAGATTGCCTTTGCTGCGCCCAACCTGGGTGCGGAGTCTGTTTAGAGTTTTCCAGGATGGCCATGGCCACTCGTGTCCAGGAGAGAGGCTCTCCGACTGGTCGATAAAATCATCGGGAGGTTTAAACTTCTGCCGCCAGAGGTCGCATCTCTCCGAGGTGGTGTTACTTTGAGATGGGCTCACGCTTCCAACAAAACTTTTACGACTTAAGTCTCGGGAGCACCGAGCTGTAATTGTGCATTGGATGGCGAGCGTCGTTTTGTTGTTTCGCCCTTTCTATGCAACTAGCCACAGCTCTACGAATTTCTGGGGGTGCAATGCCGATTAGTAATATTTAGAACATTCAATTTAAATATTTTTATTTCTGTATGAAAATTTGATGAACTAAAAGATGATAATTTTTTTAAAGAAAATATATTTAACCTTTCAATTGTGATAATTACAGACACAATTGAAAGACAATAGGTGCGCGAACGCCGGCGTTCGCGTGGGGTTTAATGAATTAAAACAAAATATATTATTATTAAAAATAGATTTTATTATTTTTGTTTTTTTTTTTTTTTATTATTATTTATGATGTTAGTGCCATAGTACTGAGAGGTAGCCAGTGTTTTACAAATGACCCTGTATAAAATAATTTCAAGTAGTACGAAGTACGTGATAAGGTTCAAATACCATTGCAGTCCATATTTTTTAAGTCATTTTAATAAATGATGATTTGTAAAAGGGAGAGGCACGCGCGAACAAATACGTATACTGCGACAGATCATTGAGAAAGCCAGAGAATTTAACACACCACTCTTCATGTTGATTTCTGCAAGGCTTTTGACACTGTCATACGGGAATGCCTCTGGAAAATCCTGATAGAGATGGGAGTACCGCAGCACTTGATACTCTTACTGAAGGTACTATATGAAGATGGCACTGCGGCAGTACGGGTGGATGATGTCCTTTTGGAAACTTTTAAGACGGAGTCCGGTGTTCGGCAGGGATGCATTTTGTCGCCCTTATTATTTAACACCTACACGGAATACATCGTGCGCATCGTCTTAGATGGTTGGTAGAAGGGTGTGTCACTGGGAGGGCGGGTGATAAATAACTTTAGATATGCTGATGATACGACTCTTCTTGCAACAACTAAAGAGGATTTGGAAGAGCTCTTGACTCGTCTGGAAACGATAAGCCTTCAATTCGGACTGGCTCTTAATAGTGACAAGACGAAAATTATGATAGTGGACCGGGTTGAACATCACACGAAAGGTGTACTGACTATCGCCAACTGCGAAGTAGTCCAGAGCTACATCTACCTCGGTTCCTCTATCTCAAATGCTTGGGATGTGAGAACGAGATCAAGCGCCGATCCGCTATCGCCAGGTCGGCAGTAGAGCGTCTGGGAAAGATATGGAGAGACAGTAGAATTATGCAGAATATCAAAGTTCGTTTAATGTAGTGTCAGGTTTTTCCAATCTTTCTCTAAGAGGCCGAGACGTGGACATTAAGGCTACAAGATCGCCGAAAAATCAATCCCTTACAGATGTGGTGTTGGAGACGGATGTTGAAAATACCGTGGACAGCATTCCGTTCCAATAACTCCATCCTTAAAGAGCTTCACATACGGGATAGACTTTCGTCGATTGTGCAGCTACGAATTCTGAAGTTCTTTGGGCACATCACCAGAAATGAGGATTCGATGCAAAGACTTGTGGTTCACGGTCGCGTTGAAGGCAAGAGAGCCCGCGGTCGATCTCCGACTCGTTGGATCGACCTCATTACCAGGGCTACGCAGTCGACAGCAGTACAGTGTACGCTTAATGCCAACAACTGCCAGAAATGGAGAGACATCGCTCGACATGCCGCAGCCTTGGAGGCAGACGACGGCGGCGCGCCGCAATCCTGTTCATCAACACCCACGACCACTCTGACAAGAGTGCCCGACTATGAAGAATAAACACTCTTGATAAAGAAATTCAAATCCTTTGTTTCAGTTAGTGATAATTCTACTTGAACAACTTTAAACTTTATATCAATGTTTATAAAATTTATTTCAGAATGCCTTAGTACAGTGCTTTTAAAATAAGTGAAGTTGCAATCCAAACTGAACTTTAGCGATCTGAAAATAAGTTTATTTTTTCAAAATTACACGTGTCCTTCCACTTCTAGACTACAACGCAATCCTACCATACCTCAAAGAGCTAGAAGAACAGCTACGCGCGCCAGAGCAGGGCAGCACTACCGAGCCGGAGTGCAAGTTAGAGCAGGACAGCAAGCCCAAGGCTGAGGAACTGTTCTGGGAGGCGGACGTGGGGCCGCACCAGCTCGGCGCGCCGCTGGTCGAGGCGCCGACGGATGTGAAGGAAGAGGTCAGTATATCTTGGAGAGATCCTTGAAGAACTGTCACATTGAAGATGGGCTCTGAAAACTACATGCCTAAAATTTACCCTTCAAAACTTTCTCGCAAAAACTTGTTTAAAACTGTCCCTTAATTAAACTGGCCCCCAAAAACTTGTAGTACAAAACTATCCTCCAAATACCATTCCTTCAAAACTGTCCCCCAAAAACTTGTTCTACACTATCCCCCAAAAACTTGTTCTACATTGTCCCCCAAAAACTCGTAGTTCAAAACTATCCTCCAAATACTGGCTCTTCAAAACTATCCCCCAAAAACTAGTTTTTCAAAACTGACCCCCAAAACTTGTGGTTCAAAATGGTCCTCCAAAACATTCTTGTTCGAAACCGACTCCCAAAACTTCCCCTTTAAAACTGCCCCCCCGAAAACTTACTGTCCAAAATGGGATCCCACAAACTCGCCTTCCAAATACCTCCTCCGTAACAAGATATGAACACGTCCTAGCAGTTAATAATCTCTTCCAGACCCCTGATGAAGACCAAAAAGACCTGGTGCCGAAGTTGGATATTCTCATCGAAGAAGTGAAGGTGGACTTCGACGTGTCGGTCAAGCGCGAATTGTCCGACGACGAGGCCGCCGCGGATGTAGCGGACGACGGGGATGATGGGGCAGCTGATGCGGATGACGGGGGCCAAGTCAAAGATGAAGACAGGTGAGTGGAAAAATAAAAAAAACGGGGCAGAAAACGGTTTTTTTTTTTGTATTTTATTCAATAACTCCCATGTCATTATCACTTGCTCACATGTCACTCCCTCTTGTTGGAGCAAGAGGGAGTGATATGCCTTGTTAATTACCGAGATGGTTGGTAATGTTGAACTAATTGGAACTAATATAATTATAACAGTGAACACTAATAATGTTGAAAATAAAACTATTATTGTGTCCTGATCTAAGTAGAAACTAGAACATCGAGATTCCGAGATTGATCGTAGTTTCGAGATTGATCGAGTAGACTGTCGAGTTACATCTGATACCCTTATACTAACGCCGGTAACCTTAATGCCATCTATCGAGCAAGTCGGTACTAAAATGAAAACGTCAATAGTTCATCGTCAACATGCCTTATGACCTGTCTCTGTCACACGTCATACCACTCCAATGGTTTTCCTCACCAGCCAATCCGACGAAGACTACTTCCCGTCCAACACGTGGACGGCGCCGCGCGCGCCGTCTCCGTCGCTGCCGGCGCCCACGGCGGCCCCGCGGCGCCGCGGCGGCGCGCTGTCGTGCGAGGTGTGCCACAAGCGCATCAGCAGCGCGTCGTACATGCGCGTGCACCTGCGCACGCACTCGGGCGAGAAGCCCTTCAAGTGCCGCCAGTGCGGCCGCGGCTTCATCACCAGCAGCAAGATGCACCGCCACGTGCTCACGCACAAGCAGGGTGAGTCACCTGGACCAGTACCCCTAATAGCCTTCAATCGTTAACCTTCCTCCTTCCTGCCCTAATCCCATATGTCTTGGGGTCGCCGGAACGGGTGACAGGACAGAATGAAAAAAAAAAACGTATTTCTTCCATTCTTTCATATCACTCCTCACACAATCCATCCATCTTTTCTTCAGCCTTCCTCTCCCTCTCCATCCATCTACATGTATACTCAGATGTCTCTTAGTAATATGCGCTTCATCCTTCCTCTTCACATGACCATGAATCTGCAATCATTAACGCTATTAGAAAACTTCAAATGTACGGAAAAGACACCATCTCAACGCTCAGTCACGTGGTTAGAACAAAAAAAAGGGGGCGTGGCCGACTCGAAGCGTTCGACGCCAGAGAAACGGTTGTAACTTGGCTAAAGGGGCTGGTCTGCCACAGTACAGAGTTTCAACAGACTGCAAGGTCAGTTTTTACTGGTTTTACGTCTAACGTGCGGTCTGTATATAAGACAATAGTGACGTCATCAGTGCTACCTTTTCACTGATATGCGGTCGACTGTTATTCCAAAAATGTTGAAATTGTATCAAACTAAATCTTATGTCTCAGACTTAAAGATGATTTGCCAAAAACACAAAATGATGAGCTCACTAACTTAAAAATCATTTAGATGCAGATAAAGATGAAGTGAAGACGGAGGGAGAGGACACGAAACCAGACGTGGACGCTGACGCTGCGGAGCTACCGGTAGAAGATGGCGCTAAGAAGTGAGTAGCGGCGGTGCCGGTGCTAAGCCTTATTTATCTTTGTGGTTGCGGCACGGTGTTGGATATCCCCCGATTGTTGGTGGAATCCGTCAGGACACGAACTGCTAGAAAGGTGCTGATGAATACTTTCGAAATTAATTTGATTGATGTTGGTTTTATTCAGAGTATACTGTCCGAACCTCTCTCTAACGCAGCTATCATCATCATCACCATTTCGGCCGATAGACGTCCACTGTTCGACATAGGCCTCCCCCACACAGCTATTACTGTTTATAAATTAATGAGTAAGGTTTTAGAGCCCTAATAGCTGATAAAGTTCAAGGTAACTTTACTTGAATTAACTTTATTAGGTTGTTCAGTTTCGTCTACTGATCAAGCCCTTAAAGTTTGTGGAGGGCTGTCCCTTACACCTTGTATAACCAGTAATCAATTACACTAAGTTGGCATGAAGCAAGGTCATAAACTCGTAGCACAAGTGTAGGAAAAAAACTGTAAACTTTAAAAATTTTTTTTGGGAATCGGAAAAAATCTTCGTAACTCAATTTGGGAATTGAACTGTTTTCATAGGTAAGTTGTACGGAACCCTCAATGTGTGAGTCCGACTCGCACATGCCCAGTTTTTTTTATTTGTCTTTACTATGTCTACTTCTTAGGTTCTTTCATTTTCTTATATTTCCAGACCAGCAAAGAAGAAATCGAAAATGAAGTCTAAGTCGTCGAAGTCGGGTCAGTTGAAATCGCGCGAAGAGAAGCCGCGTCGCAAGCACCAGAAGAGGCCGCACGCCTGCGAGTACTGCAACCAGAAGTGATTATATTTGAATTATACCTATAATACTAATTACTTGCATACCATGCTTTTTGACAGCCAACGTATTTTGAGTTAAATCAACTATCGACGTGTGACGTGGCCGGCGCTACGTCGACGTAATGATTTCAGTACAGCATTCGACACACTGAGTCATCTACTCATGATAGCAAACTTGAGCTAAGTGATGTATACCGGCCACTGTTTAAATGGTTTGCACTTTATTATAAGTAAATCTAGTAATTCTTTGCTGTCAATGGCTAAGTTTCTTCATACATTGTATGCACGCTCTGGTATCCCACAAGGTTCTCATCTTGGCCCAGATTTGTTTTGTATATTTGTATATGACAATAATTAGATTTTTTAGATTTTGTTAGGCGTTTTTGTTTACGAGTTAAAGATTAACAGAAAAATTACTGGAGTTACAGACTCTTGGAAAAAATATAACATGGTATAAAAATTACTGGAATCGATTCTGTTATTAATTTGAAAAAACTAACTATATTTAGGTTTCGTAAAAAGAAATGTATGCACCATAGCGGCCATTTCTACCTGATCATTAATAAAAAATCGCTTGAATCCTATGGCGCGGCGCCAAATCCAAACCCTTTGAAGTTTTCGTTTCGAGTGCAAGCAAAAATGAACTTAGCGATTGTCAGGCGGAAGTGTCTTTGATGGAACATCACAATAATGATGGGCATTGCCATACATCCACTGTTGGACATAAGGCCTCCCCCAAGTGCTGCCACAATGAACGATCCTATGCGTCTCGCATTCATCGGTTTCCTGCGACTCTCACCAGATCATCGGTCCACCTTGTAGGAGGCCTTCCAACGGTGCGTTTTCCGGTACGCGGTCGCCATTCCAGAACCTTTCGGCCCTACGGTTCTGCGAGCAATGTGTCCTGCCCATTGCTAGTTAAGTTTGGTAATTCTTCGTGCTATGTCGGCAACTTTAGTTCTGCGGATATCTTAATTTTGCATTGCCAGGACTTTCATTCAGTAAACACGTTCGTATTGCGATCGACACCAGGTTCCTGCACCTAAACATGCTGGAGGTGCACAAGCAGTCGCACTCGGGCGAGGCGCTGGTGCTGCGCTGCCACTACTGCCTGCAGGACGCGCCCGACCAGCCGGCCCTGCAGGCGCACCAGGCCACGCACCAGGGGCCCAAGCCCTACCTCTGCACCGTCTGCGGGAACACCTATAAGAAGAGGGAGACCATGGTGAGCATACAGCGTAACAGTGATGATCAATGAGTGGCTTGCCGTCCGGACGTCCTTTTTTGACGGCGCCACAAAATAGTTAAATACAGAAGACAATCTACATACAAAGCGCGCTCGAGTAACGCACACATAGACACCGCTCACGGATACGACATCTCGGCTCAATCGCCCGCTCGCACTCGTACAGTTCGGCGCAACGCGCTGACGTGTGTGCGATCGCCTAACGTAGGTATAAAAAGTGAAGTACATACAGTACAATTCACGAATGATGGCGGGCGTGAAGTTAGCCTTTGCGAACTTTCGCGCATACCACACTCTTCTCGCACACGCACGACGTCATTTGATTCCTAAAACACGTTACTGCGCAGCCTCCTGCGCAAACTTCAGGGCCGCCATCATTCGTGAATTGTACTATACATGAGATTGTCTTCTGTACCTATCTATTTTGTGACGGCGCGTAGTGTTTCACACGCGCCTCAAAGAGTGTTAGCAAAGTGTAGGTGTCCACTGCTTGTGGCGGCGGGGGAGGGTGCCATACTGCGCAAGACTTCTGGTTGGGGGCGCCGTAGTGCGCAAGGCTTCTGGGTGAGGGCGCCGTACTGCGCAAGGCTTCTGGGTGAGGGCGCCGTACTGCGCAAGGCTTCTGGGTGAGGGCGCTGTAGTGCGCAAGGCTTCTGGGTGAGGGCGCCGTAGTGCGCAAGACTTCTGGGTGAGGGCGCCGTACTGCGCAAGGCTTCTGGGTGAGGGCGCCGTAGTGCGCAAGACTTCTGGGTGAGGGCGCCGTACTGCGCAAGGCTTCTGGGTGAGGGCGCCGTACTGCGCAAGGCTTCTGGGTGAGGGCGTCGTACTGAACTAGGTGGCGGTAAGGCGCCGCACTTTGCAAGGTTGTGCCGCACTGCGCATGGCGGCGGGGTGGGGCGTCGCACTGGGCAAGGTGGTGAGGGGAGGGCGCCGTACTGAACTAGGTGGATGGGGAGGGCGCCGTACTGAACTAGGTGGCGGGGGGAGGGCGCCGTACTGAACTAGGCGGCGGGGGAAGGGCGCCGTACTGAACTAGGCGGCGGGGGAAGGGCGCCGTACTGAACTAGGCGGCGGGGGAAGGGCGCCGTACTGAACTAGGTGGCGGGGGAAGGGCGCCGTACTGAACTAGGTGGCGGGGGAAGCGCGCCGTACTGAACTAGGTGGCGGGGGAAGGGCGCCGTACTGAACTAGGTGGCGGGGGTAGGGCGCCGCACTGCGCAAGGCTGCGGGGGAGGGCGCTGCACTAGTTTTCTTGTCTGAAGTCGGTTGACACATCGTGTGTCCCATAGATCTACCACCGCAAGCGGCACCTGCCCGACAAGGAGTTCGTGTGCGACATCTGCTCGAAGCGCTTCAACGCGGCGTGCAAGCTCAGCAAGCACCTCGTGACGCACCGCGCCGACAAGTTCGTGTTGCGCTACGAGTGTCCCGTGTGCGCGCACATGTTCAACACGCAGTACCACGTGCACATGCACCTGCGCACGCACCAGAAGGAAGGCCTGTGAGTACCACACCAGGCGAGGAGCCTACTTGCTAGCAGGCGAGGAGGCCGGCCGCATCAGGCAACGGCGCTCACAGCGCCCCAGCCGCCGCCGGGAGTCCCGTTTTAATCCCGTGGAGGGTCGATCCGGTACATGGAACACTATGGATTTGTAAAGATAAAAAAAAAATACCTTTTTTCAAAACTCTTATTAATTTACGCATATATGAAGTACGAAATTAATTTCTTTAAGAAAACTTCAGCTGAGCGAGTCCAATGACCTGTAGGTAGTAGTCGGCGTTGCGTACAAACTACTTACAGGTCATTGGACTCGCTCAGCTGTAGTTTTCGTTTTGAGAGCAGTGGCGATGAAATACACAAAGTACAACTCCTGTCGGGGCCATTACCGTTCGCGCCACCTCTGCTCCCACTATTTTAATCAGTCAGTCGTTATTTTTATTTTTCTAAAGATCCTGAACACATAAGCCATCTAAAAAATAATATGTTTTCTTTATTCCAGGATACTAGAAGAAAACCGTAGCGAGATATTAGCGATGGTCCTCCAAAACGCGCGTAAGATCCCCAAACAAGCGTCCTCCCCCCTTTCCCTCACTACGGTGCCCGCAGACGAGCGGTCCCGCGTGTGCAACATATGCGGGGAGCTCTTCCACCACTTCTACTACCTGGAGGAACATCTCAAGAGCCACGCCTCCACCATAGCTATCACAGACATAGAAAAAGAAGACGAGAAAAAATACATTTGTCAGATCTGCAATAAAGGTTTCAAATTGCATTACTATCTTAAACTCCATAGCTTCACGCACTCAAAGGAAAAACCTTTCATTTGTCAACAATGCGGTAAAGGCTTCATCACTAAGGGTAAGCTCAAACGCCATTTGGAAACTCACACAGGTTTGAAGAAGTACCAATGTCATATTTGCTATAAATTCTTCACGAGACCCAGTTATCTGCGAATACATATACGAACGATACATGGCACTCAGGATTACAACTTTAGGTTTGACAAAGGGTATGGTTCTATAGCTATGTCCGCTATGACTATGTCAGATGTCAGTCAGAATAGTATATGAAGTGACGAAGTTTGTTGTTGTGTTTAAACGTCTGCTGCTAGGCAACCTTGCATCTTATGTAGTGCGTTGAATTCCCTTCGCCGTAATGTTGGCTCTCCTGTTTGTCTACAAAAAAAACCGGCCAAGTGCGAGTCGGACTCGCCCATGGAGGGTTCCGTAGCAGCAAGTAACATAATATATAAGTTCTTGCAGTTCGTTGTAACTTTGATCGATGTTTTAAAAAAGAGTTGCACGGAATGCGAAACGAAATCGATTTTAACAGTAGTCGCAACACTTTATAGAGAATTATGAGAGAAATGGGATTTTATTTAAAAAAAGCAAGTCTAAAAGGGAGGTGTTAATGGACAGGTACGATATTGTTGCGTGGTGTTTTCAGTATTCGAAAGAATTGCAGGACAATCGAATTGGAACCTAGCGTCGGATACTTTATTTAAAAATAGTTTTTAGTTTCCAAAAGAAAAAAAAAGAAAATTATAAGGAACTATTAAAAGTAAAGAAATACCAGTTAATCTCTCTAATGTTAAATAATTTCATGGCTAAAAATATAGCAACACTGTTTTTCCGTATTGCCAACATTACGGCGAAGGGAATTCTTACGAGAAACTCAATATAAATCACTTTAGACACTAAGGGCGAGTTGCACCATTTAAATATAACGATAACCAAACCATAACCAGCCGTGAAACGGTCGCCTATTGGTCAATTCGACGATTTGACAACAACTGTTAACGGCTTTGTTATCGTTATAGTTAAATGGTGCAACTCATCCTAAATCCGGCTCTTAAACTATGGTTCATTTGTTTAGGAACTTAACTAAATGTAAACAATCTTACGTCTTTTATCAAAAAAATTGTCTAAAAATGTTTACAATTAGGTATTTACCTAAACCGATGTTTTCGACCCCAAAGGCCATCTGTTTACTAAAACACAATTTCAAACATGAATTTGAGATGTTGTTTTACAAAACTTTTGAGTGAGTTTTGATTGCATTCGAAATTGACGGTTAATTTGAAATAAATATCAGAAAATCAATTCCTTCGAACGTTTAAAACATGTCTCGTTGCCCAGCAGTGGACGTCAGTTAAAAAAAAAATGGTTGCCTGTAAAGTCGGTTTTACGGGCGAAGATTTTACGTGACAACGTCTTTTTTTTTCCAACGCCAAGAACGTTCGAGAAAGACAAAGACAGAGACACAAGCATGCGCCGATTCAATGCGCCTAATTCTCTAGTGCTGCGCGCGCGGCAGACCGATCATAGTTGAGTGGGAGAGAGACGCAAGGCATTCGGCGGGCCTCTCTCTCGTTCGGTGACTCATCGTAACGTTACCGAGCGTTACACTTTTTCATAAGTGACTCCCAGCCGCAACCTAATTTAACCATTCGATCGTGATAATTACAGACACAATTGAAAGACAATAGATGCGCGAACGCCGGCGTTCGCTTGGGGTTTAATGAATTAAGACGTTGTCACGTCAAAAACAAAGAATTGTTAATAACAGAAATCGGTTTCGGGCACAGAAAATCAATTTTAGTGCATAACAAAAAATCTTGAATAATAAAATACCACAGAAAAGATGAAAGACGTTAGAAAGGAAATACTTTCCGATTTGTACTACAACGAGTGTCGCCGCTTGTCTCCCACCCTTTAACTCCACTACAGGCAATCAACCAATACGAACGCGCATTACGCTACTAACAGACCACGTACACTAATAGGGCTATATTTCACCGAGACACCATGGCGGCGCGACCAGTCGCCGCTACCAACAAAATGTACACAGCTCTATAGAGAGTTACTCACCTGGTGTCCGTTTGGTTGCGCAACCAATTTGGTGGCGCGACCAGCTCGGACGTGTGGCGTCTCGGGTGTCTAGTTTGGTAGCTTAGGGCTATATTTCACCGGGACACCGTGGTGGCGCGACCAGTTGCGCAATATAGCCGCAAGTTTGCTATTGGTTGTGTCAATTATGAGCATGATCATATTATGAGGCACGCCTGCCCTGCCAATAAGGCCATTCTCCATAAAGCCATAGCTCTTTCATCTTGTCTGTGACAGATACCGTACAGAATGCTGTGCGCAAGCGGTCTCAAGCTGTCGATTTGAGAGCATTGATGTTTATGTTACTTTTTTTTAACTTTTTTTATTGTTAATCAATACAGGGAGCCTATTCTTCATTCGCAATAACATAAATGATCTAAACACACCTTTCTTACAGTCCGTTCAACCGATTTTGACTTCTATTACGTAGACATAAGGATGGCATTAAAAGCAAAAAGTGGTCACAATACCAACTGTTTACTGCAGCCGTAATCTGTCGTGACACCAACGGAATAGAAGTCAAAATCATTTGAACAGACAGTAAAAAGGATTTGTACAAACGGCTCATCGTATTGTGAATGGAGAGTGTAGTGCAGCATCCGCGGGTGAGACCCAGCTGTGTGCGTCTTGATAATACCAGCCTTTTTGAAAGTGGGAAATATTCAAATAAGGAAGAGAGAGAAATGCAAATAACTAACTAAAACCAAACCTTGTTCCTTTGGGCTTGCGAACGATGAGCGATAGGTAACTCGTCGTCCGAACCGTCTGGTAACCGTCCGAGTCCTTGACGACGCGTAGTGTTCCAAACGCACATCAAAGAGAGATGGCAGCAAAACCGTAGGCGCCCAGCAGGGCCGAAGCTTACTGGGGCCATGAGGAGTCCGAAAGAGAACCCCGGGGTCCCAGAACGCAAGCAGAACTAAAGAAGGGACTTAGGAGTGGGTTTCATCATCAGCCTTTTTATTGTTCCCACTGCTGGGACTCAGGCCTCCACTCTAGGAGAGGGAATGGGCCATAATCCACCACGCGGGCTCAGATCATCGTTTACCATCAGGTGAGATGGTGGTCAAACGCAAGCCTATTAATAATAATAATGAAAAAAATCTCATACAGAGAAGGTGCGACACTATCTTCACTAGTTCAAGACAGGTTGGATCACACTTGGCAGATTTCCTCAGTGATGTCCAAAATAAACTTAAAAAAAAACTCTACCTAGAGCGCGAGCATCAACATTAGCTTTAGTATATGTAAAACCCGAAATATTGTGTATGTTTATGTAAAGAATCTATGTACAAAATTTCATAACTGTATCATGAAAAATCACAAAGTTATAAGCTTGTTATGTCAGCAAAAGTACATAGTCACCGGACCATCCAGGCGATTGACGGGTTGTTTTGCACTTGCGCCTAGCTGTTTGCTAACGCCTAATGCCCGTTATGACCTGCCCTATAGTGTCGGTGGTGTCCAACTTGTGACCTTTTTAAATATTTTGGGAAAAATATACCATGGTGTAAAAACTATTGGAATCACAGTTACTGATTCTGAACAAAGTATATATTCATGTTTTGCATTAACTAAAAATAATAATGTATATGAAAATTTCCCACTTCAAAAAAATGAATACTAAAATCGGAATCTACTGTTAAGTTACATTAAATTAAACTTTTATGTTCTAAAAGCATCACAGTTATTATTTGTTGAATAAGTTCACGGCGACCCTCGCGTGTGAGGCGTGTAGTGCGTGCAGCGCGTGTCATGCGTGCAGCGCGTGTCGTGCGTGCAGCCCGGCCAAGCTGGTCGATATTGTACTTTAACTAGATTTAAGTTCGGTTATGGTAATGTTAACTAGCGTTAAATGTTATTGTGACTAAAGGTTGTTGATTTTGTAAAAATAATAATAAGTAAATTAAGTTTTATATTTTTTTTGTTTTATTGACCTAGTTGCTGCATGTAGTTGAAAATTATCCCAAGGGCGAGCGGGACGGGACGGCGACGCGACACTGAGCAGTTGTAATGTACCAGATATTACGGACGACGCCACACAAAGCCGTCCCGCTCGACGCGACGCGCCCGCTGTGTGCAGAGACCTTTAGTCGTTCACTCTTGATAGAGTGGTCGTGGTTGACAATATTGCATTTCGTTGGCAAGTGAGGCTCCCGCGATTCGTCTCCACTTGTCACAGTTTACGGCGTCTCGGGAACTCTGGACTATGGAGGTTTGTGTTGCAGCTCTGATGAGGTCTGTCCAACGCGTAGGTAAGCGCCCGCGTGACCGCTACCCCTCCACTTGCCCTGGATAACAAGTCGCTCCATGGAGTGTTCGTTGCGAACAACGTGACTGAAATATTTTTGAGGATTCGTACTTGCACAGTGGAAGATAACCTCTGTTTAGGAATATACTCCCAGGATAAAAAGTATCTTATGTGCAATTCCAAGATTTGGTCTACCTGTTTGCCAAATTTAATCCAAATCCGGACAGCCGTTTCAGCGTGAAGAAGTAATAAACTTTCGTCTTTATAATACACTAGCTTTTGCCCGCGGCTTCGCCCGCGTACTTAAAATATTGCCCGTGTCACTCAAGAATAAAGCAGCTTTCTATCGGTGGAACATAGTTATCGGTTACATGCGCGTTTTTTGTGACGATATAGGCTGGCCTACATCGTTTTATTAAAGAAATAAATAATAATAATAATATAGAGAGCTATGGATGCTAAATTGTAAACCGATTTCAGAGAGCTCATTAGTTTTCTCGTTAAAGCGCTGTGACATATTTTCGATTTTTCAAAAAAGTGCTATTACTCTAGAATTATACATATTTCTATAAATCGAATTCTGTCACATATGCGCACATATGAAGAGCTACCCGTGTATGTTTATAGTACAACCGCACATATAATAGTTTTAGAGATACACGATTCTGCAAAACGTTACTCCAGCAGGAAATGCAATATCTCGAAAACCGGAAGACGCACCGATTATATTTTCGGGGCACATCTTTGCACAAGCATAAGCTACCTGCTCATATACAATTTTTTTCTCTCCGATCAGTTTTTAAAAATTTTCTTGCTGCGGTAACGTTACCCCAGCTGGAATCGTTTTTTCCATTTTTTTCCAAAACGACAAGACGCACTAATTTTATATGTCGCGCACATCTACACCAGATGACGCACTAATTATACGTTCCACTCATATCGCTCTACGTGCAACTTTCCAGCTGCGGTAATGTACACTGCTAAATTTGCAGTTACTAATTGCCCTTTTCCTGTCATGCGTTTTATGTCATATTATTTCTAAAATAATTAGGAGTAAAAGAAGTGCTTCCAAACTTTTTGTCGGTAGTGTATCAAATATGATAGGATGCGGACGAGAACCGCATGCTAAAAAACGCGCGACACGAAAAGGGCCCTAAAGCGTCATGGGGACTTACTGGATTGTGAAGATTAGGTTCTAAAACACTTCGAAATACTCGAGTGCGATTGATTTTTTTATCTAAAAGAATTACGAAAAACCTGACGGTTTTCATGGGGCGATGTAGAAACATCGATAAGTGTAAAAATTTTAACGTTCCTGACAAAATCATCACAGGAAACTGGTAAAAAAATGCACTTATCAACGAAATATCCTTATAAGTCGCCCATTTGATTATGCCACGCTCAAATTGTCAGATTATCGAAGAAAAATTTTACCCTTCTGCATGTACTTAACTTACTTTGTCTTAATCTGACGCGCTCGAGTTTTGCCGAGGATCAATTTTATTTTACTGGCCTCAACGAACTTCACCATATTAAAAGTCCATTAGGTATGTGGTAGGACTACATTACAAGGTGCAAGGTATAATTTTCTTACGTGCTCGAGTATCCCGTAAGATCCGCTCCCCATATGGCCGTCCTTACCAATATTATTATTATTAATGATCTAAGATCTGACGGAAGAAATCACTTCCCTCATTACTTATTTGATTATGATATATAGAGCAGGCGCCAAAAGGAATTTGAGTATGCAAAATATGAGGACCGCCTTCTATGAATAGTTTTGGACTCAGGAAAGCATGCAGATTATGGTTCTGGATGTCGCCAGGAGGTATATTGGTCCATTTTTTTACTCCCTGTGGGAGCAAGTAAACTGATTAAAAAAATGCTAAGAATATTTATATTTTAATTGTTTAAGTAACAATATCTAATTGTTTCTTATGATTAAATGTATCTCTAAGAAGTCGACTAAAAAAAAGTGAGTCGGACTCGCGCACCGGGTTCCGTACAAAACTCAGTTTTACTATTTTCTCTGTATGCTACAAATTCAAATACACTTACTACTAAATGTTTTTTAGTATTTTGTGTATAGATTGAGGAGCCACATTAAAAGTATTGTATGTTCTTGAATATCAATAGTATTAGACCCAGAGTTTTAGTAGGTAATATACACTACTAAATGATACAAAATTATCAAAAATATTTATTGAATACTTTCTGTGTTCCAGCTAGAGGTGGGCAAAATGTATCATTTTTGCGATTGGATCATTTGAATCTTGATCACTGAAATGATCCGAATCACTGATATGTTTCATTTGGCTCATTTGGATCATCGGCTCAAAGGATACAAAATACAGAATGTTACGTATACTTACGTTACATTATTATTATCTTAGATTATAAATATATATATAAATTTCTTAGCTGTAACTTTATGAATAAAAAGGAAGAAAGTAATCATTAATCACTACGCAAACAAACTAAAATGTTTTCGAAAATTTGCGCGGACGAACGAACATAAACAATCTACCGACCTCGTGCCGCATCAACGTAATACGATAAGTTGTTAGTGAAAACAAAAGTGGTCATTTTTACGTGCATGGATAACGACAACGAAAATCTGTGATAGCATGAATGATGCACATCTCGATTGGTATCTCTCGCCCGTTCACTCACGACTCGTGAGTCAATAATAAGTAACTCGGTGTGTCCGTCTTTCTCTCTCGCTCGCTCACTGCTCAGTCGCCTTGCGAGCGACGCGTCTCGCGGAGTGTACGAGCAAAGTAATGTTTCAGATCCAAATGATGCGTTTGAAACGTTTTTACTGAACCAATCTTTTGACTCACTGCAATGATCCGGATCAGTGAGTCGGTTCCGTAAAGAGTTACACACGCCTAGTTCCAGCTGGCTCCTCAGTTCAGACGTTTGGATTGAGGAACCACTTTTAAATTAGTATAACTTTGGATATGTTTTTCTACAAATTTAGGGATTTGGCCTACAAAATTATCTGCTTTCCTACTAAATATAAATAAGGGGCGAGTTTCCTTTTAAAATCATGAAGTGGCTCCCCAATCCAAACGGACATGAATGATGTTAAACAATAAAGTTTGTTGTTACATTTTTGACATCAATTACCCTCATTTGTTATTTGGGAAGTACGAGTATCAGCTGAAAGAATGTGCCCCAAGGAACTGAAAAACTATAGGTTGCCTCGCCTATAGGTGAGTAAATGGCCATAATTTAGCCTCATCTGTTATCCTTTCGAATGTCTTAAGTTACACTGTCCGACATAAGGTAATTGTCTTTCTATTGTGTTTCTAATTACGACATTCAAAGAGTTAATCGTTTTTTTTTTCATGATAATTAGTGTTTTTAATCTAATAGAAACTATTAGTAACGATAGAACTCAATTCGGAAGTATTTGGATAGTCTAAAATATCAAATGTTCGTAATCTCAGACAAATTTTGTTTAACATCATTGGCACCAGATTAGCTAGGCAACCTGTTCGTAATGTCTTAATAAAGGTTTTATCTAGCACATAATAGTTATCATAATCGAATAACAGATGAGGAAAGACATTTCGTCTATGGATCTCATACTATAAAAGCAAGTAACATCAAAACGACAAAAAACCGCACACGAAATATTTATTCACGTTGGGGCTTGAGACAAATATGAAAAATCTTCTTAATGAAACAGTAAATGTCGTGACACGCGCCGCCGGTAGCTTCCAGCATCTCACAGAGGATCTTGTCGAACTGCATCACAGGGAGCCGGCAGCAGGCGAAGCAAGCGATGCACTTGAAGATCTCTATGATATACCGTGCGCATGCGCCAATGCACACGCAACAGTTGTCATTCAGCGACGTGGCGATGGACAGGGTGGACGGCTGGCGACCCTTCCTGCCTTTCTTCTTATTACATTTCTCTTTTTCTTCGTTTTTGCATTTACATCTATATAGGAAGCAGAGCGGCTCGTCCTTTTTTTTCTTTTGCGTCTGTAATGTTATTTTTAATTAAAAGACATTTTCTACAACAGAAATCCCTAATTACCTACAGAAATGTTCTTAAGTAGGTAGGTATGCTAATTTATTTTAATCAATTACAACGGTTGAACAACCAAATACAGCAACTAAACAAAAACTATAAGTAAGTAAAAGTATAAACAACACGTACATCAATCCCTCTCACAGTACTTCTGACATGCTAATAAAATCATATTCCATTCATCCGCAAACAGATCGTTTGTTGGATAAGAATCCAAGAGATCATTTAGTGCAGCCAAAGTGCGAGGTATTGGGGGCTGAGCACGGGCAACAGTGCGACACTGAGGCACAGCAAACATTCTGTGCTTCTTGCCGCGGCAGTAATTGTCTGGGACAAAGAAACGTGCCAGCACAGTAAGCAAGTCCAGGCGCGTCAACAGTGCCAAGGAGCGTCTTGCAGGCTATAATGAGCTGACCTCGCGCTCGTGCTAAATACCTAGTAAAATCAATTCCCATTGGCAAAGGCCTCCCTCCCGTTATTCCACTCTTTTCTGTCCTTAGCCACTTCTGGCCAATCCTTAAAGTAGGAGTCAAAATCGTCACGCCATCTCCTGGGCCTACCGCGTCGCCGGCTCCTGCTTTTCAGAATCCAGTCAGTGGTTGCTTTCGCCCGATTTTGTTGCGTCATGCGGCAGATGTGCCCGGCTCAGTTAATTTTAATATGGCGGTTGAGATAGGTACCTACGTCTGCTATTTGTGTTTTGTAACGAAGTATGCTGTTCTTCAAGGGAATGTAAACTGTGAGGGAATCACCGGGTGCATTCGCGTGTATACACGGAATGCAGCTCCCAAGACACAAACAGGCTGCGTGACTTACGCCGTACCATACGCAGAGCAGAGCGGCGACGTCGCGTTGATGACGTTGTATTCAATGGCGCGCCATATTGGACGTCACACCGAACCAATTTAAACACGCACGAACGTTTGCTTTACCCTACCTGCGTTACCCTACGCGCGTAAAGACAGTCAGTTGTATTTTATTACAAACCGGGACTAAGTTTTGTTTTATTTTTAAAATGAATAGTGACAAAAAAGAAAAGCTTATTGAAATTGTGCGTAAATATGAATGCATCTACAATCCTAAAAGTAAGGACTACAAAAATGTATCATATAAAAGTTTATTATGGGTAAAAATTGGTGCTGCACTTGAAATACAAGATATGTAGTTATTTAGCTATTAAAATATGTAACAAACTTTTCTCTAATAATAATTGCATCATTAGGTGACCTTGTGTTAGTGCGTCTTAGAGGTATTAATGCACTTTCTTCCAAGTTTGTTTGACTTTTTTCAGATTGAATCTCGTGCATCATAATAAAAAAACAGTAAAATAAAATATAACTGCCGCAGCCGGGCATGCAATGGGCCTGCGTTGCGTACTCAGCTCGATTGCGTAAGCGTAGACGTATGCGTATGCGTAACATCGGGTTACGCCGCAACTACGAGCGTCACTACGACGTGGTTACGTCGTAGTCACGCATACGCATCCGGTCTGCTCGAGCCTTTAAGCTAAAACTACATTAGAACTACGCACACACGTAACACGCCTGATTTGTACTACGCGTTCCAAATGAGAATAGGACCGATTCCTATGTTTTGACGTCTCGTCGTACTGTCAAATCGAAGAAATTTTGACAAAATTGAAGAACTTAGAGATGAGTAAAATTGAAGAACTGGATTCTGATTAAACTTTTTCGTTCACAGTTCATAAATAAATTAAATTTTTCGTAAATTAATTAATGTTTAAATATTTCTTTCCTCGCTTTGACAGTAAATCGTGACGTCACAACATGGCGGGCGATCCTATTCTCATTTGGAACGCATTGTACGTAGAACGGCGTCGCGTGGCGTGGATCTAGTGTAGTTCTATAAGTCAAGATTTTATGTAAAATGTATGGAGACCGACGCGCTAAGATCGGCGTGTGTGGCACACGTGTCCGCAGTGTGTTCTACTTTATCTCTTTCAAATATTGCTATAGCTCTAATACCACATACCTTCACTCGCCAAGTCTCTGTGGATACCTCCATTTTTGAGTTTTGAGGCCGACTCTTTCACAACAACAAGTTGAACATTTTACGGCACTCCAATTAAATCAACCGCTGCATTATAAGTTACTCTAAATTTTTCCTATTATATTCTTGTTTAATTTACACAAAATGACATTTCGAAATGTCAAAAGATTTTATTTCTGAAGAAAGTTTTTAATGGTTTGTGAAAGATGATTTGAAAGAGGTTGGTTCCGACAACACAGAGAGAACCAATCACTGACTTCTACATCTTTTTAGGGTTCCGTAGTCAACTTGGAAGCCTTATAGTTTCGCCATGTCTGTCTGTCCGTCCTCGCTTAATCTCTGTGACCGTTAGCACTAGAAAGCTGAAATTTGGTACCAATATCAATATCAATCACGCCGACAAAGTGGTAAAATAAAAATTGGAAAAAAATGTTTTATTAGGGTAGCCCACCTATACATATATGCGATTACAATAGTCTTAAAGTACTTAGACATACTACCACTACAATGGATTGCTTGCCATCAGCACAAATCAAGGTCAAGCCCGAACTTAACAGGAATAAAGAAATCAGTACTTTTGTATATTTTTCATCACAATAAGTACGCTAAAAAAATATGCCAGCAAAACTTTGTTCGGGACTTCGCCATGATCCTTTATTTACCTATTTATTATCTCCGTTTGTATAGAAAAAACGCACAGTCCAACACACCAAAAATGAACCCACGCGCGTTCATGCAGATCACGCGCCTACATGCTGAGAAACATGCACTCACGCGCGTAGGTGCGGGACGACACGCAAGGTACATATATGGCACACTGAGTCTCGTAGTACCGTGCGTGATTTTGTATGAAATGAGTGCGTGCCTGCGTGAGTTTACAAAATGCACCTACGCGCGTGAGTGCATATTTCTCAGCATGTAGGCGCGTGATCTGCATGAACGCGCGTGGGTGCATTTTTGGTGAGTTGAACTGTGCGTTTTCTTTTCTTTTTGTGGGTGCTATGGTGTGGTATTTACGATATTAAGTTTTGATTTTTTTTTGTTTAATTTTTTTTTAATATGGAACAATGATGTGGTACCTATCTGATTGATCTTAACGATAAAAACCTTTTAGGTTCTGCGAAGCATGACGCACCGATTAGTTTCCGAGTTCGTTTTTTTTTTTTATGATAACATTTCCAAAAACTCGGGTTATTTCTTCTAGAAAGAAGTTGTTGCTCTGATCGAAAACTACGAGAACCGTAAAAAGAAATTGGCGAAAACTAAAAAAAAAATTAGATACTTATCGAGAAAAAATTTTGAGAGGACCACTTTCGTTCTTAATAAGTTAAGTTTGAAAGTGGCGCCAGTGACTGAAAAGTTGAAAGGTTGTCTTGGTATGGTCATGTGAAGAGGAGGGATGAAGCGGATATTACTAATACTAAGAGAGTTCTGAGTATACATGTAGATGGATGGAGAGGGAGAGGAAGGCCGAAAAAAAGATGGATGGATTGTGTGAAAAGTGATATGAAAGGAAAGGGAGTTAGTGATAGTTTGACGGGTGACAGGACAGAATGGAAGAAGAAAACGTGTTGCGCCGACCCCAAGTAATATGGGATAAGGGCAGGAAGAAGAAGAAGACTTTTGTTCTTAATAATGGACAACGATCTTCCATCAATTATTCATCACGCCAAAAGTCTGCTGTATGCAGATGATTCAAAACTTTTTTCCGAAATTCGCTCAGAAGCCGATTGCTTAGCGCTACAGTGTGACTTGAATGCTTATGTGTGTGCATGCTTGTTTGTTAGAGTATCAAGAACAAAATGGAATTTAACTTAAGCAAATGCTTCGTTAAGAGTTTCACTCGCACACGACACCCTATCAACTATGAATACAAAATGAACGAGAGCATCATTAGTTACCAGGACAAGTGGAATGAAGGAACTAGACACCTAGTAATAACAAATTTACAGTTTTCAGAATTTTACTCATTAGTGCTATAAGACCTTGCTCCAAGCCAAATTTCAGAATTCTAGGTCAACGGAGAGTACACTATATTTTTTTATTCTTAGGGGTGTCGAAATACACGTTTTTTTGCAACTTAAACGGCCATATATTTTCTCGTTAACTTAGAGAAGTATGATTTTCTTTTCAGCTTCAAGGGAATGTAGACTTGAGAATATACTTTTGTTTCACCGCATTACCTCTACTCGTTCCCAAGATAAAGGGTCTTGACTAGTGTTGCCAGGCGTCTCGATTTCCGCGGGACATCCCGATTTTTAGGGGTCTGGGGACGCGTCCCGATTTACACCTGATCGGGACGCTAACTGTCCCGATAAATAAATGCAGACGACGAATAATGGGTAGCTCGTCGGTCGCCCGTCCAGTAAGGACCAAGCCCTAGCCGATCGCGCGTCATGTTGCATATACTCCTCAAAGAAATACCAGCAAAACTGAAAGGCACTAGTAAGGTTGATGCCCCTAGGGCTACGGGAAGAAAGCAAAGGGTGACTGAAGTAGTCTGGGTTTTAATCAGTTGAAGTCTCGTTCCGATGATATCTCAACGCAAAAGAAAAAAAAATATTAAAAAAAAGTGTCTCGATTTAAAACCCTAAATCCCGATTTGCTTTACCATCTGTCCCGATTTTTATCCAAACGGACCTGGTAACACTAGTCTTGACAGACAGACTGGCAGGCAGAAAAGTAACTTTTAAGTATTTTACTAGCGGCTTATCCAGTTTAGTGTAGCTACTACTAAAATAGCTACTGCTGCACCGGAACCATAATTATTATTTTAATAGTAGCTTTTTTTTATGGTGGGAAAAATCATGTATTGACATCCCCCGCCCTTGGGCGGAGCGGGAGATATTGTCAGACTCTTAATGACTAAAAGACCCACTCCGTTCCTTCTAGCCTTCATACCGGGGCTCGAGCGCCCTTTCGGATAACCCTGGCCCCAGTAGGCTTCGACCCGGCTGGGTCCCTGCTGTTGCTGACAACTCCTTGAGGCGCGCGGGAACAGCGCGCGCCGTCGACGACTTGGGCTTGGTCCGGACTGTTACCGGACGGCCGGACAGCGAGCTACCCATTGCTCACTGTCCGCAAGCCCGCGCCTACGGTGGCTGGAAATCGGGATCGGAATCCCGGCGGCGGCGGCGAGAGCGCCGTTGCCTGATGCGGTCGGCCTCCTCCTTAGCGAGCATTACTGCTTCGCAGAAGTCGGCGACCGCCTGCTACTCCTCCTCGCTGCGGACCATGGCCTCGACCAAGGTCCGGCGCGAGAGGTCTCCGTTTTAATAGTAGCTTTTGACAACTTTAGGGATCTGTACTCAAAGGGTAAAACGGGACCCCAATCTAAGACTAAATTTTTGCTGTTTTTTTTTGTTACGGCACGAAATCCATTCGTACGCTAGTCTGACTCGCACTTGGCCGGTTTTTACTATTTTTTATACTTTTGCGTACTTACAATATTATACTTACATACTTACCTACATTAATATTGTAATATGGAAATATTGTAGGTAGAGTCCGTCTAACGAAAGCGTGACCTGAGAAAAGGAGGTTAAAACCAAAAATTTTGTATATGGTATTATTGAAATAGTAGGAGAAAAAAATTTTGATACTTGAGTATTTTTTGTATTTATGACAATTGTATAATAGTTGTATATGAACTTAAATTTTAGTCAAAAAGGGGTGTGTTGACTTAAGCTAGAACTACACTACACCGACGCACACGTGTGAGACGTCTCAGACATGTGCGGCAGGTGTGCACACTACACCGACGCATCGCGTAACACGTGTGATGCCTTTGATTTCATCGGAGGATTAAAAGCAGATCAAGCTTGCTTTTTCATTTATCATCCATTTACACTTCCGCCTCACCACCACGATCAGACGCGTGGATAGCCCCGCCCACCTTCTTCTAAAATTTCTGGGACCGATGTGTCCGCGTCGTCGTGGACGTAGCATCGCATGGCGTGGCCTGGATCAAGTGTAGCTCTAACAGTCTATTTTCCATATGAAATATATGGAGACCGACGCGACGCTCCGAGATCGGCGTGTGTAGCACACGTGTGAGCAGTATAGTTCTACCTTTAATTATTGGTACCCGTATGGTAAAGGTCAATAACACACAAAATTTTAGTTATTATTCCAAATTATTTTATTTTATCTGTTATTTCAAATGTCGCTACATAATATTCAAATAATACTCTTTATTTACCATTTCATTCGACTCGTGAGACACAGAAAGTTCAGCAGCTATCTCTTTCAAACTTGAACTACGATTTCAGTCACTATTTCCTTCACTTTCGCGATTTTATCTTCAGTTGAAGACTTTGATGCACTACCAGACAGACTGAGGCAAATCTTTCATTACATCTCAGCCGCTTTTGAACGCATTCTACTACTCATTAGCATGTTTTTGATTAAGTCGATTCACCAAAAGTCTTCTTTGTTCGATGTTTATGTCAATTACGAAATTCGCAATATGCCAGATTAGCTAAAAATATAAGAAAAAAAAAATATTATATCGTAAATATATCTAATAATATTTGTCAACAAAGATCAAGAATTAACGTCATACTAACTTAAAAATTCAGAAATCGTATATAAACATTGTTGGTTTTTATTGAAAACACCTTCTTTCTCTTCTTGTTTTTGTTTGAATTTATTAATCATAGTGTGTAGCAGTTTTCGCACGTTACTGTTTATTGTTTTTCCCATAATTAAGCAATTATTTTTGAAAAATAAATATCTGTTTACAAAAACTGACAATTGCAACCATAGACTTTGACGTGATTTTTTTCGGCAAAACAATGTTGCCAATTTAATTTAAAAAAAAAACTCCAGGTTACGCTTTCAGTAGACGCACTCTAAACCCAAATCATATATATTTTTTTAAAAGAGTAAGCATGCAGTTTCTTGCCGGTTCTTCTCCATAGGACACGACCAGTGGGAACCGTGCGCTTGCTTCTTACCTAATATACCTAAGTGCCCATGTAATACATAAGTGAAATAATAGTATTTTTTTTTTAAACCCTGACCCAGAAAATCTATAAAAAGTAAAAGAACTGATTAAGACGAGTATAATGCGCCCAAACTCGACGTGTTTACTAGTAGACATTCCAGGGTTCCATTAGCCACCTCCCAGTTCTAGCATCAGGTCTTCGTCATCAGGTTCTTATCGTCATGAGAAATAAATCTAAATAAGCCGAAACTGGATGAGTTTATTATTATTATTTTTAATTTATTTTATTTTAATTTATTGAATTTTAATTTAAGTATTGGATTTTTATTGATTAACTTTATTTTTATTGACATTGCGAAATTTATTGTTATTTAGGATTATAATTTTATTTTATATGGGTTCTTACCTGAAATAAATGATTTTTTTATTTTTATTAGGCATTCCAAGGTTATATCTCTTACCTCCGACCTCAATCATCAGACCAGCCTGATAGCGTCGGCATGTAGGTACATGAGTATTTCGAACTTAGTTTTTAAGATCCCTGCCACAACCAACAAATGAGCCGATTACCTTGAACACCCGAACATAAAAACATTTTGATTTTTCTTACCGGTCTAGACAACAGCTAGTATAAAAAAGTATGTTTTTTTATGTTTAGTATTATTAGTATATTAGTCGGCAGTGCAGCGCTGCCGGCTGGGCTGCAGACGACGACGCAGGCTAGGCGAGCTGCCCAACGGCTAGGGTGACGTAGCTGGCTAAAGACTAGCTGCTCCCAACAAAGACCCGCAGCTCATGTCCGGAACCTTTTGCTCGTCATCACAGCCCCCCTAGCCAAGTTACAACCGTTTCGCTTCCGCCGAACGCTTCGAGTTGACCTTGCCGCCAATTCTTTTGTTCTGACCACGTGACTGAGCGTTAAGACGACGTCATTCCCGTATATTTGAAGCTTTCTACAAGCGTTAACTATTACAGATTAGCAACTTGGCTAGGGGTACAGGTATTTTTTTTTACATTTAAAACAACCATTTTATAAGATTCAAAGCATTTTATTTGAAACTAGCTGACCCGGCGAACTTCGTACCGCCTAACAGTCAATGAATGTAGTATAAAGGGTTAATATTGTAAAACACTAGAAACCTCTTGGGCTTGGGTGCTAGTCAAGAACATCATAAACAACCACTTTTGTTCTATGACTTGTATGAATGTTATTGTTGTTGTATGAATGTATCATATTTTGGTTCATCAGATTTTCATATAAAAATTAAAATATTTAAATTGAACGTTCTAAATATTACGAAGTCAATGAGAAGCAAGCGATAGTTCAATAGCGGAGGGTAGCTGAACATGATCTTGACCCATTTACGGGCGACCCTCGCTGGTCGATCAGTCGCATTGCTGCGCGTGCGTCGCGTCATACGTGTTCTTGTAGCGAAATACGGCAGTGCGGATCTTTACATGATGATGTATCAATATTCTAATGTCGAGTACACGGAAATGGTGCGAATGCTTGCTAAGCGTGATGACAATGTTTCGAAAGCCTGCTTACTATTATTTCGAGAACAGACCGCGGGAGCCGTAAGTAGATACAGCAAAATACTGAGTTGAAATGTGTTGATAGAACAACGAAATCTTGAAGGTTTGTTTTTGGTGAATGTGTTATGTTTTGCAAAAAGTCATAGAACAAAAGTTGTTGTATAAGATGTTCATAACTAGCATCTAAGAGGTTGCTTGTGTTTTAGAAATAACCCTGTATATCTTTTGATAGTCAACCAATTGTGATGAACACAAAGCCTAAATAATACATCAAATTAAACACAATTGTAATGTATAAAGTTATCTTTTTATTAAAGTGGTAACAGAAATACATCATCTGTGAACAACTGTTTATCTATTACGGTTCATAAGACACAGCCTGTTGGAACACAGACGGTCTGTAGAGGCTTGTAAGGACCCATTTTTACCCTTTAGGGTTCCATACTGAACCCTAAAAAATAATCTTGATAGGTATTCATATTTGAATAGGTAATATCATAGCGATATAAATGCGTAATAACATACTTGATGATGAGATTAAAAGTAAGATTTATTCAGTCATCACCAAATCGCCTCACCTTGAGCCAGGCTGAGGCCAACCCCTCATAAGTTCGTTCAATTTTATCTCCACGCCCGGAAATATCGCTGTAGCGTTCTCAACTAGACTCATCTGTGATTCTTCACGCAGATCAACGAGCCTCAGTTTTCTATCTTGAAAAATTTTATCTGCTGTTGGAAAATATTTCTTTATTACATTAAATGTCTTTTGGTTCGTAACTATAATATTCCTTCTATTTTTTATTGCTTCTGCAATTCTTTCCAAACAGTAAATATCATTCCTTGAATTTGTTTTCTCGCATTTGATGTTATCGCACACTAGTATTAAAACTTTACCATAATTTGTACATTTCAACTCTGAAGATAATGCGTCACAATCTTTAATTGGTAGATTAGCAATGTAGTCGAAGTCTAATACAACAGTATTGTTCAACTGTTGCATCACTTTGACAACGGTCGGTATACTTTTTTCTGTAATAATAACAGTATTTTTATGATCCCGCAACTTCAAGAAGTTTACCGCATCTTCGGTGAATATGTAGTTATACTGTTTTATTTTACTTTTACATATTAAATTTATTGAACTCATCAACGGATCTTTCATAATGTTGTTTGTTGATTTACGAAATAAGTTGAACATTCGTGAAAGGTACAATGCCCTAATTGGTTTCTTCCACCAGTTCTGGATCTCATAATAATATCTTGAAAATATTGCGTCATTTATAGCTTCAAAGGTATTTGCATGATCACTCTGGTAATGATCTATTTCCGTTTTTAAAATGTTTTCCACTATGTCCTCATCAGCTTGATCATCGTAAATTAGTAATCTCTTCAGGAAATCTATCACTAAATTCTCTTCATACTGGCTACAGTCGAATGACAGTTTTGGATATATGTCAAATTTAAAACAGAATTTGTACTCGTGCAAATTATGGATCTCGCTATTTAACTTTAAATATAGTCTTTTTGAAAAAGTTTCCAATTGTTCCCAGTTATCTGTTATCTTCATTAGTTTAGTGTTATTGTCGATCACAAATATATTTCCGATAGCTCCAGCTATACCTCCATTAAGCTTCAGGAATCCCTGTCCTACAGAGTCGTCTGTAATCGTGATTTCAGTTGCCGGTTTAAATTTTTCTAATAACTCGACGATCCTTAACCCTAAGTGTTGAATCCTTTTTTCCACTCTTGCATCGTTGCCTCGTAATGTTAAATCTTTGTTTCCGAACGCAGCTGGAACTTTAAAATGGAGCTTCGATAATATTTCTCTTGCAGCTAATTTGACTGCTTCATTTTCTGTTAACCGTGAAACTTCTATTTGTTTCATATCTGATCTATGTTTTTCTGTTATACCTTTAAGTTCGTCTAATTGAAAATTACCATTGTTGTATGTTATACCGATTCCCATTAGCTTACTCAGTTTTAAAGCATCAGTGGGATCTGTTAAGAATTCATTGAATAAATTTTCTAGATTAGTGGGTTCTATTTTTGTTTTTTTTGTTTTAGTCAGAACCTCTTTAAAGAGTGTATCTTTGAATATTGAGAGATATTCATCTTGGGTGTCAAAGAAGTCGTGACGAAATGCGGCAGTTCGATGTCCACCAGGTTGCATTTCGGACACTTTGAATACTTCTCGCGCTAAAATGACGTGAAAGCGTAACACTATCTCGTCACCCAGCAACATGTCATAACGACGGTCATCGTGGATAAGCTTGGCCATTAGTTTAGCCAAATAGATCATTTGTTCTTTCATAGCTAATTCACGTAAAAGCTTTACGTCATCTCTTTTGACGTCAGGTTGCTTGACCGAACCGCCTGTATCAATTACATCATTTAGTATAGCGGAATAGTCACTCCAGCCATGTGTCCGAACGTCGAATGTAGTTGATGAGTTTGTATATATTACGAAGAACCATTCTGTTTCATCGAATGGACCATGAAACAAATAGTCATTCGTCTGACCAAACTGTTGTCTTATTTCATAATAACTGTGAAAGTACCTAATTAAATTACACTCACTCATTCGTTTCTCGTTTTCTTTGTACCTCACCTGTATGAACATCGCGACAGGTTTTTCACGCCCCTTCACTCTCGATCTGATACATATGTCACCGAAATCCCCAATTTCGTCGACATTTGATGCTATTTGAAAGTCTGTGAGGTTACCGTCGTGAAATGCTCTAAAATACATCAAGCATATCAGTTTTATTTGGTAGAGCACTCCTCGAAAGCCAGACACGTCTGCACGTTTCCTGTATATAAAGTTCATGGTCACTCTTCAGTCCCGGGGGCAGTTTTCATGCACACAGCTGCAGGATAAAAGCAAACCAGCGGATGGCCTAGATCTGAAAACAAAGAGAATAAGTTTTGTTAATGAAATCTCAGAAATAGAAGACACAAGCAGACGAGGTGCGACGTGGCACATCGCTCAACTCGTCAACGCGCTCTAACTGTTCTTAAGTTTGAGTCGCTAGTAAATAATAATAATAATAATGGTACCACGTTCCATTAGGAGCAGCTAAAAGGGCCTCTGCGAGTTGGTTTCGGCTTCTCGTATGCCTTCCAAAGGTCCAGAACCTCATGGTCCTGAGATAAATAAATGTATACTACAGTGTAAATTACCTATAATAATAATAATAATAATAATACCCCATCGTCTTATCTCTACGTTGACGCCGTGATGGGGCTTGCGTGCTCTAGGCCCTGGGTCTGTGACGACAGAGTTCACTTTGTCGAGACAGGTCCAGGGCAAAGGGCCAGACTAAGAGAGATACAATCCAAGTCAAGGTTGCACATGCCGAGGGCTGCATGGCTAGGGGAACGCGCTAGTCGCTAGTGTGCAAACTCTGGATAACAGGGGACCTCCAGTTTTATTTACCCTTACCACAGTGAACGCAGGGCTCTGCTGTGGTTGACTTTTTAAATCCCTAGCTACTCGTGGGAATATCATGAATACTAGATCTAAAACTAAAAAACAATTTCTGGCAAGTATGCCTCAAACATATGACGAAACTTCACAACCCTTTTCGTTATCTTCTTCAACTCTTTTTTCATCAATCCCATCTTCATCACAATCTTTCCGCGTTACTTCGACGCCATCTTCGTCATCAATACGGTCAGCGGATGTTGTACAGGAGACAAATTTTGTCGATGATACTGTACCCACTGCTAAGACTGCAACAAGTCGTAGGAAATGGAGTACTGAAATGAATAAATTTATCCTACGCACTTATCTTTATCTTACTAATATGGACACAGACAAAAATGCATATCTTCCTTCACTTCATACTAAATTCCTAGAAAAATACCCAGATATGCAAGTCAGCCGACAAAGAATAGGCGACCAGCGTAGAGCTATAGTTAAAAAAAAATTGCTTCCACAAGACATTATTGATCAGATTTATAAAGAGGTCAGGGTTGAACTACAAATGTTTCACACTCAGATACAGCTACACTCCACACAGTCCAGCCAGCTCATGAGATGGACGTACGAACATAATGAAGCACTAATTAGAATTTACTATACTGTTACGCAATTAGAAACAAACAAAACAGCTTATAGAAAACATTTGCGTGAAGAATTTATAAATATATACCCAGAACTAACACATTTAACAGAACAAAGATTATCTGATCAAGTGAGAGCAATTATAAATAATGCATACATAGACAACAAAAAGTTAGAGGAAATTAAAAATCAGGTTGCTTTAGAATTAGAGGATTCCAACGCCAATAACCAAGTCACTGAACAAACAAGTGGCGACCATTTTAGCACACAATCGCAGACCGAATTAGATTTACCTGGTACAAATGCTAACTTCTCTGACACACCTACAAACTCTGTTGATTCAGATATCGTTCTTGAATCGCAGGTTAACACGGAAGAGGATAATAATTTCTTGAATAACATCAATATTGCTCAATCAGAGCCTATGCAAGCCAATCTTGATCCTATATCAGAAAACAATACAGAAATAGATGTCACATTTCAGCAAGCTCAACTAAATTTTAATAATACACACCCCACTAATAGGCCATACATTCCCAAGCAAAAGACATCTAAAAAGTTTTCTGCAATAGTTTCGTACATAAATACCGTTATTCTTCCTAAACACGTTGATGGCGATACTGAGTTTATCAAATTGCAGACAATAATTTACTGTGCAGCATGGACGGCAGCTATATGCAATGGAGCCAAAATAGCGGGCTCAACACAAAGTGAACATCGTACATATAAATTAGATAGAAAACCAAAGTGGCAAATCAGGTTAGAAAAGAGAGTCCAAAATTTAAGAGCTAATATAGGTAGGCTAACACAATTTATTAATGGTAATAGAAGCCAAAAATTAGTAGCAGCAGTCGAACAAATAAAGTTAAAATATTATCATGTTGAGCGTGTCAATTACACGCTCAACATGAAAATTGTAATACACAAATAGAACACTTTTTAGACACTTTAAAACAAAAATTGAGCGCAGCATCCAGTAGACTTAAAAGATATATAACATGCACTAATCGTAAAGTGCAAAACACTAAATTTAAAAGTAATGAAAGAATATTTTACAGAAACCTTACGTCTAATAGTAGAGACACCCCTAACCAAACTCTAGATACACCTTCACCTAAATCACTACGAGAATTTTGGGCCAATATTTGGGAAAACCCAGTATACCATAATGATCGCGCAGACTGGGTCAGCGATGCAACAACAGAAATCCCAGATATGGAATTTGAGGTTATACCAATAGGTACATTTGTAGAAGTCATCAAACGCACACACAACTGGAAAGCGCCAGGCACTGACAATATCCACAACTACTGGTATAAGAAATACTCGAGCATACATCCTTTCTTATATAACCATTTAAATACATTCATTAAATCACCACATCTAATTCCAATATACATCACACACGGAGTAACTTATATGATACCTAAAGATACAAATGACACCATAAATCCCGCAAAGTATCGACCAATTACATGCCTACAAACTTTGTACAAAATATTAACAGCCTGCATTAGCGAAGTAGTTTATGAACATTTAACAAAAAATAATATTCTAGCAGAACAGCAAAAGGGATGTCGTAAGCATAGCCAAGGATGTAAAGAGCAACTAACCATTGACGCGATAGCTATGAACAGCGCCGTTAAATGTAGAAAGGATATCCATACTATGTTCATCGACTATCAATAGTATAATAGTAGGCCTTTGATTCAGTCCCGCACAGTTGGTTATTATACGTCTTAGACTTATACAAAATTCACCCAACACTCAAACAATTCTTTGAAACGTCTATGCAGAACTGGCAAACAGTTCTTAAAATTAATTCAGCCTCAGCGACAGTAGCTACAGATCCGATACGTATTAATCGTGGAATTTTTCAAGGAGATGCGCTAAGTCCTCTGTGGTTTTGTATGGCACTCAATCCACTGTCACACTTATTAGATAAAACCAACGTGGGATTCACACTGGCACACAATAATACACAATACAAACTAACACACCTAATGTACATGGATGATATAAAGTTATATGCAGCTGACAGGGAGGCACTTTTCCATCTAGCTGATACAACACAGATATTTTCTGACGATATTTGTATGTCATTTGGAGTGGATAAGTGCAAAATCTTGTCAGTTGTAAAAGGTAGAATTCAAAATAATAGTTACTCACTTGGATCTGGTGAATCAATTGAACCAATGGATGAACACAGCACTTACAAGTATTTAGAGTTTAAACAGTCCAGACAGATACAGCAAAAGCTTTCAAAACAAGAACTGCTAAAGAAATTCTCACATCGCCTCAACCTTATCTTAAAAAGTAATTTAAACTCTAGAAATACTATTAAAGCCATTAACACATTTGCAATACCTATCCTCACATACTCTTTCGGAATTTTACATTGGTCAAAGACTGATATCAAAAAAATACAGCGCACTCTCTCCATACACTCCTTACCAAGCATAGAAAACATCACCCAGAATCATGCATACAACGACCTACACTGCCACGCCAGGAAGGAGGAAGAGGTCTGATAGATATACACAATTTACATACTAAACAGATACATTCACTCAGAGTTTACTTCCACTGCAAATCAGAAAACTCATTACTACACAAACATGTATCGGAAACAGATAAAAAACTGACACCACTAAATCTCCAAAATAGAAACACGCAAATAAATGAACACATTGTAAGTACACAAGAAAAAATTGCAGCTTGGTCTGTCAAAGCCCTTCATGGTAGACACCGAGCCTCCTTGAGCCAGCCACACGTCGATAAAATAATGTCGAACGAATGGCTTAAACAAGGCGTATTGTTTCCCGAGACTGAGGGTTTTATGTTAGCCATACAAGATCAGATAATAGCTACCCGTAACTATAGAAAATACATCATGAAGGACCAGAATCAACCGACAGATTTGTGCAGACACTGCAACAGCGCTTCTGAAACCATCCAACATATAACAGGAGCATGTAAATCGCTAGCCCAAACCGATTATAAACATCGTCATGATCAAGTTGGTGCAATTATACACCAAAATTTAGCATATAAACATAATTTCGTATCTGATATGATACCGTACTATAAATATACCCCAGAAACAATTTTAGAAAGTCAAGATATCAAAATTTATTGGGACCGGACCATCATAACAGACAAAACGATCCATTACAATAGACCCGATATTACCATCCACGACAAAACCAATAAAACAGTATACTTGATAGACATAGCAATACCTAACTCTCACAATATTCAAACTACAATATCCGAAAAGCTCAATAAGTATCAAGATCTCGCCATAGAAATTAAAACCCAATGGAAAGCTCGAACTGTCCATATTGTACCGATTATTCTTTCGTCTACTGGCATAATACCAAAATCACTAACACAGAGCCTCAACACTCTACAGATGCCAGCTCATATACTCCACATGCTTCAAAAAGCCACGATCCTCAACACCTGTCGCATCACTAGAAAGTTCCTGACTTCTTCAACACTCACATCTACCTTTTCAATTTAAACTCCACCTTATATACTTGGTTCTGACCCGTATGTAAGGTTTACCTCTCTTAAATGGGAAGAAAAACATAAAAAATAACAAAATAATAATAATAATAAGAAGTACTCTCTTGTGGAATCGGAGGTGCCGTACTACAGGTATGTGCCCGACCCAGTTCTCGATAATGGCGATATCACAATGTACTGGGATCGGTCCATCATCACTGACAGGACTATTGTAGCCAATAAACCTGATATAGTGGTGGTGGACCGAAACGAGAGGCGTGCAATAATTGTTGACATATCCGTTCCGCATGACGAGAACCTCGTGAAAGCTGAGAAAGATAAACAAATCAAGTATATCGACTTGGCTCGCGAGGTTGTCGACATGTGGGATGTAGACTCGGCGATCATTGTACCGATAGTCGAGTCGGGTAATGGCTTAATAGCCAAGAGCCTCGACCAACATCTGAGGAGGCTCGCGTTAGGTAGCTGGATCAAGGGCTTGATTCAGAAAGCGGTACTCCTGGACACGGCTCGTATTGTTAGGAGGTTCCTTTCTCTGGAGCCCTGACCGCCGGTAGCTTGGACCTTGTTCCCGATACCGGTGGGCAACTATTTTTTATATTTTTAAATGTTTTTTTTTATATTGAAATATTTAAAAATATAATTTATATGTAATATTTATGAATAAATGAGAATAATAATTTATTTATTTAAAGACTACTTTTGGTCCACATTATATGTTAGTATCCCTTATTACTATGTTAGTTCAGACGCTCAAATAATATTACACTGTTTTGGTATTCTTCCGTTAAGGTTCTTTACCTTAACGGAAGAATACCTTTTAAGAATAGTTTTTTAATCTTGATTGTAATGCGCTGTTTGTTAGAAATCAGAAATAAAAACTCCTTGAGGCGCGCAGGAACAGTACGCGCCGTCGACGAGTTGGATCGCGAGCTACCCATTGCTCGCCGTCCGCAAGCCCGCGGCTAACGTGGCTGGAAATAGGGACCGGCATCCCGCGGTGGCGGCTGGGGCGTGATCACCGCTGCGCCTCCTTCGCTAGCACTACTGCCTAGCTATTAGGGCATGCAATCATCAAAATATTCCGATAATCGATAAAATGAAAAATATCGGTTTTTTTCGATAAAAACCGGTAATTACCGGATAATTAAAAAAATACAAAAACTTGTTTTTACATGTAAATAAAGGGAAACACTGAAGTAATCACTTACCTAAAATAAAGGACAATATGATTTCAGCCGATATACGTCGACTGTTGAACATAGGCCTCCCCCAAGCGTCGCCACAACGAACGTTCCTATGTATCCATCGGTTTCCCGCAACCTTTACCAGGTCATCGGTCCACGAGGCTTAAGAGGCTTACCAGGGCTGCGTCTTCCGGTACGCGGTCGCCACTCTAGAATCTTTCGGCCCCAACGGCCATCTGTTCTGTGAGCAATGTGCCCTACTCATTGCCACTTAAGTTTGGCAATTCTTCGTGCTATGTCGGTAACCTTAGTTGTCCTGCGGATATCTTCATTTTTGATTAGATCTCGCAAGGAAACAAGCATAGCCTTTTCCATTGCCCTTTAGGTGACTTTAAGCCTTCTGATGAGGCCCACTGTGAGCGACCACGTTTCGGAGCCATATGTCATCACTGGCAACACGCACTGGTCATAGACTTTCATCTTGAGACATTGTGGTATGTTGGACGAGAAGATACCGCGTAGCTTCCCGAATACTGCCTAGCCGAGTTGGATTCGACGGTTGACCTCTTTCTCGAAGTTAGACCTACCCAACTAGACTGTCTGTCCGAATTAGACATAATTGTCCACGACTTCGAGTGTAGTCTCCAATCTTGGTAGGAGTGGGCGCTACATGGTTGTGAATCATGATTTTGGTTTTATTCATGTTCATTTTAAGACCCACTCTTTCGAAAGCTCTACTGAGGTCATTGAGCTTTGTGCTGAGCTCCTCCATAGTCTATGCCATGACTACTATGTCGTCGGTAAACCGAAGGTGAGTAATGTATTCGCCATTGACATTAATGCCCAGTCCAGAACCTTGAAGACATCCTCCATTGCGGCCGTGAACAGTTTCGGAGAGATGACGTCTCCCTGCCTCACACTCCGCTGCAGGAGGATAGGTTTCGAGGTCTGGTCCTGGAGTCGGACTGACATATTGGCGTTTTCGTACAAACACTTTAGCATTTCGATGTACCGATAGTCAATTTGGCACTGTTGGAGAGACTACAGCACAGCTCAAGTCTCGATCAAATCAAAGGCTTTCTCGTAGTCCACAAACGCTAGGCAGAGAGGCAGGTTATACTCTTCGGTCTTCTGTATAACCTGCCGTAGTGTATGTATGAGTTCTACGGTGCTGAAACCTTTTCGGAATCCGGCTTGTTCGGGAGGCTGGACGTCGTCAAATCTGCGCGCGAAACGGTTGTGTAACTGTAATTCTTAAGCTGGGTATCGGCACCCTTCTTAAAGAAAAGTACTACCATATCTCTGCTCCATGCCTGTGGCGTTTTCCCTCGAGTATGACGGAATCGAACAACTTCTGATGGGCCTTTAGGACCGGTTTTCCATCGGCCATCAGAAAAATAAATAAAACAAGGCTTTTTTAAAATGTACGTTTGTGTTTCTTAATAATGATGTAACATAACATTTTGGATTTACTCACTAACCTCTTCATGAAGAAATCTTTTAAATAAAATCTTAGAAACCTCTTGCTTTATTATTAAAAAAGTTAGAATCTTCAAAATAATATAATAATTATGAGTGAACGGAATGTGTGGAATTCCTTGCCGGTGTCTGTGTTTCCTGAATAACCTAGGGGTCTTTAAGTCAAGATTGAATATAGACTTTTTTTAATGTCCGCAAGCCCGCGCCTACGGTGGCCGGAAATCGGGATCAGAACGGCGGCGGCGGCGATAACGCCGTTGCCTGATGCGTTCGGCCTCCTCCTTTGCGAGCATTACTGCTTCGCAGAAGTCGGCGACCGCCTGCCACTCCTCCTCGCTCCGGACCATGGCCTCAACCAAGGCCCGGCGCGAGAGGTCTCCGCCGCCGATCGCCCTCACCAGGGCACGGCGATGCTCCGCCCAAGCAGGGCACACCTCGACTGTGTGCTCCACCGTGTCCTCCTGGCGTTCCGCACAGTGGCGACACCCGGGCGTCACTTCCACATGAATACGGTGCAGGAATTAAAAAAAATTATCGGTTTGCATGCCCTACTAGCTATGTCATGGCATGTAATGTAATGTAACAAGATATAGTACATTATTATCTTTTTGAGGAAAATCGCTAGTGATTGTAAGTTAAACTAGTACCTACAATAAATAATTGAAATACATCTAATTGAGTTTTTTAGTCTAAGTGCGCAACATACCATATGCTTGAGTCTCTCTCGATCAGATGTAGGTTATCTAAATAAGCCACTCGTCGCAACACCAGGCCCGATCGCCGGGCCACTGTTTATTAACCACTGGACGTCTGAACAGATCACTTTAATGTCGGACACTTATAATATAATGATAAAAAAGAATGCTACGTAATATGTTTTTCCTCAGTCGTAGGCGATTGGCGATTGCAGTTCTTAAGCTCTGTGACACCGGCGACGGCGACGCCCCATGACGCAATTACTAGTGTAGTTAGTGTTGCCAACAAGACCAATGAAAGAATTGCTGAACTGTTGTTAAAATTCTGATAAAATTATGCCAATTGCTATAAAAAAAAAAAAAACTAAAAATTATGCTAACATTTTCCAATGTCAAATAAAACGTCATAAGATATATTTAAATATATTTTTATTATTAAATGTTAAAATAATATTATACTATTCTATGTTATTATTAATTATGTATTACACTTGTTATTTTGGATGGTCGCAAGGAGCTTTGACTCTATGGTCAATAAACAATAAATAAATAAAAAATGTTTAACAATTAACATAATTACAGGTACAATATATTCTACTTCTATCTCACCTATTATTTCACACGAAAAGGTGATAAAATGGGGAATCCCTGAAATACGATAGCAAAGACCGAATAGAATGACAAAGAAAAACCATTTAGTTGGCGCCTTGGCGGCGTCAAGATTACCTATTTCATTATGTTGGCAGAACGAAGACTCAAAAAGTACCATAGTATTATTTTCAATAGAAACCTCTGTTTCAGCTAAGTAGTTGGTGTAGCAATCCGCTTCAAGCTTGTTAACCCGCTCACGTACATAGATGTCTAAACGTCGCCTCATCTGAAAGCCTACCATAGGTTTTAAATTTACGTAGATATTTAAACTTCTCTTTAATTAAGCGTTTAAGTGCCAAATAGGATATGAGCTGGGAAGAATGGTCTTGGTGGGAACAAACTTATCCTGAATATCTTTTATGGTGGCATAGAAATAATTTACAGCTTCATTAGGCGACATGTCAGACAATATGTTTATTCAATCTATGGCTGCTATTTCAGTGTTAATGGCCGCAAAGTCAGCTTTACCGTAGATATAAGGGCTCAGGCGCAAAACGTCTCTTTCGCAAAATGTCCCCTGGTCGTAAAACGTCTCTTTCGCAGAATGTCTCTTTCGTAAAATGTCTCTTTCGCAGAATGTCTCTTTCGCAGAATGTCTCTTTCGCAAAATGTCGCGCCAGGGACTTAAGAATAAAATTTTGATTTTCAAAACAAAAAATCATTTATTAAAATTATAGTGCAATTATGATGTTAAAATTTTGGTACTTAAATTTACTTAAGAATGTATTCCAAATAAAAACAATATCATCATCAAAAGAATCAATACTGTTAGTAAACATATCAACAGATAATATAATAGGAGCTATTACTAATAGTAACTAAACATTAACTAAGTATTGCAAATGAAAATATTTTTTATACCATTTTTAAAATGGTTAAAAAAATATATATTTAATATTAAAATGTCAAATAAATAAATTTTGGCATTATAACTTACTTGAGTTATAATCAAGAATTGCGAAAAAAAAATTTTAATCATTTTCATAAATTATTAACATAACATTATTGATAAAAAGAAAATATAAATATATGACATATCAAATGAAATTATGTTTTAATTGTGACACTGAAATTAACTTTTGTTATCATTTTCATAAATGATAAAAAAAATTAATCTTCGCACTAAAATAAACCTTGGTTAATAATTAAAATTTGCTATATAAATTATTATTTTCGTAAATGATTATGAAAATAAATCTTTCATTAAGAAAAACAAAATATAAATGTACTTATTTTCATTCTGGAATGTACATTACTTGCTAATGAAGAATTGTAAATCAAAATAAACAATGATACCTACTCAGCAAATAACCTAAATTTAGCTATTTGAAAATTTGTAAAAAAATAATCTTTTTTAAGAATTGTGGAAGCGTCAGTTCCTTACGCTCAGCCTTTAAATTGTACCAAAATATTATTTTTAACTGTAACAAAATATTTATTTTTTATTTGGAAAGTAAATTTAAGTACCAAAATTTTAACATCATAATTGCACTATAATTTTAATAATTGATTTTTTGTTTTGAAAATCAAAATTTTATTCTTAAGTCCCTGGCGCGACATTTTGCGAAAGAGACATTCTGCGAAAGAGACATTCTGCGAAAGAGACATTTTACGAAAGAGACATTCTGCGAAAGAGACGTTTTACGACCAGGGGACATTTTGCGAAAGAGACGTTTTGCGCCTGAGCCGATATAAGGAGTAAAGGGAGCGGGAGTTAGATAAGTGTACTCGGCAAAGTTAACATCTATACAGAGGGCCGGATGGTATTGGTCAACGGGTGTTAAAGGGACCAGACATTCATGCACTGATAGTTTCATTACACAAAACTAAATCAAGAATCTTGCCATAATTATTTAAGATAATGGAATCTTAAATAATTATGGCAAGATTCTTGATGACATTGTTTTAAACCTAAAACAAGTAATTCGTCTGTGAGCGTCAACTCATCGCCACTAGAAACACTGTTGACGGGTAAAAATGTTTATGTAAGAAGTAAGAAGTTCCTATTAGTATTCTGAAATATGTCATCTAGCTATGCTAAACAGATTTTTTAAATCGTCAAATTAAGAATTATTATTTCTATTTGCGCACGATGTTTTATGATCTGCTAGAAGGCACCATATTGAATATTGGCGATATTTATGACACCTATGTAAAAGTAAATCTAACGATACCTCGTATGTCGAGTTCCGATAAGTAGATTAGGAGCTATGAGGGAACCGATGAACATACTCACATACATACATACATAGCCTGTCAAAATTATAACCCACCTTTGGCTTCGCCATAGTCAGGTAAAAAGGGACTCTAAGTGAGTCTCTTTTTACTTTAACTATAACGACCCAAATCACATGCCAAAATCAAATATGAGACATTATTTTGTCCTCGAGACAAATTAGCGAACGACGCGTATTTCTTTGTCAGCGAGCAGAATTCCAATTTTAATTTATCAGTTTTGTTTTGTTTCAAACAATGCAGGCATGTGAGCACTTATTATTTAAATAATCAGTTAAACACGATATTGCTGACATTTATTAAAATGCAAGGTAGTTGGAACTCATTGAGAATTCTGTTTGGCTTAACATTATTTGAAGTTACTTTCAAAGCATAAGCTGTTCTTCATTTTTGTTATGATTTTAGCTACGTTACAAAAATGAAATAAAAAATGAACTAAAATATTGTCATTACAGCGTGATTCTAATGTTGTACATTTAACTTTATTTGCGTATATATGATATGGACCGGTTTTTCTTTCTGTTTGTTATGTTCATTATAGGTAAAAAAAAAACCTTATAAGTTTATTTTCTATAATTAACTAGCTTTTGCTGGCGGGTTCACCTGCGCACATAAAATATAGACTATGTCACTCAGGATTAAAGCAGCTTTATGTGGGTGAAAAAATTTTAGCAATCGGACCAGTACTTTCAACAGTACAGAACTTAGTACAGAGATCAATAAAATAAATTACAGCCAGACTATAATGGTAGACGAGCCCTAATATTTCATTTTTGTTATTTTTTACATTATCATTTTTGTCACAATGGTCATTTTAAATGAATTTTACCTGTGCATCAAACAAGTTTATTCAAAATTCAAACTGATGATGTAAAAACACAGATGTTTTACATAAATGGTGTAACAAGTAGTGTATCCAACACGGGGATAAAGCTGCCTTTGTCTTCGGTGGCTTGAATTCCTCACTTCACTCAGGTTTCTTTTTTATCTCCCTCGCTATGCCCGGGGGTTAATAGTTATGTAAATCCCTCACCATCGTTCGGGATTAAAATTAGCAATCTTCGTTTCGTTCGGAATTCAACATGCCGTCTGCGACTTAAAGACACTGCTTTATCCCCTAGTCACATAAGGTGATGGCACGTGAGCATATTTGCAAGAAGTTGGTAGAATCATCACAGCATTGATTGGTTGGATTGGTTTTTCACCACAACATTGTTTATTTATATGTATTTATCTAAGTATGTATTTACTATTGTATTTGTCTCTCTTCTGTTTGTCTATTTATTAAGTTGACATGTTGTTTCTGCACCACCCTAAGGTCGACTGGTAGATAATGCCTATAGCATTAAGTCCGCCTTTGTACAGTGTAATGTGCATACAGCATTAATAAATAAATAATCTACTATTTGACCATGAACGTTCGCTATCAGTTAACCATGACGGTCATATGTTAGCTGCCAGTAGTTTATTTTAATATCTATATTTAGAATTTGTTTTTCATAATATTTGTAATACATAGGTAACATGATTGATAAGAGTGTCCATGGAGTTTCTTGCTAAGTAATCGATTATAAATCCTACTGAAAATATATCTTGTATCGATTTACTGTCCGCTGCACGGTAAATCGATACAAGATCGTTAGTCTGTGGTTATACTGAGCTGTGTCACTTCTATATTTTACATAGCGTTAGTTCCATTATCTAATATATACATGGTTAGTTCTGTTATTGTGTTAATTGGTGTTGTGTCGTGAAGCTTCCTTCAGGAATACCTGAACCTCACAAAACTGTGGTTACTGTTTTATTTGGTGCTCATATATTTCGAGTATTGAAAGGTATGATCGTTTTTACATAAATAGCGCTCTGAGTCACACCGATTGCGGCAAATACGTAGGTACTTGACTACTAGTGCTTGACTGCGATCCCACCTGATGGTAAGCAGTGATGCAATCGTTGATGGAGAGGCGCACTTTAGCTTTGAAGACAACTTAATTATAATCGGACGGGAAGATCGCAGCAGGTAAATTGTTTCAGTCCTTCGATGTACGCGCTGTTGAGGATTTTTATTGTTTGCGGACACACAAAGTAAGACTGGTTTTATTTTATAGGTATTTTATTACAATTCAAACAAAAAAAAACCTCAACAGGTTATGGGGGTAAAAACCCGGATCCAATAAAAGTCCAGCGGACACAAGGAAAACAGTGATGAAATAAAAACACGAAAACGTGTGGGCGTGGCCATGATCCTTAAAAGTAAATACAAAAAGAAAACTAAAAACAAGAAAAAAACAGTACATAAACGAAATATATAACAAAAATAGAAAGGGAGGAGATAAAAATTGAACAGTTGAAAGATGAAGAAAGTTTTCTTTTTTGGAAATTTGAATTTAATGTAGGTACAGGGTTCTTTGTAAAACACAAGCAACCTTTCAGGACTATGTTAAGAACGCCCTCGGAACGCGCCGCCATTGAGTTCCCAACTAACGGTAGGAGGAGTTCACATCGGTGTCGGGTCGACGATGAAGTACCTGGGAATCGTCCTCGACAGCCGGTGGAATTTCGTGGAGCATTTCCGACGTCTGGCGCCCAAACTCAACCGGGCTAGGGCTGCGCTTAAGCGGCTCCTGCCCAACCTTGGGGGTCCAGATGCCTCCTGCCGGAGAATCTACGGGCCCTCTACGGGGCGCCGGTGTGGGCGCCGTCGCTGAAAACGCAACCGGCAGCCGTACTGAACGCCTGCTAGAGGGTCATCCCGCGAAGCGGCGAGCCTTCTGGCTGGCTTACCACCGTGGGATCTGGAGGCAACAGTCCTTGCACACATGCGCGTGGAGATGCAACGCCGGGGTGAAAGTCCGCTGCCGCGACAGGACACGGCATGGCGGACTGAGCTCCGGCGGGATCTCATGGTGAAATGGCGTCAACGACTATCGCAACCCAGTGCTGGGCACGCCACAATCATGGCGGTAAGTCCCCTCTTTGAGGCGTGGCTGGAAAGACCTCACGGCGTCCTTACCTTCCGCATGACGCAGGTCCTCACCGGACATGGTTCGTTCGAGAGTTTCCTGCACCGGATTCATGCGGAAGTGACGCCACTGTGCGGAATGCCCGGAGGACACGGTGGAGCACACAGTGGAGGTGTGCCCTGCTTGGGCGGAGCATCGCCGTGCCCTCGTGGGGGCGATCGGCAGCGGAGACCTCTCGCGCCGGGCCTTGGTTGAGGCCATGGTCCGGAGCGAGGAGGAGTGGCAGGCGGTCGCCGACTTCTGCGAAGCAGTAATGCTCGCAAAAGAGGAGGCCGAACGCATCAGGCAACGGCGTTATCGCCGCCGCCGCCGCCGGGATTCTGATCCCGATTTCCGGCCAACGTAGGCGCGGGCTTGCGGACAGTGAGCAATGGGTAGCTCACTGTCCGGCCGTCCAGTAACTATCCGGACCAAGCCCAAGTGCCCACTCTCCAAAATGCATCCTGTAAAACACCGAAAGGCTGGCTACCCTACGCCTGTGCTCAAGGCTTTGAAGGTTGGACTTAACCAAATCTGGATCATCAATTAGCCTCTTTGCACTCCTTTACACCGAGTCCGAAGCTGCCAGGTGGTATTTTGCAGCACCAGCCCATATGTGACTGCAGTACTCCACACACGAACGGACCTGTGCTTTGTATAACATTAAAAGCTGTCCCGGTGTGAAGTACCGCCGGACCTTTGCAAGAACGCCTAGTTTCTTAGCAGCTACCTTGGCTTTGGACTCAATGAACCGCCCAAAGTTAAGGTCTGAGGGAATTTCAACCCCCAAGAGCTGAAGGCGGTCGGTGTACTCCAGGGATAAATTCTGAAAAGTAGGAACCAAGGTGCACGGGCTCCTTTTGGCAGTGAAAAGACACGCTTGTGTTTTGGCGGCGTTGAATCCCACCAGATTGGCTTCACCCCTCTTGGAGACTGCCTGAAGTGAGATATTCGTTCGCTCTACCATAGCCTCTCGTTCGGACCGGATTAGGTCCTTACTAGCCCGAGCACTGGGCAGGTATCTTTCTACAACTGTGCAATCATCTGCATACCATAGATACCGGGCACCAGCAGATCGTTGATATGCAACAGGAAGAGAGTTGCAGAGAGAACAGTCCCCTGAGGAACTCGTCATTAATTTTCAAGAATTAATCGTCATGGGTCGTCACAACTAACTAAAATATAGTGTCAAAAATTTAGTATATAACGCGGGTGCGGGGCCTAAGAAATTCCTGCCTTTTTTGTAAATGCACCTACACAGGTGCATTTACAAAAAACCGGCCAAGGGCGAGTCGGACTCGCCCATGAAGGGTTCCGCAGCAGCAAGTAACATAATATAAAAGTTCTTGTAATGTGTTGTAACTTTGATCGATGTTTTAATAATACTGTATTTTTTTTTCGATTAAAAACGCTTTAAAAAAAAACTACTTAATAGATTTCGTTCAAACCAATTTTCGTTGGCAGTTTTTATAGTAATGTACATCATATATTTTTTTTAGTTTTATCATTCTCTTATTTTAGAAGTTAGAGGGGGGGGACACACATTTTACCACTTTGGAAGTGCCTCTCGCGCAAACTATTCAGTTTAGAAAAAAATTATATTAGCAACCTCTGTATCATTTTTGAAGACCTATACCTAGATACCCCACACGTACGGGTTTGATGAAAAAAAAAATTTTGAGTTTCAGTTCTAAGTATGGGGACCCCCAAAATTTATTGCTCTTTTTATATTTTTGTGTGAAAATCTTAATGCGGTTAACAGAATATATCTACTTACAAAGTTTCAACAGTATAGCTCTTTTAGTTTCGGAAAAAAGTGGCTGTGACAGACGGACAGACAGACACAGACATGACGAATCTATAAGGGTTCCGTTTTTTGCCATTTGGCTACGGAACCCTAAAAAACGTTTAGGTAACGAATATATTTAATACTAACCAAAAGTAACCACGAAGAAAATTACCATCAGTTGAAATAGTGGCTATCTATAAAAAAAAACCCGTTGTTAAGGCTTATAGTCCCTTGAGCCGTCTGGCCGAAAATAAATGGACACAACTGTCGCACCCGCCTAGGCGGCAGTATGGCTAGCTGCGCCCATATGGCTAGCTGCGCCCAGACAGTGCGCGGCTGACCTTTAAACCCATTTTCTTTGCGAAATATTGATTGATTTACAAATGCTATGTTCACTTTGAAACATATTCAACCACTAATTTTTATGTGTAAAAATGTCTCTAACGATCCAAGCCGTTTTGAAGGAGTAGGGAAATTGCTAAATAACTTTTTTAGACAAAAATATTAATATCATGTAAAAATCAAATGTTGATAATGTTGTTCATGAATCTATAATAAACATTATATTTTTTTCAAACCTATTAACTTGACCGTTACCAAGGAGTAGGCTTCACTGGGGCCAGGGTTATCTGGGGCCAGGGTTATCCGAAAGGGCGCACGAGCCCCGGTATGAAGGCTAGAAGGAACGGGGTGGGTCTTTTAGTCAGTAAGAGTCTGACACTATCTCCCGCTTCGCCCAAGAGCGGGGGATGTCATTGCATGATTTTTTCCCACCATAAAAAAAGGAGTAAGTAGGCTTCAAAAAATCACTGTTTTATGGCACTTTTCGGGTGCTTGGGCCTTAAAGAAGGCCACTTAGGGTACAATACGTACACAAGAAGATAGCTTTTAATGTACAGAGTAGCGCAGCCAGTGTTACTGTAGCATAGCTGGCCGAGGTTTCTTTACTACGTACCTAGAGATATCTATACGAACAGTTACTTTATAGATAAGACGTCGAGCACGGCGCTTCATATCTCTCCCTATCATGGCGCAATTATTATGTTATGAACACTAATATAAAGGCCAAAGTTTGTCTTATAGATTTCTTACCTCATCACGCTCGAACAGCGGCACGTTACAATGTTTTGAAATCTGCACTGCACTTTTACTGCGACCAATATGAAAAGGGTTTTAAATTTATGAGGAACCCTAATAGCTAGCTGTCATGGTGCATTTCATGGTCTTGAAATAACCTTATACGTCTTTATGTCTTTACAACGTCGTAAAAAGATAAGTGTGTGACAACAGCAGCATGTCCTACATTTTTAGAAATAGGTAGATACATTTTTACTAATAAAAATATAATAATTTAAACACAAAATTGCGAGGGGGCATGAAAATTTGAAACAAATACACATAGGTATAATATCATAAAACTTTAACTGTCGAACTAAACGGCATGAGAGACAGATACAGTTATTAGCGAGATATATAAATATAAGTTAAATAACTAACACTCATCTTTTATTTCCTTGATATTTCGAAATGTTTTAAAATTATTATTTAAAATATAATGAAAAGCTGACAAAAAAAAAACAATTAATAAATTAATAAAAAAATAATCAAATTACTCTTTTGATATTTTTAATGTTATATTAAAAACTTATTTTCACTTTACATTTTGGTTTATTACAAAGAGACATAATCATCAGTCTTATTTTTTATTAAGAACAATATGTTTATGGCACACAAACTAATATTATATATGTATGTAAAACACTAACCACCTAGCAGGACTGGGATTAGGAATATTAGGATATACTAACATCACAAACAACAACTTTTGTTCTATGACTTTTTACTAAACATATCTAATACATTACCAAAAACAACATACAAGATTACGTTGTTTTATGATGTTCTATCTAACGCATTTCAACTCTGTGTCTTGTTATACCTACCTACGTCAGTATGATGCGTCGCAAGAGTATAAAGCACCCCCGCCACTCGATCCCCGTACACCCCGCTATTGCACTATCGCTTGCTTCGCATAAACTTCATAATATTTAGAACGTCCAATTTGATTATTTTTATTTTTGTATGAAAATCGGATGAACCAAAACATGATACGAGTAATTTTTAAAAGTCACAGAACAAAAGTTGTTGTTTATAACGTTAGTAACATAGTCCTAAAAGATTGCAAGTGTTTTACAAAACCCTGTATGTCATATAAATAAATAAGTATTTGACATATAATTAAGTTAAAATATAAAACGGATTTAATCAGATAGATAATTTTGGCAAACATAACTTATTTCTCCTCCGGTTATACTTTTCGAGTTACAGGCACTGTATCAACTTACCTCTGTGTTAACTCTCCATGGTCCTAAGCGGTTAGGCCATGTCCAGCGGTGTTATTCTCTAAGAATGCCTGCTGCCTTGAGCGCAGCGCTGACCGCAGCGACGAGTCGAGTGCAATACATCCCGAGCGCGTTAACAAGCTACCAGGGGCCCTAGTCTGCTATTTTTAGAAATTCGTCATTCCAACACGATATTGTCATTTTGCTAAAAGTTCGTAATCTGCTAATCCATAATGATCGATCATTGATCAGTCAATGGTCTCGTAATAGAATTGTGGTAAAATGTCAATATCGAGATTATTAAAAGCACTGACTGCACAATGACGTTCTAATGGTAGGCCACTGATCAAAGAAACTGTTAAAATTTTAGCAGACTACCGCATACGTCACATTCATGTGTACAAGATTACCATTCCATGCTATTTCTTTCAATGGAGTGTCAGTGATTGGCCATTGGAAAGTCATAATGACGCCAAATTAGTAGATTACCAAAACTTGTCAAAATCAACAACTATGAAGTCAATGATAGACTATTATGACACTATTGTAATAGCAGACTTGAGGCCCAGGGGCCCAAGTCTGCTATTTTTATAAATTCGTCATTCCAACACGACTACATTGTCATTTTGCTAAAAGTTCGAGTTCATAATGGTGGACCACTGATCGGTCAATGTTCTCGTGATAGAGTTTTAGTAGAATGACAATATCGAGCTTATTAATAGCAATGACTGCACAATGACGTTCTAATGGTAGGTCACTGATCAAAGGAACTGTAAAAAAAATTGCAAATTACCGCATAAGTCAGACCTTCATTGAATTTGTCAATATGTAGTTACAAGATTACCATTCTATGCTATTTCTTTCAATAGAGTGTCAGTATTTGACCATTGGAAGGTCATAAGGACGCCATTATATTAGTAGATTACCAAAACTTGTCAAAATCAACAATATTATGAAATCAATGATGAACCATTCTGACACTATTGTAATAGCAGACTTGAGGCCCTGACTCGAAAACAGTTGCCACATTGAAAACTCGAAAATAGTGTGTATTGTCACATTTAAAGCATCGTAAATACGTAAAGTAAGTAGTATGTCCTAAGAATTAGGGGTACGAAAAGAGGGCGCAAAATAAATGTTGATATTCAAAAAAACTAAAATAAATTTCAATGTACTCAATACCTTAAACGTCATTCATCAGGTGCCATGTTAATGCGCACGGGTTCTACCTACATTGAATTAACAATCCAATGTATCTATTTGGATTTCGTAGCTGCGGCCAGCGCTGCGCTCAAGGCTGTTTTCTTAGAGAATAGCACGCCTGGACTAGGACATAACATACTTTTTATACCGAGAATATTATATTCCCTTGGGATAATGTTCTCCTTTCACACGCCACTGGCAGTAGCTAGTAGAAAATACGTAAATGAATAAATCACGGAGTTTTGAGGTAACGTTTTAACGTTTTTAGGGTTCCGTAGCCAAATGGCAATAAACGGAACCCTTATAGATTCGTCATGTCTGTCTGTCTGTCTGTCCGTCCGTCCGTATGTCACAGCCATTTTTTTCCGAAACTATAAGAGCTATACTGTTGAAACTTTGTAAGTAGATGTATTCTGTGAACCGCATTAAGATTTTCACACAAAACTAGAAAAAAAGCAATAAATTTTGGGGGTCCCCATACATAGAACTGAATCTCAAAATTTTTTTTTTCATCTTTCCCATGCGTGTGGGGTATCTATGGATAGGTCTTCAAAAATCATACTGAGGTTTCTAACATCATTTTTTTCTAAACTGAATAGTTTGCGCGAGAGACACTTCCAAAGTGGTAAAATGTGTGTCCCCCCCCCCCTCTAACTTCTAAAATAAGAGAATGATAAAACTAAAAAAAATATATGATGTATATTACTATAAAAACTACCAACGAAAATTGGTTTGAACGAAATCTAGTAAGTAGTTTTTTTTTAATGCATCATAAATCGAAAAAAATACACTATTATTAAAACATCGATCAAAGTTACAACACATTACAAGAACTTTTATATTATGTTACTTGCTGCTACGGAACCCTTCATGGGCGAGTCCGACTCGCACTTGGCCGGTTTTTTTAACTCTGATAAAAAATGTTTGATAATTGAAAAACAACCAAAACTTCTCGTGGTTATAATCAGTGTACACTATGGCACTAGGGTATCCCATTTCAAGGTGCATTCAAATACTCACTCTATATGCCAACAAACTAACTGAAAAGTCGTAAACGAGAGGCATCACTCACGCGCTGCTTGACACCTTACGACTGAGCTAAGCTAAGGCTAAGTCCCAGTCTCCAAAGACATTGCTCTTTAAAAACGTTTTCATTTACGTGTTTTATTATCGAAGCATTAACAAGCCAAGTAACATACATAAGTAGTAAGTACATTCAGCAACAATATCAAATTTTTTTTGCAGGTCTTCTTCAGACGGCCACTTCATTCATACAGCTTGGTGCTGCAGACTCCTTCGCCTGAGTAAATACTGCTTGCCTCCGTGCTGTGAACCAAGAGCCCTCGGAAATGACGAACAGCGGCACCAAATTGAAGAGGCGCCAAGGAACATCAGGGATAAGCGGGCAACTGTATGAAACGAAGTTACTCTGCTTAATAAATTTTAGAGCCAATCATGAAGACACTATTGAAGAGTTTCATATAGTTCCGAATGTTGACGACATAGGGACATTCGACGACATTTGTTTTAAAATTAAAGTTGAAGCGCTCACGAAACCTATTTTTGTCTTCATACAAGCTAAACATAAGGAAAACACAAAACAGACACTTAAAATCGATTTATCAACTTACTTTATCAGTTTTATGAATATTAGGCAGGAATTCGATCCGAATCATAGGGACTGGTTATTTAAGGGCACATTTGATGAAGAAGAATGTTTTTTCATTATATATACGAATGCAAGGGACCATTTTACTGATGTTTTTGACATAAATAGTGGCTCTAGCAATGTTGTGAATGACTTGATCGATACAGGCGGCACGGCCACGCAATGCAGCGGACGAAAAGCAGATGTAAAGAGTTTATGCGAAGTAGCTCTGAAAGAACAAATGACTTATTTAGCTAAACGAATAGCACAGTTGATAGATGACGGTAAATTTCAATTGCTGCTGACAAACGAGTTAGTGCTACGCTTTCACGTCATATTAGCGCAAAAAGTAGTCGACGTTTCTGAAATTCAATCCGAAGGCCGAAACCAATATCGAATCGCTTCATTTCGTCACGACTTCTTTGAGACCCATGAAGAGTACCTCACTATATTCAAAGATACGCTTTTCAAAGAGATTCTTAAAAAAAGAAAAATAAAAGCCTCTGATATAAAAGGTTTACTGTCTCAATTCTTAGACGAGCCTACTGATGCTACTAAACTGAGCAAAGTGATAGAGACTGTTGTAACGTACAATAAAGGCGTCTTAGAAATGAATAAACAATACAAAGAATATTTGACATCGCAGTTTAAACAAGTTTATGTTTCTCCTCCGATTATTAACCAAGCAATAGAACTGGCTGCAAAACAAATATTATCTCCAGATTTTAAAATGAGAGTTCCGACGTCTTTTGGAAATAAAGATCTAACAGTCAAAAACAAACGAATTAAGCATCTGACAACAAGAATTACCGATTTATTAGGCGAGTGTAAATCTGATAAAATAGTAACTATAGATGAATCTTTGGAAGAGGGCTTACTGCAGCTCAATGGAGGTATAGCTGGTGCCATTGGGAATATATTCGTGCTTGACGATGACACCAAACTGATGAAGATAACAGATAACGCGGAATCACTAGGAACGCAGGCTAAACAGCTGTATGAAAGCTTAAATGAAAAAATTAAATTGATTAATGAAGAAATTGAGTTGAGTAATAAACACAGATCGAATGAAAAACTCTCAAATTTGTGCGAATATAAATTTAGTTTCAAAGTTAAGAAGTTTCCTAAACTTTTATTAGAATGTAGCGAATATGAAGAAAAATTAGTGAAAGATTTCTTAAACAAACTGGTCATTTATTCTAACCAAGCTAATGAGAAAAACGTAGAGGAAATATTAAAAAAAGAAATAATTGAGACTCTACTTAGCGACTACAATCAAGAGAAAGTTGACGATATATTTCTTAAGTATCACAACGCAGTACAGACATGGTGGATGCGACCTGAAGAGTTTCCGTCTCTTTACCTCACCAAAAATAGTCAACTATTTGAGAAAGCGATAAGCAACATTATTGAAGACCCACTTATAAACTCATTAAGTACACCTTATGTGAGACAAATAAATCGATATAATTACACGTTTACTGAAGATGCGGTGAGGTCCTTGAACTTAGAGAATCAGCAGCCGACTACTATTATCGTTACTAAGAGCAGTACACTGGCTATTGTTAAAGTATTTCAATATTTAAAAAATAAGGATTATGCCGCTTTAAATGTAGAACAAATTGTAAACCTTACAAATAAAAAACGTAAAGCATTAATAAGAGAATTGAAAACTACAAAAAAAGAAAAAGTTTTAATTCTCGTGTGCGATAAATTAAATGATCCCAAAAAAGTAAAGAAAACTTTGGAGAACATAGCAGACGCAGTACGAAACAAGAAAACTATAATTGTTACGAATGATTTGTCTGTTGAAATAATACAGAGATATTTCCAAACAGTTGATACAACTGTACACGATGAAAGAAATGGTCTAATAGACATGAACGAAGAAACACAGAGGCGAGTCTTAAAGAGCGCCAGAGTGAAATACGTATATATGGAAGTAGGATTGGAACATCTTGTAAATGGCTGGCCCAGACAGATACATAGTAGAGTTAATACTGAAGAAAGGACTGTATTGCCTAGCTCATGCCATGGTAAGATCATGAGTAAAATTTAATAGTGGCCACAGAAACGTTTTGGATACAGAACTCACCAACGGCGAGTGGAACGTGCTAAGGCGTGACAGAGGCACGCCTTGTGGAGGAGTGCTACTTGTGGCACGCAACCCCATAGTCTTTCGTCGTCAGCAAGACCTCGAGACCGACAGTGGTGAGGATCTTTAGTCGAGTTTTACGTGGCACGGTTTACCTGTTTACGTGAGTGTTGTTTATAAGTGCTACAGACAGTGATGACGTGACTTTGTTTACAAAAATGGAAAGTTTTATAAACGACTTAAAAGGAATAATGATTAATTAATTGATTCGGCTCACATTTTAGATCAAAATTTTCCCCTCTTTTTACAACTTTTCCCAGAAAGTTTTGTGCTCACAAGTGGAATCCAAAATAAGTGAGACTGACATTAGGGGAGCGGCTAGGTTACTGTTCAGCAGTGATGTCGTGGCGCCTTACTCTCCAGATACACTTTCAGCCCTGGAGAGTAACACCCGGCGCCTGCGGATGACCTCACCTTTCCTGACCCTCCTGACACCCCTAATCCGGATTCATCTTTTCTCCAAATTTCAGCACCCCAGTTACTTGCAGCGTAAGCTCCTTCAGAAACGGTTCTACCGGTGGCCTCGACGGCCTGACTCCTTAACACCTGAAGGATCTTTTAAGTTCAGGCGCCGAGGAAGCTGGTGAGTCGCTTTTGAAGGAGCTTGTGGCTCTAGTCACTCTTATGCTCTCCGGCGGCGTGAACGATGCCGTCATCGATGTCTTGTACGGGCCAAACTATGTGCCCTGCTCAAGAAGGACGGTGGCATTCGCCCCATCGCCGTCGGGTGCACCTACAGGCGTATGGTAGCCAAAATTTGTTGTACATTAAACAGCCAATCATTAACGAACAAATTCCAGCCCCTGCAGCTTGGCTTTGGTTCAAGAGGGGGCTGTGAGGCTGCCGTACATTCCCCTTACAACCTTCCTAAATTCTGATAAAGGTGAGGTCATCCCCAAGGTTGACGTTAAAATGCCTTTAATTCTGTAAACAGGGACACTTTGTTGGCTGAAGCAAAAAAAGAGCTCCCAGAAATTTTCGGTTTCCTGTGGCAATGCTATAGGCATCCCTCTAAATTATTGTACAAACAAGGTGACCGCCTCGGGCCAGTCATTTTCAGTTTGGCTATCCATCCAATCATCCAAAAACTAAATTCAAAATTTAACCTATGGTATTATAATATACATATGTACATAAAAAACTTAAATACTAAATAATATTGTACATAGTTAGGTTTTAGTATAAATAGTTTATTTAGTATTTAAGTTTTTTATGTACATATGTATATTATAATAACTAAATAAATAATTTTGTCACCTATGGTATTTGGATGATGGAACACTGGGAGGTGATGTAGATACTGTTTTGAAAGAGCAATTTCGATCCATCGGCCTTGACCTTAATCATTCTAAATGCGAAATTTTTGTTCCTGACAGTACCTACTGACAGACAATCGACTGTACAGAAATTTTATTCAATAGCTTCAGAAATCAAAATTTTAGATAAAAGTACACTGCACCTCCTAGGTTCTCCAATTTTGGAAGACAGTTTTTCTTTATTTATTGACGACAAAATTGAACGTTTTAATAACATTTCGGAAAGACTTTCCAAAATTAACCTTCATTCGGCATTCACCCTCATACGGTAGTTGTTTTGCACCAAATTTCATGTATTTTCTCCGCTCTTCCCCTTTTTGGAGGCAGCCTCATCTCTTGGACAAAATTGATCAGACAATTCGGAATACTCTGACTTCCATTTTAAATGTGGCCCTGGATGACCGAGCGTGGCTACAAGCCACGCTACCCATTCGTTTTGGTGGGCTCGGCATCCGCAAAATTTCTAGTGTAAGCCTACCGGCGTTCCTGTCGTCGGTCCACAGCACTCAACAGTTGACCAAAAGAATTTTGACTCCATCACTGGTTAGCTGTGAGGTGCCGTGCTTGGCCGATGCAGTAAGCGCCTAGAAAATCGCTTGCCCGGACAAGGCGTTGCCCAAAAATCTAACTTCCCAGAGACAGTGGGATGAGCCGCTCTGCAGGTTGGTACGGAATAATCTCTTTAATACGTCCACCAATAGGTACTGCTGAGCGCGTTCGCTTAGTGGCTGTGGGTGAATGGGAGTCGGGCCTTTGGCTACAGGCTTTACCGTCACCTAACATAGGTGTGCATGCCTGCGTCTGGGTGCTCCTAGTGGAGCTCCACATCGACGTCATTGCGGCAAAGCAGTCGACCGCCTCAGACACCATGGCTTATCTTGCAATAGAAGTGCTGGTCGGATAGCACAGCATGCCAGTATTAATGACATCATCCGTCGGGCTCTTGTCACCGCCGGGGTGCCAGCTGTTTTAGAACCCAATGGCTTGGCACGTGACGATGGGAAGAGGCCAGATGGGATGACTATAATGCCTTGGAAATTGGGTAGGCCTTTGGTGTGGGATGCAACATGTGTCGACACCCTTGCGCCATCCCATTTTCTGGGTACGGCGGGCTGTGCTGGGGCGGCTGCTGCAGGTGCAGAAAACCTCAAACGGCGTAAAAATAATAACCTCATTGGAAGTTATGTGTTTGAGCCGTTTGGGGTTGAAACACTAGGGCCATGGGGTCTGGGTTCGGGAAATCAGTAAACAGTTGGTCGACTCTTCGCGACCAGAGGGCTGAACTTTTCTTCAGTCAACGAATCAGCATTGCCATCCAGCGTGGCAATGTCAGCTTTCTAGACACTTTTCCCATTGACATCGATGTAGACGAATTTTTTGATGCCCTATGAGTTTTCCCCGTTTGTCAGCCTTTTTTACTCTTTTGTACAAATTATTATTTTTTGTATTAAATAAAACCTTTCATAAAATAAAAATATTTTTTCTGTTTATAAACATAAGCAACCTCATTCTTATTTTTATTCAATCAGCCTAGGTAGAGTAGCTAGAATATGGCCGCCATTTTGGATGCGCGTGTATACCCTAAAGTAAAATAATATATCGGTGTATACCATGTGTATACCTAGTAAAAGATGCTTAGATGTAGAAGGTGAATAAAGATTTAAATCTTAATATTTAAAGGAATAATTATCATTATTGATTTAAACTCAAACAGTGCTTCCTTAAATGTTCGTAATTGTAATTGTTATTTTGTGGCTTTTTCTAATATTTGTAAAAGAAATATTTATTTATTAAATACTTTAAAGACACAAAAGTACAAAGGCGGACTTAATAGGCATTTTCTGCCAGTTAGAATTTTATAAAACGTCAATTATTATGAATAATATACTGATCTGTGATAAATAATAATACGAAAGTTGATCATTGAAGCTTGTAACTCTGTGATAAAACCCTAGGCATTACAGGATTACGTATTTAAAAAAATTGGACTTGTCTGATTTATTTGATGTAAATTAGAAAATTCGAAGTAAATGATTGTGTAAATCTGTGACATCCTTAGTAGAGAATATGTAAATTATTGTGAATAAAACCTTGATTAGTCTGTGCAATGTTTTATTTCTCTCGTTTTGTGTACCGTACTAATATGGAGGCGTATCATTTTATTTTTCCCATTTGTCACCACTGGTGGCAACTGGGAACAAAAAATGTGGCCATTCCCAATTGCCACCACTGGTGGCAAATGGGACATTTTATGGAAAAAAAATCCCATTTGTCACCAGTGGTGGCGTTGACAGTGGGGACAACTGGGAATAACCCCCCACAAGTCTAGTTGCCATAATATATATAACTAACGCGCACAGATCGGCGTCCGTGTGCAGTTTTTTATTTTTATTTTATAAGGTAAAAGTCTAAATTACCTTGTCACGGATTTATCATTTACTAATTAATAAGTAAAAAAAGAGAAGAATTTCTGGAAGGACTTGGGGGAGGCCTTTGCCCAGCAGTGGGACTGTAAAGGCTATTAAAAAAAAAAGTAAAAAAAAACCGGCCAGGTGCGAGTCGAACCTTTTTTTTTTATTAATGATAGGCTTGCTTTTGACCACCTGATGGTAAGCGATGATGTGGTCGACGATGAAGCAGGCTTGCCTAGAAGAAACCTATTCACTCTCGACTTAAAGACTCCTAGTTGTAGCTATCAGGAAACACAAGATTCCGGCAGGGAACTTATGAACGAAGGGTACCATTCTCTATACAACATTAATTAACCTTTTTTTAATATATAATAATACCTATTCGTTGTTATAGCGGCAACGGAAATATTTCATCTGATTCACGACGGACAGTGGAGTATTAGTAATAAAGTCCCGTTTTAACCATTTCGGTACGGAACCCTTTTTTTAAGGTAGGAAAATCATTTAATGACATCTCCCGCTCTTGGGCGAAGCGGGAGATAATGTCAGCCTTTGCTGACTAAAAATCTACTCCTGTTTCTTTGTTGCTTTTCGTACCGGGGTCGAATCTTTTTTTCAGAAACAAATCTTTGGTCCCAGTAGGCTCCCACACTGCCGGGCCAGTACGCTTTGCTGACAACTCCTTGAGGCGCGCGTGGAACAATACGCGCCGTCGACGTCTTGTGCTCGGTCCGGACAGTTACCGGACGGTCGGAACCCTTTCAATTCCAATAGCCGCCTTTGTAGTTTTATGTCTTTAAAGTATTTAATAAATAATAAATAAATAAATAGCCACTCTGTTGCATTTTGGCTGTAGACTTAAGGGCCAAGCGCCCGAAAGTGCCATAAAACAGTGATTTTCTGAGGCCTACTCCTCCGTAACGGCTAGGTCAATTGGTTTGAAAAAAATATATGTTTATTATAGATTCATGAAAAATAATATCAACATTTGATTTTTTCGTGCAATTAATACTTTTGTCAAAAAAAAATATTTAGCAATTTCGCAACTTTTCGCAACTTTTCCCTACTCCTTCGAAACGGCTTGGACCTTTAGAAACATTTTTACACATAAAAATAGGTGGTTAAATATTCTTCAAAGTGAACATTGCAAATGTAAATCAATCAATATCTCGCAGAGAAAATGGATCTAAAGCGCTTTCCGGGCGCTGCTGGCCGCAAATAAATGCACAGATTTGCGTACTGCCGCCTAGGCGAGTGCGAGAGTTGCGTTCACATAATTTCGGCCAGATGGTGCAAGGGACTATACGCCTTAAGTTTTTATGTTCAAGGGGCCAAAGTCAAATAAAAAAACACAATTTCATAATAAACTTTTTTTTTCAAATAGCATATATTTTTACGAAATAAAAAATACACATACATCGTAACGTAACGTATTTAAGCTATTCTTAAAACTATTCGCCCGAAGATTTGTGACGGGAACAAAGGAAAAAAATATATTAAAAACTAAAAAAAAAAAAAAAATATTTTATTTTAGATAATGCAATAATAGTAATAAATTGTAAAAACTATATGTTTGTAGGGCGTCTTGGTTTGTCATAAAATTGCGTTGTTACGCACAGCGCTGGTTCGTACGAGGGCACGGTACGCTATCAGTACTGGATACCTGAACGTTGGAGCTAGTACACACGAGCGGCATGTTGCCAACAGCAACGTTCGACGCGTCGACGGCAGCCGTCGTGTAACAAGTATGAGTCGACGGCTAGTGACATATGCCGCCCGTGTGTATGACCTCTTACGTTGACACAATAAGTACAAAAGAAATCTTATTTCTTCGCATAAGATTCCAATGTAAGCTAATTTATTTAGTTTGTAAACCATGCATGCCATTTACTATTCAAGTAGTGAGATCATACCGACTCCCCGATCGTCACCAACGCCTTGAACAATAAAAAATCAATTTGTCAATTTTAACAACGCTAGACGACTCTAGGTAATGTCAAATTGAAAAGAATAGCTTCATAAACGAGAGGGAGAAATTAAAAAAATATACTTTTCCGTTTACTTTTAAAACTAAGACAATTTAAAATGAACAACATCAAATGTACTGCTTTACAAAGTATGGTTGATATAACTCGTGCGAATTGATGTGGGTACTTGGAGTTTTTAATTCGAGATCATTTGAAACAATCATCGCCATTGACTCAAGTATTGACTTTAGTGTCTTGTACTTTAAGTTGATTTTCAAGTGACCATTTCTATAATATGGGTTGTAATGGAATTTGAAGTTTATGTTGTGTAGCATTAAGTTTGTTATAGCAAAATTTAGATTTTGATAGTTTATTCGGAATCTGAATGAAATGAATTCTTTTTTAATATAATTTTAGCCAGCGTAATCAAAATAATATAAGAAAATTATAAGAACTTCGAGTTATTTCAACCACGCAATCGTTACGTCCAATAATAAAAAAAATAAAAATAAAATAAGTTAAAACTATAGAAAGTAGGCTAGCCTTCTTACAATTACATAAAATGCTAACATATATTATATTTTTTGTTTAATATTTAATATAATATCAATTGTATAGGATGATCTGTCAAATTGTTTATTTAAAAAAATATATATTATTTATAATTTTAAAATGAACAATGTTTTTTAGACGATAAATTTTAAAAATTATAATATTTTAATAATATTATATAGTTTCAGATACACACGGTTTGTTTATAATCTTACATTTCCGATAGTGACAGACCAACCTATTAACAGATATATATTTATTTCAATATTATTATTATTTTAAAAGCACAAATGGCGAGAGGTTTTCAGAGGTTACCGATTACTTCGCCCGGAGTCGGGTCTCAATAATTATAATACGAATTCTTTTATTTTTTCTGTGTTTGTAGAACAAGCAAATTGTCTTGATAGAAATTGGTGTGGGGTATCTCAGTCGAAATAGACAGTTGAAAATTTTTATACCTTATAATGGTTATTTAAAAGAGAGTAGATTAAAATAATTTTTTTTTTGGTCCTTTAGTTAGATTACCCAAAAAACTTTAAAAAAGCGAATATATTTCTTTTTCATTTCTCACAAACAATGAAGATGACACACTGCATTTTAAATTCGCGTGACATCACAATTATGTTACCTAGAAGTGACATAACAAACCCATCTCCATTTTTTTTTGCTGTTTTGCTGGCTTGCGTTTGACCACTATCTCAACCACAGAAAAGATGAAAGAGGTTAGAAAGGAAACACTTTCCGATTTGTACTACAACGAGTGTCGCTGCTTGTCTCCCACCCTTTAACTCCACTACAGGCAACAAACCAATACGAACGCGCATCACGCAACTAACAGACCACGCACACTTGGATCGCAAGTTTGCTATTGGTTGTGTCAATTATGAGCATTATCGAGGCACGGCTGCCCCGCCCACAAGTCCATTCTAACTTCTTCCATCTTTTCTGTGACCTCACCTGATGGTAAGCGATGATGTGGTCGACGATGGAGCACGCTTGCCTAGAAGTAACCTCAACTTGACGCGAGAAATTGAGTCCAATTTTTTTTAAATTATATTTGATCTAGAACACAACAGTGTGACCGATAAAAAAAAATAACTACGGGTACAGTAACCAGTTCTCTCTGACAACACCCCCTATAAACATGAAAGCATCATATGCCATCTAGAGAAATTAACTTGTAAAACAATGCACCAGTAGCTGGTCGCGTTCAGCCGAACATAGCGGTCGACGAGATGCCAATGCAGGTAAACAAACTAGCTTTCCTTGATACGTTTATTTAGATCCACCTCTTCCTGTGTACGAGACTATGTATTCAAGTTAAATTTGAACCACTTCCCGAAAGTTTACACATGTTTGAATATACTATAAGCTTTATTTTTTCTTTCGGGTGGAATCTTACGCGATCAGTTAAAACCACTATACTTCATCCTACGGAGCTGAATTTTTACAAGTCGGTTCAGTTCCGGTGACAATACATTTTTATGGTAAGCATGATCTGAATGGACATCAAAGTTCAGCTCCAGATAAAGGAACTCTTCAACGGTCAATAGCACGGATATGAAATTTTGTGTACGCATTTAATTATGATGACTGATTTTTTTAGAATTTACTTACTGATTTATTGTATGTTGATTTTAAATCTGATGAAATTGTTACGCAGTGAGCATATATGTTTATATGTGCCTTTGCAGATAAGTTGATGAAGGCAGTTCTCAAAATAAATGAACGTACAACTAACATTGGCGCCAGCTGCCGAGTACGACCGCCACATTCAGCTCAAACCGCACACAGACGAGAAAACTAAAATTAATAAAAATAAAATTAAATTAAAACTCATAATTTTCCACATAAGAACTTGATTGGCAAGGTATAATAAGTTTATTAAAAACTGAATATAAATTTAGTCAAAAAAGGTAGTCAAAAAAAATTAGAATGAAAAACTTCGCCGTTTACAACTATTTTATAGCGTCTAAGTCTAAAGCGCCCGTGCTGCTCATTGTTCCTCTCAAAGTTACTCTCCGAGTTCCTAAAGTGCAGAATTCACAAAAAAATGCTCAAGTCGTGCCGAAAATGCTCATTGCTCGAGTTGTACGATGTGAGCACCGCACGAGCGCCACCTATCGTGAATGTAGCAGCACTCCACAACACTTGTGAGCCGAGCGCCGTGGCTAGCCGGTGGGTGGGTCTTCATCATTGTACATAGCTCCTCAGCCGCTTCGAACCGTCACTACTCAAACACTCAACATGAAAACTAAATTGAGTAAATAGCCCTTCAACCCGCCTGCGTCGGGTTTATCCGACGAGTGTTTTCGTGACTGAGTGCTTCATCTTGTTTAGCTCTTCAATCCCGATAGGTGACAGAAGAGCTGACGAGATGCGAGTATTTGGTCGTGGATGCGCGACCCTGGCGGAACGTTAGTGTTTGTCGGACATATCCGACGTAGGCGGTTAAAGGTTAACACTTCATTTCAATATCTGTTACGTTCTGTTTAGACTTCGTGGATCGTCATGAAATATACATGATGAGGGTAGTTTAAAACAATAATTTGTTACAAAAAAGAAAATTGAACCCTTCCAACTAAATGCTTGTACTAGAAAGGGCTCCCGGCACACACCGGTTTTGTCGAAAAAATCGGTTGCAAGCGACCTTCAAGAATCGAGATATCTTAAAAACTAGAGGCGAGTTCGATATTTATAAATTTACTTCATTTGCTCGCACATTTATATTTAAAAAAATCTTACAATTGATTGTGTACTAAAACAGCACTGGAAGAAACATTTTTGGAAAAAAAAAATACCATTGAAACTTGCAAATGTACAGTCTTCCTACAACAGGAAAAAATCCCATTCGCGTTTAAAAAGTCTAAGGGCCATATTGACCAGTTGTGCCGCCACGGTGTCCCGGTGAAAGCTGGTGGCGCCACCAAATTAGTTGCGCAACCAAACGGACACCAGGTGAGTAACTCTCTATAGAGCTGTATACATTTTGTTGGTAGCGGCGACTGGTCACGCCGCCGTGGTGTACCGTTGAAATATAGCCCTTAGTGTAAACAACGAACCCGCCTCATATACAGCATGTTCGTTTTGTCCCAACAATTATATGTACACCCCACCGCTACACGCTGTATAAGCCGAACGTTTGAATACGCACTTAGTTCAGGATAAATCCTTACAATTATTAAAAAAATTACAAATATCTGAAAGCGAGATGGCAGTGTTGATCCGGGGATTATCTGGAACAACAAATATACGTGTAAACATTTTGACATGTACATCACAAGGGGGGAGGGGGACGTAGTAACATATCACGTGTACTTTTTCGTCAAACGCGCAATTTTTAAACCGAAAAGCGGCGTGTAGTGACCTTGCCATGCCGTTGCAACGAACGAACATTTGTTTATTATCATTTTTATGTCTATGAGAAACAACCTTCAACCTTTCTGTCTTGACATTTCCAGATTAAACTATACTGTTGTGCATGTAGATTACCTGTATTTCAGGATAATATGCAAAAAAATTATAGATTCTTTGTAGGTACTAAAATACACATGATGTTGGGGGAGAGGGAAGGGGTAGTTTTAAACCTTACCACGTATCACCAAGGGGGAAGAAGAGGGTTTTAAAAAAGATCACGTGATTAATGGACAGCCCCTAACACGTGGCATATGTATAAATAAATAAATAAATAAATAAATATGACGGAATTCCCGACATATGCCACACCGTTGCCGATTTTTGCTAGTCGATACTGTTACCGGCCCACGCTGAAAGCCAGCGCATTATGCTAAGCGTACGGCCGTTTTGCATCGGACGTGGCGCATACAGTTTTTTTTTTATTTTTATTTTTCATGTAAATTTTCTATATAAAAATGTAATATGTTAGTCCTAAGTTTGCACCTTTTCAGGCAAATAAAATGATTTTCTTTCTTTCTTTCTTTCAAATGTGGCGCTGGCCTAAGAGTAACGCTTGAAGCGACGCGCTCACCTCTAGGCGGGTTGCGGTGTGCTGGACTTCTTTTTCTCCTTCTTCTTCTTGAGGAACGACGGCGTCCGGAGCCCCTTCTTCTTTTTCTTGTCTTTCTTCGGCGAGTCCTCGGTGGACACCTCCTTGGACGGAGAGCCCTGGAGACGACACAGACTTCTTTATTACTTTACATTAAATAGTGCATGACTGCGATCCCATCTCATGGTAAGCAGTGATGTAATCGTTGATGATGATGCGCACTAGTTTAGCATAAGTCGGCCTTATAATGTTTCCACTGCTGGGACTCAGGTCACCTCTCTAGGAGAAGGAATGGGCCGTAACCCATCACGCGGGCCCAGTGCGGGTTGGTGGTTGGCGCTAATTTATTAAGAGCCTATTCACTCTAGCTTTAGCTTGAGGGTTATATTTCACCGAGACACTATGGCGGCGCGACCAGTCGCCGCTACCAATAAAATGTAAACAACTCTATAGAGAGTTTCCCGCCTGGTATCTGTTTGGTTGCGCAACCAATTTGGTGGCGCGACAAGCTCAGACGCGGGCACAGAATGTGACTGGTCGCGCCACCACTAATTACTATAAAGCTGTATTGTGTCTCATTCACTCAGCCGCCATTGACACCCCCAAGGTCCATTTTGAGACTGTTTTAGTGTAGTGTAGCGACTCTGGTGTCTAGTTCAGCAGCTTACGGACACCATGGCGGCGAAACTGGTTGCGCTGGTTGTCCCGGTGAAATACAGCCCTTATAAATTCCACAGAACAGGTAAGTTAGAATGACCTTGTGGGCGGGGCAAGCGTGCCACAAAGTAGGGCAATGCTCATAGTTCAACTACCAATAGTTAACTTGCTATCGAAGTGTGCGTGAACTGTTAGTGCGTAATGCGCGTTCATATTGGTTTATTGCCTGTAGTGGAGTTCAAGGGTGGGAGACAAGCGGCGACACCCTTTCCTTCTAACCTTTTCCGTGATACCTAATAACTTAAACAAAGGATGGTGGTATACCTCTTTACTGCTGTGAGAGAACGTGCTCTGATGTGCGTCCGAGTGGTCTCCGTTCACCGTGTGCTCGCCTGAAACGCAAACAAAACACAATCAGGCAAATGCTTACTAACACTGATAGCTCACTTGCACCACTTATAAACTGAACACACGTCTTTGTGCATAAAATCTCCAGCGATATATTTTCCTTTAACTCATAGATTCCCAACGAGGGCGGTACCGCCCCCTAGTGCGCGCTCTTCGTGGGGGCGGTAGGGGGTCCAAAAGGAAATGAGGGGCGTTATGTCAACAGTTAAGTATTTTTTAAGTAATTAATAATCACGACCCTCAGTTACGACATATTATATTATTTATTACACACGTGCAGAATGTTTCCACAGAGAGAGAGAGAGAAATAATTTTTAATTTGTGAATGAACGTGTTCCCAAAACCGTTGTTTGCTTACGGGTGGGAACAATTGGACCCTTATCATAAAGTGTTAACATGGCAGTCATGCGAGCGAGAGAGAGAGATGAACACTTCAGTTTTTAATCCGTCAAATGGATCGTTAAAAGTTCGTGGTAGGGCCTCTGCTATAACTTCAAAAACTGACAGAAATTATAAGATACTCGTAATTTAAAATTTTGATGGCTTAAATGTGTTTAGTGCGTCATGGTGCAAGTGAGCTTTAAAATCAATTAAAGCTATCTCTTTACTTTGGACCTTAAAACATTATATTAAATTAAAAATACTAAATAGATGTGTGTACTTAAATATTTGATATTTTAAATCAGTAAATAACACATTAAAATGATTATATACTAACATTCCCATGCAATTTCAAAATTATCAAAAACCTTTAAATGCTCATTAGAAAGTGCTAACTATACAAGACCTCAAAGAAACGTGGAATAAAGAACATTGACCTTTTTCTAATATATTTTTTTTTGGTAGGTCCGCGCTTGACCGCTATCTCACCTGATGGAAGGCAACAGGTGAGATGGTGGTCAAACGCGAGCCTATTAGTAAAGATAAAAAAAACAGGATGTCGATTGAAGATAGCTTTATTTGTCTTTATTTCCGTTTTTGAAATTAACAAATGTGGGAGGGTCAATGAACGTTTTTCCAAATTTATCTGGCGTCTACTTTAGTATATTGCTGATTAAAAAAAGTGCTGATTAGTATAGTGTTGTTATAACTTACCTGTATGTGTTAGTACTTCGAACCTCCGCCCCCGAAACCAAGTGAAAGCTACTGCCATGCGAAGCACAAATTCAAAACAAGACAAAAAGCTTTTGCAAAAATAAAAAAATAAGTAAAATATCCTGCAAAGAACTCGTTGAGATCCTCGTATTAATTTCTTACTTTCCAATCGTCATAAATGCATTGCAAAACATTTTACCTTTCAAAGAAAAAGTGCAAAAAAAACAACAGAAAATATGAAAAAAAAATTGCAATGAATTGTTTTACTCTTCTAAATATTTAGTTTATGTAAAGTTTAATTTAGTTTAAGTTGCGAAACTTTTGCTCTTGCACCAAGCTGTTTGCTGGCGCCTAATACCTACTATGGCCTACCTGTATTGCACTTAGTATCGGTAGTGTCCAACTTGTGACCTTTAACCCATTAACCGCCTAAGTCGGATATATCCGACTAACACCCTCGCGTTAATTCCGCCAAAATCACACATCCACGACCAAATACTCCACCTCGTCAGCTCTTCGGCCACCAATGGGGGTTGAAGAGCTAAACGACATGGAGTACCCAGTCACTAACACACGACCCTGGCGAATAGGACGCGAAAACACTCGTCGGAACAATTCGACGCGGGCGGTTAAAAGGTTAAAATACTTTTGAGAAAAATATGGTTTAAAAACTATCGGAATCCATTCAGTTACATATTCAGGTTTTGTATAACTAAAAATAATGTTGTATTTTTAATATTTAGAAACCAAAATATGAGCGATATTGTGTCATAGAATTGTCATCATTTGCAATGCCACTTTTTCTGATATGTTATCATCCTGTTGCTATACTAGTCCTGAATAAATCTTTCCATACCAAGTAGGAAAACGGTTTTAGATTTAAAATCAAGAAAATTGTAAAGGCACTGTTATACCGATATTACTTTTATTGACGAAAGTGATGTGTAGGTATTGGTAGTTATATATTGAAACTTAAATGATTTATATCTGTCAGTACCATACTCTAAAGCAGATACCGGTTCCGGTATATCTATAGGTATCGGTAAATATCGGTACTACAAGTCGCAGTGGAGGCACTAGCACTACACAGAAACGACACACACAATTACACATACTTTAATAGCGAATAACACACACACAAAGCATAGAAAAATTAGTTGAAATGAGTTAGTGAAGATCAAAAGCGATATGACAATATAGGTGAGAAAAATGAAGTTTAAGCGAACAACTGTCGTAGGATGATTTTTTATAATAGAAAAAATTAGACAAAACTAGTGGTACAATTATTTTAATTCTATCGAGTCAACTGGGTTTTTATTTTTCAACAAAATCACTCGAATTATTTCCAATTACTTGGCAGACTTTTCTAAACTCTTAAAATTACAAAAAAAAAAACGCTTTAAAAACTACATTCACAATAAAAAACATGCTTCTATAAAAATACATAGTATTTGTAGTAAAATAAGTTACACCTTTCTCGCCTTTTTTACAATACGTACTAAAATTAGCGTAAACCTTCGAGCCGGTTATTGCGTTTTGAACTTTATTCCGAGGACCAGAAAAATCAGACTTAGTTATCATATCACTATTGACCAAGTCTGGCTTTTCTGTAATCAGTTTTTAATCTAAAATAAAAAGAATTAATTACAGGTAAGCCTGTCTATTAGCATGGTGCACGTAACAGGTTACTAAGTTTCTTTATAAGGAAGTGTGAAGAAAACCAGTCGAGGTTTTCTTCAATAAAAATTACCAACATTATTCCCGAGATTTTCATTGTAAGGCCATTTACCTTCTATAAAATAGATATTCTACGTATTGACATATCCGCTGCGATAAGACGACTAGCGACTTGTGAGACACTGCGATTCCTTCTCAATTCGACTTCATAGATATTTGGGGACTTATCACAAGTCCTTATTCCCACATACTAAGAGCTGGTATCGAAATTCACCCCCTCAAAATCGCTCGGATCGAAGCTTTCCGACATTCTAAACTTCGAAATGATCCTATAGAACAGAGTGTCTTCGAAGGGAGGCCAGCTGGAGTATAGCCTCGTGGTTGGGCGACTGTGCACCTCGTAAAGTAGGCGCTTCTGTGGCGCGAGTGAATCTGACTCGTCTAGACCTGGATCCTCAACCTCTCGCCCCGCGAAATCTATTTTAGACGTGCTACTCGATGGAAAACTCACGTCATTATCCGAATACTCGTTCATAAGAACACTAGTACGTTTCGTATTATTGTTAGTTGTCTTTCCGTAAAGCTTATTCGATTTCGCATCGATGTCGTCGTCTATATCGATTGAGATGAAACTCGGGAGCGTGTCGTCGATGCTCTTGACTGATCTCACGACATGCTTCTCGTTCTCGACGGTCATATGCTCGTCGAAGGACAGCCAGTACTTGACGCCTCCCGAGTGTTCAGTCTGCGACATCGCGAGCACGTTCGCCTTCCTACTGAATGCAGAAGCTGTTTCCGAGCGCACCCTGTGCCCCGATGACATCTTCATCGGCGATTCTCTTGACACCCTCTTGATCGGCGATTCCGTTAGTTCAAACTTCTTTGTCGTTTTCCTATTCGGCGAAGAAGATCGACTCAACGCCTCCTTTGCCGACGAATATTTTCGTTTCCGCGAAGAATCCGTAATGTCAGGGTACGTATGTGAAACTTCTGACAGATTCTTATGAGATATATCGCGATATTCTGGCGAGAAAACAGGATCTTCATTTGGAGAAGATGGTTCTTTAATCGGACTTAAATATTCTTCTATATTTTGGCCAGGGGACTGTGCGGAGAAACTGGCAAATTCTTCTGTCCGATCGGAGATATCTCTGAATTCATCATTAGTAGTAGAATGATATTCTTCGTGCGACGTATCTGTTAGTTTTTCTGCTATAAATGATTCTGGTTCGAGACTAATATTTTCTTTGATTTCATTCGTGAGGTCTACGTCGGGTGTTGCGAATAGTTCTTCTGTGCGCGATGAGATCGTTGGGTCTTCTGATTGGTTGAAATCTTCATGGAACGCGTTGTTCATGTCACTGGATTCCACGAATGTTTCGTTCAGAAAGTTTTCAATATCACCGACTCTGGATGCATCGTTGGTTATAGGAAGTGATACTTTCTCTGTTGTATTAACATCGGCTATACCTAAGTTATTATTTGTGGTAATTGATCCATCAGTAGTTAACTTTTCGATTCCGTATGTGCGAGTCTCTTCGTATTCGTTAATTTGGTTACAATGGTTAATCTCCTCAACATTATCTTTACTATAAACGAGAGGGGGGATATAATTTCCTGTTTCGACGTCATCGGAATTGTCCTCATTATGTTGAAGATGATCTCTGTTATTTTGCTTAACTTCGTGTGAACTCTCTTTGCCAACAACAACAGAGAAAATCGGTTCTATCTTTGTATCAGATTCTTTAATTTCTAAAATGTTATCAAAACTTTTATCTTCAATCTTTTGAGTTATATTACAGGTATTTTGTTCTATAGCATTCGTAAGACATGTCGCGTTAAAAAAATCTTTGATAGCATTGAAATCTTTTTCTTCGCTGTGGTCTTCTTCAATACTTATGTCTTTATGATCCTCAGAATCCGTCCAAATAGATTTAGCAGTAAACAGAATATCTTCTATATCGGCGACGGTAACAACTCGCTTGCCTGTCTTTTTACTGACTTTTTGTTTTTGATAGTTGATAAACATGGCTCTATCAAATATATAATACAATATGCCATCAGTGACTTTTTTAGCTAGACTTAAGTCTGTATCGCTCGCTTCAGTGAGCACTGTCTCATTCAGACAAACGTTCTGTTCTATATCCTCGATAAGCTTCGCTATTGAGAACGTCTCGTCTGCACTGTCAACAGGAATATCTTCAATAAAATCAATTCTAGGAACTTTGACCGTCATTACAAAGTCAACAATATCAATTCTATTTATAATGGTAGACAAAACTTCTGACACCGCCTCATATTTCTCAAATTCAGCTGTCGATTCTAAGCTATTCCTTTCGTTGGAACTGAGAGTACTCGCCAAGGAGTTTTGTCTCTTGACAAGGTTGAATTCAGACCCATTGGACAGTATGTCAAAGACGTTATCATAGACGCTCTCAATGATGTCTTGCTCAGACGCCGCGTTCTCATACACGTCGATAGCTGTCTCTATAGAGTTGATCGTGGAGATTTCGACGTCGATGCTTGTGATATCAGAGGTTTCTTCGTTGACTGAGTAACTCTCCAGCTTCGTGCACTCAGCGATGAGCGATTCTGTGGTAACTTTGTGAGTAACGTTGGTCGCTATCTCTTGTTTCAGCTGGCTCGCTAGAAAAGCTGTATTCACAACGTCCTCGACTATGCCTTCCATTAATTCTTCTTTCTTCTCACTATGTGAGGTATTTGAATCATCGCCGTAAGAACTTTTGGATTCTTCCAAAATAGGTTCGAGAATGTTTATGATTTTCAAAGGAGATTTCTTCCCATCATCTCTAGTTTTAAAGTCATCGCAGTAAAAATCGATAGGCACTGAGTAGTCCCGAATGTCCTTCTCTACCAACTCTTTGACGGGACTCTCATAAGAATCTTCCAAGTCTGTGAAGCTATGATACTCTCCTTCTATGGATTCTAACGTTTTATTTACCTCGTCCACCGAATCTGCAGCAACTAAGTCTTTGGTGTAAGCCCCTATATCTTCCCTGGCTGTAGATTTTATACACATTTCAGCTTTTTTTTTACTAACAAGAATAGTGTGATCAATGTCTTCAGATTTCTCGATAACAGTCTGATTTTCTGAAGAGAAACTGTTGCCTAAATCCCCTATGTAGTTGTCTTCATTAAATTCTTGACTTTCAACGAACTCTGTGTCTTTCTTCTCTACTTTGAAGATGGGCACGAACTTCTCCTTTACCTTCACATAAGTAGCATCGCTCTCTGCGTCTTCTGAACATTTTTGAGGAATGTTTTCGACGGAGAGGTAAATAGAAGTACGACTCTTAGCTTTTTTAAGTTTCTCATCTTTGGGGAGCTCGAAAGCGTACGAGACGTTGGTGGCGCCGCACGAGCGGCACCGGGGCAAGTGGTAGTGTGTAGGTTCAGGGTCTTTCATGTAGGAATTTATGAAACCGCTGTGGGACTGTGTTCTAAAAAGTCTATTCGGTTTATAGCGAGGAAGGGACCTGCTTCTGAGGCCAAAGTCGGACTTGCAGCGTCCATCCCACTCTATGGAGGGGATGGAGTACAAGCTGGAGCGACTGCTCTCGTTGCCCGGCTCGTGAGCGGTGTGAGCGGTGAGAGCGGTGTGAGCGAGCCGCGGGGTGAGGTTCACTTTACATTTGGGTGCTTTGTGCGTCAAGTCGTAAGTTTTCACGATATGTTCGAAGTTCGTGCTGCGAGAGTATTCGTGTTTAGTACGTTTGCTAGTGGAGAGAGCTTCTTTTTCGTCGGTTTTACCTGCAACGTGGGGATGGGGAGGGTTGTTGCGGATTCACTCTTGTGGTGTGCGCGAAATTACCGACCGATAACTCGACAACTGTTAATGACTTCATCCGCATATTTTTAACAAATTTGAGGTTAGATCGGAGGAGCGTGGCGGGTAGATCACATTCCACAGTTGCCTATTACCAGTCGGTTACTAAAATCAATGCATTTGATACCACAAGAACTTCCGTAGTAAATGCATTGATTGGAACACATCACACCCCAAAATGCGAATGTTTCTTTTAATCTGCACTAGCTACTGACTACTTTTACTACTGTAGAAGTATTGAAAGGACGTAGAAACAGATTACTAAAAATAGATGTTATATAATTATCTACTCTATACTAATATAATTAAGTTGAAGATTTTGTTTATTTTTTTTTTCTCAGGTAACACCAGGTGCTACCGGGTGTTTTTTTAGAATCTCATGGGTATGAACCAAGGTGAGATTCTAGTCATTAGTTTAAGATGATAACACTTTGTACTGAATTTAAATGATTATTGTCATATTTTTATTGTACTTTTGACTACAATATTGACTCGTCTACACTGTCCTTACATAATATCTATTAATACTGTAATATGGAAATATTGTGAGAACCACAATTTTTTTAAAAGAGTAACCATGGAGTCTGTCGCGGGTTTTTCTCCATAGGAAACGACAAATTTGGAACCGTGCACTAGCTTTTGACGTTTTATAAGTGCCCATGTAGGCCTATGTGAAATAAAAAACTTTTAAATTGAATTCTAATTCTAAAAAAAAAAATCGACCGTTCGTTTTGGCGACAACATCTTATGTTCAACAGCAGACGTCTTTCGGCAGAAATGATAATGTTGATGATGATGTAAAAAACGTGGAATTTATAGACACAGGTAAATGATTCGCACTTTGGACTTTGTGAACAATGAAACTGAATAGCTTTTGGAATGACAATGAAACGACGAGCCGCATCAATAACGATACACGACCTAGCGATGATGAAGACTTCACAGACACCACAAGGACACAACACACACTCCTTACGACACAAGTTTATCGCCCGAATACTCTAACACGACCAAGTAACACTGGGATAATTTATATATCAGTTAGTTTCTCCTTTAATATATCGATGGGTCCTATGTATAAGGGCCAATGTGTAAATTGCCAACTTTTAAAAAAGGCTCTAAAAGTTTCAACTTCATTCAGTTTCAGTTGCAACTTTGAGAGCAAGAAAATGTTACAAGCTTGTAAAAATATATCAAATTGAAACTGCATAGGGCCTATCGTTATATAAAAGGAGAAAGTGACTGACATAACAACGCCCAGCCAAAACTACTGTGATTAAGAACATGACATTTTGCTCAAGGATTCCGCTCATAACGTAGGTAGGTGACCACTAAGAAAGGATTTTTCAGAATACACCCCCTAAAGCGATGAAAAATATTGCTACCACCGACGAATAACCAAACTCTGTAGTCGGACCCCAGAATACTAATTCACATAAAAAAACAACATAAACATCTAACCGCAGTCTCATTTGAGGGACAAACTAACAATAAATAACGCTTTCCACACAATTCCAGATCAGAGGTCTTACCAAAAAGTAGACAAAGTAGAATACTTTTTTATTATTATTGCTTGACCATAATCTCATCTGATGGCAAGTTGAAATGAATGACTTATAAGACCACTAGATTGTAGCTATCAGGAAACCTAGACTTTGGCAAAGAATTCCACTTCTTAGCTGAACATCCACATTTTGTGCGCATGGGTGGGATGTCTACCATGTACTAATGGCGGAATGCCGAACGATCTACATAATAACATAACATAATAACTGATATAACTCTATCTTCCTTCCTCTCTAGGAGAGGGAATGCGCCGTAATTCACCACGCGGGCCCTGTGCGGGTTGGTGAATGTCACACGTCTTCGAATTTTTGGTTCTAGGACTTGTTAGTTTCCTCACGATATTTTCCTTCACTGTTTTAAGAGCAGTGGTGATGAAATAAATTACACAAAGTAAAACGCCTGGCTGGGTTTAAGCCCGTAACCTACACAGCTTGTAACTCGCGGCAGTTACCATTAGGTCACCACTGCTCTGCCTTGCGATCTATCAGATCTATAACCATACAAAATGAATGCAAGCCATTTTTTTCCCGTCACAGAAATGTGTGGATAACGATTTAAACTTTGAATATCGTAATTAGAGACCCAATAAAAAGACAATGAGAGAGCGAACGCCGGCGTTCGCTTGAGGATCGAGAGGTGACAGTTTAGAGGCATTATTGTCTGATGGAGACTGTCGATTAGAAAGCGAACGAACTTCAAGCCCTGGTCAATTACTGGAGAGCACACCTCTGACGATGGTCTGCGGCAGGGGCGCGTGCTGCTCTCGCACCAGCACTGAAGCAGGAGCGGCCGGCAGCGCCTCCGCTTTAACACAACGCTAACGTCATATACACTGGCTTTAAGGCTACATTTCACCAGGACACCATGGCAGCGCGGCCAGTTGTGTGGCCATGGTGTCCGTAAGCTACCAAACTAGGCACCAGAGTCGCCATATCACACTGGTCGTGCCACTAAACGGACACGAGGTGAGTAACTCTCTATAGAGCTGTATACATTTTGTTGGTAGCGGCGACTGGTCGCGCCGCCATGGTGTGCCGGTGAAATAAAACCCCTTCTGACAACCACGCATCATCTTTTCATCATCATATTCCTGTCAAACATCACGCTATCAATTACTTTTTTCTTTCTATTGCTAGGCTCACGCTAGACCACTATCTCATCAGATGGTAAGCGATGATGTGGCGGCTTGCTTAGAATGTACGTATTCACTCTTGACTTGAAAAACCACAGTTTACATTAGAAAACACAGACTTCGGCAGAAAATTCCACACCTTAGCTGTACGCACAATGAATGTGTTTCCAAAACATTTTGTGAATATTTTCTTTTTGTTGCTAGGTCCATGCCTGACCTATCTCACTGGGTAAGCATTACATGTGGTCGATGATAGAGCACGCTTGCCTAGAAGTAACTTATTCACTCCTGTCTTAATGACACCCAGGTTTTAACTATCAGAAAACACAGACCTCGCTCGGCAGGAAATTCCACTTCTTAGCAATACGCACAATGAATGTGTTCCCGAGCGTAAGAGAGGCGAAATGCCCACCCAGAATGTACCCTTCAATCTTCGAGAGCAAAAACTTCATTCATTCCCAAAGCCACTGATTATTTTAATTCATTCACTCACACAATCCGCGAGTCAGTCGATTCTCACCTCTAATGACGTCATGTGGCACTGGTGACATCACTGTGGACGATAGAGGCGACGCGGGCGAGTCATAGAACACTTCATCGTCGGACAATAGGTTCGGGTCCCGGCCGGACGCTCCTCGCCAAACAAAACATACAATAAAACCCGAGACATAACCGCCCACGTCGGATATGTCCGACAAACACTCTCGCGTTTATTCCGCCAGGGTCGCACATCCACGACCAAATACTCGCATCTCGTCAGCTCTTCTGTCACCTATGGGGATTGTAGAGCTGAACGAGATGGAGTACCCAGTCGCGAACACACGACCCTGGCGAATAGGACGCGAAAAAAATCGTCGGACTAATCCGACGCGGACGGTCAAGAGAGTCTTAAAAAACACCTCTTACAATATTTCTAAAAATACACCGCATTGAATTACACAAAAATATAAATAATGATGAACCTAAACAGATGTACCAACAGTTTCACCGCGAGATATTTGCTAACCCATCCTTAATTTCGAGAAAAAGAAATGTATTTGGTTTTTGATACAAATTACAGTCACTTTAGTTTCCGTTGAAAAGCTGATGTAACACATTCTAATTTCGTCGTATTGGCAGTAAATTTATCGAGTCAAACTTCTCGGCAAACTTCGCTGAGGTAACACCACAATACATCAAAATTCTCAGCTCAATGTCACCGAGAGATGGCGCCTGTTTCAATGACTCCACATATTGTCCAGTTGCGCACACACTTGAGACTCAAAACTACAACAAGTTTACATCACAATATCCACTAGGAATCCATTTACGAATAAAAAACATCCACTAAACTTCATTTGGAAAAATTTTCTGAGTTTAAACTCAGTTTACTTTTAAGCTAGTTCAATAATTTTAGTTTTTACTGTTTTTTTTTAATGTAATTACTAATTGAACCAACGATTAGTAAGTGCGAAAAGAAAGTGACTAAACTAAAAGCGTTAGAATACAAAGTATTGCAACAACTAAAACTAAATATAATGCAAAAAGTAAGATAGGTACACATAATCAGTTGTAAACGATTTTGTATTTAAATATAATAATATAAAGAGTAAAGAATCTTTGAAATTTTCCGTTTTTTCTCTTCTATAACATGCATGTATAAATCAAAACCTACTGGTGGAATCCGCATGAAAATCCGTTCAATAGTTTTTAAGGATATCGCGAACAGACAAACATACAGTCGCGGTATTTATTATTACTTTGGTGTACAATACACCTCATAATGTGGACAGAAAAAACATTTGAAAAACTAAGTGTACAATGGGCGGTTCTATCTCACAGGGTAATGTAATATCTTACAGTCCTTAGCATGGACTGAATGAAAGGAGATACATATATATTTAGGGGCGGTCAGTGTGTAAATCGGTCTACACTGTTCTTACATAATATCTATCAATATTGTAAAACAACCACTTTTTTAAAAGAGTAACCATGGAGTTTTTTGCCGGTTCTTCTCCATAGGAAACGACCAATTTGGAACCGTGCACTAGTTTCTGACGTTTTATAAGTGCCCATGTAGGCCTATGTAAAATAAAATATTTTTGATTTGATCGTAAATAATATTAACTAATACAGGCTGTAAGGGACAGCCCTCCACAAACTTCATGAGCTTGCTCAGAAAAACTTTTTTTCAGGTAACGAAACAAAAAATCGGCTTCTCCACACAAATTTTTCAATCGAGTTTTTAATTTTAAATGGTGAGGCTGATTTTTTTTCGTTTCCTGAAGTCTTGTGGAAGGTTGTTCAGTTTCGTCTACTGAGCAAGCCCTTAAAGTTTGTGGGGGGCTGACCCTTACACCCTGTATACTAATAAATATGAAATATAAAATTAAGAAAGGAGAAAAACGAAATATTATGGTGAAAGGTAATGCTCCTTCACCATTCTTTCAAGCGACGGTACTAGCGATTGAGCTCGCCTCACTTCTATTAGCAATGCATTCCACAGACGAGCTGCTTTAGCATCAGCTACTATCCAAGCTATCTTTTTTAAGAGGAGGTTCTCATTAAGCGGCTTGATTTGTTCATTAGGATTAGGGAAGCTTTCTGGAGCCCTGACCGCCGGTAGCTGGGACCTTAGTCACGATACCGAAGGGTTATTTAGAGAATACAAAATCGTCTACAAACCTATACAATTAAAAGAAACAGGCAGAAATAGTGCTAACAGATTTACAATCGGATTCACAAACACAACTTAACTCTGAACAGAATGGAATGAATTAAGTAGCGTTTGAGAATTCGAGGGTTAGTTCTTAGAAAAAAAAAAGTACAGGACAGTCAATGTCACACCGAGTTTTAGAGACAGCTTCGTCTATATTATTCAAGTCTATGGCCTCTTTTAAGTCATATCCTCCACTCAACTTAATTCCGACTTAGCCTCGACTCAACCTCCTCAATAAAATTCACAGATATAAAGCTTGATATTATTACTATTATTTTTTGACTGGCCTGTTGGTCTAGTTTTTAGTGGCTCTGACTGCTATCCCAGAGGTCGTGGGTTCGATTCCCACCCAGGACTAATGTGCTGTCAGCAACAGCAGCGGTCAAGCTGGGTCGAAGCCTACTAGGGCCAGGGTTAATTCGAAAGATAGCTCAGCCCCGTTACGAAAGGCAACGAAGGAACAGGAGTGGGTTTTTGGTCAGTAAAAGTCTGACACTATCTCCAGCTTCGCCCAAGAGCGGGGGATGTCATTAGATGATTTTCCTACTGCGAATAAGAAAGAAAAAAACCAGGACAAACGTGCGTGTGAGCACTGTCATTTGTTTGTGTCTGGGTGTCATTTATCTATATGTTTGTATTTAGAAATATTTTGTTTATCAGTTGTCTAGTACTCATAACGCAAGCTCTGCTAAGCCTCGCGTTTGACCACAATCTCACCTGATGGTAAGCGATGATGTGGCCAACGATGGAGCACGCTTGCCTAGAAGCAATCTATTCACTCTTGACTTAAAGACCCCTAGGTTTTAGCTTGAGACTAGACGGCGTTGTGTGATAGTCGTATAATATTATTAATATTAGCTTACCCGGCGAATTTAATTTCGCCTTATGGTTATATTTCACCGGGACCCAACTGAGTGCAAGTGCAAAACAACCCGTCAGTTCCCTGGATGGTCCGGAGACTATGTATTTTTGCTGACATGACAAGCTTGTAACTTTGTGATTTTTCATGATACAGTTATGAAATTTTGAACAGATTCTTTACACAAAAAATACTAGACACGTAATAGACACGTGTAAAACTAATGTTTTATATAGATTCTCTCTCCTAGAGAGGAGGCCTTTTTTTCGATGGGGAAAATCATCCAATGAAAACCCCCGCTCTTGGGCGGAGCGGGAGATAGTGTCAGACTCTTACTGAAAAAACCCATCCCGTTCCTTCAAGCCTTCATACCGGGGCTCGAGCGCCCTTTCGGATAACCCTGGCCCCAGTAGGCTTCGACCCGGCTGGGTCCCTGCTGTTGCTGACAACTCCTTGAGGCGCGCGGGAACAGCGCGCGCCGTCGACGACTCGGGCTTAGTCTGGACAGTCACCGGAGTCTCAACAGTGGGAACATTATAAGGCCGACTATGCTATACAGATTCTATCATGGCGAGTCGAGTGGATTAAAAGATGTTTCCTTCAAAAGGACCTTGTCTAAAGCTCGACGCGTGATTCCGGTCGCTGTACGTCTGCTTACCTTTCGTCCGGTCGGCGTGAGCGCGCTCCGCGGCCAAGAAATCAGTTGTATCAACTACAAAAAGGTACATAGCATTTACACTCCATACTCATGCACAAAATCTAGGAAAAGTATTGTACAAGGACTCATTAAAGTAAGTGGCGAAAATCCAGAGAGTATTTGAAACACATACAATGAAGAAAAAACTGGGTAAGAGCGAGTTGGACTCGCGCAGTAACGGTTCCGTACAAAATTACGTTTTTTTTTGACGTAGCATCTACAGGGTTCAGATTTATAATCAGCTACTATCCAAGTATAACTATCCTATACGTATGCTATAAACTATATTGACAGGCCTGTTGGTCTAGTGTTTAGTGACCCTGACTGCTATGCCGGAGGTCGTGGGTTCGATTCCCACCCAGGACAAATGTTTGTGTGATAAGCACGATCATTTGTTCTGTGTCTGGGTGTAATTTATCTATAATATGTATGTATTTAGAAATATATAAGTATGTTTATCAGTTGTCTAGTACCCATAACACAAGCTCTGCTTAGCTTGGGACTAGACGGCGCTGTGTGATAGTAGTAAAAAAATAAAAATAAAATAAAAAATAAAACCTTGCTTCATGCCAAATTTCAGGATTCTGGGTCAGCGGAAAGTACCCTATGAATTCTGATGAAGTCTGACTTTTTCACAGATTCAAGGGACCGCAGACTTGAGTATATGGTTTTAATTTCAACTCGAAACCTCCACGCGTTCCCGAGATCTTGACAGACCACAAATTGGTCTTATAAGGGTTCCGTTTTTCCTTTGGAGCCACAGAACCCTAAAAAAGCGACACCTACAACGCCACGTAAGAACTAAAATAAGACTTGACATCATAACTCTTAACAATATTGTAGCAATTTTTTTCTTCAATAACATATAACCAAGTGAAGTTTCGCCAACCAATCTAATTAGCCCCTGTACCATGAAGTAATTTAAAAACATTAACTCGACATGCCTGTACAGGAGAACAATTAGAAATGGAAAAATAAAAGTATCGCGTGCGAAATATTACGATCCTGATTTATCAAGTTTTTATATGTCCAAGTGTAATTTTAACATACAGAACACATTTTTAGCTTCGTCTATTAAAATAAATTTTAGAAACTGACACAGTTGGTAATAAGGCAAGCAGATAAATAATACTACAGTAATAAATTAGGATCTTTAAATATTTACTATTTTCCGCATATTTTTTACATATAACAGTTTCCCTGTAAAACTTTCAGAAAACTTCATCATGCCAAGTTGAAAACCGTTAATACCGTCACATCGAGTTGGTTGAAAAAGGGCGACTAAGGCCTACTGTTCACGGACGCGTAGCTTCATAGACGCGACCCGACGGCAAGTGGTTGCCGCTTCATCGACGGAGTTTCATAGTTTACAATTTAAGCTTCACGCCGGCGTACACCAAGCGTATAGTGACGAATACGCGTCTATGAAGCGACGCGTCCGTGAGCAGTAGACCTTAGGCGATTATCACATGTTGCGTGTCAACGCACCTACGCGCGTACTTGCGGAAATGCAGATCTGCATCATCGAGCGCGTTTTTTACGCACTCACGCGCGTAGATCGGTTTTGTAAATTCACGCAGGCTCTGACTCATTGCATACAAAATCTCGCATGGCACTACGTCTCAGTGCGCCACACCTCTTGTCCCGCATCCACGCGCGTGTGTGCATGTTTCTCCGCATTCATGCGCGTAAAATGCAAGAAAACACGTACGGGCGTTTTTTCTATACAAATGGAGATGCAACTAACATTAAAACACGCATTCACGCGCTACGCTGCGTAGTGCGTGACAGTATGATAATCGCCTTACACTCACTATCTCACTACTCAACATTCTCCACTAAACTTGGCATCCATTTTACATGCTCTTAAATCTTTGAACCGCTTACGTCGGATATATCCGACAAACACTCTCGCGTTCCTGCCGCCAGGGTCGCACATCCACGACCAAATACTCGCATCTCGTCAGCTCTCCTGTTACCTATGGGGGTTGAAGAGTTACACGAGATGGAGTACCCAGTCGCGAACACACGACCCTAGCGAATAGGACGCGACAACACTCGTCGGTTGAGCAATCCGACGCGGACGATTAAAGAGGTAATTTTATTCGAACTCCAAACTATCGATTTAAAGGTCGGGTCTCATGTATCGAACGCACAACGCTGCGGTGTGCGGTGCGGACATACATATAATACACACCGCTATTCTAGACGTTTTTCATGCGTTTAAGTCCAATATCAAGATACCTAAGCTTTACTGGAATAACACACTGTTTAAAATCAGTCATCACTTGCACACTCACTCATATTATTACATTCTAAGTAATTTCTATACGTTGGCAAATAAGTAGAACCGTTTGCCACAAAATATATAGATACAGAAGACAATCTACATACAAAGCGCGCTCAGCAACGCACACAGACACCGCTCACGAACACGATATCTCGGCTCATAAGCCCCAGTCGCACTCGTACAGTTCGGCGCAACGCGCTGACCCCTAGCGCGACCGCCGAGCGTTGGTATAAAAAGTGAAGTACATACATGAGATTGACTTCTATACCTATGTTGTTGCGCGTGGCTCCCTACTCCGATTGAGACCCGAACATCGGTTACTTTGCATTCAAGACTGACCGCCATAATGGTTCAATTTGTGTGACGAGGATTATAACCGATCTTCGGGTCTCAGTCGAGTTGGGGAGCTGCGCGTAACCGTTGCGTGTGGTACAACTTATTTGCCGCGTACTAAATCAAAACTAACGTTTAGGTTATAATTAGAAAAATCGAAAAAAAAAAAAACTCAAAATCGAACACTTTCACGCTTCCAATAAGATGACACATTTAAACCACATTCTTTTTACTGTCCGTACAACCGATTTTGACTTTTATTGCGTTGGTAACATGACAAATGGCGGCTGCAGTAGATAGTTGGTATTGTAACCACTTTTTGCTTTTAATGCCATCCTTATGTCTACGGTATATAAGTCAGAATCGGTTGAACGGACAATAAAAAGGTTTGTGTAAGTGTGTAATGTTGTTGGAAATGAAGCGCAGTGTGTATGTACTCACCGTCGCTGAGGACGACCTCTGGTTGGCTGCGGACTGGAGCCTGTTTTGTCTCTATTCTCAGCACACGGTGTTCTGTAAATATTTATTCCACTATTAATTATCTATTCTAGAATTACTACTACTACTTGAAGTCCTCTCAACCTTAGTTTGTTCTTCGTCAGAATTGTTATTAAGTTCTCTTTAAGATTTGATATTTTTTATATTATTTAGTTTATTATTTTGGCAAGTATTTGTATTTTATTATATATTATATATATTATATATAAAAAACTTATTATTTTTTTTTCCCGTTTTCATAATTTGTTATTTGTTTATTGTGCAAACCTACCACAGTGATCTCTTTTTTAACCCAAAGGTTGACTGGGAGAGAATGCCTTGTTGCATTAACTCCGCCTATGTACCACTACTGTACATGAAGTTTAAATAAATAAATAAATAAAAAGAGTAAATTATCTATCAATTAATCTCCTCAGCTTCATCTTGACTGTCTCTCTGATAGACAAGGCCTCCCTCCACTAAATCAACGATCAAGATTATTTGCCTATACTTTCCAATTCTCTAGCCCAAGTGGCACTAATTGGTCGCGCAGGTTTCCCTGAAACTCATCTTTACATAATTAGAACTAGCTTTTGCCTTCAACTTCACCCGCGTACATAAAATATGTCACTCGGGAATAAAGCAGCTTTCTATCGGTAGAAAAATTTTATCAAACGGACCAATACTTTCAGAGATTACATTCCACAAAAGCAATAAAAAAAAACTTTACTTTTTTGTAACATCAGTGTAGATGACTATTTAATTTATAAAACAACAATATGTTTAATTTTGTTAGTAAAATAAGTTAAAATTTGTGTTAGTAGTACACAAACAGATACAAAAATAAAAATGGAAACATACAGACAAGTGGGGAGTCTGAGACAAGATGTGCAGAGAACGATGTACATAGTCGGCCTTATAATGTTCCCGCTGTTGGGACTCAGGCCTCCTATCTAGGAGAGGGAATGAGCCGTAATCCACCACGCGGGCCCAGTGCGGGTCGGTGAATATCACATGTCTTCGAATTTTTGGTTCTAGGACATGCCGGTTTCCTCACGAGATGAAATAAACAAAGTAATGCACTCGGTTGGGTTTGAACCCGCAATCTACAACGCGTAAGTCGGGGCCGATACCACACGGCCACCATTGCAGAGAAAACACACAAAGTGCTTCAGGATAGGTCAGTATGGACTCTTAGGGTCAACTCACACCGAAAGAGCGGCGAAGGGCAGCGACCCGTTTACCGTACATAGAATTCGCTGGAATTCCTGCGGCGCCGCGGGCATCCGCGCGACTCGTTCGAGTTTCTCATGCGATAATAAGTATTATAGCAATGAAAATAAAGTTAAAACTCATATGACACTGAAACTGCGATCCGCTTCGCTGCGCTTCCATGCTCTTTTGGTGTGAGTTGACCCTTAAGCACTGTTGTCAGAATGCTACTGCCACTGACGGAATTAGGTAAGTTATTCATGTACTTGCATCGAAATGTTGATATTAATATGAAATTTCCCATGATTTCTAATGAAAAATCCCGTGTGGCACATAATATTACATTTTTTTTTTCTAGCCGTTGCTGTCTCACTGCTGGGCAAAGGCCTCCCCCAAGTCTTTCCAAACTTTCTTCTCTTATATTACAAATTAAAAAAAAAAAAAAAAAAAAACCTCAGAGATAGATACGACAAATAAAACAAAGATAACATATAATTTTTTTTAATATTTTTCATTGACAAAGATCTTTCTATGTCAACTGAAGTTAACAAGCTTCCTCCTCTTCGTCATTAATGCAGAAATATTTTTTTTGCTATATTTCTGACAGTGTCATAAAAATTCTACTTTTAAAAATTAATCTGGATTTTAGACATAACCACTTTATTTTTTCGCATTAAGATATCAGTGTAAGTACATGAATATCTCTACCTAATTACCAGCTCTACCTACTTTCCCTCTCCTAGAGAGGAGGCCTGAGTCCCAGCAGTGGGAACACTAAAAAGGCTGATGATGATGAATTCCCAGCTCTAGTAACAATGTCACATCGCGCTGTATTTTGTTTTATATAAATTGTGTGATAGTAGTGACTGTCGCTAAACAAATGTTTTTCTTTCCAACTGTTGTGTACGTACCGTCTCGGGACTCCTCCTCGGTCTCGGAGGGCGCGCTGGCCGGCGAGGTCACCTGCGCAGCACTGATCGCCTCTGACTCAGACAAGTCAGTGTCGTCTGTGAACACAACATACCAAGCTTAGTGCGGTGTGCTACTTAGTGTCGAGCCTGGCTTTAGGTGCCATGAAGCACACAGCATGCTGGACGCATTGAGTGACCGGCAGGACTATACCTGATAGGTAGAATAGGTCAAGTAAATAACTAAATAACTAACATACAAATGCATGTCATGCTTGCATGTTTGTTATTATTTCAAAAAACCAAAAACATGGCACCAAGTACCACGCTACAGGTTTTTGGTTTCAATGCCTGTACAGCAGTACTTCTGATACAAAATCTGGTTAGTAATACATTTATTTTTAGTGCCAAGCCTGGCTTTTGACAGCTTTAGTTTAGTACTGTTCGGCTGAAGTCACAAATGGTACTTGTAGTTCGGCGTACAGCTCAATATCCTGGAATAGGTACTTTTGGTACCAAGTGTGGCTTACAACAGTCTACTGTTACTTGTGGCATGTTGTACTCACAGTCGCTGCGCTGCTTGCGCTCGACGACGCGCCGGTACTCGTCGATGTCGGTGTCGGTGACGTGGTCGAAGGGGTTGCGCGCGTAGGGCGCGCTGTACACGGTGGCGTTGTGTTGGTAGCCGCGCTGGATGATGCCCTTGGACGCCGCGCCCATCAGCACCTGCTGTATCGCCATCGACGTCACGTATTGTTAGTTGGAATAGAAATAATAACATGTATATGGATGGAGAGGAAAGCCCAAAAAAAGATGGATGGATTGTGTGAGAAGTAATATGAAAGAAAAGGGAGTTAGTGATAGTTTGACGGGTGACAGGACAGAATGGAAGAAGAAAACGTGTTGCGCCGACCCCAAGTAATATGGGATAAGGGCAGGAAGAAGAAGAAATAGAAATAATAACGAAAAATATTTCACGTCTTGTGTCCTTGCTCTAGGAGATATAAAAACATCAGCTGGAAGTCCCTGGCGTCGTTTGCGTTTCCTGATAGTTACATCCTAGAGACTTATATGCCAAGAATGACGAGTGAGTTACTTCTAGGCAAGCGTGCTCCATCGTCAACCAAATCAACTTACCGACAAGTGAAAAATCCGAGATATCGCTACAAGACCGCCCAGGTATCGTCGGGTTACCTCCACGAAGTAACTCGACGATATCAAGGCGGTTATTATTTATCCGACAACGTATCCTCGGCACTCGCGATGGATGAAGAATAAGTAGTCTCGCCTTTGGATATATGGAGTGTCGTTGACGTTTAACTCGTTAAATATCACTCATTGCATCGTTGCGATAATTTGACTGGCCTAGTAGACTGACAGGCCAGTCAAATTAACCACTAGAGTGGTTAGTGACCCTGCCTGCGATGCCGAAAGTCGTGGGTTCGATTTCTACTCTGGAAAAATGTTTGTGTGATGAGCACGATGATTTGTTCTGTGTTTGGGTGCAATTTATCTATATATGTATGTATTTAGAAATAGGTATATAAGTATGGTAATAAATAGGTATATAAGTAAGTTGGGACTAGATGGCGTTGTGTGAATTAAAAAATAATAATATTATCACCACATGGAACTCGGTTCTTTTTATTATTTTTGATAGATTTGCGCTTGACCGCTATCTCACCTGATGGAAAGCGACTTGCCTTGAAGTAACCTATTTACTGTTGATTTAAAAATTTCCGCGTTATAGCCATCAGGAAACACAGACTCCAGCAGGGAATTCCACTTCTTAGCTGTACGCACGATGAACGTGTTCCCAAAACGTTTTGTGCGTATGGGTGAGATGTCCACAATGTATCGGTGGCGCATTACCGCCGCCGCACGCCTGGTGGTCGTTCATAGATTTTTATAGAATGAAGTGACAGGACGATAACATCGCTGCTGGAATTGGTTGATTTAGATGCTGATGCTGTCGCTGGGTCTTTCGTCCTTGACCACAGTACAGATGAGAGGTTAGAATTGCCTTGTGAGCAGGGCAGGCGTGCCACAAAGTAAGGCAATGCTCATAGTTCAACTACCAACAGCAAAATTGCGATCTAAGTGTGCGTGGTCTGTCAGTTGCGTAATGCGCGTTCGTATTAGTTGATTGCCTGTAGTGGAGTTAAAGGGTGTGAGACAAGCGGCGACACTCGTAATAAAGTATTTACTTCTAACCTCTTTCATATTTTCTGTCTCCTTGACGGTGTGTGTGTGTGTGTGCACTTACCACGTGGTCGCCGGTGTGCGTGTTGACGGCGTCTTCACCGATGAGCTTGCTGGCCTCGTCCCACGTCACGCCCTCGAGGATGTGCGACTGCGGGCCCGCGCTGATCTTGTCGGCGCGTCGGTTCTCTTTTATCTAAACATTACACCTCGTGAGGACTGTATCTTAACGTTACACCGCCCCACCGCCCCTGTACTGTATATCAACATTACACCTCGCTAATATTTTACACACATTACTTATGTCACGCTATTCGAGTTTTTAACCCACTACATATGAATTATAATACTATAGGTTAGACTTGCAACGAATAGTATATTCGGCAGTATACCGAATGCCGAATATTCGGCGAGCCCCCTGACCGAATAGCCGAATATTAGGCAAAAGTATTCGGCAGGATATTAGCGCCAAAACTTGTCCAGACGCGCTTGTTTGTTCTAATGTACTCACCGCCCGCACGCCCGCAGTTGCTCTGCGCGGTATATTTCTAACGCACTGCATGTTTAGTTTTTCGCGTGATTTGAAAATCCCGCGGTTTTTTTTTGTCTTGTAATTTATCGCTACGTCATCAAATAACAATGGCGACCCGCCGCGTGATAAGCGGCCGCGCTCTCAAGATGGTTTTTAATAATTCAAATGTATAGGAAAATTCCTAACTTTTTCCAATACAGAATATGATTAAATTATGCACGTAACTGTTTTATGTACCAATGACTACTTAATAAAAGAAATGAGAACCTTACCCTTCTAAATTTTGATTGCAACAATAATTCAAATACATAGAATCCTAAACTTTTCTAATTCAGAAGATGATTATGTAGGTAGGTACCTGTCTTATGTACAAATGACTACTTAAATGATAATAAGAGAAATAAAATATAAATATATGTATATGTAATGAATCTATTTTTTTTTTTCATTTTACCAATTATCTATAACAAAACATATTACTTAAGTATTCGGTATTCGGCCAAATAATATGTACATAGGTATTCGGCCGAATATCATAAAAGCAGCCGAATAGGCTAAATACCGAATATTCGTTGCAAGTCTAGTATAGGTATTAAAATAAACATATTTATTTCTGTTCAAAAGTTCTTTTAGCCCCTAATAATAGCTCACGTAATATTGTTTATATTTTTACCAAAAGATGGCGCTGTTAGATGAGCGACGATTTCTAAATCGCGGTGTTAAGATTTAACCGCGCGGTGACTAGGTTCGCGATGAATATTATTTGAAATTAGTTCCAAAAAAGTTTCTAAGTGTCCACAGTCCCAATGTTTTTATTTCAAAATATTGTAGGTAAGGGGTTTTAATGGTGATACCTTCATCCATGCTACGGTCGCAAGTACTACAAACTAATTCGAGAAAGATAGTCAAGAATGTTCACTTTAAAACTTTTTTGGAACTGATTTCTAACAATATTCATCGCCAACCTTGTCACCGGGCGGAAAATCTTAACACCGCGATCCAGAAATCGACGCTCAACTAACAGCGCCATCTTTTGGTCAAAAAATAAACAAAATTTTCAACATGTCTGTCTGAAAAGGGCCCGGTGTGCGGGGTCGGTTAACGGCTCATTGCCTACTAGCTTTCACGCGGTGTTTTATGGTAAGGCCTACTGCCCACGGACGCGTAGCTTCATAGACGCGTATTTATCGTTATACGTTTGGTGTCAAACCTATCTCAGCTTAAAAAACATTATAGAATTAATATACCAATGCTTAGGTAAGCATATGAGTTTTGCTTATTATCTCTGAAAAGAGGTTCTATTACTCAGGGCCCCATCTAGCTATTTAACCGCTCCGGGCAAAGATAATTTTCGCCGCTTTTTACATGCACAAGAAAACCATTTAAGTCACTGAAGTATGTTGGAAGGTGGCACATTTTTTTTTTTTTTAATTGAGATAAACTAGTGCTTGACTGCGATCCCACCTGACGGTAAGTAGCGATGCGATCTTTGATGGTGAGGCGCACTAGTTTATTAAGAGCCTATTCACTCTAGCCTTGAAGACACCCAAATTATAATCGGACGGGAAGACCGCAGCAGGCAGACTGTTCCAGTCCTTCGACGTACGCGGTATAAACGACGAGGCGAAACGCTTAGTCCGGACCGTAGAGGTAACATAAAATTCTCAACTTGCCAACTTGGGTGTGGATGGCTAATGACTAGGTTGGAAGACAGGAATAAGTCAATTTTGCCGCCCCTCATTTTTTGCCGCTCTGGACAAATTACCGGCTCGCCCCCCCTTATATCGGGCCCTGCTGTTACTGAAATACTTCTCACAATATACTCATTGCTCCTAATAGTTTATGTCTACACATAAATGAAATAATATTGTCGCCAGGGTCGTGTGTTCGCGACTGGGTACTCCATCTCGTTTAGCTCTTCAATCCCCATAGGTGACAGAAGAGCTGACGAGATGCGAGTATTTGGTCGTGGATGTGCGACCGTGGTGGAAAACGCGAGAGTGTTTGTCGGACATATCCGACGTGAGCGGTTCAGAGTTACTTACTTGTTGCTGTAGCGCCTTAAACTCCTTGGGGTTGGTGTTCTTGGGCACGAACTGAAGAGTGTCGATCTTGACCGGCGTGCTGCAGTGGCCCGGGGACCCATCCTGCACCCACTGTGGCCCATCGTGGCCCATCGTGTTGGTTGTTCGAAGCCATTGCATGTTCACACAACGTTGAAGGTTTTTTTGTAGTACCAACCATTTTTTGTTGGGTATTTCGTTGTTTTAACATAGTTGTGTGGTTTTTGTAATTTTGTCGATACCAGGTTTTTTTGAAACCACGTTTAAAAACCAAATTTCAGCCAGTGTAACCAAGTTTCCGCATAACGGAAGATATTCCAATTATTCGAATAATTTGTAAAGTGTTTTTTGTTTCATAACATTTCATGTTGAGTTTCCAACGCGCCAATTCCGGGTTCACCATACGTGAAAGAAAAAAAAAGAGAAAAAAGATAGAATTAGTAAAAATGTTGCCAACATGTATCGCAAAAATCAACGAATATTTCGCAAAAAAATATCAATCGACTTTCGCTTAAAAACGGGTTAGTAAATAAGGATAAAATGGTAAGGTGGCAATTAAATTTGCGAGATAAAAAAAAAATAGAAAAAAGATTTGTGCGTAGAAGAAAAAGAAAAATAAAGGAGAAAAAAAAATGGCTCAAATTTTTCTCAAATCCTGGTGGAACATCGAGCGTGTACAGTAGAGACTTAACGCGATTCGGGCACAAGCAGACAGACAGGTCATCTCATGCAAGGCGTTCGTAAAGCGAGCTTCTATTTCGTACATTCGTCAAAAAGCATTTTGCATCATTCCATGTCGACTGTCAATGGGTTCTGCTCATACCAAAAAGGACAAGCTTTGAATAAGTACAAGACAAAAAAAAAAAATACTATAAATCAAGTGATTTGAAGAAAAAAAAACTGATTTTATTAACCCATTAACCGCTTACATCGGATTCGCCAGGGTCGTGTGTTAGCGACTGGGTACCCCATCTCGGTTAGCTCTTCAATCTCCATAGGTGACAGAAGAGCTGACGAGATGCGAGTATTTGATCGTCATGTGCGACCCTGGCGGGGAAACGCGAAAGTGTTTGTCGAATATATCCGACGTAGACGGTCCAAAGGTTACAAAAAAAAAGTAAAAACATCGTGAAAAATACATTATCGAAACCTACAACATTCAATATTTTTCTACAGTTTTTTTTTTTCAGTTTTTCCAGTAGCGCGGTCTAGGGAAAATAGGAAGAACATAAAAAAGGTCGTGCAAGGAAAAGGTACTTAGTTTTTTAACAAGTGGCAACATTCCTACCAATTCTCTAACTTCAAAACACTGTACAAACTCGATGTTACGAACAGAAGTCACTCTCGACTCCGTTCGACCAGGGATTAAATAATGAAATGCTGTTGATTCATAAAAAAAAGAAACTTGTCCTAAAATTTTGCAAAATCATTGTGACCCTAACGGTAATTTGGACTTCACAAACAAATTCCAGGATAACCCGAACAGTTAGAAGAAGCTTGAGAAAGATGAGAAGAGAAGAAAGAAAAGATGATGACGTAATTCTGATGACTCGCTTTTATCGAGACTTGTGTGAAAATAGCTGATCAAAGGATTATTCTTCGAAAATAAAAATATTCTCAGACAAAACTAAGTGTTATAAAATGTCAGTCGTAAGAGCGAGAAAGAGAGATGGAGCTATACACGTACAGCATCCCATTAACAGTTCAGTTTAGGTCGTCAAATGGACCGCGTTTAGAGCTCGTGGTAGGACCTCTAGATCCATGTACACTCTCATACATCGATGTCAGCGACATGGTATATTTAACCCTTTAACCGCTTGCGTCGGATTGTTCCGACGAGTGTTTCCGTGCCCTATTCGCCAGGGTCGTGTGTTCGGGACTGGGTACTCCATCTCGTTTAGCTCTACAGTCTCCATAGGTGACAGAAGAGCTGACGAGATGCGAGTATTTGGTCGTGGATGTGCGACCCTGGCGGAATGAACGCGAGAGTGTTAGTCGGATATATCCGACGTAGGCGGTTAAAAGATCAAAGAATTAAAAAAGTTCAAAATTATATTAAAAATACTTCGATAGGTACAGTCTTAGTAATTAATAGCATCCTTAAATCAACTTAATTCTTTTATTCTTAAAAGTTGATATTTAAAAAACACTGAACCCGACTACAGTCATAGAATTACGTCAAAATTAGGTGTTTTTATTAAAAAAAAAATATATCGTCGAAATTACCTCTTCGTTGTTAGCATCCACCCACTGCAAAATATTATTATATTAGTAACAAAAACAAAAATACAAAAAAAAAAACTTTAGTATAAACACGAAAAATAAAAAAAAATGTCAAAAGCATTTCATTATATATGTGTGAGAAGCGAGAAAAATAGATTTTTGTTATTTTAATTTATAATTTTTTAATTGATTTTTAACATATATCTATAAGCACAATAATTATATGGAAGCTTTATATACGCAGTCCCGTCTCGAAGCAAAAACTTTTTAAATTAAAAGTTTAAAATATTGTAGTAAATTATTCTTCAAAATAACACACACATATTAGGTAAAAAAAAAATATCATCTTTACGCATTTTTTCACATTTGCGTACGACAAAAAGTTTTTGCTAAAAATCTAAATCAGGACGAGTAGAGAACAAACCTCAAAAGGGCACACGTTAGCTTCAAGCAGATATTACAAAAAATAATATATTAATATCTCAATAAAATATACTCTTATACATATAATTTCTAGAACTTCGAAGATCTCACTTATGTAAATCAAAAAAAATAAACAAAATCTCGAGAACTGAACTTTTGAGCCATTTTGAGCGCAGCATAGACAAGAAAATGCTCTGGATACTATTATTTTTGCACAAAATCTTAAAACTATACATCCATAGAATATTTGAAATATGGTTAACATAGTTTCTATTTTTTTTTTTTCTATTTCAGCAACAACTATTTAATTATTGAAATTCTCCCATTATTATCCTTAAAACTATACACAGAAATACAGAGTAAAAATAGATAAAAAATATAATAAAAAAGAAAAATATAAACGCCACTACCACAACCTGAGTAAAAATATAAAAATAAAAATATTATAAAAAATAAAATAGTAAAAATGGAATGTCCTAAGTTATTTGAGAGAAGGTTGGTTATCCGAGGAATATAAAAATGTGACTTGGACACAACTCTTTCGTACTACAAAATATGTACTGACTACATCGTTAATTTCTTCTAATTTAGTCTTTAAACCAGTAAATCAAAGCAATATTGCAAACGTATTTGGCAACATTGCGCTATTAGGACCAACTCGACAAGTGCCAATACTTAATTGTGCTTGTCGATTCAAACATAATGACGGTTACCTTCACCCCCTCTGTCACATGAATTAGCAATGAGGATCAATCACTTATGAGCAAATTAGATTTTTACTAAGTACATCGTATGTGTAACAATTTACTAAAAGCTTATTTTTTTTTTATATTATTAAAATCTGTCAATAAATAGTGGATTTATTAAAGTTTTTCTGAACGGCTACTTAGAAACGAGCGCTCTCGTTGGACTGTTTACAATGACGTCATCTGTCATGATTCATGCGACGAACGCCGACCGACCGCGCGATCAACACATGACGCGCGTTTTTGGAACTAATATTACTAAAATTGCTGTATCTTCGTCATTTTAGGTCCAATTTAAATAATTTCTTCACAGTATTTACTGTTTTTCACGCTATATATGTCTGCATACTCCACAAAAATCTTGATTTCACAGTGACTCGTGGAGTGTTACGTAGATAGCATGAACTATTAATTTGTTTGTTCGTGTAATAAATTGCTATTATTTAGTTTGGCGTGTTTTACTATGTTCGTGTACCAGAGCTCGCTAGCGCGACGTGCAAGCGTTCGCTAGCTCTGGACGCACCATTACGAATACAATTTACGTCGTAACATTGAAGTCAGTACATATTTTACATTATTAATATTTGTGACTATGTTAATTGTGATGATGATGATGAAACATTATCATTAAAATTCTGGTTTACGGACTTCACAACATAATGACTTTTTAACTTTATGAGGTTGAGGAGTTCACTAAGATTACCTCCTGTGTCGTGGAAGTGTTCACAAACATTTAAACTCACATACACAAGCCGGAATGCCTATCATACAAATATTTGTTTCGTGCGGGGATCGAACCCACGATACACAGCGCAGCAGTCAATCGCTCAACCACTGCGCCAACCGTATCACCGTCAAATAGACATGGTGGCTCTATAGTATAAACATGCAATTTCTTACATATTTTTCTCCATAGACAATGGCCTTTTACCTACTTCTTGACAGTTCAAAACTGAATTTATGTAAATGGTGTTGAAGCAAAAATGCTTTAAAGGTGTTTTTTAATTATTACAAACTAGTGCTTGACTGCGATCCCACCTGATGGTGCACAGTGATGCAATCGTTGATGGTGAGGCGCACTAGTTTATTAAGAGCCTATTCACTCTAGCCTTGAAGACACTCAAATTATAATCAGACAGAAAGACCGCAGCAGGCAAACTGCACCAGTCCTTCGAAGTACGCGGTATAAATGACGAGGCGAAACGCTTAGTCCGGACCGTAGATGTTTCAACAACGTAAGGGTGTATACTCGCCGTGCGTCGGCTTGTCCGATGGTAGAAATGAGATGGCGGAATCAAGTCATGCAAATCCTGCGCACACTAGCGTTGAAGACACATATTAAAGTTGGACGGGAAGCCCTAAGCAGGCAAATTGTAAGTATTATCGTGAAATTCAATAAACTCATCAATGTTTGTGAAGTCTATAAACTATTTAAAAAAAAACTATAAGTAATATAATGAATTATTTTAATTATGATGTCACCATTTTGATATGGCGTTGAAGTATGACACTCTGACATATCAATACGTATGATTGAAGAGAAAATCGCTATATTTAAAGTATAAAGGATGGAATTACGATTCTTTATTTCGGTGATTAATGTTTTGTTAGTAAAATACAATAAACTAATGAATACCCAAAGATTCTGAGAACATAACTTGATGCAAATCTATTGACAAATCAACAAATCTCATGTCAACTGTGTAAGTATACGGATAAATGCGTATACGTATAATTATGTAAATTCGGCATCATTGTTACTTCTCGCCCGAACTACGTATATATCCGTAGTTGGCGCCCTGTATAGAAACTATATACGGATATATCTATAGTTGGCATTAAATGTGCTAATCGAGTAGAGAACTCTAATACCGCGATGTAGCATTTCGTAGTTCCTACGAGGCGCCATAGATGTCGCTACAAGATCATTTCAGCTAACTTGAAGTTTATCGGTAGATTTAGTAATTAAGTTCTCAGCAACTAAGGGTAAAGCCTCTTTTTCCCATAAGATGTTAGATTCATACGATGTTAACTTATATAAATATAGGCCAGGCCACCTACATACTATCGAAGGCTATATTTTTAATGTTTTTTCCATACTAACTTATTATAATTCTTGATACACTCGAGCAGTTGATTATTTTTCGTCAATGACTTGAAGAAAAGGTTTTCAACAATTATGGCCGATTTTGAAATAGCCAGACCTCTTTAGATTAAGAAATAAAAATGGCGGATTGACATGTTTTTATATGAAAGAGAATTTGAATTTATATAAAAAAATAATCGAATAAATATTATTTTTAAATCAAACCGCCGTAATTATTCTTAAACTAGAACTTATCTGATAAAAATAATCAACTGCTTACAGATAACCCAAAAAAGTATGCGCTTCGGGAATCTTCGTCTAACATCGGAAATACGAACGTCCGAAGATCCTTCAGTTATTATTATTTATTTGTAATATTGGTTGGCCACGCGGAATTTTTCATTAGAAATCCCGGAAGATCCATATTAATATCAACACTTCGATGCAAGTACATGAATGCCTCTTCCTTATTCCGACCTCTGATCGTTAGTTACCGAAGCACATACATTATCAAGATCATCTTTACCTATATTTATCACCAATAATATCCAATTTCTCTGGTAAGGATGACAACACTGATTTTCAGTACTAGGGTGGATGCACCAACACTGGTTTGTATAATGCTAGCAACATTGCTAGCCAGCTTACCCAACTGCTTGCATTAGGATTGGTACAATGGGTGGGGAATGCACTCAAGTGAGCTTTGAGGTTAGATGAGCAGCGTAATTTGAGTCGCTCAAAATGAGTCGTGAAATTTGAATCGCGGAATATTAGTATCTCATAATGAGTCGAATAACTTGAGTCGCCCAAAATGAGTTGCTGTATTTACGTTTAACATCGCTAATTCTTCTAAAAGAATAAATTACTATCTCGCATTTTAAATGTAAAGGTAAAAAAAAAGATTTTATAGTATTTCAAAGAAAAATAAAAGACGTCAAGAAATCTAAGAGTGATGTTAATTTTAAATATTTTTTTTCTTGTTTTAATCACTAAAATAATGTTTTTCCATACACCGCATGACGTCAAATTTCGAAACATGAATTAAAAATTTCCTAATTTGACAAATTTTTATGCAAAAAATTTGTTGTAATGTAGAAACTAATTACGATGTTTAATTCATAAAATTTTAGTTTGAGACATCAGATAATTTTGCAGGCCTTGAACAAACAGTGAAATGTGCTTTCACTCATTATTTTGGAATCGTCTCAATATATATTCGACGCCTATATTTGGGAGCTCCACAAGTCCCCACCCGCTGTGCCATCCCAGGCGCCTACTCAGCCTCGAGCCTCAGATATTCTACCTTAGTGATCTTCTTGGGGTCAGCGGTGCCGGTCTCCAGCACTTCCACCTTCTGGTACACGTTGGGCGAGTTCAGCCAGCGCGTGCGCTCGCCCGTCTTGCCGTGACCCTTCTTCCATATCCTGGGGAGACAGAACAGGAAATATGATAATAACTATGGCTCCTTTATATAAGGGCCAATGTGAAAATCCTGGTTTTAGCATTGCTTATTTTTTGATGACATGGGGGATAGGGGGTCTAGATGGTAATTACTTCAGCAGTATATATTTTTCTTAGTTTTTTAAAAGAACCGTTAAGTTATCAATTTGCACACATCTGGACCTTACACATAGGACCCATCGATATATAAAAGGAGAAACTTTATTCTATTAAAGTTTGAAAAAAATAAACTAATTCAAAGAAATAATAAACAAATTAAACAATAACTTAAATAACAATATAACTTAATTAACACTTCCAGTCGACAGCGATGCGGAGAAGTTTTATGACGTCATATTTAGCTAGGCCTTATGTATATATTATTTTTCTTAACCCCTCGAGCGCCGATTGTACATACGTCTGTACAACTTGAAGACCTTGAAAAACGCTTAATTTTCAATTTGTACACACGTCTGTACGAAACTTATTTGGGCGAAAATGTTAATTTCTATATTATATTATTCCATATTTATTATATTATTTGTTTTTCATAGAAAAAAACAAAAAAATATTTTTTTAATTTTTTTATTTATTTTATTGGTGATTTACGTAAACACGGCAATTTTCCGGGTCATTAAACTCTGGCGCTCGAGGGGTTAAGGTGATTGCTACGGGTTGTTCGTGGCCATTTTCCCGCTAGATGGCGCTGAAGTCAACATTTTTCATTTTTTTCAGTTTTATTTAGTTTTGAGTGTGATTGGAACAATATTATGTAACAGAAATAATAGAGCTGAAATGGGACATTCCGTTTTACCGAAATTAGTCAAATTAAAGCCTCAAAACCCATTTGATTCGCCATATTTCGTAGGACTAATATCCAACTCTGCTTACAGTATCGTTTACACACACATAGACATGAGCGACTAGTTTAAAGTCAAGAGCATTTAGCAAAGTTAACCACTAGATGGCGTGAATTTAAAAGTTATTAGGCTGGACTCTAGTAGAAATTAGAATTAATTGTCTGGGGGGTAAGTTTATTATAACGTCACGCGTTACAATTATAATATGAAATAAAAGGAGTTATGATTACATAATAAAAGGTGGTATTTCTAGGGTAAACTATTTAATTGATTTATTATTTTAAGAATCAAATGAATGTCAAGAATGCAATGTAAGATAGTTTTATTTATATTACCTTATACATTATTTAAAACAACATATGTACCAACTAACAATAATTACAAGTATTTATAGTGACAATTTATGTCTTGCTTGATACATAACTGTTTACTAAAAAACAATCTTTTTCAAAATATTTAGTCCCAAGTCAAGTTTGAAGTAATTCAAAGTATATTATTTACAACAATTATACACCAGTACAAACGCAAGAAATTATAAATCATAAGAAAACAACAAATTTAAAACACAATTTAGAATGAGAGATTGCAACCAGGAAGGTGGAAAATGTTTGATAATGTCCAAGCATCCATAATCACGTATGTTTTTCAGAAATCAGAAAAAGAGTCAATGTATTCATCACATTATGGACATAATGTTCATCATGATGAGCACACCATGATAACCAAAAAATATGATTGTAAACATTGATAATGTAGATTCTAAACAAACTACTATAAAAGTACAATTAAAACAAAAATCATTCAACATGTTGTTTTCACTCGTTCTGAAGTTCTTGTCTGGAAACCACCGCTACACAGTTGCTGCAAAAAAAAAAAAAAATTATATTTAGTATATTTTGGGTGTAACTTTTGATGTGAATGTTGAAGAACAATTTTCCAAAAGAAAAAATATCATCATCATCATCATTTCAACCAATACATGTCCACTGTTGGACATAGGCCTCCCCCCAAGCGTTGCCACATCGAACGTTCCTGTGCGTCCCATTCATCGGTTTCCATCGGTCCACCCTGTAGGAGGCCTTCCAACGCTGCGTCTTCCAGTACGCAGAAAAGAAAAAATATAATATAGACTAAAATTTATGAAAATTACTAAGTAAATTAAAAAAAAAAAGTTGTGTACCTTTGCGGTTCTTCCCGTCCATATGGGCTCGTTCGATCTTGGCAGAAGTTCCCAATCCGACCAGAACATGTATCCATATTCATAGTGCAGTGCAATCGTGTGAGGGCGTCGACGTCTTGGGCTCAGTCCGGATGGTTACTGGATGGTTGGATAGCGAGCTAATGCTCTCTCCACCTAAAGCGGGAGAAATTAACATATCTATACATTTTGCATTTTACTTGTAAACTAGTGTTATAATTTTCCATATTCATCAATTATATAGGTAAGATCCAACTTATACACATAATGATACATGAATAAACTTACCATTTGGCCTGCCAGCCAAATATCCAATTTCTTCATCAATAAAAAGACCTTACAGTTTAGTTTAGTTACATAAACATACTTTTTGCCACATTTTCATTTTGCTGTCCATATAACATATCTTTTGTACGTAATATTCTTTTTATAAAGAATATCCTTGACACAATAAAATTGTATTGTTGTAAACCTGTAAAGGTAAGATAAAATAAATGTGTGTTATGAATATTTTTTAAAGATGCGTTGTCTGCATAGGTGTTTTACAAAATACAGAAATTACACATGCACATTTCTGATTACATTACCATTCCAAATTGACTGGCAGTCAGACGGTCACGCTTATGAGTAGGTAGTCTATAGTATACAAATCATTTTCATACTGCCCTACAGTAGACATTTCAATGAAAGCTACCTATGTCTTCTGGTGTCTTTTGGAATTCTGCTAACCGTTCTTCACACCATATTCTCAATTTATTGTACTTCATCAATAACAACGTCTCTCTTTACTCGTCAGCGTCACCGTGTAATCGAGAATGCACTTTTCTCTAGGTCTGACGAAAATACACAAAAACAAATACTATACAAGACGATATGTTACTTTTATAAACTCACAATTCGAATAAAATTGAATGAAATCATAAAACATAACCAAATCAAATTACAATGGAAATGCATTCTTCTCAAATAATAATACCATAGGTCTGTAGGTAATACAAGAATATTAGAAACTTACGTTCCAAATTACGTTCGAGATTACATTTTGCATTTTTTTTGTTGGCATTTTGAGAAAAATGTACCAGTAAAATGTTACTTACCCAAATGATTTTGATAAAATATTGATTGACAATTAAGAAAACAATAGCTAGTGGAGATAAATCCCTGCAGAACAACCATAAATAATAAATCATATTATTATTACATAATTATGTATACGTTTTGATGTAGATACCTATAACGGAATGCACCGCATCCACGATGAGATCGGATCGCGATCTAATGTAAGTACTAGGTACTAGGTAATGGTAGGTTTGTTTGTCCGTCTAATAATAATTGTTCGTCAATAACTATTTGTTTATGTACTTATCAGAAAAACAATATGATAGGAAATATATATATATTATATCGACTTAAAACTTTTGTTTACAAATGATAGTAATAATATTTACATATTATATTGTCAAGTAAATAAAATTTGGTTTACTTGATATTATAACGAATCATTAACAATATCGATAGGTGATTTCAATTATGAGATGATTTTGGTTTGTACCTAATAACCAGATAAACTCATGGGCCGACTTGCTAATACCACCGAAAGATTGATACTTACTTTTAAAATAAAAATGCGTATTAGCAACCTGTACTACAATACCTTGCAATAATTATATTAAATTGTAATTAAATACATACAAGAAAATAATATTAGTTCAAATCAATGAAAATGCATACAATTCAAAATATACAAGCAATTCCGCGCGTAAAACCTATCACTGCCCAAGCTAGCCTCGAGCTTCAAAAATATTTTAACTCAAGTCGACCGAAATCGAATCGAGCGAGGTTTGGCAATGGGTTTTTCTTAGAAATAGTAGGAAGAACGGCAACGCCGCATTTTGCCCATTGCGAGTGACGATATTGTTGCCAGTAACAATTATTATAAGTAACGCTAACAATTTTTTGATGTCAACAAAGTTTTATATTTTAGTTTATGATATATAAATAGATATGATAGTTTTACGTTATTCTAATGCTTTTATTTTTTAATGTAAACCATTATTATAAATTAAGTAATGATTTTTCAAATTTACAATATCGGTTGCACGCCATCTAGCGTTAAATATTAACCTATCGCAATCATGGCGGTATGAATTGGTTGTCAATTCGCACTCACACTAGTAAACAAATTGTCAAATTTTGCCCGGTTTTCAAGACTGTTTTTCTCAATATATAATGCAAATTATTAACCAAAAAGTCAAATGCGTCAATATGTAATTGTAAAAAAGTGATAAAGTGATTCGTTTTGAGCAAAAAGTGACTATGTACGGAGTATTTCTAAAGCATTAAATGTATGAACAGGCCAGCGGAACAATCACCTTAACTAACTTAACTTCGATGATTCAAAGACATTGGATAACATGGGCAGGAGAATGATGAATCCAGTATAATCACCGGCACGAATCTTGAGCGCTCGGCGTCAGAGTGGGGATCGATTTGCGCATTCCATACATTGGCGAGCCAATCGCCGTAGTTGTTAGATACATGCAGCAAACGCTGAGAACGAATCACGAGTGACGTCTATGACACGATGGCGCGGCGAGCCAATCACTGACACTCCCCGCGTCTCACTTCGTACCACTAAAGAGATCGAATATTTGACTTCTGCGCAACTTGAAGCCAGCGCTCAAGATCCGTGCCAGTAATTGTAATTGGCGTACTTGTGGCACATCCCTGTAATATTATACATTCAGACATTCGAAAACACCTGGCCAAGTACGAGTCGGATTCGCGCACAAAGGGTTTTGCAGTGGCGTGCCTAGGGTTTCAAAGTGCCTTACTTTAATCAATAAAGCCCAATAAAATTTTAATCGATTTCAAAAAAAGAAAAAATATGCAGCACCAGCAATACAACTTATTAGTGTGCGAACAGCCAACAATCCAACTAGTTTTATACACCGATCTATTAAATTTTCGTTTATGCGATTTACTAGTCTGAGAAATAGGTACACAGATTAGGCGTCGGTTTTAATGAAGAAATTAACTGTTTTTTCTGAGCAAAGTTTAAAGATTTTACCTTATCTACGCCAATCAAAACTAGAAAGCATTTTAAATCCTCACAAGGTACAATTGCCTCCATTGTTGTAGGTAAGTCACCAAAACAATTGCATCACTGAGAAAATCTAAGAAAACAAAAAACAACAAAAAAACAATACATCTATTTTCCACTCAAGCAAATAAAACTGAAGTGAGTTGCAAACAGAGTTGCAGTGTTGTCATTTAGGCTATAAAAAGTCGCCAGGTATATGAAAAATCTAGCAAAATGTCGTAAATTTTTTATTTTTAATATATTGCTTGAACATTTAATTTCGTTGTTTTAAAAAGTCGCTAGTTTTTATTGTTGCTAAATCTTAAAAAAAGTTTCCAAACTCGTTAAAAATCTCCAAGATCTCACAACGTCGCTAAAACGGCAACACTGCAGAGTTGGCAAGGTGACAAGGTCACGCATATGCGAGCAACTTCATACGAATGCCCGGCTTAAATCTTCCATACTGATCGATTTGTAGACGCAAAAGGTCCTAACTCGTTATACGGCACGTCGCCATAGGTGCGAAAGAGACAGAGATAGTATTTGAAAGCCCGGTAAAAGCCGGCGCGTGTAAGCGAGATAGCTATATGTAAATGCGAAACTCTGCGCGCGAACAATCGCGATGTGTAGTAAGTGTGGCACACTTTGTGTTATTTTGATAAGAATTAAGCGCGCGAACTTTTAAATAGTTCGGTTTTGATATTGATTCTCTTCTATCGAGCATTTTAGTAAGGCATGCCTGGCTAACTAAAATGATAATTGATTGGTCGTGTTCTATGAATTAGGTGAGGTTTTGGTAGGGCAAGCCTGGCTTTTTGGCTTATATGGCGGGCACGCCACTGGGGTTTTGTACCGTCCGCAACAAAAAACAGCAAAAACATCACGTTTGTATGGGAGCCCCAATTAAATATATATTTTATTCTGGCATTTGTTCTTATCGCGGTAACATAAATACATCATCGATGAAAATTTCAACTGTCTAGCTATCACAGTTCATGATATACAGCCTGGTGACAGACAGACGAACAGTGGACTCTAAGGGTGAGTTGCACCATTTAACTATAACGATAACAAAGCCGTTAACAGTTGTGAAATCGTCGAATTGACCAATAGGCGGCCGTTTCACGGCTTGTTATGGTTTGGTTATCGTTATAGTTAAATGGTCCAACTCACCCTTAGTAAATAGGGTCCCGGAAGCCCAGAAATGGCTAGTAGTAACTCACCCTTGCTTGTAGAGCTCCTCCTCCTCCAGCAGGTAGCCCAGCGAGGACACGGCCGGCGGCACCTCCACGTCGTTCTTCGGCCGGGGCACGTCGTTCTGTGGCAACAGTACACTCTATTAGATTAATGTGCTATGATGGTCTTATTATCTCCTTTATTTTTCTTATAATAAATATTATTGATATTTTTAAATATTTTTATTTTTAACAAATATATATATATATATATAAAAGAAACATTTAAAAATATAAAAACAGTAGTCCACCGATGTCGGGAGCAGGGTCCAAGCTACCGGTGGTTAGGGCTCCAGAGACAGGAACTTCCTCACAATGCGAGCCGTATCGAGGAGTATCTGGCCCTTGATCCACCCGCGCAACGACAGCTTCGACAGATGGTCGTCGAAGCTTTTGGCTATAAGACCATTGGCGGTCACAACAATCGGCACAATGATAGCCGAGTCCACATTCCACATGTCGACAACCTCGCGTGTTAAGTCGAGATATTTCATTTGTTTCTCTTTCTCAGCTTTCACGAGATTCTCGTCATGCGGGATGGTGATATCGACTATCATTGCGCGGCGCGCTGATCGGTCTATCACCACTATATCCGGCTTATTGGCTACAATAGTCCGGTCAGTAATGATAGACCGATCCCAGTACAAAGTGACATGGTCATTTTCAAGAACTGGTTATTATTATTATTATTTTGAAGATGCATAGCCTCTTAGGCTATGCATCTCTAGTGTAGGGGATGTAGTCACTGCGACCTAAATGATCTATTGTGACTCGCCCTTGTTAGAGTAACTCTTTTAGCCCGGAGGCTTCCAGGAAATCTAGAATACTCCTAGATTTTAGAGTTTTAATCTCCTCCGGGCGAATAATGTATCGGCCAAGATGGACACTACGTTTGTGGATAAGGGGCCCGCATTCACACAAAAGGTGCTTAGGCGTCTCCCTCTCCTGATTACAGTACTGGCAAACATCAGTGTCACTCAGTTTCATGTGAAATGTTCATGATGGTCATATCTTTATGGCTGTTAACTGTTCTTCACTTTAAAATATCATGTAGTGGTTACTATGTTTTAGAGTGGTTTAGAAGTTTTTATACTTTTCCTGGCTATTTTGTGTTTAACAAATCATAATAACGACTTGCCTCACCAAAAGGCAGTCGGAATAGAGTGGATGCGTAACGACCTGATTTCAAATCTACCCAACCATTTGTGTAGTTGACGGCGTCAATTTTGGTTTATACTGGCGACAGTAAGAAAGGAAGGCCTGCCTTGCTTTGGAAACACTTCGTGGAAGTCGCGGTGGCAATTACGTTACATCGGGTAGATAATCCCAAGTGTCTGCAGCTCTATGTATTACGAAGGAGTTGCCCAAAACGAAGAAAGCGCTTGCACCCATTCGCCCTGTAACATAGTTGCATGTAGCAGTCTCCCCCTAGTGGCGCTGCCTAACCGCTCGCAGTGCGTCGAGGCTTGCGTTCACGCCGCTCCCTGGTCGTCCCTTGAGGTGGCGTGCCGCGAAGCCGCCGCTGTAGTGTCCAGCTGTTGGTCGCCAGTGTACCTGTGAGCACAGGCCGCAGACTCCTGCTACATGTGGAAACACACCTTGATGAGCGGGTGACGGTAGATGTATCCGGTGCGGAAGCCGGCGTTGTCCAGCATGCGCATGAGCGCCTCGAACTCCTCGCCGCCGACGCGCCACTTGCTCGCGTCCGACGGAGGCTTGCGCGACGCCTCGTAGATCTGTAACGACACAATCACAATTAAATGGGAAGAAAAACAACATTATTATTATGTGATGAAATGCTAGCCCGAGTGAGCAAGCATTGCCACTAAAATGTCCATAAATGGTGAACATACGCCACTCTCGCCGTTGCCGACTGGTCAGTAAGTCAGTACGTGGGTGCGGGAGAGTGCGGGAGGGCCGGCTGCAGGGGGCGCCCGCGTACCATCGAAAAAGTTCCGCTTAAATTCTGCGGCGCGGCGCCACACCAAACCCTTTGAAGTTTTCGTTTCGAATACGAGCAAAAATGAACAGAGCGGTGCAGGTGGTCAGGCGGAAGTGTCTTTAATTGTTTAATCGTGCTACTACACGATTAACTATACCAAAAAACGTAATACATTAATTGTCTAAGATAAGGGCAGAAAGAAGAAAAAAAAGACTACATTGACTGTTAGGCGACACAAAATTCGACGGATCAACTAGTCACACATCAAAATGAATGGTGTCGTCGTAAAATGTTGATATAGTCACCTGTCTCCGCTCATCCTCGTCAAACAGCTGCAGCTCGTCGGCCGGCACGCTCGCCACGCGCAGCTGGATCTCGCACGCCGCCGTCAAGTTCCTAGGGAACACAATACAATATTATTAACCATTGATATATATACTACGCACTAAATTTGGCGTACCATACATTCAGTTTAGTCAACTCAGACGTAAAGTCGTCTGCACACCTTGAACATTACACTATTGCGTCTGAGCATCTTCCACTAGTTTAGCATAGTATTTTTTGCCTTGCCGCGATCTACTGGACTAACAGTCACGATTGACCGGTCGATCGCGATTGACCTGTTGGCCACCCTTGCACGATACGGTACTCGCTTTACGCCAGGCTGTCCAATAGTAGGAAAGTGATGACGGAAACAAGTGTTGGTATTAAAATAGGCAAAACAAGTGCATACCTGGCCTGGTAGAAGGCCTCCTCGAGGGTAGCGCCGCAGCACAGCGCGCCGCCGCAGCTCAGCATGAGCACCTTGGCGTGCGGGCCCAGCGCGCGCACCAGCTTGTCGCGCTCCTCGTTGTCCAGGATGCCTGCACACAACAACGTTCTTACATCTAACGGATGGCTGGGAAAACCAGTTCAAATATAAAAGGTTTTAACATATGAAAAAGACCCTAGATTGTAACATAGAAGGAAACTGAGAGAAACAAACTAACAAATGAATTACATAATGGTTACATGAATGAAGGAGACGGCGTAAAGGTGTCTACACACCGAGCGCGGGCTAGTGGACCAATCCGCGCGCTCCGTTGCGCAGTGGAGCGCGCGGATTGGTCCACTAGCTCGCGCCGGCTTCGGTGTGTAAACACCTTAACGATTTGAACTCCTAACCTTAAGGGGATGCATCTCGACATACATTTTTACTGTTTTTCATACAACTGTTCTTAAGCGATTATGTCGTTATTGCACATTTTTCATGAAATATTTTGGAAACACAGTATCTTGTGGATATTCTCTAGGTTTCTATGGAAATCAATTTATAAAACTAATCCAGTTAAGACCTCTAAAAATCTGCTATTTTGCATGAACTTTGCCACTTCATAATTTACTCAAAAATTAAAAAAAAAAAAACAAAAAAGTACAAGTATACAAGTATAGCCAATTTTATCAAGATTCTAAATAATAACAATGTTTTTCAAAAACTTTTAAGTGTTTAAAAAAAACACGTATTTCCTGGAACAAGTTTTGTAAAATATTCGAGTAATTACTGAATGCCAACAGAGTTTTCAGGTATTATCACTCTTTTTTCGCGTTGCCTTTTCGTCAAACATCACATTGGATTACGTTAGATAAAGTAACAAACTTTTAAACCAAGCTCGATGTTTACGATAAGCGAGTGGAAAAGCAGCCTCTTAAGGCCCAAGCGCCCGAAAAGTGCCATAAAACAATGATTTTCTGAAGCCTACTCCTCTGTAACGGCCAAGTTAATAGGTTTGAAAAAAATATATGTTTATTATAGATTCATGACCAACATTACCAACATTTGATTTTTTCGTACTATTAATAGTTTTGTCTAAAAAAATATTTAGCAATTTCGCAACTTTTCCCTACTCCTTCGAAACGGCTTGGATCTTTAGAAACATTTTTACACATAAAAATTGGTGGTTAAATATTCTTCAAAGTGAACATTACATATGTAAATATCAATCAATATCTCGCAGAGAAAATGGATTTAAAGCGCTTTCCGGGCGCTGCTGGCCGCAAATAAATGCACAGATTTGCGTACTGCCGCCTAGGCAGGTGCGAGAGGTGCGTCCACATAATTTTGGCTAAATGGTTCAAGGGACTATAAGCCTTAAGGTCAATCCATTAGGTTAGGAGTCCAGACCAGAAGTGGCTAAGGACAGTAAAGAATAGAATAACGGAAAGGAGACCTTTGCCTTGCTGTGGGACACTATGGGCTCATGATAATTATAATGTAACCACAACGTAAATAATAAAAATATCAAATATCAAAACGGCCTTTTTTTGCCAACTTTAACAACAGCCACGTGACGTATTATAAGAGCTGCAGATCAAGAAAATAATAAAACAAACATGTTTGCAGGCAATAGATTTAAAATGAATCACCTCCAGGGAAGCCACATGTGCAGTACTCATTGTCAAACTAGCGTGTCTTCAACGTAGTCTTTTTTTCTTGTAACACGCTTCGACTATATTGTCGCTTTCCATCAGGTGTGAAAGTGGTCAAGCGCAAGCCTATCAACAATAAACAGTACTGACCTTGCGGCACGCGGTGATAAGCGATGTCACCCAGCAGAGCAGCTTCATGGCACAGCGGCAGCAGGCCCTTCTTCATGGACGACACGGCGAGCGCGGGCGGCGAGCGCACGTGCAGCACGCAGCGCACGTCCGGACGAGCCGCGTGCACCGACGCGTGCAGGGAGAAACCTGACGGGCAATGGGACCTTAGTGGGATAGTCATCGTGGAGATCGCCCGAAGACATGCTCGGGGGCTGTATTTCACGAGGACAGCATGGCGGTGCGACCAGTTACGCCACCATAGTGTCCTGGTGAAATATAGTTTTAGGAGACGTCATTGCAAGACTGACGTCAAGTCTATTTTTGTAGTTCAGATAGGTGCTGTCAGACTTTTACAGACTAAAACCCACAGCGTTCCTACAGTTGCCTTTTTGCGAGAGCTGCGGTAACTCCTTCGAACTATCTGCAGCATTTTCAACAGCAGGGGCCCAGCTGGGTCGAGGCCTACTGGAGCAAAGTTACCTCGGTAGTATGAAAGGCAAGAAGGAACGGGGTGGGTTTTTTGGTCAGTAAGAGTCTAACACTATCTTCCGCTCCGCCCAAGGGCTGGGGTGTCACAAAAAGCTCCTTCCGCACTATCCATTCCTCACCCTCAACGTTGACGGGGAAGTTGGTGGTGCCCTGGTCCTGCACGGCGCCCTGCATGTCCACCTTGACGAGCGAGCTCGCCGTCACCTCGTGCGGGAGCAGCCCGCGCGGCGTCGTCAGCACCGACTCCACCGCCGTGTTCAGCCGCGCCGTTATCTGCCCGTGGTTACCCGCTGGAAGAAACGCATCACATTAGAATACAAATTAAAATATACAACAGGCCATTGTTATCACATTTTTGTGAACACATTCATTATGCGTACAGCTAAGACGTCATCATCATCAGCCTTTTTAATGTTCCCACTGTTGGGACTCAAGCCTCCTTCTGGACGAACACTACAAGATCTAGAGATGATGATGATGAAGCTACTCACTCTGGGTCCACCCGAACAGGTCGACCAGCCGGTAGACGGCCGCCAGCTTGCAGCGCAGGATCTTCTCGCCCTTCTCGTAGCCGACGCCCTCGATGCCGCGGATGTCGTTGATGGGGAGCACGCACGCGGGACCCTGGGACAACAGTCGGTAATTTTGCAGTTGGTGTAATGACATCTAGCGACATCTATGGCGTCACATAAGAACTAATCCTGCATAGCGCAATCAAAGTTCTCCGCGCGATTAGAAGAAAGAGAAAGAAAGAAAAGAAATATCAGCTGTTCAATACATTAGGCAAACATAAATGTACTGAACAGCTGATTCTTTTTCGCGATTTCAGGTTTGTTCCCATAGTAAAAGTTGTTGGTTATCATGAGCACAATCACGTGTTTAAGTATCGTACACTAATTACCAGTCACCCTATATAGTATATATTTATTTATCCAGCGGCGTTTACTGCCGGCAATCTTATGCGACAATATGAGGATAATGCAGTGGGCTGCAATATTGTAAACTCTTTTGTACTGTTTTTTTTCTTTTCAATATGTATATTGTATCTGTTTTATGTCCCACAAATAAATAAATATTTAAGCGGAAAGTTAGTAACTCACCCGTATGCTGCCGGTGTGCAGACGGCCGCCCACCATCTCGCGGATGCGCTGCAGCAGCGGCGCGTCGTTGCCCTCGTGCATCTGCTGGTCCAGCACGCGCTCCAGCTCCTCGCGGAACAGCTTCGACGACATCAGCGCCTCCACGCGCTTGCGCCGCTCCATCTCGCGGACATCCTGCAATGTTGACAAATCAGCAATTAAATTATATTTCTATTGCAAATTGGGATTACCAAACCCCTTCAGTAATGAAAGCTCTTTAGAACGTTTAGTCACAAAATAGATAGGTACAGAAGTCAATCTACATATAAATCTATATATAAAGCGCGCTACAGCAACGCACACATGGACACCGCTCACGGACACGATATCTTGGTCGCATCTCGGACCACTCGTCGAACAGTTCAAACTCAAACGCTCATAGAGTGCGTCCACCGAGAGTAGGTATGAAAAGTGAAGTACATACATGAGATTGTCTTCTGTACCTATCTATTTTGTGGTTTAGTGGTACAGGGTAGATTAGAGGGCCAACGTTCTTGCGGTCGATCTACCAGATGCGACGGACCTCATCAAATCATCTTCTAAGTATTTATATATATATATCTGTTCCCTCATTGAATGCAAACGCAATGCCGCGAATAGAGAGAGATGGAGAAGTCTCGCAAAAGCCGCGACCAAACTACCAGACGATCCATAACCACGACCACTCCGCCAGGAGTGTCCGACTAAGAAGAACCCTTTTATCCATCAATCCAGGGACTTGAAACGTTACTCAAAGTAACGATACGCATTGTTCCAAGAACAGTGCTGCAAGTAGACCACCACACCACAGCACTTTGGGGCCATTCAAGTATTACGTAAGCACTAGAGGGGTGGGGGTCTTTGCTGTGCTTATTTTTCATTACATGGGGGGAAGGGGGGTCTAGATGGTGATTACGTCAGCAGATAAAAAATGTTTTACTTAGTTTTTTAAGGGAACTAGATTAATAACAAAACTAATATATTGGCAAATGCACGTACCAATGTTTACGTAAGCATGGGAGGGGAGAGGGTGAGAGCTTTGTTCACTTTTGCTGGCAAGGGGCGGGGAGGGTTATTTGCAAAAAATGTGCTTAAGTAATACTTGAACGGCCCCTTTTTGCCAGGACATGTGGAGCGACTGTGTATCTATTTTTACATCCACAATGCAGTCTTCTTCTTCGTATAACTGGCACGACGATGATTCAGATTTTAATAGCATATGGCAACGCAGAGGTCACTTTGTCTGCCTGTCGCAGGGCAGTCCCTGGCCACTGTCGGCGAAGGCTTGCCGACGACGGGCAATGGGTAGCTCGTCGTCCAGCCGCCCGGTAACCGTCCCGACCGAGCCCAATTCGTCGACGGGGGCGCTTAGTATTCCACGTGCGCTTTCAAGGAATGTTAGTAAAACGGTAGGAGCCCAGGAGGACCGATGCCCACAAGAGCTTCAGGGAAACCGTTGTTCTAGAATGCAAAAGGCAATTCAAGGACATAGGTGTGGATTTAAACAGTAAAATTCTGACACGTCCACTTGCTCAGGAGAATTTGGATGATGCCCCACCTTAAAAAAAGTAGTCACTTTGGCTATATATTACACAAAAGGTAGGATAGGAAGTAATCCTAACTAATATTATAAATGTGAAAGTGTGGATGTTTGGATGTTTGTTACTTAATCACGCAAAAACGGCTGAACGGATTTGGATGAAATTTGGCATGCATATAGCCTTTGACATGGAAAAGAACATAGGCTACCTTTTATCCCAATTCCTTAAGTACCCACACGGGCGAAGCCGCGGGCAAAAGCTAGTATACACCACTAATTTTTAATTAGTACGAATACTTAAAGGGCTTATTAGAAAAGCCCTTGTTATTATTTAAGTAAAGTTTCAATAAATAATATTCATAAACAGCTAAGTTATTAGAGTGTTTGTGTTTATCCCAAAATGTCTCTCAATTTATGGAAATATTGTGCAGACTATTATTAGGATTATGAATGAATAAATGACGATTAAAATGGAAAAATACTGCCCGCAGTATTTTCTTCTAGCAATTGTTATGTATGATTGAATCTATGATGAATTTACCTTTTTGTGGTCAATTTTAGGATTTCGATTTTTTCTTCTTTTGAATACAAAAATATGATCAGTAACAGGTACAGATACAGCACATTTTTTTTTTGTGTACTAATTATTAGTAGGGGTTTATAATATAATAATAATAATAATAATTTTTATATTTTTAAATGTTTTTTTAAGAAATATTTAAAAATATATTGTTACATGTTAAAAAATGAATAAAGGAAATAATAATATAATAATAATAATATTCCACAACTATCACACAGCGCCATCTGGTCCCAAGCTAAGCAGAGCTTGTGTTATGGGTACTAGACAACTGATAAACATACTTATATATTTCTAAATACATACATATTATAGATAATTACACCCAGACAGAACAAATGATCGTGCTCATCACACAAACTTTGTCCTGGGTGGGAATCGAACCCACGACCTCCGGCATAGCAGTCAGGGTCACTAACCACTAGACTAACATGCCTGTCAAATATAAGTAATAGTTTGCAACCACGTAGTAAGTCTGCGGCAAGATGGACAGGAGACTGTTCAGAGTGCTAAGGACCAGGTTGGTGTACTCACCGCGTCAATGTCAGCGGGGCGCTGCTTGAGCCTCTCCTCCTCCTCCTCGTGCGACAGCGCGCCCGTGCCGTTGGGCAGCGGCTCCGTGTCTGTGTCTGCCATTGTGGGCGGCACGGCGAGGACTTCTGCAACAGAACGAGAATAAACTTTAAAACGGAGATCACACAACGACCATTTTTAGATGGTAACTATCTTACTGGCTTAATCATGGTCTATACGGTCAGCATCCGTACATTGGACTCGGGCCTAGTTAGTAATTACTGCAAATCGGGTAAAAGTAAGTTTGCTGTATCGTCACGTAGACAAGTGCGTCAGTAGTACGTTTGGCATCGAACTCTCATAACATTTTAACATCTTATTAACATTTACATTATAGTACATTTATTAGTCTTTTTAAGTAACATTTATTTTAACATTTTTTTAAGTAACATTAGATTAGTGAAGTGTTTTATTAAACCCTTAAAGCCCTTACATGGTCAATATTTATACATCAATATGATAAATGACACTTTTACATGTCAATTTTGTTTTCAGTCAGTTTAAACAAGATGACGCCGGTGTTTCCTAGCTGACTACCCTGAGAAGAAGCTCCGGAACAAACTCAGGGGTCAAAATCTCTTTTAAAGTCCATACAGTAAACATATAATGGTCAAATCATATGAGAACACACAGATTTGAGTGGACCTGTCCAGTCAGTGCAAGCATTTGTCAGTATACGTGTAGCTCGATATTCGTGTACTAAAGAGCTCTGGAAGGAAATATGGATTGTGTGAGAAGTGATATGAAAGAAAAGGGAGTTATGCCTTGATCACACGTACCAAATAAATAGGCGAGACAGTACTCTCGGCCGAGTACTCGGTACGTGTAGACACAGCGCCAAGTGCTCGGCCTACCATTCATCTCTACAACTCTCTTACAACACTGTTTCGGCCGAGCAACATTTTACTCTCTCGCCCTTTTACTCGGTACGTGTGATCAAGGCATTAGTGATAGCGTGACGACTGACAGAATAAATAAATAAATAAAATGGGACAAGGGCAGGAAGATGATGATTTATACACCATATAAATAAAATTGAAGTGCTTTTCAATAATATCAAAATAATGTTATTCTATTTTTTTACAAAATCATATGAACTGTCATTAGATCCCTACGTGAACAGGTAATAAGGCACGTGACGCAGGATGGAAGGTGGGACATGGTCTGCGGAGAGACGCCGCACAAACACTGAAGGTCGGAACCGTTAGATTACCTGTACAGATTGTCTTTGCTGCACCCAACCTGGGTGCAGAATCTGTAAAGTTTTCTAGGTTAGCCATGGTAACATGATTTCCAGGCGAGATGCTCTCCGACGGTCGAGGAAATCATCCGGAGGTTTAATCTTATAGCCGCCTGAACGGACATTATATGACAATCACTCTCGCGTTTACTCCGACAGGGTCCCACATCCACGACCAAATACTCCATCTCGTCAGCTCTTCTGTCACTTATGGATATTGAAGATAACATGGAATACCCAGTTGTAAACACACGATTCTGGCGAATAGGACAAGAAGACACTCGCCAAACCAATTCGTCAAAGATCGCATCTCAGAGCTGGTGTGCTGGCCATTGTAATGGACCACGATGCAAAAAACCCTGAACCTTCTTGCTCTGATTGAAAAGAGGCCACTGCACAGCGATATAACAATCGCATTCTGATATCATTATTAAAGAAACCTTATGTCGCCAAAAAAATATATAATGACGCAATTTGAAAGTCGAAACGCTTTGCCCGACCCAAATGCGTGCGTCTCCGACCAAATCAGATAGGCATTAGTCATTGTACTGTATACCTAAGTATTGTAATAGCTATTGAAACCAAATGGAGGGACCGCTTAGTTAAATATAATGAATGATAAATTACTGCCAATAGACCAATGGGTAAGGAGTGGGATTGGCAGGCAAGCACGTCCGACCATTTATGCAATTATTTCGATCCGAATGGAGGTAATGTCTAGTGTGTACTTCCAGAAAAAGTTTCGCATTCACCGGTGCAACTCGGGTCCGGAACAAGAAGGAATAGAAAGCAACCACCTCCTGCGAAATACTAGTTATGAAGATCCCAACCGTAAGGGAAGGGATCCTTAAGCCTCAGTCGCCGCCACGGGAGTCAAAGAGCGAGCCCCGGCCACCGAGAACTTGCGGACGAAGGGTAACAGCTAGTTCGCCGTTAAACCATCCGTTAAAGGCCGAGCCCAAGTCGACGATAGCGCGTTCACCATGAGCACTTCCAAGACATGTCAGCAAAACTTTAGCGGCTCTAGTATTTCCTGTAGATGCCTGTTACGTTTGAGGAGCAGTAGTGACCCAGGGGTAACGACCCCTACTTATGAGTTGAAGGTTGTGAGTTCAAACCCAGCCAGGGACATTACTTTGCGTAATTTATTTCATCACCACTGCTCTCAAAATGTTGAAGGAAAACAAAGGTAAACCGGCATGACCTAGAGCCAAAATTCACTATCGCCCCGCGATTATGGCACATACCCTCTCCTAGAGAGGAGGCCTGAGTTCCCACAGTAGGAACATTATAAGGACGATTATGCTTGTGATGAAGTACAACCTCCCTCAAAGACCAGGCCAGTTTGTCATCCTTACGGCTCTCATTTTTCAATATCAGCAAACTTTTTAACCGCCTACAGGTATATCCGACAAACACTCTCGCGTTCAATACTCCAGGGTCGCACATCCACGACCAAATACTCGCATCTCGTCAGCTCTCCTGTCACCTATGGGGATTGAAGAGCTAAACGAGATGGAGTACCCAGTCGCGAACACACGACCCTGGCGAATAGGACGCGAAAACACTGTTGGATCGGACGCAGGTCACGCAGGCGGCCGTAGGCTCGGGCTTGCGGACAGTGAGCAATGGATAGCTCGCTATCCGGCCGTCCGGTAACAGTCCGGACCAAGCCCAAGTCGCCGACGGCGCGCGCTGTTCCCGCGCGCCTCAAGGAGTTGTCAGCAACAGCAGGGGCCCAGCCGGGTCGAAGCCTACTGGGGCCAGGGTTATCCGAAAGGGCGCTCGAGCCCCGGTTTGAAGGCTTGAAGGAACGGGATGTCTTTTTTAGTCAGTAAGAGTCTGACACTATCTCCCGCTCCGCCCAAGAGCGAGGGTTGTCATAAGATGATTTTTCCCATTGAAAAAAAAAAAAGGTCAGGCAGGCGGTTAAAGTATTAAGAAAATTTGAAAGATTTGCCTCGTCATCGGTCTGAGTCGTAGGTGCTCTGAACTGGGCGCTCGGCTACTGGACTGCAGTAACAATGGAATAGGACGCGGCTATTCATTCAATTTCCGTCCAATCTAGACCAACAGTGCTATTAAATGTAATGATTACCGAGCATTTGCATCGTAACTGTCGGGCCCGACTGGACGACCACTAAACGGTCTTATTCATCGACTTATATCCTAGTGATAGACAAGCCCTTTCATAGAAACTATTTGTTAAAATACTGTAAAGTTAAAACAAAAGTTCGCTTCAGCGCTACATTGCCAATAAGTCATCTAACAGAACTATTAAAACACGCAGCGCTAAGATAGCTTTTAGAGGATACTTTTTTCGCGACCAAAATGTCGTAAGCGCCATGAATTTCGTAGCACTTACGCGTTTCGTCCAACATAGTGTAATGTTCAAAGTGTACAGTCGACACTACACCTGAGTCGACTGAAGCGTGTGTTCGGCACGCCTAATCTAGTGCGTAGTACATATATATCGATGGTCTATTGTACATCAAGTTTGTCTCAGGTAAAGGGAGAAACTGACTGACTGACATATCAAATTATCAACGCACAGCTGAAACTGCTTGGACTAGGAGCATGAAATTTAGCAATCAAGTGTCCTATTACGTTGTAGGCAGCACTGAAAGAGGATTTTTTAATATTTGTCATATTATAGGATGGAACGGCGGTCCAAAGTTTGAAGCCGCGTCTTCAATATGTGTATGTGTCACCTAACTCCTAAATGGCTTGACTGATGTCGATGAAACTGCAAGCCACACACATTTTTGATCTGTGCGGCAATCGAACACGGACTAGTCAACTGCGTCAAACGTGCTAAGAAAATAATAATAATAAACAACTTTAATTTTAAGGTTTTTTTTTTTGTTTTTATGGTGGAAAAAATCATGCATTGACATCCCCCGCCCTTGGGCGGAGCGGGAGATAGTGTCAGACTCTTACTGACTAAAAGACCCACCCCGTTCCTTCTAGCCTTCATACCGGGGCTCGAGCGCCCTTTTGGATAACCCTGGCCCCAGTAGGCTTCGACCCGGCTGGGTCCCTGCTGTTGCTGACAACTCCTTGAGGCGCGCGGGAACAGTGCGCGCCGTCGACGACTTGGGCTTGGTCCGGACAGTTACCGGACGGCCGGACAGCGAGCTACCCATTGCTCACTGTCCGCAAGCCCGCGTCTACGTTGGCCGGAAATCGGGATCAGAATCCCGGCGACGGCGGCGGCGATAACGCCGTTGCCTGATGCGTTCGGCCTCCTCCTTTGCGAGCATTACTGCTTCGCAGAAGTCGGCGACCGCCTGCGACTCCTCCTCGCTCCGGACCATGGCCTCGACCAAGGCCCGGCGCGAGTGGTCTCCGCCGCCGATCGCCCCCACGAGGGCACGGCGATGCTCCGCCCAAGCTAATTTTAAGGTTCATCTTCGACCACATCATCACTTACCATCAGGTGAGATAGCGGTCAAACGCGAGCCTATCCTAAAGTACAAAAAAATTCAAAAGTCGATGTCAAGAAACAGAAGACACTAAACCAAAAACACCGACTTCCGAAATTAAAGTTGCTTTGCAAATTTTTTTTTTTGTATTTTATAATAAACTTAGATCTCAAAACAGTTAATATGCGGAAACCATTATCCAAGTCGTATACAGCATAGGTATCATACCATAACCACGATTATAATACTTCATAATTATAGGGTACAGGTACCCTTGAACGTGGTCGGACAAAAAATCTTACGCCTACTAGCACTGAAGTAATTTCAACCAGTTTAGTGGGTACCGTGTGCCGAAAACAACTCCACAAGTCAACACTACTTATTCGATGTACACATAACATCACGCTTGATTCATCGAAAGGTTAGACAGAGTTAGTGTTCCTATACAGGGCTTTATAAATTATTTATTTTTACAGAAAACCTTAGGTTTACATATACAAAGAAATTGTATACTCGAGGACAATGTTTTATTTTATATTTTAAGTTTCTACATAAGCTTCCTTTTTAGGGTTCCGTAGTCAACTAGGAACCCTTATAGTTTCGCCATGTCTGTCTGTCCGTCTGTCTGTCTGTCTGTCTGTCTGTCCGTCCTCGCTTAATCTCTGTGACCGTTAGCACTAGAAAGCTGAAATTTGGTACCAATATGTATATCAATCACGCCGACAAAGTGGTAAAATAAAAATTGGAAAAAAATGTTTTATTAGGGTAGCCCCCCCTATATGTAAAGAGGGAAGTGATTTTTTTTTTTAATTTCAAACCTAACGTGTGATATATCGTTGGATAGGTATTTAAAAATGAATAGGGGTTTACTCAAATCATTTTTTGATAATGTCAATAATTTCGGAAATAATCGCTCCAAAAGTAAAAAACAATGTGTCTCCCCCCCCCCTCTAACTTTTAAACCATAAGTTTAGAAAATATGAAAAAAATCTGAGAAGTTAGAACTTTATAAGGACTTTCTAGGAAAATTATTTTGAACTTGATGGAAAGAACAGTTTTTGTACAAAAAAGACAAAAGGGTTCTACAAAATAATTTCTGGACTAAGTTTGTAGTATAATCGTATATGCAAGCATTTTTTTAAACTCATAAGTAGGTACACTTTATTGTGACGGACGGGAAACTACGGAACCCTACACTAAGCGTGACCCGACACGCTCTTGGCCGGTTTTTTTCATTGTATCTGTCTGTCTGATAAAGAAATGTATTTTGGAATTGAAATTATTTATTTCAGACACAGTAATGACACAAGTCCATATTATGTTAGCACTAACTTTTAACTATGTTAATAAAATTTAAAAAACAGCCTCAGGTTTTGACTGTCCCCTTCCACTCTATCCGACACCACGCCCAGAAGCGTGTTGGTACTTGGGTGCTATTCTCTAAGAAAGCGCAGCGCTGGCACAGCGACGAGTCGTGAGCGCAGTACATTGAATTAACAACCCAATGCCCCTTTACATTGGATTGTTAATTCAATGTATTGCGCTCACGACTCGTCGCTGTGCCAGCGCTGCGTTTTCTTAGAGAATAGCACCCCTTCTCATTATTGAGTACTAGCTTTTGCCCTACTACAGCTATATTTTATAGCTCATGTCACTCAGGAATAAAGCAGCTTTCTGTCGGTAAAAAAAAAATTTAGCAATCAGAACAGTGATAAATGATCTTTATTTTGCAAGTAGGTTTTATAAAAACACTTTTACACGTAAATTTTTTTTTTTTTCGTCAATTAATGGTAGATGAGGCCGGTGTTTCCTAGCTCAGACCCAGAGAAGAAACACCGAAACAAACTCAGGGGTCAAAGTCTCTTTTAAAGTCCATACAGCAAAACATGTAATGGTCAAATCATATGAGAACCGTGCAGATTGAGCCTGAGATGGTCTTTTGAAGAAAGAACCACACAGTACTTTCAGAGATTACCTCCTACAAACAAAACTTTACCTCTTTATTATATTAATGTAGATAAGTATTAAGTACTTTCTTTCCTTTCTCTTCACCTGAAATAAAGTCAAGTTTCCCTCGGCCGTCAAGCCCGCACCGTGTGACACGGAGCCCCGGCCGTGACCGCGCGTCCGACTGGGAAGCCCCGCGTGCCCCACATAGCTGCTGTAATCTGCTATCGATCCTGCGACGCACACCACGTGTTAGGTCCTTGCCTATGAAATGCTATCATCTGACTGTTGGTAACAACTGTCAAAGGTCTACTAATGACTGATAGGGCTATGCTACCCTAAGTTAAGCTACCTAACCAGACACCAGAGTCACAAAATAGATAGGTACAGAAAACAATCTACAAAGCACGCTCGAGCAACGCGCATATTGTCTATATGTCTACTCACGGCAACGATATCTCGGATCAATCGCTTGGTCGCGCTCATACATTTCTTCTATTCGTCTTGTGTGCGTACGCCTAGCGCAGGTATAAAAAGTGAAGTACATACATGAGATTGTCTTCTGTACCTATCTATTTTGTGCCACAGTCGCCACACGTCCGATCTGGTCGCGCCACCAAATTGGTTACGCAACCAAACGGACCCCAGGGGTGCTATTCTCTAAGAAAACTGACTGAAACTGTTGTTAATTCAATGTACTGCGCTGACGACTCGTCGCTGTGCCAGCGCTGCGCTTTCTTAGAGAATAACACCCCTGGTGAGTATCCCTCTATAGAGCTGTACCAGGTGATACATTTCGCGCCGCCACGGTGTCTCGGTGGAATATAGCCCTTATTGTACCATACCGTTAACGCGATTTAGAAGTACCATAAGCTGCACTAGGCCCTGAGAGATAGCTGCAAATATTTGCCTCGAACTCAGCAACGCTAACCTCCTCGCCTGCCCAAACCAGACACAAATCAATGCGGCGCACGTCATATGACAATAGTGAGTGAAACTAAACAAGTCGGTCGGGTCAGTGACCGATGGGCGGCCGTGACAATCACTTATTTGATGATGGAAGCCGTTCGACGTGTGCCGACTATTAAGATTTATTGACACTTGACAGTGTGCGGGGATTTCTTTGATTAAACATCTTAGATTTGGAGAGCAGCGGTGACGTGTGGTAACGGTCCCGACTTACGAGTTGTAGGTCACTGGACCCGCGTGATGGATTACGGCCCATTCCCTCTCCTAGAGACGAGGCTTGAGTCCCAGCAGTGGGAATATTATAAAAGGCTGATTATGCTTTGCTAAACATTAGAGTATTTTGGGTGGACCGAGACCGAGATGCACACTGGGAATAGGGCGCACATTGCTCGTAGAATAGATGGTCAATGGGTCTAAAGGTTCTGGAGTGGCGACCGCGTAACGGAAGACGCAGCGTTGGAACACATCCCACAAGATGGACCATATTTATTTGAGTAAATAAAGTCTATTATGAAAATTGCTATTCGATTTTCTACCGGTTGCATTTCGGGAAGTGTGTGTCGGAATTACATAACTTATTCCACAAAGTCCGTTCCATCATCGGACCACCAGACAAACGTACGGCGATACGCACAAAACTTTTTGTGAACACATTGTACGTACAGCTCAGGAAAAAAATCTCTGCCGGAGTCTCTGTTATACCCTAATTACTGCATTCATTTTAAATCTATAAACGGCTACATAGATCAAAAAATAGATTAATCTTCAAGTTAATGTTCCGTCTCAAATTAAACATGAAAAAGAAAATATCATATTTCGCACCGCATCAATAATTCAAAACTCTATCATCTGGCAACCCTAAGCCCTAAAATATGCGCTGACGCGTCGCCCTCCACAAAAAAAAAGTAAACAAAAAAGAAGTATTGGTGAAAATTTTAAATTTGGAACTGGCGGAAGCGCATTCCGCGCTCGCCGGCCGTCTATATCGGTCGCGTCTACGGTTAGGCCTAATAAAAATCTTTTTTTATAATTATAAAAAAATCCTTTTACGGGTCGGGTGTAGATTTTTGTTTTGACAGCTGGTTAATGTATGTTGTCGTTTTAATAACATGGTTTCAGCGAGAGAGACTCATCGGGTCTGTGAAGGCGTTGATGTGATGCCGTGTTCGTTTCCACTTTCCACTGTGGGTTATGTGTACTTAACGTTGTCAAGTCACTAATCAGCCCCCCTAGCCAAGTTACAACCATTTTGCTTGCGTCGAACGCTTCGAGTTGACCATGCCCCCTATTCTTTTGTTCAGACTACGTGACTGAGCGTTGAGATGACGTTATTCCCGTACATTTAAAGCTTTCTACTAGAGTTAACGATTGCAGATTAGGAACTTTGCAGAATAGCAACTTTGCAGATTAGCAACTTTGCAGAGTAGCAACTTTGCAGAATAGCAACGGGTACAGGTAAGAAACCGCGCAATTGTAAATATAGTATTTACGATTGCGCGTTTACGGGCAGCAGATGCAGTACCATCGAATTGTATTAATCTTATAAAAAGGTGAGAAATAAACTACAGGGAATAGTGCATAAAATTTTACATAAGGCTCCTTCTATGACGTAACCAAGCACTAAGAAGAGGTTTTTGTGAATTCAAACTTTGTAAAAAAGAAGAACTTAAATAGTACTGTTTGTAGTATTAGAATAGAATAGAATAGAATAGAATAGAATTAGAATTAGTTGAAAACCAGCGTCAGGCGTCTGGCATTCATGCATGCACACAACTATATTTTTTTTGCTTCTTTTATTTTTGATTATGTTATCTAATTAATGTGTTTGTGCTTTTTTCTGTACCATATAAATTATTTTTCTTTGTTACTTTAATTCAGCGGGCAGCGCCATCTATGTCGTCACATAGGAACTAAACTGCAAAATCCCGAATCGCGGTATCAAAGTTCTCCACGCTATTAGAACATATACATATACAACAGTATAAAATCAACTACCGGGCAGCTTCCAGCACCAGCCACACAGCCACAGGACGGGTGTCGGAAGATCCTCCCGCATAGTTTGCGGCGGTTCCACTAACCTCTAAATATTGACGTATCGAGATGTATAATGGAAACTAACACGAAACTATTGTAAGAACATCTTACATTTTTGTTGAATACTACGTCTTATGAGGGAATAAGTATCTCAGTCTGATTTATGTAAATAAGCTTTAATGAACAGTGCAATTTACGTATCTTCAATGCTAGAATGAATATGCTCTTAATAAACTAGTGCGCTTCACCATCAACGATTGCATCAGAGCTTACCATCAGGTAGGATCGCAGTCAAGCACTAGTTTATGTATTATTATAATGAGCTGTTCCACTGCAGCGCAAAGGCCTCTCTTCTCTGTCATTAGCCACTTCTGGCCAATCCTTTTGGTAGGAGTCCAAATCGTCACGCCATCTCCTTCTGTGGCTACCGCGTCGCCGGCTTCTGCCGTTCCAGATCCAGTCAGTAGTTGCCTTCGCCCAATTTCGCTGTGACATGCGGCAGGTATGGCCTGTCCAGTTCGATTTTAGTTTGACATATAGATCATCCAGAAAACTTGCAATCGTATCGCTACTTTAAAACCAGTCAAACGTGGTGAATAGGAAAGCAGGGGTGAGTAGAATCAAAATTTTGAAGTTTTTTCTAGCATTGTAATATAAAAATGGGCAGGACACATTGCACGCAGAACGGATGGTCGATGGGGACGAAAGGTTCTGGAGTGGCGACCACGTACCGGAAGACGCAGCGTTGGACGGCCTCCAACAAGGTGGACCGATGACCTGGTCAGGGTCGCGGGAATCTGATGGATGCGTGATGCACAGGACCGGTCGTTGTGGCGACGCTTGGGGGAGGCCTATGTCCAACAGTGGACGTCTTTCGGCTGATATGATGAATATAAAAATAATGGAAGCTTTGCTGAAAATCGATATTAGGAGAAATTAGTGAAAGTCCTAATCAAAGTTCTGTTTCTATTCACCACGTTTGACGGTATATTATAATTTGAAATAGCATGTTGTTTTTATCAAAGCTCGATTGTTAGGTAACCAGTAACAACACTGCCTACCCCAGAACACCTTAATCCTAACCATAAGCGATCGGCCAACATTTCGATATCGGACCACTAAATAAAGAAATCACAAAAGAGTCTGTATAGTCATACTAGCTGACTCGGCCACGCGTTTCTGTGGCTAAACATAGCAGCGCCATCTATTGATTACTTACTCAACCCGAAAGGTATCGACATCTGTTAGAATCATTTGGAGTTAACAGATAATTGTGACTGTCAAATAATAACAGACAAATAATTAGCAATAAATTAAAATTGTGACTATAATTTGAGATTTAAACTATCCTATCTCTCAAGTTGGATCGAACTGCACATGGTGTGCGAATTTTATTATAATCGGTTAAGTGGTTTAGGAGTCCATTGAGGACAAACATTGTGACACGAGATTTATATATATTAAGACTAGCTTTTGGAAACTATGGCGAAGACTTTTGAGTAAGTTCAATTATAATTTATGTGTCTTCAATGCTAGAGCTGGAGTTGGAGAGCAATGGTGGCCGAGTGGTAACAACTCCGACTTACGAGTTGTAGGTCGCGGGTTCGAACCCAGCCAGGCGCATTACTTTGTGTAATTTATTACACCACCACTGCTCTCAAAACGGTGAAGGAGACCATCGTGAAGAAACCGGCATGTTCTAGAACCAAAAATTCGAAGACGTGACATTCAACAACCCGCACTGGGCCCGCGTGGTAGATTGCCTCTTCTAGAGAGGAGGCTTGAGTCCCAGCAGTGGGAACATTAAAAAGGCTGATGATGATGATGAATCATTATCCAAGTCGTTTAACTTTTCAGACAGACTCTAGCAGTATCCTCCTCTCACGAAAGATCATAAAGATATAGGCTCTCAGTACTTAGCTGTACATCCCCAAGAAACACACAGCGTGGTACTTCTGCACCATCTCGTCGACAGTAAGAAGGCTGGCCCGCTTGCGCCTACGCCGGGTCAACGACCCGTGAGTCACGGCCTCACTGAGTAGGAGTAAAGTACATTTGCTTAAGAAATAAGAAGTAAGGAAGTCCGAACAGTTTACGTAAGTTTTTGTAAAGTAAGTACGTTACTGGCATTTAAGGCTTTGCAAAAAAAAAACCTGATTTGTCTCATAACTTTTTTTTATTGACACCTGATGGTAAGCGATGATGTGGTCGACGATGGAGCACGCCTGACTAGAAGTAACTTATAAAACTAACTTAAATAAAAACTAGTGCTTGACTACGATCCCACCTGATGGTAACCATTCCTTGCTGTCACTGATGGCTTTTTATTGGAGTGAAAAATCATCAAATAAACTTCATCCGGCTCTGGAAAGAGTGCGAGGGAGTGACAGACTTTAACTGACTTAACTCACCTGTGTTCTTTCAGCCCTTTACGTTCGCGTTGACTCTTTCTAACGATCCCTCAAACTCAAAATTATTTATTTCACATAGGCCTTCTGAAGCATCGCTTACCACGTCACCTGATGGTAAGCGATGATGTGGTCGACGTCGGAGCACGCTTGCCTAGAAGTAACCTATTCACTCTTGACTTAAAGGCCCCTAAGTTGTAGCTATCAGGAAACACAGATTCAGGCAAGGAATTCCACTGCTTAGCTGTACGCATAATGAATGTGTTCCCAAAACGCTTTGTGCGTATGGGTGGGATGTCTACCATGTACCGGTGGCGCAACACCGTACGTCTTCTGATCCGATGATGGAACGGACTTGGCAGATTTAGATTGTGCAATTCCAGTGCACACTTCCCGAAATGAAAACGATAGAAAACCGACGGGCTAGCAACTCGGCGGCGATGTTCAAGGCTTTGGAGCTCCGACTCTACAAACGCGAACAGAGTCGCAGGCAAAGCAAAATGTATAAGAAACATGATCTGTTCTCGACACCATGGACCGTACAAGACATTATCGTCCACCTACTAGCAGCCGAGTTCACGACCCCGCCACAATGGCCGTTTCATCGCGTTAATTAGTATAATAAGGTTAATATTTGGCCGCATGCCAACGTGAGTCAGGACTGAATAGACCATTCATTCGACGAGCCGTGTTGGCAGAACCAACTAGTGGCGTTTGCGCCACTTTGTAAAACAAAAGGTGCTAAAGATTTGCGAAATACATCTCAGAGAATCGTTTTAGTTTACAAACGTATTTGGCACGTTGATCTTTTTAAGGCGAGTGGCGTAGTTCAGCTCCGGTATAAAAGTTCTCCTCGTGATTTGAACATATACACAACAGTTCGAAATTAAGTATCGGGCAGTTGCCCGGACCAAACACAACACCCGTCTGGTCGGATCTCCTACCCTTTCAATGGAGGTTAAACTTATAATAATAAAAACTGGCAAAGTGCGAGTCTGCCCAATTGCTGCTCAACTTAAATGGGACAGGGCAAGACATGTCTGCAGCATGTCTAGCGAACTGTGGGCGCGTAAAACGCAAGATTGGTACCCGGACACAGCAACGCGGGGCCGAGGCAGACCACGAAGGAGATGGCTTGACGACCTGGATGGCTTTCTTAAGAATTGGAATGAGAAAGCGAGGAACCGTGATCGTTGGAAGGAGTGGAGGGAGGCCTTTGCCCAGCAGTCGGACAATGTGGACGAACTAAAAAAAAATTCGAGTCGGATAAACACAATTCTCCCTAGCCGCTAAACACAGAGCTGATGGTGTGGTATCGCAATGGAGGCGGTGGTGCAGGACTCGACCGAGACACGACCACTACCACTCTGTCAAGCAAGACTGAGAAGAGTCAGTCGGACTCGTACAACGAATGGAACCCATGCTAAAATATTAAAATCAAGCGACAAAATTACATTTCTTGCATGAGACCTGGGTCCTAGTGAGCAGTGGCGCCGAGTGGAAACGGCCCTGGCTTACGAATTGTAGGTCGGTTTAAAACCCAGCCAGGCGCATTAATGCTCTCAAAACGGTGAAGGATAACATCGTGAGGAAACCGGCATGTCCTAGAACCAAAAATTCGAAGACATGTGACATTCACCAACTCGCACTGGGCCCGCTCCTCTCCTAGAGAGGAGGCCTGAGTCCCAGCTGTGGGAACATTAAAAGGCTGATTAAGCAAGAACGAATCGGACTCGCACAACGAAGGGTATAACTACAATACCTATTAAAATCGAGCGACAAAATAACATTTATTGTATAGGAACCCCTTTAATTCATTGGCGTTTGAGTGTTCTCTCTTTTTTCGAGTTGACTCTTTATCAAACATTGCGTTGGGCGAACCAATAAGTTTTTAAACTATGCTCACTTTGACGAAAGACACCGCTGACCACCGCTAAGTTCATTTTTGCTTGGACTTAAAACGAAAACTTCAAAGGATTTGGTTTGGCGCCGCGCCGCAGGATTCAAGCAAAAACTTTTTTTGGTGATCAGACAGAAATGACCGCTATGGTTAAGCGGGCATAGGGTCGCGTTGGAACCGTAAAAATGTTAAACGATATTGGTATCACATATATCCACGTCAGGTATAACTGATGGCATGGTGCCGTCCAATTAATTACCACATTCAATGGTGTCGGGGCTGTCAATAGCGTTTGCGATGAGGTCACCGTATGGGTGCCGCGGTCATGCGGCGGGCTTGTCCGCCATTGAAGTATTGTGTTGCCATGGGGATGGGCCCACTGTGTGAGGAGGAGTGTTATGTGGTATTGACTGACTGCCTGGTTGGGTTAGTGATCGCAAGTGGTACTGGTGAGCATTGTGAGTCGATGCCTAGGTCGGGTAAAAGTAAAAAAACCAAAGAATGAAATGATAATACTCATAGTAAAAATACCTAATAATTGCGGCGCCTGACCTTTACAATGATGTGAATGAAATAAATAGCTAGCCTATACAGGGTGTATATTTGAGATAGCCGAGACTGGATTTATAGTTTTTCTGCTCAAACTTAAATTGGTCCTGAATTTTAATTCTTATTAGAAACAGGTCCAAACTTAAGGTTTACCAACGTGCTATGGAACGCAGCATACTAGGTGCAAAAATAACGGATCGCGTTCGAAAAACTACACTGCGCTACAAAACGCAAATCATTGACGTGGTTCAGAATGCTGCCCAACTTAAGTGGGACTGCGCTGGAAATGTCTGCCGTATGCCGATCGAGCATTGGATAAGTAAAATGCAAAATTAGTACCCTGAAATCGCACGACGGGATCGCGGCAGACCAAGAAGGAGATGGCGGGACGACTTGGATGTCTTCCTTGGGAATAGAGAAGTGGCTCAAAACCGGGAACATTGGAAAGAATGGAGGGAGGCCTTTACCCAACAGTGGGACAGTATGGGCCAGCTATGGGAATAATAATTAGTAACAGGACCGAATGATAGCAAGAAACAGATTCAATTAAACTTATTTTCTTGCCAACTGTTTTTTTAGTTAGCTTTTACAGTATAATGTCAATGCAGTCAACATTCTCTTTCATCCGTAATGGCTAAGGTACCTACACGTATTGCCCCATCAGTAAAATCCAGCCTGTATGTATCTACCGTCACTGGTTAGAATTACAAATGACACACGATTCCCCTGATCGCCCGGGCGCAGCGGCCACCGACCTCGGTTCGACCGACCTTCGCGACGGGGGTAGTTCGACAATCGACACGTGACGTCATCATCGCCGTTTGGGGAGCCTTTCTTGGAAACTGTTTCTTTGTTGTAGAGTAAATTGAGTTTTTATTTTTGAAAGGATAATATACGTGAAAAGCCGAGTGTTTTGTACGTAAATTGCTTGATTTTTATTCAAAGAGTGTGTTTTTCATCATACAGGTGATTTTGTGTAATGGAAAAAAATTAATGGAATGACTACAGAGATGATGAGTACTAGTAATATCTGCTGGGCACAGTTTACTTGGGGTCTCCTAAGTAAACTGTGCTCAAGTCAGGAACCTATAGGATAGTACACAGAAATGCTTAAGGTTTCGGATACGAATAGGCTACGCATGACATCAGAGTCTATGCGTGTTACGCAGTATTGATTAGGAAATATTTTAATATGTAGCGTTGTCCCGTGCTGGGCGCCAATAGTTATATTGGCGCCCAGCACAAACTAGTTTTAGCAGACTGACAATCCTCATAATTTTAAAGAAAGTTTGCATTTGCAAATTGTCGCTGAGATGATATTGCGTGGTTAATGTTTTTTGAATACGGGAATTGGTCTTTACGTAATTACGTTCAAAGGATATTTATAATTTGACAAACAATTTAATTGATTAGAGTATAATGCGAGCATAACTGAAAAAAATGTGTTTACTTCTTGTGAATCAAAACAAATATTACCATCAATTGTGAATCATTTCTTCCACTGAGCAACCTCGGCTTAGGCAATCAAATTAAGAGCTTATTTATTATACATTAACGACTGAGTCGAAATGATCAGAAATTCCTTAAGTACTTATATGATTGGCTTTAGTGAGTTTTATCCTCTCCGACTTCGAAAAAACGTTCAGCATTCGAAAAAAAAATGCTATGTTATCTCAAATATCGTAACCGAAGAGTAAAGTGTGAAATCTTTGTTTCTGAATCTGTAAAATGAGCATAATATAAGCATTGTTTTTCACGAAGTAAAGTAAAAAGCTAGGACAAACAAAGGACTTTTATTTGCGGCGACGGCAGGACGGCGAATGAACGCGTGCGTGCCGTATTGATTTCCCGCCAGCTTACTGGCGCCCGCTTGGGCCAAGTTTTTATTACCGTTTGCGACTCTTTTGTTCCGACGCTATTAACTTCTATTGCTAGATATATTCCCGTTCTAATTGGATTCTGTTAGGTCTGGTGTGGAGTTCAATTACATTGGCATCATTATATACAGGTGAAACCACAAAAGACTACGTGCTTTGATTTGTGTAGCCAATGAGTTTTATAACATACTAGTTTCAGCAAGCGACTAAGCAAGTGTAATAGTAGTTTTTTCCGAACAAACTTTAGAATCCCTTTCATCCTCTTAGAGACTGAATTTTGGTCATAAATCATCGTCACAATTATCATTAACCACTGCTAGGGAAAAGCATTTCAGTCACCCCCTCAATACAATAACTAGATTACTTGTAATAACAGAGAAACGCATCGTACTATCCGCCATCAATCTACCCTCACCAATAACGAGAACTGTATACAACCATAAAATCGACACTATCCCTGTTTTAATCTCAAAAAGCGGGTAGTACGACAAAACAAAGGCTTTGTCTGATACGGCACGTTCACCCCAATTCTGCGGCGGATATAGGTCAGTTATGTACGCAGTGTCTACTTGAGGGTAGATGTACTTTCGTGTTGCTACCCGCCCTAATACCTGACGTTGACGACGTAATATTTCTGCGCGGGTTTCGCACTTTAGGTGGCGTGACGTCATAATTAATACTGAGCGGAAGTTTAAAAATAGCAGCAGCAAAAGTTGAGGATTACAAGTAGTGGAATACAAATTTTACGAATATTTTTGTATTACTACCCGCATAAGCACAGATATTTGACGCATAAAAATTAATATTTCTGCAGTATTTCTGTACTTCGAGTGACGCCTTGATTCTTCTGCTTGTGATTTAAAGTAGTGCAAGTGATTGAAGAAAGGGTACAGATTACAAGTATTAGAATAATAATGGCACGTATTCTTTCGTGTACCACCCTAGTACTTGGTGTCATCTGCTCAATATTTGTGCGAATTTCGCACTACAGGTGGCGAGATGGCGTGACTTTATGAGGGAGTGTCTAAGTAGCGTTACTGACTTACAATATGAGGAGCAAGTGAATGTGTTATACGACGGAATGAGGAGTTTATGACAAGGAGAAAAGATGTCAACTGAGGAACGTATAAAATTATTCGAAGGGAACATACTCCTGGGACAAAAAGCGCTGTGCTATTCCAGGATGTACTCCTCCTCATCTAATTTCCCCTCATCTAATTTCGTTCGAGCATGAAGGAGAAACCTACTCGACAGTCATCCTTTTGCCTTTAAAATATTATTGTAATAAATCGTCTAATCAAACCGGCAGGGCTTCTGCGGGATAGGTAAGCCACGGTAAACAGCAAGTCTTTTAGCATCAGTAGGGGCCTAGCTGAGTCGAAGCCTATTGGGGCAAGGGTTAGCTCCGAAAGGTAGCTCGGCCTCTATGTGAAAGGCAAGAAGGAACGGGGTGGGTATTTTAGTCAGTAAAACTTTGACACTATCTCCCGCTCCGCCCAAGGCCGGGGGATTTCATTTAGATGATTTTTACCAACCAAAAAAAATGTCTTAGCATAAAGACGCAAAAATATGAAAACATTACAAAAAATTGAGGCAAAAAACGCGCCTACAAGTATGAATCTAGTCATATCATGCTAGGACGTCGTAATGCGGGAGCTTCCGGTGAACGCCTCGAACTGGGCGGGAAGAGTGGGTAGTTCTGTATGTAGCGATGTCACGCGAAATAATATGCTAATCATGTTGTGGATTACTCCTGACCTCATTTTGTGACCGACATTTACACATAAAATATCACTTCCTGAAGAAGTTGGGCTATGCAGAAACTAATTTGAGTGTTTTCTGTGATCTTTGAGAGCAATGGTGGCCGAGTATGACAGGCGCATTACTTTGTGTAACTTATTACCACTGCTATCAAAACGGTGAAGGAAAACATCGTGAGGAAACCGGCGTATCCTAGAACCAAAAATTCGAAGACATGTAATATTCACCAACCCGCACTGGGCCCGCGTGGTGAATAACGGCCCATTCCCTCTCTTATATAGAGTACGCCTGAGTCCCAGCAGTGGGAATATTAACAGGCTGATTATGCTGTGATCTTTTGCAGTCGCTCAAGTCTTCTCTAAGCAAAGGCGTTTAATTTAGTGTTTCAAACCAATCTAGGCCTTATTGCCTATGGATAATAGTCTTAATAGAACATAAGTTAAACAGGATTTCTTTTTAATTAATATCTAGGGGATGTACTACTACTTACTCCATTCTAAGCCCCATGACATACACCCAGACTAAAAACTATCGTATATGCTATTCCTGGACATAATCTAGCCTAGTTTCTATTTTTTCGGTGTGTAAATATCATCCAAATGACATCCCCCACCCTTGGGCGGAGCGGGAGATAGTGTCAAACTCTTACTGACTAAAAAACCCACGCCGTTCCTTCTTGCCTTTCATACCGGGCCGAGCCTCTCCCTTTCGGGAACAGATGGTCTAGCCTGGTGCCAAATTCGCAAGTCGTTTGAATATGACAGACTAACAAACATACAAACTGTCGCCTCTGTAATATTAGTGCGACAAACGCATTTGAAAGTCCTGAAATGATAAAATCTAAATAGAACTACACTAGGACAAAGATCTCCAAACAGAACTTCATCTTCCTGAAAGGGCTCATAAAATACAACGCGCAAATACAAAGGCAGAGCCATAGCTACAAAACAGATTGGTGCAGAAGTCAATCTCATATCATGTACTTCACTTTTCATACCTACGCTTGGCGGTCGCGCTAGGGTTGCTTATTTTGGCTTATGCAAAAAAAAAAAAATATATCGTGATAGAGACGTGAACTGGTAGCTTAGAAAATGACAATTCACCGTTTAACCTTTCGAATCCTGTAATTAGCGACACAATACAAAGACAATGAGAGAGCGAACGCCGGCGTTTGCTTGGGGGTTTAATGATGTCGAATTTAGGACCTGTGCACACATTACACAACGTTTTCTAAACGCACCGTTGACGCGCCCTTGTAGCTATACAGACGCGATACGCACGACTCAGACGCAGCCCGTAGACCTGTAATGGGATAAAAGCGCGCCGTCGACGGACGTTTCCAAAACGCGCGGCTACGGCGCGTTTAAATAACGTGGTATGCACAGCCTCTAAAAAACCGCCCACGGAAAAGATGCAATAACTTATTGTTGCTCCTTTTCTGCACAAAAAAAGCTCTCAGACGCGTGTCTCAAGCGAATGGGACTCGCGCTGCATGAACGGTGTCTATGTGTGCGTTGCTCGCGCACACTTTGTATGTAGATTGACTTCTGTACCTATCTCTCTTGTGTGCCATAGCGTATAATAAACTGTATCCACCTGACACGCCGCCACGCAATTCTCGATCGTAAATTATGCATCGTAAAATTCAAATTACCTTTCTATTTACTGCGAATATGTAGGTTTACGAGTTCGCGTTATGTGGGTAGTATTGTTTATTGTGATAGAAATGGTGGAGATGATAACTGAGTTGAAGGATCTTTCAGGTTTGCTAGCTGCGGTTAGTTTGAGGATGGGTGACAAATTTAGTGGTCGCCACTCCAGAACCTTTCGTCCCCATCGACCATCCGTTCTGCGTGCAATGTGTCCTGCCCATTGCCACTTAAGTTTGGCGATTCTTCGAGCTACGTACCGGAAGACGCAGCGTTGGTCGGCCTCCTACAAGGTGGACCGATGACCTGGTCAGGATCGCGGGAACCCGGTGGATGCGTGATGCACAGGACCGGTCGTTGTGGCGACGCTTGGGGGAGGCCTATGTCCAACAGTGGACGTCTTTCGGCTGATATGATGATGATGATGACAGTTTTAGTCAGTCTTCAAAATATTCGGACACGTTTAAGTATACAAGTTTATCGCCACAATAAACATGTAGAATAGAATAAACTTTATTGTATAACAAAACAGTAACAAAACTTAATCAACGTAAATCTACGAGTAAATAAAAATCAATGCCACTTTTCGTTGTAATTTTATAACTCAAGACCAAATTTTTAGGCTTTGTTCGGACTATTTAGTTGTTGGTTTCTGTGAAGTTAGGTAGGGTATAGTAGGGTAGAGTAGAGTATAGTAGGGTATAGTAGGGTGGATTAGGGAAGAGTGGGAGCGAAGCCGCGCGAGCAAAAGCTAGTAACTTATGTAAATGAAAGAGATAGTACAAAAACTTGCAGCGATATTTATAGCGTAAATAAATTTAAAACGCCTGCATCGCGGTATCAGAGTTCTCCGTGCGAAATCAATTATTGGGCAGTTACCCGGACCAGACATAACACCCGTCTGGTCGCAGATCCTTCCATTTCAATGGAGATAAATCAATAAAACCCTCGTAGCTGCCTAGCGACCAAGCGGTCCTTGCGGTAAGGAAGCCATACAAATTAGACAACCGCACAATATTTTTTTTCCAAATGCTTGATATAAAACAATCATGAAGTACATATTATCAAGCTCATCAAAACCAAGCGGCCATATGCAATGTTATGTCATAAAAAACACATGTACTGACACAAACGTCCATATAACACACAGCCATCTTTACACGCGTAAATAGTGTCATTAGTTTCAACAAACGAGGCATACGGTCACGGAATAGGTAGTATATGGAACTATAAGTCAATGAGAAATAGACGATATGAAGTGACATTTGAATTTGACCTTATTGTTTCTACACTAGATTTTAGTACCAATTGCATTGCCGTTCATTGTCTTGGTAGGTAAGTTTAGGAGTGGCTCTAGAGCTGCAAGTGGGATTCAATCAGTAAAAGTCTGACGCTCCGTTTCGCTCCATCCAAAGCATAAAAGGTTATTTTGATTTCTTACCCTCAAGTAAAAAATCTTAGACCGTTGCCAACTCACACCTATTTCACCTATTCTATTCACATCATTATCTTTTGACTATATTAATTATATTTTTGTTTTGTGTTGACATTATCATAAGTATTGATCTCTGACACATTAAGTATCTTACTCACAAAATGTTGAAGTTAGTACAATTTTACATGCATAATTTAATAAAACACAATTTACTGGGCATTCACATGACATCACGAAATGTATAATTGATTGTATTGTGTTCTGCAAAAGATTTGACTTTGACTTTCTCATGAGAGCAGACGAATAGAACGCGATCAAATTCGATCGTTTTATTTAAGTACGTAGGTACGAGCACTCCATTCCCAGACTACTCCGTGTCCGGTCATATGGTGTCTGGTCACGTTGCGCGACGATGAATCGTTACACAATCGATGCTCTAATACTATGAGACCTGCATACTACTGCGTGTTTACGAATTACCGATGTTTTATTTAAAGGCATTCTTTGGAAGGTACACTTTGAATGCAGATGCCTTGATGCTTGCTTAGACAGGTGTCTGCCTCTGTCAGAAATGAGGATAGAGAAACATAAATATTTGAGGTGCAGTAAATGAATTAATCTAGAATTGATTAACAGACTATTGACTAAGTAGCAGTGGACTGATAACCTAGTGAAGGTCATGAGAACCCGATGTATTCGAACGCACAAGACTGAGCTTTCCCAAAGTGTCGCTACAATCATTGTGCCGACATTTCGGCTGAAAGCCAACCACCCCTCTCTGGGCTCGGGCACTCTCTGGGCGCATCGATTCAGGAACCCACTGTATAGTGACAGTAGCAGCAAGAGATTACGAGCGAATTAAAAAAAATAGCGGCCTGAAGTAATAAAAAACATGAACAGGATGTTTCCAAGAATCCAATATGTTTTCGACAACATACAGTCGAAAAATGTTTCGAGGACAAATGAAAGAACAATAGAAAACGCTACAAAAATCTAGTTCTCACGTAATTCTTTTGGTCAATACCACAGTAAGGCTTCATCTTAGTCACTACGGTCCAAAAAACGAAAGCTTCGAACACAGCGTCTAATCAGTGAAGTGGGTCATCCCACTAAAGTATACATTCAGCCGAGTTAGTTTTAAAACAAAAGTCGTAATGATGGTATCTCATTTTCTCAGACTATTGCTCGAAGAATGGAGCGTGAGAAATTGGTGAAAAATATAGGCGTTCGCGAGATTGAAGACATTTATTTAATCTTCATGCAACTAAAGGTTCTAAGGAGGACTTAATTGCCTTGGGACACAAAATAGATAGGTACAGCTGAAGACAATCTACATAAAAAGCGCGCTCCAGACACCGCTCACGGACACGACATCTCGGCTCAATCGCTCGGTCGCACCCGTACAGTTCGGCGCAACGCTCTGACCCTAGCGCGATCGCTTAGCGTAGGTATAAAAAGTGAAGTACATACATAAGATTGTCTTCTGTACCTATCTATTTTGTGCTTAGGAGTTCTCTACCTACCTCTACCAACCTAAGGTGTCTAGGGTGCCTGGTATACGAGCTGTAGACATGACTTAGCGGATGTTATATGAATGTACCCGATGCAAAACGGGTATCCAAGGATCGTATCAGGTTTCGGGATTGTTCGAAATAGTCGCCGCGGTCCTAGAACGCAAGGAGCAACTGAAAGAACATGGATGGGGTCAGTAAAACTGACTCTCGCTCTATCCAGAGCAAGAAGACTTATATAATATGAAGACATGGTGTTCAAGGACAACGATGTCGAAAAACATCTGGCAATTGTAATGTAATTCATTAGAGAATAACAGTGAAGGAGTAAGAAAAAATACATCATGCTGGAGACTGAACAGCTTAGCAAATAGACAAAAAGAGAAAGGCAAGACGAAGATTCATCATAATCATCATCTTCCTGCCTATGTCCCATATTACTTGGAATCGACGCAACACGTTTTTTTCTTCCATTCTGTCCTGTCACGCTAACACTAACTCCCTTTTCTTTCATATCACTCCTCCTCCAACGGACACCAGGGGAGTAACTCTCTATAAAGCTGTATATATTTTGTTTGTGGCGGCGACTGGTCGCGCAACCATGGTGGCTAAGTGAAATATAGCCCCTTAAGTCTCATTTAGTCTTTTGTTTCCGACAGTTCCTAACTTAAACCAACGCGCATTGTGAAACTCCACCATATAATAAAACAATTCAAACAGAATAAACGACTCTCCCAATAAATTCGTCTGTTACGTCAACGTTGATGCAACGTTTTCTAATATTTTTCCGATCAATCTTTCTATAATTTCAATTAGTAAAGTAAAAGGTTACGTAGCTGCTCGCTAGACTGATACGAACATTTATTTCGTCGGCTATTTCTGCTTTAATTTATAGTCCAACCATTGTAGATGCACCCACTAATCAATGATGATTATGACGATGCGTCTGAGCCTCAGAGGCAATGGCGTTGCAATCGCTGAGAAAATCTTGTCAATAAAAGCGAAAGTATGTGAGTCTGTATGGAATATGTTACTTCTTCAAGCTCGAACGGTTGAACGGAGTTCGATGAAACTTGGAACACGGGTAGCCCATGTCTTGGAATAGCACATAGGATACTTTTTTCCCAAGATTATGTACCCTAGGGATAATTTTCTACTATAACGCAGGCGAAGCCGGAGGCAGCAGCTTTGCTCATCGGCACTGATAGCTTTCAAATAACTTCTAACACTTTGCACTAGCTTCTGAGTTTTAAAGTGCCCATAAAGTAATAATAAAAGTTAAGTAGTCATTTATTTGATTTTAATTTATTCTGATTTTAATTTATATTGATGTAAATTAATTTAATTTTAATATAATATATTTGATTAGGTTACAATTGTATTTGATATTTAATGTTATAGTTGTGAAAATGGGTACTTTGACCTGAATAAAGATTTAGAATTTTTTTTTAGAAAATATTATTATAAAGGCCTAAGTGAAACAAAAAGAATTTGAACTTTTGTTGGAAGGATAACCAAAACCCACCCGTATTTCTTCCATTGGTTTTTGCGTTCCAGATCTAGAACTCGTTTGACACGCAGCCAGGCAACTAGTGCACTTGGTGGTAAATTGTAACTACTATGGACACCTGCAAAAGCTGAGGCATCCAGGTTGCGTTGCTAACGCTCATCAAATTGAAATATTTCATGTCCCTGATATTACCTTGACACGATACCCAGCAAGCTGGGACAGCAACTTTGGTTGGTATCTCCACGACCAGTTCTGGAGTAGCGATTGCGTACTGGAAGACGCGTTGAAAGACCTTCCACAAGGTGGACAGGTGACTGCAGGTGTCCAATGCGCCGAAGCTTGGAGGAGGCCGATGTCCAACTTTGGATGTCTTTCGAAAGGACTGTTGCTTCCAAAAGAGATCAAAGTTACAGAAGATTTTCTATATAAATAACATGGTAATGATGTCCAATTCGCCAGTGGCCGCTAAAGGAGCAAATCTGTCTAAGCACACATACTAACCTGTGTTTCCGTAAGCAATCATAACAGACCTTGGCGGCTATTAGAGTATGAATCAGTGTTGCAAAATTTAGCGTTTGACGCGCCACGAACATTCGAGAATAAATTATTGAATTGAAAGGTTAGGACCTATCACGATGCTCTTGAAGGTAGAATGTACCTGGTAAGCGATAGCTGGGCAACTAAATAATAATACAGCAAAGATTCAAGGCATTTTATTTCAAATAAACCATTTACAGGCACTTTTGATACGTAAAGAAGTTTGTCAGAAAAAATGCACAGTTCAAAGCGTAGATGTCTACTGAGAAGAATGTGTAAGAAACTCCATGGACACTCCTTTTAGTGTTTTCGAATGTCATAGAACTTATTGTCTGCATAGAAATTTGTTTTACTTTTTTTAAAATACGTTGCTAGACTAGGCATTATCTTTGTATGGTGGGTGCGTTGAGTGCGTTCACAAAGATGTAAGCTCACATGCACCTAGATCTGGAACGTCTATCTGCAGAGCCATACAAATTTGTGCGTAGCGTAGTAGCCAATCGCAGATGTAGGTCTAGTTTAAGTTCGTCTCAAAATGATATTATTATATTATTAGTTCCCGCAGAACATACAAGATGACCGTTGCGGCCGAAAATTCCTGGAGTGGCGACCGCGTACCGGAAGACGCAGCGTTGGAAGGCCTTCTACAAGGTGGACCGGTGACCTGGCGAAGGTTGCGGGAAACCGATGGGTGCGAGACGCACAGGAATGTTCGCTGTGGCGACGCTTATAGAAGGCCTATGTCTAATAGTGGACGTATATAGACTGAAATGATCTCTTACAAAATCGATCTACCTTCAGAAGTATACAGAACAGGGAGTAAAGTCCCGCAACCCTCCGACCAGACGGGTGTCTGGTCCAGGCCACTGCGCCTCCTAGGTTTTAGCTGTCAGGAAACTTAAGACTTTTACCGATTAAAACCCACATGAATTCTTCAGTTGCTCTTTGCGTTCCAGGGCTGCAGTGCCTCTTCGAAACAATCCTGCAAAGACATGATCCCTGACACGGCATTAGACGTGACATCATAAGTGTCAATTAATGTCAATGCCGTAGTAGTCAGCTGTCTGCTGCCGCCACTAGGTCATCCGGGCACTTTTATCTACCTAATTGTGTTGATTCTAGAAGTAGATCTAAAGGCAGCCTACACGCTAGAGTATATACTTGACAGATTTGCCTGTGCGGATGAATTGTACAGGTAAACCGGAGTGTGTATGTTGCACAACTGTGCAGGTTTTAAGAGATAGTTTCAGACTCTTACTGACTAAAAAACCTACCCCATTCCTTCTTACCCTTGATACCGAGGCCGAGCCTCCCTTTCTGAACTAGACCCCGGCCCCAGTAGGCTTCGACCCAGCTGGGTCGCTACACAAGCTTACCTGACAGTTATAACTGTACAGGCAAAACTGTCAGGTATACCCTAGCGTGTATGGGTACCTTAAGGAAACGATATGTAGCGCCACCTATGTCGTCATATAGGAACTGGAGTTTGGGAATTCCCGACAATTTCAAAATCCCGGGACACGAGACAGCAGCACAGACTCAACAGATACAAGACATCTTTCTCTAAGATTTAGGCTCTTCAAAAGAGACAGGTCGCGACAGCGAAACCGCGAGGAATAACTAGTGTCCGATAACGGTAAGAAGTCGGCTACACTCAACCATTTATACTGATGTAGGTACTTTGGTATGAAAATTATTTCTGATTTGTGCGGCATACCGTAGTTTAGATTCTTAACAACAATGAAGTTATGACAATTTGACAGTCGATACGACATTTTTTTACCGGACTACCTATGTATTTCGTGCTACAACCTTTACTGTTCAACAAACGGATGTTATTTCGTACAAACAAGATGATCCATTTCTCTACTGTGTAGAGTTACTGTTATAGTCACATTGTCGCCCGGTGTTATGTCAGAAGTGATGTCACGGCGGTATTAATGTCAATGTCAGGTACGGCGGAGCGTGGGGCGCGGCGTCACTGCCAGCGGGCAGCGGAAGTGTCGAAATACTGCTATTTGAGAACCACAAGTAGCTGGTACAACTACACTGCACACACATGTGCCACGTACACCGATCTGGCGCTGTTGTATCCATAGATTTAAAGAAGAACGGTCACGTCCCATATAAAAAAAACCCAGACCCGACAGAAAAGTGACATATCTCAGTTTTTTTGTTATTATTTATATAATCATATTATATAGTTTTTATATTCGAAATCAATGGCTAACACCAAAATATTGCCTTATGTTTTTGTTCAGGGTTTACACTAAAAAAAATACAAAATGCCTACTTATGTACACAATTCGTAATGTATGTAACTAAATGACGATAAATAGTTATGGGACGTATCCAGGAGACCTGGAGATACAGCTGTATTATATAATTTTTGAACTCCGAGTACAACATTCAACTTAGGATTTTTTTTTTTAAGGTGGTGAAAATCATCTAATGACATCTCTCGCCATTGGGTGGAGCGAGAGGGCGTGTCAGACTCTTACTGACTGAAAAATTCCACCCCGTTCCTTTTTGCCTCTGGTACTGGGGTCAGAGCATGCCCTTCTGGATTCGCCCTCAACTTAGAATTAATTAAAATCGTCATATTCGATGATTCAGATCGGATTATTTCACTAATTCGTTGACGCCAGTTCGAGCTTATATCGGTGATTAGAGAACTAAAAAGTTCATTAATCACCGTTACGATAACAGGTATTCGTATTTTTACTTCCTATACGAACATCATTATTTTTTTTTTTTAATACATCCCATAACTACTTACTTTTCTACGTCATTTAGTTACATACATTACGAATTGTGTAGATACGTAGGCATTTTGTACTTTTTTAGTGTAAACCCTGAACAAAAACATAAGGCAATATTTTGGTGTTAGCCATTGATTTCGAATATAAAAACTATATAATATGATTATATAAATAATAACAAAAAATGTGAGGTATGTTACTTTTCTGTCGGGTCTGGGTTTTTTTTGCCTGTTCTTCTTTCTGTGAAATTTTTACTATTTTGGTGTACAATAAAGTTTATTCTATTCTATCATAGGACATGTCTGCCGCATGTCTAACGAGCTGTGGGCGCGTAAAACGCAGGATTAGTGCCGAGACACGGCAACGCGGGGGCCGAGGCAGGCGGACGACCTGGACGGCTTCCTTGAGAATTGGAATGAAAAAGCGAGGAACCGTGATCGTTGGAAGTAATGGAGGGACGCCTTTGCCCAGCAGTGGGACAATATGGGCTAACTATAATAATTCTATTCTATCTGGGCGCGTCAGTCTCCATACATTTTATATGGAAACTAGACTTTCAGAGTTTAGAACATTAGATCCACGCCACGCAACGCGCCACTACTTACAAACCAGGCGTGATTAGCGTCGCCAGGTGTTCGGATAAGCAGGACACGGCCAGGCTTTTTAGTTGCCTGTCCGGCCTTAGGCAGAGTACGGCCTGTCCGGCATTTGTCCTAACCAAAAAGCCTACTTTTTTTGACCATTTTGTTTAGAATTGTCATTTGAGTTTTACCTAACCTTGTATCGCTAGCAGAGCGGACATACGATTAGTCTCGCAATTACATCACTTAATTTTATTGTTCTTTCTTTAGAATTCGGGTACATACACATAAATATTGAGAGGTATTAGGCAAAGGTTTATACCGCGTACTTCGAAGGACTGGAACAGTCTGCCTGCTGCGGTCTTCCCGTCCGATTATAATTTGGGTGTCTTCAAGACTAGAGTGAATAGGCTCTTAATAAACTAGTGCGCCTCACCATTAATGATGGCATCACTGCTTACCATCAGGCAGGATCGCAGTCAAGCACTAGTTTATAACAGATAAAAAAAAAAGGTCATTGTACTTTATTGCATACTATACTAACAAATCCACTCCTAACTAAGGCTTGTATTATTTGTTATCTCAAAAGTCGGCGCCACGAAAAATAGATCAAGTATCGATCGTGATAAGATTAATTAAAGTGTTTTAAATGTGTCTGACATTTAGTAAACTGGACGACATAATTTGAGAAGCCGAGGGCCTTGTGGCGAAATGACTAATAATAATGAGTATCGCAGTATCTACTTAAAATTACGATTGTTTTACGAGAGCTTCACTTGCGGGCTTGCGGACAGTGAAAGAAAGAAAGAAAGAAAACTATTTTATTTGGCATACACACTCGTAGATACACACAATGTAGTAACAACATGTAGACACTAATAAATTATTATAATTAAAAAAAAAAGACAACTAGCAATGTGTGTCTCACGGCGGCGCCAAATAGGTCCAGTTCAGCAATAATGCCAGACAACTACATGGTAGTTGCCTGACGCTGGTTTTCTACTGAACCTTATTTCGAGTGTACGGTTCAAATTGACAGTGAGCGGGCTTGCGGACAGTGAGCAATGGGTAGCTCGCTGTCCCGCCGTCCGGTAACAGTCCGGATCAAGCCCAAGTCGTCGACGGCGCGCGCTGTTCCCGCGCGCCTCAAGGAGTTGTCAGTAACAGCAGGGACCCAGCCGGGTCGAAGCCTACTGGGGCCAGGGTTATCCGAAAGGGCGCTCGAGCCCCGGTATGAAGGCTTGAAGGAACGGGATGGGTTTTTTAGTCAGTAAGAGTCTGACACAATCTCCCGCTCCGTCCAAGAGCGAGGGTTGTCATAAGATGATTTTTTCCATCGAAAAAAAAAAGCTTCACTTAAATATTTATTTTATTCTGTTTTAAGTATTTTTTTTTGTGAAAGCGACAACAGAACGATATTATCCGTAATCATTTTAATTGAGATACAGCCTTGTGTCAGACAGATGGGAGTGTTAGTACTGTAGATACTGAACCCTAAAAAACAACCACATTGTATCTCATGACTGCGTCAAAAAGCTCCTTGTTCGTCGTAAAGCGAGTTGGTTCAAGCCGTAGATATTATATTCCTACGCACTAGATTAGGCGTGCCACTCACTTCAGTCGACTCAGATGTAATGTAGACCGTCCACCTTGAACATTACACTATGTTAAAGATGAAACGCGTAAGTGCCACGAAATACATAACGCTTAAGACATTTTGTTCGCGAAAAAAGTATCCTCTAAAAGCTATCTTAGCGCTGTATGTTTTAATAGTTCTGTTATACGACATGGTGCTAATGAAGCGCTGCAGCGAACTTTTAACTTTTCAGCATTTTGACAATTTTTTTTTCATGAATGTCTTTCACTAAAATATAAGTCGATGGTTCAAGCACAAAATAAATAGATACAGAAGTCAATCTCATGTATGTACTTCACTTTTTTCGTTAGCGTTATCTACGCTCAGCGTCAGCGCGTTGCGACGAACCACGGTAATAGCCGAACTGCGAGCGGGCGATTGATCCGAGACATCGTGTCCGTGAGCGGTGTCTATGTGTGCGTCGCTCGAGCGCGTTTGTATGTAGATTGTCTTCTGTACCTATTTTGTGGTTCAAGCCACCCGCTGGCCGCTTACAGTGGGCCCCACGCCCGCCTCAAGCGACAATTCATTATCATATGCATGAGATATCCCGAAGCAGCCACACGGCTAGGGTTACACGTAATCTATTCTAATTTATTTATAACACTTTCTTTATGTACCCTGTTCTTTGATGGGTAAACAAACCTTTTGAGGACACCAGACCAAGGGTTGTTCCGGTAGACTAAGCTTCCATATTGGTACCATATTCGGTACACTGGTACACCTCATACCAGCTATCTTAAACGTTATTACGTACACATAAGATTTAAGTTAGCTAGTACACTGGTGCCTGAGAGGTTGATAATATCTTGTTTTTCCCGAAGGGTTGAGAGGTGGTCCCACAATTCGGGAGTTATTAAGTCATAGTCACAGCGAGTTCATCGAGCATTTTTAGGGTTCCCTACACGAAAGGTGTACAGTAATAAATATAAAGTTCAAAATTCGGGGTTCCATTTCTTTTTTTTTTTTTCGTTTTAATGATAGGCTTCCGTTTGACCACCATCTCACCCGATGGTAAGCGATGATGCGGTCGACGATGGAGCACGCTTGCCTAGAAGAAACCTATACACTCTCGACTTAAAGACTCCTAAGTTGTATTGTGTTGTTGTTGTAGTTGTTCTTATACGAGACACGTTTTTTTGTCGGCGTATTTTTTTTTTTTACTCGATTTTAATATTGTAGTTCGGAACCCTTCGTATGCGAGCAAATTATTTCTCACGCTCTACTATAATACAATGGAATAAACTTTATTGTACACAAAAATTACTACTATTTTTGTGTATAATTTCACAGAAACTTAAGTCCATCGGTACAATGGCGGTCTTATCGCGGATAAAGATGAACCAGACAACCTTAGGATGGACTATAAGAACTTTAAAAAAATAGATTTACTATTTACTACATTTATTTATACCCCCCCTCCTCTTCTTTCTGTCAAATCCATCAAAAGGTAGTCTGTAACAAATCGCTTTTCGCGATAAGACCGCCCACTGCGACACCCTATTCATTTTAAGTTCCTGTAATTTTTATTTTTGGTGTAATCTATCTAACTATTCGGTCCAAATTATAAAAAAAATACGTACTTAAAGATTACAGAAAAACCTATAAGAAGTACTAGATAGGTACTTGTTATAGATTTTCAAAGAAAACAAAAATTACATTCGGAACCTTTTACGCGCGAGTCCTACTCACACTTGACCGGTTTTCATTTTAAACATGATGACACTTTTCCGCGACACCCCGCTAGCGCCGAGCTCTCCCGTTCCAAATACCGTAAGTACATTATTCAACGCACATATATTGACGCGCGGCGCCCGAGCGGCAGGAAGGGAAGCTAGCCGGGCAGGACACCGGCAATTACGCGCGGATGTCAGAGGGGCAGGGAGGGGGGGCATCCGCACGGAATCTAGGGTACACTGATGGACTGTATAGGTGCTGAGGCACAGGTTAGTGGCCTACGTTACACTTGGCAGCAATGATATGTTTCAGAACTAGAGAGCAGGTTAGACAAAGAAGAAGAAAAGATTCTGCTTTCTGTCACAACCTATCTTCAGGTCTTTGAGGCATCTTAGCTATGGGAGACTCCTCAACTTAGACTGCTAACTGGGGAACATTTTGATTACAAGCATCACTGCTTACCATCAGGTGGAATCGCAGTTAAGCACTGGTTTATATCAATCAAAATAATAATAATAATTTCTTTTGATCTTAAACAAATACTCACTCAAAAATCAACTCAAATTACTTAGAGATAAAGTCGATACTTAAGTTGGTGAATTGAAATGATCTTAATTCATCATCATCTAAGTCTGTTCCCAACTAGTTTGGTCGCCCTCCAGTCTCACGGTATGCGGCAAAAGACCCGTGTTTTATATGGAGCGACTTCCTATCAGACCTCCACAGTCCAGTTACTGAACAACACGATAATCCTTGGATAGAACAGCTAGATAAACTTAGAAACATACGTGTGAATTGAAAAAATCATATTGGCACTTGCTCGGCTTTGAACTGCGAATCTATACATCTATACATTTAAATAAAATTGGAGTGTATGTTTGTAATATTTAAATTACTGTTTTTTACTACATGCATATGTAGTGGGGTAGTAGGTTACGGGTTCAAACCCTGTCAGGCGCATTACTTTGTGTAATTTATTTCATCACTACTGCTCTCAAAACGGTGAAGGAAAACATCGTGTGGAAACCGGCATGTCCTAGAACCAAAAATTCGAAGACATGTGACATCCACCAACCCCCACTGGGTCCGCGTGCTGGATTACGGCCCATTCCCTCTCCTAGAGAGGAGGCTTGAGTCCCAGCAGTGGGAACATTAAAAGGCCGATGATGATGATGATATGTAGTAGTCCAATTTTTTTTTTTACAATTTTTGTCTGTCTGTCTGTTTGTCTCGGCTAATCTCTGAAATGGCTGGACCGATTTTGACGGGACTATTTTTGGCAGGTAGCTGATGTAATAAGGAGTAACATAGCCTACTTTTATTTTAGAAAAAATAAATTCAAAATCCTGTAGTCCATGCGCACGAAATCGCGGGCACAGCTAGTTATATATATAAAATAAGAATACAGTCGTAAAATAAGCACTAAACAGAAACTGATTTCTTACTTACCAAAAAAAATAAACTCTCGAATACTAATAAAGGAAGTAACAGTGATGAATCGGAGAATTTAATGCACATATTTATAAAACGGATGCATTTATAACAAGTCCGTTTAATTATTTTATATGTGCGAGGAAGCGTGAATCCTTCCTGCTTTCAAACGGATGAAAACGTACGGGTGGGGTAGTGGCTTAGGATAGTGGTCAGTTTTAAAGATTCTACCGTATTTTTTGCCACCTGATGGTAAGCCATGATGTGGTCGACAGTGGAGCACGCTTGCCTAGAACTTAAAGACCTTTAGGTTATAGCTATAAGAAAACAGACTCCAGCAAGGAATTCCACTCCTTAGATGGGATGTCATCATGTCACGATGCAGGGCACGAGGATCTGTGCATTTAATTGCGCCCGGATAGAGCCCCGATGACCTTTAAATTCATTTTCTTTGCGAAATATTGATTAATCTACATAATATGCAACGTTCACTTTGAAGAACATTTAACCACCAATTTTGATATGTAAAATGTTACTAAAAATCCAAGCCGTTTCGAAGAGAAACGTTGCGAAATTGCTAAATTTTTTTTTTAGACAAAAGTATTAAACGTACAAAAAAATCAACGGTTGATAATAGACAGACATATTCTTTATTGCAAACCAAAAATAAAAATTACATGAGAAATTAATAGGGTGTCACAATGGGCGGTCTTACCGCTAAAAGCGATAATGTTGTTCATGAATCTATAATAAGTATATGTTATTTTCAAACCTATTATCCTTACCGTTACCGAGGAGTAATCTTCACAAAGTCACTGTTTTACGGCACTGCTCGGGCGCTTGGGCCTTAAATTATGCAATTCCGACGCTCACTCCACGATATGCAACCGGTAGAAAACCGACGGGTTAGCAACTTGGCGCCGATACTCAAGATTTTGAAGCTTCGACTCGACTACTCTTGGCTTACTTCTTAATTGACTCAAGCGCATCCAACTGGTATCTGGGAGATCCATCCCAGAGATGAGATCAGATACTGTCGTGCGAGCGAGAATGAGGGACCCTAGACTAGGAGAAGTTATAGTTGTTGCCACCTCCCAAAAATAGGAGAACCAACCACGTGGTAGCAGGACAGAATACACTAGAGAAGGCCACTTTATCCATTAAAACATACCACATTACCCTCTTGACATAGCCACAAGATTTCATCACAGACGCCATCACAAAATAACGCATAAAATTCAAATATAGAACATGGCGTGTTCCATTTACGATTTTAAATGGGTAATTTGTAATACGGATTTTGAATTTCGAACACAATTCAACATACATCGATCGTCACGTCAGGTCGTCAGTCGTTGCTCGACTCGGTCCCGAGCTTAACGTTTATGCCCGCCATTAAATTTAAATGCAGTTGTAGTGCGCTAATTAAAAGTATTTAATGACCGTAATTAATTTTATGATTATGACATTATTATTTACGTCGACGATTGTGTTATGTAAGTTAATTGATACATTATTTATTTGTTTATTATATTATATTTACTGGCTTGATTGATTATTATTGTCGTGTCAAGGAGAGTGACAGCTGATTTCTCGGTTTGCGATAATAGTAAAATTCTATATCGAGTATTTCTCCGTTCTTGATACTTGAAACCACTCCAATGTTAATTCTTTGGCTTGCGTTCGCCTGGTTTCCCTTTCGGAAGTCAACCCGTGGTACCAGTTGGCTTCGACCCTGCTGGGCCCCTACAGTTTTGCTGACATCTCTTTGAGGCGCGCATAGAACACTACGCGCCGTTGACGACTCGGGGTCTACTCTGAAGCTTTTATCCTGATGTGCTTTCGCAGGTACTGAGGAGCCTTGGTATAAATACAAGTAAAAAAAAAACACTTAAGTGCCCGAGAGTGCCATAAAACAGTGACTTTCTGAAGCCTACTCCTCGGTAACAGTCAGGTTAATAGGTTTGAAAAAAAAAAAATGTTTATTATAGATTCATGAACATTATCAACTATTAATCTAGAAAAAAATATTTAGCATTTTCGAAATTTTTCCCTACTCCTTCGAAACGGCTTGGATCTTTAGAAACATTTTTGCACATAAAAATTGCAATAGCAAATGTAAATCAATCAATAATTCGCAACGAAAATTGATTAAAAGATCAGCGGGGCTTTATCCGGGCGCAACTGGCCGCAACGCACAGATACTCGTACTACCGGCGAAGGTACGATTGTTGTGTCCATTTAATTCATTAAACCCCAAGCGAACGCCGGCGTTCGCGCACCTATTGTCTTTCAATTGTGTCTGTAATTATCACAATTGAAAGGTTAATTTCGGTTCAAGGGACTATAAGCCTTAACCTCAAACCGTCCCGTTACAACAAACTAGTAATATTTCTCCCACTTCAGACGTGCTTCAAACCTCACTAATTGCATCGCACTACGCTCGCGCCACCGTCGCTAAACGAAGGGTAGTTATAACTGCCGCAGTACATAAATGTTATTCTACCCTCGCCCTTGCGACTGTGCAATAAACTTGGCGACTCCTTCAAGCCTCGTTAGGGAATGAAGGGGCAAATGTCAAAGATTAATTTAGTTGTAGATGTGTTACGTTCAGTATGAAATAGACGGTTGCAAACCAGTGTCAAAGCAGGGTTGATCTTGCTAGCTTGCAGGGATGATCCATGACATTCAACACCTTTGGTTGGTGGGCGCGTTTTCCCAATCGTAGTGACTGATATATATAATTATGCAAACATGTTGGCGCGTGGATTAAATCCCTGTAGTCGCAACACAAACCAAACCAAGCTCCAACAAGGTAAACTCTCTTGGAACGCTGGATTTCAACAGTCTGCACGTCTGGTCCATGCTTTATAGTGGAAACACACGCTCGCACTTAGTACTACGGATTCAGAGCTCCGCTCCGCTCTGTTCCTTAAGCCTTTTAACCTAACCTTCCTTTCTTTCGTCACATTGAATTTAAGGCGCTACCCATACAGGGGCACCGTAAAACGTCCTCTTTTTCGTTGCAAAGTTAGCCATATTGCTACATAGTACAAGCCCAAAAAAAATACAGTGTATAGTCTAATGTATAAGTAAAAGACTTGTGCAAAAACATTTTCTAAAAATAATCCATGATTCTGAAAAAAAAATCGCAAGAAAGTACACGAAAACAATTTTTCGTCTCGAAATACTCAATATTTTGAGTGATAACTATTATTTTATTTGTAACTATCAAAATGGAAATTTAACCAACTAAAGACACATGTAAAAATATTTTAATACATCGTTGTATTTTTTTTTTAAACATTTTAAAACTGCGAAATATCCTTCATATTAGCAGACACGAGATTCAACTAAAATCAAACGCATAGCCATTTTCAACCGTATTTGTTTACCGCGATGCACTACTGTCGCGCGCTTGGTTATGACACGCATTTGCTGCTTACCGCGCCTTAAGTAATAGAATACGTTTTTTTTTGCCTGTCATTTTATAGGTAGGTAGGTTACCTTTGATAAATATAGACCAAAATCTATTTATACACATTGCCGGTGGACAAGCTGGTAGTATAAACAACCCCTAGGAATTGTAGGCATTACCTAGGTAAAATAGGTAAATGACAATAATATGCATGCCTGAACGCCCCAGGTATTGTATAGAATACCTGAATTATACAGATAGGTAGTAACTTAAACATTGTAATTGCAGAATTAAATAAAGCAAGACAAGTATACACGATTTAGGCCTTGTAAAGAATGTAAATACGCCGCTCGGAAAACTGTCACAGTGATGAAGATAGCAAATAGATTTTATATTTTATTGTATCGGCTAACAAAACTCGAGTTATTTACATAAAAGCTAAAATACAAAATAGGTCTTCAAACTACTTTCATCACAACCCAACCCGTCTACACCAGCACGATACCATCAACTTACAGTGCCGCATCTATGTACATGTAAACTATGAATAAACTTGTAGTGAGTGTCGCGTCTGCAATTCTATCGCTGCTTGCTAGTCTACGTCAACACCGACGCCAGGCTGTCGCAATCAATATTGTGTTTATTGCAGTTTTGTAGCTACTGCAGACTTTTATAATCCACTATTTCGTGTTTTAAGGGACTGTAGGGGAGGTTTTGGCAGAATTTTTTCGAAGTGCAGATTCAGTTTTTAATTATTCGCAAATTGATTCCTAATGGATGAAAGGAAGGAGATATTGTGATGTAAAATTGGTGTATTTTTGAATCACAAGTTTCTGAAAATTGGAAAATATATGGAAACGATTAAAACAGGCGCGATCTCATTGGAATGGAGCTGAGAATTTTGAAGTTTCGACTACTTCAGCGAAGTTTGCCGAGAAGGATGTGGTGGTGTGCGCTGAAATTGCACGACTTGATTCCACCATTGACAACCCGACGTACGGCGAGTATCCCACCATTACGTTGTTGACACCTCTACAATTCTGGACTAAGCGTTTCATCTCGTCGTTTATACCGCGTACCATCGCAGTAATTTCTGCCCGACTGATCACTAAAAATTTCGAAGGACTAGGGCAATTTGCCTGCTGCAATCTGCCCATCCGATGGTAATTTACGCGTATTCAAGGCCAGAGTGCCACAACTAGTGCGCTTCACCATCAACGATTGCCTCACTGCTTACCATCAGGTAAGATCGCAGTCAAGAATTAGTTTGTATATCCGAAGCGTCTTTTACACGTTCCCATCTATAAACGAGTATTTTTATATTATGTATAAGCTGGCGTTTGATGATGGAGCCAACGATGGAGCACGCTTGTCTACAAGTATGAAACAAAAACCCCATCAAAGCTACATTTCCTCTGCACATACACTCCACAGCTATGTGGCAATCAATGCTATGTTTTATAGTCGTACGCTATAGCATCGGAATTAGAGCATCGTGTCACGCGAGCTTGTGGGCAAGGCGCCTGAATGATGCATCGTGTGCCAATCACCTTTGAATCTGTCGTTAATTGTGTTTGGCTTCCAGACACAATTGGAGAGGTCGTATGTCAACTATTGCCTATAGAAGAAAGTTATCTATGTGGATTGTTGTTTCTTTTCAGTAATTTTAAGGGATCTTTTTTTACATTATATAAACCAGTACTAGATTGCGATCCCACCTGATGGTAAGACCGAAGAAGAGCCTTTGAAGACTCCTAAATTATAATCGGACGAGAAGACCGCAATATCTGGTAGTTGAATACTTTGTACAACCTACTGAAATGTTCTTCAAGTCGTTAAGCTCCTTAGTAGTCCCGAGTTCTTTTTTTGGAGGGATAAATCATACAAGTGACATCCCCCCGCCCTTGGACGGAGCGGAATATAGTGTCAGACTCTTACTGACTAAAAAAACCCACCCCGTTCTTTGTTGCCTTTCGTACCGGGACCGGGCTTCCCTTTCGGATAACCCTGGCCCCAGCGAGTGAGCTTTATGAATACTGACAAATGCTGATACTGACTGGACAGGTCCACTTAAATCTGTCGTTCTTTCCTCAAAGGACCATCGTAGACACTAATCTGCAAAGATGCCGTGGTCCTGAAACGCACAGACCAGAATTATCTATCTGGGTTCCTTCCGTTGCCATTTGCGCTGCAGAACCGCGAGAACTCTTTCACATAATCCCGTAGATACATGCTAGTCTTTGGTCGAGTTAATTTATAATTTGCGTTATAAACCTAAGTTACGTCTAATGATAAGGGTACTCACTCAATAGATCGTTCCGAAGTCTAGCACTCCACTCTTCTTGGAATCATGCACAACACTGCAACAACACAGAAAGTATTACATTAAAACTTTGAAATCTTTAAAATTATGAATGGACTAAGGTCCTGGAATTTGATTTACGAGGTCGCGGGTTCAAACCGAGCCAGGCACATTGCTTTATGTAATTTTTTTCATCACCACTGCTCTCAAAACGGTGAAGGAAAACATCGTAACGAAACTGGCATGTCCTAGAACCAAAAATTCGAAGACATGTGACATTCAACAACCCACACTGGGCCCGCGTCAGCCCGCGTGGTAGTTTACGGCGCATTCCCTCTCCTAGAAAGGAGGCCGTCCCAGTCGTGGGAACATTAAAAAGGCTGATGATAATGCCGGAACCCTAAGAAACTATACAAATTACAGATAGATTTCAAATCCATTCTCTAATTAAGTGTGTCGAATGAATCACAGCTTAAAACGAGAGTCTAATTAGAAAATCAATTAGTTACCACGAGACAAGGCAATTTGTAAGCAATCCAACGTCTCGAGGACCGCCACCATTTTCTCTGGCGACGTGACGAAACATCGCCGAGCAATCATTAGTTTGTGCAAAATGTGTCATCATCACACAGAATGGTAGAAGAAAATTTAACTTGTACTTTGGAAATCGACGTGTGCTAGAACTAGGAAGTCGTGGATATGTCAAGCTTATTCCTGAAGGAATTGTAAGCGAGTTAGCGTTTTTTGCATGAAGACAATTTTTCATTCGTAATTAAAAAGCTTTTTCCAACGTGCTATGGAGCGCAGTATACTAGGTGTTAAAATAACGGATCGCGTTCGAAACACTACACTGCGCTCCAAAACGCAAATCATTGACGTGGTTCAGAAGGCTGCCCAGCTTAAGTGGGTGTGGGCTGGACGTGTATGCCGCATGCCGATCGAGCGGTGGATAAGTAAAACGCAAAATTGGTGCCCTGAAATCGAAGGACGGGGTCGCGGCAGACCAAGGAGATCGCGGGACAACTTGGATGTCTTCCTTGGGAATTGGAAAGAAAACCGGGAACATTTGAAGGAGTGGAGGGAGGCCCTTGCCCAATAGTGGGACAGTATGGACTAGATATGATAATATAAATAATAAAAGCACTTAAAATAATATATTTTTCAAAATTGTAAAACATTCATGAATAAAGATATCTGCAGGAGAAACAAGGTTACCGACATAGGGTCTAAACAGACGGACCGCATTTCAACTGCAATCCAATTGCAAATTGCAGTTTAAGTGCAGTTTGAATGCAGTTGACACGACTGCAATAGAACTGCAAACACGACTGCAATAGAACTGCAAACCAAACGTGCGGTCCGATTGCAGTCGTGTGAACTGCACACCGACTGCATCCGAACTGCACCATGCGCGGGAGGGCGGAGCGTGCGGGCCTCCCGCCCGCACGGTATGATGCAGTTCGGATGCAGTCAGTGTGCAGTTCACAGCAAACTGCAATTTGCAGTTGGATTGCAGTTGAAATGCAGTCCATCTGTTAAGACTCATAGCCCGAAGAATCGCCAAACTTAAGTGGCAAAGGGCAGGGTACATTGCTCGCAGAACAGAACATCGATAGGGACGAAAGGTCCTACAGTGGCGACCGCGTGCCGGAAAACCCGGTGTGGGAAGGCCTCCTACAAGGTGGACCGGTGACCACCTGGTACGGGTTGCGGGAATCCGATGGGTGCGAGACGCTCAGGACCGCTCATTGTGGGGGAGGTCTATGTCCAACAGTGGACGTCTTTCGGCTGAACTGATGATGATGATAACATGTTACTCATCTCTGCTGATCTATTGGCATAGTTCCAATAAACATATTATCTTAAATACTTTTCAATAAGAGAGAAATGAACCTTTCCGCAAATGCGCAAATTATCGCTTACTTTAATAATCTTGAAAGGGGGTCGGGGCATCAGACTTCTACTGACTTTTTTCGTTCCGGGGCTGGGATAACTCTTTAACAGCCCGGCCAGGTATACTATCAGCCTTACTTTTCTTTTTTTTGTTATTTTTTTTAGGTAAGAAATCTTTTACTTCTCCTCTTCCGCTTTAGTGCGGAGCAGGAGGGCGTGGAAGACTTTTCCTGTCTAAAACCTCTTTTTTGCCTTGCGTCCCAGGTCCCGGGGGTTCCCTTTTGGACAAACCATGGCTTCAGTAGGCTTCGGCACTACTAGGCCCTTACAGTTTTGCTGACATCTGCCATCGAGACCTAGACGATGACGTTTGAAGTAAGATTGTTTTAATCGAGTTTCAGCGTGGGTATGAGACAGAGCTATTACACAGGTTGTCTAGCCGTAGCGCCATCTCTTACCCACGCTGAAACGAGATTAAAACAATCTTACTTTGAACGTCATCATGGTAACCCCGCAGGCCTTGAGACTATTAAAAAAATCCACGTTTATCTCCGACGTGATCAATACGCTAATAGTGTTGCCATCGTACAACACAACACTTAACGTCAACATTACAGTGATTACGTGACGCTCAAGGCTAAACAATTTGAATTAGAACGATTCTACGCTCATTATCATAACAGCTAGCACCACGGTACGGACCTGTGAATGGATAAGCTGAGGTAAGAGCATTTTTCGCCAATTCATTTATGGTCAATTAGAATAGAATAGAATAGCATTTATTTGGCGCAAGCAATACAATATACCACAACATAAAACAATAAATTAAAAAATGGTACAGATATACAATACAGTTGCTGTGCCTGAACCGAAAGGACCAACACAGCAATTCAAAAAAATAAAAAAAGAGCAAAAAAAAAAATAAAAAAAAAAACAATTCTTTTTTCGTACGTACGTAAACGTACCGACAACCCGACAACTTCCGACCGTTGCCGAAGTGTGCCGATCGGGTCACGGTTCGACTACCGCAGTTACGTCACGAAACATTTAGAGCAGAACGGATGAGTTGTATAAAAAAGCTCATACCGATGACTCATTATATACTTTTTATTTGTAGACCTTGAAATCACAAACGACACTGTATGGAGATTCGACGCGCCTTTGTTGGATATTTTGCCATAGACTGGGTTTGAAGTTTGACCCCGGCTAATGGCGGTCATCCACCTGATTTATTCGGCTTGGTAGGAATTGGCAATAGCTTTTCATTGAGAGAAGTCAGGCGATTTTTATCGGGGTGATATTGGTTAGCGCAACTGGTCGCGCCGCCACGGTGTCCCGGTAAATAGCCCTAAGCTACCATACTAGACACCATAAAGACACCAGAGTAGCCACACGTCCAAGCTGGTCGCGCCACCATGGTGTCGCGGTGAAATATAGCCTTTAGGATCAAGCCCGAGTCGTCGACGGCGCGTAGTGTTCCATGCGTGCCTCAAAGAGATGTCAGCAAAGCCATAGGGGCCCAGTAGGGCCGATGCCCTGAAGGACCTCGCCTTCGACTCAGTCGTATATTCCACTTCGTCTACAATGACAAAGTATGCCCACTTGTATCGAAATACACAGCAAAGGAACCAAGGTTGCCGACATAGCACGAAGAATCGCGAAACTTAAGTGGCAATGGGCAGGGCACATTGCTCGCAGAAGAACCGAGCCAACGCGGACCGGTTTTAATTCTTCACCCAGAGCTCCACGTAATGATTTCCTACCCTTAACAAAAAGAGTAATTTAGCTGGCTAGCGGACGAACTCACTACCAACGGCTTGTGATATCATAAAAAGTAATAGACGCTAATATACTCTGAGTCAACATGTGCTACTCCATATAGGGGCGACCTTGTGAACCATTTCAGCTCTATTTATATCACCAGAGCTATGAGAGTTATGTTCGAGTAAGGAACTACAGTATGTCTGCGTTCTCATGATTTTAAAAGGCTGCCTTTCCACTCGCCTATCGCCAACTTCGAGCATGGTTTTAAAGCTTGTAACTTCATCTAACGCAATCCAACGTGATGTTTGACAAAGATGCAACGCGAAAAAAAATAGTAACTCTGTTAGCATTCGGTAATTCCGTGATTTACTCGAATATTTCACAAAACTTGTTCCAGGAAATACGTATTTCATTTAAACCCTTAAAAGTTTTTGAAAAAAAAAATATGTCTTAAATATTGATAACATTTGCAAGACACATGATGGCACATGGTTCATGCAAAATGGCAGATCTTCAGAGGTTTTTACTGGATTAGTTTTACATGAATTTATGAATTGACTAGCTTTTGCCCGCGCGGCTTCGCTCCCGCTTTTCCCTATCCACCCTACTATACTCTACACTACTCTACCCTACCAAACTTCACATAAACCATCTACTAAATAGTCCAAACAAAGCCGTGAGCCAATTCTTGAGTTATAAAATTACAACGAAAAGTGGTATTCATTTTTATATCTATAGATAAGCCTAGATAATATCCACAAGAAACTGTGTTTCCAAAATATCCAATGAAAAATGTGTAATAACGTCATAATCGTGTAAGAGCGGTTCATAGAAATATAAAGAACAGTTCTTATATCTATGCAGCGGTTATACAAAAACAGTGAAAATGTATGTCGAATTGCATGCCCTCAACCTTCGAGCTTCACCATCATCATGATTTCAGCCGAAAGACGTCCACTGTTGGACATAGACCTCCCCCAAGCGTCGCCACAACGACCGATCCTGTGCGTCTTGCACCCATCAGATTCCCGTGACCCTCACTAATTCACCGGTCACCACGTTATGCCTAATATCTTAGAAGAACTTCTCAGCATAATAATGGTTGTGAACTGTTTCGAGAAAAAGATGGTACGGTCGATTATTTTGCTCGATTTGACAGGGGCACTGATATTATAAAACAAAAGAAAGCTGTACTAAAACTCGAAAAACATTCTTTACTGATAAATAACGTAATTGATAAGAATGTAGGGTGAATCACCCTGTTGTCGGGTACGCAATTATTGTTCAAGTGTTGTCAGTTTTTTTTTACTGATAAGGACTAGTGCTTAACTGCGATCTCACCTGATAGTAAGTAGTAGTGCAATCTATCACCAATTAATGGTGAAGAGCCTATTCACTCTAGCCTTGATGCCACCTAAATTATTATCGGACGGGCAGACTGCAGCCGGCAAATTGATCCAGGTCGTCGATTTACGCAACCACGAGCACTTCAAAGAGACATCAGCAAAACCGTAGGGGTCCTAGAACGCAAAGGGCTAAAGGAATATAGGTGTTGTTTTAGTCAGTAAAAGTCTGACACGCTCTCGCGCTCCACCAACTTACAAAAAGACGATAGAAGTCTGTTGTCTGACGTCTATCTCTATGTCGCGGCCAGATCTTATGCCAGCCATACACGGTCAAACCTGTCGTCCAATCGGTATGACGCTACATGTTTCATCAGATTTAACCGTGTGTGGGAGTGGATCGGTATGACCAACATGTTGGACGGCACAATCGAATTTAAATTCTTTTGGTTTCATCATATCTATTGGACAGCCCCATACATGGTCCAATCTGTATGATCCAATCGGTATGATCAAACCAAAAGAATTGAAATTCGATTGTGCCGTCAAACATGTTGTCAACTGGACACATCATTTTAAACGTTAGAGTTTGATGATATTTCAATCCTCGTTTGGCCTCCTTCCTTAGACTTTTTATTATCATAGAAATTCTACACTATATGTTTTTTTTATTATACACAAACGCAGTGTCCACCTGGGCCGACACATTATTCGCCCGGAGGAGATTAAAACTCTAAAAGCTAGGAGTATTCTAGATTTCCTGGAAGCCTTCGGGTTAAAAGAGTTACTATAACAAGGTGGCGAGTCACAATTGATCTTTTAGGTCGCAGTGACTACATCCCGTACACTATGGGTGATGCATAGCCCCTTATCTTCTAAATAATAATAATAATATGTTTTTTTGTTTGTAGGAGGTAATCTCCGAAAGTACTGATACGATTGCTAAAATTTTTACATTGTTAGATTGTTAGAAAACTGCTTTATTTCTGAGTGACATGGCTATATTTTATGTACGCGGGTGAAGTCGCGGGCAAAAGCTAAAGTCTAATATATGGCCAAACCATCCAAAGGATCTGGCCAGATTTATTTGGCCATATCATAAAGTGATCGATGAATCTAACATCTATATAATCAGACCACGACATCTATATAATCTGTAGTAGGTATGCGTCATGCTTGTTGCAAGTAAACTATGTAATTTTCTTTCTTTTCTTACAAAAACAGTAAAGCATTGTACCTCCGTCTGGCAGTCTATTGTGTTCCCCAGACAAGATTATGTAAAAACTGTCGTCTGAGTAACCCCTTACACGTTATTTATGTTGCTATGTGGCGTTTTGGAAGGCAATTGTTTCCGTCCTTAATTTTCTTTATGAGACAAGCAGAGTCAATCGTTCTTTCTAGCTTCATGTGCCAATATTCTTTTTCAAGATTTTTTTTTATTTTTAAGGTGGGATTATCCATTGACTTCTCCCGCTCCAGGGCAGGATGGCGTGTCAGACTTTTACTGACTAAAACCACACCTTTTTGTTCTTTGCCTTGCGTGCCAGAACCACGGGTTTCCCTTTTTATCTATTTCTTGGGCATAAGGATGGCAATTAAAGCAAAAAAATGATTACAATACGAACTATTCACTGCAGCCGATACGTTCAACGGATTTTGAGTTTTATTACGTGACATTTGTCATGCCACCAACGAGAGTAAAATATCTAATGTTATTTTGAACATAGTATAAGAGTATGCCCATTGCCACTTAAGTTTGGCGATTCTTCGAGCTAAGTCGGTAACCTTGGTTCTCCTGCGGATACCTTCATTTCTGATGTGATCACGCAAGGAACCTCCGAGCATAGCTCCTGGTCAAAGTCGCGGGAATCCGATGGATGCGTGACGCACAGGACTGGTGGTAGTGGCGACGCTTGGGGGACGTGTATGTCCAACAGTGGACGTCTTTCGGCTGATGATGATGAAGATAAGAGCATGACACACCTCCTCTCCCCTTCCTAGCATATGACGTTGTTTATTTGTACAATATTATGATCCTTAATGCTGTTCCATTTTTTTTTGAACATGTTTCGTTCTCGATGGGGCGAGTAGGCTGTTTGATTTCGGGCTTTTGTATATTATGTTTTAATCGCGCGGAGGACTCTAATATCATCCATTTTATGTCCTATTTGGCATCACAGAAGACGCTACTTCCACATGTTTTGGATAGCCTGTCGTCTACACACGGGCGATAAAATCGGAACAATTCCGGGGCGGCCGACAAACGGCACGCTCGCCCTCCAATAACTCACTATCTCGCAAGTGATTCGGTATCTTATCGCGCTGTCCGCTCCACTTCGGTGTTTTCTTACACAAGTGCTGATAGCACGGGTTTCAGGGAATAGCCGGAGTGTTTTCTACATTATGTCATTGTAGAATCGTGTAGAAAGGTGGAGCTTGCTGCTAAGAGGCCGTTCAAGTATTTATATTACACTTAGATTATGCCCGCGGCTTCGCCTGCGTACATAAAATATAGCCTATGTCACTCAGGAAAAGAACAGCTATCTATCAGTGAAAAAAATTTTAGCAATCGGACCAGCACTTTCAGTGATCCTACAAACAAAAAAATAAACTTTACCTCTTTATTACATCAATAGGATAGAATAGCATTTATTCGGCGCAAGCAAGACAATATACAACTACATAAAATAATAATAAAAAAAGAGTACCGACATACAATACAAGTTGCAGTGACTGTGCCTGAACCGAAAGGGTCACCAACTCAGCAATTGCTGGGCGTCAAACACCCAGCGCTGATTTTCAGTTGGCACCCCACAGTGGCGCACGGATGATAGTAAATAAAGTATACTTAAACAAATAAATCTACATCAGTCTAGATGACTAGCTGCTCCCACATGAAAGTAAGTTCTTCCATACAAACTTCCGACCCCTGTTTTACCCCCTTAAGGGGTTTTTTGGTAAAGAAAATCATTCAATGACAACCCTCGCTCTTGGGCGGAGCGGGAGATAGTGTCAGACTCTTATTGACTAAAAAGCCCACCCCGTTCCTTCAAGCCTTCATACCGGGGCTCGAGTTTCCTTTCGGATAGCCCTGGCCCCAGTAGGCTTCGACCCGGCTGGGTCCCTGCTGTTGCTGACAACTCCTTGAGGCGCGCGGGAACAGTGCGCGCCGTCGACGACTTGGGCTTGGTCCGGACAGTTACCGGACGGTCAGACAGTGAGCTACCCACTGCTGAGTGTGCACAAGCCCGCGACCCCCTTAAGGGTGGAGTTTCATGAAATCCGTTCATAGCCGATGTCTACTTCTACTACTCTACTTCTTAAATTTTAAGTTTTTTCGGTTTGAAACCCTTAAAAAGTATGTAAACATTGGTACATGCATTTTTAGGGTTCCGTACCAAAAGTGGGTAAAACGAGACCCTACTACTAAGACTGCTGTCCGTCTGTCACCAGGCTATATTGCTAGACAGTTAAAATTTTCATAGGTGACGTATTTCTGTTGCCGCTACAACAAGTAACAACAAATACTAAATAAAATTAATATTAGGCTAGTTGCCGTAAAAATGTAATAAGTCCGTCTTTTAGATTATTCAAAAATAAGAGTCACGTATTTTTAGGGTTCCGTAGTCAACTAGGAACCCTTATAGTTTCGCCATGTCTGTCTGTCCGTTTGTCTGTCTGTCTGTCCGTCCTCGCTTAATCTCTGTGACCGTTAGCACTAGAAAGCTGAAATTTGGTACCAATATGTATATCAATCACGCCAACAAAGTGGTAAAATAAAAATTAGAAAAAAAATGTTTTATTATGGTAGCCCCCCTATATGTAAAGTGGGATGTGATTTTTTTTTTAATTTCAACCCTAACGTGTGATATATCATTGGATAGGTATTTAAAAATGAATAGGGGTTTACTAAAATCATTTTTTGATAATGTCAATAATTTCGGAAATAGTCGGTCCAAAAGTAAAAAACAATGCGTCCCCCCCCCCCTCTAACTTTTGAACCATAAGTTTAGAAAATAAGAAAAAAATCTGAAAAGTAGAACTTTATAAGGACTTTCTAGGAAAATTATTTTGAACTTGATGGAAAGAACAGTTTTTGTACAAAAAGACAAAAAGGTTCTACAAAATAATTTCTGGACTAAGTTTGTTGTATAGTCGGATAGGCAAGCATTTTTTTAAACTCATAAGTGGGTACACTTATTGTGATGGATGGAAAACTACGGAACCCTACACTGAGCGTGGCCCGACACGCTCTTGGCCGGTTTTTTTATTTGTAAAGTGACGTCACTCCGAGCGAAAAAATGCAGCACGGCATGACGTCACACGTAACTTTAATGGGCTATATCTTTGTCATTTTTTGTTTAATCGACAAAAGAAAAATACGTGTCCAATCTAAAATACATCCGTATTTTAGTAAATAGTAAATAAAATGTAATTATTTTGACCCTGGAAACTACCCTTTTATATTTTTTTTTGCTACGGACGGTAGAGAACCTACCGCGCGCGAATCCGACTCGAACTTGGCCAGTTTTTTTATGAAGCCTCAATTGAGTCCCATCTCTTGAACGATGAATTATAAGAATGTGACCTATAAGGTCGTATGATAACGATTGACGACGACTGTCGCTCAGTATTTATTGACAAATTGTACTGAATGAATTGCTGACAGTTCTGATTTATCAGTCGTTTCGTTATTTATTTATTGGTTCATCGGAAATTATTTACACTGGTCATAATTATTGTTATTACTATCGCCAGTGACTGAAAAGTCGACAGGGAATTGTTTGTCTACGGTCCTAAGTGTTTTGCCTCGTCTTATATAAAAGCGAATTACCACTCACCAATTAATCAAGAAAGCTTCTTAGAAATTATAACACCTACAAACTTAAAAGTTGGCAGATAGGTTCTTATAGGGTGTAGACATCCGGTAAGAACGGATTTTACGAAACTCTATCTTATAGGGGGTACAATGGGGTCCAAAGTTTGTACGGCAAATTTCACTCAACTTCTGCCAGTGGCTTTACCCGCTCTAATGTAGGTTTCTTGACACGCACTTTTGACATCTGTTTCATCCCCTTACGGGGTGAATTTTGAAAAATCCTCTCTTAGAGCTCGCCTTAGTCATAAAAGGAAACCTTGTGCAGAATTTCATGTTGCTAGTAGTAGTATTTTCGGCTGTGCGTTGACTAGTGTTGCCAGGCGTCCCGATTTGCGCGGGATGTCCCGATTTTTAGAGGTATGGGGACGCGTCACGATTTGCACCAGATCGGGACGTTAAATGAAAATCCCTGGGACGCAAAGAGCGACTGAAGAAGTCTGGGTTTTACTCAGTAAAAGTTTGAAACGCCTCTTGTGTTACCCCAGAGTGGAAGAAGTCATTGGACGATTTCCTACCTAAAAAAAATGTTTATAAAAAAAAAATATTTGTCCCGATCTAAAACCCTAACTCCCGATTTGATTTACCATCTTTCCCGATTTTTATCCAAACCGACCTGGCAACACTAGTTGACATGTCAGTCAGTCAAGTTCTCTTTTTGTATACATATAAGATTAGAGATGAGATGTGAAACCATAGTCTATACGCGTTAAGAACATAGTGACGTCATCACTACTGCAAAGTAAAGACGTTATTTTCGTTTCTCCTTCTATATGTATAGATAACAGCTTGATAAGCCAGACGCCACAATGACGGTATCTCCGAATATGATCCGGCTAATGACAGTGACCCTGCGGACAATTGAGAGCCGCCATTCCGTTGAATTCCGCTGCTTATGTCATTATTGTACTAGAAGAGTATATGTGTAGGTAGTTTAGAGTGCACGACGACGGATATTTGGTAAATAATCATTTTGCGTGATGCACAGGACCGGTCGTTGTGGCGACGCTTGGGGGAGGCCTATGTCCAACAGTGGACGTCTTTGGGCTGATATAATGAATCAATTTGGGATTATTGGAGTATCACAAAAACAAATATATCCTACTTCAATACTATATACAAGGTGTAAGGGACAGCCCTCCACAAACTTTAAGGGCTTGCTCAGTAGACGATACTGAACAAAACCCCACAAAATTTTTTTTCAGGAAACGTAAAAAAAATTCGGCCTCTCCATACAAACTGTCCAATCAAAAAAATCAAGTTTATAATTATATATGGGGGAAGAGGACTTTTTTTCGTTTCCAGAAAAAAAAATTTTGTGGAATTTTGCTCAGTATCCTCTACTGAGCAAGCCCTTAAAGTTTGTGGAGGGCGGTCCCTTACACTTTTTATAGTCTTTCTCTTTCTAACCAATAAATATTCCGAGCCCCTTGTTACCACTTGATTGAAATCCCTCGTCAGTTAAGGTAGAACGACATTGCGCACGCTCTCCACGTACTCCGATCTGGACTCGTCGGTCTCCATTTATTTTATATAGCACCTAAATATTTTGTCTCTTTACCACCCTAGGTTGACTGGTAGAGAATGCCTAAGGCATTAAGTCCGCCTATGTACTTTGTGTTGCATGAAGATTAAATAAATAAATATATATACGATAGGATATTTATTAAATAATCAATTGACAGGGCTGTTGGTCTAGTGGTTAGTGGCCCTCACTGCTATGGCGGAGGTCGTGGTTTCGATTCCCACCCAAGACAAATGTTTGTGGGCGAGCACGACCATTTGTTCAGTCTGGGTGTAATTTATCTATAACTAGCTTTTGCCCGCGCGGCTTCGCTCCCGCTCTTCCCTACTTCAGCCTACTATACCCTACTCTACCCGACCTACGACTCTACGAGAGTAGCTACTCTAATGAACCCCACGGAGCCCGAGACCTTTCCAACGAATGCAAAACCGTGGAAATCGGTTCGTGCGTTCTGGAGTTACTTATAGCGTCAGGAAGGAAAACCCGACTTATTTTTATATAGTAGATATGTATGTATTTAAAAATATATAGAATGTTTATCTTTTGTCTAGTACCTATAAGCTCTGCTTAGCTTGAGACTAGAAGGCCGCGGCGTAGTGTTGCATTAAAAAAAAATGGGGATTATTGGAGTATTAGCTTTTAGCCACGGCTTCGCCCACGTACATACAATTTAGCCTGTGTCACTCAGGAATAAAGCAGCTTTCTATCGGTCAATCGGGCCAGGACATTCAGAGATTACCTTTTACAAACAAAAAAAGCTGGGCAAGTGCGAGTCGGACTCGCGCACTGAAGGTTCCGTGCAAACTACAATTCCCGAATGGAGTCTCAAAGATTTTAAAGATTTTGTGACGTAGTGTAGATATATTCATTGAGCCCCAAGCGAACGCCGACGTTCGCTCACCCGTTGTCTTTCTATTGTATCTCTAATTACGGTATTCGAAAGATTTTTATCATTTTTAAAAATTCGAAACATCATCAAAATAGCTCCAAATGTAGAACTCTCAAAACTTTCCAACCGCCTCTCCCCCTTACGTGCTCAAAACGGCTATAAACCGCGTGGCATCCCATTATGCCATCCTGAGGGATCCCTATACATTAGACGCGGTCTAAATATAGCCCGCGCTATGTAGGTAACCGACTTCAGTGTTGCTCTAACCGGAATATGTGTTCACGCTTTTGTCGGGAAGCCGGAAGGCAGAGATTACGTGTCGACTTCGTTTTGGTTAGCAAAATTACATTGTTATTTATACTAGCTTTTGCCCGCAGCTTCGCCTGCCTACATAAAACATAGCCTATGTCACTCAGGAATAAAGCAGCTTTCTAATGGTGAAAAAATTTTAGCAATCGAACCAGTACTTCCAGAGATTACCTTCTACAAACAAAAAACTTTACTTTTTTATTATATATATTATGTATAACGAATTCCTGAGTAACAAAGGTTATATTATATGTACCATAATGGTAATTTCTGCCTGGTCACTTAAAAAAAAATCCGCTTGAATCTTGCGGAGCGGCGCCAAACCTTTGAAGTTTTCGTTTCGAGTGCAAGCAAAAATGAACTTATCGGTGGTCAGGCGGAAGTGTCTTTATGGTACGCGAGCGAAACCGCAGGCAAAAGCTAGCACTTGATACGAAAAGATATTTAATGTCCAGCCGTGGCATAATTACAATCTGACATTACTACACGAACCAAGTTAGATTCACAGCACAGAGATAAGAGTTATTTTATAAACTAAATACGATTCGCTTGTAACTGATAACGGTCCAATTACAGCGCCTTCAAAAAGATTTCTCTGATAAGAATTCGAGTCGATTCCGATTAACTTTCCGTTTCAACGCATCATTGCTTCAGATGCAAGACGCTACTGAGTTTCAAATCTTCGGTTCATCTTCATATTCTCTTTTTTAGGGTTCCGTAACTCAAAACGAAAAAATACAGAACCCTTATAGGATCACTTTCTTGTCCGTCTGTCTGTCTGTCAAGACCCTTTATCTCAGGAACACGTGGAGGTTTCGAGTTAAATTTGGAACCATATAATCAAGTTTGCGGTCCCTTTAAGTCAACAAGAAAAATGACGTGTGGCACTCGGGGACTGACCCTCTTTGAGGCGTGGCTGGAAAGACCTCACGGCGTCCTTACCTTCCGCATGACACAGATCCTCACCGGAAATGGCAAGTTCGGGAGGTTCCTGTTCCGAATCAAAGTGGAAGTGACGACCAGGTGTCGCCACTGTGCGGAACGCCCGGAGGACACGGTGGAGCACACAGTCGAGTTGTGCCCTGCTTGGACGGAGCATCGCCGTGCCCTCGTGGGGGTGATCGGCGGCGGAGACCTCTCGCGCCGGGCCTTGGTCGAGGCCATGGTCCGGAGCGAGGAGGAGTGGCAGGCGGTCGCCGACTTCTGCGAAGCAGTAATGCTCGCTAAGGAGGAGGCCGACCGCATCAGGCAATGGCGGTCTCGCCGCCGCCGCCGGGATTCCGATCCCGATTTCCAGCCACCGTAGGCGCGGGCTTGCGGACAGCTCGCTGTCCGGCCGTCCGGTAACAGTCCGGACCAAGCCCAAGTCGTCGACGGCGCGCGCTGTTCCCGCGCGCCTCAAGGAGCTGTCAGCAACAGCAGGGGCCCAGCCGGGTCGAAGCCTACTGGGGCCAGGGTTATCCGAAAGGGCGCTCGAGCCCCGGTATGAAGGCTAGAAGGAACGGGGTGGGTCTTTTAGTCAGTAAGAGTTTGACACTATTTCCCGCTCCGCCAAAGGGCCGGGGATGTCAATGCATGATGTCTCCCACCATAAAAAAAGAAGGTCTTATAGTACAAGTATAGGAATAAAACTGAAAACTGTAAATTTATTGTTACGTCACAAGATTTTCTATTAATCGAAGCCGAATGCCGTAATTAGAGACACAATAGAAAGACAATTGCTTATGTCGAACTGTGCAAAAGGTTAATCGAAGCCGAACACGGCCATATTATAGACTTACTAATTCAACTTTCCGTAATAAAAACACAAGGAGCTCTAATTCTTTAAGTGCACAAGTTTTTACAGAGAATTCGTGTCCAAAATGTTATCTCGAATCACCGAGACGCAATGCATCAACGGCTAAATCCTCCTTCTCTGTCACTCCCATTAAACACTACATCTATCTCCCTCCAGACAGGATTTCGGAGACCGGTTTAATTTCATGTAACAAAAAATAGCCGTTGAGCTTCATATATCCTTAAAGACTTACTTATATGATACACTAGCTTTTTTTTTAAGATAGATTTGAAATAGAATTTTTGGTGACAGTTTTAAAAACACAACATATCATAGTCGGTCTTATGTTCCCAGTGCTGGGACTCAGACCTCCTCTCTAGGAGAGGGAATGGGCCGTAATCCACCACGCGGGCCCAGTGCGGGTTGGTGAATGTCACCTATGTCACATGTCTTCGAATTTTTGGTTCTAGGGCATGCCGGTTTCCTCACCGTTTTGAGAGCAGTGGTGATGAAATAAATAACACAAAATAATGCGCCTGGCTGGGTTTAAACCCGCGACCTACAACTCGTAAGTAGGGGCCGTTACCACTCGGCTCTGATAAAAACACAATTAATCAATAAATACTCAAAATATTGTTATTTTTTAATTGTCGTCTTCCATCAAATCCTCATACCACAGCCACTCACGGTCTCGTAAGTTAACCAAAGATCAGCAATGACTTAAAATCAAAATTGTATTTTAGAAAGCAATTAGAAAATATTTACCAAAACACTTACTCGAAAAACTGCTGTTTTCCCACCGCTTAGGGGCATGCAATAGACTGTTTTGCACACTAGTGCAGAAAACTACGCGTGCTCTCCCCGGCTCAATTTTTTTACATGTATCAGGCAGTCCGCGCGTCGACCCCCATGAGTCGCCGGTCAACCCCCTTTATTCATTTCTTTGTAAGTGTATAGAAAAAACCTGTTTGATTGTGTGATTTCTGCACTAATATCGAAATGTACTATTTTTCAACAGCGGTTTATGTGATGGCACAATTGGCACAGTGTTAGAACGATCGGCTGCTGCTCTGCGTGCCTCGGGTTCGAATCCCGCACGAAACAAATATTAGTATGGCTTACAATTAGTTGTATCGGGTCCGAGTGTCTGGTGTGAGTTTCTATAGAGAAGTAATTTCTATTGAGGGGCAACGCTTTTTTTAATTCATTAAACCCCAAGCGATGGCTTCCTTAAGAACTGGAATGAGAAAGCGGGGAACCGTGATCGTTGGAAGGAGTGGAGGGAGGCCTTTGCCCAGCAGTGGGACAGTGTGGGATAAGTATTAATAATAATAAACCGCAAGCGAACGCTCGTTCGCTCTCTCATCGCCTTTCTATTGTATCCAATTACGACATTCGAAAGCTTAAAAACAAAGCTACCTATCCTCTTCAAAACAATATTTTTCGCGACATACCGGCCGGTGAGCAAGAAAGCTGAAAGTTCAAAGATATTGATACAAAACCCGTTCTGTTAGGTCCGTCCGCCATTGAAAGCCAGCAATTAGTCACGCCATAAGATATGTCGAGATAGCAATACTTTTAATTTAAATCAAGCTTTCTTAGCGTACAATGACCGTGTGTCCATTCAATTTAAAATATACTATTTCACATAGGCCTACACGTGTGATCAAGGCATTTGTGTCCATCTATAAAAATGAATCCCTATTTCCCTTGGTTACGCCATCGCGCGTGAACAGCTGGATCGATTTCGCTAATTCTTTTTTTGTTGTGTTTTTTTTATTGTGAGAAGGTTCTTATGAAAAAAAAAATGAAAATTAGGGTAGTGTAGGGTAGAGTAGAGTATGGTAGTGTAGGGTAGGGTAGGGTAGAGTAGTGTTGAATAGGGCAAAAGTTAGTGCACTTATAAAACTTCAGAAGCTAGTGTACGGTTACAAATGGAGAAAAGGCGGCAAGCAAATCCAAGGTTACTCTTTTACCATGGGGTGCAAAACTGAACCCCGGGGCCCCAGAAGGAATATGAATTGGTATGAATATGAGAGGGTTTTATAGTTTTAGTCATTAAAAAAAATGTTACCCATTCGTCAGCGCAGAGCGCTAAGAGCCTTGATTACCCTGTTCTCATTTCTTGATAAGCCTTCTTCCCCTTCTTATCTGATTTCTGAAATACAATATCTCTACGTTGGGCACAATAAAAATCTTTGATCTACAAATGATCGTCATCTACGATGTCCCTCACACCGCTCTGGGCTTATCCACTCCTACTTTTTTGGATATTAGGATGGCGACCAGCCGATTTTCCTTTAAGGTGAAGGCACGTGAGCAAATTCGCAAGAAGTTGGTAGAGGGAGGTTTTTCACAACATCGTTGTTTATTTATATGTAAGTATGTATTTACTATTGTATTTTTATGTTTTTCTTCGGTTTGTCTATATATTAAGTTGCACCTGCAATGTTATGTTTTTGCACCACCCTAAGGTCGACTGGTAGATAATGCCTATGGCATTAAGTCCGCCTTTGTACAGTAATATATATATGTATTTTGGTGTACAATAAAGTTTATTCTATTCTATTCTATTCTATATGCATAGAACTTTAATAAACAAATAAATAAAACAGAAAATGTCATTAAGTATATGATTTCCCACCTTAAACAAGGCTTTTACATAATTCATTTATTTTTACAATGTTTCCATGTTACAATATTAAGGTATGAGAGGACAGTGCAGACCTTAAATAAATTCAATGACTAAAAATAACGTGAAAAAATAATATACGAGTTCCATTTAGATTTTTTTTTTTTAATTACTGTGTGGTTTAATAATAAATAAGGATGTCAATACTTTAACCACACGATTGTATTACGGTTATTTAATACCGTCATAAAAAAAAACAAACATTTCCTTTAAAACTTTTACTAAAGAAGACGCCAGATAACCTTGGAATAAAGTACATTGACCTTTTCCTAATATCTCTGAAAACCCGAAAAACGAACAATGAATTGTTTTTCATTACTAGATCATGTAAAGGATCACGATGCATGTCGATTCCAGAATCAAGACGCTTTATGTCTTTCCGTTTTTGAAATTAAGAATGTCAACAAAAGGAGGGTCAATGACCGTTATTCCACGGTAATCTGGCGCCTACCTTATAAACTTATTACGTCAACGATTTGACAGAGAAGTAGAAAATATTTGTTTACAACATCCCAGGTTAGCAATACTCAAGTCTCGATTTAAAATTAATCTTAATTGAGCTTCTTAGTAGTCCTGAGTTGAGCTTTGCGAATACTGACAAATGCTTGCACTGACTGGACAGGTCGGCTCAATCTGTGTGGTTTTTTCTTCAAAAGACCATCTCGGACAAATCTGCATGGTTCTCATGATTTGACCATTACATATGGACTTTAAAAGGGAGTTAGTGATAGCGTGACGAGTGACCGGACAGAATGGAAGAAAAAAACGTGTTGCGCCGACCACAAATAAAATGGGACAAGGGCAGGAAGAAGAAGAAGAAGATATGGACTTTAAAAGAGACTGACCCCTGAGTTTGTTTCGACGTTTCTCCTCAGGGAAGTCAGCTAGGAAACACCGGCCTCATCTAGTTTAAACTGACGAAAAAAAAAATACGTGTAGTGTTTTTTTAAAACCTATTTGCAAAATAAATACAACCTCATTTTTAGTTACGAAAAATGAAACACCTATCTAATATTTTTATGTAAAGAATCTATATTATGTACAAAATTTCAACCTGGTTGGTGATATAAATACATTCGTCACCGGGCCACCCGGGCGTTGTTTTGCTTCCGCACCCAGCTGTGCGCTGGCACTTAATGCCCGCTATGACCTGCCGTGACCCGTTTTATACTCAGTGTGGGTGGTGTACAACTTGTGAATTTTTATAAAATTTTTTTGGGGTAAAATATAACATGGTGTAAAAGTTATTGAAATCGATGCAGCGCGAACCTACCAACAATAAAACAAAAAACCGGCCAAGTGCGAGTCGGACTCGCCCATGAAGGGTTCCGTAGCAGCAAGTAACATAATATAAAAGTTCTTGTAATGTGTTGTAACTTTGATCGATGTTTTAATAATAGTGTATTTTTTTCGATTTATGACGCATTAAAAAAAAACTACTTACTAGATTTCGTTCAAACCAATTTTCGTTGGTAGTTTTTATAGTAATATACATCATATATTTTTTTTAGTTTTATCATTCTCTTATTTTAGAAGTTAGAGGGGGGGGGACACACATTTTACCACTTTGGAAGTATCTCTCGCGCAAACTGTTCAGTTTAGAAAAAAATGATATTAGAAACCTTAGTATCATTTTTGAAGACCTATCCATAGATACCCCACACGCATGGGTCTGATGAAAAAAAAATTTTTGAGTTTCAGTTCTATGTATGGGGACCCCCAAAATTTTTTGCTTTTTTTCTATTTTTGTGTGAAAATCTTAATGCGGTTCACAGAATACATCTACTTACAAAGTTTCAACAGTATAGCTCTTATAGTTTCGGAAAAAAGTGGCTGTGACATACGGACGGACAGACAGACAGACAGACAGACAGACAGACAGACAGACAGACAGACAGACATGACGAATCTATAAGGGTTCCGTTTTTTGCCATTTGGCTACGGAACCCTAAAAACTTACCGATTTTGAACAAATTATATTCTGGTTTCGCATAAGCTAAACATATAATGTTGTTTATCATTCAATAATCACCTAAGCCCAGCAACCCTAGCTAGCAGTAATCAGGCAAGGAAACATTAAAACCAGCTTTCAAGTCAAGATTAGATAACTATCCAGCCATCTTTTAGACAAACCAACTGTAGATTTTAGCAAAACATTAAACAACTTGTGTAATAAGCTAACAGAAAAACTATTTGTATTACCCGTCGTACCTAATTAAAGGTACGCACTCCAGTCACAGCAAATAGGTACGGTGCTATGAAAAGCTATGTTTTGAATAGCGATTTGACCAATCAGGGGCCGCATACTAGGTGTACTATAAAGAGATGACAGTTACAAGTACAGTATAAATATATTATCATTATTTATCCAAACATATTAAAAAAATCCCCTACACTCTATATCGTCTATATTTTTTATTATACATGGTGTAAGGGACAGCCCTCCACAAACTTGCCCGGGTGTCGCCACTGTGCGGAACGCCCGGACGACACGGTGGAGCACACAGTAGGATCGGCGGCGGCGATCTATCATGCCGGGCCTTGGTACAGGCCATGGTCCGGAGCGAGGCGGAGTGGCAGGCGGTCGCCTCCTTCTGCGAAGCAGTAATGCTAGCAAAGGAGGAGGAGGCCGACGGCATCAGGCAATGGCGGCGCTTACAGCGCCCCAGCCGCCACTGGGATTCCGATACCGATTTCCGGCCACCGTAGGCGCGGGCTTACTGACGGCGAGCAATGGATAGCTCGCTGCCCGACCGTCCGGTAACTGTCCGGACCGAGCCCAAGTCGTCGACGGCGTGCATTGTTCCTGCGCGCCTCAAGGAGTTGTCAGCAGCAGCAGGGGCTCAGAAGGGTCGAAGCCTACTGGGGCCAGGGCTATACAAAAGGGAAGCTCGGTCCCGGTAGGAAATGCAAGAAGGAATGGGTTTTTAGTTAGTAAAAGTCTTACACTATTTCCCGCTCCGCCCAAGAGGGGGATGTCATTAGATAATATTACCAAAGCGAAAAAAAAAATAGCATATCCTCACAAACTGTCCAATCAAGTTTATAATTTTGTATGGCCGATTTTTTTTTTACGTTTCCTGAAAAAAAAAAAAATCTTTTGGAAGGTTGTTCAGTATCGTCTACTGAGGAAGAACCTTAAAGTTTGTGGAGGGCTGTCCCTTACACCCTTTATAAACTAGTGCTTGACTGCGATCCCACCTGATGGTAAGCAGAGATGAACTCGTTGATGGTGAATCGCACTAGTTTATTAAGAGCTTATTCACTGTAGCCTTGAAAACACCAGATTTATAATCGAACGGGAAGCAAGCAAATGGTTACAGTCCTTCGATCGCATTATAAATGACGAGGCGAAACGCTTAGTCCGCATCTGTCTATATGAATGCGATAAACATGAGACCACTAAATAATTTTCCGTCCAATTTCATCAATAGACAGAGATGTACGCGAAAGGTTTAGGTGTTATAATATATGCAAATAATTGTGAATGAATTTCAAAGATTTCTCACATCACAAAATAGATAGGTACAGAAGACAATCTGTACTTCACTTTTTATACCTACGCTCGGTGGACGCACACTAATGAGCGTTTGAGCCGGAACCGTTCGACGAGCGGGCCGAGGCGCTCCCAGACATCGTGTCCGTGAACAGTGTCTATGTGTGCGTTGCTCGAGCGCGCTTTGTATGTAGATAGACTTCTGTACCTATCTACTTTGTGGTAGGGCGTTGCCTTTGATATGTTTCTATTACAAAGCTGCCGGGATCTTTTTCGCTCGACCCCAGAGCAACAAATGATAAATGTGCTATAAATAACTGCATGTAAATTGCTCAAGGAACTACTGAACAGATACGAACAAATTAAGCTTCAATTGTATACTAAATAATTGTCACAATCAGTTTCATAGATAACCTCTTCAACTCAGTTAAATTACTGGCGAGAAAATAAAAGTTAAGAATTTTTCAACACACTCGAAAACCCGCTTTTAAGCACGCAATTTACTGTTTTTCGCACTAGTGTGGAAAAGTGCGCGTTTTCAACCCCGCCAAAAGTGTTTTATAAAAGGCTGGATGGCAAGCGGACCCGTCAACCCCTGTTAATTTAAGACTTTGTAAGTATATTAAAACCCACCTTGATTTACGTGGGTCACCGTGATCACTGCAGACCTCTGCTCCATAACACCCTCGCCAACGGAGTAACTGTCACCTCGATCGCAATAACCAACATTCTCCACTTGTATCAAAATACACTACCATGGGCATCTTTAGAGACCAATTGAACGGCATTGGTAATTTGTTCTTCTATTGTTGATAGGCTTGCATTTGACCACCATCTCACCTGATGGTAAGTGAAGATGTGGCCGACGATGGAGCACGCATGCTTAGAAGCAGCTTATTCACTCTTGACTTAAAGAACCCTTAGTTGTAGCTATCAAGAAACACAGACTCCGGCGGAGAATTCCACTCCATAACGGTTGGCACAATGTGTTCCCAAAATGTTTTGGGGTGGAATGTCCACCATGTACCAGTGGCGCAACAATGATGGAACGGACTGGACGGAATTAAGTTGTGCAATTCAGGTACACACTCCCCGAAATGTAAACGATAGAAAACCAACAGATTAACAACTCAGATTTATCGGACAACGAGCAATATGTCTACGGGGAGTATTCACTTTTAGAGAGATAGCTGTCAAGCGTGCTCCTAACAACAATAAAAAAAAATGCCTGCTGCGATCATACCGTCCGATTTTAATGGAATAGGCTCTGTCTTCGCGTCCTCGTCGTTTATGCGCCTATTGCGATCTTCCCGTTCTTACGAGACTTCAAAGATCTTAATAAACTAGTGCGCTTCATCATCAACGATTGCATCACTGCTTACCATAATCATCACTGCTTACAGTGGGATCGTATTCAAGCACTAGTTTATACGATTTAAAACAATTTTCCTACACCAACATTCGACCAATCTCAAACTCAGTCCTATTTCAAAACCATAGCTTCCGCACATCCATAGCGTCGCGTCCACCGTCCCCGAGCTCAATAGAACCGGTCGCGCCCTGTCTCCGTCATAGCGAGTAATACCGACGGTTTAAAAGCTCGCTTGCGTAACGGTACACTTATTACGACTTGAGTAAGAATTAAATTCGCCAGCCGCGATACGAATAGACCCTGTGACCTTTTGTGGCGTAACTGGCGAGTTTTTATGGCGGATGCCGGCACAAAATATCATTATATAAATACCATGATTCCTCTCCTCTGTACTTCTAGAAGCACTTTCAACCGTTATAAGTTTATAATTCGGCAAAGTCCGTTACATCATCGTTGCGCCATTGGTACATAGTGGACATCCAGCAGTGGTGGCCGAAGGGTAATGGCCCTGACTTACGAGTTGTAGGTCGCGGGTTTGCACCCAGCCAGGCGCATTACTTTGTGTAATTTATTTCATCACCGTTGCTCTCAAAACGGTGAAGGAAAACATCGTGAGGACACCGGCATGTCTTAGAACCAAAAATTCGAAGACGTGTGACAACCACCAACCCGCACTGGTTCAGTAAAGACTGAACCAGACTTTTACTGACTAAAAACCCATTCCTGTTCCTTCATTGCCTTTCGTATCGGGGCTGAGCTATCTTTCGAACTAAGCCTGGCCCCAGTAAGCATTAAATTTGTAAAACGCTGGCACCTCTCAGGACTTCTATGACTTTGTAGTAATACAGTCCTGCCAGGTTGTTAGTGTTTGACAATTAACCGTGTATAAGCTTCACGCAGGCGTACACCAAGCGTCTAATGACGAATACGCGTCGAGTTCCGAATTGGGCTACTCGATAACTGACAAATGGTAGCACTGGACGGTTCCACTCAAATCTGGGTGATGCTTTTTTCAAATGACTTCCTCAGTTGAGACATTAACCCAAATGGTTCTCAATATGATCTGACGATTACAGTTACTGTATGAACATTAAAAAAACTGGCCAAGTGCGAGTTAAACTCAGGCACGAAGGGTTCCTTACCGTCCTTAGGAATATTCGGCAAAAAATCGCGATTTTTCCTTAAATATTTACATTGTTTTTAGTAAATTTTTTTTGGTGGTAAAAAATCATCGAAATGACATCCCCCGCCCTTAGGCGGAGCGGGAGATATTGACTAATAAACCCACCCTGTTTCTTCTTGCCTTTCATACCGGGGCCGAGCTACCTTTCGGAGCTAACCCTAGCCCCAGTAGGCTTTGACCCAGCTGGGTTGACAACTCACAGGCAGACAGACAGACAGACATTAATAATAGGGTCCCTTTCTGTCCCGTTTTTTTACCCTTTGGGAATCCCTATGCGCAAGGGTTCCACCTTAAAAAGACTGCCTCTAAGTTTTTAGGTGTGTTATTTAAGAGTAGTCAGCAGCTAGGAAACACCAGGGTCGTCGAGTTTAAACCGACAAAAAACTTAACCAATTTACAAATTTCATGTAATAATTGATGTTAGGACCTTGAACCTGTTCGATTTGATTGCCCTGATTCTAGGAGATTTGTCACCGTTTTTGCTGTTGAGACACTGTCGACTTAACGAGATCGTGTCCCAGACAAAACGTCTCTTTTGTATACCCGAGACAAAGGCCTTTAAAAATCCAACAGATTCACTTAAATATTGCATTCCTAGTTTAACATTTTGCAGTAACTTTTTGTTGTATTCTCAAACCTGTTTTTGCTAAGATATGACAAGCTTCTGCCAGCGGCTACGTCCGCGTGAAATGATACTTCTAGCAAGCTTGGTCCATCATCGATTACATCGTCGCTTACTATCAAGTCAAATGCAAGGCTATCAATAATTTCCCGCACGCCTCAAGGAGTTGTCAGCAACAGCAGGGGCCAGGGTTAGTTTCGAAAGGCAGCTCGAGCCCCGGTATGAAGGCTAGAAGGAATGGGGTGAGTCTTTTAGTCAGTAAGAGTCTGACACTATCTCCCGCTCCGTCCAAAAGCGGGGGTTGTCATTGGATGTATTTTTCCCACCATAAAAAAAGACTATCAAAAATTTAAAAATGACACTGCTAAGCAAATGTCTGTCCCTAAAACGGGTCCAGTCCACTCTTCCCGGTAAAAAAAAAATGAATCAGATGTTTTTGACTTTAGTGGAGTAGTGCGTTCAAAAATATACTGAACATGATTTTCTTTGTTTTTATACCAAATGATTTCGAGTGAAACCTAAAGATTTTGATGGTGATATAATATATATTGTTTGTTTACCAGTTTAACAACAGAGCAATAGTAGCCCAGTGGTTACGGTCTTGACTTACGAGTAGTAAGGTAGTGGGTTCAAACCCAGCCATTGCATTCATTTCTGTAATTTATTTCATCACCACTGCTCTCAAAACGGCAAAGAAAAACATCGACAGGAAAGCGGCATGTTCTAGAACCAAAAATTCAAAGACATGTGACATCTACCAATCCGCACTGGGCCCGCGTGGTAGATTACGGCCCATTCCCTCACCTAAAGAGGAGGGCTGAAGCCCAGCAGTGGCAGCAGGGGCCCAGCCGGGTCGAAGCCTACTGGGGCCAGGGTTATCCGAAAGGGCGCTCGAGCCCCGGTACAAAGGCTAGAAGGAACGGGATGGGTTTTTAGTCAGTAAGAGTCTGACACTATCTCCCTATCTCCCGCTCCGCCCAAGAGCGGGGGTTGTCATAAGATGATTTTTCCCATCGAAAAAAAAAAAAAAAAAAAAGCCCAGCAGTGGGAATAAAATAGTCGATAAACTGGTACAGTTTACGTACCAGTTTGTAAACTGTATTAGTTTATCCCGGAAAGTAGAAACACGTACAATCTACATTTCAGCCGGAAATCGCTTAAGCTGTGTTCCAATTTGAAGAGGAAGACACATGTTTTCAATTAGACTTATTATAAATATACACATAATCAACTAACTGAGGTCACACATAAAAATGGCCCTTCATAAATCCATCTAATTTTTTCTCAACTATTTTGGCTTCGGTATCACTTTTCAGCTAACCGGGTCTACCACGAGCTTTAAAAGCGATCTATGTGACGACCTAAACTGATCAAAGGGATGGTGCTTTAAAGAGTGTATAGCGCCATCCCTCTTTCTCGCTCGCACAACTGGCATTTTAACACGTCATCGTAAGGATCCTGATGCAGCCGAGCACCTGTATTGTACACTAGCTTCTGCCCGTGGCTTCGCCTGTGTAAATAAAATATAGCCTATGTTACTCAGGAATAAAGCAGCTTTCTAACGGTGAAAACATTTTAGCCATCGGACCAGTACTTTCAGAGATTACCTCCTACAAACAAACTTTACCTCTTTATAATATTAGTAAAGATAGATCTACTGCATAGGTATTTGATTTCCACAACATAACACCCCTTGGCAAAAGCCCGGTTGTCACACTTCGACTATCGTGTGATCACAACAGCAGATGACAAAGTGAAACTTAAAATTACATTGGGAAGCAAATTGCAACTCAAATGCATTCAGGGAACGTGCTTACAATTTTGCAGATAAAACAGGCATTAGGCAATTGTGTTAACAGCCAAGGAGTGGAATTCTCTGCCAGAGTCTGTTTCCTGATAGCTACAAGCTGGAGATCTTTAAGTCAAGTTTACTTCTAGGCTATCGTGTTCCTTTATCGACCACAACATCGCTTACCATCAGGTGAAATAGTAGTCAAACGCGAGCCTGTCCATAATAGAGTCAAACGGACCGAAAAAATCACTTCTGCACATTAAAATAAAAACATAACAAAGAGCCACGTTTCCAAGGAACCCCGTTCGGTTTAGGAGAATGCAACACGTAAACACACTCGATGACTAGAGCGCGATGTTTCCGCGGCGGGCGGCGCGCTGGCATCGCGCCAATGACGTCACCGCCGTAGGAGCAACCTAGCTTATTCACAGATGTGAATACTACTTTAGCTGAATTAGACGCATCACGACGAGAATATTTGCGTCCGATATGGAAGAGTGAAGGAAAAAAGTCCAAAACGGTGAAGGAAAACATCGTGAGGAAACCGACATGTCCTAGAACAAAAAAATCGAAGACATGTGACATCCACCAACCCGCACTGGGCCCGCGTGCTGGATTACGGCCCATTCCCTCTTCTAGAGAGGAGGCCTCTCCTGGAGGATGATAATGATATGGAAGAGATTGTATCATGTAGACCGGGTTGGTTCGATAGGTTCACATTGGCGTAGAACGAAAAGAAGACCTACAGGAACTCGGATGGCTTTTAGCCAGTTAAACTCTGACACTAGCCCCTCGCTCCACCCAGAGAGCGACTGGGTAGTCGCAAATACACGAATGGTTGTTGCAAATTCCATCTCGTTTAGCTCTTCAATCCTCATAGATGACGAGGTGGAGTATTTGGTCGTGGATGTGCGACCCTGGCGGAATAAATGCGAGAGTGTTTGTCGGACATATAATCCAACGCAGGCTGTTAAAAGAGTTAAGCAAAATTTCTTGGACCTGTTCAAATCTAACGACTACGCCGCGGCTTCAAAATCTAACGCCATCTTGTTAATTATCAACTCAAATTATGGTAGCCCAAAGTTGGACAAACGGCTCATTCAATTAATGCTTTAAAAAACTGGTTCACCGCATCCAGGACGCCTAATTATATTATTTAGGTCATCGGTCCATCTAGCGTGGCGGTACGTTACGCCAATTGTTTGAAACTATAAAAATTGTCATATAAAACACTTTTACACGTCAATTTAAACTAGACGAGGTCGGTGTTTCCTAGCTGACTACCTTGAGAAGAAACACCGAAACAAACTCAGGAGTCAAAGTCACTTTTTAAGTCCATACAGTAAACATGTAAGAACCATGGAGGTTGGTGTCTGAGATGGTCTTTTGAGAATAAAAACTAACCAATTTTAACCACTTCTTGTTTTAAATCGTTTCCTCACACTAGCAATTACACTTGTATCATGGCTGGCTGCGGTCACACAAACATTTAAACTCATATACACAAGACCCGAAACACTTATCTATAGATCATACAAATATTTGTTCTGTGCGAGGATCGAACCTGAGACCCGTAGTGCAGCAGTCACGCGCTCAACCACCGCACCCACCGCCGTCAGACTTATTATTTAAACAACTCTGATGGCATGTCTTCAAGTAAACTTAAAATTTCTAAAGTACACAGTGACTTTTAACTATCATTTATGTGCTCACTTTCTAAAGTAGTTGACTCATCTTTTTCACAGTAAAGCTCGCCTGCCAAATGCTGATTTGAAAGCCAGATTCAACATAGTCTAGCAGTAGCGTAGTTAAGCGCGGCCGATGTGGGCCCTCGGAAACGGCCTCGCACCCAAACGGGCCTAGCGTGTGCGAGGACTCTTTAACAACGAGGGTTTTGTTTTATAATTGACTAGCTTTTGCCCGCGACTTCGCCCGTGTACATAAAATATAGCCTATGTTACTCAGGAATAAAGAAGCTTTCTAAGGTGAAAAAAAAATAGCTTTCGGACCTGTACTTCCTACAAACAAAAAAAAAAAACAAACTACCTCTTTATAATATTAATATAGATAGGTTCTAGTTTGACCACTATTTCACCTGACAGTTAGCGACGATGTGGTCGTAGACTAGGCTACTACAGTCGCTGTCTCGTTTTCAAATTTTATGAAAAAAAAAAAAAAAAACGCCTTGCTGCTGCGACTTCGCCCACGTTTAAATCGTCCACGCTACGCCCCTGCAGTGTAGAAACAATTTAAGGCGTGCCTATTGCCGTACTCGTATATGACTATATTTCTGCCTGCGATCCAGCCTGGAACGCAGCCAACAATACTATAAACGTCTAGACTTGTCAAATAAAAGTACACATAAAGTTAAACCATTAATAAATTGCTGTTTCGTTTCGAAATTTATTGTAAAATATATTTTCGAGCTGGGGAATAAGTTTTTAAAATGATATTAGTTCAAAATTGGCTGAATTATTTAGTCGAGGAGAAGTAGTAAACGTAGACAAAAGTTTTTTTTTTGTTGGGAAAATCATCCAATGACATCCCCCGCTGTCGGGAAGAGCGGGAGATAGTGTCAGACTTTTACTGACTAAAAACCCAGTCTTGTTCCTTCTTTGCCATTATTCCAGGGCCCCGGGGATGTCTTTCGCATCACCCATGGCCCCAGATTAGACAATAGCTTGTCTCCTGCGCTGCGTGTGAGATCGATTCCCTCACAAAACACATATTTGTATGACCAACTGATAGGTGAAAGATCTACGAATGTCAACCGGTACCAGCGTTACGTGCTTTCCAAAGCTCGGGGTGTCAGTCCAGTCAGTGTCCTAAATAAACTTAGAAAATACATAATGAATGAATTGTACTCATATATGAGAAGCGACAAGAAATATAAAGTAACCAAGATTTATATAACTCATATGATTTAAAAGAGTATCCATGGAGTTTCTTGCACGTTCTTCTCCATAGAGATCCACGCTTTGGAACGTGCAATTTAGCTTCACTTATTTTTTGATTGACCGACATTTTGACAATTCAAAAGTGCCTGCAATTGGCCTATTTGAAATAAACATTTCTGATTTCTTGAAAAATTCACATTAGCACTTGAACTCACAGGCAATTGCACAATTTAATTCCGCCAAGTCCGTTTCATCATCGGACCACTTGACGTACGGCGTTGCGCCACCGGTACATGGTGGATAACCAACCCATACGTACAAAGCCTTTTGGGAACACATTCAATGTTCAGCTAAGGAATGGAGTCTGTGTTTCCTGATAGGTAGAACCTAGAGGTCTTCAAGTCAAGAGTGAATAGGTTACTTCTAGGCAAGCGTGCTCCCATCGTCGACCACATCACCGCTTACCATCAGCCGAGATGGTGATCAAACGCGAGCAAAATCATAACAAATTATGCAACTATGTACATTAAAGCACTTTTTAAAACAGCTTGCGAACAATCATCGTAGGTACATGTTTACCGACAAGTAACGTTGCTGTGTTCCGGTATCAAGTATATGAGTACCGGTAACAGGAAGCGCATACATTTTCCCGTCGCAAGTCTCACCGTTGCACGTGCCAACTCACCTATTCCCGGTGCAGATACTTCGTAGTTTTGATGCAATATGTCTGTCTGTCCGTCTGTCACACCGTGATAGCTAGACAGTTGAAATTTTCACAGATTATGTATGTTGTGCTACAGCAACAAATACTAAAAAAAAAAATATTTACGGGAGCCCCGTACAAGAAACGTGTTTTGTTTTTTTGCTTGTTTTTGCGACGGACGTTACGGAACCCTTCGTGTGCGAATCCCATTCGCACCTGCCCAGTTTTTTTTTTACAAGCACAAAAAACCTTTAAAAACTAAAAGGTAAGCATTTTTTTGTTTATTTGTTCTTCGACTATTGTTCTCGAGTCTCGAGCCATTGTGAAAGATACCGTCCACTTTTTCTAACATGTCATTGATGTATAATGACATGTGTTCATAGGGTTCAGTGACATTGACATTCAACTGTTTATTTTTATTCTGCGTTTAGAAATGACATGTCTATTTTAAAATGATCTTTGCCTCATACTATGCGTTCCAAATGAGAATAGGATCGATTGCCATGTTGTGACGTCACGTCGTACTGTCAAATCGAAGAAATTTTGTCAAAATTGAAGAACTCAGAAACGAGTAAAATTGAAGAACTGGATTCTGATTAAACTTTTTTCGCTCACAGTTCGTAAATAAATTAAATTAAAAAAAAAAAAAAACATTCCTCGATTTGACAGTGAATCGTGACTAGTGTTGCCAGGTCCGATTGGATAAAAATCGGGACAGACAGCAAAACAAATCGGGATTTAGGGTTTTAGATCGGGACAATTTTTTTTTCAGTATTTTTTTTTTGCGTTGGGATTTCATCTAATAACTTCTCCCTTTCTAGGGTGGAACGAGAGCAAACTTGTACTGATTAAAAGCCAGACTTCTTCAGTCGACCTTTGCATTCCTGGGGCACCGGCACTGTTTGAAACGTTTCGGTAGCCCTAGTAGGCATCGGCCCTACGAGCCTCTTCAGTTTTCCTGGTATCTCTTTGAGAAACGTGTGCGGCATCGCCTCGGATCTTTTTTTTTTCGACGGGAAAAATCATCCTATGACAACCCCTGCTCTTGGGCGGAGCGGGAGTTAGTGTCAGACTCTTACTGACTAAAAAACCCATCCCGTTCCTTCAAGCCTTCATACCGGAGCTCGAGCGCCCTTTCGGATAACCCTGGCCCCAGTAGGCTTCGACCCTGCTGTTACTGACAACTCCTTGAGGCGCACGGGAACAGCGCGCGCCGTCGACGACTTGGGCTTGGTCTGGACAGTTACCGGACGGCCGGACAGCGAGCTACCCATTGCTTACTGTCCACAACCCCACGCCTACGGTGGCCGGAAATCGGGATCAGTATCCCGGCGCCGGCGGCGGCGGCGATAACGCCGTTGCCTGATGCGTTCGGCCTCCTCCTTTGCGAGCATTACTGCTTCGCAGAAGTTGGCGACCGCCTGCCACTCCTCCTCGCTCCGGACCATGGCCTCAACCAAGGCCCGGCGCGAGAGGTCAATGCCGCCGATCGCCCCCACGAGGGAACGGCGATGCTCCGCCCAAGCGGGGCACACCTCGACTGTGTGCTCCACCGTGTCCTCCGGGCATTCCGCACAATGGCGACACCTGGGCGTCACGTTTTAATTTGGAACAGGAACCTCCCGAACGAACCATGTCCGGTGAGGACCTGTGTCATGCGGAAGGTAAGGACGTCGTGAGGTCTTTCCAGCCACGCCTCAAAGAGGGGACTCACCGCCATGATTATGGCATGCCCAATCGCCTCGGACTTGGTACTTATTGAACGGGCGAACGACGACCTACCATTGCTCGTCGTTTGCAAACACATATCTATTGTGGCCGGAAATTGCTGCATGACTCGCCCGGGACATCTCCTTCGGAGACGACTGGGACGTGGGGGTGTACGTTCTTTTACGGTTGCAGTCAACTCCTTCGTGATAAGAGGCGACTGCTTCCCATTCCCTCTCGCTTTGGATCATGGCCAGAACCAGGGCCCAGCGAGCAAACGAGCAGCACAAGGAAACAGCAGTGCTCCGCTCAAGCAGGGCACACTTACATCATAAGCTCCACTCCATGGTGTCACCCGGGCGATCCACACAATGCTGACACCCGGGCATTTCTTTCGCACGATTCAAGTGCAGGAATAAAGAAAAAAACCGGCCAAGTGCGAGTCGGACTCGCCCATGGAGGGTTCCGTAGCAGCAAGTAACATAATATAAAAGTTCTTGTAGTTCGTTGTAACTTTGATCGATGTTTTAATAATAGTGTATTTTTTATAGATTTATGACGTATTAAAAAAACTACTTACTAGATCTCGTTCAAACCAATTTTCGTTGGTAGTTTACATAGTAATGTACATCATATATTTTTTTTAGTTTTATCATTCTCTTATTTTAGAAGTTAGAGGGGAGGGACACACATTTTACCACTTTGGAAGTGTCTCTCGCGTAAACTATCCAACTTAGAAAAAAATGATAGTAGAAACCTCAATATCATTTTTAAAGACCTATCCATAGATACCCCACACGTATGGGTATGATGAAAAAAAAATTTTTGGGTTTCAGTTCTAAGTATGGGGACCCCCAAAATTTATTGCTCTTTTTCTATTTTTGTGTGAAAATCTTAAAGCGGTTCACAGAATACATCTACTTACTAAGTTTCAACAGTATAGCTCTTATAGTTTCGGAAAAAAGTGGCTGTGACATACGGACATACGGACGGACAGACAGACAGACAGACATGACGAATCTATAAGGGTTCCGTTTTTTGCCATTTGGCTACGGAACCCTAAAAACTACAAAAATATTGAAGTTATGAATGATTCCCGCTGTTTTAAAAGTTTTAATATTATATTAAAATTATATTGTTGGTTACATTTTATTGCATATTTTTATGAATGGAATGGATAAACGAAGACAGATTATTGAGTCACAAATTACTTATAATTGTGTGGATTGAGTAACGTAGAAGACGCTGCGCAACAGAGATTTATCGGGACATTTAGCGTCCCGATCAGGTGCAAATCGGGACGCGTCCCCAGACCCCTAAAAATCGGGACGTCCCGAGCAAATCGGGACGCCTGGCAACACTAATCGTGACGTACTATTCTCATTTGGAACGCATTGTACGTACATCTGTTTAATATTTTTCCAATAATGTTCCGGTCTAGCCAGATGCGACGTATGTCAAGGTTTTTTTATACAACGTCTGGCCTTTGACCTAGATTATTTATTTAAAACTTCATGTGGTACATAAGTGGACTCTACAAGGCATACTGTATCAATCAACCTTTAGGTTAAAATAAAACGCCAGTGTAGACTGGTAGCGTAAGTTAAGGAGTGGAATTCCCTGCCGGAGTCTGTGTGACCTGATAGCTACAACCTCGGGGTCTTATAGTCAAGAGTGAGTTGGTTACTTCTAGGCAAGCCTACTCCATCGGCTACCACATCATCACTTACTATCACTCGCAAACTTTACAATTATTTTTTTTTGTTTATTCTCGCGTTTGACTACTATCTCACCTGATGGTAAGCGATGATGTGGCCGACGATGGAACACGCCTGCCTAAAAGTAACCTATTCACTCTTGACTTATTGACTCGTGGGTTATATAGCTATCAGGAAACAGACTCGACTGGTAGCGAGGCCTATACCGGGCCCTAGTTTATCCCTGTTTAAAAATCGTTATTCTTATTTAATAATTAGTTATTTACAAACGGAATAAATACCTAAGGGATGTGGCACGGGAAATCGCCGATGTATTAGTGAAAGATACATCTCCATCGACTTCCTAGTGATAGTCAAGCCCTTTCATGGAAACTATTTGTTCGTTTGTTCGCGACCAAAATGTTTTAAGCGCCATGAATTTCGTGGCACTTACGCGTTTCATTCAACATAGTGTAATGTTCAAGCTGTACAGCCGATATTAGACGTGAGTCGAATGAAGTAAGTGTTCGGCACGTCTAATCTGTAGCCTGATTCACGTAATGAAATATCATAATAAATGAAATCGTAACGATATCGTAGCGATTTAGTCGTTCAGATCATTTCCGTATTCACATCCATCAATCGAGTTTGAACGACACGGATTTTAAAGTCGTTTGAAATTCGTCGATTTTAAAAAAAATCTGTATTAAATTATCCTAGTAGAATACTTATTAATGTAACTGGAAATAAGTCGATAGATCGAAGTCCTATCCAAAAGCGGTATTCACGCTTTTGGATAGGACTTCGATCGAACAGTATAAAACTTCAACGATATTTGGCTTGTTTGACGTGAATCAGGCTACTGGTGCGTAGTACACATATATCGATGTACATCTCCCTGTACAAGATAGACGCATAACAATGTTCCTAACCGTCACACGCGTCGTGTTGTGTAGACGCCGGACAAATTGACGGACGGATCGTTAGTGGGAACCGGTTCGTTTCGGACGGAGGCCGGTGCACGCGCACTCGGCGGCCGGACAAGCTCCGTTTCAACTTTTAGATGTGCCATGATAGTACAGCTTACGGTCGATGGTGCCATGTTCCGCAATCAAAATACCGGTTTAGTGCAAGCCCGACTCGTGTACCGAGGGTTCCGCATTAAGTTACCTACATAAATACTTCCGATTAGCAAATCGAGTATCGAAGATTTTTCAGAATCTTACAAAAGTAATTATAATTAATAAATTTTATATAGTCTAGTGCTTCACTGCGATTTGACTTGATAGGAAGCAATGATACAATCGTTGATGGCTGACAACGATTCTTGACAGACAGACAACAAAGCGATCCTATAAGGGTTGGGTTCAAGGAGTTTATCATCAACAGCAGGGGCCCAGATGGGTCGAAGCCTACTGGGGCCAGAGTCTAGTTCCGAAAGGGAGGCTCGGCCGCGGTATGAAAGGCAAGAAAGAACGGGCTTTTTCAGTAGAGTCTGCCACTATCTCCCGCTCCGCCCAAGGGCTTGGGATGTCAATTGGATGATCAGAAAAAAAAAAGAAAATTTATAAGGGTTTCGTTTTTATCAATTCAAGTACGGGACCCTAATAAGGCTCGAAGAAGTTTTTATACAGTAATCAAGTTAGTTATTTGAAACTACAGTACAATTCACGAATGATGGCGGCCGTGAAGTTTGCGCAGAAGGCTGCGCAGAAGGCTGCGCAGTAACGTGTTTTAGGAACCAAATGGCGACGTGCGTGTGCGAGAAGAGTGTAGTATGCGCAAACGTTCGCAAAGGCTAACTTCACGGCCGCCATCATTCGTGAATTGTACTGTATTCTATTTGGCTAGTGAGATAACGTCACAACACACAACTGTATCAACTGATAGGACAGACATAGGTGCAGTCCGAGATAAGAGTAATATGAGCCGTCACATGTCTGTGAATGACGCGACTCGCAATTACGTGGCTCGTTAGCGTTACACATCGGTTGCGGTACATCATCGTCAGCCTTTATAATGTTACCACTGCAGGGTTCAGGCCTCCTCTCTAGGAGAGGGAATGGGCCGGAATCCACCACGTGGGCCCAGTGCGGGTTGGTGAATGTCACATGTCTTCGAATTTTTGGTTCTAGGACATGCCGGTTTCCTCACGACGTTTTCGTTCACCGTTTTGAGAGCAGTGGTGATGAAATAAATTACACCAAGTAATGCGCGTGTCTGGGTTCGAACCCACGACCTTACAACTCGTAAGTCGGGGCCGTTACCACTCGGCCACCACTGCTCATCGCATGCGGTTGTGCTCCACGAAAGGGGACGATAGTTGGGAACTTATCAGACTTATTTAGACTCCGGCAATGATAAAGAACCTGGCGAACAAATTGTGTTTAATTCATTAAGCCCCAAGCGAACGCCAGTGTTCGCTCTCTCATTGTCTGTCTATTGCGTCTCTAATAACCATCGATAATTATGTACTACGCACTGGATTAGGCGTGTCGTACATACACTTTAGTTGTAATGTCGACTGTACACCTTGAACATTACACTATGTTGAACGAAACGCGTAAGTGCCACGAAATTCGTGGCGCTTATCTATTACTGGAATATCAGTCGACGCTGATTACAGTATTCGAAAGGTTAATTATCAATGCAGACAAAAACCAGGTAAATAAATGATTCATAATATATTTCACACAATAGATTGTCTAGATCCATGAATAACATAACGTTGGTGTGTTATATAAATATTATCTATAAATGTGTGTTATAAATAATTAGCCTACATTTAGACACACTTGTTATTGGATACAGTAAATGATTTATCATTAATTCAGTCTAGAAAGCACTTATTTATTTAGATAAGCATACAATGCCGAGCGTAAATCTAGAAGTTTGTGCTGACCTAGAAAATACAAGTATTATAAAAATAATGCCTTTTTAAAGTACAAAATGAAGTCGCTTCCCGCGTCTGTCTGTATATTTTTTTTTTATTACATAAACCTGAGCTTGACTACGATTCCACCTGATGGTAAGCAGGGATGGTGAAGTACAAGTAGCTTGAAGAATGAAGACACCTAAATTATAATCGGATGGGCAGACCGCAGCAAACAAACTGCTCTACCCGTCCAATTATAATTCAGGTGTCTTCAAGGCTACAGTGAATAGGCTCTTAATAAACTAGTGCGCCTCACCATCAACGATTGCATCACTGTGCACCATCAAGTGGGATCGCAGTCAAGCACTAGTTTACATCATTTAAAAAACAAACAAAAAGTCCTTCGATGTACGCGGTACAAACGACGAGGCGAAACGCTTAGTCCGGACCGTAGACAACAACGTAAGGGTGGACACTTGCCGTACCTACGTCGGCGTCGGGTTGTCCGATGGTAGAAAGGTGAGGGTAGAATCAAATCATATAATTCCTGTATCTAATAATAATATTTAAAAAAAAAATGCACGCTTATGAAGTAGGGGCGCGGCACTATTTTATCATAATAACTACCTAATCACCTAGAACTGTGCTAAAAGGTCAATGAACCGAGTCTAATAAATTAATAACAACAATATAATTAGCTAGCACTTAGTGAGTCATTGAAAGGTTACATCTAGTCATTACTTTAGCAATTAAAGTGTAATATTACAGAGATCAAATCACGTTATAGTGGAATTTGTCATAGATTGCGGTTGTCATCTTCTATTGTTTTCATCATCAGCCTTTTTAATGTCCCCACTGCTGGGACTCAGGCCTCCTCTCTAGGAGAGGGCCGTAATCCACCACGCGGGCCCAGTGCGGGTTGGTGGATGTTTTCCTTCACCGTTTTGAGAGCAGTGGTGATGAAATAAATTACACAAAGTTATGCGCCTGGCTGGGTTCGAAGGTTCGAAGGTATTTACCGGGTAAATAAAAAACCCAAAAGGATGGAACATTTTTTTTTTATGTAAAAAAGACTTAAAAAAAAATGTAGAAAAAATAAATATACACCCATATGAGTATTTACCGGGAAACCCATCTCTAATCAGGGCCTGGCGCGAGAGGTCGTTGCCGCCGATTGGAGTCCACGAGGACACCTCTACGAGGACACCTCTACCGTACGCCCCACCGTGTCCTCCGGACGTGCCGCACAATGGTGACACCCGGCCGTTTCTTCCGCACGTATCCGGTTCCTCTCGAACTTACCATGTCCGGTGAGGACCTACGTTATGCGGAAGGTGAGGACGCCATGACGCCTATCCAGCCACTCCTCAAGGAGGGGACTTACTGCCATAAATATGGCGTGCAAAATATTACCTAGCACATGATTAAATTTTTACAATATTACTTAGTTCTGATTAGCTATGAGGTCACTTGCATACTAACAATAAAAAATATGACACAAGTAGGCGTACAGGCCACTTGATGATATCACCGTGTACCTAATTATAAAAAAAATAGATGTACCTGCTATATTGCTTCATGACATACTAGAACAGTTTTTCCTGTATTGATTTATGTTTTTAAAACAGGGAAAATTGGAAAGGAAATCGGAGTTATTTTAGTCAACAAACAATAAAAATGTAAGGTAAATTATTGTACTAAAATGATTGTGAATTGTATGTTTCGCACCAACAAACCCTACTAATATTATAAATACGAAAGTTTGTGTGTTTGTCTTTCACACAAAAACTACTGAATGGATTTCGATGAAACTTGGTACACGGGCAGACCATGTCCTGTATTAACACATAGGATACTTTTTATACAGTCTGTTATACAGTAATGAAATTTAGTACATAGATTCTCTATATAAAAATACTAGACACATGTTTGGGGTTTCGCATTAGTAAAATGGGGTGAATTGAAATAAAATAGATATTTGAATATTTTTTGCAGCAATTAATTATATCAATTTTTTAATGAATTGTTATTCTAAAAAATCGATACTTTGTTAGAGGCCGATATTATAGTATCAAAGTCAAAGGCCTATGTGAACTAAAATATTTTAACTTTGACTTTGAAAGTGGGAAAATCAAACCAAAGTTTTGTCTCTTGAAAATGTGTTATTTTTAACCTATTTACAAAGTACCTAAAGATCAATTAACATTTCCATTTTTAACTGTGATCTGACTATGATGTCATGTAAAAACCAGTCCAACACATTGATACCAATTATAATTCTAGGGGCATGGAAGAGGCCAGAATTATGGTAGACTAGCTTTTGCCAGTGGCTTCGTACATAAAAAATAGCCTATGTCACTCAAGAATGAAGCAGCTTTCTATAGGTGAAAAAATTTTAGCAATTGGACCAGAGATTACCTGCTACAAATGAAAGAAACAAACTATCTCTTTATTATAGTCTCTACTGATAATTGGTAATCTGCTTCGAGAGCAATAATCCAATGTGCTGACTAAAATCTGTCTTTGGTGTGGTGACTAGATTTGTCCAGTGATTTTCTAAATTAATTCGAGAGATGCATATCTCTCGAATTAATTTAGAAAATCTTTCCGCTAACTCCTGGACACTGTTTTTTTATTTCTTACATTTTATTATATTATATTAGCTATGTCATAGCAGTAAATTCACTTTCCATCAACCCATATTATCTTTTAAAGTACATTTTAGTTAACATTATTTGTCAGTACACTCTATTAATATCTAATCTAACAAACTGGGTGAAGTTTGCTCTGGCCACTTATGGATTTGCAAGGAGAGACAACACATCACAGTGATATTATAAAAGCGAAAGTTTGTGTGTGTGTTTGTTTGTTACTTTATCACACTCAAACGGCTAAATGGATTCTGATGAAATTTGATAAACGGGTAGACTAGGTATGTCTAGGAACAGCACATGACATGAGCAAAGTTTAGCCGCTAGTTTTAATATGAATAAATGTACTTATTTGTACATTCTACCAACATTTTAAATGTTTTTGTTAATCAACTCAAGTATTTTTGGTTAGGACTTGCTCTACTAGTGTTACATACCAGAAATATTAAACTATAATTACAGTAAAACCAAAAAAATACAATAAAACTTACTAACGAACTTATGTATTTTAATTTATGTAGCGTACCTACAATAAAGAATACCTACATTAATATAATAAAGAGGTAAAGTTTGGTTTTTGTTTTTTTGTTTGTAGGAGGTAATCTCTGGAAGTACTGGTCCGATTGCTAAAAATTTTTCCACGATAGAAAGCTTCTTTATTCCTGAGTGACATAGGCTATATTTTATGTATGCGGGCGAAGCTGCGGGCAAAAGCTAATAATAAATAAATGATAGCTAGTAATAATAACAGTAACCTAATTAAAACACACTTTAGGCTCTTGGGCACATTATTGATGCTACGGCATCAAAAAATGTGCCCGAGAAACCTTCCGTTTTCTTTTTATACTTGTAAACTTACAAACACATGAAACTCAGTCCAGATCCAACCATCTGTAGCTCATACAGATATGAAATTGTTTGGATCATTCAACCAGAAGAACAATGGTAACGCCAATAGCCAAAATTAAGACTTAGAATACTTTTTATCTTAATAATATGCTTATATAAGTTCTCATATGTATATATTATCAACTAACAATGCATAAAGTGTAAACTAAAGGACCTATTAAACTGCGCTGAATATCGCGTGCGATATTCCGACTCGTACTATTTTTCATTCGTAGAAAGACAGTCTAACCCTTATTACACTATGTGATATGTCGAACCACAGACTAGACTGTAAATAGTACGACCGCACGCGATATTCAGCGCAGTTTAATAGGTCCTTTACAATTACTATTAAAACATACTTCAAAATGATTCATTGAGCTAGTCAGTACAAATCAGTAATTGATTTTTGTTTTTTACATGAATTGAATTTTTTACATGAATTATTCATGTTAAAACCAAAGCTGTTTTATCACTTAACGGACATTACCTTAATATTCATATCTTGCTTTCTTTATAAAAATATGCTTCATTTATTGATAGGTATATTTTTTATTTTTGTATGGCCTTTTTTTGTAATGTGAATGTGAGTACACTGAAGACTTTATGGATTCATAATTTACTTTTTTTTGTCTTTTTGGGTATAAAGATGACAACTCTTCATTGTCGTCTCATATCTATTAATATTTTAATATGAAAATATAATTGTAGAACCAATAATTTATTTAACCTTTCAATTGTGGAAATTACAGACAATAGAAAGACAATAGGTGCGATAATATTATAAATGCCGGTGTTTGCTTGGGGTTTAATAAATTAGAAGAGTAACTATGGAGTTTCTTGCTGGTTCTTCTACATAAGAAATGACCAATTGGAATCTTGCACTTATTTCTGATGTTTTAGTGCCCATGTAGGCTTGTATGAAATAAATAATTTTTTGAGTCTGACTTCATTGTTCTAACTTATTTATTTTTTTTCACAAAATTGGGGTCAGATTGCATTTATCTGACTTAAAACCTGAGGTTTTAGTGAGTTCAAAAAAGTGCAGATAAAACGGTATTTTGTTAGAAAAAAAAAGATCATAGACACCTCTAGGAGTGAAGTTTTCCGAGACAGATGATCTATAGAAATATTATAAGCTATGCAACCTTTAAACCCCTATTAGGTACTCAACTAATTAAGTACAGCTAAAGACTTGATTACTAACACGAATCTATATTTCCAACGAGCGAAATTTAAACAGCGATGAGACATGAATGAATCAAAGGCGTATAAAAACACTCTGACGATCAAATCACTACGAAAATCTCTAGCGGCCACCAATCGCCCAGCAATTTGGCCCATTACACCCGACGTGCTATGCTACCAAATTAAAAACACCTGACCTGTATATCAAAGACGTTACAAGAATGCTGCATCCAACTCGGCCGGATTATAAAGTACCGATCTTACGCGGTGACATCAGCCCACATTATTGAAGAGATAATATGTAATTGATTAGTGTCACGCCCAAAAAGAATGGACAAAACTTACTTCTCAGGTATACAAAAGCCGCAAGACGCTATATTTTTGTGCTAGATCAACGAATACAAAAGATTTTGTAGAACTTCGATTATTTACGGAATTAACCTGTTGGGAGTTGATAAGTTTGATGCATAATGCGTCAAAATTATCACAGAACACGGCAATAAGCCAATATCAGCGATAAAGATACATGTAAGACTGTGCGAACTGAAAAAATTCCGACCCAATTCCTATTAGCATTACCTGACACACCCTATAACGCGGGTGTCGAAAAAAACGCATACCGACATAAAACTACAGATTTCTTACTGTTAATGTAAACAAATATGTACAAAAGAAAGCTGAACACACGCAATACTCACCGGCAGATCTCCAAGACGCGTTAAAAACTCGATTTTTGAGTCACTTCACACACTTATCGGATGGCGATTGTAACTTACACTAAGCACATAAACGAGGTAACATTATATAAAATAACATGCACAAAACGTTGTTCTTTAATATTCAAAGCACCAGCACCACCGACATTACGCGTAGAGCGTTTATTTCAATAATTCGTTCGTAAAAAAAGAATTTCTGTAACACGCCACCGGAGGAGATCGATGTCGGCGCGAGTTTCGTTTTTTCGCCGTAGCGTCGCTGCTGTCGACTGACATCGGAAGCCACGCTTCAGATGGCGCTGTTGTCCTCTGTATTGCACGCTTTTAAAATAAATTTTCCCTAGAAAAAAAACCCTAAATTAAATTATATCATTTTATTAATCCTTTTTTGTTTTCGTAGGAAAATCTACTTAAGTCGCTTGGACTTTCGGGGAATGACCGAGAAGTGTTGGATTTTCTCTGTGTAACGCCTGAATACTGTAAACTGATCTCCCCTTTTGCCTCAATGTACGCGGCAGCATTTAACTTCGGTAACACTCTGTTCTTGGAATCACTTGATATTTACACAGAGTCACCACTTTGATCACCTGAAATTCTAAAGCTACGTATGTATATAATAATTATGAAGATATAGTTTAGGCCTTCTCGACGTCTTTTCTCCTAACGAGATCCAGGAAACTGTTTAGCAACCTTTTAAACAGTTTTAAGGAAGAAAGCCATTTCTTTTAAATTTTCAGCCTCGCCCATCGTAGCTCTCATTACTACTGGCTGATACAACAACCAACGTGCGTGAAACTGAATATTCGCCATGGTCCCTTGCCCAATCTTATTTAGGTACTTGCGGAAGCGACCGTACTCAGTCAGAAACTGAGCATATAGGAAATAAGGAGATACACTCCCGTCTTTTCAGTCAGACTTCTAAGTGTGGTCTATGGCTTCGATAAAGTGCTTGCGTGAAAATTGTGTCTGCCGTAGCCACTCACTCCAACACTCGAGCTTGTGTCGCTGTTTTTACCGCACTAGCCTTACGGCAGCGATTCCTGACTATTAATTACCTTTTTAACTGACATTCAAAATATATTTGTGTCTCGAGACAATATTTGCCAGAATAAACAACAATTAAAAAGCTCTTGTGTTTCATATAATTCTATATTCGAGCATCCAATAGGTTAAACTTGCGCATCTCCAACAGTCACTAACGTAATGTATGTCTCTCTACTTACTTGTGTCGCACACATACATTTTGTATTGAAACGTTTTGAACAGGCAAGATGCCTGCGTCGCGCCTTCACCTTACGCTTTTTCTATACAATTTGTGCCCTAAATTGTGGCAATTCATTTCAACGACAAGAAGAGAATTTCGATTGCATCACTACTTACTGCACTAGGTTATATCAATAAAAAAAGGTATTATTCATAGCTCTAACAGATTACTGACAAAAAAAAAGTTTTTTATTGACATAGACTGATAAATATTACTGCCTGCCTGCCCTGACTTTTAAGCTAGGTGGTACCTGTGTTACAGGTGCGCGGTGAATCAAGATCTCTCGGCAAAAGTGGAAGGGGCTTGCGCAGTATTCAATTCTAAGGTCTATTTGGCGACGTGCGGGCGGGAGTGCACCGTCGGAGACACGTCATTGGTAGATAGAGTCGCTCTTCAATTCCCGCGTTGCGTTCTCGCGTCTCCTTGGATACTGTTGTACTTGGGTACTGTTGCTTATAGCTTGTGTTATCGTATTAGTAATACGTAGTCGTAAAAAAAAATGGTGAAAAATAAAGTTTTAAGACGGCAAGTCAGAAAATGGTTTACGACGTCAATTGTTACGATAAGAAAGAAACTAACGAAATTATTTTTATTTATTAAAAAAAAAATTTCTGAATTTACCTACTTACAAGATAAATTACAAGCAAAAACTAGTGTTATTATAAGTTATTTTACTAAGGTTCAAACTTACGAAATTAAAAATAAAATCCTAACATACTAAGAATTTCTGTGTGCAATTGTACACATGCGCCGATTGCCCCCACTATTTTCACCGAGCGATCTTAATTCACCGCGCGACCTGTACACGAGTCAACTGATTAACTCTGTAAAGTTATTTTATGAATTACTTCAATTTAGGGTATCTATTTTAAAACGACAACACCCAACGCTTCTAGTTTCAATACACGCAGTAATAGAATTTCAGGACTAGGACGGTTAAACAATACTAACGTGGCAATCCGAGATATTTAGTTCTTATTTATTTGTAGTAATGTTGTCTTATTGAAAATAATTATAAATATATTTTAGCATTTTTATTTCAGCAAAAAGTGATGTTTCATACAGATTCCATCCCTACTACGTATAAAGAAACGGATCTTACGTTTAGTTACCTTTTTTCAAAAACATTTCTTGTAAATCAATGTAATAAATATCAAGGATACATTGTATTCTTGTTACAATGATAATCAGTATTTTCATTTAAATCTAAAAATAAATGAAAGACGCTAACACTTAAAGTTTTTACGTAAAATTTGCAATGGTCAGGGTGTAATAAAACGCAAAACATCGTTACAAAAAAAAGAAAATCGAATGAACGAATGGGAGGAACTTTTCGTTCGTTTCAATTCATTCACTATCAAAATGGCGTTGGAATAAGCTGTGCGTTGTTACTTTTTGTTTTTAAAATTTTTTAAAACTGTTAACTTAGACTGAGGTAAATATTTGTCTTCTATACGATTTGATCTGTATAATTAACAAAATATATTGTTTATTTATGTTATAAAAATTGTTTCTGCAGGTTATTATGGGTCGTTCGCCCAGCCCTCGGCGGCGCGATGACAGGCGCCGAGACCGAGAAAGAGACAGAGATCGAGATAGGGACCGCGAGAGGCGGAGGCCTCGCACCCGGTCCCGTTCGCGGTCTCTCGACCGCCGGCGGCGCTCCCCAGACCGCCGTCGCAGCCCCTCGCCGCGCCGCCGCCGTTCACGCACCACGTCTCCAGGACCCTCCACATCCTTCGTAAAGCCGAAAAAGACCTTCGGCGAGCGTCCGATAGTCACCCCCGCGGATTTAGAAGGTAAATCACCTGAAGAACAGGAAATGTTAAAAGTGATGGGTTTCTGTGGCTTTGACACTACCAAAGGAAAGAAAGTTGAAGATAATGTGGAGGGCGACGTCCACGTTGTGTTAAAACGTAAGTACAGACAATATATGAACAGGAAGGGCGGGTTCAACAGGCCTCTAGACTTTGTAGCATGATTCTTGGGTCAGCGCACAGCACAGCTCGATACATCCAGCGTCTCCATCGTGTTGGTCTGTTTTAGTTGTAAGACTGATATGTGATATTTTTATAGCTTGGTTTTATATAAACGTTATTTACTATGTACATTTCACTTGGAAACTTGCTCGAGTTTACCGGGCAAGTTGATTGGCATCTATAGGCTTGACGTTATGCTGTTCCGCTCTAGCGAGTAGTCAGATGCAAGTCTATTCAGCTTTAAATGTGGGCCTACTCGGCCTGATGCCGTATCTGCAGTCTCATGGCCAGTCCTGATCACTGGCTTTCATTATTAATTCATTAAACCCCAAGCATTCATGCATTGTTTACTATTGTGTCTCAAATTGACGGTATCTGAAAGGTTAACTAATTTTGAGGTACCCTGAAGCTCAACAAAGATCTTTTTCAGATCTACAAATTAACTATATGTTCCTATCATCAGTAACATCACGTTAGAAAGTTTATTTTCTACTTTTCGAGGCATAAAGTATCTTGGACATGTCTTATTGAATCCATACTATCATTGAAAGTGTCCATTTCTATAGTAACATATTTCAAATAGTGTAGCATTGATATCAGAGTTACCAATCAGTAACTGAATGGGCATTAAATATTATTTATATTTTCATTTTTTATTTACATAAAACTAATATATTATTATTTTTCCTTTTTTTTTAAATTTACATAACATTAATAAGCTTAAAACATTTCAACGGCTATTTAAAATATTCATGGGAATTTTTAAGATGAAAATTCAAGTTTCCTAAAGATACTTCCTTTCCTGTTTCCTATAGGTACATCTCATCACAATAGCCATGCCATCATCTGCCATATTGTGTTAAAATCTCTCCCACAGGCTCCCCTTGGCATTGAATTTTACCTCGAAACTTGTTTTCATACAAAACTACCTTTGATGCAAGTCCTTGATCATGATAGTAACGGAAAGAAAGTTATTTAGGGTCACTAACAAAAGAATTACAGTTCCAAAACTTGTATAGTGGGAATTTGTACATGAGAACAAAATATAAAGGATGTTCATTTACCGTTCGGCAAATTTTTGCTACAAATCCTGTTTATGATCTAGTTTATGCTAGTATTCTTTATCGAAAACTAGCTGTACCTTGCGGTTTCACCCGCATCATCGGTTACTGCTCCGCTCGTATTAGTCGTAGCGTGATGTTATATAGCCTATAACCTTCCTCATTAAATGGGCTATCTAACAGTGAAAGAAATTTTCAAATCGGACCAGTAGTTCCTGAGATTAGCGCGTTCAAACAAACAAACTTCCGCTTTATAATATTAGTTATCGAAAATATCAACATTGACAAAATTATTGGATGTTGATGGAGCCGTAACCGTAAAATAAAAATTGTCTGAGATATTATTATGTGAGGGATACAGGGTAAATGATATTAATTCAAGGTTTTCGAAAATTAAGAAGTGTAAGGAATTGCAGGTTTAGTGTATATTTCAGTTTTGAAGTCTGAAACAAATGATAAATTTAAAAAACTCAGTTAAATTTTTGCGTCGGAATTGTGGCAAGTGTTTTCGCGTCCTATTCGCCAGGATCTTCGCGACTGGGTACTCCATCTCGTTCAGCTCTTCAATCCCCATAGGTGACAGGAGAGCTGACGAGATGCGAGTATTTGGTCGTGGATGCGACTCTGGCGGAAAAACGCGAGAGTGCTTGTCGGATATTTCCGACGTAGGTGGTTAGAGGGTTAATGATTGTAAATTTGTTAAAAAATACTGGCTCTTAAATGTAAAATGTTACAGAATCTGCCCTGCAATTAATTTGGTCAAAACATATCATTGATTTAAAACAACTTATACAGTTTTCTATACACAACTGACTTAAAAATGTTCATATAAAACCAAGCTACTCTATCAACTTTTTGACTTAGGATTAAGTGTTAAACAATTGTTTTAATCTCACATAGATTTGAGAGATATGGCTGCAATATAAATTTTATCACTCAACTAAAAAATTACGCCCACACCTATAAAATACCTTACAAGAGTTCAGGAAAATAAATACCAAAATGTGAGTAAATCTTATGCACTTCTAAAATTATTTTTATGTCTTGTCTCATTAGAATTTAAAAACAATAGAAATATTTTAAAAGTGAGTAGGTATTATATGTCAACTTTTAAATATTGTATTCTCCTGCATACTGTGTAAGTATATAGCAAAAATTCAACATCACTCATTCATCTCTTTTTATTTCTTTTTTTTTTGTATAATATTTCGAACAGTTTACATGTTTTCCATATTGCAGCCATAACTCTTAAAAACTCCATCATCTTGATGATAAACTTCAGAAATATGTTAACTTAGAAGTTGATTTTTGAACCTCTTGAAACTTCTAGCGATTGACTTTTGCCCATCGTTTATGTACTGCTTTAAAAGCAATATAGAAGTTGGTTCTTCTAAGCCCATCTAAAATGGTGTAGTTAGTCAAAAATATTTTGTATCTACACTATTCTCAAAATTGGAAATGATATCTTGTAAAAAAATAACCAAGGCTTGTCCTAAATCACCCTTGGGCAAAAGTTCTCTTGTAAATTGAGTTGTGTTTGGATAAAACTACGCTGACATATATAAGATTTGGTAAGGTTATCCATCATTTTTAACGTTGCGTCGGATTGATGCGACGAGTATTTTCGCGTCCTATTCGCCAGGGTCGTGTGTTCGCGACTGGGTACTCCATCTCGTTTAGCTCTTCGATCCCCATAGGTGACAGAAGAGCTGACGAGATGCGAGTATTTGGTCGTGGATGTGCGACCCTGGCGGAATGAACGCGAGAGTGTTTGTCGGATATATCCGACGTTGGCGGTTAAAAGGTTATAAAAACTGTCGTATTTCTGAAGTAGATCGTCAAGCCCTAGTTGTAAGTTAGGCTAGTCCGTTACTACAGTCCCCGCGCGCAGCTCCGCCCGCGCGGGTCCAGTCAGCGCCTCCGCGCACCCAAGAAGCCGCTTGGAATGCGCCCGGGAATGACGACATATTTTTTGTGGTCTGTCGGCCTCCAGTTGAAGGAACATGGCCAAAAGAAAACTAATTTTCGATCTTTTTGGATGCCATCAAAGTTTTTATCCGTTCTTGTAGCATCATTTACAGTAAAATGCTACAAGAATTGATGAAAATACGCTTCGATTCTATAGTGAGCCGTATAAACTACAAAATTCTCCGCACGATTTTATACACCCAAACTTTTTGATCAGACTTTATACAGCTCACTATACCCCCGAAATTGCTGAGCCATGTCCGATGCAACTCTCGCCGACAGATTGAACTATAAGACTGAAGCGACCCTCACTAGTTGTAAGTTACCGCACGGCGCACTCTAGTTAGTAGCAGATCTATTTATACACACACATATACACAACCTCCCCCCAGAATGAACCCCCCATCCTCCACAATGTACAATAGTTTTAGACCTTCCTGACGGAATGTTATGTTCATAGTGAATCTGAAAGATAGGCAACAGTGCCATCAAATACAGCTTGTATTTGGACGTTGCTTTGTCAAATTTTAATTTTAGAATTGAAAATGGGCAACACAAATTCGTTTTTGAATCTGTGTTGCCAATTCAAGATTGAATTGTTTCAATTTTAATAAATTTTTGGTCACGATTATTTCATCATCATGTTCAATTTACTAATAACATAGCATTCTGTCGAGCTGGTCTCCGATATACAATAATATACAATGGTTAAATATATTTTTTATGTATATTATTACCGCTAGCGCCGTGCGGGTGTGGGTTGCGATCTCTCGTCCCCGTGCGCATTGCAGGCAGTTTGTCAATACATCTGCCCTTTCGAATGAATCTCCAAAACTATTAACTCCACAGCACATTTTCGCACAAATAAAACATAAAAAAATTCTCTCACTGAGGTAAATGCTTGTAACTCCGGATTTCAATTACTAAGCATTCATTTTAGTGGAAATTTGCAGTAAAAAATAAATGTTTTGTATTTTTAAAAATAGAAGTACCGAAAAATCCTAATGTCATGGTACTTTTTGGCGCCAATTTCGATTGTAAGGCGCCATTTATGTAAAACCAAAGATAATCTTGTGTTTATTTCAAATACAGATCCATTTATGAGAATTTACAGGCTAAAATTATATATGTTCAAACATGTCTATTGTATCCACAATATTTTGAAAAATCATTGTCATATAAAAATGGTCTTTTTATTTTCTTGATATTGAATATATGACTAAAAACAACTTTGTTTAATTTAGTTTCTATAATCTTAATTTGTTTGAACGGTTTGATTTATTTAAAATAAGATTTCGTAAACATCTTTTATATGAAAATCCCAATTTTTGTATAAAAATCTACAACAGCAAACATCTAATTATATTACTGAAATATTTTCAGTAATGGAACAAACAGGATTCATTCCCAATGTACATACCACGAATTATTTATGCTTATTTAAAATAAAGTAAAAAATATGTAATTAAAAATTACTCCATTGTGCGAATCAGCATTGGAAACGAATAAGTAACCTTTTTTATTAATTAATCTTGAATTTAAAAGTGCCAAAAGAAAGCTACGATTAATTAATCCAACCTAACTTTTCGGGCATTAATTTTTTTTAGAAAATTTCTACTTTTGATATAAAAAAATAAAAACTAGTCACGATCCCCTTTCCAAGCTGATCGCGCAAAATGCGAGCTATCGTAACATTTCAGTGTTTTAAAGGTTTTTAGTTGTAGCTAGAATGATAATTATACTAAATTTTATATCCTTGGTACTTTTCGACAATCAATGTCTTCACTTCATACATTTATGTCACAATTCCATTATTGTATGCACTGAGCATGCGTAGATTTACTGTGTCGAACTACGTAAAAAAATTAAGTGCGACAGATTTTGTATGGAAAATTATTGTATGCCAGTATCTTTACTGTTAGTACTTATTGTATAAAATTTTGGCATAAGTTCTACTTAAAAATTTCGAAAATTATAAATGTAGCTCTAGTTATCGTATAAAAATTATATCAGAATACCTAGTTTAGTTGAAAAAAATGTATACGGTGTCGACTTTCATCTATCGTCATATTGTTTTATATTTTTTTGGTCAATCGAATTGCATTGTATAGTATTTTGTTTTCTTTTCTGTACATTTTGTGTATAAAAATTGATTTAGTTTTTGTTAACCAAGGATTCAAAATGAATAAATCATTTTGGAAATGAACTATTTTTTATTTGACATTATTTTGATCCCTAATAATATGGTGCGAGTTTAAATAGGCATGGTTCGAGCCCGCACGGTAGGTAAGTTTTCCTGGAGTATATAGTGTTAATAACTGTAGTCGGTGCTTGTCCAGCACTTCGATAGTCACAATCACGCCAAACCGCCAGCTGATGAGAAGTGCTCGGAAACGTTCATTAGTGTAGTTAAGGTGGGAATACCCGACGACCACAGCCGAGCCTGCAGCAATCACACCTCTACGGTCCGGACTAAGCGTTTCGGCTCGTCTTTTGTACCGCGTACATCAAAGGATCGGAACAATTTGCCTAGCCTACTGCGGTCTTTCACCCGATTATAGCTTAGATGTCTTCAAGGCTCGAGTGAATAGGCTCCTAATAAAAACTAGTGCACCTCACCATCAACGATTGCATCACTGCTTACCATCAGGTCGGATTGCAGTCAAGCACTAACTTTTGTCTTAAAAAAAAACTTCCTAACTTTTGCATAGGTACCACTGACCACACATCATATTCATTATATTTCTCACACAGCCTGTCCAATTGGCCTGCCCAGTGGTAGATATACACCGCTAAATTTTGATCGTTTTAATATTAGTGGTGGTAGTAGCTAACTACCTACAAGTCATTGGACTCGCTTAGCTGGCGTTTTTTTGAAGAAATTAATTTCGTACATGCGTGAAATTAATACTAGTTTTAAAAAAAGGTACTTTATTTTATCTTTACAAATCGATAGTGTTCCATGTGTAGGGTCTTTACACCTTTTAATGATAATAGTTTGAATGATAGGCAAAGGTACGTAATAATAACGTTTATTGAATGATAAATGATACTAACTAAATAATGAGTGCACGCGATTTGAGTGATAATTGTGTACTAAAATATAGACCACGCGTAGCGAGTAAAGTGCTGACACAATGATGTCAAATTTGTACGTGCTTGCACTGTACATGCTCCGGGGCCCGAAAATATGAGAATGAGATGAAGGATTATGATTTACAGAATGATAACGATTTACAAACTGATAACTAACAATATTATGTTTACAAACTTCAATAAACTAAGCTTAAGGTATGTCACTGAATTGAGTTCGAACGGATGGCGAAGACCCTTTGTTGGTGGTGCTGATGGTAGGACGACCCGCTGCGGTGGTGATGGCGGGAGCTACATAGCTCACGCTAGCCTCGGCCCGCTCTGATGTAGCCTCTGCCTGTTCTGATGCCTCTGCTCGTTCTGGCCGCGGCTGGCGCGCTCGCACGCGTCTCCATGCGTACAAGATGGCGCAAGCTACGACGACTCCAGCCAAGGTATAGATGGCGACATAATGGTGAATGTCATGGGATGACACCCGATCCGCCAGCTCCTGATTGGATCTCATATCCTTGAGTGCCTTTTCGATCGTCTGTATGTCTTCTCGTTGCTCTCTAAAATCATCTGTCTCCTCCATTGGAGTGATGAGAGGTATGGACAGATTAATTATGTGATTTATTGGTGGAATCTCTATGTTCATGACGTCAATCTTCATTTTGATGGAGTTGGATAGAGATTTGTGCGCGTAAATCGTAAACATTCTGTCTTTAATGACGCAACTGTCTCCAAGTGTAATGACACCTGTTTTGCTGAGTTGCTCGATTGTAATATCGTCATCGCATATGACTCGCACATTGCATTGTCCACAACAAAAGTATAGGAATGAATTAAGTAAGTTCAATTCTGCCCAGTTATCTCGACATTCTTTCGTTTCAGTCTGACATTGATTAGAGGCTTGGTGTTTCAGACATAGGTTGGTGTCTGACGTCATCTGATAGACGGGCCTTTTCAGTGGACAAATGTACTCGTCGGTGTCGTATGGAATGCATCTTTGTAAGTCACTTGTAGAAACTGGAATGTAAGAGTCTTTGTGCATGTTGATTGCTAGGTGGGTTGCTACAGGTACTATGTTGACCATGCTTTCGTTGGCTTGTTGTGGAATCGGTATGAGGTTGTAGAGCTCATAGTCTTCCCTGCTCACAAGAGGAATTTTGACTTCGAAAATCAGGAACTCTCTGGTAGCTCTCGCTTTCACTTTCAATATGTGATATATCTTCGCCAAGTCAGTCTGAATATTATTAATTGGTAATGTTAGGTCCTTAGAGATTTGCCCGGTTATAATATTCAGTTCGTTTTTCAACTGTGCAGGTGTCAACAAGTGAAAGTTGAATTTCTCATAGAAAATATTGGTCACCGTGTCGACTAGTGTCTCCTGGATATCTCTAAGGTTGGTCATGATATTATTGGCTATAAATGCTGATAATGTAAATTCTGCTTTGTTGTTGGTGTGTTGGATTTCATCTTCTAGTTTACTAAGGGCTGTGTTGCATTTGGTAATGTATTGATTGATTATTTTGTGCTGCTTGTCCAGCGTGTTTTCAATTCTCTTGATAACATTTAGCTCAGCCTCCACAACTGACGTCTGGTTTCTCCACAGCTTGCTAAGATGGTTTTGATTTTGCCTGATTAAAGCAATATCTTTCTGATATTGTTCAGCGAAGGTTTCGTCCAAAACTCCGAACAAACTATGTGCAACGTAGCTAATGCCGTTGATAAGCCCGCGACGTCTGCGAACTTGACCTTGCTGACCAAGTAAAACGTTGTTGTAGTGTTCAAGTTCGTTGTACCCGTGACGCAGTTGTAATCGGACTACGTCGCATTGTGATATTTGATCCCTGGAACATATGTTGTCTAGATGAGTGACAAACTTTCCCAGTAGGTTAATTCCTTGCCAAAATGGAGCCATATCGCAGTAAACGATGAGTTTCCATTCTTCACGTTCCAATCTCATGTTTGCTAGCTTATCAAAAAATATATTTTTATTCTCTGCAACTTTGGAAATTTTGTGCTCGCATGTTCCTGAGCAAATAACCATCAGAAGTACAAGTGTTGTAATTATGAAGTTGCTTAATTTTGACGATTTGGAGGATGTTCTATTTTTTGATTCATGTGTATTTTTTGATTGACGTTCCTGGTTCTCCTTTTCCGTGTCGTGACTTTGATTATTGTCGTTAATCGGCAAAACGGATAATTTTGTAATAGGTCTCTTGAGTGTCCCATTTTTCGTCCGTAGTGTCACTACTCTGACGTGTCCGTCTTTCCCTGGATGGAGTTCAATAATTCTGCCCATGGGCCATTTTCCCGGTGGCAGATTGATGTCGTGAATGATGACGATGTCATTGATCTTCATATTCTGATGAGATTTGCGCCACTTACTGCGAGCTGATAATTGGCACAGATACTCCGCTCGCCACCTCTTCCATAGGTCATCAAATATTTTTTGTGTGAGCTGCCATCTTGTCCGTAGATCTCTCTCTGTCTCGATGATAGTTAACGTCGGTCCGCTTGCCAGAAAGTGAGATGGTGTGAGACAGTCCAAATCTTCAGGATCTTCGCTGAGTGCGCATAATGGACGGCTATTCAAACATGCTTCTACTTGAGCGAGCAAAGTCGAATATTCTTCAAACGTCAACTTCTGATCTCCTATCACTCGTTTGAGGTGGAACTTCAAACTCTTGACGGCGGCTTCCCAGAGACCTCCGGCACTGGGCCAAGAGGGGGCATTAAAATGCCAGGTAATCTCCAGACTGGTAATTGCCTCGAAAAAATTGACATCCAATGTGTCTTGGATGTTTATGAATTCTTCGTTAAGTATTCTGCTTGCTCCAACAAAATTCGTGCCATTGTCACTATAGACATGGCTTGGGGTGCCTCTCCGAGCTGCCATTCTCCGTAAGGCTGCTAAGAACGATGAGGAGGTCAGGTCCGACACTAGCTCGATGTGTACAGCTTTGGTTGCCATGCAAACGAACACAGCGATGTACCCTTTCGTGGTCTTGACACCTCGGCCCTTGCTTGCTTTTACGTCGACAAACCCGGTAAAATCAACCCCTGTATGGTGAAATGGTCGTGTCGGATTACTGCGTGCTAAAGGAAGGTCGCCCATTAGTTGTTCATGTTTGATTGGATCGTGTCTTCGGCACTTGATGCAGTTTCGAAGACGCTTCTTGACGGCTCGGTTTCCTCCCAAAATCCAGTACTGGTAACGGAGCCAGGCTTGAGTGACCCTTGCTCCCCCATGGAGTGTCATATGATGTCCTTGATCAATCAACAGGTCACTGAGATGGGTGTTGTTGGGAATGATGAGTGGATGTTTCATGTTCTGGCTCATCTTCGCGTTGTTCAGTCTGCCACCGACTCTTAGTAGTCCTTCTTGATCCAAGAACGGGTTCAGCTTCAGCAATCTGCTTTTCGAGTCTATTTGCTTCTGACCTCGGAGACTCGTCATCTCCTCCTTAAATACCGACAGCTGCATTTGTTTAATTAAAAGATGTTTAGCGATTTTTATTTCGCTGACCATCAAATACTTTGGTTTGAATTGATTGCGAGATATGGCGCGCAAAGTCCATGCAAGTACGCGCGCTGCTCGATCGAAATTGCTGTATTTGTTTAATAATTTTAAAACAATGTCCTCATTTTGTTGAATTACGTTGCTTTTCACTGACTTTCTGATTTCTTCATACGTGACGTAAGTTGGTAGGTCTTGACTCTTGTTTTCTTTGTATGTTGATAACCAGGCTGGTCCATGCCACCAATGAGGGTGATGTTGCAGTTGGTCCGCCGAAATTCCTCGGCTCGCGCAATCAGCTGGATTTTCAGCCGATTTCACATAGCGCCAGCTATTGGCTGGTATTGTTTCTGTTATTTGTGCTACTCTGTTCGCCACAAATGGTTTCCAGCGATGCGGATCACCCTGAAGCCAACCTAGTACAGCTTTTGAATCAGACCAGCCGTATATTTTTATTCTGTTGCTTGATAAACAGTTCTGGACCACTTTCATCAGTTTTGATAACAAGTGCGCAGCGCAAAGTTCCAATCTAGGCAAGGATATTGATTTGCTCACGGGCACGAGCTTTGATTTCCCTGCAACTATGGTCACTGGCGATTGACTCTCTGCCTGTTCCTGATTGATAATCCTGCAATAAATTACACATGCGTACGCCTTGACTGATGAGTCACAGAATCCATGTAATTCTATGTTTGCATTTTTTGGCGTCTGCAGCCACCTTGGAACGTTCATATGTTCGATTGCTGGTAACTCTTTCTTTATTTTGAGCCATTCTTTATTGATGTTTGTAGGTACTGCATCATCCCACTGAAGATTCAACGACCAAACGTTTTGGAACAAAAGTTTCAATTTGGTAGAGACAGGAGACAGCCAGCCAAGTGGATCAAAAATCTTTGAAATATCAGATAGTAATGATCTTTTCGTGGATGGTGTCAATGATGTTGTGTCTATCTTCATCTGGAACTTGAATTGATCGTCCTGGGGGTGCCACCGCAGTCCCAAAGTTTTGGTGGATTCTTGATGCCTGAATTCGAATGCTTGTTCGTTGTCTGATATGGCGTCATCTTTAATGTTGATTTTATTTGAGGACCATTTTCGTAAATTAAAACCACCAGATTTCAACAAATCGATAAGGTCGGCCTTGAGTTGTTTTGCTTCCTGCAGGCTGTGGTGTCCAGCCAAGAGGTCATCCATATAAAAACATTGTTCGAGTACAGTTGATGCTGCTGGATACCTTGAGCGTTCGTCTTCTGCTAGACGCTTTAGCGTCATCATAGCTAGGAATGGAGCAGCCTTGGTGCCGTAGGTGACTGTTGTCAGTTCGTATTCTCTTAGAGATTGTCGAGGCGAGTCCCGCCAGACGATTTTTTGATACTGTAGGTCCTTTTCATTACAGAAGATTTGTCGGAACATTTTCTCGATGTCAGCTGTCATTGCATATTCATACTGTCTCCATCTCAGGATTAGTGTAAACAAATCCTGTTGTAGATTCGGACCGCTGAACATTAAATCATTTAGACTATAGCCTGACGATGTTTTTGCTGATGCATTGAAAACCACCCGCAACGCTGTTGTTGTCGAGTCCGGGCGTAGAACGCAAAGGTGAGGTAAAATGCAATCCGGCACATTCCTCCGTGTGCACTCGCGCATGTGACCCAGTTTGATGTATTCGTCAATGAATGTTTTGTAATCTTCGGAAATGTTTTTGTTTTTAGAAAATTTTCTTTCCAGTTGATAAAATTGGGCTACGGCTCTTCGTTTCGATTCTCCCAATTTTTCTTTGATATCTGGCTTTAATGGGATTCTAACCACGTATCTGCCATCGCCCCGACGTACTGTTTCCGAATTGTATTGTTGAAGGCATTGATAGTCTTCAGAGGACATGTTAGTGTCGGGCTCAGTGATATCTTCAATGCTCCAAAATCTTTGTATGTCTTCTATATTGTTCATGACAACGTTGCATTGATAGGACTTGACATTTCCGCTTAATATCCAGCCAAGCTGAGTCTGTTGTGCGACTGGTAGAGATGAATTTTCCTTGATGATGCCGGGCATGATGATTTCCGAGTAGATTTCTGCTCCTAGCAATAAGTCGATAGGTCGACAAACATTGAAGTCTGGATCTGCTAGCTGGATGTTTTGTAGATATTCCCACGATGGTTTTGAGAAACTGTGATTTGGTAAGTTGTTGATTAATTTCTTCATAACAACAGCTTCTGTCTGAAAGGTGTAATTGGTGTGTAATGAAGATGCTACCAGGCTCAGAACCCCCTTACAATTAGTTTGACTGGCACTGACTCCAACTATGACACCTTTGCATGCTCGGCGGGGGAGTTTCAGGATTTGAGCTGCGTTCTCAGTTATGAGAGAGGCTTGAGAGCCTTGATCTATGAGAGCTCTCATTGTGTGATATTCCCCATCAGCACCTTGTATACGGACAAGTGCTGTTGCTAGGAGAACTTCAATAAGTGTTTCTTTGGAAACGTGCGTCACGTTACTTCGTGTCTTGTCTTCACGTGACGTAGACGGTGACGTATTCATGTTCCTGGATACTGTGTTTGCTTGTAGGGCATCATGTAGTACGGTGTTATGAGTTCCTTGACATACCCTGCATCTTGACTCTGAACGGCATGGTTTATTTTTGTGATCAACTAAACAATTTTTACACAAGTTGAACTTTTGAACCGTGTTTCTTTTTTCGTCTGACCCAGATTCCAAAAATGGTTTGCAATAGAATAATCCGTGGCTGTCGTCTTTGCATAGTGGACAATACTGTGTCCTCATTGCACAACTTTTTGCTGCGGAACTGCGTAGGAACGGTTTATTGAAATCTTTTTTGTTGTTGAAATTATTTGATTTTGATTGATTCCTTTTGTTGAGTTGATGTTCAGAATCTTTGTTGCTACTTGGAGATAACGACGATGATGATTTGGATGTATGGTGCTTACGTCGTGTTGATTCAAGAGCAGTGTACTTGTTCTCCAAAAATTTTAGAAAATCTGCTAGAACAGGCAAAGCTCTAGGATTTTCTAATGATTGAGTGTATTCACTGAGGGTCTGGTTGTCCAGCTTCAATGTAAGTAAATGCACAACCGTTGGCCCCATGGCAGTTACATCTATGCCAAGATTTTTCAAGGCGTTCATGCATTCATTGATGGTGTCGAACATGTTCTTGATCTGTGTGTCGACTTGGTTTTGCATTGTAGGTATTGACAGTAGTATGTTCATGTGAGAGGTAAAGATCAACCTGTCGTTGTTATACCTATGGTTCAAGATGTCCCAGCAGATTTGGTAGTTCTCAGAACTAATATTGAGATGTTGAATGATCCTTTCTGCTTCGCCTTTCAGCTTACTTTTTAATAACTGCATCTTCTGGGCACTTGGAATAGATTTGTTGTTGTGGACTGCTTCCTGGAATAAGTCCTTGAATGATATCCATTTGTGATAGTTCCCGGAGAATGTAGGTATTTCAATTTTCGGAGTAAAACTTTCCCGATATGAAACGGAATACATCTTACTATTAACCAACTTTTTGATGTCAATGTACAGTTGTTCATACTTGTTATATTCTTGCTCATAATCTTCATCTTCCGAGTACATCTCACTATCAATTTCCCAGTGCAGGGCGTCGATGGTTGACCATTTTGTCTGAATGGTTCTGAGCACATCTTCGAATTCCCACTTTTCGGAGAGGCTCTGTATGTCCACGCCTTTGATTGCCCGTGACAAAGCCTTAAAGTTACTCTTCTGCTTGCGCAGCATTTCCTCTAATCTACTGGCATTTCCCCGAGAGACAATCTTCTTGAATAATGACGTGGATTGACTTCCACTAGGCTTGATGTTCAGTTGATCTGGATCAACCGACAATGTGTCTGTTTGCTGTCGCTCATCCGCAGTTTCTTGGTTGCGAGTGTCTGATATACGAACTGCTGGAGCGCTAGGCGACTTACCCTCCTCCAAACTGGTGAGTGGTTTGTATTGCTGGATAGTGTCACGAGCTTCATTGTAGAGAGCCATTGTCTTGCTGTAGTAGTTCTCCGAAAAGTAGGTATAACCACGATCTTCAAACTCACATAATCTAACATGATTCTCTTGAAACTCCCGCCAGTATGTATCCAGGGTTTGCAAACGTTTCTTGATGTTGGCCGGAGTCTTGCGTTCTGCTGAATCTTTTTTAAAGTTCCGCATTTGCTGCTCCATGGCCTGAATGATCTGATCTTGATTGGCCAAAATGTCTTCCATGTTGGCGCTCATGATTGGTCGAATATGCTAAGGTGGATTAAAATGTAACTGATTTCCAGTAGACGGATGTTACTCTGTCCACAGTTCGTAGTCGCAAGAGCTATACTTACGTGCCCGCAGAATATTCACACTGTCGAGAACGCGAAATAGTCCCGCTTATACGGAAGCTCGAAGGACCAAAAAGATGTAGGGTCTTTACACCTTTTAATGATAATAGTTTGAATGATAGGCAAAGGTACGTAATAATAACGTTTATTGAATGATAAATGATACTAACTAAATAATGAGTGCACGCGATTTGAGTGATAATTGTGTACTAAAATATAGACCACGCGTAGCGAGTAAAGTGCTGACACAATGAATGATGTCAAATTTGTACGTGCTTGCACTGTACACCATGTACCGGATCGACCCTCCACGGGATTAAAACGATCAAAATTTAACGGGGTATACAGGTCAGTGATAGGTGCTCATCCACGAGTCCAGTACTAAACTTACGAGTACTAGCAGTATTCTGAGGGAAGGGACTTTTGGTCCACACAAAGTGAAGGAAGTTGATCGGGTGATATGAAATAAAACCAACATAGTCATAATTTACATAAATTTCTTACTCAATACACATTTACAACACATTTGTTATTGTTATCGAACGCGTCAATGATTTACGAATAGATCTCGACCGAGTTTCTTCGTCCTGTTAAATGGATCCTAAAGAACTGCTTTCATCGAAATGTTTTTTAATAACCTGTCAATACATAGTACGTATGGTTTTAAAGCTATAAACAACTCCAATTAAGTACCTAACTGATAGGTCATAGTGAGAACATTAAGTAACGAAATGAAAATGAGAAACAATGGGCTTAGTTGAATCTAGATTTGCATAAGTTTTGTTTGTTATATAGCCCACACTAATAACATTTGTATAATATTGAGTATTCTTTGTAAATGCTGTCCTGAAGTAATAAATTGTTATTTTAATTATTTTTTATATTTGATGCCGGGGTAAACATAGGGAGAGGGAATATACAATATACTGTCTGTCACACAGTGTTTACTCAAAAATCAACATAAATGTGTATGAAAATTAAAATTTAATTTAAATCGCAGTTAACCACCTAGAGTATTATTAAAAAACTTAAAACTAAAAACAATTAGCTTCCCGACTCATTCACAAACGCAAGCCTATCAAAAATTAAAAAAAAAGGATATTTTTAATTGTGCATCAAAAGTTTTAATCTTTTCACTAAGAATACTTAGTGTAAAATTACACCAAATATTAATAGTATTTTTACAATTACTAAAGGACTTGGGGCACCCTGATTTGTAGAAGTTATAATAGAAGGGGTGGCGGGGTAGAGTGAGCGAGCGGAGCACAGACCCCGCCATCCTCATCGTGGTTATTTTATTTCAAACCAGCCAGAAGCATATTTTAGTGTACTTGCAATTAGTATTTTTGGTGGAACAAAGTCGATTTTGTAGTAGAAAAAATAAAACAATATCACCTACTCTTACCCAGGCATCACTAAACAATCTAATCTAATTGAAACAGCGAATAGTCTTATAATCACTTTTACAAAAATATAAACATAACAATAAATAAACTAAACATAATACGAGTATTTCGAACTTTTCCAAATAACAAAATTATAAAAAAATAAAAAAAAATATTATTAAGTATTCCTTTTTACATCCAGTATCTGGTACTGAGATCATAAACTGATTACTTTCTACGTTTCTTAAAAAAAAAAACAGTGCCAAGTGCGAGTTTTTTTTTTACGTTAAGTCGATCGTTACGTTAATGACGTTCGGCTCTCCGATTGGCCCGCTCTAAGGGCAATAGCAGTTTGGGAGCGGCTGCGGGGCGGGGCGGGCGTGCAGCGGATGCGTAGCGAACATGCCGCGGCTGCACAGCGAAGACGTCGCGGACACGTGGCAAATTCGCAACGTTTTTAACGCGTGTTTGTAGTACTGGGGCCAGGGTCCAGTTCCAAAAGGGAGGCTCGGCACCGATATGGAAGGCAAGAAGAAACGGGGTTGGTTTTTTTAGTCAGTAAGAACCTGAAACTATCTCCCGCTCCGTCCAAGGGCGAGAGATGTCATTTGGATGATTTTTACCCACCAAAAAAAAACTTATGTTACAACACAAGTTTTTTTTTAAAGTTAACGACGTACAATACACTCAGTAACAAAATGGATTCCGACGAGGAGACACTGCTGTTGGCTTTGTTACTTCGAAGGCGCCGGAGACCCGCACCTTGTTGCGCGTCCGCAACAAATTCGCTGCGCATGCGCGGCGTGTTCATTGCGTGCCCGCTCCTCTTCGAAAACGCTCGCATCCGCTAGTATGTTAAGGCCCTTAGCTCTTAACCAAACTTAAAAATAATACGCACACAGCGCACTGTTTTGACGGTGTCATACATAATTATATAATAACAATATCATAGGACTGTGTAAAGACAATAAACAGCCTCATTCGGTTCAGATAAAATTGTCTTGAAACCATAGACTTATTGAAACACACTCGTCTGTCTTAAAAGTCAAAAGACTTGAGTAAAAATTAGGGTAAAATTAAATCTGATGCAGTCAACCCTGCTTCAATAATACAGGTTGAATAAGAGATCTTGATCATTGTTTACTAATAGAAGAACCTTATAAAAAGTATCGAATATTAAAAAAAAAAAAAACAAAATTCCCAATTCGTTTGACTTTTTAGATAGACTGTAACCACAAACTTAATTTGTCTACAGATAATAAGTAATATAATATTAAATTAATTAATAACTAAGAACAGAGCCAAAATTATCACCAAATTGAGATTCAAAACAAATAACATGAGATAAACTTACAAATTACAAATTAAATATTTTTTTAGGAACTTGGAAGCGACTCTATGGTGTTTGTAATAAATACTTTTAGTTAAATACTGATCTATAGTCTATAGCCGTCCGGTTCAGAACACTCCTTTAGCAAAAACCTTAATAACATTCATCTAGACAGATATGTGTATATTGAGATTTTTCACCTCTGCTTTATTATTTGAGGCCTATAAGGTGATACAGGGTGTCTCACCCAATTTGTTATGTAATGGTCAAATCACTACCGACACTAAGGGTTATATTTGACAGCGACACCACGGCGGCGCGACCAGTCGCCGCTACCAACAAAATGTATACAACTCTATAGAGAGTTACTCGCCTGGTGTCCGTTTGGTTGCGCAACCAATTTGGTGGCGCGACCAGCTCGGACGTGTGGCGACTCGGGTGTCTAGTTTGGTAGCTTAAGGCTATATTGCAACGGGACATAGTGAAATATAGCCATAGGTACAACACTGGTCACGGCAGGTCATAGCAAGCATTCGGACTCAACGCTCAGTTGGGTGCGGGAGCAAAACAACTCCTCAGTCGCTCGGAAGAAATGCCCAGACACATCAAAAATATTCTAACTCAACTTTAGATCGCTTTGAAGAGTGCCAGAGTCCCGAAGTATGACATTTGAATAATGTTATTTTTAAAAAGTAATTTTCCCATGTCTTCAGTTTTTGTTTTTGTATATTAACCGCTTACGTCGGATATATCCGACAAACACTCTCGCGTTTCCCCGCCAGGGTCGCACATCCACGACCTCGTTCGACTCGCACCTCGTCAGCTCTTCTGTCACCTATGGGGATTGAAGAGTTACACGAGATGGAGCACCCAGTCGCTAACATAGGACCCGAAAACACTTGTTGGGCCAACCCGTTAATGTATTTGTAATTTTTTTATGCATCTACAAAAATTAATTATTTCTGCAGTACTATGGTTTTATAGCTACCGTAATATTCTGAATCGGACGCTTTATTTTTATTTATTTTCAACAAGGCTTTAAGTCATTTCTTTACAAATTATGAAGATAGCACTCATGGTCAAATATTTTTGTGTTTTTCAATATTATTTGGGTACAAGCATCAGATATGTATAATAACATTTACCATACAAACTTTATTATTTACAATGGATTTTATTTTATATTAGAACACACTTATTTTATATAAAGGGTGAGAATTATAACGGAATGTTTTGATAGCTTTTTTTTATTTAAAAGTTGCAATTTCAAACGCACTGGTTAGTCGGGAATGAATTCTGACAATGTCATCAATGTCAGAATGTTGTCAAAGTTTGACTTATTTACGTAAAAACTATATCATCTTATATTATATGGGGTTACTTATGAAAATATTCCTTGGTTTCTGAAAATATCAATCTGTAGTTACATGTAGTAGTAAAATCTGCCTATGCCCGTTTTACCACACCATTTATAACCAAAGTCATGGTAAACATGGCACAGATTGCCGTTGGAGTCGAAAGGTTCTGGAGTGGCGACCGCGTAAATGAAGATGCAGCGTTGGCGCGTCACAGGTCGCTGTGGCGACACTTGCGGGAGGCCTCTCTCCAACTGTGGACATCTTTCGGCTGATATGATGACCCTCACGTCAGCGGAGTGCTATAACTCGTTTAATTTTATTCTTCATTTTATTCAATTACCCAGACATTATGGTCTAAAACAGATTTGAATGATATTTCAGAAACTAAGGTGAAAGTACCAAAAAAGTGTACGTGTACTTCTTAGACCTACTGTTCACGGCCGCGTAGCTTCATAGACGCGTATTCGCTATTATACGCTTAGTGTACGCCTGCGTGACGCTTACATACAGAACTATGAAACTCACGACGTTGCCGCTTCGTAGTCAAAGTTTTATAGTTTAATACACAAGCTTCACGCCGGCGTACACCAAGCGTGTGATGACGAATACGCGCCTATGAAGCTACGCGTCCGTGGACAGTAGGGTTGTACAATAAACAGCATTTTTGTACAATTTAAACTTTAAACAGTGATACGTAAATTATGTTTGAAATAGATAATTTTATGGAAGTGTACTTGATCTGTGTTTTATAATGACATTTACAATTTAATTTTTATTTATAATTAATTTGCATAGAAAAAGAAATATTATTACTTGCGTGGTGTCCTAAGTATGCAATTCAACGCGAAAGCAAACAATTGACTCTGTATTGATGACATATGTGACTAAACGTACGTGGGTGCGGTGCGAAGCGAAGCGGTCGCATGAGTTGGTTTGATATTTTCACGCGAATTCTTGTGGTACAGTGGCTTGTTTTATACGTCATTATTTTTAGTAATATACAAAATACGTGTTTAATATTTTTATGTAAAGAATTGATGTACAAAATTTCATAACTATCATGAAAAATCGCAAAGTTATAAGGTTTATGCTACACGGTTGTCCGCATAAATACATGGTCACCAGGCCATCCGGAAGACTGAGGGATTGTTTTGCTCCGCGACCAGCTGTGCGCCGGCGCTCCGCTATGACCTGCCGTGACTTGTGTAGTACTTAGTGACGGTGGTGTCCAACTTGTGACCTTTTTTTTAAATATTTTTTGGAAAAAATAAAACATGGTGTAAAAATTATTGGAACCCATTCTAAAGTTACTGATTCTGAACAAACTTCATTCAGGTTTCACATTTACTTAAAATCTTGTAGTATAAATGTTGCCACACTCTTCTCTGAGTCTTCTTGATCTTCACATTTCTCATTTTTTTGACTGACTGACTTCTTGACATTTTAAGAGTAAAAGATTTATTTGAAAAAAATAAATAAAAAATTATTATAATTCTGGAATAAATGGCGGCTAAACCTGTGATTTCGCACGCACGTAGCACACCGACGCCGCGTCGCGTTATTTCACCGAACCGCATCGCTTCGCAACCACAGTCGCATTGAATTGCCCACTTAGTTACGCCTTAACTGAAGTTTCATTGTTACTATTATTTATTTTTCTATACATTTCAATACTGTTTCAATACTTTTGGCGCCAAGGACCTAGCATATACGTAAACAAACCTTTTTTACTGTCCGTTCATCCGTTTTTAACTTCTATTCCGTAGACATAAGGATGGCTTTAAAAGCAAAAAAAATAGTTACAATACCAACTATTTACTGCAGCCGCATGCAGTTTGTCAATAAAAGTCAAAATCGGTTGAACGGACAGTGAAAACGGTTTAAATGTCTCATCATATGAACAAAAAAAAAGCGAATTGAGTATAGATAATAATATAAGGTTGTATGTCCTTCGCGACAAAAGTATTATAATACCTCTATTTGCCAACACTCTCTAAAATACCTCTATCGGATAAATACCTGTGTTTGGTACACCGCATTTGCTATTACCGGTAAATATATTTACTTAAAGTATATGCGTCATATACTCGAACATTGGTGAACATACCGCTTCTAAAGTGAACATTTGACTAGCATACTGCAAGTACAGTTATTCAATAAATATATTACACTGCTAACTTTCATATTACTTTTGTTTCGGGCTTCAGAAGGAGATAGATACATATAATAAGACACAAATCAGGGCTCGGAATAACGTTATAAGTAGAAGTAACGTTATACTTGATAACGATACTTTTATCAGTAAACTGACTAAACGTTATCGATGATTTTATCGGTAAATATTAACGTTACCATGGTCTTAAGCTTCATAACGTTACCAAATCTCTATGTTTCGTCTAGATTAATGTAGTACTGCTTTGATTACGTATTAAAGAACTCGTAATGTTTTTCAATATATTAGGGATATTTATTCAAATAAAATATCAAACGATATGTAAGTTTTTAAAGATGCATCGCGACACAACAACGCATTAAGTAACGAAAAACGTGTCGATTCTTATAACGTTAATTGTTAACATTCAACAAACAACCGTTACTCGACTTATCGTTAAAATGTTAACTTTATGAAAATGTCGTCACTTCGTAAACTTTCAGGCACGCTACACTTGTCGAAGGTTCCGTCGCGGATTGGGCGCGAGGCAATTTCGGTCAAGTGTAGCGCTGGCCGGACGCGGAAGATCGCTATTTGTAATTTATATGCAATAACATTTATTGACGTTCCATCGCCGATCTTACGCGACGCAATTTCGGTCAAGTGTGGCAAAGGCCTACGTATGAATTTGGTAACGTTATCATTCCCCGACACAAACTCTTCCGAAGCCCGGGTCCAGGTCTACTCGTCGCAAGTGATGCCCGAGCGCGGCCACTGTTGTAGCAAGACGGCTCTGAGTTCAATATTTCTATTTTATTTTGGTTTTATTATACCGTACCGGACATTTGGTTGACTGGTAGAGAATGCCTTGTGGCATTAAGTCCGCCTATGTACCACTATTGTACATTAAGTTTAAATAAATAAATAAATTACTTTATTGATATTAAGCAAATTATTGCCATAAAATCTTAATAATTGAGTATAGTCGGAGGTTATAGCCCATTCTAGTTAAGAAAATAGTGACGTCATCAATAATTACTTAATATTAATAATTTTTTTAAATACTGTGTAATGAAGTTTGCTTTAATTTTATAATGGTTTAATTTTTACCCCAGTATGAATAGGACTTTACTTTGTAGAAGCACTGATGACGCCACTATTATCTTATCATGAACAGGTTTTGGTAACAATCCTATAATTGGCTCTACCAGATTATCAGCATTTCAGCACCATCTAGAACATGACTACACTCGGGCTACTAGCTTTCACCTGAAGTAGCATTAGATTGTGGAGGGAGTGGCTCCATGCGTGTTGGCGCGGCCTCCTGCATGGCGACCCTCACCAGGTCTGTGATGGTCGCGAGGATTCGATGGATGCGAGATGCACAGGACCGGTCATTATGGCGTCACTTGGGGGAGGCCTATGTCCAACAGTGGATGTCTTTCGGCTGAATATGACAGAGTGGTGTCCAGTTGCATGTCGTGTGTGTACAGAAGATCCAGCTGATGGTGAGGGCAGGTCCGGTCCAGCCGGGTGGGTCCACCTAGAAGGGCTGTGCGTCGTCGAGCGTGTGCAGCCAGTTGAAGATCATCATGTTGCGCTCGTACTTGGACAGCGGCCGGCCGCGCTCGCGCTCCAGGTCGGCCGCTGTCAGCGCGAGGTGGGCTGCTTCTGTACCACATATACATCACCTACATTACTAAACAATAAGACCAGTGCTGGTCCAATGGTAATGGCTCCGACTTAAGAGTAGTGATCGGGTTCAAACCCTGCCAGGCGCATTACTTTGTGTAATTTATTTCATTACCATTACTCTCAAAAACAATGAAGGAAAACATCATGAGGAAACCGGCATGTCCTAGATCCATTCAGACATGTGACATTCACCAAGACGCACTGGGTCCGCGTGTTGGATTATAGTCTATTCCCTCCCCTAGAGAGGAGGCTTGAGTCCCAGCAGTGGGAACATTAAAAGATTACTATAGAATGTCTGCACACTGAACGACATGTCGGTACGCTTTGCCCTAGAGGTAAGTTAATACTGACCGGGGTGCACGATGCGCTTGTGCGTGGGCTTGGCGCTGGGCACGGCCAGCGTGGTGGGACCCGCGCCCGACACCGCACTCGCCACCGCGCACACGGCCGCTGCCTGCACACGCAAATATAGCGAAATCATACCATTAATATAAACTAGAAAAAGGATGGGGCCTAGAATTGAACCCTGAGGTACGCCCATCTTAACTAAAGACGAAGTCATCACATTATTAACGGTTACATTTTACTGTCTGTAATATAAGTAGGATAAAATAAAATTAGTAGCTTGTCCACGAATTCCGTAATGACGTAATTTATAGATCAGAATATTATGGTCAACGCAATCAAATGCTTTTGAGAGATCACAGAATTTGCCAATATTTTTTCCATTGCATTTTTTTTTTCCAGGTTTCTGAAATGCCGGACGGCGAGTTGTCCACAAGCCCGCGCCTACGGTGGCCGGCATATCCTTGCAGACTAGTGTTCTATCTTACCTCTAGCCTGTCGAGATTGAAGTCTGACTGCGACATCCTCTCGAGCGCGCGGTACGTGGTCAGCAGCCGACGCTTGATGTAGCTCTGTCTGACCTGCAGACAACGTCAGAGCAAAATAGAAATGTAGAAAAACTTTAAAACTATCGCTATCTAGTACAACATTAAGAGTATTGATAGATATGATCATTTCAGCCGAAAGACGTCCACAGTTGGACACAGGCTTCTCAATGTCGCCATAACGACGGCCCTGTGTGTCCCGCATCCATCACACCAGGTCATCGGTCCACCATGTGGGAGGCCGCGCCAACACTGTGTCCTCTGGTACATGGTCACCGCCCCAGAACCACGATATGTGATAGACATATTTATGATGATAATGGTGGATTACGGGCCATTCTCTCTTCTAGAGAGGAGGCCTGAGTCCCAACGGTGGGAACATTAAAAATGGTGATGATGATTTATACATATGTACTAGCTGACCCGGCAAACGTTGTTTTGCCATATAAATAATTTTTAAGTAATTTCTTAGTCTAGGGGTATGAAAAATAGATGTTGGCCGATTCTCAGGCCTACTCAATATGCTCACAAAATTTCATGAGAATCGGTCAAGCCGTTTCGGAGGAGTACGGGAACGAACATTGTGACACGAGAATTTTATATATAAGATAAGAGGGTGGTTCTGTAAAACCCTAACTGGTGTGTCTCGGATTTTTTATAACAGAAAATGAATCCTCCCGCTCTAGGGTGGAGCGTGAGGGCGTGTCAGATTTTTACTGACTAAAGCCACACTGGTCAAGGTTGCGGGAAAAAGATGGATGCGAAACACACAGGGTCGTTCATTGTGGCGACACTTGGGGGAGACCTATGTCCAACAGTGGACTTATATCGGCTGAAATGAAAAAAATGATGAAAGCCACACTTATGTTAATACAGTTGCCCTTGCGTTCTATGAGCACAGGTTTTCCTTTCAGTAGTCAACCCATGGCCGCATGGCTTCGACTCCTGGGCCCCTACGGTTTGGATGATGGCGTACCTTCTTGTTGTCGGTGGGGAGCTGCCGCGGCGGCGGGTGTGCGGGCTGCGAGCGCTGCGGCGACGGCAGCTGCGACCCGCCTACTGCAATCAAATTTATCATGATACTAGTGTCTGCCAGCGTCTCCGCCCCCCTTATGGTAGAAAATATAAAGCCTAAGTTTCTACAGTTGAAAGAATTTAAAAAAAAGTAGGTCTAAAATAAAAGTAAGTTACTCCTTATAACGTGAGCTATCTAATAATTCGCCATACACGCTAGAGTATACCTGACAGCGTAAATGCTACTGCGTGCTGAAGCGTGTATGTTGCACAACTGTGCATGTTTCCACACAAGCTTACCTGACAAGTATAACTGTGCATGCGAACCTTTAGGTATACCCAAGCGTGTATGGCTATCTTAACAGTGAAAGTCTTATCAAAATCGGTCAAACGATTTCGGAGATTAGGCGAAACTAACAGACAAACAGACAAAAATGTTAAAAATTATATTTCTGTGTAGGTATCGAATATATTTTCATATGAATTTGGTAAAAAATAAATATGAACAGACTCACCAGCCACCCACGTGCTGCAGGAGCGCGAGGCGGCGCTTAGCGTGAGCGCTTCCAGCGCCGCGCACAGCCCCACCTCCGACGTGGCGCTGCAAGTCGAACACAACACTCTACACTCTATTCGCGGACAGGCAACAGTGACGTCGTCACTGCTACTGCGCAGTAAACACGTATTCATGTGGGGTAGACATTAAAACATTAATATTAAAGGAAACTTTTTATTACACAGTATTCATAATGGTCAGAATTTTCACTTTTATTTTTATGAATAGTTGAGGTATTCATTTTCAAAATTGCAAAAGACGCGTGAATGTGTTCTCAAGAAGTTTTGTACTAAAGTTAGAAACTTTTTATGACAGGCGCCGCAGCCCCAGCTGGAGGTGCTGGCGAGAGTGACGTACCTCCTCAGCGGCGGGCACGAGTCCCGGCAGTGCGCCACGTCGGCTGCACTGAAGGAGCGCCGCAGCCCCAGCTGGAGGTGCTGGCGAGAGTGACGTACCTCCTCAGCGGCGGGCACGAGTCCCGGCAGTGCGCCACGTCGGCTGCACTGAAGGAGCGCCGCAGCCCCAGCTGGAGGTGCTGGCGAGAGTGACGTACCTCCTCAGCGGCGGGCACGAGTCCCGGCAGTGCGCCACGTCGGCTGCACTGAAGGAGCGCCGCAGCCCCAGCTGGAGGTGCTGGCGAGAGTGACGTACCTCCTCAGCGGCGGGCACGAGTCCCGGCAGTGCGCCACGTCGGCTGCACTGAAGGAGCGCCGCAGCCCCAGCTGGAGGTGCTGGCGAGAGTGACGTACCTCCTCAGCGGCGGGCACGAGTCCCGGCAGTGCGCCACGTCGGCTGCACTGAAGGAGCGCCGCAGCCCCAGCTGGAGGTGCTGGCGAGAGTGACGTACCTCCTCAGCGGCGGGCACGAGTCCCGGCAGTGCGCCACGTCGGCTGCACTGAAGGAGCGCCGCAGCCCCAGCTGGGCACAGAGCGCGGCGCAGCCCGCCAGCAGCTCGCGGCAGTTGTCCGTCGCCTGCAGCGGCAGCGACGACGAGGACGGCCGTCTGAAGCAACATACACCATCACATGCTGACGTTCAACAAACTGTATTTAAATCGGCTTCAAAACAAATTAAAATTGGTTAAATATTGGCTTCCAGTAGAGGTGAGACAGCATTTTACTCCGACACAATAAAAAAAAAAGCTATTGATCTTTTTTTTTTTGGGGAAATCCTACTGTAACTATAAACACGAAAGTTTGTATGTATGTCTATAAATGTTTATTACTCTTTCATGCAAATACTACTGAATGGAATTTCGATGAAACTTAGTACACGCCCGGTTAGACCTGGAATGACACATAGGATACTTTTTCCCGGGAGTAAGTTCCCTTGCGATAATTTTGTACTACCACGGGAACGAAGCTACTGGTGGTTGGAAGTCATATAAACCGTTAAATTTTAATCGTTTTAATCCCGTGGAGGGTCGATCCGGTACATGACTGATGAACGTCAGCCGAGCAATTCAATGACCTATAGGTAATAGTCGGCGTTGCATACAAACTACCTACAGGTCATTGAACTCACTCAGCTGACGTTTTCTTAAAGAAATTAATTTCGTACATGCGTAAAGGTACTTTATTTTTTAATTTTATCTTTACAAATCGATAATGTTTCATGTACCGGATCGACCCTCTACGGGATTAAAACGATCAAAATTTAGCGGTGTATATGGTAGGTACTAAGAAAAACGATTCCCCTTCAACTTTCCAATCACTAGCGTCTCTTTCAAAACAAACCAACGCAAGCAGTTAAAGGGTTAACAAATGAAACACTTACTTTAATGATTTGCTGTCTGGATTAGGACTGGCCACTCGAAGTGAAGGATCGGGACCCTGTCCTGCCTGGTAACAAAACAACAAATGAAAAATGATACATATTTTGCAAATACGTTTTTTAAAAAAAGATTTACACGACCATTTTTTCGTCAAATTAAACTAGTTGTTTCCTAGCTGACTACCCTGAGAAGAAACACCGAAACAAACTCAGGAGTCAAAGCCTCTTTTAAGTCCATACAGCAAACATGTATGAGACCCATGTAGATTGGTGACTAAGCTGGTCTGTTAACAGTTTAGCAACGTTATGTGGATTACAATAATTTAACACCACAACTTTTTCTACGACCTAACTAAAAAGAGAGTGCTAATTGTTGAAACAACAAAGTTTGGAAAGGGATATAATATTCAAATAACTCCCCAGCTCTAGGTGGATTGATAGGGGTTCTGAGTGGATGGATAGGAGCTCTGTAGCCCGATTCACGTAATGAAAATCGTAACGATATCGTAGCGATTTAGTCGTTTAGACCATTTCCGTATTCACATCCATCAATCGAGTTTGAACGACACCGATTTTAAAGTCGTTTGAAATTCGTCGATTTAACCTTTCAATCGTGGAAATTACAGACACAATAGAAAGACAATAGGTGCGCGAACGCCGCCGTTCGCTTCGGGTTTAATGAATTTTAAAAAAATCTGTTTTACATTATCCTGGTAGAATACTTATTAATGTAATTGAAAATAAGTCGACAGATCGTGAATACCGCTTTTGGATAGGACTTCGATCGAACGACTATAAAACTTCAACGATATTTGGCTTGTTTGATTTTACGTGAATCAGGCTACTGGGTGGATGGAAAGTGGCTCTGGGTGGAAAGAAACCCCACTCGTTCCGCTCAGAGTCCCAGAACCCCTTCTAGGCGGATTGGGAGGGGCTCCGAGCAGTGGTGATGAAATAGAATTCACAAATTAAAGTTATAAGCTTGGGTTTGAACTTGAACCCATGACGTTTAACTTGTAAATTGAGGCCGAGACTGGGCCACCACTGCGAATACCACTGCTGAGTAGTACTCGCAGCCGGTGTGCGCGCCTGGACTTTCCAAGAGCGTCATTAATAAGATCAGTGATCTTCCTTCTTACCTTACAAGCCAGCAGCCTTAGCACCCTGGCGTCGGAAGCCGCCGAGGACACGCTGAACAGCGACAAGTCCGTGGTGACGGACTCGTGGGAGGGCGAGCGCGCCACCCCGCCGCGCCACGCCTCCGGGGTGCACATGTCCACTGCCAGACAAACAATGATGAAATGAATAATGATTAGTTGATGAACAGCGTAAGGGTCGAAAATGCGGTAAGCGGGCGCCCGCGCGATCGCGTACAAGAGTGTTCCGTTGCGGGGACTCGCGCGGGCACCTAAAGCGCCTCAAGGGCCCCGTGCACGTATTGCTACGTAATAATACATTAAAGTTCTCCATCAACACATTTACATTCACACCGTTAAAGTTGCACTAGCGGCACTGCGCAGTAAGTAATAATCCGGTTACCGCGACGGGTGCCTGTCGCAGGCGTCCGCTTAACGCAGTTTTGGCCCTAAGGCCTACTGTCCACGGACGCGTAGCTTCCTTAACGCGTATTCATGAAGCTTACATACAAAATCACGAGACTGTCGACGAAGCGGCAACGACAGACGTCAACACAGGCGTACACCAGGCGTATAATAACGAATACGCGTCTATGAAGCTACGCGTCCGTGGTCATAATGTCAGCGCAGGCAGAGGTAAGAGGATCAATGAATTAAAGCATTTGTTTCAAATAAACCATTCACAGTCGATTTGAATTGTCAAGATATTTTTTTCTGAAGCAAAGTGCAGATTTCTATGTTGCCCCTGATAGCAGAGAAAAAAATGTTTTATTGAATGAAACGGGAAATCTTTTGCTGTCTTTGAGTAAATTTAAATATTAACATATTAAAAGTTGTAAATAAAGCTGAATATAATGAGCTTTAACTTGGTTTAATAATAATATGAAACTCAAATCAAATCTGGAAAAAATGTTAGATGCGTCTTTTTTACTAACGGGGGCAGCAGTACGGAGGAGAATGTGTAAGAAACTTCAAATATATTTTTTATACAAAATTAGTTTTAGTATAGGTATGCGAAACCCGAAACATGTGTCTAGTATTTTTATGTCGAAAATCTATGTATTTTATAACTGTATCATGAAAAATCACAAAGTCTTAAGCTTCTTGGTAAGTCAGTAAAAATACATAGTCATGTCAGCGGGCCATCCAGGCGACTCAGGAGTTGTTTTGCACTTGGTTTGTTGGCGCCTAATGCCCGCCACGACCTGCCGTGAACTGTGTTGTACTCAGAGTCGGTCGTGTCTAACTTATAACATAGCATAGTTTTTAAGTTTAATATTTGTATCATTGAATTATAAAAACCCGAAAATCTCATCATTAAAGCAGTAGTAGACAGGGCGGGGCATATTGCTCGCAAACCTGATTGGGTCGAAAGGTTCTGAAGTAGCGACCGCGTAGTAGATGGTGCAGCTTGCACCTTCTAGTACGCGGAGGCCTTCCACAAGATTGAGAGCATTATAAAGTTGATAAAAATCCGTGAAAGCTACAATAAACTAGCATCAGTCTATCATTGTTTATCAGGGTTTTTTGTATATCAATGATTTGTATACAATTAATTGTATAATATATAATAAAGAATTAACCAAAAAACTTTTAAGAATGAACAGAGGCGGCCTGCGCCTGGTGGCGGGGACCATCACCGAGCACTGCACACTGAATAAGCACCTCCATACAATAGGCATCACAGACAGTCCCCAGTGCAGAGCATGCTTGGAGGGGGAGGAGACAGTGGCGCATGTGCTCCTAGACTGCACAGGTGTCACTGAAATACGCACACAAACCATAGGATCCCCGAACTCCCTTATAGATTCCCTGAAAAACCTGAGAGGTCTAATCTGCTTTTGGAGAGAGGTGGGCTGGTTGGAATAAGCCCACCCAAGGTTATGGCTGCTATGGCCCACGTACAATGGTCCGCATAGGACTAAGTGCGGAAACCATACTCAGACATAAGACATATAAGACAATTAATTGTTCAAGAATAAATAAACCAATCAATCAATAACCTTTTTAAATATTCTTGGGAAAAAATATAAAATGGTGTAAACACTATTGGAATCCATTAAGTTACTGATTCTGAATTGACTATATTTGAATACACTAAAAATAATGCTGTGTGTAAATACAACATCAGAAACAGAAGACATGAGAATATTACTTCTTGAAAATAACATTAACATTATGCGATAAGGCCACCCATTGTATGTATGTGTTTTAGTTTCCTTTTTGTATGTGTAATGGTGTACAATAAAGTGTATAATAAATAATTATTATTTAAGTGTCCATGAATAAAAATGTTAAATAAATAATTTAAATTATGTCCATCACGGCTCGGGCACACTTCAAACCAATCTCTAACATTCATGTAAACGCACCTCAGAAATTGTGTAGGAATATTATATTCCTCAACTAACACATAACGCCATTTAGTCCCAAGCTAAGCTGAGCTTGTGTTATGAGTGCTAGACAACTGATAAACATACTTATATATTTCTAAATACATACATATTATAGATATACATGATATTACACACAAAAAGAGAAAAAATTATCATACTCATCACACAAATATTTGTCCTGGGTGGGAATCAAACCCACGACCTCCGGCATAGCAGTCAGGGCCATTGACCACTAGACCAACAGGCCAGTTGAAAGTTATAGTATGCACAAACTTGCGGGTACAGCCATAAGTACACTATAATATAATCTATGTCTATGTCTGAGTTTGATTTCCGCATTTGGTCCTATGAGGACCTTTGTATGTGTGCTATAGTGGCCAAAACTACACTATATATTATAAGCAATTTTGGCCATTTAATTCATTAAACCCCAAGCGAACGCCGGCGTTCGCGCACCTATTGTCTTTCAATTGTGTCTGTCATTATCACGATTGACAGGTTAAAGGCCAATCACAAGGATTTTTTTTTTGTCTTTTAATTATTTGTTTTGATTTGAGAAAAGAATAATTACATAATTTCTATTTTCCTACTCATAATGTCTTTTTTTTTAAGTTTCATTTGGGTTATCATAATCCAGAGCAAGTAAACTGTATAATGTTCCACCAATCGTTTAAATTTCCATTTACCAGTTATTGGTATTTTTTTTTTAAATGTGATGTAACATGTGGAACAAACATTGTGATGCAGACTAAGTTTTTTGCGTTTTAGTTGACGTGCCGGTAAATATTTACACACAAACGTAGTCTTCTGAGCTAAATAATATATTTAGATCAATATGTAATCAATAAAATGCTATAATTTTATGCGAAAAAAAAAACATTTTTCGCTCGCCGTATACAAATTGCGCATTCGATAAAAATCCGTCCAAAATCTGTTCCGAAGCTATTAAAACTCTCAATAAATATTTAAGTAGCTGTAGAAAAACGATTTCGATGTTATCTAAGTGAATGTGAATAAAAAAATACAAAAATGCGACGAGTTTTCGTAAAAATCGGTAAACACAACAATAACAAACACTTAAGACTCACCGCTCACGTGAGGATCCACGGTTGCGGCGGACACTATAATTATTTAAACACACAAAATTGTATAACGTATCTATCACTAGTCTTATACTAATCAAACAATCATTAGTTCTATTGCAAAAATATATTTGCAACTTTTGGTTTGTGATAATGGCCGGATGAGTTTGACATTAAAATTAGGCCATTGAGTTGCGTTCTGAAAGCCTAGAAAATAGTTTATTTTGAGAAAAACATTGCAAAATGGAACGAATTTTGAATAAAACTCACTAGTAAACACCAATAAATTAATTTTAATGATAATAGTATGTCGTATTTATTTATTATAAAAGCTTAAGACCGGTTTATCACGAAAAGAGATCTCGATTTTCTCGAAAAAAAGAGGATTAAACTTCTCGGGATTAAACTTTTAGAACGCATCCAAGAACTTCGGAATTTTGTAGGATTACCTTTACTGAAATATTTTGATAACTTTTATATTCATTTTGAACAATGATTATCATTCGATAAGTCAATAATCTAGATTTGTTAGTTATAAATCTATAAAAGAATCTGCCAAAAAATATTACAGTACTCTATATATTTACAAAAACATAACTTACATCGTGACATTGTTATTTGGTGGTGTAATAGTGTTTACTTTATCGTAGCGACATCTAGTCGTGAAGTACTTCAAACATGTGCATAGAGTTTAACTATTTGTACCATAGATGGTAGTATAAGCCACCTGTCACTCGTTAGCAATTCCATCAAAACCAAGTCGTAAATTGATCTATTTTTTTCTTATTTATTCATTTGCTAACATAGGAAGAACCTTGACCTCAAACCAAGATAAAATGAACCACGACGCTACCGCTGAGAGCAAACTTTTTTGATGCTATTTCGACATAAAGCTTCCTTATTGATTTGTCTGATAATAATAGGCAATAATAAATAAAAAGGAATAAGAATCCAATCATCATTTCTAGTAAATAAGAGGAAACAATAACATTATATTGCCAACCGTACCTAAAAATTTTCAAATCGTTCACGGATTGGGTAGACACCAACTTTTTATGTAAGCAGTTTACGTACATAACCAAAATTATAATAATCTAGAAGGTGCCTTCTATGATAAAATTCAAATAAAATACAGCAAATCAAAGGAAAGCCACGTGTGTTGGTAGTTTTTATTGATTTGGAACGAATTCCTGGAAGCCGACCATCAAATGTTGACAAACTCGGATATCGCTCGCTTAGGAGAGAGTTACATGTCGGAAGGAGAATAACCTTTTCATTACTCATACTCTGAAAGTGGGTCTGAAGTTGCCTGAGGAGCGGGCTGAAAGTGATACTTTTCATCCTTAGGGAGTTTTACTTTACAACTTTACAACTGACAGCTGTCAAATTATTAAAAAAAAAAAAACTAGTTCTATCTTCACGTTTCTATTGAACCACGTTCCAATTTTCCATACAGCCAGTCAATCACAGCGCGATATAAAATTGAAATAACTTAAAGATAAGTATTAAATAAACAATATTATATTTTTAAGTGATTTATTTGTTAACTATTTCTTTAAAATACTTTATTTTTAAAAGATTACAATTAATTTCTATTTTTTCATTAATGAGGCTGAATAGACAGGCCGGCCGGCCGCAGAAAAAAAAAAACAAAATGGCGGGAAAGTGGCAATCAGTCGTTGGTTTTTTCGAGTTTCGTTCACATTTCCGTACAACAGAGATTTGTATTAACACGTTATGTTTATCAGATTAAAATAGTGATTTAACGCCTAATTTCATAAGAGAATAGGCTAAAGCAGTAGTGGAATACCTTTTACCGCCTAAATCAGAAGGAAGATACCTACCTAAAATCATAGGTACAACGAGTCAGGTTTTACAAACTTTTAATTTTATTTTTACTTTCCTTGTATTCGTAATGAAAAGCACAGTGATTACCTCGGGGTGAAAGTAACTAATTTAGTCCCTCGAATTAGCGACCTCGCTTCGCTCGCCCGCCAACTCCTTCTCGGGACGAAATGAGTTACTTTCACCCCTAGTGTAACAATGTACTATTTTACACCACCTGCTCGATAATGTCGTTTTATACGTCACGTCATACAAACCTCATTTAATTCATTAAACTTTAAATTATTGTGTCTGTGATTTCCACGATTGAAAGGTTAAACCCCAAGCGAACGCTCGTGCACCTATTGTCTTTCAATTGTGTCTGTAATTATCACAATTGAAAGGTTAAAATGTACGTGCATCGAACAAGTTGACTCGAAATTCAAACTGGCCACTAACAAAAAAAAGAAAATAGAATAAAACGTTTTTACTGACGCGACGGGAGCATTATAGAAAATTTAAACTATAGAATCTTGGAGTAGTGAATTTTGTTTGTTTGATGAACTTGTAAAGATAATACTTTTATTTCTCTTATTTATATATGATTTGGTCGACTAAATTGTCTTTTATTTATCTCACAGATGGCGTAAAAAGTAGAGTATGCAACACGGGGATAAAGCTGTCTTTTTCTTGAGCTGCTTGAATTCCTCACTCCACTCAGGTTTCTATTCTTCGATTAAAAACCTATTCTATTATATTATGCGAGCACAATGTAAATAAATAATGAAAACAGGAATAAAAAAAATCGATCCGTTTCCCTGGCGCCATGTGAGCCGCTGCTAAACGTAATACCAACATACAAGTATAAATACAGAGCTGAATACTTTATCAGCAAAATGGATGTTATGTTCTGTAATGTAGCCGGCTTTATTAAGAAATCAGACTTATTGGAAAATTACTTTTTTGACGTAGAAAATTAAATGACTTCTCGCGGTCTGGTTGAAGGGAGAGCAGGTTTCAGACTTTTACAGACTAAAACTTGCGGTTCAGGGCCGCGACAACTCTTTTGGAGAATCTTGCAGCGCTGGCAAGATTGGAAATAGACCTTTAATTTGTTGTCTATGACAAAAGACATTTTTTTTTTTAGTAAGTACTACTTACTATAACTTGTCAAACCTCATCAGTGCGACGAGTTCGAGTTGTTTTTACGTTACCGTGAACGAATCATTTGCCACATTTGGCTTTCTGATCGTTTTTTTTTAAATATCGGAACAAAAAGAAAAGCCGTAGTCACACGTTATTAAAGTTTTTCGGTTGGTAACTATAACGTGTGACTACGGCTTTTCTTTTTGTTCTCGTCTTGGTTTTCCGGTTACCTTGTTTATAACAGCATCCTGGAAATCTTCATACTTTTTCAGCGTTGTTTTTTTCACACCTACGAAAGAACATAGCGCTAAAACTAAATTATTTAACTTATAATAATGATCTACAAAACTTCAAATATTTACATACTAATATTAAAAAAAATAACTTACTAAATACACTCACAAATTACTATTAAACGCAAAAATTACCACCAGTACAGCTACACTAGGAATAGGGATATTATATAACTCCCTTCAGTTAGAACTTTACGTGGATCATGAACTATTCAATTTGATGCGACTCGCTATCAATGAACATGTTTAAAAATAGGTTAAAATTGTATTTGGACAATAAAAAAAAAAAACTACTGCGTGTATTTGTTTTTCAAGATATTTTTATGTAAATTTCCTCATATCTTAATAATAATAATATTCCACAACTATCACACAACGCCGTCTAGTCCCAAGCTAAGCAGAGCTTGTGTTTTGAGTACTAGATAACTCAAAATCATACTTAAATATTTCTAAATACATATATAGATAAATTATTCCCAGACACAGAACAAATGATTTAAAAAAAAATCACACACATTTGTCCTGGGTGGGAATCGATCCCACGACCTCCGGCATAGCAGTCAGGAGTTTGGACCACTAACCACTAGACCAACAGGCCAGTCAAAATGGTAACAATCGTCCGATATCACAAATATTTGCGCCGATATCGTATATCGTGTTACCGTCTAATGTGAAAACGGCCAATGTCAAAAAGACTCCATTCTCGGTTTATCCGGAAAGACAAAAAATAACTAGACAGAATATAAAACGCCTGACTTACAAAACTGTTCGCCACAGTGGCTATACATAAAACATATAATACCTACCTACACTGAGACACTATCTACACATACATACACACAAATTTTATTCACATCACTACTAATAAACGCACATCGGGCTGTCTTTCTGTAATATACTAAAATATTCTCTGTAGTTATTCTGTTACCTAGTCCAACTAGTACCTAGTGCTGGACTGCAATCCCACCTGATGGTAAGCAGTAATGCAATCGTTAATAGTGAGGCGCACTAGTTTATTAAGAGCCTATTCACTCGAGCCTTGAAGACACCTGAATTACAATCGGACGGGAAGACCGCAGCAGGCAAATTGTTCTGTTGTTTGTTATATACGCGGTAATAAACAACGAGGTGAAAAGCTTAGTTTTAGTTTTACTCGCTGTATTTAGTTAGTGTTGTTTACTCGTTTTATTTTATATTTAAACTATGCAAATTCATTGAAATTAATAAAATTAAGTTGTAACTCTTTTTTTTTCTTTTTATTAATTCTCTCTCTTCGTTTCACAAGTTCCTGTCATGTAGTCTGCGTTCGCATGCGTTTTGACAAAATTGAGATGTTTCTTCCGCAAATATTATTAATGAAAAGTTCGCCTCAAGGAGTTGTCAGCAACAGTAGACAGCCGGGTCGAAGAGTTATCCGAAAGGGAACTCCAGCCCCGGTATGAAGGCTTGAAGGAACGGGTTTTTTAGTCAGTAAGAGTCTGACACTATCTCCCACTCCGCCCAAGAGCGGCGGTTGTCATTGGATGATAGTACCCACCAAAAAAAAAAGATAAAGATAAAGTTGAAAGTCATTCTGTCTCAAGAAGACGGGTTAGTCTTCAATGTATGCGTGAGCGACTCTCTATGACACTTAGCGCACCAAGCTCCTACCGGAGATCGCAGCAGCTAGGGCATGGGAACTATGAAGTATTATCCTACTTCGCAAGCATTACTGCTTCGCAGTAAGTTGCGCCCGCATCCCATTCCTTCTCGCTTCTGACCATGGCTTGAACGGCCAGCGGAGTTTCGCCCCAATGCTGCTACGCCATAGGGAGGCGCATGTGTGTTAGGACTGTTGTGTCTTCAAATCCCACGGCGTTAGATCGGCAAGGAGGCTTGCAGCTTCGCAGAGGATCGTGCGGTATCCCTGCACCATCCGGATGGCCATGACCCTCCAAGACGCTTTCACCCTGACCGCCCCGGTCGTTTCCGCAACGACGGCGCCCAGACGGCGCTCTGTAAAGGGCCATGGACATCATGATCCTCCCTTAGAGCTTCCAGCAGAAGGTGACTGGACCCCTAGATTATAGGCAACCCTGGCCCTCTCCATTTTGGTATCCAGACGTCGGAAATGCAAAGAACACTGGTGGGTTGTAGAGATAATATCCCAACCTAAAAATAAAGTAGTATGTTTATGTAAAATAAAATATTTTGAGCTTGACTGTTATCAATATTTCCGCGCTTGACCGTTCTTAATACGAATTGTTTTGATAAAGCGTGAGTTTGACCTAAATACCTAGTGATTACGTTCATATGTAATATGTATACATTGTGATTTCATAAGAACATAGGAAGAATAGAAGAAATCTATGCACAAAAAAGCGGAAACATTAATGTAAGTGGATTTAAAAATTAATAATAAGTTGCAGACTTCATGAGCAATACAATAGTAAAATGATTACTTCATAGGAATAGTAATCATTTTACTAATAGACTAATAGTCCAAATTTCTCATTTCAGTATCTACTAGAATTCTGAGAGATGGATATAATATGTCGCTGGATTGCGAACACCGTCAGATTGTATAAAATCTTGCTAGAATGTCGTTTTTTTTTATGTAATTCGTAGAGATAGATCATTCCAAATACAAAAAATACATTCTAATTAGTAAATTTAAAATGATCCGAGTCTTTTTGAAAACTAGCTGCCACCAGCAGCTTCACACACGTGATAGTTGAATATTATCCCAGGAAAACATACATCCGAGATAAAAAATGTCCTATGTAAAAAGTATTCGACGTTCAAGCGTGAAGAAGAACACAACAAACTACACACATACTCACAAACTTTCATTTTTATAATCTTAGTGTGATAAAAAGAATAGTTTACAATTTTACGTGTTTATTCATAAAGTGACGGTTTTTGCAATTAGCCGAATGTGAAACATCAACCATTTTATTTAAAGATTATAAAAAAATCTAACTAGCTAAAAATCTGATTTCATTTAATTATTAAAAACGGATTTATTTATTAGGCATTTAAAATGACATCAGCAGATTTTTATTATTATTTATAGGCTCGTGTTTGAACACTATCTCACTTAATGGTAAGCGATGATGTGGTCGACGATGAAGCACGCTAGCCTAGAAGTAACTACTTTTGACTTAACTATGATTTAATCACATGATCTATTTATACTTGACATTTCAAACGCCTAACAAATCCATTGTCTCGTCAATAATCAAAAAAACCAACAAATAAATGATGTCTCCATTCATTTTTGAAACAACTTGGCTACTTACGGTACGATTTTAAAATTAAAAACTTTAATGGTTTTGTGTGTGTGAGTGTTTGTTTGCGTGTGTGCGTGACGCTTACATAATATATAAGCTGTCAGTTTATGTGGGAGTGTGCTGGTGTGTGTGCGGTGTCGTTGTGTGTGGTGACGAAAGAATATTGTGGGTGGGGCGGGGAATATGCGGATTTAGTTTTGTAGTTTTATTTTATTTGTAAGATTTGAACAAAGAGTATTGGTCGCTAATAGATTGTAGTAGGTATCTACTTTATAAAAATACTGCTTTTGTAATACTTATTAATTATTAACAAATATGTCAGATATACTTATTGTATAAAGAAAATATAATATCGTATTGTCTTCTATCAGCCGAAGATGTTTAGATTTTTAACCGACTTCAAAAAAAGGAGGAGGTTCTCAATTCGGTTGTATTTTTTTTTTAAATTAAGAGAACACCTCAAATATTTAATTCTAGGCAACTATAATGATTTGATTTGGTATTTTCATCGAGAACTTACAGCATTTACAGTAAAAAGGTAACATTTAATGAAGTGGAACTGATGAAGAAGACCAGAAATGGCTAACGGAACTTCACCCTCACATAGATTTAACAAAGAAAATAGTGATTGTAAAAAGTTTTTTATTACTTCTGCTCCCGATATAAACTTGATCAAAGTAATGACGACTTAACCTACGTTTGCATATTCTTTGTGTTTGTATTAATAATGTAAATATTTAAATAATGAGAAGTAATAATAACTCTAGTAAAAATCCAAAATATTTTGAAATTATCTTGTGTGCTTATTTATTTTTTTGTATATGGATGGATTGTGTGAGGAGTGATATGAAAGAAAAAGGAGTTAGCGATAGTGTGACGGGTGACAGAACAGGAAGGAAAAAAAACGTGCTGTGCCGACCCAAGTAATATGAGTTAAGGGCAGGAAGAAGAATAATAAGTATATTACTACTTAAATTTTGGTGCAGGATTGGATTCCCTAGTTTGTGATGATAGTTTTACAGAAAAGTAGGTAAATTAAACTAGTAAAATACTGCGGGTATGTCCACACTTCGCTGTCGCCTGCTCGGGTATTGTACTTGATTGTAGCGCGAGTGTTGGCGAGCGGAATGCAAACTAAACTGTTCAGGGTTGCCAGCCATCTTATTATTATTATTATTATCTAGGATTTCAGCGGGTTTTGATATTTTTGTTGGTTTGAGAATGAAAATAAAGATTTGCGGGGTTACCATGACGTTCAAAGTAAGATTGTTTTAATCTTGTCTCAGTGTGGGTAAGAGATGGCGCTAGACAACCTGTATAGCTCTGTCTCTTACCCACACCGAAACAAGATTAAAACAATCTTACTTTAAACGTCATGGTCTAGGTCTTGGTTGTTATTAAAGTATTCAATATGGATAAATTATGTGTATTTTTATTTATTTACTAAGAATTAATCAATTTAAAGATAAGTTAACTGAATTTGAATTTGCTATGTGAAGTCTAAATCTAAACATGATAAGTTTGCGGTTTATACTAAGTACTAAACTCTTTTTTGATGTAAACGTGATACCTTTGTTATTATTTTGAATTAAAATATTTCCAGCTGTCTTGTGATGTGAGTCTAACTTTTTGATTTACGAAATACATATCATATTACGTTTCTAATTGTTTTTTTTTGTTAACTAATTGATTTATATATAGGTAAACTACATGAACTATATTAATATTATCAAATAATTTAAAAAAAATAGTAACAGTCAATAAATGATGTCAATACCACAAAAAAGAAACGTAGTTTCTAATTAACAGAAATCCCAAAAAAAAACAGAAACAAAATAGGTATTCCATTTTTATCCGCAAACAAAATAACTTATGAAAGTAACCTCCTACCTAAAACTACACGTAAACTTCTCGCACCCTACTAACTTATGCTCAAAATAATAAATTGCGCCCCAGCGCAGCCCTACCGTTATATTAGCGCGCACACATACCCGGCGCCGTGCGCACACATACACCGTCTTGTCTGCACACACACTCACACACACACCGCACGAATTAGGGTCGTTGTGTTTGGTCGAGATGGTAAACTTGGTTAAGTGTAATATTGAAGATTTTTTGATAGATTTTTAGTGTGCTATTTTTGTTCAAATCACTTTTATTTGTGAACATAGGTAAATAAATACAGATCTTATATTTGATGAACAGAGCGCTATATTATGTCAGAAGGGGTACAAATATGGTGTGCTTGCATCTAGCTCAAGATGACCAAATTAAAAATTAAAAAAATAATAATTTAAAATCATGCATTATGGTATCTTTTTGTGACAAATGTCTTGATAGAGAAAAATTGCTCGGTTGATGTATTTTTAAAATAACTTGTTTTATTTATTTTTATAAAGCTTTGTGATTTTTAGAACTAGCACTGGTGTTCAGTAAAAATCCTAGTAGAAATGAAACACCCAATTCACTTTTTTTTGTTTAACAATTTGTTTTCAATGCAAATAGTTTTTTTCCAAAAAAATACATAATTACTCATTATTTAATTACCTAAATGAAATTATCACTATTTAATTACCCAAATGAACTTTTTATGCCATTTTCTTGAACTGACCGACATCTTACTATTCAAAAGTGCCTGCAAATAGTCTATTTGAAATAAATTATTTGATTTGTAGTATTCTTTAGTTACTTAATAAATATTTCAGAAATTCAAAAGAGCTCGAATGTTAAAATTTCCAACTTATGCCACTTTCCCAGTTGGCCGTAGCCCGTTTTTTATTACGCTTGCTAGATGTCCTTACATATACTACACTGTTTAGATTATTATATTTTTTGTACGAATTTCACGAAAAAATGCTTTACCTTGTCCATGGGTGTGTTTGTTGATTTCTTTGCAAAAAAAACAACACTCTAATGTAAAGTATTAAAATTTTTGAGATCTTTAGACCTTTAATAATGCCAAAATGGTATAAAAAAACACTGAACAAAACCACGTGTGTTTCGCTTCAATTTTGAGGTTAAATATGTACACAGAAAAATAAATATATCTATGGTTGTTGGAGTATCCAAGCAGTAAGACGACAAATAAGTAAATAATTCTGTCTACCAATAATTAAGTACCCTAAACAGTAAAACTTAATTTTTAGTCATAATTCTTCTGTACGTGTGTTTGTCACCCAACTCCTCCTAAACGGCTTGACCGATTTTGATGATACTTTGCGTGTATATTTGAGCGAGTCCCTGAATGGTATGACAATACAATTTGACCCAATAGGTGGCGCTGCAATTGGGTGCCTAATTTATTTTTTGAGGAAATGCTACTTTTCAGACAAGACAACCACTGTCGGAACCGCAAGTACTATAAATTTTAATAAATTGAATTTTTTTTATCTGTTTTCTTACATTTTAAAATTATTTTATTGGTTGAATAATATAAAAATACTTATATGTACTTATAGATAGTTGGATAAAAACATTATTGATTTGATTCTCAGTTCCGGGGTTCTCGGCAGAGAAAGGGCACCCTCGGTTCTAAAAGGGGTGTGTGACATTTAAGGTGACTCAGGGAATATGATAAGAGTATGTGTAATATTGTCTATGTATAAAATACTTACGTTTGAATTTTTTTTTTTATTTACTTCAACATGAAAAGAAATTATGTTCCCATAATACACAGTTATCTAAATTACTAAAACTAAACAAAGGAATAAAAACACACGTGTTAAAAAAAATCATAACCCTACTTTTGGCGTACGCTGTAGTTGGGTAAAAACTAAAGAATTACTATACATTTCAAATTGCAGTATACAAAGACAAATAAAAACTAACCATTTAAGTTTTAAAAAGCAATTTTATAGTGTCCAAACGAGACTATAAATAAAAATATAGTCTACTAGCTTCAGCCAGCGGCTTCCTTCACCCGTGTGAAACTTTAAAATTATCTTATTTGCTATTCCAGGAGACGGTCTACCCGTGTACCAAGTTTCATCAAAATCCGTTCAGCCGTTTGAGTGTGAAGGATTAATAAACATAAGCACAGGAGTGTGACGAGAAAATTCAAAGCCATGACACTGAAAAAAAATTAAATCAAACCTATAACAAAGAGTAATTAAAATATGTGTGTAATATATGATTTAATTTAGATAATTTAGTATATTTAACATTTTTAACTTATGTTTAAATTATATACTGTGTCTACATCTGTTATCCCCCTCCTGTTACAGGTCTGCTGGAATATATTTCATTTGAAATAAGAAGTACCTTTGTGCTCTTCTACCGTATTTGTGTATACATAAATAAATAAAGGGCATAGAATCCTAAAACTTAAACTAACATTAAGTAGCAAGACAAAACTCTCTGTATATTGAAAATTTGTAACTAAACCATAAAAATTATCGCGTTTCTCGGTTATGTGCGCGTGTGTGTAGCGACACGCCGCCCACACACACACAGGTAATTGGTTGGTCTTAAATCTCAGGGCTGGCAGGAACTCACGATAACAGATCATTATGTGTTGAGGAAAATATTTGTTTTGTACCTAGTATTGGTTTTTTGGTGATGTACCGATTGTACAACCTATTTTTCTTTGTTGAATGTCACCATGACAATTTGTGGTGAAGTGAAGTAAGCGTGAGGTGCGCGTTTTATAAAATATTTTTCTTTCCTTGAAGTGGACTGTTATTCTATCCCTATGGCCCTAGCACACACGCAAAGAGCAACTGAAGGAATACGGGTGTATTCTCATTCAGTGTACAGTCAGTAAAAGTTTGATACTCTCTCTTGCTCAACACAAAGTGCGAGGAGAAGGTTCCAATTGCCACCCAAAAAAAAAAATGGTGAAATGAGCTAGCAAACCTGTAATACTTTTAGCCCTATAAGGTATTGTCATGTGATAATTGTTGTATATTATACTTCACTAAACAACAAAAAATACTGGAGGTAAATCTATACTATACTAATATTATAAAGCTGAAGAGTTTGTTTGTTTGTTTGTTTGTTTGTTTGTTTGTTTGTTTGAACGCGCTAATCTCTGGAACTACTGGTCCGATTTGAATGATTCTTTCAGTGTTGGGTAGTCCATTTATCGAGGAAGGCTATAGGCTATGTTTTTTATGTTTCAAAATTAGGGATCCGTAATAAAATTGCTATTTTGTAACACAAGGTGTAAAATCGAAAACCTATTTTTGCGTGCGCTGCAAAAACTATTGACAATAGAACAAAATGATGTACTACGGGTTTGTAGATCCCATTAAGACCTACAAAAAAGTCCGCGAGAACATATATCTAGCTATCATGGTTTAATCACAATAACCGATTTTGTGTTCAAAATAATTATTAAATCGTCTGAAGAAAAAAAAAACTACGTTAAATATGTATCGTAATATTAATCTTTATCGAAATTAAGCATTATGTTATCAAGAGTATTTATGTAGAATTAAAATACTTTTTGTTTCATCTCAATCGAATATTTCGTTTAAAAGTTATCACGTGTGCAAGATGTTAAGAGTTGGTATCTATTAATGAGTTATGGGCGGCAATTATAGGCAATATTTTATCTCGGTATTTCCACGGAAACGAGAAAAACGCGGGTGAAACCGCGGGGCACAGCTAGTAAATCATATACTGAAAACTCCTAAACCACTCACGCGGTTTTCGCTGATAGTAAGAACGATAAACGAGCGAAGCCGGGGCGGGCACTAGAGTTGTATAATTTTTAAAGAAGCCTTTTCACACAATGTAACCAAAACTAATACTTAAAATCGGATATCCGAAATAAAACAATATCCGTAACCGTAACCGATACAAAAGTTTCAGATAGTATCGAACAAAAGCGGAATCCAAATGACAGTTACGATAGGTTTTTGTTTATTTTGCCTGACAAAACAAATGATAATAAAATAAACATCACCTATTTTTCTGTTTTCTTCTTCTTTTCTTTTATTTCCATGTGTGTACATAAATAGTAAAATAAATAAATAATCTACGCTAGAAATAAAAGTCAAATCTTGCTATTTGTAATTCTTATATCCGAAAATGAAACCGAAGACAATCCGAAATAAATTCATATCCGTAACCGTATACAAAATCGATATTATATTATTTCTTTATCCGTGTCCTTTTTCTTGTTAGCTTGTCAATAATAAACATAGTATTCCATTATCAGGAAAAATTACATTCCTAGTTACCAGTGCTCGTATAATGAGTTTATAAATACTGTATAAATAAGAAAAACATTATTCTAATTGTAGTTTTGTCCAATAATTCTGTTTTATTTTTACTACTCCAGTTTTATTCCCTTATTTAAAATGTTTACTTATTTGTAGTAGTAATCTATTTTGAACTGCGAAATTATTCAAAAGAGTCACGGTGGCCTTGGAAAGCAAATGACAGGACCCCGTTTTAGTAAGAGTCTGATATTTCCTCTCACTCCACTCGGAAAGAAATTATTTGATAACTTCCAAAACAAAAAAAAAACTGTCTTAGCGATACCATTGTGTCTCTGACTATGGTCATTCTGATATACTTAATGATTCAAAAAGATTTAAAAGTAAATAATTGAATGAATCAAACATCGATGACGTTACGATAACAAAACCTAATCTAAAACAATTAAACACTTGTTTTCCAAACACACAACATCACTAACTGGCAGAAGTTATTAACATTCATTATAATAATCCGCAGCCCTGACGCACACAGGCGCCGCGTCCCTAGCACACACACACGCGCGCCGCGGACATATGAAACCAAATGCTTGTCAAACTAAATGGATACGGGGAGTAGGGGTGTGCGCGTGAAGTTCAATATCGATGTCGGATTTATGTTCATGTGTTGTCTTCGAAATTAACTAAGTTCTGCAAAAATGATACACAAATATTGCTCCTGCTATTTATTTAAGCATATTAACAATTGATACACTTAAGCATTTATGCGGCGTTAGCCTGTAAAGACTTTGACACTATTGTTGTAAAAAAAAAACACATAAAAATACAAAATACTTATGTACAGTGCGCAGTCTACATAAGAAAAGTATTTTTTGTAGTTTTTAAGTGATTTTTTTTTTAAATAAATAATAAAATAGCGTGATATTTATAAAAAAAATGTATGGATATTTGGTTATGTGAATGATTTAATGTTATTTTTTGTCGTTGTTACGAGTAGGTATTTGGTTCAACTCTTTATACCGCAATTTTAGTCTAGTGATAGATATGAAATATTTCATTAATATCATAAAATTATTGTTATGTATTTAAGATGTGTGATGATGATCAAATTGACTCTGTTACCAATGAATTTAAACATCGACATTTTGCGGCCTATTTTTAGTTGAATGTGATTTTTTGAAATAAAATAAAAATACGCTGTTCAATATATCTTACAAAATCGAGGGATTGATTTGCAGATTGTTCGCTATTTGGCGAACTTTTGGAAGTTTTAGGAACACAGCTAAGGAGTGAACCACTCTACCAGAGTCTGTTCCAGATAGCTGCAACCTAAGAGTCTTTAAGTTAGAGTGATAGGTTACTTCTAGGTAAGCGTGTTTCATCATCGACCACATCTTCGCTTACCATCACGTGAGATAGTGATCGAGTGCAAATGCAACCACATCATTAAAAAAAGTAGACAAAAAAAAAGACGTGTGGCACTCGGGGACTGCCGCGGTAAAGCTATTTCATAGCATTTTTATCAACTTATGCAATTATAATTATTTATTTATTTTATTTATGCAGAAATTTTTTTTCCTTTGTTTTTTTTTTCTTTGATATTAATTGAAGTTACACTTTCACACATTGAATAATTGATGTTTGATTGATTGTTCACTCATTTGTTTTCTTATTGGTCACAACGCTCAAAAAACAAATGAGTGGGGGTTGTTAGGTTATTTTCGTTACGGAATTTCTGGATTCGGTCTCCACGCTCAAGGCCCGCGATAGAAGCTATGCGATAGCTTAAAAAATCGAGTCTATCGATACTTTATCATAAAACAATCGACAACTCCCCCGCTTGGGTACTTCACTCGGAGAGCTTGCGCTAGTATTATTATTAGCGGCGATAAGGCGCGTGCACACCGACCACTGTTTGGAAATATTATTGTTAAAGTGTAATCTCTGTTACTAGGCTGGCCTAGAGACAGTACTCTGGTGATTTTAGTTAGGCGCCAGATAATATTTCCAAAAGGTAGCGGTCATTGATCTCCTCCTTTATAATTGATTGACGTGTTCTTAATTTCAAAAACGAAAATGAAGACATAACGCTGTCTGTACTCAGGGTTCCGCGTAAAACGAGGCCCTACTACTAAGACTCCGTTGTTCATCCGTCTGTCTGTTCGTCTGTCCCCAGGCTGTATCTCATGAACGGCGATAGCAAGACAGTTGCAATTTCAACAGATGTAGGTATTTCTGTTGCCGCTATAATAAAAAAAAGTGATCCTCCTATTCAACAGACAGTATTCTTTTTGCCGATTTTTTTTATAATTCACTAACTTTTGCTCGCAGCTTTGCCCGCGTACATAGACTATAACCTATACCACTCAGGAATAAAGCAGCTTACTATCGGTGAAAATTTTAGCAATCGGACCAGTACTTCCAGAGATTACCTTCTACAAACAAAAAAAAACAAACATTACCTCTTTATTAAATTAGTGTAGATTTCTTTGACCATGGATACGAAGTAAGTAACTCCTTCGCAGCTTCGGTCGGAATAATAGAGATTACATGTTTCTAAATAGGTAGTTAATTTGTTTACCATTAGAATAAGATGTACACATTCTAATGTTTTTGCAGTATTTGACAACAAATCTATCGAGTCAACCTTCTCAGCAAACTTCGCTGAGGCAGTCAACTTCTTCTTCTTCTTCCTGCCCTTATCCCATATTACTTGGGGTCGGCGCAACACATTTTATTCTTCCATCCTGTCCTGTCACCCGTCAAACTATCACTAACTCCCTTTTCTTTCATAAGACTTCACGCAATCCATCCATCTTTTTTTCGGCCTTCCTCTTCCTCTCCCGCTGAGGCAGTCAGCACTACAATAAAATTCTCAGCTCCATTCCACCGAGGTGGCGCCTGTTTCAATGACTCCACATATTGCCCAGTCGCGCACACACTTGAGACAAAAAACTACAACAAGTTTACATTACAATATTCACCAGGAATCAGTTTGCAAATAATTTAAACAGTCGCTGATCTTCACTTGAAGATATCCCGCCAAGAACTCCCATAAGGTCATAACTAAGTGATATGTATTTAAAACTAGTGCTTGTCGCTATCCCACCTGATGGTGCGCAGTGATGCAATCGTTGATGGCGAGGCGCACTAGTTTAATAAGAGCCTATTCACTCTAGCCTTGAAGACACATACTCTTACAGGAAGACCGCAGCAGGCAAATGGTTCTAGCACAAAATAGATAGGTACAGAAGACAATCTCATGTCTGTACTTCAGTTTTTATACCTACGCTCGGTGGACGCACACTAATGAGCGTTTGAGCCGGAACTGTTCGACGAGTGATCCGAGACGCGACCGAGACATCGTGTCCGTGAGCGGTGTCTATGTGTGCGTTGCTCGAGCGCGCTTTGTATGTTGATTGACTTCTGTACCTATATTATTTTGTGGTTCTAGTCCTTCGATGTTTGTGGTATAAACGACGACGAGACAAAACGCTTGGTCCTGACCGTAGAGGTTTCGGCGTAAGGGTAAATACTAGCCGTTCGTCGGGTTATATCTACACTAATACTATAAAGAGAATATTTTTTTTTTTTCTAAGTAGTAGGTAATCTCTGGAAGTACCTACTGGTCCGATTGCAAAAATTTTTTCACCAATAGAAAGCTGCTTTATTCCTGAGTGACATAGGCTATTCTTTATATACGCGGGCAAAGCCGTGGGCAAAAGCTAGTATGTAATACTCTTCTTCGAATCCGTCATGGTCGAAGCCTGTCAGTCAGGTAATGATGGAAAGAGTAACAGTGGCCAGGGATGGAGGACACGTGTTTGATAGTTAGTTAGTTAGCCCATTTATGTCCCACTGCTGGGCGAAGGCCCCCCTCTCCCTTTCCCACACACGTCTGTCTTCAGCCATTACGGGCCAGTCCCTCCGGTAGTTATCAAGCTCGATACATTTTTATCCCAGGAGTATTGAAGATTTGATTTGATCCAGGAGGATTGCATCACTGTGAGCGGGGTTGCAGTCACTCCACGCTTAGCTATCCGCTTGGCTCCACCAGCGTTACCGCCCGTTCAGGTAAAGCTAGTATATTCAAAAAGTCATCTAAATGATCAAATTTTGAATCAGCTTTTATATTTTGACATTTCAAGGTTCAAGGTTTAAGGCTCTGGAGTGGCGATTGAATACCAAAAGACGCAGCGTTGAAAAGTCTACAAGGTGGACCGATGACCTGGTGAAGGTTGCGGGAATGATGCGAGACGCACAGGATCGTTCATTGTGGCGACACTTGGGGGAGGCCTATGTCCAACAGTGGACGTATAGCGGCTGATATGATGATGATGATCTAAATGACACAGTTTTGAAATCAGTTTTTATATTTTGACATTTCAAGTTCAAGTAATTATATTATGACATTCATAAAAGACAATGCACGTATCTCTTTGCCATGGTGTCCGCGCCCTTGCCATGTGTCATTGCGACGCTGCTAAACTGCGGCACCAAGGTCTTATATAAATTAGTATTTAGCCCAGCGTTGGGCAAAGTGGGGTAAACATGTGGTTGGTAAACTATTCGCTTGATTGCAAGAACTTGTGTTTGAGTTTTTAATCGTTAGATGATTGGTTTCTTGGTTAGTTAGTTCTCTCTTGGTTTTTTTTTTTTTGGTGGGTAAACATAATCCAAATGACCACCCCCGCCCTTAGGCGGAGCGGGAGATAGTGTGAGACTCTTTTTGACTAAAAAACCCACATAAACAACCCGTTCCTTCTTGCCTTTCATACAGGGGCCAAGTTACATTTCGGAGCTAACCCTGGTCCCAATAGGCTGTGACCCAACTGTTGCTGACAACTTCTTGAGGCGCGCGGGAACAGCGCGCGCCGTCGACGACTTGGGCTTGGTCCGTACGTACAGTAACCGGACGGTCAGGCAGCGAGCTACCCATTGTTCGCCGTCCGCAAGCCCGCGCCTGCGGTGGAGTTCTCTCACCCCAGGGACCTCACATGCTCCGACTTACGAGTTGTAGGTCGCGGGTTCAAACTCTGCCAGGCTATTTCATCTCCACGCTCCCAAAACGGTGAAAGAAAACATGGAGGAGTTCGAATACATGAGACATTCACCCGCATCGGGCCCGTGTGGTGGATAACGTCCCATTCCTCCTCTTAGAGAGGAGGCTTGAGTCCCAGCAGTGGGAACATAAAAAGGCTGATGATGATAATAAGTACATAGATTTATAAAAAAAGTATTTTTCAATACAAATAAAAGAGCTTGCTCGTTTTTGTTCTACCAACTATCTTTAGTTGTAACTACTTATAAAAACTGCCCGAAGAGGAAAAAGGTCATTCAACAGTCCTTCATACAATTACTAGAAGATAAATAATAAATATGGCGGTTCGACCGTTCGACCCATTCAATATTAAGAACGAATGCTTTAATTAGATTTATCAATTCTAAACTTTGCCTGTTTTTAGGTTCACGATGACTTTTATCTGCAGAGTCACCTGCAGAGCTACCATGAGCTCTCAACGCGTTCCATTTGACGAACTAAACCGAACTGTGAGAGGGATAGAACTTATAGTCTGTCTAAAAAGTCAAACGATTTGGGAATTTTGTAAAATATTTAATCTTCTTCTTCTTCCTGCCCTTGTCCCATTTTATTTGGGGTCAGCGCAACACGTTTTTTTCTTCCATTCTGTCCTGTCACTTGTCACACTATCGCTAACTCCCTTTTCTTTCTTATCACTTCTCACACAATCCATCCATCTTTTCTTTGGCCTCTCTCTCTCTCTCCAGCCATCCACATTTTAATCAATTAAAAAATACTTATATAAATGTTCGATACTTTTTATAAGGTTCTCCAATTAGTAAACTATGATCAAGATCTCTCGACCATCCGTTCTACGAGCATTGTGCCTTGCCCATGATTCTTAGAGCCGTGTTGGCGACCTCGGTTCTCCTGCGGATATATCTTCATTCCTAATGCGATCATATCTACCTATGTATACGTACGGGGATCCAATGAATGCGAGACGCATAGGATCAGTCGTTGTGGCGACACTTGGGGAAGCCTATGTCCAGCTGTATACGTTCGCAGCCTGAAAAGATGATGATGTTGACCTAAATTTTTTTCTCGCCATTTTTTTTAGTTCTTACGTTTATTATCGCTAAACGTCATATTCCCCGACATCCTTACTATACTAGATAATTATACTATACTATTACTAACTCACTCACCAATTTGTAGTAATCTTTGTACAAAGATTAAGAGTAGGTACACTGTTATCGTTTCTGTAAATTGTCATAATGTACTACAAAGTTTTAATGAATAAAGATATTATTATTATTATTTCATTTATTCATATTACACACATTTAAATTATATTTTTAAATAATACAAATAAAATATGATAAGAGTGTCCATGGAGTTTCTTGCACGTTCTTCTCCATAGAGACTCCATAGAAATCTTTGGAACGTGCAATTTAGCTTCACTTTTCTTGGACTGACCGACATTTGACTATTCAAAAGTGCCTGCAAATGGTCTATTTGAAATAAATGCTTTGACTTTGAGTACATAATAATTTTAACTAAGTATCTATCTGTGTGTACAAAGTTATTTATTACTTTACTGTAATTACATTCTGTTGTAAATTAAATACAGTTTTCTTAAATACCTCCTTTTTTTACACACCTGTAAAAACAGTAAAAGATAATTGAGTATTCTATTTTAATATATAATTTGTTATTATACAGGCTGGCCAGAACATTGACGTCCAAAAATAAAATTTAGGTCCCTCGTATCGTGGGGTATCCGAATCAACCCCATGTATGATCCGCGACTTTTCATAGTTTTCGAGTTAAGAATTTTTTTCGCCGTCGAAGCCTACTTAGGAACCATGAGGTCTCCTGTTTAATTTTTTTGATTTAAAGTTGAAAAGCTAAGTCATAATTTCACGAACGTAATTTTTTCACTTTAGACCAACTTTTTCATAACTTTCATCTCAGTTACGAAGCTGATTATTTGATGCATAAAAGTACTACTCATGAAGATTCAGTTGCAAAAAAAAATCTCGACAAAGCCATGTACTTTAAAAAAAAAAAATCTAGATTGGTCTGGTCGATCATTCTCAAAAAATCAGAAAAAAATTCATAACTCAAAAACTATGAAAAGTCGCGGAACATACATGGGGGTGATTCGGATACCCCACGATACGAGGGACCTAAATTTTATTTTTGGACGTCAATGTTCTGGCCACCTTGTATACATATGGCTGACTTGCAGTCACGGTGACTTATGAAACAATACAGTGGCTATGTATCGTGCACTAGCTTTTGCCCGTGATTTCGTTGGCGTTTTTTCTAATTGGATTTTTGACGGTTTTTGTTTTATTGTAATTGACCGGTTAAAAGCGTCCTTTTCGAGGTACATGTTCATAAAACCGCTCTTACGTTCTTATGATGTTACATCTTTCTCTAGAAATTTTGGATACACAGCTATCTTGTAGATATTATCTAGGCTTTTATAGTAATCAAAACATTTTGTGTAAGACTAGTTAATCTAATAAAGACCTCTGAAAATCTGCTATTTTATGTGAACTTTGGTCCTCCATAATGTACTCATGTAATACCTATATAATAGTAGTTTATGTGACTAGGGGATAAAGCAGTGTCTTTAAGTCGCAGGCGGCATGTTGAATTCCGAACGAAACGAAGGTTACTGGTTTTAATCCCGAACGATAGTGAGGGATGTATAAAATTAACTCCCGAGCATTGCGAGGGAGTTAATAAAGAAACCTGAGTGAAGTGAGGAATTTAAGCCGCCCAAGACAAAGACAGCTTTATCCCCGTTTTGCATACTCTACTTTTTACACCATCTGTGAGATAATTAAAAGACAATTTGGTCGACCAAATCATATATCAGAGAAATATAAGTATTATATTTACAAGTTCATCAAACAAACAAAATTCACTACTCCAAGATTCTATAGTTTCAATTTTCTATAATGCTCCCGTGTCGTCAGTACGTACGTTTTATTCTATTTTCTTTTTTTTCTTGTTAGTGGCCAGTTTGAATCATAGTGATTACATACTCTTTGGTTTGAATTTCGAGTCAACTTGTTCGATGCGCCTACATTTTAATTCACAAAGTTGACGATTCTTGATGCTCCAAATTCAAATCTCATTATTCCCTAGGGATCGGCCATACTGCATTATCTCCCTAGGCATATAATGACTTGCTTTAAGTGAGGTTTGTATGACGTGTAAACAAATATAAAAAGGACATCAATAGAAGCCTAACCAATTTAATCGAGATTCTGAATGATAATTTTTTTTCAGAAATACATTTTAGGGTTTAAAACAATTACAAAATAATAATTATTTATTAAGTACTAGCTGTCCGCCCGCGACTTCGTCCGCGTGTACTTCGGTTATCGCACTCTAAACGTGTTTTCCCGTAGGAATATGATGTTTTTCCGGTATAAAAAGTAGCCTATGTTCTTTTCCATGTCAAAGGCTATATGCATGCCAAATTTCATCCAAATCCGTTCAGCCGTTTTTGCGTGATTAAGTAACAAACATCCAAACATCCACACTTTCACATTTATAACATTAGTTAGGATTAGTTTGTTTACGATTAAGAAAAATAATCGAGGCTCCATTTTGGGAATCGAACTACCTATTTATTTAGGTAAAGTACGGAATCCTTGGTATGCGAGTCCGTCTCGCACTTGACTGTTTTTTTACTCCTCTGTTCAGGTTTGCCTGGAAGCCGACCTCACCATATTTGCTGAAAGGCTATGCTGAAAGATAGGTTCGTTTTAAATAAGGTTTGTTTAGAATAACTTCACGTATCGTGTCCATAAGTTTTTCACTTATCGGCGACCTTCGAAGTTCGATATTTTAGTGTTACTATCCTATTCGCGTTAAGAATAGTTTAAAGAATCCTTTTTTACTGTCTGTTCAACCGATTTTAACTTCTATTTCGTAGGCATAAGGATGATTTTATACGAAAAAAAGTCGTTACAAAACCAACTGCCCAAGTGCTGCTTCCAAGTGGCAATGGGCAGGCCGCAGGACACATTGCACGCAGAACGTATGGTCGATGGGGACGAAAGGTTCTGGAGTGGCGACCACGTACCGAAAGACGCAGCGTTGGACGGCCTCCAACAAGGTGGACCGATGACCTGGTCAGGGTCGCGGGAATCCGATGGATGCGTGACGCACAGGACCGGTCGTTGTGGCGACGCTTGGGGGAGGCCTATGTCCAGCAGTGGACGTCTTACGGCTGATATGATGATGATGATGATGACAGTACCAACTATTTTTTGCAGCCGCCATTTGTCAAGCCATCGACGTAATAGAACTCAAAACCGGTCGAACGCACACTAGTAATAAAAAGTTTTCATAAACTAATGTTATTTTGAACAGAGTATAGAGCTGACTTGACTATGATTAGTGTTGCCAGGCCCGATTGGATTATAATCGGGGTTAAAAGAAATCGGCATATATAAGGTGACTAGTAATTAGTGTACGATACTTAAACACGTGATTGTGCTCATGATAACCAACAATTTTTACTATGGGAACTAACCAGAAATCGCGAAAAAAAATCAGCTGTTCAGTACATTTATGTTTGCCTAATGTACTGAACAGCTGATATTGTTTTCGCGATTTCGGCTTTGCTCCCATAATAAAAACTGTTTGCTATCACGTGTTAAGTATCGTACACTAATTACCAGTCACCCTATATCGGGTTTTAGAACGAGATTTTTTTTCGGTCGGGAATTAGAATATAATAGAATGAAATGGAATGGAACACCAAAAAAGAAAAAGAAATCCTAAACAAATACTTATTAAAGTTTTTTTTTTGAAGTAAGAAATAATCCAGCGACAGAAACAGAAGAATATCGTTCGAATGAAACTGATGAAGCAGGGAGGTCACGACCCTCAGCATTGAGGAGTACGACGCAAAGGGAATAATCCAATGATTTCTCCCGTCTCAGGGTGGAACGAGAGGGTATTACACATTTACTGACTAGAACCGACCAAAGTCAAAGTCAAAGTCAAAGTCAAAAGTTTTTTATTTCACATAGGCCTACATGGGCACTTATAAAACGTCAGAAGCTAGTTCACCTATGTTCTAGTTGCTCGACTTTTACGCAGGAGAAGCCGCCTGCAGCAGCTAGTGCTTAAATAAAAGCTGGGCAAGTGCGAGTCGGACTCGCGCCTGAGGATTCCGTACAAAGTTATCTATGTAAATAGTTCAATTCCGGAATGGAGACTCGAAAGATTTTTCCGAATCACAAGAAAAACTTGTGACGTAACAACAAATTTACAATTTTCAGATTTATTCCTATACTTGTGCTATAAGACCTTGCTTTGTGTCAAATTTCAGGATTCTGGGTCAACGGGAACTACTGTATGAATTTTGATTTCCTCGAGTGTCGAAATGTACGTTACTTGCCACATAAACCGAAGTATCTTTTTTTCTCGCTAACATACAAGTTTGATTTTTTTACAGCTTCAAGAGTCCGCAGACCTGATTATATGGTTTTAATTTCAACTCGATACCTCCACGCGTTCCCGAAATAAAGGGTCTTGACAGACAGACAGACGGACAACAAAGTAATCCTGTAAGGGTCTAAACAGTCGAACTGCAATACAACTGCAAATTGCAGTTTAAGTGCAGTTTGAATGCCCACCCGCCCGCACGCTGCTCCCTCCCGCGCATGGTGCAGTTCGGATGCAGTCGGCGTGCAGTTCACACGACAGCAATCGGACCGCACGTTTGGTTTGCAGTTCTATTGCAGTCGTGTCAACTGCATTCAAACTGCACTTAAACTGCTATTTTCAGTTGGATTGCAGTTGAAATGCGTCTGTTTAAACCCTAAGGGTCCCGTTTTTTCTTTTTAGATACCGAACCCTAAAAATGATGAGTAGGTACTCCTTAATGTAAGGCCGCGTCACGCCACGTGGTGTGTGTTATCCGACTAACATGAATTACGGACGAGGGCGCGCTCGCGAACACCGTTGTCAATAACATACCATTACGCTTGGGTTCTCCGAAGGGAAGAGCAGAAGTGTCGGTAACACAAACATGTGGTGGTCAAAGGCGAGCCTATAAATAATTAAAAAAAAATGTGGTTAACAGAAATTCTGTGATATTTATAGACGTAAAATTAATTTGGGTTTTGGTGCGGAACCCAAATTATTTTTAAACAAACAATTGTAAAAAAGTAACAAAAATGAAAAAAGTATTTATTTTTGTATTTTATTCACAACTAGCTTTTGACCACGAATTCGCCCGCGTGCATAAAATATAGCCTATGTCACTCAGGAATAAAGTAGCTTTCTTTAATTTAATTTTAGCGATCGGACCAGTACTTTCAGACAAACAAAAGAACAAACTTTACTTTTAGTATATATAATGTAGTAGAAGATAATAAACAAGCGGTGGATATCCCACCTACACGCACAAAACGTTTTGGGAACATATTCATTGTGCGTGCAGCTAGGGAGTGGAATTCCTTGCCGGAGTCTGTGTTTCCTGATAGCTACAACCCGGGAATCTTTAAATCGAGAGTGAATAGGTTTCTTCTAGGTAAGCGCGTTCCATCGTCGACCGCATCGTCGCTTTCCATCAGGTGAGACAGCGCGAACCTATCAACAATGAAAATAAAAAATAAAGTACTTTTTTTTGCAATTTTTTTTTGCTATGTTACTAGGCTCGCGTTTGAACAATTGATGGCAAGCGGTGATGTGGTCGATGATAGAGCACGCACTCTTATAAGTAACCAAAGCACCAGACACCGACAGGGAATTCCACTCCTTATGGGGGATTACATTGCTCAAACCCTAAAAATACGCTCGGTAAAATGAAATTTCTAGACGAATTCCTTAATGCTTTTACTATAAAAAAATTATACAAATAAACTAGAGTATAAGAGAAACACTTTGTGTTGTTTAAAGTTTTTATAAACTTGTCCAAATGTTGCCAAAAAAATTGAGAAAACAGGTCTTATTAAAACTAAATATTAAATTGTATACAGAACGGCTGGGCCATTTTGTATGATATTTATACTAAAAGAAAGAAAAAACCCTGTTTAACAATTTGTGTTGTTTATTTTGACAGATTTATTTTTATATTTTGTAATAATCCACAATAACGTTAATCATTACAAAACTCCTCACCAAGCACCCCCGCTGTACCCGTGACACTTACTCGGGATTCGTCTTGTTAGTACGCAATTTTCCATTTGATCAACTCCTTGACGATTTTTTGCTTAAAATATCATCATGTCAGCCGAAAGACGTCCACTGTTGGACGTAGGCCTCCCCTAAGCGTCGCCACAACGACCGGTCCTGTGCATCACGCACCCATCGGATTCCCGCGATCCAGACCAGGTCATCGGTCCACCTTGTTGGAGGCCGTCCAACGCTGCGTCTTCCGGTACGTGGTCGCCACTCCAGAACCTTTCGTCCCCATCGACCATCTGTTCTGCGTGCAATGTGCCCTGCCCTTTGCCACTTAAGTTTGGCGATTCTTCGAGCTACGTCTACATTTTTGTAAAATATGTAGTTTCATTAAAATAAAAAAACCGGCCAAGTGCGAGTCGGACTCGCCCATGAAGGGTTCCGTAGCAGCAAGTAACATAATATAAAAGTTCTTGTAATGTGTTGTAACTTTGATCGATGTTTTAATAATAGTGTATTTTTTTCGGTTTATGACGCATTAAAAAAAAACTACTCACTGGATTTCGTTCAAACCAATTTTCGTTGGTAGTTTTTATAGTAATGTACATCATATATTTTTTTTAGTTTTATCATTCTCTTATCTTGGAAGTTAGAGGGGGGGGGACACACATTTTACCACTTTGGAAGTGTCTCTCGCGCAAACTATTCAGTTTAGAAAAAAATGATATTAGAAACCTCAGTATCATTTTTGAAGACCTATCCATAGATACCACACACGCATGGGTTTGATGAAAAAAAAATTTTTGAGTTTCAGTTCTATGTATGGGGACCCCCAAAATTTATTGCTTTTTTTCTATTTTTGTATGAAAATCTTAATGCGGTTCACAGAATACATCTACTTACAAAGTTTCAACAGTATAGCTCTTATAGTTTCGTAAAAAAGTGGCTGTGACATACGGACGGACGGACAGACAGACAGACAGACAGACAGACAGACAGACAGACAGACAGACAGACAGACAGACAGACAGACAGACAGACATGACGAATCTATAAGGGTTCCGTTTTTTGCCATTTGGCTACGGAACCCTAAAAACCGGCCAAGAGCGTGTCGGGCCACGCTCAGTGTAGGGTTCCGTAGTTTCTCGTCCGTCACAATAAGTGTACCCACTTATGAGTTTTAAAAAATGCTTGCATATACGATTATACTACAAACTTAATCCAGAAAATATTTTGTAGAACCCTTTTGTCTTTTTTGTGCAAAAACTGTTCTTTCCATCAAGTTCAAAATAATTTTCCTAGAAAGTCCTTATAAAGTTCTACTTTTCAGATTTTTTTCATATTTTCTAAACTTATGGTTCAGAAGTTAGAGGGGGACACACACACATTGTTTTTTACTTTTGGAGCGATTATTTCCGAAATTATTGACATTATCAAAAAATGATTTTAGTAAACCACTATTCATTTTTAAATACCTATCCAACTATATATCACATGTTAGGGTTGAAATTAAAAAAAAATCACTTCCCCCTTTACATATAGGGGGGCTACCCTAATAAAACAGTTTTTTCCAATTTTTATTTTACCACTTTGTCGGCGTGATTGATATACATATTGGTCCTGGACCTTTCAGCTTTCTAGTGCTAACAGTCACAGAGATTAAGCGAGGACGGACAGACAGACAGACAGACATGGCGAAACTATAAGGGTTCCTAGTTGACTACGGAACCCTAAAAACCGGCCAAGTGCGAGTCGGACTCGCCCATGAAGGGTTCCGTAGCAGCAAGTAACATATTATAAAAGTTCTTCTAATGTGTTGTAACTTTGATCGATGTTTTAATAATAGTGTATTTTTTTCGGTTTATGACGCATTAAAAAAAAACTACTTACTGGATTTCGTTCAAACCAATTTTCGTTGGTAGTTTTTATAGTAATGTACATCATATATTTTTTTTTAGTTTTATCATTCTCTTATCTTAGAAGTTAGAGGGGGGGGGACACACATTTTACCACTTTGGAAGTGTCTCTCGCGCAATATGTTCAGTTTAGAAAAAAATGATATTAGAAACCTCAGTATCATTTTTAAAGACCTATCCGTAGATACCCCACACGCATGGGTTTGATGAAAAAAAAAATTTTGAGTTTCAGTTCTATGTATAGGGAGCCCCAAAATTTATTGCTTTTTTTCTATTTTTGTGTGAAAATCTTAATGCGGTTTACAGAATACATCTACTTACAAAGTTACAGCAGTATAGCTCTTATAGTTTCGGAAAAAAGTGGCTGTGACATACGGACGGACAGACAGACAGACAGACAGACAGACAGACAGACAGACAGACAGACAGACAGACATGACGAATCTATAAGGGTTCCGTTTTTTGCCATTTGGCTACGGAACCCTAAAAAGCGTTTATTTTCAACAGTTCTTGAATTTGGGATTCAACATAATTTGAATGTATCGCTTGGTGGTGATACTCAAGTATCGCATTAGCACTGTAGTATAATTACCACATTCGTTTTAGTACATAGAAACCCGAAACACGGTGTCTAGTATTTTTATTAAGGCGACTAGGCGACTGAGGGGTTATTTTGCATTTACACCCAGCTGTTTGCTGGCTCCTAATACCAGCTATGCCCTGCCATGATCTGTGTTTGTACTTAGTGTCAGTGGTGACTCCAACTTGTGACCTTTTTAAATATTTTTGGAAAAAAAAATAACATAGCGTAAAAACTATTGGAACCTACATACCTACATTCTTTTTTTTTTCGATGGGAAAAATCATCTTATGACAACCCCCGCTCTTGGGCGGAACGGGAGATAGTGTCAGACTCTTACTGACTAAAAAACCCATCCCGTTCCTTCTAGCCTTCATACCGGGGCTCGAGCGCCCTTTCGGATAACCCTGGCCCCAGTAGGCTTCGACCCGGCTGGGCCCCTGCTGTTGCTGACAACTCCTTGAGGCGCGCGGGAACAGCGCGCGCCGTCGACGACTTGAGCTTGGTCTGGACGGTTACCGGACGGCCGGACAGCGAGCTACCCATTGCTCACTGTCCGCAAGCCCGCGCCTACGGTGGCTGGAAATCGGGATCGGAATCCCGGCGGCGGCGGCGAGAGCGCCGTTGCCTGATGCGGTCGGCCTCCTCCTTAGCGAGCATTACTGCTTCGATTGGAATACATTCAGTTACTGATTTGAACAAAGTATATTCATGTTTCGCATAACCTAAAAATTCTGTTGTATGTCTCCGGAAAAAAGCAAACGCCGTAAGATTGTAAAACATCGCGAGAAATTGTAAACTATGTTTTCTAAATAAAACACAGTTATGTTAGAAACTAATGAATTTGAATGTGAATCGTACACAAAGCGATTTTTTCATAAATTATCTAAAATCTAATTTAGATTTATTACAATTACAATCATGAGGAGTCTTAACATTTTCCGGTGAAATATTTATAAATATATCAAAATATTTAATTAGATTGTTATGTTAAAAGATATATAAAATATATAATAAATATAATATTTGTCCTGTATTTTTGTTTATTTGGTGTAGAATAAAGATTATAATAAATAAATAAATATATTTTTTTATTTTTAAATGTTTTTTTTTTCTATTGTATAATTTCGTTAAAAAATATTTAAAAATGTAAATTTATATGTAAAAAAATTGAATAAAGGAAATAAATAAATAAAAATCGACCAAGTGCGTATCGGACTGGCGCACTGAGGGTTCCGCACCGTCCGGACCCACTTAAATATTTATGTTAGTTTTTAGTATTTATAGCGGCAACAGAAACACATCATCTGTGAAAATTCCAACCGACTAGCTATCACGGTTCATGAGATACAGCCTGGGGACAGACGAACAGACAAGTCTTAGCAATGGGGTTTTTAACGAACCCTAAAAAATCAATAAAGGTATGGGTGACAACCGAATTTAAACTTAGTCTCATATCTGATAAAGTTTATTTTCCAAAACGTAATAATTATCCCGAATTTTGAACTCAAGAATTGAAACTTGTAAGAATCGGTCATTGTCCGTCTGTTTTAATTATTCGCAAATTGATTCTCAGCGCATATTGTGATGTAAACTTGGTGTAGTTTTGTGTTTCACGTGTCTGCGCGACTGGACAATATGTGGAGTCATTGAAACAGGCGCCATCTCGGTAACATTAAATCCCCGCGCGAACGCCGGCGTTCGCGCTAATGTCATGGCGCCATTCCGTCAAACCCCAAGCGAACGCCGGCGTTCGCTCTCACCCACTTCATTATAAGCCTTATTTTTGGTAACTTACAGACTACTTCTCTATGAACAAGTTTGGATATTTACGTTCTTGGATAAATTTCCTATAAGTTGAACGCATTAAGCTGAGAATTTTATTGTAGTGTTTGACTACCTCAGCGAAGATACCCAAGAAGGTTGATTTGATACATTTACTGCATAAACATTAGAATGCGTGGCATCTGCATTTTGATGTAAATAAAGTGACTGTATTCTGTATGTAAAACTAAATTCTATCTAAACTAACCTGTTTTTACTGTTCCGTGATACTAACAAACTAACTGAGAAAAAGAAAAAAGTGGCCAAGTGCGAGTCGGACTCGCCCATGTAGGGTTCCGTAGCAGCAAGTGACATAATATAAAATTTCTTGCATTTCGTTGTAACTTTGATCGATGTTTTAATAATAGTGTATTTTTTTAGATTTATGACGTATTAAAAAAAAACTACTTACTAGATCTCGTTCAAACCAATTTTCGTTGGTAGTTTACATGGTAATGTACATCATATATTTTTTTTTAGTTTTATCATTCTCTTATTTCTAACAAAATGAGAGAAGATTAAGAGAATAGTGATAATCATACATGAAGATGGATGGATTGCGTGAAGAGTGGTATGAAAGGAAAGGCAGTTAATGATAGCGAGACTTGTGGACAGTACAGAATGGAAGAAAAAAAACGTGATGCGTCGACCACAAGTAATATGAGATAAAAGCTTTTTTTCAGATTTTTTCTATACCTGTACTATGATACCTTACTTCGTGCTGTATTTCAAGATTCTAGATCAACGGTAATACCCCTCATCTCGGTTTTAATTTCCTAGCGAGTGTCAAAATATGTGTTTGAAAACGTAGCATAAACGGCCATATCTTTAGACTACGTTTACTTAGAAGTTCGATATTTTCTCTGCTGATTGGAGTAGTAGACCTGAGTGTGTGATATTAATTTGACAGGCCTGTTAGTCTAGTGGTTAGTGGCCCTGACTGCTATGCCGGAGGTCGTGGGTTTGATTCCCACCCAGGACAAATGTTTGTGTGATGAGCACGATCATTTGTTCTGTGTCTGGGTGTAGTTTATATATAATATGTATGTATTTAGAAATATATAAGTATGTTTATCAGTTGTCTAGTACCCATAACACAAGCTCTGCTTAGCTTGGTACTAGACGGCGCTGTGTGATAGTTGTGGAACCAATATATTATTATTATATTAATTTCAACTTTATACTTCCATAGGTTTTTGAGAAAAAACGGTAAAGACAACAAAGTGATCCTGTAAGGGTTTTGTTTTTACCCACTTAGTTACGGAACCCTAAAAATATCTAAACTACTTTATTAAAATTAAACAATAACCTACTATTGTCTCATTAACTATAACAAGTTATTATTATTATTCCGCGTACAGCTCTTCATACGTCACTATATTATGTTATCTATGGTTCCATTATATATTCCGTGCTCTCTTACAATACCGAGTCTCGGTATCGAATCGAATTATCACATTTTTAACATTGAGAATACCGTCACCAGTCCTATAAGTGCGAACAGACTTACTGACGGAATAGAACCTCCAAGAGCTCCAAGAACTAACACGTGGTCACAGCGGCTATGGAACACAAAAGGCAACTGGAAAGACATGAGTGGATTATAGTCTGTAACCGTCATAATACAAAAAATGCCTTAGTACAAGAGTTGTGGCGTGTCTGTGTGATTGCCTAGCAACGAGTTTTGTTTGTGTCAATCATTACAATTAAATTTCAACAAGCATTTGCTCGCGCGACTTCGCTCCCGCTCTTCCCTGCTCCACCCTTCTTTACCCTACTCCACCCTACTCTACTCTTCTCTACCCTTCTCTACACTACTCTACCCTACTCTACCCTTCCCTACCCTGCTCTACCTTACTTTACACTACTCTACCCTACTCTACCCTTCTGAACCCTGCTCTACCCTACTCTTCCCTACTCTACCTTACTCTACCTCTCTACACTACCCTAATTTTCATTTATTTTCCATAAGAACCTTCTTCTCACAATAACGAACACAACAAAAAAGAATTAGCGAAATCGGTTCAGCCGTTCACGCGTGATGGTGACCAAGGGAAATAGGGATTCATTTATATATGTCGCAGGGAAATGACGATATCAGGGATTTCACGAAATCCCGGCAGATGTCGAATATTCTTGTTTATTACGTCTTTACTAAAAGTAAACTAAATCTAGTAAAATGTCAGAAAAGCAGATACTGCCGAATAAAAATCGAGCTATACTTTTATGAGTCTATTTTTTATTTTATTAAATAATTTTTTATTAAACTTGCATTTTTTTACCTAATAAACGAATTCACGTAATAGAAAAAGGTACATACATAATACCTGATATCATTGTCAGATTATAATGGTGTAGTTGATTAAAACTTTAGTTTCTAATAAAAATGTACCAGTAGGAACCGGTTAATTTATAATTTTGTTGCATAACTTTATTCATAAACAGTATTCTTTATTTTACTACATTTAGTTTAGTGAAACAACATATCACTGATGATAAATTGGTTTTTCTACATTTCACTAGATATTTTTAGTAAGAAGACGTAATAAACAAGAAAATACGACATCTGCCGGGATTTTGTGATATCCCTAGGGATTTCGCGAAATCCCTGATATCGTCATTTCTCTGCGACATATATATATATATATAGATAGGTATAACACAAAATTCATGTATATGAAATATAAGCGAGTTCCATCGTCGACCGCATCGTCGCTTTCCATCAGGTGAGATAGCGGTCAAGCGCGAACCTATAAACAAAAAAAAAATTCAAATCTTCCAGATGCGTAAAGTCAATCATATTAATATCCATTTTTAACCATTTTTATATATGGAATAACACACAAAATCAAACGACTATTTTCAATATACTTACGAAGAAATTAAACCTCCTAAACGAAGGTTGACTGGCGACTTGTGGGGGTCGTCGCGCGCTCTGCCTGCCTGATGCGATACATCCAAACTTCCAAACTAATATTATAAATGCGAAAGTAACTCTGTCTGTCTGTCTGTCTTTGCTTCACGCCTAAACTACTGAACCGATTTGTGTGAAATTTGGTACAGACATAGTTTGGAACTTGAGAAAGGACATAGGATAGTTTTTATTACAAAAAATAAAATAAAAAATAAAATAAAAATAAAATTTATTCCGGACATACAGCGCCATCTATTGATCAAGAGTCGGCATCAATTCAGGGAACTATGTGGGTAAAACCAAAAATCTGCCGGAAGTCACTATTCCACGCGAACGAAGTCGCGGGCAAAAGCTAGTGTAATATAATTGTGGCGAGGACAACAAGCGTACTTTTATGCACTAGTGCGGAAAACAGTCTACTGCGTGCCTAAAAGCGGTGGCAAAAGAGCTGGTTTTCGAGTAAGTGTAGTGAAAAAATAATTGTACTAGCGATCTTAAAATTATCTTTTCTTTCACTGCAACTACTATAAAAACACGCTTAAAATATAAATGTGCAATCTATACTATTTATAACTCTACGCTCTATGCCATGAGTCTCACACACACACATACACACATACGAAGTGCTGGTGGTGTGTGTTTGTCAACATGCTGAGTTTTCGTTCGACTCATATGGATTGTACATATATTGTTTAAATTAACAATATAAGTATTGATAAAAATATTTCAATAACTTTATTTTAGGTACACAAAGAATGAACGCTCAATGCAAAAAAATATTGATTAACATTCATTTCAAATAAATAATTTACAGGCGCTTTTAAATTGACAAGAAGTCAGGCAGCCGGAAAAAGTAAGTTGATTGCACATTCCAAAGTACAGATCCCTATGGAGCAAAACGTGCAAATAACTCCATGGATACTCTTTTAAATCATGTTTTAAATGTATTCACTCTTAGATTGTCGCATCAAATAAACAGATAAACATATTTATTGGTAAATATTACATTTACAAGTCAAAAAATATTTTAATTAAATGATGTACATAGTTGTGTAAACTATTGGTATAATTAATTCGTCAAATAAATAAAATAATTAAAAACATAAAATTACAACCATTGATTTATCATTTCATTGAAATTAATTAAATCATAGTAAAATCTATACATCTATACATATGTTTAAATAAAATTGGAGTGTCTGTTTGTAATGTAGAAAAAAATGCTTTTTACTACATGCATATAAATATACGAGTATATACGGTACACACACCAAAATAACATTTTTTACATTTTTTGTTTGTTTGTCTGTTTGTCCCGGCTAATCTCTGAAATGGCTGGACCGATTTTTCGTTCGCGTGGACTACAGGATTTTGAATCTATTCTTTCTAAAATAAAAGTAGCCTATGTTACTCCTTACTACATCAGCTACTTGCCAAAAATTTCCCGTCAAAATCGGTCCAGTCATTTCAGAGATTAGCCCGGACAAACAGACAGACAGACAAAAATTGTAAAAAATGTTATTTTGGTGTATGTACCTCTTATTTATATGCATGTAGTAAAAAGTGGTTATTTCAATATTACGAACAGACACTCCAATTTTATTTATATGTATAGATGTATAGAAGATGTGTAGATGTCATCATCATCATCAGCCTTTTTAATATTCCCACTGCTGGGACTCAAACCTCCTCTCTGGAGGAGAGGGAATGGGCCGTAATCCACCACGCGGGCCCAATGCGGGTTGGTGAATGTCACATGTCTTCGAGGTTTTGGTTCTAGGACATGCCGGTTTCCTCACGATGTTTTCCTTCACCGTTTTGAGAGTAATGGAGATGAAATAAATTACACAAAGTAATGGCTGGGTTCGAATTAGAACCCGCAACCTACAACTCGTAAGTCGGGGCCGTTTCTACTCGGCCACCACTGGTAAGTAGCCACACTATTAAGTATAAAAGAAAAGAAATATTGTCTTTAAAGTGCAAACCGTTTTTAGTAACAAAACGAGATAATTTTAAAACATTTAAAAAATATTCCAGTACCTACTCAGTCATAGTCAAAATATCTATTTCATTTTACCTAGCTAAGTATTTTGAATAACACAATGAAAATTTAAAAAACCGAACTAATACAAAAGCATACTTAAACAATGTATAATTTGAATATTTTCCATTTAAATGTATTCTATTCAAATAAATTATTGCTCTTCAATGACTTAGACCGTCAAATAAAATTGTGACAAAAAATATATAATCAATAAAAAAGCCTTATCCACTCTATGCTAACATATGGGAAGACATTCCGGTTCCAACGTGCACACACACGCAACACACACACAAACGAAATTGAATGTATTACAATCTTCGCAAACCTTTTTACCGTTACTTAAATAATTTTCAAGCAATTTTGAACCGTGCGCGGTTGAGATAGAGGTTGTGCTTTTTTTTAGGATGGTAGTATAAGGTTGAGTGCACATATCTCGCGTATTAGACTCTGTTTCAACAATAAAGGTAGGATAAAGGTTAAAAATTGTTGAAAATTCAACTAAATTAATTGTTTCATTCATTAAACCCCAAACGAACGCTCACTCTCTCGTTGACTTTCTATTGTGTCTCTAATTACGGTATTCGGAAGGTTAAAGATTTCAATATTATTATTTTTTTACGTTATCATTATTACTTCGTCGAAATATGAATGACTAGCTTCTGCCAGCGGCTTTACCCGTGTGAATTTAAAAAATATTTATCTTAAACTATGATAGTCAGTGATAAAGTAGTATTGAACTGGACAAAAAATAAAAAAAAATATTGTCTAGTAGTTTCTGAGTTTATTAATTACAAACAAAAATACATATCTTTTCTTATTACAATAAACTATCTTTTTTAAAAAAAACATAACAAAAATAAATAGCAATTGAACCAGTTCTTCTAAAGCTTACCTCCTGCAAACGAAAAAACAAACTTTACCTTTATATAGTACATATTAGATAATTATATTAGTATAGGTAAGTACCTACTACATATTATAATGATAAGTATTTAATTAAAAACGGGAATTATGTTTACCCACCAAAGTAGGTAATTATAAAATTATGGCTGTCCGTCGGAATCTTTATAAAAATATTAATATCAACATAATAAAAAATAATCGACAAAACATTTTAATATGGCCAAAATAAAACTATCTACACTATAATACTCGTATAATAAAGAGATAAAATTTGTAGTTTATTTGTACGAGGTACGTACTGTACCGAACGCTAAAAATTTTTCACCGATAGAAAGCTGTTATAGTCCTGAGTGACATAGGCTTATATTTTATGAAAGAAGCCGTAGGCAAAAGCTAGTAGGAACTATGCTTAAACTTTATTTTGCTAAACTAAATCATTTTTAGCTCTAGTAAACAAACCTGAAATAATTTTTAAAATATCTTCATTAAAAACTGTTATAAAGCATCAAAACTGCCAATAAGAAAGAGAAGTCCTACATGAACTTTGACGTCAAAGTACGTCACACTCGTACGGCCGCCCGCCATTGAAAACGGCGTTGTAGCGAGAGAGACAGATATATTTGTATACTAGCTTCTGCCCGCGGCTTCGCCCGCGTGAAAGTCGGCTTCTCCGTACAAACTTTGGATCAACGTTTCATCCACTTAAGAGGTGAATTTCAGAAAATCCATTCTTAGCCTACGCCTACACCCTATCATGAAGCTACCTGCTAAATTTCAAGTTTCTAGGTGTTATAGTTGCTTAGATTTCGTGATTATAATATATTATCTCGTTTTTTCTATTTCCTACCAATTTTGATATTTGTTTTTTCAGTTAGTATTCTATTTTTCTACTGATAAACTGTTGAGATAACAATTTTTTTTATGCTTATTCCATTATCAAGTAGTTACAATGTTCAAACATTAATTTTAAAACATACCTATTCTTTAAACCGAAATAAAAAAAAAATCTACCTAAAAACTGCATTGAAGCAAGCCATTTATCTAATCTGCCTACCCCAAATACAACAGCAAAAAATATTACAAGAAAAAAAGCAAACCCACACGAAAAAACTAGTCTATGATATGTTTTTGTATGCAAAATGAACGTACAGGATAGACTGAGAGCGTGCGAGAGGGACGGCGATAGCCAGACAAAGGCGTGCGAGCGAGACGGATATATAATTAAAAGTTTTGTCGCAGCGGCTTTCCGAGGGTACGCTCGAGTTGGACATAGGAAACTATGGAGTGGATTTTTGTTTTTTTTAAATAATTTTTATGACAATAAAATAATACATGGTAAGTATTTGTAATTTTTATCCTATTAAATGTATTAATGTAAATAAAATATTTAAATTATGATAATATTTCCTTAAATAATAATTGACTCAATAAGATTTACAATAGAAAAGGCCTTGCCTTTGTTTTATAACTTGCTTGAAGAGTGAGACTTTTTTTTTAAATTGATGTAAAGTAGCGCTAGTTTATATCAATTAAAAAAAAAGTATCACTCTCTCGTGACTACTCACCCGTGCGAAAGCAGAAAATATACAGCCAATGTCACTCAGTGATAAAGTTGGTAGCATTCCACTATAGTATTTGAGTTTATTAATTATAATTTTAAAAAAATCTTATCTCGTTTAATTATATATTATTAGTATCGATGTAAAACTACATATTTAACCTTTCGAATACCGTAATTAGAGTCACAATAATAAAGACAATCAGAGACCGAACGCCGGCGTTCACTTGCGGTAATAAATTAATTACCCCATTAATTGACTACAAAATACAACAAAGTAACAAAGTAAGACAATTTCTGTACACCCATCAAGGTAGCGTTCAACGTCATAAGATCAACAATAACAAGAAAAAAATATTTCTCCAACCTCGCCACTCTTCAGTTTCCGCTGTCCCGTTTTTACAGAATATATTCCGATGAGTTCCGTTTATACCCTCTTTAACCGACTGCGAACTGCGAGGTGCTGTGTTAGCTAGTTATTTCCTGTTGGTTCGCCTGTCAATTTCGTTACCGATAACCAATCTTGCTTCGATTTCAATTTTGCATTGTGTATTGTTGATATTTCGTCGTAACTGGTCAGACTGGATGCCGATCACAGTGACGGCAGGGAATAGGTAGGATATTCTAAATGGCAAAATCAATATCTATACATACAAATAAAATTGAAATATCTGTTTGTAATATATATATATTTTTTAAATCGATAATTATTCGATACTAGCTTTTGCCCACGGCTTCGCCCGCGTACATATAATATTACTACGCAGCTTTCTATTGAAAAAAAATTAGCAATCGGACCTGTACTTCCAGAGATTACCTACTACAAACAAAAAAAAAAAAAAAAAACTAAAAATCTAACTTTACCTCTTTATAATATTAGTATAGATTTACCTAAGTATAACATAAATGCCATTTATAAAAAAAATGTCTGTCTGTAAGTGCTGATTAACGTCCGAAACGGCTGGACCGATTTTGACGGTAAGTACTTTGCTGGTAGATAACTGATGATACAAGGAGTAACTAAAGCTAGAAATAGATTGTTTGTTTATTTGTTACACCAAATATCCACAAATCGAGCTTAGATGCGCGATTTGTGGATACATCTTTTTTTTTAAGTAACATTTGCAATCCGTCCGTCCGTTCATCTGTCTGTTAGAATCCCGTATCTCATGAATGTAATTAAGTCAAGAGTGAATAGGTTACTTCTAGGTAAGCGTGCTCCATCGTCGGCCACATCATCACTTACCATCAAGTGAGATAGTGGTCAAACGCGAGTGTGTATCACATTGTAATGAAATTTAAAAATAACAATTTAAAAATAAATAAAAGTCAAATGAAAGTCAAATGAAATTCAAAATTAATGTTATTTTTTCATGTGCGTGTACGACTCGTACTACCCTATATAAAAAAACGTATTCTGTGACTCGCACTTGGCCGACTTTTTTCCATAGTTAAAAATCAAACTTTTCCCGTGACTTCACCCGTGCATAGCTTCTGGCGCTGCGCTCGGCGATCGTTCAGCTCCATACAAGCATTAGCAAAAGAATTTTCTAGATCGGCTTACACATAATATATACCACATTAGTTTTAGTATATAAGCGAAACCCGAAACACTTGTCTAGTATTTTTTATGTAAAGAGTATAAGTAAGTACAATTTTTTTTTAACGAATCATGAAAAATCACATTATAAGCTTTTACATAATCACAGGGAGGGCTATCCGTCCAAGCGACTGAAGGGTGGTTTTGCTCTTGCACCCGGCTGCGTGGTAGCACCTGACGCCCTCTATGACCTGCCGTGACCTGTGTTGTACTTAATATCAGTGGTGTCCAACTTGTAACATTTTATAAAATATTTTTTGAAAAAAAAAAAAGTAGAACATGGTGTAAAAACTATTGGAATCCATTCAATTATTGAATTTAAACAAACTATATTCAAATATGAATTTATCTGTATTCTAAGAAAAAAAAACCTTCATACCTACTACATAGATGGCTATAAACATAAACGTCCCATTTGACTTTGACGTAATCGGGTAAAATAAAAAGAAAAATCTGTTTTTTTTTTCTTTTGCATGCAGTATCGATTATATTTATAACTAGCCCGCGGCTTCGCCTGCACACATAAATATGTCACTCAGGAATAATGCAGCTTTCTATCGGTGGAAAAATTTTTGCAATCGGACCAGTACTTTCAAAGATTGTCTCTAACAAACATATATATATATATATATTTAAATATTTTGCAAGTAGGTTTTATAAAAACACTTTTACACGCCAATTTTTTTTTTTTTTCGTTAAATAATGCTAGATGAGGCCGGTTTGAAAACAAATATCTAAGTACCTACAGAAATTAGGTAGGTAGGTAAGGAAAAATTGTTTACAAACTAGCTACTTCCAGCGGCTTCGCCCTCGTAAAAGTCGGTTACTCCATACAAATTTGGACCCCCGTTTCAATCCCTTAGGTTTTTGCCTCCAATTTTTAGCGGATGTCTACACCCCATAAGGAACGTACCTGTCAAATTTTAAGTTTGTAGGTGTTATAGTTTCTGAGGTTTCGTGATTAAAAAGAAATCTATACATATATAAAAACGAAATACCACTATTTCGTTTTTTCGTTTTTATATATGTATAGATTTCTTTTTAATTTGCATTACAATATTGTTATTGCCATACAAAGAAAACCTCTCAGTTTTTTTGTGTGATGGCGAGTCGCTCATTTATTTATGTGACAACGTTGTTATTAATGTAACAATAATTATTACGTGATAATTATGCGTACCATTAAACTTTTATGTAAAAAAAACGTCTTGATTTGTAAGTACTTATAACTTTTCGAACTCATTTTATATAATGTTCGTAAATCTTCTGGAAGTATCTTATAAATTTACCCACGTTCTTATTACTATTATTATTTAGCCTATACAATCCCACGGCTGGGCAAAACCCTCTCGATTCCTGCAATTGTTCCCAGCTCCAAGCGGTTCTCTCCTGTCAATTCTTAAAGAACACGTCTAATTTGTAAGAACTACATTAAAATTAAATATATTTTGAGTATGATTTTTTTTTAGGGGTTTATTTTAATGTCCAATTACTTCAAATTATGGTTAATATATTTCGTGTTCAAAAAGTTAGCTTTATCAAAACTAGGATCATCGAAAAACGTCAATTACTTGTAAAGAAACGTGGTAATATAACCCTAGTCCTGTTTATGAATAATTTCACTTCATGATATAAATAAATCATATTTTCGCTATAAAAACTAAAATTTTCTATATAATAATAATAATACAATATTAGTAAAAATGTAAGTAACGTGCAATGTACAACGACTAAACAGCAATTTCAACCAAATGGATACGACACGCGGTGCGCGCACACTACGCGAAATACTGCCGATGATAACGTTATTATTATTATTACTTTGTTCAACTTTTGTTTTGACTGAAATTTTATGTTTATTTATTATTTTTTGTATTTTAAATTTAAATTATTGACAGTTAAAACTGATTGATTATGACTGTACGTTTTTTTCCGATGTAATTACAAAAAATTAGCAAAAAAAATTAATTTTCTTTTTCGATCAAAAATCACATTAGATTTCAATAACTATGTTTGTAGCCTTCCAACAATCTAATAATTACACGTTTAAACAATACGACCACTTCCATAACAAAAGAAAACTCTTAAAATTCGGTCTTACAGTACCCGAACCAGCTTATTACTCATCAACTTCAATATTCTATAGAAAGACATAAAAAAACATACGTTGCCAAGGACGTGACACAAAAAAAGGATAAAACTTTGAAGTTTAACAAGAAATATTAAATAAATTATAAAAACAAAATACAAAAACGAGGTAAGTTTTCCCCCCGTGTGCGCGCGCTGACCCGTACGCCGCTTGCTTCAGCAAATGAATGTGTACAGACGTTGTACACACTGCGACACTTTTGTAACACCAGTTAAACATTATTTTTAGAAAAGTTTTATTTTGAGTTTTTGGCGCGATTTCTTTACAAAACATTTATAAAAAAAAAACTTACGTGAAGTTAGTGGGTTTTGAAGCGATTTCTTCGAATAAAGTTCTTTGGCTGTTTTAATTATTCACAAATTATTCCTAGTGGATATTGTGATGTAAACTTGTTGTAGTTTTGTGTCTCAAATGTCTGCGCAACTGGACAATATGTGGAGTCATTGAAACAGGCGCCATCTCGGTGATATGGAGCTGAGAATTATTGTAATATTGACTAAAGCGAAGCTTACCGAGAAGGCTGACGATACATTTGCTGCCAAATACTGTAAAAACATTAGAACGTGTTACATCTACGTTCTAATGTAACTCAAAGTAACTGAAAACTTATTTTTTTCTTAACTTGACACTGTTTAAATGCACAAAGCGTGCGAAGCCAAAATAAAACTATAAAAAAAAGATAATTATTTTTTACTTATTTTTTTAAATTTTGTACAATGTAGTAGTAATGTGTAGGCAGAAATCATGTCCCAAGGCATTTTCTGTCAGTGAACGTTTGAGATAAGTAACTAAATTAGTCTGTAAATAAAAATAAATAATTTAAAAAAAAAATCGAAATGACTATCGTCGAATTACTCATAGTCACTATGGCTATTGTTGTAAAACTCACAGAAAAAAATATCTAAGTAGCAGTTTTTGTTGAAATAAAAAATCTCATATTTTTATTTATAATATGATTGTGTGTACAGCAATTAGTTTTTTTTTTTTTTTTGAGATGGGAAATATACTAATACGTCTTCCTGCTCTGGGTGTATCAGTTTTTTTTTTTTTATTGATATAAATTAGAAACATCATTCGAAACTCAAGACAGCGTTACAATTTTTGCCAATTACTATGAAAAAAAAACTCAAGTCTATCTTGTCTATGCCAAAAAATGCCACAAAAATTTATAGGACCGACCGCAAGCATTCAAAAATGTTTAACCGACTTTAAAAAGTGAGATTACACATTCAACGAGTTTCATTTCATATGGAGTTAGATCTGAGTGTTTATTTTAAAACCGGTTCCAGCAGTCTCTTATCGAGCGAAGCTACAAAGTTTCCTCATACATTTTCCTTGCCACTTAATTTAATTATTTATATATTGAAAAGTTTGATTGTTGATTTGTCTGTTGTCATGACTCATAACTTCATAAGTCATAATGTCAACACCAATTTGGCCTGTTGGTCTAGTGGTCTGTGGCGCTGACTGCTATACCGGAGATCTTGGGTTCAATTTTCACCCAGGACAAATGTTTGTGTGATGAGCACGATCATTTGTTCTGTGTCTGGGTGTAATTTATCTGTAATATGTAAGTATTTAGAAATATATAAGTGTGTTTATCACTTGTCTAGTAGTCGTAGCACCAGCTCTGATTAGTTTGGGAATAGATGGCGTTGTGAGTAAGTTATACTTATTATTATTTATATATTTTTATTAAGTTAAATACTTAGACGAAATCGAATGTTAGCTCTAGGGCCACATTTCTATTCGACCTAAAATACGTATATCGTTAGGCAACTTAGAAAATCATTAAATTAATGAATTCGTCTGAAACCTTGACAAAATTCTAGTACCTAGTTTATTTTTAGCTATTTCATTTATTTTTTTGTACAATTGATTCTGAATGTCTGAACAGTCAATCGATTACATGACATGGAGTTTCTTGTTGGTTCTTCTCCATAGACAACTACCAATCGGACTAATTGGAACTGTGCGTTTTTTAAGTGTGTATTTAAGGTTTATTTTAAAAATACCAACCATAAAAACTTGGCGCCAATTTTTGACAGCTGTCAATGTCACCTATTTTTTTCTTTTTTTTTTCTACGTAGGTAATTTGTTGTTTTATACGTTTTATAACACTGGGAAATTCAGCCAATGAATATTGTTTTAACTATACTTGAAAATAATAAATTGAATTGTTAAAAAAAAACGTGTATTATCTTGCAGAGGTCGCCGTGTTATTGTATTTATTGCAACATCTGAGTAAACACGTACTGGCTTACATTGTACGAGTTATTCATGTGATTACGTTTCACACATAGATTAAGTAATTATTTATCTTTTTTTTCCCAATAAGTTATATTAACCTCGTCGATAAGATCTAAAAAAAACTTAGGCACGTAAAAAATATCAAGCGACTTCAAAAACGGATCCGACAACAGTTTTTTTTATTTATCTATTCACCCGTTTACCTCTTATTTTGACCCATTTAAAAGGCTTTGTGATTTTTACCCGACTGCAGATAAGAGGTTATGTTTTTGTCTTATTACAGTAGTGCGCTCCTCCCTCCCAAATCCGTCATTCATTCGTCATACCGACCTCTGTGTAAGCTACTGTATTGTTAAATCGAGATTGTTTACAGTTTTTCACAAACAAACGAGTAGACATTTTGATTCCTAACGTAACTCTACACGTACACTTGCTCGACTGACTCATGTAATGATATAAGTTATGCAGCCGACACTGCTTATTATTCTTAATCAATATTTTAAAATAACAAACAGCAAAATCAGACATTCATTACGTTCTGATCAGTAGGATTTAAACTCGGATTTTTTAAAATATAAGTTTGGGCTCACATTTTCGTAAAGATCGATTTTATTCGGTAAAAAAAACGCGCAAAATGATAAATTTAGTTTAAAAACAGCAAAGTTTACATAAACAAGGCGATTAAGAAACAAACTCTACTCCAATTTAGCAGTTTGAACCGATAACCTTCGATATTTTTAAAGAAAGTCAAAAATATTCGAACATTCAAATTCGGCAGCCATTTTGTATTTTTTAATCTTTGCCAAAGACACTCAAAATAATAAGTGATGGGTGTCGCTGGCAATATATAGGTAACGAGAGTCGATGGTAAATCGATTAGAAATCGTAACTCGTGTGCATTTCGATAGCATTTTGCGGAAATCCATAGGCTAAGCTAAAAATAAATTAACTAAAATACCGGACAGTCTATAATATGAGAGTGTAGTATATGCGCGACTCCCAGATAACTTTTCAGTAATATTTTTTTGATTTAAGATGGCTATTTTCGAAAACGATTTACTTAAAACGAAATAAAACTTGCTAAATAACCCTGAATTTAGCTTAATCATTAGGCAAAGTATTTTTAAGTATATAAATTCCCGTCTGGTGTAAGTACTCATTCAGCATAAAAGTTAGTTTATAAAAAATATATGCCTTAATTTCATTGATAACTTTTTGTCATTTTAATTTTTGTAAACCGTTAAATTAAAAATTCTTGTGTTTAATAATTTTAAAATCCAATTAATGTTCATCAAGGGCTGGGTATTACCTTGGACGAAGCATAAGCATTGAGATAATTGCAAATTAAAATATTGTCACAAAGCGTCGCAATACCACCAGTCTCTTAAGCAGTAGTGTGTGGTAAAATAACCAGTCGACAGCGATGCGGAGTTTTTTGGCACCATATTCTGTTTTTTTTATGTTTATAGTTAGTTTTTTATTTTATTTTATAAAATAATTTATATACAATATTTAAGTATCAACATCTGGAATCAACTGCGTGGACTCAGGCCTCTTCTCTAGGAGAGGGAATTTAAGTTATAATTAGTTAAAAAACTATTTTCTTTTTTATTTTCATTCTTTCTTTTTCCATTCACCATGACAGATGACTCAAATACTTCACAGATTGATGCAGAGATGAGCTGAATTAAAGAACTAGATTCCCACAGTTAGTATTATGTATGTACCTATGATGCGATTGTTATGTAGCAATAATCTTAAATAAATAATAATTTATGCATGCATAATCATTACTGAAGAAACCTTTTTCTTGCATCAGTGGATAAAAGAAAAATACCAAAAAGGATTATTTGCTAATCTCTTTCCTTTTCGTTTACTACGACAATCTTTATTTACGTAAAAAATATGTATAGAAACCGTTCCAATGTGTGCGTGCAAGTCTTTGTGTGCGTCTCAGGGCTGTCACGCACTTGGTAGAGTTTTAATTTTAATATTTTTGTTTTATTATGTATTTTTTTATTTAAATTACGATTGGGAGGTTTCTGAACTGATTTAGTGAAGGTATATTTGATCGGAATGTGTTTAGTAATTATTTTGTTTGGAAATTGTAAAAAAAATGTATATATGTTAAAGAGCAAATTACTAGTCAAATGACGTACTTAAAGGTCATTCAAATTCAAAATAAAACCAAGTACCTATTAGACGTGTGAGACGAAGAAGTTTCATTTTTTTTTTTAATGAAATTAGAATAAAAATGTAATCTTATATTAAAAATTTTAGATTAAATTTTTATTTTTAGACAGTAACAAAAATATACTTATACCTAATTTTTGCGAGTGAGACATATAAAAATAAATATGGCATTTGACATATTTTCTATACAAAAGCTGTCAAACCGTTATTTTCATTCCCAAGTTAAAAAAATATCTGGCTAAAGAAAAATTCGTCCTTAGACATAATATTTACTTTACTACTACTATTGCTAAGTGAATTACCAGAACCAATTAAAAACACAGAAAAAAACTTTTAATTATAAATTCAACACGTTACACATACATACATTTGATTAACAAATAACGGCAATAAAATCGATTATTATATAATTTTATTACACCAAATAGTACAAAATTAAATTCAAAATTCAAAAAAGCAGCCCTGTCAAGTTAGCGTGTGAGCGGGCAAGAGAATACGAACTAACACAGATACGGGCCGGCCGCGCTCCGCTATGGCCGCGCGCGTCCTCAACGTCACGCGTTCTCGTGTTTTCCCTCATATCTGTCGAAATACGCCATATTGTTTTATTGTTCACTATAATTTATAATTACCAAAACATTTCGCAAACAAACAAAGTGATTTCCACGTCAAAATAACAACGAAACGGATTATGTCAAACGTTAGATGTCATCAATACGTTTATTGATAATTGTAATATTTATCTCGATTTATCGCGATTGACGAGTCGTTACGGACGTGTGTAATTTAAAAATCGGAAATATGTTTTATAATTAAATGTTTAGTTATACGAGTGCGTGTTGCTTCTAAAAATATTACGTTGAAAAATAACTGTTTGTACTCTCAGTGTTGTGTTAATTTTAGTGCAATGTCTACGGTGTTAAAATAAGAATGCATTTATTATTGCCATTGTTTTAGTTTTTATTTTTATTATTTAGAAAAGTGGATGTGTTTGTGCAGTGATATGGATTATCCTTTGTGTTTCGGATTGTAAAAATGGATAAACCCTCATTCAAGGTATGGCATTATGATTTTATTACCTTTGCCTCGCATAATCTCTGATTTTTTATTCAAACAAGCGGTCAATATAAGTACTTTTTATTTACATAATTTGCATATTTAATCAATTGAGCGGAATATAATAAAATATCGATTTGAGTTAATGAATGGGTGCTCTTAAATTGATTAAATAGTTAAGTACATAATTAAACCGATCTGTTTATAGTGGTCGGATAATAATTGGCAGTCAAAATAAACGTGTAAACGAATGACGTCACCCATTGTCTCTAGTTCTTAGGATGACTTCTCACTGCACGGATTTCTTTCATTTATTGTTTTCAAGCAAAAACTATACAGATTCGATTTTAAACTTATTATTTTAAATATTTCTTTTTTATTTTGATAATCGATGGCTGATTATAAGACATTGATATTTAAAAGTAAAGAAAATGTTATTATTATTAGTCCTCTACTCTGCCTCTGTCCGCCATATCAGCAAGTAGGTAGGTACTAGTGATGTGGCGCAATAATAAAATAATCGATATCGATGTTTCGAAATTTCAATTAAGTTTCTACATTTTTATGATTTTTATTCACTTTGTGTTAGAGTTTATGGGTTTTGGTATAGTCGATTAGTCATTCGATGATTTATGGACTTGTAAGGTTGGCACTTTTTGTTTTTCTGAAAATTGCTTTTGTTTTAATTTGAAAATGTAAAAATATTTTGTTCACAACTGCCACTACTATAAGTGAATACATTATGGAATGTAAGAAATGAATATGAAAGTGATGATTTTGAAATGCGATCAATGTTTAATAACAGTTGTTCAAATAACCAAGATCTACGCGTATGTTTTTCAATGAGACATGATTAATTTAAAATTTAAATGAATCGCGTCACATTTACATCAATTTTTCATCTATATTATATTTCTAAATCGTGACAGGCTTAGGTATATTAATTGACGACACTGTACCTACCTGTAGTTATTACTTAATAAGATATTTTATACATATAGTTCGTTAGTAAGGTATTTTCGAACGGACTACTCGAGTATATTTTCGTACGGTAGCGCTCGAGTAGGTCATCTTGGTACTAAATATTTATCATTCTCTAAATTAAGTGTAAGCGACACAGTTGTTCACTTCCATTTTGGGACCCATTCTATCCCATAGGTGGGCAACGGTCCCGCAGTTTACCAACATTTTTTGCTTTCCTTGAATTTGCCATTGTTTATTAAATTGTTACTTGTTATTGCTTTGTCAAATCTAATAAGTTTGTCTGTAAAAAATCACTGTTAGCGATAAGATCGCCCATTGTGACACCCTATTAATTGTATACTCCTACTGTAATTTTATTTATGGTGTACATTAAAGAGTATATCTATATATCTTATTAAATGCGAAAATTTATAAAAAATCAAGTCGATTTTAAAACATTCAGGGCTGACTTTTCAAACACAAGTTTTAACCATTTCTAATCGTCTGGTAAAAGTAATTTGACTATTGAAATTTGGGCCTTAGCTTTGATGAATAAATATAACCATCTGTCCAGCAAGATTTTTGTCCATTTTGAAAGCATCCGCCAACGCAGAGCGTAAATACTTCGGGTAATCGGCGACCCATAAACCCTAAATTAGAACATCTATTTATAAAATGCAGCGTCTCACTCTAGGACTGGTTTATTGCCGTTTAGTTTAATTTATTAGGCTATTGTTTAGTTAGTTTAAATTTAAAATAAACCGTTGAGTTTTGGAATCGTTTTGTTTTATTTAAGATCTACAAAGGGCATACACAATATTGGTCAGAAATGAGTATTTAGGTGTCTGTTTGGTACCCTGTACTTAGAGCTAAAAAAAGAAGCGCTTTTTTTGTTGTCCCACTTCTGGGCAAATTGAGGGAGATCTTCCACTCCTTTTAAAAGACAATACTTAAGAAATAAGAACTCTCTACTCAATTCTCTCCCTTATCATGAAGCACTGTTAAAGCAATTTGTTATTATTATTCTTTCTTATCTATAACACCATATCAGGTGGACAGTGTTACATTAATGTGATTTTATTTGATTAAGTAAATAGATAACTGTCGTTTCGTGGTAATACGCGATCTTATTACGTTAAGTGAAAAAATAATGTCACCAATAGTAGTGTACTAATTACTCATCGACTGAATTGAGAAAAAAACAAGTAGAGCAGTGCAGGTGAAGCCGCATCGCAGTGTCAGATAAATTTAACCTTAGCAACAAAATAGAAACTGTCTCTATGTGCTTAATAACATAATGGCTTACGAGTTGAACCGCCACGATCTAATTTGATCTTTAACTGCAAACAATTAAAGTTGAATTTATATTACAGCATTACTTATCAGTAGGCATTTAATGACGGAAATAATTTTATGTAATGAAAAGTACAATAGTTCAATAAATAATTTTGGAAGTAATCTAATGGTTGTGTTTGCATACATTTGACATAAATTATATCTGCAAGAAAATAATTATAATATCAAATACCTTTGCCTTTTTTACACGGGAATTAATAATTCAAAGACTTACTGTTTCTTAATGTTAGTTAAATTCAAAGAGGTTAATGATGTCGTAATTTATTTTGTAATTAAGTTAATCACTGTTGCATTGCATTGCAAATTATGGTTCCTTTTTCAAATGAATTTGTGGTCAGTTGTCTCAATAGGGTTGATAATTGACATTTATTTTAAATCTGATAATACTAATAAGTTTTTGACATACATATAAACTATTTAATTCAGAAAGTATACCTAGCCCATAAAAAGTAGGAAGTCGGTAAAAAATAACTACAACCCATCAAGATACGACAGGGTACGGGTCGTTTCTATAAGTCAAGAGTAAAAAGGTTTGTCCTAGGCAAACGTGCTTCATCGTCGACCACATCATCGTTTACCATCAAGTGGGATATTTATTTATTTAATTAATCTTCACGAAACCAAAGGTGGACTTAATGATTTAGGCATTTTCTACCAGTCAACCTAGGGTAGTAAAGAGACAATATGGCACGTACATAAAAACTAAGAGATAATGGTCAAAACTCAAACGTGAATTATTGAAAACTAGCTTTTGTTTGCGGTTTCGCTCGCGTACCTCGCATGTGTTACTCAAGAATAAAGCAGCTTGCTATCGGTGAAATAATTGTATCAATCGGACCAGTACTTTTAGAGATTACCACACAAACAAAAAAAACAACTTTACCTCTTTAGAATGTTAGTGTAGAATTCTTGTATTTTTTTTTTGTTCCTGATTATCGATACTACCACTATCGATATCTTTACCGGCGCACTATGTCGAGGCTATTCAATAGCATTATGAGCCATTTTAATCTATTTTTTTTCGTCTCTGAAACGACGTCTCTGCGCATTCTGCCGATAACGGTGACGAATCCTGCATAAAAAGAGAATAGTTTGTTAATGGTAACTAAAGATCAGTGTCATTGGTTCTTTTGAGAATGCAAATTTATCTAGAAAAGATGATTTTTTGTAGGGGATCGTTAGAAATGTCAAGCGGCCGGCTGTAAAGCGCAAAGGGAAATGGTGTTAAATAAAAAAACTATGTTTAATGATAATAATATTCCACAACTTTCACACAACGCCTTCTAGTCTCAAAATAAGTACCCTTTAAAACCTTTTTTACTGTCTGTTCTAACGATTTTTACTTCTACATATTTTGTAAGCTAAGGTTTTTTTATAGTGGGAAAAATCATCCAATGACAACCCCCGCTCTTGGGCGGGGCGGGAGATAGTGGCAGACTCTTACTAACCAAAAACCCACCCCGTTCCTTCTAGCCTTCACACCGGGGCTCGAGTTCCCTTTCGGATAACCCTGGGTGTAGGCATAAGGATGGCATTAAACACAAAAAGTGGGTACCATACCAACTATTTACTGCAGCCGCCGTTTGTCATGCTATCAACGTAATAAAAGTCAAAATCGTCTGAACGGACAGTAATAAATGGCTTTCATAAATGTCTAATGTTATTTTGAACATAGTATAGATAAGTTAATATCCTGACACGGAACAAATAATCTTGCTCATCACACAAAGATTTATCTTTTGACAGCCCTGTTGGTCTAGTGGTTAGTGACCCTGACTGCTATGCCGGAGGTCGTGGGTTCGATTCCCACCCAGGACAAATGTTTGTGTGATGAGCACGATCATTTGTTCTGTGTTAGGGTGTAATTTGTCTATAATATGTATGTATTTAGAATTATATAAGTATGTCTATCAGTCGTCTAGTACTCATAATACAAGCTCTGCTTAGCTTGAGACTAGACGGCGTTGTGTGATAGTTGTGGAATATTATTTTATTATTATTTATTTTTTTATCATGTGGGAATCGAACCCTACCATTAGACCAACAGGCCAGTCAAGCCATCTTTAATAAACGGTGAGCTAGTGTTAATGGCCCCGACTTGCGATTTGTAAGCTTCGGGTTAAACCCAATCAGGTGCATTACTTTGAGTAATTTATTTCATCACCACTGCTCTCAAAACGGTGAAGGAAAACATCGTAAGAAAACCGGCATGTCCTAGAATCAAAAATTCGAAGACATGTGACATTCACCAACACGCACTGGGCCCGCGTGGTGGCATTTACGGCCCATTATCTCCTAGAGAGGAGGCTTGAGTACCCGAAGTAGAAATATCAAAAGGCTGATTATGCTATAATTAAGCTTTAATAGATAAAAAAAAAAAATTAAAATATGTTGTAAATGGGAGGGGGTGTCGTCTATGACGAGATGGAGCGGCGAGCCAATCACTGTCACTCCCCGCCCCCGCGTCTCACATCGTACCACTAAAGAAACCGAATATTTGACTTCTGCGCAACTTGAAGCCGGCGCTCAAGATCCGTGACGGTAATTGTAGGTGTATGAATTAGAAATATCATCTGCATACTGCACATGTTACTTATAATATAAGAAATATTTGAGACTGGCCTCTACTGAGGTCGTATAACTCGATAGGAATTTGCATGAATACCTACTAACATTATCTGATCTACTATTTTATATAATCTAAATAAAGATGTTCCTTCAAAATACGGCATTTCAAAATCGTATTTTGATTGTTTGTTCTTATGCTATACTACTGGAAAAAAACACGGTATTAGTCAGTAAAAGTCTGACTCTCTGTCTCTCGCTCTCACTACTAGCGTTGCCAGGTTGTGACAAAAATCGGGACAGATGGTAAAACAAATCGGGATTTAGAGTTTTAGATCGGGGAATTTTTTTTTTTAAGATTTTTTTTAGGTAGGATATCATTCAATGACTCCTCCGCTCTGGGGTGGAACGAAAGGGCGTGTCAAACTTTTACTGAGTAAAACCCAGACTTTTTCAGTCGCTCTTTGAGTTTCATGGTATTTAATTTATCGGGACAATTAGCGTTCCGATCAGGTGCAAATCGGGACTCGTCCCCAGACCCCCAAAAATCGGGACATCCCACGTAAATCGGGACGCCTGGCAACACTACTTACTACACCCAGAGCGCGGGAGAAATCATAAGACCACGTAAAAATATGATCGGAATTAAAAGTAGGTACATACTTTATTCTACGACACCTTTTCATGGTGGGAAAATCATAAATGACAACCCCCGCTCTTGGGCGGAGCGGGAGATAGTGTCAGACTCTTACTGACTAAAAACCCACCCCGTTCATACCGGGGCTCGAGCTGTCTTTCGAAACTAACCCTGGCACCGATAGGCTTCGACCCGGCTGGGCCCGTGCATTTTGTATGACACTCACATTTTAAACAGTGATATATTTTTAGCACGGATATCGATAGGGTTCCGTTTGTTTGTGCTGTCCGTCTGTTTGTCAGATTAAAAAAAAAAAAAAACATTTTTTGCGATTCGAAAAAATCTTCGATGCTCCATTTGGGAATGAACTTATTTACAATGTAAGTTTGTACGGAACCACCAGTGCGCGAGTGCGACTCGCAATCGCTCAGTTTCTTTTATAAATTGGAACTGATGTATTAATCTTGTAAACTTCCTAACAATGACAACATGCGTTGGCCTAAAGAATTTTGTATCCAAGCCGAAAATATTAAAAAAAAAAACGACTTACGTGAAGTGGTTTTTTGGCGGGCTTTATTCACATTCACAAATTGTTCCTAGAGGATATTGTTATGTAAACTTGGTGTAGTTTTGAGTCTCAAGTGTCTGCGCAACTGGACAATATGTGGAGTCATTGAAACAGGCGCCATCTCGGTGGAATGGAGCTGGGAATTTTGATGTAGTGTAGATTACCTCAGCAAAGTTTCCGAGAAGGTTGACTTAAAACATTTTCTGTCAAATACTGCAATGTGTTTTACTGTCTTACATTTTAACTCTATTCTGCATTAAAAACTAATTTACCTAATATCTAATCGGTACCCAACTGTAACCGGTCTGGTATCAGAACTACAATTCGTCAGCCGAGGTCGTTACCCTCTCAAGTAGGGAATCCAATCCCGCACCAAAATCGCAATCCCGCAGGCCAGCGGGATTGAAGTCAGCAATCCAGCGGATCCCGCGAATTTGCGGGATTAGGATTTTTAACTTTTTTTTTGTTTTATGTAGTTATAAACATAAACAACCGGTCAGGTGTGAGTCGGACTTTCACACCGAAAGTTTCTTATAAAACCTATCGATTCCCGAACTAAGATTCGAAGATTTCCCGAACCGAAAAAAAAAATTTTGTTTTTCACGATTTTCATATGAAATCAGCTGATTTTGTGGAAATATAAAATATTTAATGGACCTTCATCTTTTAGAAAATTAAATTCACGTGCTTTGTGGAATCCCTGGTCATAGAGTTCCTAAACTGACATTGATTGCGTTCCGTTCCAGTTACGACATAGGAATCGCACAACACTAAATAGAAATTCAAAAATTGTTGAACTGCCAGGTAAAATCGAAAATAAAATAATTATTTTCCAGACATATTCTATAAAAAATGTCAACAGTTCCATGTAATTTTTTTTTATTACATTTTAATGAGGATGAGTTGGGTCTAATAAATAACCAAAACGGCAGTAGGTCGTCGGAATCCAATTTTATTATAAAAAACTTCAATTCCGCAGACGTGCGAGATCCCGTATTTCTGATCCCGCAGAAAAGTACGCGGGATTGGATTCCCTACTCTCTATAAAGTGCATGATAATGGGAAATTGTCCCAAGGAACATACTCCCAGGATATACAGTATCCGGGATAGTAAGTATTCCAGGACACGGTCTACCCGTGTGTCAATTTTCATCCAAATCTTGTTTATTTTTATCCAAGTGTGTGTTTCTTTCTTCAAAAGACCATCTCAGACTTCAGTCTGCATGGTTCTCATATGATTTGACCATTACATGTTTACTGGTATGGACTTTAAAAGAGACTTTGACCCTCTGAGTTTCGGTGTATCTTCTCAGGGTAGTCAGCTAGGAAACACCGGCCTCATCTAGTTTGAACTGACGATAAAATGCCGAGTATGTTTTTAAAAAACCTATTTGCAAAATAAATATCATTTATCAGAATCCGTTCTGCCATTTGAGTGTGAAGTAGTAACAGACAGACACACACGTAGTACGAACTTTAACCATTGCACACACACAGTTGGACATAGACCTCCCCCAAGCGTAGCCTCAACGACGTGGTCTCGTATCCATCGGATTCCCGCGTCTCTCTCCAAGTCACCGGGCCACTATGTGGGAGCCCTTCCAACGCTGCGTCTTCGGATACGCGGTCGCCACTTCAGAACCTTTCAGCTCCATCGACCATCTGTTCTGCGAGCAATATGTCCTGCCCACTGCCTCATAAGTTTGACGCATCGGGCTATGTCAGTAACCTTTATTCCTGATGCATTCGAGGTTTAAATTTTTAGGATTCCGTACCCAAAGTATAAAAACCGGCCAAGAGCGTGTCGGGCCACGCTCAGTGTAGGGTTCCGTAGTTTCCCGTCCGTCACACTTATGAGTTTAAAAAAATTCTTGCATATAATACGATTATACTACAAACTTGTTCAGAAATTATTTTGTAGAAACTTTTTGTCTTTTTTGTACAAAAACTGTTCTTTCCATGAAGTTCAAAATGATTTTCCTAAAAGGCCTTATAAAGTTCTACTTTTCAGATTTTTTTCATATTTTCTAAACTTATGGTTCAAAAGTTAGAGGGGGACACACACATTGTTTTTTACTTTTGGAACGATTATTTCCGAAATTATTGACATTATCAAAAAATGATTTTAGTAAACCCCTATTCATTTTTAAATACCTATCCAACAATATCACACGTTAGGATTGAAATATAAAAAAAAAACACTTCCCACTTTTATACATAGGGCTACCCTAATAAAACATTTTTTTCCAATTTTTATTTTACCACTTTGTCGGCGTGATTGATATACATATTGGTACCAAATTTCAGCTTTCTACTGCTAACGGTCACAGAGATTAAGCGAGGACAGACAGACAGACATGGCGAAACTATAAGGGTTCCTAGTTGACTACGGAACCCTAAAAACGGGCTTTTCCACTATGGGTAAAACGGGAAACTTTATTGTACACCAAAAATAAAATTACAATATGAACTTAAATGTAGTAAATTTTTATAGAAGTGCAGAAAGTTTGTCATTGCGACCGAGGCGCAATTCACGAGCCGTGTTTTATGGAGCCAAGAGCTGCGGTGACCAATTTGCACTTGTGTATCAAACAATACACTTAAGTACGAAGAAATAAATATACGGGGTTGACCGGCGACTCGTAGAGGTCGACGCGACGCGCACCCAGCCTGATACGATACATGTAATAACATTGTGACGGGGAGAGCGTACTTTTCGGCACTAGTGCGGAAAACAGTCTATTGCGTGCCTAAAAGCGATGGGATAAGAGCAGGTTTTCAAGTGAGTGTATTGAAAATGAATTTATTGGGTGTCACAATAAGTTTTTTTTAAAAATTGTTATAAACTAGTGCTTGACTGCGATCCCACCTGATGGTAAGCGAAGTAAGACCAAAATTTACATATAGCCTTCGCTCCTCCCATCTGTGGAAACATTCACTTCACTAATTAAATTAAAATTATTAGGAACACACTTTCTTTAAACGTAAAAGTAGCCTTGATTATTAGGTACCATGACGTGTTAAAATGACAGGCGTGCGAGCGAGAAAGAGATACACCTTTTCTATGGTGGGAAAATCATCAATGACAACCCGCGCTCTTGGGCGGAGCGGGAGATAGTGTCAGACTCTTACTGACTAAAAGACCCACCCCGTTCCTTCAAGCCTTCATACCGGGGCTCGAGCTGTCTTTCGAAAGTAACCCTGGCCCCGGTAGGCTTCGGCCCAGCTGGGCCCCTACTGTTGCTGACAACTCATTGAGGCGCGCGGTAACAGTGCGCGCTGTCGACGACTTAAGCTTGGTCCGGACAGTTACCGGACGGTCGGACAGTGAGCGATTTATTGCTCACTGTCCGCAAGCCCGAGAACTATACAGCCTATAAAGCTCCATCTCTTTAAAGTTAAAACTACATTGCACACACGTGTGCCACACACGCCGATCTGGGCCTCCACACATTTTATATGGCAACTAGACTTGTAGAGCTACACTAAATCCACGCCACGCGACGTCTGTCTACGTACAAATCAGGCGTGGTCCACGCGTGCTTCTGACTAATGTTAACTACATTAGTCAGAGGCACGCGTGGACCACAGTTCAGTTTAGGTCGTGAGGCATGTCTTAGAACCAAATTTTCGAAGACATGTGACATTCACCAACCTGCACTGGGCCCGCGTGGTGGATTACGGCCCATTCCCTCTCCTAGAGAGGAGGCCTGAGTCCCAGAAGTGTATGTTCTGTGTATACGGAATACATTAGTTTGTAGGTTATATTACACCGAGACACCATGGCGGCGCGACCAGTCGCCGCTACCAACAAAATGTATACAACTCTATAGAGAGTTACTCACCTGGTGTCCGTTTGGTTGCGTTACCAATTTGGTGGCGTCACCAGCTCGGACGTGTGGCGACTCTGGCTGGTGTCTAGTTTGGTACAATTGCCGAAACGGATCTTGAGCGCTCGGCGTCAGAGTGGGGATCGCTTTGCGCATTCCATACATTGGCGAGCCAATCATACATACATGCAGCAACGCAGGCAACGAATCAGGAGTGACATCTATGACACGATAGCGCGACGAGCCAATCACTGACACTCCTCGCCCCCGCGTCTCACTTCGCACCACTAAAGAGACCGAAAATTTTACTTCTACGCAACTTGAAGCCAAGCTTAGGACTATATTTCACCGGGACACCATGGCGGCGCGACCAGTTGCCCCGGTAAAACATAGCCAGTAGTGTTAATAATGTTTTTTTTTTCGCTTTTACCTACAACCGGGAAAGGAAGTTGAAAATATTGTCAAGGACAAGAGTTGTAGTTAGACCTAGACGGCTAGATATTTAAATAATCGATATGCTTACTGCGTACAGGGATAAATAAATAATTACTGCAGTCGATAGAGTAATTATATCGAATATATGTTTGTCTGTTTTTATTTACTACATCATACTATATACCTACTTATAATAAACAACTAAACTAATAAATAACTTAAAATATACAAACTGATAATAATAAATAAATATACAAACGCGAATACAAAGATCTATGATTATGATTTATCAATGTTAATTATCTACTAGCTTTAGCCCGCGGCTTCGCCCGCGTACATAAAGTATAGCCTATGTCACTCAGGAATAAAGCAGCTTTCGAAAAAAAATTAGCAATTGGACCAGTACTACAAACAAACTTTAAGTATCTCTTTATAATGTTAATGTAGATGGTACGGAACTCTTCATGCGCGAGTCCGACTCGCACTTGCCCAGTTTTTATTTTATACCATCAAATAATTCCTCTCGTTTTCCGTGTTCTAGTAACACTTTTGGACAATCCCGGAATCTGAATACAGAGCTTGTAACTTTTAAGCAGGAAGCGTAGCTTCTATCGCGGCCCTTGAGCGTGGAGACCGAATCCAGAAATTCCGTAACGAAAACAACCTAACACCGGGGGGTGTTAGGTTACTCATTTGTTTTTTTATCGGTCACCACGCTCAAAAAGTATAACTTCAATTAATATCAAAGACTACTACGACGACTAGATACTGCATAAATAAAATAAATAAATAATTATAATTGCTAATAAAAAATGCTATGCAATAGCTTTACCGCGGCAGTCCCCGAGTGAAACACGACTTTTTTTTTTTTAGTTGAGAAATCTTGCAATGACTTCTCCCGTTTTAGGGCGGAGTGAGAGGGAGTGTCAAATTGTTATCAACTAAAACTCACTCCTGTTCTTTCAGTTCCTGTTCTGTGCCTTTTTTTATAAATAATAATTTATTAGTGTCTACATGTTGTTACTACATTGTGTGTATCTACGAGTGTGTATGCCAAATAAAATAGTTTTCTTTCTTTCTTTCTACTTCTTTAGTTACACTTCGGGTTCCCGGACCCACACTAACTTTTCCGAACAATCTCGCCGCCCATACTGAGAGTTCCACGTGGTTCCACTAACTACATAAAACAGTTGCTCAGGGTCAGAACACCGTCCGATAGATGTCAATTAGCTCGTCGACGTCAAGGACTTTATACATGAGGACCTATTAATATGTATTCAGGAACTAGCTGATGCTCGCGGCTTCGTTCGAATTAGTTTCGTAAATCCCACCTATACGTACAAAGCGTTTTGGGAGTACATTCATTATGCGTACAGCTAAGGAATGGAATTCCCTACCGGAGTCTGTGTTTCCTGATAGCTATAACTTAGGGGTCTTTAAGTCAAGAGTGAATTGATTGCTTCTAGGCAAGCGTGCTCCATCGTCGGCCACATCATCGCTTACCATCAGGTGAGATTGTGGTCAAACGCGAGCCTATCTATCTCTATCTATTATTCATTCATTCATTTAATTCAGACATGAATTACATAAAAAAATAAAATCAAATAAAACATTACAATAATCAAAACTAAATAACATTGGGAGTTCGTGATCTACACTATAATATTATAAAGGGGTAAAGCTTGTGTTTTTTTTTTGGAGGAGGTAATCTCGGAAAATACTGGTCCGATTGCAAAATTTTTTTCACCTACAGAAAGCTGCTTTATTCCTGAGTGACATAGGCTATATTTTATGTACATGGGCGATGCCGCTGGCAAAAGCTAGTTTATAAATAAAATAAAACAGTGCCATTTGGTCAGAATTGCAAGGATTTATGTTTTTGCACGGAACCCTAATTATTTTTCTAAAATAAAAGTTGGTTTATCAACTGTCAACAGACGTGTTAGCTCCACAAAAAATTCATTTGGTTTTTTCCAACCAAGAATATCTGTTAGCGAAGATATCGCTGAACATAAAACAAAAAAAAATCATGACTTAGGAACCTCCTTTTTCGGGAGTGGGTTAAAAAAAATCTTTGAGTACCGCAGTCCCGATCCCAAGCGTCATTATTTTGTACACAAATGAAACGCTAAGCTTTTTACCTTCAGGGACAGCAGAGTAACGTTACTATGGATACGTTTGACATCCACCAATCATATTCATTGGTAGCACATAGCTTAGCAGTGGTGGAAACGGATTTAAACAAAGATATGTTTTTTTTATATGTAACTAGCTTAAGCCCGCGACTTCGTTCGCGTGGAATAGTGACTTCCGGCAGATAGTACTGAATTGATGCCGACTCTTGACCAATAGATGGCGCTGTATGCCCGGAATAAATTTTATTTTATTTTTTATTTTATTGTTTGTAATAAAAACTATCCTATGTCCTTTCTCAAGTTCCAAACTATGTCTGTACCAAATTTCACACAAATCGGTCCAGTAGTTTAGGCGTGAAGCAAAGACAGACAGACAGACAGACAGAGTTACTTTCGCATTTATAATATTAGTTTGGATAGTTTGGATTTGGATTTGGATGATGCGTGCTATGGATGGTTGCGAGTGGTGTGGGAGCATAGATATATATAAGAAAGTAGTTTTTATATTTCTATGTGTGGGAGCTATGCGCCGCTTTCCTACTATCGATATATCCACGGAACAGTCTGTTTTTACTGTTGCGCAGAAGTCAAGTATTCGGTCTCTTTAGTGGTACGAAGTGAGACGCGGGGGCGCGGAGTGTCGGTGATTGGCTCGTCGCACCATCGCGCCATAGACGTCACTCCTCATTCGTTCCCTGCGTTGCTGCATGTATCTAACAACGAATACGATTGGCTTGCCAATGTATGGAATGCGTAAAGCGATTCCCACTCTGACGCCGTGCGCTAAAGATACGTTGTGACTACTGTACTAAAACTTAAGTGGCAATGGGCAGGACACATTGCACGCAGAACACATGGTCGATGGGAACGAAAGGTTCTGGAGTGGCGACCACGTCCCAGATGACGCAGTGTTGGAAGGCCTCCAACTAGGTGTACCGATGACCTGCCCCTGGACCATGACGTTTAAAGTAAGATTGTTTTAATCTTGTTTCGGTGTGGGTAAGAGACAGAGCTATACAGGTTGTCTAGCGCCATCTCTTACCCACACTGAGACAAGGTTAAAACAATCTTACTTTAAACGTCATGGTAACCCTGCTGGTCAGGGTCGCGGGAATCTGTAGCTCTCTGTCCGGCCGTCCGGTAACTGTCCGGACCAAGCCCAAGTCGTCGACGGCGCGCACTGTTCCCGCGCGCCTCAAGGAGTTGTCAGCAACAGCAGGGACCCAGCCGGGTCGAAGCCTACTGGGGCCAGGGTTATCCGAAAGGGCGCTCGAGCCCCGGTATGAAGGCTAGAAGGAACGGGGTGGGTCTTTTAGTCAGTAAGAGTCTGACACTATCTCCCGCTCCGCCCAAGGGCGGGGGATGTCAATGCATGATTTTTCCCACAATAAAAAAAGGGTCCCGGGAATCTGATGGATGCGTGACGCACGGGACCGGTTCGGGGGATGCCTATGTCCAACAGTGGACGTCTTTCGGCTGACATGATGCTGATGGTGACTACAACTAATGTTGTAGATAACGTGAGGTTGTTTGAGCACCGCTGGCCCGCGCTCCCTAAACCAATACAGGGGTGTTACATTAGAGAATGGGGTCTCGCAGGGCTGGCGCGACAGGGTTACATACACGACAAAAAATAAAACAACGCGTTCGTAATTGGAAAATATGCTGAAGTGTAAATTTGTGAGAGGTTCCTCCTTTTACAAGTGTTAGCGATTTTTATAATTTGTTACATAGTGTATCGTGGTTTTCCACGGATAGTTTTTTCTGTATTAGCAACACCTTTACTACCGGCAATCTTATGCGTGAATATGAGGATCTCTTTTGTACTGTTATTTTCTTTTCAATATGTTTATTGTAGCTGTTTATTGTCCCACAAATAAATAAAATAAACACTATTAAATATTTTTGTTGCACTGACAACTAAAATGGAATAAGACTGGTAAAAGTGCGGCAACACTGACATTGACGGATGCATGTAAAATAACGCGCCGCATTGTCCTAGGCATTCCATTTTGGGCAGCGAAGGAAGCAACATCTCAGTCAGTTCCGCTATGTTTATTAATTTCAATTGCTTGATGATATTTGTAATAATATTTTTTTTTTTGTTAATAATCGTGTACTATCAAAGCATCGACGCCTTTGAAATGTGGTGCTGGAGAAGGATGCTCCATGTCCCTTGGACAGCATTTCGGACCATTTTACAAGAACTTAAAATCGCCTCACGGCTATCGTCCGAGTGTCTTCGCAAGGTTCTGCAATACTTCGGTCACATTGCAAGAAAGGACGGTGGCAACCTCGAAAGGCTCATTGTGACCGGTAAAGTGGAAGGGAAAAGGCCTCGCGGGCGCAGCCCAATACGTTGGTCCGACCACATCCGCACCGCTCTTGACTCTACGATGTACAATGCCCTTCACACCGCCAGAGACAGAAACAGATGGAAGAACATCATAAAGGCTAAAGTGATGAAGCAGGGAGGTCACGACCCTCAGCATTGAGGAATACGACGCAAGGAGGAGGACTATCAAAGCAAAAGTATACAGGCTGTGTACCCGTTTTGGTCGTTTTATTTGCATCGCCACTAGGTGCCATCAAAGACACTTGACCACCGCTAAGTTCATTATTGCTTGCACTTGAAACGAAAACTTCGGAGCAAACGTTTGCCGCCGCGTCGTAAGGTACAAGCGAATTTTTTTTTAAGTGATCAGGCAGGAATGATGACGATGGTACACTAAATGAGTTTCTTAACACAAGTATAGTGCGCAAGTGTAAATACCTAATTGAAAAATATTGGTCATCACCTTTGAACCGCTTACGTCGGATATGTCCGACAAACACTGTCACGTTCATACCGCCACGGTCGCACGTCCACGACCAGATACTCCATCTCGCTAGCTTTTCTGCCACCTGCAAACACACGACCCTGGCGAACAGGACGCGATAATACTTGTCGGACAAATCCGACGCATGCGGTTCTTTTTTAGGGTTCCGTAGCCAAATGGCAAAAAACGGAACCCTTATAGATTCGTCATGTCTGTCTGTCTGTCTGTCTGTCTGTCTGTCTGTCTGTCTGTCTGTCCGTCCGTCCGTATGTCACAGCCACTTTTTTCCGAAACTATAAGAGATATACTGTTGAAACTTTGTAAGTAGATGTATTCTGTGAACCGCATTAAGATTTTCACACAAAAATAGAAAAAAAGCAATAAATTTTGGGGGTCCCCATACATAGAACTGAAACTCAAAAATTTTTTTTTCATCAAACCCATGCGTGTGGGGTATCTATGGATAGGTCTTCAAAAATGATACTGAGGTTTCTAATATCATTTTTTTCTAAACTGAATAGTTTGCGCGAGAGACACTTCCAAAGTGGTAAAATGTGTGTCCCCCCCCTCTAACTTCCAAGATAAGAGAATGATAAAACTAAAAAAAATATATGATGTACATTACTATAAAAACTACCAACGAAAATTGGTTTGAACGAAATCCAGTAAGTAGTTTTTTTTAATGCGTCATAAACCGAAAAAAATACACTATTATTAAAACATCGATCAAAGTTACAACACAATACAAGAACTTTTATATTATGTTACTTGCTGCTACGGAACCCTTCATGGGCGAGTCCGACTCGCACTTGGCCGGTTTTTTTTTTTTAATTGATATAAACTAGTGCTTGACTGCGATCCCACCTGATGGTAAGCAGTGATGCAATTGTTGATGGTGGTTAAAGGGTTAAGTCGTAAAACCGAAAGTCTGATTTCAATTCGTGAATGTACTGTGGAGTTCCCTGATTCTGTCTTGTGTCTCTTGGTAGCTAGGTCATTGGCAAATTAGCTAATACTACAGGCCCCGCACATTCGGAGGCCCCGCGTGTTCGGGGATCCTGCACTTGAACACAAAATAAATCTAGAAAAATAAAGTCAAATTAATTAAGTAGGTATATTGAAATCTGCTGATAATTTCATTGAATATGATAGTCAATCTCTTAGATTTTCCTGATTAACATACTTTCCACGTACCTTACCCAATTTTAAAATCCACGGGGTTATTGGTGATTGAGAATAATAGTACTAAATAGGTTTACACAGGAACCTCTTGGTCGAATTCGCTACAGGCCCCGCGCTGCCTTAATCCGTCACTGAGTTAGGTATATCTTGGGGCTAGCAGGGCAATCGTGAGATAGTAGTCAAGCACGAGCTTATTAATAATTATAAAAAAAAACAGCCAGCGACAAACCCGCGTAAAAAAAAAGACGTGTGGCACTCGGGGACTGCCGCGGTAAAGCTATTGCATAGCATTTTTATCAACTTATGGAATTATAATTATTTATTTATTTTATTTATGCAGTATTTTTTTTTCCTTATGTTTTTTTTTCTTTGATATTAATTTAAGTTACACTTTCACACATTGAATTAAATTTTGATTGATTGTTCACTCATTTGTTTTCTTACCGGTCACGCTCAAAAAACAAATGAGTGGGGGGTGTTAGGTTATTTTCGTTACGGAATTTCTGGATTCGGTCTCCACGCTCAAGGCCCGCGATAGAAGCTATGCAATAGCTTAAAAACAGTTTACAATTATTAAATTCACAACTAGATTAAAATCACGTAACAACACACCCTTTACTCTACCGCAGTCGGTAAACTTCGACAACCCTGAACCGAACCGTCTTTAGTTCATGGTCGAGCCCTGCGTGCGACAGAGAGGGCACATCCTCCGTCTCTCTCGCACTTTACCTAGCTACGTATGTGTCAGAGGTTATCTACCCACGATATATTTTCAAATAAATCTTTTTTGAGAGTAAAATGTGTTTTATGTTTTAGTTAAAAGTAAATTAAGTGCCGATTTTATTGAGAGCAAGGATGTTATAAAAACTATAGGTTAGAACAGAATAGTTTTTATTGTACATCAAGTAATTTTTTTATATATTATTATATTGTAGCATAGTCGGCCTTTTAATGTTCCCACTGCTGGGACTCAGACCTCTCTAGGAAAGGGAATGGGCCGTAATCCACCACGCGGGCCCAGTGCGGGTTGGTGAATGTCACACGTCTTCGAATTTTTGGTTCTAGGACATGCCGGTTTCCTCATGATGTTTTCCTTCACCGTTATGAGAGCAATGGCAATGAAATAAATTACACAAAGTAATGTGCCTGGCTGGGTTTGAACACGCGACCTACAACTTGTAAGTCGGGGCTGTTGCCACTCGGCCACCACTGCTCTTAGTAATTTTTTTTACAGAAACTTAAATCTATGGGTATGATGGCGGCGGCTGCAGTAAATGGTTCGTATTGGAACCACTTTATGCTTTTAATGCCATCCTTTTGCCTACGAAATATAAGTTTAAATCGTTTGAACAGACAGTAAAAAAGTTTACTTTAAACTGTTCTTAACCCGAATAGTGTATAATTTCTTAGTAGTATAATGCACTACTATTTTACAATTAGTAAAAAAAAACCTTACCCGTTACTGATCATATTTGTGTAGTCAAAAGTAAAAAAAAAAAACAAAATTTTAAAATTGTCCACGAAAATTTGTCATAATTGGTTAATTCATAATTGAATCAACCATTGATAACATATCTACTAAAAAATACAATGCGCAGTTTGTTTTCAATTTTTATCGCCATTCATTCAATTATAATCCGTACAATATATCCACAAATTGAGTGAAATTTTGGGATATGAACAAACGCTCAAAACTTTGCTATTGATGAATGTTATTTATTGAGACTTTACTTAAACAATAACAATTCCTTTTCTAACATGCCCTTTAAGTATTTATACCAATTAAAAATTAGTGGTGTATAACATAATCAGCCTTAAATGTTCCCACTGCTGGGACTCAGGCCTCCTCTCTAGGAGAGGGAGTGGGTCGTAATCCACCACGCGGGCCCAGTGCAAGGCTACACCCGGTTCTAACCGAAGATAGATAAAAAAACTAGGATGCATCTAAGTTTAACCGCACGTGGCCGCCAGCACCTAGTTGTAGCCGGCTTAAACTAGCTGTGGCCACACTTTAGCTACTAGCCGCAACATATACAGGGTTATATGTAAAACACTAACAACTTTACAGGACTGTATTACTTACATCATAAACAACAACTTTTGTTCTATGACTTTTTACAAAACATAATTCATTTACTAAAAACAAACCGTCAAGATTTCGCTGTTCTAGCACATCATGCTATACCGTATGACGTGATGCAAGCGCATCAAGCAACTCCGCCGGCCAATCCCCACTCCCCTCCGCTATTGTACTATCGCTTGCTTCACATAGACTTCGTAATACTTAGAACGTTCAATTTAAATATTTTTATTTTTGTATGAAAATCTGAAGAACTAAAATATGACACATTTTTAAAAGTCATAGAACAAAAGTTGTTGTTTATGATGTTAGTGACAAGGTCCTGAGAGGTTGCTAGTGTTATACTAATAACCCTGGTTTTTTTTTTTTACTGGAGATAAACTAGTGCTTGACTGCGATCCCACCTGATGGTAAGTAGCGATGCAACCTTTGATAGTGAGGCGCACTAGTTTATTAAGAGCCTATTCACTCTATAATGTCTACTCTAGTTCACAATTTAGATATGTTTTCAGATGCATTAAGTTATTATCGTAAAAACATCAAATGTTACTCGTGAGCTTTTCCTAAAGACACTTCGAAGTTTTACGAGGTTCTCTCGAACAGTCATTGATGCTGTTACGGCTTACTAAAGTTTTTTATGTCAATTAAGACGTGAGATCGGTGGTTTACTTTAAAAAAATCTATACATAAGGTTCAAATTTAAAATGTTTTTATTTCACATGGACCTACATGGGCAATTATAAAACGTCAGAAGCTAGTGCACGGTTCCAAATTGGTCGTTTCCTATGGAGAAGAACCGGCAAGAAACTCCATGGTTACTATTCTAAAAAAATGGTTGATCTTACAATATTTCCATATTACAATGCTAATAGATATGTAAGGACAAGTAATACATACATTCTATGTACTATAATATCGTACCCTTATTTCTAAAACCAACTTTCTGCATTTTTTATCCTTAAGTTAATTATAGCTATCGATTCGTCTCATTAAGACAAATCGGCAGATAAAACTGGTTACTATTATGACACTTATTTACCAAGATGGCTGCAGCAAAGGTAAATAATCTAAAGATTTAATCGAATATAATAATATAACATAATAATACAAAAGTGAAGAAAGTTGGATTTTGAATTCTGGGCACGATATCATAAAATCGAAGCGTCTGGTTGTAATACTAAAATAACATTTTCTTACTAAATGCTTAGTAATGCATTTTCGATAGCTACCGTTTGCAAAAATTTAATTTAAAAAAAAATCCTTTTTTCTGTCTGTTTTTTCCCAGTTATTCTACGAAATGGCTAGGCTGGTTTAAACGAAACTTTCACTGGTCGATAGATGATGTTGAGTAATTTAAACTACTTTTATTTCAGAAAAATTTAACTTAAATATTAACTAAACTATTTATACTAAAACTTAACTATGTACATAAATATAGTACAAAATGACAAAGTACGCTCAGGCGTCAAAGTACTCCTCCACATCGCTGCTATCGGAAATATGCGCAGAAGACTGGCAGCATTGCCACGTTGAATGGCAATGCTAATTCTTTGAGCGAAGAACGAGCCAGCCCTCTGGTCACGCAAAGTTTCGATCAGTCGGTGTGAAATTAAAATTAAAAAGAAACAGGGTACCGTGAAAAAAACCACTTACACTTACTTTAATTTAAATAGATAGTCATATAATTTATTACTAATGATTACTAGAATAAATTAAAATATCATTACTTTATTAGCCTTCACCCTCTCTCCTAACTTTGCTAGGGTCCCTATTGGTCTTACTATTTTTTTATACCATCTATGTACATATGGAATGCAATAAAGTATTGAGTACTTGAAAATTATCAGTTTTTTAAAACTAGCTGAAATCGAAAAAAAAAGAAATAAGGAAACTGTTTCTACTTTCAGTATAATTACTACTTTCAGGATTTGTGATGCATAAAATGCATTTATTATGATACATGTTGTATAATTTGTATCCGCGCAAAACCGGGGCTGGTGATTAGTGTAATAAAAAAACGAATGTTTTTTAAAAAAAAAATCGACTTTATTAAAAAACAAAAAATAAGTTTGATATTCAACACCGCCTTCAGAAATTAAAGTTATTTTTATCGTGTGGTTTTAGTGTCTTTTTTAGGGTTCCGTAGCCAAATGGCAAAAACCGGAACCCTTATAGATTCGTCATGTCTGTCCGTCCGTCCGTCCGTAGGTCACAGCCACTTTTTTCCGAAACAATAAGAGCTATACTGTTGAAACTTAAGTAGATGTATTCTGTGAACCGCTTTAAGATTTTTACACAAAAATAGAAAAAATGCAATAATTTTGGGGGTCCCCATACTTAGAATGGAAACTCAAAAAAAAAATTTTTTATTAGTGAAGTCAGTTAAAAAAAAGAATATATGAGTAAATCGATCCGTAAACATCGTCGACCACATCATCGCTTACCATCAGTTGAGATGGTGGTCAAACGCGTATCAATAATAATAATAAAAAAATGACGAAGTTCTGAGGTAACACACATAAAAAAATTCAACCGCATTGAGAACCTCCTCCTTTTTGACGTGACAACGTCTTAAATTAGGTTGCGGCTGGGAGTCACTTATGAAAAAGTGTAACGCTCGGTAACGTTACGATGAGTCACCGAACGAGAGAGAGGCCCGCCGAATGCCTTGCGTCTCTCTCCCACTCAACTATGATCGGTCTGCCGCGCGCGCAGCACTAGAGATAAATATTCTACCGAGAAAAAGACGTTGTCACGTAAAATCTTCGCCCGTAAAACCGACTTTACAGGCAACCATTTTTTTTTTGAAGTTGGATAAAAATTACTCCAAAAATAATAGCAACGCTTTTGCTGACCCTCCAAACATCAACATCACCATCAGCCTTTTTAATGTTCCCACTGCTGGGACTCAAGCCTCCTCTCTAGGAGAGGGAATGGACCATAATCCACCACGTGGGCCCAGTGCGGGTTGGTCAATGTCACATGTTTTCGAATATTGGGTTCTAGGACATGCCGGTTTCCTCACCGTTTTGAGAGCAGTGGTGATGAAATAAATTACACAAAGTAACGCGCCTGGCTGGGTTTGAACCCGACCTACGACTCGTAAGTCGGGGCCGTTACCACTCGGCCACGACTGCTCCACCTCGCAACTGATCACATGTTAATATTCTGCTGACGTTACCTCAACTCACCTGACAGTACATATTCGGCGATAGATTTACAAAATTTTATCAAATCCCTCTTGCAAACAGGTCGGAAGCGTGAGACGTATATCCATCTCTTTTACACGTACGACGCTATCTCCCTCTAACCAGGCTGCTTCAATGTTATACTTATTGATTCCGAGTTCAAACTCTTTTGAAAGTACCGTTAGCATGTTAAATTAACTCTGAGTTGTTTTTTTGTTTATTTTTGTTGCATTTGATTCGTTTTGCTTTGTTTGCAAATTAGTTTGTGGTCGTTAAAAGTGAGAGGATATGGTTTTTTTTTGCATTATTTGTAGAATTAGTCTTAATTAATGTTATTATAAATGATAATGAAATTGCTTGAAAGAGTTTTTGCTGGAATCTGTATGGTCTTTAAGGCGTATAGTTCCTTGAACCATCTGACCGAAATTATGTGAACGCAACTCTCGCACTCGCTTAGGCGGCAGTACGCCAATCTGTGCATTTATTTGCGGCCAGCAGCGCCCGGAAAGCGCTTTAAATCCATTTTCTCTGCGAGATATTGATTGATTTACATATGCAATGTTCACTTTGAAGAATATTTAACCACCAATTTTTATGTGTAAAAATGTTTCTAAAGGTCCAAGCCGTTTCGAAGGAGTAGGGAAAGTTGCGAAAAGTTGCGAAATTGCTAAATATTTTTTTTGACAAAAGTATTAATTGCACGAAAAAATCAAATGTTGATATTATTGTTCATGAGTCTATAATAAACATATATTTTTTTCAAACCAATTGACCTAGCCGTTACGGAGGAGTAGGCCTCAGAAAATCACTATTTTATGGCACTTTTCGGGCGCCTGGCCCTTAAGTCAAAAGTGTATAGGTATGCTTTGTTCAAAATAACATCAGACATTTATGAACACATTATATTACTGTCCGTTCAACCGATTTTACTTTTATTACGTTGGTGGCATGACAGATGGCTGCTGCAGTAAATAGTTTGTTTTGTTACCAAATATTTTCTTTTAATGCCATCCTTATGCCTATTAAAAAGGTTTCTTTAAATGACTAATCTTAACGCGAATAGGGTATAGGTTACTTCTAGGCAAGCGTGCCATCCATCATGATTAACAAATAATCAGTCAAGTGCGAGTTGGACTCACGTATCGATGGTTCCGTACAAACTTACATATGTACTTAAATAAATAATTCGATTTCCGAATCGAGCTCAAAGTCAAAAAGTGATCCTCTAAGGGTTCCGTTTTTACGACTGAGGTACGGAACCCTAAAAATACCAGGCCAAGTGCGAGTCGGACTCGTGAGGACCGAAATCCGAATGAATCATATTATTTAACTCGTTATTTTAAAACCAAAGACTTTTTTTTAAATTGATACAAACAAGTGCTTGACTGCGATCCCACCTGATGATAAGCGGTGAGGCAAGCGTTTACTTACTTACTTTACTTCATAATTATTTTCCTGCAATCATTCTACATCTATCTACACTAATATTAAAGAGGTAAAGTTTATTCTTTTGTTTGTAGGAGGAAATCTCTGGAAGTACTTGTCCGATTGCGAAAATTCTTTCATCGATAGAAATCTGCTTTATTCTCGAGTGATATATTTCATGCACGCGAAACAGCGGGCAAAAGCTAGTCTATACATCTATACATATAAATAAAATTGGAGTGTCTGTGTGTAATATTGAAATAACTGCTTTTTACTACATGCATAACATTTTTTACAATTTTTGTCTGTCTGTTTGTCCGGGCTAATCTCTGAAATGGCTGGACCGATTTTGACGGGACTTTTTTTGGCAGGTAGTTGATGTAATAAGGAGTAACATAGGCTACTTTTATTTTAGAAAAAATAAATTCAAAATCCTGTAGATTACGCAAACGAAGTCGCGGGCACAGCTAGTTTATAATATAAAGAAGGGTGCCGTTTTTTCGTCGGTCGTATGGAAGTATAAAAAGAAATGGACGGACTATGCAACGTACGGCGAGTGTCCATCCTTACGTTGTTGACATCTCTACGGTCCGGACTAAACGTTTCGCCTCTTCGTTTATACCGCGTACATCGTAAAACTTGGAAAAAATTGCCTGCTGCGGTCTTCTCGTCCGATTATTAATTTAGGTGTCTTCAAGGCTAGAGTGAAAGGTCTCAATAAACTAGTGCGCCTCACCATCAACGATTGCATCACTGCTTACCATCACGTAGGATCGCAGTTAAGCACTAGTTTATTAAATCAATTAAAAGTGTTATCCAGCGGTGATTGTAGGCTGATTTGATTGATTGTAACAAAGCAAGGCTTTATATGCTAAGTTAAATAAAAAATAGATTCTTATAACTTAATTCATTGCACATATAAGTAGTATAAGGTCGTCAGATTCCCACAGTTATGTTGAGTCATCTATATTATATGAAAAGAGAAACTGATTGATTGACATATCAACAACTAGCTTTTGCCCGTGGCTTCGCCGGCGTACATAATGTATAGCCTATGTCACTCAGGAATAAAGCAGCTTTCGATCGGTGAAAAATTTTTAGCAATCGGACCAGTACTTCCAGAGATTACCTTACAAAGGAAAAAAAAAGCTTTATCTCTATGATATTACTAGCTTTTGCCCGCAGCTTCGCCTGTGTATATAAAATAATATCATAATTATGTCACTCAGGAATAAAACAGCTTTCTATAGGTGACAAAATTCTAGCAATCGGACCAGTAAAAAATCAGAAAAGTAAAAAACAAACTATTACTATTAATATAGTGTAGATATCGACGCATAGTCGAAACTATATGGCCTAAGAGCGTAAAAATTTGTACAAGGTTTCATTTTATGACGCAGGCAAGTACTAAGGGAGGATTTCTCAAAATTCACCCCCTAAGGGGAGAAACGGGGCTCCAAAGTTTGTGTGGAGAAACCGATTTTGACGCGGGCGAAGCCGCTGGCAGAAGCTAGTTGCATTATAATATAATATTAACTGATATCTGCGTGATAAAATAACACAATGCCATTAGGTCACAACTTTCCGCATAGAAGAAATCTGAAAATAACCTAATTCTATTTCTAAAATAATAGTAAATATCTAATTTATCAAGCCATTCTTTATAACATTAGCTATCTATCAGTAGAAGTCTCGTAAAAATGGATCCAGTCGTTTCGAAGATTAGTCGAAACAAACAAACAGACTGACGAAAATTATCACAATATTTTTGTTTTGTTAATTTTGTAATAAAGTTTCAAGTTAATTTCATCATCATCATGATATCAGCCGATAGACGTCCACTATTGGACATAGTCCTTCCCCTAGTGTCGCCACAATGAACGATCCAGCGCGTCCCGCATCCATCGGATGCCCGCAATTTTAACCAGGTCAAGTGTACAAGTTAATTTAGTAAAACAAAATTATTTGGTTTTATAACTTTTTATGCGAACGCTACTTTGTCAAACGAATTTCCGTTGGAGGTTATCGTTTGTCTACGATTATGCTCGCCTCTCATACAGTTTAGTTTTTCTCTACTTCGGAATGACTTTTGTTAATTGAAACAACTGAATAACATCTGGTACTAGCTTTGCCCGTGCGGCTTCGTTCCTGCTCTTCCGTACTCTACCCTCCACTATCCTACACTACCTTACTCTACTCTACCCTACACTACCCTAATTTTCATTTTTTTCCTTCACGCATTATGCGTGAGGCCGCAGCTTTATGCTGAGCGTCCGGCCGTTTCGCGCGGAGGAGACGCATAACCTCCCTATTAATTATTATTGATGTTTTGTTATGTTACCTACTTTTAAGATTGCGTCTTTAACGCGTAAATAAACTGTTTTTCTTTCTTTCTAAGAACCTCACAATAACAAACAACAATAAAATAATTAGCGAAATCGGTTCAGCTTTTCGCTTAGCAACACATTTAGCGATTTATTATTATATTATAGATATTGAAAGAACTGAATGTACGGGTCCTTCCAGTTTCAGCCGCAACCTAAATTGAAAATACTAAATCTATGTACCTAGGTATATAAAAAAGTCGTGTTAGTTACACTATTTGTAACTCAAGAACGGCTGGACCGATTTGGCTGAAAATTATTGGGGAGTTAGCTTAGAATGAGGAGAGGATTATTTTGTTTTTAATATTTGTTGTTATAATGGCAACAGAAATACATCATCTGTGAAAACAACTGTCTAGCTATCACAGTTCATGATACACAGCCTGGTGACAGACAGACGGACAGTGGAGTCTTAGTAATAGTGTCTTGGAACCTTAAAAAATTGTCGGCTAAACCTGGCGAGCAGCTCAAAAGAACCTCCTTTTTAGGGTTCCGTAGTCAACTAATAATTGCAACCCTAACGTGTGATATATTGTTGGATAGGTATTTAAAAATGAATAGGGGTTTACTAAAATCATTTTTTGTTAATGTCAATAATTTCGGAAATAATCGCTCCAAAAGTAAAAAACAATGTGTGTGTCGCTCTAACTTTTGAACTATAAGTTTTGAAAATATGAAAAAAAATCTGACAAGTAGAACTTTATAAGGACTTTCTAGGAAAATGATATAAATTATATTTATTTTGTAAATAGGTTTAAAAAACACTTTCACTAGATGAGGCCGGTGTTTCGTATCTGACTACCCGGAGAAGAAACACCGAAACAAACTCGGAGATCAAAGTCTCTTTTAAAGTCCATACAGTAAATATGTAATGGTCAAATCACATGAGAACCATACAGATTTGTCTGAGATAGTGTTTTCAAGAAAGAACCATACAGATTTGAGTGGACCTGTCTAATTGATATCAAGTACGAGATCTTGGGCTGAGGAACGTTTATTAATACGAGCCTAAAAGCCTAAATTACTCTAGCTTTGAAGACACCCAAATTATAATCGGACGGGAAGACCGAAGCAGGCAAATTGTAGCAGTACGATGAAAGCGGATACAACGAGGCGAAACCGCGAAACGGTTAGATTGGATTTTAAGGAGATCACCCATCCACAGAGAGACCTTTAAAACATTGCTTTACTTTGAGGATCGAATCGTCATTACTTAGCCACAAGAAAAAACAAAAACGTTAAAAAAGATCCAAGTAGATTTGAATTCGTAAATCTTCGACCTCAAAACAATTAGTTCTGCTGTCGCTACTAGAAAGAAAATACTAATGGTTGTGCAAACTGTACACGTTGTGCTGGCGCTGTGTTCTCGCATTTTACCGCCATAGACGAAACTAACTCGTTCCTGCGGTTTCGGTTTGTAAAACAAAGACATTTAAGGACCAAGCGCCCGAAAAGTGCCATAAAACAGTGATTTTCCGAGGCCTACTCCTCCGTAACGGCTAGGTCAATCGGTTTGAAATATATATATGTTTATTATAGATTCATGAACAATAATATCCACATTTGATTTTTTCGTGCAATTAATACATTTGTCAAAAAAAATAATTTAGCAATTTCGCAACTTTTTGCAACTTTTCCCTATTCCTTCGAAACGCCTTGGACCTTTAGAAACATTTTTACACATAAAAATTGGTTGTTAAATATTCTTCAAAGTGAACATTGCATATGTAAATCAATCAATATCTCGCAGAGAAAATGGATTTAAAGCGCTTTCCGGGCGCTGTTGGACGCAAATAAATGCATAGGTTGCGTACTGCCGCCTAGGCGAGTGCGAGAGTTGCGTTCACATAATCCGGTCAGATGGTTCAAGGGACTATACGCCTTAAACTGGAGCTACATTAGACTGACACACACGTGGGCCACGCCTGGTTTGTACGTAGAGTCGCGTCGCGTGACGTGGCGTGGCGTGGCATAGATCTAATGTAGCTCTGAAAGTCTAGTTGCCATATAAAATGTATGATGACCAGCGTTGCCAGACGTCCCGATTTTGGCAGGACGTTCCGATTTTGGCAGGACGACGTTCCGATTTTCAATGTGCAGCGTACTGAGAAAGCGCGGGCGGGCGGAACCGAAACGCCATATTTTTCTAATATAGAATCTTTTTTGATCTTGATTTCTGCTTTTCTATTTTGTTTTCATTCAGAAGACGAATAAGATTCAATAGGGTAAATCAAATATCATATTTTTATTAAAATACATTTTCTATGGATATTTTTACTATCTATTGTCACGTAAACGTTATTAGAACTCAAATAAAAAGATAAATATTCAAAACTTTTGATTAAATACGTTTTATTTTCCTATGTCCTGCTTTTGACGAAAGAATTCCGCTTTTTTTCAATCAAAAAGTTCCTAAATCCCGACTATGCAAAAAAAATCTGGCAATGTTTTTTTTTATGGTGGGAAAAAATCATGCAATGACATCCCTCACTCTTGGGCGGAGCGGGAGATAGTGTCCGACTCTTACTGACTAAAAGACCCACCCCGTTCCTTCTAGCCTTCATACCGTGGCTCGAGCGCCCTTTCGGATAACCCTGGCCCCAGTAGGCTTCGACCCAACTGGGTCCCTGCTGTTGCTGACAACTCCTTGAGGCGCGCCGCGGGAACAGCGCGCGCCTTCGACGACTTGGGCTTGGTCCGGACAGTTACCGGACGGCCGGACAGCGAGCTACCCATTGTTCACTGTCCACCAACCAACTCCAACGCTGTTGGAGCCCGACGCGTCCAGGGTACATGGCACACGTGTGCGCAGCGTAGTTCTACCTTTATTGTGCAAAATGTACACCTTGTGCTGGCATTGTGTTCCTGCAATATACCTCATAGCTGAACATAGCTTGTACCCGCGGTTTCGTCTGCGAAATTAAAGTTAGAAATCTGATAAAGTTTTTTTTTATCTATAATATAAAATTGAATCGCAAAATGTGTTGGTAAGCGCATAACTCTACAACGCCTGGACCGATTTCGCTAATTTTTTTTTTGTTGTGTTCGTTATTACGAGAAGGTTCTTATGGAAAAAAAATTAGGGTAGTGTAGGGTAGAGTAGGGTAGGGTAGAGTAGGGTAGGGAAGAGTAGGGTATAGTAGGCTGAAGTAGGGAAGACTGGAAGAGCGGGAGCGAAGCCGCGCGGGCAAAAGCTAGTCTGATATAAACTAGAGCTTCCCACCTGATGGTAAGCAGTGCTGTAATTGTTGATGATGAGGCGCACTAGTTTATTAAGACCCTATTCACTCTAGCCTTGGAGACACTAGCAGGCAAATTGTTCCATTCCTTCGATGTACGCGGTATAAACGACGCGGACGAGTCAAAACGCTTAGGCACAATCCAAATGGATTAATATCGACGTAGTTTTTTTTTTTCGTGTTCTTTGCAACAAACCGTTTTAATTGATGCCCATGATATGGTAATTAACCTTCACTTTTTTGACTGACCGACATTTTGACAATTAAAAAGCGCTTGTTAATGGTTTATTTGAGATAAATGTTTTTGATTGATTTTGGTTTGATTGATTGATGGTGGTGGATAATTAAATAGTACATTTAGATACAAGTGCGGAAAGTTTTTCTGAGAGAGGCGGAATTCTGGCTGCAGTGACAAAATTGCACGCTTAACAAACGATTTCAATACAATTACGAAAACTTTTTTTCAAAGTTGCCACACATTATAGTTTTGATTTAGATGGCAGCAGGCTATCGCAAGTATTTTTTACCATCCATCTAAAGAATTCTCTTAAAATATAAAATTCAACATTTTTTTTCACAAATAACACAAATTATAACATAATATATCGTCGATCACATCGTCACTTACCATCAGGTGAGATAGTGGTCAAGCGCGAACTTACCAATACAAATAATAATAAAATGAAGTCGTTGTTCAAGATACAAAAAAGAAAAAAATCATTCGAATTGAGAGCCTCCTATTTTGAAGTCGGTTAAAAATAGAGATCTCACGATGACTTCGCGCTATTTACATACTGTTATATATTTAGCTATAAATCATGAATGATTATGATGACAAATGACAGTCGTTTCTTCATGATTTTTTGGACCTGCGCCAGAATTCGTTTAGGAACTTATAAAAACCAGTTCTCATTCTGATTTAGGTACATAACTTTTTCTTTCTTTACGTGTTAATTAAATGACATTTAGGGAGTGTTAGACTTTTACTGACTTAGACCACATCTATATTCCTCCCCACCACCTGCCATACCCCCCACGCTCCGGACCATGGCCCGAACGGCTGCAGCATTCTCCTTAAAGTTACACTAGCTGATACTTTTACCATACAAATCCTAACTAATATTATAAATGTGGAAGTGTGGATGTTTGGATGTTTGTTACTTAATCACACAAAAACGGCTGAACGGATTTGGATGACATTTGGCATGCATATAGCCTTTGACATGGAAAAGAACATAGGCTACCTTTTATCCAGATTCCTTAACTACCTAATGCCACGCGGGCGAAGCCGCGGGCAAAAGCTAGTTATAAATATTTTACCATTAGATGTTAATTTTGCAGGTGTGGAAACAGAAAAAAAAATATGTGTAAAAAAGTAACAAAAATCGTCTAAAATTTTGAAAACGAAGTCGGTCGACAAAGCTTAATTGAAAGAGTTCTATACAATTTATTTGTAATAGATTTATACATTTGTTATTTCATGAAACTTGATTTCCCAAAGTACCTACTATTCCCAATTTTTTACTCACAGTCTATCATGTCGTTTCAGTTCGGAACAGTGTTTATGTGCGTGTAAACAATACGTTGAGCATCTAAACTAGCGTCTAACTGCTCATACTTGATAATATCGCTGTCAAACATAATGCCAGATGAAACAACGCTCTTTTTTATTTCACCCACCAGTGATTTCCCCGCGACTAGTTCAGCCTTACCAGCAATTCTAAGTGTGATAGAGAACCTCAAGTTGCTGTTCGTTTGTCCCCAGCTGGTGGGTGCCCCCTGCGGTCAGCACGGCCAGTACACCTTCTACAAGGCCCTGCGGCTGACGGGGCCCTCGGAGAAGATCATCGCCATCGGGGACTTCTTCTTCGTCAAGGTCTGGCAGGACTCCGAGCTCGTATCTATAGGTAAGTTTAACCTAACGTAACACATTGAAGCGGGAACTACATTAGACTGACACACACGTGGACCATGACTGACCACGCTCTACAAGTCTAGTTGCCATATGACAGGCCTGTTGGTGTAGTGGTTAGTGACCCTGACTGCTGTGCCGGAGGTCGTGGGTTAGATTTCCACCCAGGACAAATGTTTGTGTGATGAGCACGATCATTTGTTCTGTGTCTGGGTGTAATTTATCTATGTATGTATGTATATAGAAATATATAAGTATGTTTATCAGTTGTCTAGTACCCATAACACAAACTCTGCTTAGCTTGGGACTAGACGGCGCTGTGTGATAGTTGTGGAATATTATTATTATTATTATATTATTATATAAAATGCATGGCGTACGTGACCTACGTTTCTCCAATATAGTTTTACCTTTAAGATAGAACTACATTAGACCGACGCACACGTCGTGGGCCACGCCTAAATCAGGCGTGGCCCACGACGTGTGCGTAGAGTCGCATTGCGTAGCGTGGATCTAATATTTAAGTTGACCGACGCACCTTAATCTGCGGACGTGGCCCATGCGTGCCTAATATAGTTCTACCTTTATCAGTTTGTAAATATAATTATAAAGTTATTTATTTCTTTAGTTTTTTATAGCTATATTCTGTTCTCAAAGAGATGTCAGCAAAATTGACGAGACCAGTTAGGGCCGACGCTTGCCGGGGCTGCGGTTTGTTCGAAGGAGTTACTGTAACCCTCGCAAAGAAGGCAATTGAAGGAACACTGTGGGTTTTAATCAGTAAATGTCTAACACTCCCTTCTCCTCTCGCTCCACCCTAGAGCTGGAGATGTTATTTGATTTCCAACCTCAAAAAAGGACTCTTAAGAGGCTGCTTTTTCACTCGCCTATCGGAAACATCGAGCATGGTTTAAAAGCTTGTTACTTCATCTAACGCAATCCAACGTGATGTTTGACGAAAAGGTAACGCGAAAAAAGAGAGATAACGCCTGAAAACTCTGTTAGCATTCGGTAATTCGGTGATTTACTCGAATATTTTACAAAACTTGTTCCAGGAAATATGTGTTTTTTTTTAATCCCTTAAAAGTTTTTGAAAAACATTGTCATTATTTAGAATCTTGATAAAATTTGCTAGGCTTGTATGGTTGTACTTTTTTAATTTTTGAACTGTCAAAGTTCATGCAAAATAGCAGATTTTCAGAGGTCTTAACTGGATTAGTTTTACACAAATTTATAAATTGATTTCCATAGAAGCCTAGATAATATACACAAGATACTGTGTTTCTAAAATATCTAATTAAAATTGTGTAATAACGTCATAATGGCGTTGTATGAAAAACAGTGAAAATTTATGTCAAGATGCATCCCCTTAAGAGCTTCATCCCGGCTTTCTGGTGATCCTCACTGTAGATTCTGCCTCAAGGGTATTCAGTTGCATATATCTCAAGATATTAACCTGGTTGTATTGTCAACAGGAGAACTGCAACTGCTATGGACGGACAGGGTGTCGGACCAGACCCTGGTGAGCCTGCGCCTGTACTTCTTGCCGGAGAACACGCCGGAGGGGAGGAACCAACATGGCGAGGTGAGTCTTACAACCTTACAACTAAGTTATTGAAAACTTTTCAGCAAGTAACAGAACTCATGAATAAGTAAGTTTTATGTAAAAAAGAATCAAAATATATTTATAATAATAAAAGAAAAATAAAAACTACTTATTTAATTAAAACTATACCTATATACTCGTATTATTATATGTATGATGTTACCGGCAATTAGTATAATTCAGGTATTCTATTTTTGTAATGTTACATACAATTCCATTCCATCCATAATTTCCATTAGGGGGCGTCCATAAATTACGTGAGGTGTTTTTTTTAATTTTCTGCCCCTCCCTCCCCCCCTGGTGAGATGTCGTGAGATTTTATTCAACCCCCTCCCCCATCTCCCAATCTCACGTGAGATTTTTCAAAATGTGAGTTTCTTACGTAAACGTGTTGGATTGTTGAGCTATTTGGTATAAAACAAATATGGTGGTTTGACAGTAAGTAAATGTATAACGTCGAAGTATGAATGAAATTATTTTCTATTGAACGAATTAGTGAATGATCTTTATCGTATTACGATTACGCTTAAGATTAAATCATATGCATGTACAATCTGGATTTAATGGACCAAAATAGTATAATTTTTTTTTTTGTTTCAATCAGAACAAAAATTGCGTGATATTTGCCGAGACCCCCCCTCTCTCCAACGTAAGATTAGATGAGATTTGACTCGACCCCCTCCCCCCCTTAAACACCTCACGTAATTTATGGACGCCCCCTTACATACTTTACCTAGGTACCTAGTATGCAATTCTTTGGGAATGTATAAAATAAATAGATTTACATTTATATTTTATTTTTAACCAAATAAACGATAAAATGACGGGCACATGAAACGATAAATGATATTTATTTTGCAAATAGGTTTTTTATAAACACTTTCACACATATTTTTTTTTGTCAATTTAAACGAGATGAGGCCTACTTTCCTAGCTGACTACCCTGAGGAGAAATACCGAAACAGACATATTCTATTACTTAAAATCAATGTGTGTAAAAGATAAGAAGGAACTGCCCCTCTAGCCAAGTTACAAACGTTTCGCTCGCGCCGAACGCTTCGAGTCGACCTTGCCGCCAATTCTTTTGTTCTGACCACGTGACCGAGCGTTAAGACGACGTCATTCCCGTACATTTGAAGCTTTCTACAAGCGTTAACTATTGCAGATTAGCAACTTGGCTAGGGGTGCTGACGTCATTTTAGGGTTTAAAAAATAACGTCATTTCACGGATAGGTTAGGTTACTTACAAATTGAAGTTACGGAGGCCGTAATTTCAATTTGTAAGAAACCACGGCAGAAAAAACTTTTGCTTAGCCGCACCGCAAAGAAGACACATACGGGGCCTATTAGACCTCGTCCCGCACTAAACATGTTAACACGACTGAATAAACCCATCCTATCGGCTCTCCTCGTGCTGGGTGAAGCTCGCAGATGACCCAGTACTGTCTCGCTCTGGTCAGTTGCATATAGAAGCTTAATCAATACCTTACTGCCAACGTTGGCCACGGGAAATGTAGAACAGAAGGCTCGTTTGAACAAGGGCTTATAGATTGGAAGGCGAGTATGTTTTGACGGGGTTTTCTACACTAGTATTATAAAGAGACAAAGTTTGTTTTTTTTGTTTGTAGGAATTTTGAAAGACCGATTGCTGAAATTATGTCACCGATAGAAAACTGCTTTATTCCTGAGTGACATAGGCTGTATTTTATTTTCGCGTTTGAAGCCGCGGGGAAAAGCTAATCTATGTATACTTAATATTATAAAGAGGAAAGATTTGTATTTCTGTATGTAACGTATAAACTCAAAAACTACTGTGCTGATTTCAAAAATTCTTCTTCAAAAATTACACCATTGGAAAGCTACATTCACCCTGATTAACATAGGCTTTATTTGGAGTTCCTTGCACATTCTTCTCCATGGAGATGTACGCTTTGGAATGTGCAAATAGCATCATTTTTCTGACTGACTGACTTCTTGCCAATTCCAAAGTGCCTGTAAATGGTTTATCTATACTATAATATTATGAAGAGAGAAAAAAAGTATTTTTGTTTGTTTGTATGTTACAATTTAACTCAAAAACTACTGGCCCTAATCTTCTTATATATAAAATTCTCGTGTCACAATGTTCGTTCCCGTACTCCTCCGAAACGGCTTGACCGATTCTCATGAAATTTTGTGAGCATATTGAGTAGGTCTGAGAATCAGCAAACATCTATTTTTCATACCCCGTAGTGATAAGGGTTGTCCACCCTTAACATTTTTCTTTAATGGCAAAACAACGTTTGCCTGGTAATATTCAAATAAAATATAAAAATGTTCTAATTATTAGTTTTTCAAATTTACCCTTAAATAATGTTTTAGGGGGTTCCTAAAGGTTGTATAATTGTAAATTTATAAATGAGAAATTAATTCCTTGTGTTATTAAACTTGAAACTTTCTATATGTCAATCTGTCAGTTTCTCCTTTAATGTATACACCTAGATAGATAATCAAACATTAATTTATGATAATAAAATACCTATTTAAAAAAATAACTGAAATGTGTGTGTAAACTGTAGTACCAGATTCTGAACACACAATTTTCAGCATGCGAGTTTATTTTGTCACCATCCAAATCCAAACTAATATTATAAATGCGAAAGTAACTCTGTCTGTCTGTCTGTCTGTCTTTGCTTCACGCCTAAACTACTGAACCGATTTGTGTGATATTTGGTACAGACATAGTTTGGAACTTGAGAAAGGACATAGGATAGTTTTTATTGCAAAAAATAAAATAAAAAATAAAATTTATTCCGGACATACAGCGCCATCTATTGGTCATTAGTCGGCATCAATTCAGTACTGAAATTTCCGGAAGTCACTATTCCATGCGAACGAAGTCGCGGGCAAAAGCTAGTGTTGTATATTTACATTTCTATTTGACTAATTTTGTAACCACTTCATAACATATTCCTATGCTAGTTAGTTTTCTGCTATTCATTTTAATGTTACAATTCCAGGAAATAAAAACAGGTCACGACTGTAATGGCGACCGCTACGTGGATTGGATTCATGTCCTGTGACTATCTGTGCATGATATTGTAATCATGATATGATGGAGAGTGGAATCTAGCTTAATAGTTTGCATAACACAGACGATTTAGGAACACATTCATTGTGCGTACAGCCAAGAAGAGGAATTCCCTGCCGGAGTCTGTGTTACCTGACAGCTACAACCTAGGGGTCTTTAAGTTAAGAGTGAATAGGTTACTTCTAGGCAAGCGTGTTTCATCGTCAGCCACATCATCGCTTACCATCAGGTGAGATAGTGGTCAAATGCGAGCAAAACAATCTTTTAGTTCGCTGAATTAAAGTTTCTTCGGAAAAGGGTAAATAGGTTACTTTCTAATTAATATATATTTTTTTTTTTTTAAACTTTTTTTTTTTTTTTTTTAAGGGGTTTTTATCCACACGGATACGTCAACCCCATTGTACCTTATATATATACTCTATTTACACACATAAACATAAAAATATTCTTATATTATAAAATAAAATGAAATATGCTAAACACCGCCTTAACATTCGTAAAAAATAAATAAACTATAATACAAAACTAAACGCATAATTTGTGGGTTAACCCACAAATTATGCGTTTAGTTCTTTCTGATTTGGGGTATGCCAATACATTTTGGATAAGTCCAACATCCCACATGTTAAAATTATATTCTCGAGCCAGAGCTTCCCTTTAATTAATATAATGTGCATAACTTTACAAATTATAAATAGTAAGAAATTTTACTTCTTGGTAAGCGTCCTCGACCGTCGGCCGCATTATCGCTTACAGAGATTGACCAAAAGTTTGCTTTTGGTCGGTTTCAGCCAAAAAGCGGCCGAATGTTCGGCTCGACCGATACGACTTAGCGTCTTTGAGATGACGGTTGCGATGGATACCTGAAAACTGACTAACTCGTCCGCCATGGCTATACTAATATTGTAAAGAGGTAAAGTTCCTTTGTTTGTAGGAGGTAATCTCTGGAAGTACTGGTCCGATTGCTATAATTTTTTCACCGATGGAAAGTTTTTTATTCCTAAGTGGCATAGGCTATATTTAATGTATGCGGGCGAAGCTGCGAGCAAAAGCTAGAATGTTATAATTGTTATATCTATTTATTAAATTATTTAGTATTTCGTCATCATGAATCTTGCAGCCATTCATGACACTATTATTCTGTTTAACATTCCTCCATTAAAATGAATCTATCCAATAAAACTAACACAAAATCAACCTAATTATCAAGTACGGAATCCCAACAATAGCACCATTTCCACTGAACCCTAAAAGATTCGTTTAAAATAAGCAGAGTTCAGAAATCGAGAGAGCGCTGCGAACGCGGCAGCGCGTTGTCTCGCTCGCACGCTTGTGAGGCGATAGTGCTGTCTCGCTCTAATCCCTATTTGGTAACACCAACTATTTCATGGATGAAATTACTGTTCGCGTGTGGTGTTGGTTATGAGCGGGAGCGGGAGCGGGGAAAACTTTAATACTCGAAACGCGGCCGTCTCAACTATATATAAGTATATATTTTTCGAAAAGCTTGCTTGTATCAAATCAGGAAGCTTTATGCAAATTTTTACATTTCTAGTAAGTACCAATAGTTTCATCTGTGTATTAACATGTATCAGACAGTTTCTCTTATACAGCCAATGTTTTACAAAAAAAAAAAAAAATGCGTGCACCATAAAGCGAAAAAAACATAGTTGAACCAAATCTGACGGCAGTACGTAACTGAGGAAAATAATTACACGGAAAAATGTAAATATTAAAGAGGACATTCACACAAAATAGATAGGTACAGAAGTCAATCTACATACAAAGCGCGCTCGCGCAACGTACACATAGACACCGCTCACGGACACGATATCTCGGAGCGCCTCGGCCCGCTCGTCGAACAGTTCAAACGCTCATTAGTGTGCGGCCACCGAGCGTAGGTATAAAAAGTGAAGTACGTACATGAGATTGTCTTCTGTACCTATCTATTTTGTGGCACTTATTATGGTGTGTTGAAGTGTCAGGCGTGCGAGCGAGGAAGAGGGAGGGAGCTATACACCCACAGAAAAGAGAGGTTAGAAAGGAAATACTTTCCGATTTGTGCTACAACGAGTGTTGCCGCTTGTCTCCCACCCTTTAACTCCACTACAGGCAATAAACTAATACGAACGCACATTACGCAACTAACAGACCACGCACACTTAGATCGCACGTTTGCTATTTGTAGTTGAACTACGAGCATTAGCCTACTTTGTGGCACGCCTGCCCCGCCCACAAGGTCATTCTATGCTCTTTCATCTGTTCTGTGTATGCACCGTTTAAAGTTAGAACTATACTGCGTACACACGTGTCCTACGTACGCCACGCGACGCGACTCTACGTAGGTGCGTGACGTCGTCGTCTACGTACAAATCAGGCGTGGTCCGCGTGTGCGTCGGTCTAATGTAGTTCTAGCTTGAAATCCTATCCCTTTAACAGTTCAGTTTAGGTCGTCAAATGGATGGCATTTAAGTTCGTGTTAGCACTGCAGTTCCACAAAGACCAATCATCATCATCATTTCAGTTGATATACGTCCGCTGTTGGACATAGGCCTACCCCAAGTGTCGCAATGAACGATCCTGTGTGAAAGACACAGAAATAATATACCAAAGACGTAATTTGAGTGCATTTCAAATTCCTTCATCAAAATGTTATGCAAATTAAAAATATTGTAAGGTTATTTTAGCAAAGTGTTTTAATAATCCAAACGATGTCTTCGATTAGTTTCGTTGTTTTACAAATTGATAATCGCAAAACTGTTCAACATTTTTTCTTAAAACAACATTTGCACGTAACAAGAGATTTTAGTGTATTATTTGTTTTTTTAGAACAAAATTATATTTGGTCTTTAGTTACCGGTTTCATCTTTTTAAAAATTGAACGTTCGTGATTCATCCGTTTAATACGTATTTTTCAATATTTTCATCTAATAACTGCGGTTTTTCCTGTCGTAATTTTTTAAATCGGTCCAGTTGTTTTCGAGTTTATTCATTATAAACAAAAATAAAAATTTCTCCAATATGACTATTAAATACGTAAACTAATCTCATCTAAATAACCTATTATGTCCCTCTACCTTTTCCACACACATCTGTTTTCTACCACTGCGGGCCAGTCTCTCCGGTAGTTGTTCAGCTCATCTCTCCACCTTCGCCTTGGTCGGCCGCGATTTCGCCTTGCGTTTAATGGGACCCAATGAGTGGCTCTTTTAGCTTACAGCTCATCTGACAAGCGGCAGGTCGTCAACGAGCCATGGTTCGAATTTTAGACCGTGTAAGAAGCACAATAGTACGTGCTAAAACTGAGATCACAGATACCTATATGAAACGCTACTTAGCAATCATTAAAATGTTATTTCCTGTTGTACTATCAAAGACACTTCCGCTTGACCACCGCTCTGTTAATTTTTGTTCGCACTACCTTCAAAGGGCTTTGGCGGCGTGCCGCAGGATTCAAGTGATTTTTTTTTAAGTGATCAGGCAGAAACTGCCACTACGGTACCTACTACTAACAATAACAGATAGCAGGATAATAAATAAATTAAAACAATATCTACCTACTTACTGTCCCTGCTACACAGTGGTATTTCCAAATGCTTTCGTGTTACAAGTTCAAGTATTTATAATAATAACTAGCTTCTTCCAACGGCATGACCCGCGCAAAATAGAAAATGATCAGGAAATGTACTCCCAAGATAAAAAGTTTCTTATGTCCAAGACATGGTCTAAGAGTGTCCATGGAGTTTCTAGCAAATTCTTTTCCATAGAGAAGATCGCTTTGAAATGTGCAATTAGCATCATTTTTCTGACTCTGTGACTTCTTGACATTTAAAAGTGTCTGTAAATGGTTTAATATACAATGGGTGGTGGAAAAGTGAACCTCGGGGCTCACGAACGAAGGCAAAGAAGGAACAGGAGTGGGTTTTAGTCAGTAAAAGACAGACACGCCCTCCGCTCAAGGGCGGGAGATGGCATTGGATGATTTGCCTACTAAAAAAAGTAGTTTAGTTGAAATAAAACGCTTCAATCTTGAATCTTTAAATCTATCCGTGCGCCAAATTTCGTCTAAATTCGTTTAACCGTTTGGGGGTGACGAGGTTACAAACACACAGACAAACTTTCGCCTTTATATGTAGTATAAATATGATTAATTATTACAGTTCTTATCAGTCACGTTAAACTTGCATGATATCCATAGTACAAATTGATAAAATTAAAAAGTCCCGTGGACCTACTTAAAGTGGCCTATCAGAAAACATCACCAGACGTCTGGTAGTGTGAGTACCCCCAGGAAGAAGCTATCATGAAACAGGACTATCAATCTTAAAATCAATAATGAATAGGTTATTTCTAAACAACCTTACTCTATCGTTGCCCAAATCATTGCTTGCAGGTGAGGTAGTGGTTTAACTCAAACCTATTTAGAAGAAAATCAATTAAATTTCCTGCTGCGGTCTTCTCGTCCGATTATAATAAGGTGTCTTCAAGGCAAGAGTAAATAGGGGCCTATTATATAGGGCCTAGTATAATAAACTAGTGCGCCCCACCATCAACGATTGTATCACTTATCATATTCAGGTGTGGTCACAGTCAATAAAAAAGTGACCATTATTATATCGTAATATAATGATAGAAAATCGGTACCGTTGCGTTCTTAAAAAGACAAAAATGTGTGTGTATCATCTACAAACTATAAAACCAAGACAGATGTTGTGTCTGTCCGTCTAGTTTTATCCGCTAACTCTTAAATCACACAACGAATTTTGATTCATTAATAGAAAGAGTGATAAAAGAGGTGAAGAAAATGGGTGTGTGTATGGGGCGGGTCTATAGTTAAATTATAATTAGTCAAGTCAACCACTAAAATGTCGTCTTTGAGAATTGGGTACTTGACTCAGTTATTTTTTTTAATGTTTATGTTAAAAAGTCACTAAATCAAAAATTACAATCAAATTCGTTTAATCTTAATCAAGTTAGAAACCTTTCAAAATCCGGTGGAAGGGAAAACTGTCAAATAATAGCATATGGATACTGAAATGTGACGTCACCACCATTAGGTTATGTGTGCTTAAAAGAGATAGCGAGATATTGCCACCACGCCCACACTCTTCCAAACCAATATTTGGAAAACTATAGCGGGAACAACATTAAACGCACACGTTGGCCACGTCTCATTTGTACGTAGAGTGTCGACGCGTGGCGTTGCGTGGCGTGGATCTAAATGTAGCTTTACAAGTCTAATTGCCATATAAAATGTATGGAGAACGACGCGCTCAGATTGGCGTACGTGGCACGTGTGCCCAATATACTTTTCACCTCTAATGCTGCAATTGCCAATTTTGATGCTGTTTTCAGAAAAATATATTTTATTTATTATTATTTATGTTTAATATAAATATTGTACGTACTAAAGTAAGCTCAATTAGATGACGCTTTAGATATCAATAATACACTTACATCACAAATATGTCCCCTAATTACACTATACCCATTAAAAAAATAATCGTCGATTCCTAGCGGAACAGAAAAATTTAACAGACAAAGAAAAAAATACCTATATATTTGTTTTCGCTTGTACCACCAAAGCCATACCTATTGCCGGACGGACGCAAGCGATGTTCGCTCTTATGTGCACGACGTAACCGCGAGATTCCCTTGTAAGGTCGTGGAGTAATTTTGTAGTACGTTATGGGGATTTTTGTACTAGGACCAAATGGTTTTGGGCTTGCATATAATTTTTTGTCTAAATAAAGGTATTTTTGCTGTTTATTTGTAATTTGTTTTGTAATTATTTAGAATAGGTATATGACTGATGTAAAATACATTTTTTTAACGATGTTTAATATGAATATTAGTGTTACCATCTTATATATTAATTATGTGATTCTTGTTATTGAATCATCATCATCATCATATCAGCCGAAAGACGTCCACTGTTGGACATAGGCCTCCCTCAAGCGTCGCCACAACGACCGGTCCTGTGCATCACGCATCCATCAGATTCCCGCGACCCTGACCAGGTCATCGGTCCACCTTGTTGGAGGCCGTCCAACGTGTTATTGAATAAATGACTATATTGAAAAAAAATTTTGCCGATACTTTAACCGCCTACGTCGGATATATCCGACAAACACTCGCGTTTATCCACACATCTACGACCAAATACTCCATCTCGTCTGCTCTTCTGTCTCCTATGGGGATTGAAAAGCTGAACGAAATGGAGTCTCGAACACACGACCCTCGCGAATAGGACACGAAAATACTCATCAAACCAATTGGACGCGGTTGGTTTAATGGTTAATACAACTATCCAATATTTTAGTTTATAAAGCGTCATAACTATAAATGTTAAATTAAATTATTATAATACTTACTTGTAAATTAACATCATTCGGAATATATTCCATTACGTATTTTAAGACAAACTGAACAAATACATTAAAATGTTCAATATTGGCAATTTAAGCTATGTCAAGATGAACGTCGAGCAAGTTGGATTCATTGCTTTGCGTTCTTGATACTCACCGAATATATTTGAAACGAAATCATTTGCCTGCTGCGATCTTCCCGTCTGTTTATAATTTAGGAGTCTTCAAAGCTAGAGTGAATAGGCTCTTAATAAACTAGTGCGCCTCACCATCAACGATTCTATCAGTGCTCACCATCTGATGGGATTGCAGTTAAGCACTAGTTTAAATTATCTTTAAAAAAATCTACTCTTACCCGACTTTGGCTAAGCATAAACTTGGGTTAAGTATGTTCTTCTGTTTGTATTATTATATTTTAATATACATATTACATAATTATATTGTTTAAACATGATTTTATTTTATGTTTCAAATTAGTTTTACTGTTGTTTAGGACTATTTTAAATTTGAAATACATATATGTTATATAATTCCAGTTTTTGTCAACTTTATAAACGTACTCCTAACACAAAAAATAGTTTAATAAAAACTTTAGCGACGTCAGTATTATTACAAATCTCGTCTGATAAACTTACAACCGAATTGAAAGCCTCCCCCTTTTTCTTAAGTCTGTTAAAAGGTTGGAGAATGCCGTGTGACATTAAGTCCGTCTACTGTATATAAAAACACTTCAAATAAATATAAATAAAAGTTGAGTAATAATAATAATAACAGCAAGTATCGTGAAGCGGTGGGCGCAGTTCACAATACACTAGAACTGCGACGCGCCATGTGACGACTTTAGAGCTAGAGCCGCCGTGGAGTCGAATTCTAAATAAAAATATTTTGTGCTAATCTTTTAAAAATATTTTTATTTACCGTTTTGGGTTAGGAAAGTCTGATAGGCAGTTGTTTCTTGTTGGTAAAATACTGGTATTGGAGCTGCATTTAATTAGAGTGGAATTTCGACCCGAAGATGGGAAAGAGTCAGCCAGATATATTGATTATTTATTTGGCAACACAAGTAGAACAAAAGGGTTTCCAGAACTGTTGCAAAAAACTTTTTGACTATCTGATTGACTCATTAAATTAAAAACCCTATTGTTAGTTTTTAGTATAGCTTAAATGAGAAGAGTAAAATTTAGAACTGTAAATCATTCGTGTTTTCTTGTAGAAAGATATGGTATTTATTAGTCACACTATTTAAAGTAGGTTAACTGAAAAAATTGGTGTATGTATAAACCGAATATATTACATACCTACATATTATATTATAATTTATGGGTTTACTAGTTATAATCTCATTTTATCATTATATAAGTCGACGTTGTTTGATGCGATTCAAGATTACTGTGAATACCTTTATGTTGGTTGATAATGCCTAGAGATATTATCTTATTTAATAAAAAGCATTTTCATTTTGTAAATTTAAAATTAGATTTAAGTACTTAATCCTTCTCAATTTATCTGTATTAAAAAAAATAAGATTAAAACTTGTACATATAAGGATTAAACATATTGTATGTTGTCATAATGTCAAGTAGTTGTTTTTAATAAAAATTATAACGCAAGGCTATAGTTTTCTGAAAAACTAGCTGTACCTTGCGGTTTCACCCGCATCATTGGTTACTGCTCCGCTCCTATTAGTCGTAGCGTGATGTTATATAACCTATAACCTTTCTCATTAAATGGGCTATCTAACAGTGAAAGAAATTTTCAAATCGGACCAGTAGTTCCTGAGATTAGCGCGTTCAAACAAACAAACAAACTCTGCAGCTTTATAATATTACTAGCTGTGCCCCGCGGTTTCACCCGCGTTTTTCTCGTTTCCGTGGAAATACCGAGATAAAATATTGCCTATAATTGCCTCCCTCAATAAATGGACTATTGAATATTTAAACAGTTTTCATATCAGATCAGTATTTCCCAAGATTACCGCGTTCATAAATGTATTTATTATACTCTTCAAAGATCTTATACTTACAATCATCACCAAATATATTTCGAAAAAGATTATTACAGGACTTTATGTTGATAAAAAACTCTATGGCCCATAACTCATTAATAGGTACCAACTCTTAACATCTTACACACGTGATAACTTTTAAACGAAATATCCGATTGAGATGAAACAAAAAGTATTTTACTTCTACATAATTACTTTTGATAACATAATGCTTAATTTCGATAAAGATTAATATTACGATACATATTTAACATAGTTTTTTTTCTTCAGACGATTTAATAATTATTTTGAACACAGAATCGGTTATTGTGATTAAACCATGCTAGCTAGATATATGTTCTCGCGGACTTTTTTGTAGATCTTAATGGGATCTACAAACCCGTAGTACATCTTTTTGTTCTATTGTCAATAGTTTTTGCAGCGCACGCAAAAATAGGTTTTCGATTTTACACCTTGTGTTACAAAATAGCAATTTTATTACGGATCCCTAATTTTGAAATAAAAAAAACATAGCCTATAGCCTTCCTCGATAAATGGACTACCCAACACTGAAAGAATCATTCAAATCGGACCAGTAGTTCCAGAGATTAGCGCGTTCAAACAAACAAACAAACAAACAAACAAACAAACAAACTCTTCCGCTTTATAATATTAGTATAGATAAACATTGTAACCAAAAAAAAGAACAAAAAAATTTTATCCTCGTATGCAGAGGATATTTACTTCGAATAATTAAATGATATGGTTTAAAAACGTATTTAACGTCGATGTATTTTAAAATAATTTTCCTCTAGAACAAAACCTACGTAATTTTAATGGTAGGTTTACAATAAAGGTATAGTATATATTAGGCATGAAACTTAGCCACTGTAATAAATTGAAATACTTATTTCATGGAATAATTGTTACAAGAATACTTTTCTGTGATGCAAACGAGATATTTAAATTTTATTATCTCTTCTGATAAAACAAAAACATACTATTTTAATTAATCAAAATCATGCATATTTTTACAAGTAACATTAAAAATAATCCAAGAATGTGGAGTTTGGTAATAATCGCGAGTTTCGAGTGTCCCTAGGTATAAAGTTTATCTAATCTTTGAGTTCATTCGCTGTGTAAATAACTGATAACACTGTCCGTTAGGTACAGACGAGTGATTCAGTGGAAACACATTTCATTCCTTTGTACCTATTTGTTTTTTGAGTGACTTAATTGGTAAATGCATTCAGGGCATAGAGAGGAAGTTATGAAATGTCGTTGAGTTGTTAAGGAGTTACAGAAAAATATTTTTAATTCTTAAATTACTTTCTGTTCAATTATTTGCGTGATATTGTATTAAAAATTTTTTGCAAGTAAAATTTTTTTTTTTCAGTAATGCCAATTTTATAGAAAAAAAAACCAACATAATAAGAAATAATTTACTTACGAGTAAAACAATACAATACACGTCCCAAACAAAATAGGATGTTAATATTTCGGCGAAATAACAATAAAAATTTGCTTAAATTTCAAATCAGTAGATTTTTAGTAATAACTAACAGTTTTTACTAATAGATGGAAAAAGTGTTACTATTACCTTTTTTCCGTGTAGCGACTGGAATGTTCTAGAAAGCAAGCAGACGAATGTTTATCAGTCAAAAATGCTAACACAGACCGTTTACTATTCGTCTGTACGAGTAATAATCGCATTGATATGCTTTATTATGTCGTTTCAAACTGAAATAAGTTTTTTGTTTGACAAGATAAGCGGCAAATGATTCTCAAAGTTTCTTTTGTAGGTCAATTTTAACGTTTTGTTTTCTTAAAATGATGACCTACTGAGCCGTGTGTGTAAATAAGCATCAGCTTTTGTTTTTATATCGTGTACAGATTTTAATTTATTTATTTTTATGATTACCTACTACTATTTGTCAAAAAAAGTATTTTGCACGTGATGACACAATTTTCTTGCTTTGGATATTTACTTTACATGGTTAAAAGTTTTATTCTTTGGTTTTGGAATCACGACCGTCATGTAATTGCTAAACAATATGGTCCTTCTACTAATACTTTCTCTTTTTGTAAATTAAATACATCAAGTTATAGTATATATAAAACAATCTGTTGTTGGCAACGCGAATTTTAGCTGTCGATACTTTTTATAAGGTTCTTCTATTAGTAAACAATGATCAAGATCTCTTAATTAACCTTGATTATTGAACCAGAGTTGACTACATCAGATTTAATGTGACCCTATTAATTACCCAAGTTTGACTGCTTTAGGCAGACTCTAGCTCCTTAGATTACAGGATCGAAAGCAGTAATATTAATATGATGGTAGTTTTATGGCCTGAGTGGTGTAATTAACAACTGACTAAAAATATGTTCTTGCTAAAAAGTTTAGCGAGATTATGGTACCATGGAATGATATTCAATTTAAAGGCGTCACAGGCGAGTGCCTGTAAATTGATTCTTATGTTTCTACTTTATCTTGCGTCCCAAAACCCGGCATTCCCTTTTCGACGACCCATGGACCCATTATTTAGAACATGTATGTGACACGATAGCGTTTATAATAATCCTTTGTTCCAAAAATCTTTAGCGTAGAGTCGTCTCCACGCGTTCTCAGTTAAGCAATTATTTACCAGTGACGCGGCGCTCGGCCAGGGCTGCCAACCGACAGATTATATTTTTTAATGATGCCAACATTTGAATAACGCAGTATGTGCCATATGACCCCCGGGTTCGCTTGCGTTCTTATATTGCACTTACTTAGCTCTTAGTACTTACTCGATAGTATTATCGCTAACATTAATTTGTATTCAAAATTCATTAAAAAAAACATAAAAAATAAGATTCTATGTCACACGGTCTACCCATGTGCCAAATTTCATCCAAATCCGTTCAGCCGTTGGATCGTAAGGGAGTAACGAACATATAAACACACACATGCGTTCGTCGTCGTTGTGATTATATTACTCATATTTATAACTGATCTGATGATGGAACCGAGCATAGCCACAGACTAAAGTAGAGTATTTTATAGAATTAAAGATTTTTTTAAATGATACATAAACTAGTGCTTCTTGATTGCGATCCCACCTGATGGTAAGCAATGATGCAATTGGTGATGTATTAATAAACTAATATGGCGGGGCACATGGCGTTCAACCAATCAGTGCTCGAGATGCGTTCCGTTATGTAACATTTCACATTTTAACGGATTCTCTTCGATAGATTATAATCTACCGAAAAATAATGCGTTAAATTGTAAGCAGTATGTCCCGGAACACAATCATGTGATAGCTTACAATCTCGCGAGGTAGATTATAATCTAACGGTATTTACAATTTTACGCTGACATACACCCCTATTTTTTAATTAGTACAAAAAAAAATGGGGCTCTATTCGTACCCGTTACTGATAATATTTTTATAATGAAAAGAAACGAAATCCCAAAATTGTCCACGAAAAGTCATAATTTTATTGGAAAATTCATAATTGAATCATAATTATTCTGTATTCATAACAATTGCTACTAGAAAATACTACGCGCAGTGTTTTTCCATTGTTTTTCATTTTAAATACATAAATCAGTAGCCTAATTGAATGACATTTTGGGATGTAAACAAACTCTAATAACTTTGCTGTTTATGAATATTATTTATTGAGACTTTACTCAAATAATAACAAGACCTTTTCTAATAAGCCCTTTAAGTATTTGTACAAATAAAAAACCGGCCAAGTGCGAGTCGGACTCGCCCATGGAGGGTTCCGTAGCAGCAAGTAACATAATATAAAAGTTCTTGCAGTTCGTTGTAACTTTGATCGACGTTTTAATAATAGTGTATTTTTTTAGATTTATGACGTATTAAAAAAAACTACTTACTAGATCTCGTTCAAACCAATTATCGTTGGTAGTTTACATGGTAATGCACATCATATATTTTTTTTAGTTTTATCATTCTCTTATTTTAGTTACAGGGAGGGTGGACACATTTTACCACTTTGGAAGTGTCTCTCGCGTAAACTATTCAATATAGAAAAAAAATATATTAGAAATGTCAATATCATTTTTGAAGACCTATCCATAGATACCCAACACATTGGCGTTCGATGAAAAAAAAATTTTGAGTTTCATTTCTAAGTATGGGGACCCCCAAAATTCTCTTTTTCTATTTTTGTGTGAACAGAAAGACAGACAGACAGACATGACGAATCTATAAAGGTTCCGTTTTTTGCCATTTGGCTACGGAACCCTAAAAATGTGGTGCATACATGGCAAGAGGATGCCCAGGAGCGCGAAAGATGTAAGGAGTGGAGGGAGGCCTTTGCCCAGGAGCGAGACAGAACAAGCTAACAAAAAAAAAATACATTAAGATTTCAGGTGCGCCCGTCTAGAGATGTCCAATATTCATACATCGGGCAATATTCCCACTTCCCGGCAATATTGCCGCTAACGGCACATCTCGACGCCCGTCTATACTCCATCTGCTTATGAAGTTAACTAAACGTAAACAATCTTGATATGGCTTAAATCGGTTTAGATAAACCTAATTGTAAACATTTTTCATCATCATCATCATTTCAGCCAATGTGGATAGAAATCCACTGTTGGACATAGGCCTCCCCAAGTGTCGCCACAATGAACGATCCTGTGCGTCCCGCTTCCATCGGATTCCCGCAACCTCCACCAGGTCATCGGTCTACCTTGTAGGCCTTTCAACGCTGCGTTTTCCGGTACGCGGACGCCACTCCAGAACCTTTCGGCAATAAAAGGCATGATAAGATTGTTTACATTTAGTTAATTACCTAAACAAATGGAGTTCCAATCTTACACTCAAAGGTTCAGTTGAAAACTAGCGTCAGGCAACTGCCACGGTTGTCTGACAGTATGCTGAACTGAACCTATTTGGCACTACCGTGAGACACATTGTTGCTGATTGTTTTTATCTATTTTTTTAAGCTATTGCATAGCTTCTATCGCGGGCCTTGAGCGTGGAGACCGGATCCAGAAATTCCGTAACGAAAATAACCTAACACCCCCCACTCATTTGTTTTTTGAGCGTGGTGACCGATAAGAAAACAAACGAGTGAACAATCAATCAAAATTCAATTCAATGTGTGAAAGTGTAACTTCAATTAATATCAAAGAAAAAAAAAACAAAGGTAAAAAAAATACTGCATAAATAAAATAAATAAATAATTATAATTGCATAAGTTGATAAAAATGCTATGCAATAGCTTTACCGCTGCAGTCCCCGAGTGCCACACGTCTGTTTTATTTTTTTAAGTTTTATTTAAGCTATTAATTAATGTTTTAATACTTGTTATGTTCATTGTGTTCCAAATAAACATGTTTTCTTTCTTTCTTTCAATCTCAAAACTAGAAACCAACCTCGTATACATATTAATTTTTTTGTAATAATTATGAGGAAAGAGAAAGCGTTCCTTTGTCTAAACGGTTTTTACTACAAAACTGCTGTTTCCGATCGCGACGCGGTTACGTACCACTTTCATACGGTACCTTCACGCTTCACTGGGGAGGGGCCGGCAGAGACAGAAGGCACGGAGCTACACAAATATCTTGTTAAGGGTTCCGCAGGTGGCAAAAAATTACATACGAACCATAAAAATATCCGAATAATCCGAATTGAGAACCTCCTTTTTTAGAAGTTGGTTAAAAAAAAATTGTGTTTGTTTAAAACAAAAATAAAACTTTTAGTATTTTCTTCATATCTACACTAATATTATAAAGAAATAAAGTTTCTTTGTTTTTTTTTGTTTGTAGGAGGTAATCTCTGAAAGTACTGGTCCGATTGCGAAATTTTTTTCACCGATAGAAAGCTGCTTTATTTCTGAGTGCTATGTTAAAAATATTTAAATAAAAATTAAAAAATATGCTAAATACTAGCTTTACATTTGTATATTTTAAAATAGTTCTTAAAACAGTTAAAAAATATTTTAAAATATAAACATAGTTACGAAACGTAGTCCGCCGGTGTCGGGAGCAGGGTCCAAGCTACCAGTGGTTAGGGCTCCAGCCAGAGACGCGTAGTGTTGCGCCTCAAGGATTTGTCAGTAACCGCAGGGGCTCAGCAGGGTCGAAGCCTACTGGGGTTATGCGTGATGCGAAAGAGATCCCCGGGACTCTGGAACAATGGAAAAGAAGGAACAGGAGTGAATTTTAGTCCGTAAAAGTGAGACACATCATTTAGTTGGTGGTTAGTTGGTGAATTTGTAAGCGTCCGTTCACATATACAAACATGTTTATCAATTTGTTCAAAAGAGTTACTATAGTCCTCGCAAAAACCAACTGAAGGAACACTGTGGGTTTTAATCAGTAAAAGTCCCTCCCTCTCGCCTCAGAGCGAGAGAAGTCATTTAATGATAACCTATGTAAAAAAAACTAAATGTATCTTTTTTTTTATGGTGGGAAAAATCATTCATTGACATCCCCCGCTCTTGGGCGGAGCGGAAGATAGTGTCAGACTCTTACTGACTAAAAGACCCACCCCGTTCCTTCTAGCCTTCATACCGGGGCTCGAGCGCCCTTTCGGATAACCCTGGCCCCAGTAGGCTTCGACCCGGCTGGGTTCCTACTGTTGCTGACAACTCCTTGAGGCGCGCGGGAACAGTGCGCGCCGTCGACGACTTGGGCTTGGTCCGGACAGTTACCGGACGGCCGGACAGCGAGCTACCCATTGCTCACTGTCCGCAAGCCCGCGCCTACGGTGGCCGGAAATTGGAATCAGAATCCCGGCTAAATGTATCTACTCACTAAAACGTAATCAAGGGTTTTTCCTAGAGAAGGCGTCCCATCGTCTACTAATCATACTGCACTCTATATAATACATACCTGTGTAGGTATATAATGTATAATATCATCATCACACTAATAATACAAGCGAAAGTTTGTATGTATGTCTGTGTGTTTGTTACCCCTTCACGATTAAACAGCTGAACGGATCCGAATGAAACTCTTTCCACAAAAGAACATCTCAGAGACTAATCTGGAGATGTCAGCAAAACCGTAGGGGCCCAGCAGGGTCGAAGCCTACTGGGGCCATGGGTCCGCTTCTGAAAGGAAAACCCAGGGCCTTGGAACGCCCATACTCGTATATAATGATACTTTTTATCCCTGGTATGTGTTCCTTGCGTGATCGCACCAGGAATGAAGATATCCGCAGGAGAACCAAGGTCGCCGACAGCCCGAAGAATCGCCAAACTAAAGTGGCAGTGAGCAGGGCACATTGCTCGCAGAACAGATGGTCGATGGGGACGAAAGGTTCTAGAGTGGCAACCGTGCATCGGAAAACGCAGCGTTGGAAGGCGTCCCGCAAGGTGGACCGACGACCTAGTGAGAGTCGCGGGGATGCGGTGAATGCGAGACGCACAGGACCGTTCGTTGTGGCGACACTTGGGGGGAGGCATATGTACAACAGTGGACGGCTTTCGGCTGAAATGATGATAATGTGTACCTTTGGGATTATTCCCTACTTTCCCGCAGACGAAGCCACTGGCTAAAGCTAGTGACAGAACGAATTCTTCGACAGCCGATCGTTTGCCAAATGATTTTGGCAAAACTCTTCATTCACTGTCTGAAGTAATATTTTAAACATTCAACTGGACTTCATCATCATGCGTCTCACGTTTTTGACGTGGAAAATCATGAGATAACTCCCTCCACCCTCCCGCTCTGGATGGAGCGAGAGAATAGTCAGGAAAAAAAAGGCGTTTACTGACTAAAACTTACCGGCGTTCCTTCAGATACCTATTCTAAGGCCGCGGTGATTCTTTCAAATATTCCGTCGTACGGCGAGCAATGGGTAGCTCGCTGTCCGACCGTCTGGCAACCGACCAGACTGAGGTTAGGTCGTTGACGGCGCGTAGTGTTCCACGCGCGCCTCAAGTAGTTGTCAGCAACCGTAGGGACCCAGCAGGGTCGACACGAGAGATCGCCCCCACGAGGGCACGGCGATGCTCTGCCCAAACGGGGCACACCTCCACTGTGTGCTCCACCGTATCCTCCGGGCGTTCCGCACAGTGGCGACACCCGTGAGGTTGTATTAGGGTCGGCTTCCAGCCTTCTACTGAAGTACCTATTGGTGACGAGATCCCATGACTCATTGTCGGACTTTCGCTGAAAGAACTATCCTAAGTCCAGAACATGACCTATCCACGTGGCAATTTTCATCCGAATCCGTTCAGCCGCTCCAGCGTGAAAGAGTAACAAACTCTTTTCAATACTAGTGTGATATTGTGCAGAACATTGCTGGTGAGGACGCTACTCGCTTTTTTTTATTATTTGCTTTCGTGAGCCATCCGAATCGAAGTCAGCCGTATTCGTAGCTGTACTGGTGGCAAAAAAGCTATAGAAATAAACTTTTTTTTAATGATAATGATAATATTTATTTTTTTATTTAAACTTCATGTAAAGTAGTGGTACATAGGCGGACTTAATGCCACAAGGCATTCTCTACCAGTCAACCTTTGGGTTAAAAAAGACAACACTGTGGTAGGTTTGCACAATAAACAAATAGTTCAAATATAAAAATGTAAAATAAGTTATTTATAATAATAAAATACATATATATATATTTTTTTTAACATTTGAAACAACTTTTTTATTTTATTTACACTTAATAACTATAATTACAGTAAATAATTAAAAAACAGAAACGTCTAGTTGACACTTCACGTGACCCAAAGGCTGGCTTTTACCTTGGACAGAGGATAAGCATTGCCATACAACGTGGCAATGCCGCCAGTCTTTTGGGCACATTACCAGTCGACAGCGATGTGGAAGAGTTTTTTGACGCCATATTTTAGATAGTGTATTTTAGCGTAGGGTTTTATTTTTATTTATTTTGTAATTTACTGTAATACATATATATATTATTTTTTATTCATACATATATTTTACGTTGATCGTTTTTGCGCTCGCTACCGTCCTCGCTAGGTACATCAGAATAACTTGGCTGACTCAAACTCTACGCTCGTGCACAAAACTGTTTCCTTCATAATACATTCTAAATTAAAGTAGGTAATATCTCGCCTGATTTCACTGTTTTTTCTTTATTATGGATTGGCTTGCGTTTGACCACCACCTAAACGATGATGTGTTCGACGATGGAGCAAGCTTGCCTAGAAGTAACCTATTCACTCTTGACTTAAAGACCTCTAAGTTGTAGCTATCAGGAAACACAGACTCCGGCAGGGAATTCCACTCCTTGGCTGTACGCACTTTCATAATATGTGCAATTTAGCATCACTTTTTTTGGACTGACAGACATTTGATTATTCAAAAGTGCCTTCAAATGGTCTATTTGAAATAAATGCTTTTCATTTGATTTTGTATCAACTGCCTTCTTCCAGCGACTTCGCCCGCAAGAACTATGGCTTCTTCATACAAACTTTGTATCCACGTTTCATCCCCTTATCGGGTGAAATTTGGAAAATCCACTCTTAGTGCACGACTACGTCATAAAGGGAACTTTAGTGCAAAATTTCACGCTCCTAGCACAAAATAGATAGGTACAGAAGTCAATCTACATACAAAGCACGCTCTCACAACGCACACATAGACACCGCTCACGGACACGATGTCTCGGTCGCGTCTCGGACCACTCGTCGAACAGTTCCGGCTCAAACGCTCATTAATCTAGAACTACATTAGACCGACGCACACGTGTAACACGCCTGATTTGTACGTAGAACAACGTCGCGTGGCGTGGATCTAGTGTAGCTCTACAAGTCTAGTTTCCATATAAAATGTGTGGAGACCGACGCGCCCAGATCGGCGTGTGTGGCACACGTGTGCTCAGTGTAGTTCTAGCTTTAGTGTGCGTCCACCGAGCGTAGGTATAAAAAGTGAAGTACATACATGAGATTGTCTTCGGTACTTATTTTGTGTTACAACTGTCTTCAGTACATGAACTTCTAAGCGTGATCGTATCTAATATGTACTCTATATGTAAAATTTTGCAAATAGAAAATTGCATGTATATATCAGCTAGAATCGTGGCAGTGGGCAGTACACATTGCTCGCAGGCCTGAGGGTAGATGAGGACGAAAGGTCCTGGAGTGGCGACCGCGTACCGGAAATTGCAGCAGCATTGGAAGGCCTCTTACAAAGTGGACCGATAACTTGGTGAAGGTCGCGAGACGTACAGGACCGTACGTTGTGGCGACTCTTGGGAGAGGCCTTTACCGAGCAGTGGACTTTCGTCTGAAACTGTTATGATGATTACACATATTTCTACTTTACCTTTTTTTTTTGGTGGGAAAAAATCATGCAATGACATCCCCCGTTCTTGGGCGGAGCGGGAGATAGTGTCAGACTCTTACTGACTAAAAGACCCACCCCGTTCCTTCTAGCCTTCATACCGGGGCTCGAGCGCCCTTTCGGATAACCCTGGCCCCAGTAGGCTTCGACCCGGCTGGGTCCCTGCTATGTCTACTTTACTAAAAAACTTTAAGCAGAAACACGCGAACAAACAATAAAACATAAAAATATGTCAATAAGTCAAAGTAAGCGGTATGTAAGAGTAATACATTATGTATTGATGTCAAGGTAGTGATGCGCCGCGGCGTCGCTTGTACGTTGCTGTCCACTCGGACTAATTGAAGATGGTTTTAAATGTGCTGTACTAGCTTCTAACTCCTGTCTTTGTTCCCGTGGTGTGTCCTGCACGATGTATCGTCAGAAAACGTGAATCTAGGGTCGAAGCCTACTGGGGATATGTAACGAAGTCAAAGAAGGAACAGGAGTGGGTTTTTAGTCAGTAAAAATCTGACACCCGTTTGGCCCAAGGGCGGGAGATGTCATTAGTTGATTTTCCCACCCTATAAAAACTCTCTCCAGTCTTTAACTGATTAAAACACAAGCGTGATCCTTCAGCTGCTCTTTACGTTCCTACAGCCCTAACTTACCAAGTCCCTTGAGCGCCTACTTATCCAGGTTTTACCGTATATACTAAAATCAGTACATAATTAAACAGCTCATATCTTATTTATTTTCTGTGAGCTTACGTAGCTAATAATGTTGTTTTCAATCCACTCACTACATTGACGTGATTTAGAAGGAGCCAACTCATGGCCCCAGAAGGCCTCGACCCTGCTGAGCTCTCCTTGAGGCGCGCGTGCAATACTACACGCCGTCGACGACTTCGGCTCTGTCCGGACTAGTGTTGCCAGGCGTCCCGATTTGCGCGGGACGTCCCGATTTTTAGGGGTTCCGATTCGCACCTGACCGGGACGCTAAATGTCCCGATAAATCAAAAACCCTGAAACTCAAAGAGCGATTAAAGAAGTCTGGGTTTTATTCAGTAAAATTTTCACACGCCCTGTCGTTCCATCCCAGAGGGGAAGAAGTCATTGGATGATTTCCCATCTAAAAACACATTTATTAAAAAAAAAATTGTCCCGATCTAAAACCCTAAATCCCGATTTGTTTTACCATCTGTCCCAATTTTTATCTAAACCGACCTGGCAACACTAGTCCGGACGGTTACCGGACGTCCAGACGGCGAGCTCCCGATTACTCGCCGTCCCACCGCCACCTGAAAATTGGGATTGGGATCCCGGCGGCTAAGACGTGAGGGCTGTTCACACGTGCAGCCGACTCCTTCAGCATTACTGCTTCGCGTGTGGAGGCGGCCGTCTGTCATTTCTCCTCGTTCCTGAGTTGAGGTTTCTTTTTTGACTGGCCTGTTGGTCTAGTGGTTAGTGACCCTGACTGTTATGCCGGAGGTCGTATGTTCGATTCCCACCCAGGACAAATGTTTGTGTGATGAGCACGATCATTTGTTCTGTATCTGAGTGTAATTTGTCTATATTATGTATGTATTTAGAAATATATAAGTATGTTTATCAGTTGTCTAGTACTCATAGCACCAGCTCTACTTAGCTTGGGACTAGATGGCGTTGTGTGATAGTTGTGGAATATTATTATTATACGGACCTCCTCATCATCCCCTTAGAGCGTTAATTTTAAGAAATCCTCTCTCAGTGCTCGTCTAAGTCATAAAAGGACACCTCGTGCAGCATTTTACGCTCCGCGTAGTTTCGGCTGTGCGTTGATATGTCAGATTGTCAGTCAGTCAGTTTCTTTCCGCACCGGGCCTTGGTTGAGGCCATGGTCCGGAGCGAGGAGGAGTGGCAGGCGGTCGCCGACTTCTGCGAAGCAGTAATGCTCGCAAAGGAGGAGGCCGAACGCATCAGGCAACGGCGTTATCGCCGCCGCCGGGATTCTGATCCCGATTTCCGGCCACCGTAGGCGCGGGCTTGCGGACAGTGAGCAATGGGTAGCTCACTGTCCGGTAACTGTCCAGACCAAGCCCAAGTCATCGACGGCGCGCACTGTTCCCGCGCGCCTCAAGGAGTTGTCAGCAACAGCAGGGACCCAGCCGGGTCGAAGCCTACTGGGGCCAGGGTTATCCGAAAGGGCGCTCGAGCCCCGGTATGAAGGCTAGAAGGAACGGGGTGGGTCTTTTAGTCAGTAAGAGTCTGACACTATCGCCCGCTCCGCCCAAGAGCGGGGGATGTCAATGCATGATTTTTTTCCCACCATAAAAAAAAGTCAGTCTGTCTCTCCTTTTAAATAAATAGATAGATAGATTAGTATAGATACGACAGAGTTCAATGTCCTTTTAAATAACGTTAGGATATCTAGATTATATCAATATTTGCTTTTTTTAAGGCCATAGTCCTATTAAGAGTTTTGCTACATTTATTATGCGTTTGATGGCCTAAGTCTGGAACTGTGCTCTTGTTTTTAGGTTAGATGTAACTATTTGTACACACAGGTACAATATTAAGATGATACGAAAAAAAAATGGGCAAGTTCAAGTCTGATTCGCGCCTTGAGGGTTCGGTACAAACTTAACTATACCCCGTTAAATTTTGATCGTTTTAATCCCGTGGACGGCCGATCTGGTACATGAAACACTATCGATTTGTAAAGATAAAATTAAAAAATAAAGTACCTTTTACCTACAGGTCATTGAACTCGCTCAGTTGACGTTTTCTTAAAGAAATTAATTTCGTACATGTGTAAATTAATACGAGTTTTTAAAAAAAGGTACTTTATTTTTTAATTTTATCTTTACAAATCGATAGTGTTTCATGTACCGGATCGACCCTCCACGGGATTAAAACGATCAAAATTTAACGGTGTATAAAGAGTTCAATTCCTGATTGGAGTCTCGATGGTTTTTTACAAAACGCAAAAAAAAATTGTGTTGTAACAACAATTTTTTTGTTTTCAGATTTATACTATGCTTCTGTGATTCTGTTATAAGACCTTGATTAATGCAAACTTTAGGATTCTGGGTCATAGAGAAGTACTCTAGAATTTTGGTTCCCTTGAGCGTCGAAATATAAGTTCTTTTTGTATTATAAACGAACATTTTTTTTTTTTTGCCGAAGTTTTTCACAGCTCCAAGGGACTGCAGACCTAAGCATATTGTTTTAATTCGACTAATGTTGTATATGGCGATTGTATCATGCTTACCATCAGGTGGGATCGCAGTCAAGCACTAGTTTATATAGAAAACATACTTGCTTAATATAATTTGAAATTCTCAAAAAATATTTACAAAATTCATGCGAGTGCCTTCCCTACATAGCGTATCGGAAACATTATGACGTAACGTATTCGACTGTCAGTAGAATATCAACCTTATGTCTACGAGATAAGGTTTATATTTGAGTGAGTGTGTCGTCAATGTAGTAGTGCCGTAAAATTATTGGGCATGTGTGTGTATATTAAACATGGAGAGCTGAGCGGAATAGCGTTGCAACTCGGTTTGTTGCTTTGGTACTTATTTTATGGTATTGTTTTTTAAATGTTTTTTTTTTTTGTAAGAAGGTTTATTGTTATATAATTGCGTCGTAGTTTTAGGGGTGAAATTGAATAGGCAAGTAACAGGTAGTTTTTTAAAAGTATGTACTTAACTTTTCTTTTTTTATGAGCAATTGTAAATAAAACATATCATAAACATAAACTAGGTACTATAAAACTGAGAAAACAAGAGTAGAAATTTAAAGTACGTAAATGATTCTATTATTCTTATTTTTAAATAAATATGAACACAATAGATTATGTTAATAGAACAGGAATTCCGTAACAATAACATTAAGCTGATTTATGATTTATTTAAGTGTACAACAATCTATTTCTATAAGTGGCTCTGACTCATATAAAGAGTATTTATTAATAAAGTAATATTCACACGAGCGATTAACGTGCTTACATACTTTTTTAGGATCCCGTACCCAAATGGTAAAACGAAACCTTTTATTAAGACAATAGAAATTTTCACAGATTTTGTATTTCTGTTGCCGCTATAATACAAATAAAATAAATATTTAAGTTGGGCTTCTAGCAACCAACTTGGTTTTTTTGCTGGTTTTTGCTACAGACGGTTTTTTGTATGATAATCATGAAATCAATATCCAAATTCTTTTTGTTACTATAATTTGAAATTTTGAACACAAAACACGAGTAAGTGTAATTAGATTTATTCTTGTTATTCCTCTCTATGAAAAAAATACTCTTTATCTCTAGAAATAGTTTTTTGGGTACAATTCCCAAAAGCCAAAAGTTGCCTGATAAAGAATTCCTTGTAACATAAAGTCCACTTTAATTACCATAGATATAGTTTAAATAAACAAACAAGTATCTAAACAGATTTTTATCAAATGATAAACAGCAACATAATCTATATAAATAATAATAATATGTTATTATCTATCGCCATCGCAGTTACAACGCTTGTCGAGTCAGGCGCATAAATATCAATGTACAATCGGGGTAATTTCTCCACTCTGCTATATGTTTCGACGCAGGGTTCGCTCGCGTTTCTAATGATTATTTGGAAATTATATTATTGTTATTTGACTTGTATGTCTTAATTGGGAATTGGAAAGAAGTGGCTCAAAACCGGGAACATTTGACAGATTGAGGTCATTGACTTTCCTATTCCATTGTAGAATACATTTTTATCCTGAAAGCATGTTCCCTCGGGACAGTTTTCTACTTTTATACAGGCGCGGTCGCTGGAAGCAGCTAGTGTACTAACACAGAACAGATAAAAGGAGCAGGCGAGCCACAAACTAGGACAATGCTCATAGTTCAACTACCAATAGCAAACTTGCGATCTAAGTGTGCGTCTGTTGCGTAATGCGCGTTCGTTTTGGTTTATTGCCTGTAGTGGAGTTAAAGGGTGGGAGACAAGCGGCGACACTAGTACAAATCGGAAAGTATTTCCATTCTAACCTCCTCGGAAAATCATCCAATGACGTCCCCCGCTCTTGGGCGGAGCGGGAGATAGTGTCAGACTTTTACTGACTAAAAACCCAGTCTTGTTCCTTCGTTGCCTTTCGTACCGGGTCTGAGCTATCTTTCGAACTAACCCTGGCCCCAGTAGGCTAGACGCCTTACTTTAGATTGCTTTTAACGTAATTAATTAGAGACACAATAGAAAGATAATGATGAGGAACCAAACCGGCGTTTGGTGTAATGATTGAATTAAGTTAAGCACATTATTGTTAAATAATTAATTGATTAATAACTTCGGCCGTGTATCTCGTCATCGTAGTGCAGGGCAAAGTTGAAGGCACCAGGCCACGTGGTCGGCCACGGCCCCAGTAGGCTTCGACCCGGCTGGGTCCCTGCTGTTGCTGACAACTCCTTGAGACGCGCGGGAACAGTGCGCGCCGTCGACGACTTGGGCTTGGTCCGGACAGTTACCGGACGGACAGACAGCGAGCTACCCATTGCTCACCGTCCGCAAGCCCGCGCCTACGGTGGCCGGAAATCAGGATCAGAATCCCGGCGGCGGCGATGATACCTATTTTGTGGCTGGGGCGTGAGGAAGGCCTTACAATTACTAGTTTGGTAATCGATAAGCTGCAGTCCACGACGAATGGCTCCGTATTATCAAGGTCATCACTCATCATGGTTCACAATGATGACCAGGTTCTGGCAAGAGTGAGCCGACTGAGAAGAAGAGTACAACCACGGTGTATTTAAAGAACGACCCTGTTTTAAACTCTGATTCATCTATTTATTTATAACACTACATTTTCAGTTCTTCACAAAGATCTTATAGTAATCAACGCGGACTAGAATAGATTGTGCTAGGAAAAATATAAGTCTGCTAGGACGTAGTGGGGGTTAACCGACTTCTAAATAAGAGGAGGTTCTCAATTCGTAGGATTCTTTTGTTTTTTACTAGTTTTTGCCTGCCGCGTAAGTACATAAAATAGCCTATTTCACTCAGGAATAATGCAGCTTTCTATCGCTGGAAAAATTTTAGTTACCGGACGAGTACTTTTAGAGATTGTCTCACTACAAACATAAAAACAAAAAAAAACTTTACCTCTTTGTAACATAATATGTAATAAGTAAAGTATAATAGCATAGTATCTATATATATATTGTTACAAATGGAAACACGAGATGACTTTTATAAAAAGGTTTTATTGACTTTCGGCCAAACAAATTACAATTATAGAGAAAAAGGCAAACATAATAAAATATTAGAAATAATGACGATCGCTAACTATTCGGGCAGAGCTTCCGCACACCGTGATTCCCGCCAAAAAAAGATAGACAAGACCCGCCAGCCGCCTTCCGTATGTAGGGCGTCGTGGTAATCTATGGTCGTAGTGTTGCTACTCCTAAACTAAATTTTCTTCTCTAAAACGGCCTCTCCTGACGGGGCTGCGTGCTCGAAGCCCTCAGCAGGAACTCGAAGATGGTCCAGCAACACCCTGCGCGTCTAACGGCTGTTCGGTGTCATCATCATTGGTCTCTGTGAAGACACACACATTCTAAGAGACTTACTCATTTACATCGTTTATCAACAGTTGGTCTAAGTTCTTAAAGAGCATAGAAGCGTCAGATTATGTACCAAGTAGCCAAACAAGCGTTATACACAAACGCTACACACAAGCGTTTCAAACACATAGGCTTTACACAGGTCTGTTCCCACACACCCGAATACCTTGCACATAACCTAGTGCACACAGGATTTACATCAGTCTCTAGCAGGTCACCCCAGATACCTATTAAGGGCTGGATTTACACAGGTCTGTTGCCGGTTGCGCCACCGACTCACCCCAGAAACCACCCGTCAACTGGATTTACACAGGTCTGTTGCCGGTCATTACCGACTCACCCCAGAAACCATCAGTGTCATGGTCACCCCAATACCATGGCGCACAGGATTTACATGGGTCTGTTCCACTGAATACATCACACAAAACAACATAGTCAAACTCAATAACTACGGGCTTGTTTAGTACATAATCTAACTCAACAATAGGGAATAGACTGTAGGTATATAAGCTAACAAAGCAAACATAACAGCAATTGTACCAAAAGTACCTTCAAAAAATGCAGCACAAGTTTCGGGTGTCCATTCACCCTTCCATAAAACCATGTATGCAGCAGCTGCCTGACTAGTCTTTCCATAAGATCCGGCTAACAATTTGACCTCATATCTATCATTAGGGAGGAGCTTAGTCACTTTATAAGGGCCTCTCATACCGCTTTCCAACTTTTCGGTGCTTTGAGAGCTCTTAATCACATAAACTAAATCATTAACTTGAAACCTTATAGGCGGACTTGTTTGACATTACTTGGTCGCGGTGATTTAACTAATGCATCAATTTTATAATTGCTCGGTCTAACCTGACCATCTCTTATAATCCTACCTAAGTATTCTACTTCATTACCAACAAAAGTACATTTCTTTAAATTTATTGAAAAACCTGCTTCAGTTAGTGTTTTTATGACCGAATCTAATAAAACGAGGTTTTCATCAATCTCTTCTCTGATCAAAATCAGAGACAAAATATCGGTTGGATCTGACCTGAGCACAGCTGATAGCGGTCAAAAGACGCTCTGCAGCGATCGTCACCGCGTCTTCGGACTGCGTTGATCCCACGTTGCTAGTGTGTGGAGTAAGCGACGGCGTCCCCAATGGCGCGGACACGAGCTCACGCAGCGGTGTGGGCGCCCCAAGCACTGATGCCGATGTTGTCGTGTTGGGCAGCTCAGCGCCGCGCTTAGCGCCAGCGCTAGTCGTTGCAATGGCTTGCGTCTCCACAGACGCACGGGACTGGTCCTCCAACACGCGCAGCCTCATCATGATCTCCTCCATTGGATTGGGCGATGGAGATTGCTCACGGCATTTTCATTTACTGTGTTGGTCGGAAGAAGACATCGCACAGACAGACTCCGCCCGAATATTGAATAACCAGACCACGAGTTGCAAAAATAAATTCCCTTTATAAAACCAGATGTAGACTTTCAGCGGCTTTTCAGCCTCGAATCCCACTTCTGATGTTACAAATGGAAACACGAGATGACTTTTATAAAAAGGTTTTATTGACTTTCGGCCAAACAAATTACAATTATAGAGAAAAAGGCAAACATAATAAAATATTAGAAATAATGACGATCGCTAACTATTCGGGCAGAGCTTCCGCACACCGTGATTCCCGCCAAAAAAAGATAGACAAGACCCGCCAGCCGCCTTCCGTATGTAGGGCGTCGTGGTAATCTATGGTCGTAGTGTTGCTACTCCTAAACTAAATTTTCTTCTCTAAAAATATATATATATAAAAATCAATGCCACTTTTTGTTGTAATTTTATAACTCAAGAACGGGCTCACCCAACCTCAACCAAATGTTTAGGCTTTGTTCGGACTATTTAGTAGATGGTTTACGTAGGGTAGAGTAGGGTATAGTAGGGTGGAGTAGGGAAGAGCGGGAGCGAAGCCGCGCGAGCAAATGCTAGTAGAAGTATAGAAAGTATGTTCCTCGTCTACACGACGACCCCTGCATCAAGAAATGTCAGCAAAATCGTAGGCCCAGCAGGGCCGAGGGCTACAGGTACCACAGGTTGGCTTGTGAAACCTACCTAGCGTTCCAGGACCACGCCTGGACCGCTAGGCAAAGAAAGAACATTTTAAAAGTATGCCACGCCCTCCCTCCGCTCTAGAGCGAGAGAAGTAATTTTATAAATTCCCACATAAAAAAAAAATGTATGGTAAGTAATCTCTTAGATATTCCTTGTCAAAACCATTAGTATGTTATTAAGTAAAGCAGGTCGAGTGAGTGGGATCCTCATCTAAAAATAGTCGTACCCTCCCGCCGTTGTCTCCGCAACCGGTAATACCTACACAAACGAATCTACGTACTTACACTTATATGTATATTCGAATTTATTATATGTATACTAGCTCTTGCCCGCAGCTTCACCTGCGTTCATAGATTTATAAGCCTATATCATTCAGGAATAAGGCAGGTTTCTATCGGTGAAAAAAATTTTACAATCGGACCAGTACTTAAAACACTGGGCAAGTGCGAGTCGGACTCGCGCACTTAGGGTTCCTTGCAAACTACAATTCCCGAATGGAGTCTCGAAGATTTTTCCTAATTGTATTTTTTCTTTGTGATATAGGTAACAACTTACTGGTTTCAGATATTTCTTATATCTGTGCTATAAGACCTTGCTTTGTGCCAAATTTCAGGATTCTGGATCAACAGGAAGTACCCTATGAATCTCGATCTTGGAGAGTATCAAAATATACGTTTTTAGGGTTCCGTAGTCAACTAGGAACCCTTATAGTTTCGCCATGTCTGTCTGTCCGTCTGTCCGTCCTCGCTTAACCTCTGGGACCGTTAGCACTAGAAAAATGAAATTTGTTACCAATATGTATATCAATCACGCCGACAAAGTGGTAAAATAAAAATTGGAAAAAAAAAATGTTTTATTAGGGTAGCCCCCCTATATGTAAAGAAGGAAGTATTTTTTTTTTAATTTGAACCCTAACGTGTGATATATTGTTGGATAGGTATTAAAAATTAATAAGGGTTTCGAAAGAACAGTTTTTGTACAAAAAAGACAAAAGGGTTCTACAAAATAATTTCTGGACTAAGTTTGTAGTATAATCGTATATGTAAGCATTTTATTAACCTCATAAGTGGGTACACTTATTGTGACGGACGGGAAACTACGGAACCCTACACTGAGCGTGGCCCGACACGCTCTTGGCCAGTTTTTTCCTTTTGAGGTACAGAACCCTAAAAATACTGTGCACCCTACATTTACAGTGAACATAGTATTATGATGATTAAAACTGCCTCCTTAGTACCTATGTTAGTAGTTTTATAGTTGAAACAGCCGCGCTTGTAGCACACGGCAAGCTGGGATATCACAAGCTATACCGAAGCTATATGATTACTAATAAACTAGTGCGCCTCGCCGTCAACGATTGAATCACTGCTTACCATCAGGTGGGATTGCAGTCAAGCACTGGATTATATCAATTAAAAAAAATCTAGCGACACGCCGCAGTTTCGCATATTACTTATAATACATACATATTCAACCATTTAATGTTCCCACTGCTGGGACTCAGGCCTCCTCTCTAGGAGAGGGAATGGGCCGTAATCCACCGCGAAGGCCCAGTGCGGTTTGGTGGTGGTTGCGAATTCCATGCTGTTATCAACAATTGACAGTAAATTCATGAGAAAGATTTAGGAGGGGTATAAATATACCTAATACATGCTTATTATAGTAGAGAAAAATGGTTAATTGAAATGATATATATAAACAATCGCAAAAGGTGCAATGTTGAAGTGAGCATTGGAAGCCTAGCGGTAACGGCCCCGACTTACGAGTCAAACCCAGCCAGGCGCATTACTTAGTCTAATTTATTTCATCACCACTGCTCTCAAAACGGTGAAAGAAAACATCGTGAGGAAACCGGCATGTCCTAGAACCAAAAATTCCAAGACATGTGACATGCACCGACCCGCACTGGGCCCGCGTGGTGGATTACGGCCTAGAGAGGAGGCCTGAGTCCCAGCAGTGGGAACATTAAAAGGCTGATTACGCTTATGCTAGGGGCGAAGCCGCGGGCTGAAGCTAGAGTTAAAATATACAGACAAGTTGAGCATGGTTCGTGATTAGAATGATATTCTGTGGCCTTTACCATGGTCATAGGGAGGCCTCAACCTTTGAACTCGGTAGGATCTTACAAATTAACATTCAGTTAGAGAAAATCTTATAATTTATAAGTTTTTTTTTTATTTTGCTAGCTTTTTATTTACATCAGAAATAAAAAGAAAAACATCAAAAAAATCTAGTATAAAAAATGAATTTAATAAGTTTTTCATAAATGTCAAAAATATGTAGGTTTGAAAAACGGCTCTATACTTGATGTTATACTTCTTTTTGAGGATATTTTGACACATTGATTTAGGTGTCCGGTAACTGTCCGGACTGAGCCAAAGTCCAAACTGGCCAGATCGATTTAAACGTTAAAGTTTGATGATAATTTTGTCAATTCCTATTTTCTTGGTCACGCCATCACGTGTGAACGGCTGGACCGATTACGCTAATTCTTTTTTTGTTGTGTTCGTTATTGTGAGGAGAAGGTTCTTTTGGAAAATAAAATGAAAATTAAGGTAGAGTAGAGTAGGGTAGTGTAGGATAGATTTAGGTTAAGTTAGGGTTAGGGTTCAATAGGATGGAGCAGGGAAGAGCGGGAGCAAGCCGCGCGGGCAAAAGCTAGTTATATTATAACACCTACGTCAATGGCCAAACGAGGATTGACATCTCATCAAATGTTAAGGCGTATTGTCCCTTGAACCATCTGACCGAAATTATGTGAACGCAACTCTCGCACTCGCCTAGGCGGCAGTACGCAAACCTGTGCATTTATTTGCGGCCAGCAGTGCCCGGAAAGCGCTTTAAATCCATTTTCTCTGCGAGATATTGATTAATTTACATATGCAATGTTCACTTTGAAGAATATTTAACCACCAATTTTTATGTGTAAAAATGATTCTAAAGGTCCAAGCCGTTTCGAAGGAGTAGGGAAAAGTAGCGAAAAGTTGCGAAATTGCTAAAAATTTTTTTTGACAAAAGTATTAATTGCACGAAAAAATCAAATGTTGATATTATTGTCCATGAATCTATAATAAACATATATTTTTTTCAAACCAATTGACCTAGCCGTTACGGAGGAGTAGGCCCCAGAATATCACTGTTTTATGGCATTTTTCGGGCGCTTGGCCCTTAACGTTTGAACGATCTGGCCCGTTTTAGGTGGCCATATCTTGACGTGGTCAATTCTAACATCTGGCCACGACAGTATAATGTAGAGTGTACACCGTCTAGAGCTATATCTCGCTGTGTGTGTGCTCCAGGCTCGTGTACCACATACGCGTCGCTAGCCTCATTGATAAGGTTTTATATTCGAGCTGATAACGCACCGGTCGGGCATGTCTCCAACTTGTGTGGTTATTGTTCTATGTTACTTGAGGACCCGTTGGATTAGACTCAAACATTCGGTACCTCGTATTTGATCGCTTTATAATATTACTAGCGGACCCGACAGACGTTGTCCTGTCTACACGTCTTTAATTTGAAAATTTCATAACAAAACTTTTTTTTAATTTGATCGCAGCGCCAACTGTCGGGACCGACTAAAATTAAAATTCGAATATTATTTAAAATTTGACACTGCGATGGTAGCGCCGTCTGTCGGATCCAATGTAAAACATTCCAAAATCAACAACTACTAATAAATTAAAAATTAATTAAAAAAACATTGTCCAGCGGACAAAATTGTGAATCTAAACCATTCCCAGATCCCCTTGAACGCACACAAAAAATTTCATCAAAATCGGTCCAGTCGTTTGAGAGAAGTTCAGTGACATACACACTCACAGAAGAATTATATATATAAAGATAAGATACTTAGTAATTGACACACCGTTCTGGGCGCTTCGGTCTCCATACATTTTATATGGAAACTAGACTTGTGGAGCTACTGATCGACGCCACGCGACGGTCAAATCTGCACGCTTAGCCAAGTTGTTATTCTGCAATCGTTAACGCTGTCGAAAAGCGATAAAACGTATGGGAATGACGTCATCTCAACGTAAAGTCGCGTGGTCAGAACAAACGAATAGACGATTCGTAGCCAAGTTCACATCGTTCAAAATCGTTTCTACAATGTTTAACGCTACATCCTTTGTTATACAAACGCTACATTGTAGAACGAGCGGCCGACTCAGGCGCGTCAACATGGCTACCAACTTATCGTTTTCTACAATTGCTGTCACCGAGGCGTTACCGATTAGAGAACGGAATTCGATACAAACTGGTTGTAACTTGGCTAGGGGGGCAGGTGTTGTTTTGAGCTTGTTGCATTATTGTTCATTGGAATAACGCTAGGTATACAGCGTCACCATCATTTCAGCCGGACTGTACGTCCTTCGGCTCTGTTGGACATAGGTCTCCTCTAAGTGTCGCCTTAACTACTGGTCCGTTGCGTCTGGTATCCATCGATTCCCATTAGGTCATCGGTCTACCTTCTAAGAGGCCCTCCAAGGCAGCGTCTTACGGTACGTGATCGCCACTCCGGAACCTTTCGTCCCCATCGACCACCTGCTCTGCGTGCAATGTGCCCTGCCCATTGCTACTTAAGTTCGGCGATACTTCGAGCTATGCCGGTAACCTTGGTCTTCCTGATGATATCTTTCACTCAAGGAAACTCCGAGCATAGCCCTTTCCATCGCCCTTGGGGTGACTTTGAGTCTCCTTATGAGGCCCATTGTAAGCGACGATAAAATTATCATCATTAAATTAAATGAAAAGGGTTTTCAGCCAAAACTGCAACGCAACAATGCGTATTATAATATATGCATCCTTTTATATAATGTATGCATATGAGTTTATTAGTAATAATATGCTCGTTGATATTCCGTATGCGCTCGTGCGGGGGTCATTGATCAAGCTCACTGTTTGGGGGACAGCAGAGATACTGAATAAATCACTTTAGTCAAAACTGAGGCACTTCTAGCGTAGTCGGCCTTTTTAATGTTCCCACTGCTGGGACTCAGGCCTGGCCAAGCCAAGTGCAAGTTGGACTCGCGAACGAAGGCTTCCTTACGAGTATTCAACATTAGACACTATATAAAATCACGCTGTTGTATGGGTGCCCCCTTAAGTACTTATTTTAGGGGGGATAGAGTCGTCACGTGGCATATGGCATAGCATAGTTGGCCGAAGAAAAGATGGATGAGTTAATGATAGCCTGACGGGTGACAGGACAGAATGGAAGAAAAAAACATGTTACGCCGACCACAAGTAATATGGGATAAGGGCAGCAAGGAGAAGTAGTCGGCCTTATAATGTTCCCACTGTTTAGACTCAGGCCTCCTCTCTAGGAGAGGAAATGTGCCGTAATCCACCACGCGGGCCCAGTGCGAGTTGGTGAATGTCACATGTCTTTGAATTGTTCGTTCTAGGACATGCCGGTTTCCTTACGACGTTTTCCTTTACCGGTTTGAGAGCAGCGGTGATGAAATAAATTACACAAAGTAACGTGCCTGGCTGGGTTTGAACCCGTCACCGAAAACTCGTAAATCTGGGCCGTTACCACTCGACCACCACTGCTCACTGAGGCCCTTCTACGAGCTCTTAATGTGATCCATATGACGACCTAAACTGAAACGTAAAAGGTAAGCTATTAAATGTGTATTTATTTATTTATTAATAAGGCACACCAACAATTTGTTCACAAAATAAAATTCTAAATTCAGAGTGGTAATGTGGTAATAGTTCCGTGTAAACAATTCAATTAAATAAAGGCATGCACATCATTCACAGTGGTCGATTAAAATTACAAAATCACATATTTTAAATAAATTAAATGAAAAGACATGCATCGATTGCATTAATTACATTAAAAATAACAATAATTTAGATGTAACAAATAAAAAGAAAAATTGATTAAAAGAAGATCGAATCAAAAACAAAAATAAATAAATTATAATGATAATACTACTATTACCATTAATTAATTAATAATCATCAAATAACAAATATTCATCCAAATAAATATGAAATAAAATAAAATAATGTCCTGTGTGTAGGCTCCATCCCTCTTGACATTTAAAGACGGCATGGTAAAATATTAAGCAGAAACGGTGAAAGTACCTACATATTTCAGTTTGTATAATTTTTTAAGGTTAGAATTCATACAATAACTTCTCCCGGTCAGGGTGGAGCGAGAGGAAGTGTCAAAATGTAACCAACTAAAACCAACCCGTGTTCTATAATAATCTTTTTTAAAATACTAGCTTTTGCCCGCAGCTTCGCCCGCGTACATAAAATATAGACTGTGTCACTCGAGAATAAATCAGCTTTCGATTTATGAAAAATTTTTAGCAATCGGACCAGTACTTTCATTACCTCCTACAAACAAAAAAATAAACTTTACCTCTTTATTGTATTAAGTGTAGATGACATAGGTTACGAGTATATATTTACTACTATCATGCGAGCGAAGTCGCTGGCACTACAAGTAGACAGTAAAACAACGAACAGAAACCAGTCTAATTTATAAAACGACAATTAGTTTATGAATCCCCCTCTAATTTTTCAAATAATCGATGACTTGTCCACAAAAAACATCGATTGACATTAATGAAATAATAAAATAAATAAAAATAAAATACTCAACAGCCAGCTACTTACGTAAACGCTACTTTAAACCCTTCGCGAGTGTGCGAGCGGGATACAAGATGTTCTAGAAAAGTAGTGGAGACGAAAGATGTTTGTTAGTTGTTGAGAATTTTTGTGAAAGTTATTTGGTTGTTTATTGCCGTATTACAAGAAAAAATACTGTGATAATATAACTACTCGTATTATTATTCATAAGTTTTTATTTTTCACAGCTGATTTGATATTGTTCAATGAATAAATGGGTGGCGCATTTAATATTATATGTTGTATTCCGAAAACCACTCAAGCTTATGATTTTTTTTTTTTTGTAGTCGTTGAAAAACAACTATAAAATCTGTTTTTTATATTACTGATAGGCTCGCGTTTAGCCACTAGGTATTTCACTTGATGGTAAGAGATGATGTGGCCGACGATGGAGCACGCTTACCTAGAAGGAATTTCACTCTTGACTTAAAGACCCCTAGGTTGTAGCTATCAGGAAATACAAATCAATTATCAGTTACAATTAAAACTGTTATCCACAAAAACAAAAGATAATAAAAAAAAACAGCACTAAGTCGACTCCATTGAGCATTTGTTCTAGCAGTGAAAAAATATCGGGCGCATACTTGCTGCGGCGTCAGGGCTGCCCCGCGGGCGATATTATTGTTATTACTTTTTATTTTTTCAAATTTTATCTAAATTACTTATTTTGGCTTGAAAAAAGTAAATATAACTCATGGAGAAAAGATAATATTAACTATTGAGTAAATACGAAGGAACAAAAATCTGCTTATTTTTAAGATTTTTTTTCGGTCAAACTTTCATCTCTGAACCCTGTTTCTGGTGTCAGTAGGCTACATTTGTTTTATATATTGATTTGTATAATATATTTTTTAAGGAATATTTAAAAATGTAATAAATATGTTAAAATGGACAATAAAGGAAATAATAATTATACCTATTCAAACATTTAAACGGTATATAAATACTATGAATAAACTAATACATTATTTTATACCAGGCTACCATAGAGTTATAGTAAAAATAAGAATATATAAACATACAACAAACGTAAGTACAAACTAGCTTTTACAATATCAGCGTGATAAGTTGATAACATATCAGTTAATTCGATTAATAAATAATATATTCTAGACATTTTCAATTGATTCAAAGTAGCTAAAGTATTAAGGTGCACCGCTGACCTAGTGAAGGTTGCGGGATCCGATGGATGCAAGACGCACTGGACCGGTCGTTGTGGCGACGCTTGGGGGCCTATGTCCAACAGTGGACGGGTTTCCGCTGAAATGATAATGAAATTATTATTAGTAAAGGCGCATTACTTTGTGTAATTTATTTCATCACCACTACTCTCAATACGGTGAAAGAAAACATCGTGACCGGCTTGTTCTAGGAACAAAATTTCGAAGACATGTACACCAACCCGCACTGGGCCCGCGTGGTGGTTTACGGCTCATTCCCTCTCCTAGAGAGGAGGTCTGAGTCCCAACAGGGGGAACATTATAAGGCCGACTATGCTATATGATAATGAAATTATTATATCGACGTCTTTAATATACAAAACGAAAAAAAAAAGTTAAAATGAACGTTTACGATATAATTAATATTTCGTGAACTTTACAAGGAAAACATAACATTCTCGTTTCTAAAACCGCATCCAATTAGTTGTGATACTCGGGCCGCATTAGCGGGTGTCGTTAGAATTGGAATTGCTTACTTGCTTGAATTTCGTGGGCTACAGGCTATATTTCACCGGGAGACCATGGCGGCGCAGCTGGTCGCACTGCCATGGTGTCCAGGTGAAATACAGCCCTAGGTTACCAAACTAGACACCAGAGTCGTCACATGTCCGAACTGGTCGCGTCACCAAATTGGTTAGTTAAGTGGGCAATTTCACTCTTAATAAATATATTATTATTATTAAAGGTTCCCCTGAAAAGGATTATTTATTACTTTACCATGAAGTTTTTTTTATTGAAATAAGTGCTTTGATTGATTTAATTAGCCATGACACTAAAAAAATACATACTAATATACATTAATAAAATTTTAAATTTTATAAAATAGTTTAAAAAAAAACAAATTACAAACAATCGTATGTGTTTTAAAATCAAATGTTTTATGTTAATGAGTCATTGTTTCTATGTGTTACAGCACTTGAATACTATTATAAAACGTACCTGTAAAATCCTAGCTAATAACAACAACTAAGTTAGATTATAATTTGGATGTCTTCAAGGCTAGAGGCTCTTAAACTAGAGCGCTTCACCATCAACGATTACATCACTGCTTACCGTCAGGTGCGATCGCAGTCAAACACTAGTTTATATCAGATAAGTAATCTAGCAATACCACCGAACTCTCTCAATAAGGTTCAGTTGAAAACCAGCGTCAGGAACTACCACGTAGTTGTCTGGCATTTTTGCTGAATTGGACCTATTTGGTGCAGGCGCAAGACACACAACTTTAGTTATTTTTTATTTTTGTTTTATCTTTTGTGTTTAAAATGTGTGTAACTGTGTGGCAAATGAAATATTTTTCTTCTTTCTTAAAAAATAAATTTTAAAAACGTCTTCCAGAAAAATGAGTAGGTACAAAAAAAAATACTTGTGATTATCTCAACCTTACGTCATCATGAAGCCTACGAGTACCAAATGATAAGACCGTCATAATATAACGTATCGTGATAACACTGATAGCAGAAATTATGCTTATTCAGCAATGATTTACTGAAAATGACATTGTATTGTAATCCTGTTGATACGTATGTAAAGAAGCTACATAGAAAACTACATATATTACGTCGGCAGCGATCTCTCGCGCTGGGCCATGGTTCGAGCTATGGTACGAAGCAAGGAGAAATAGCAGGCAAAATATAGGTATTTAATCCATACAAATATCGACGCTTTTTAGAAATAATTTTTTGATTGTGATTAAAAAGTATGCCCTGGAATTAAAAGTATCCTGTGTCTTATTTCAGGACATGGTCAAAAGAACAGCATTATCAGCCTTAGAATGTTCCTACTCCTAGGACTCAGGCCTCCTGTCTAGGAGAGGGTAACATGTCTTCGAATTTTTGGTTCTAGGACACGCCGGTTTCCTCAAGATGTTTTCCATCACCGTCCTCCCGTGTTGCTCAGTATGAACAAAACCCAAATAAACTAAGACTAGCACAATTAAAAATCAGACAGACAGAGTTACTTTCGCATTTATAGACTTTCAAAGGAAAAAGACCAAAAAAATATGGTTTTAAAAATAGATTCTCGTTTATAATGCTTGTCAGCCCTGTGTCCTCAAATTGTTCGCTTGCTAGAGCGCTGTAGCTGCATAAGTGCGCTAATGTATATTTGTGTAACGTTAATTTTTATAGCTTTTTGTTTCTTACGTCTTTTTTTAATGCATTTTTAGTTTTAAATTTAAAAAGGGGGAATTTATAACTTGTTATTTTTCTAAGTAATTAATTGATTACTAATGTACAGTCTTTGTATTTATACGTTGTAATTGGTAGTGGTGTATTCAGATAGGTATTGTTACATCACTACTATTTGTGTCACTTTTTATTTATTTATATAAACTAGTGCTTGACTGCGATCTCACCTGATGGTAAGCAATGATGCAATCTCGAAATAAAATCAATAAAAAAAGTCATTTTGATCAAAAAAGTCTGAAAAAATTTCAAATTGTTTCTTGTGTGCTTAATTTATTGTGTGCTTATTTATATCAAATAAACAGTTTACACATCAATGTATTCCCCGTGTGTAACTGTGCATTTTTCTCGAACAAAAAACTAGTAAACTAGCCTTGGTCTAGTAGATAACTGCTCTTAAAATTAAAAATCAATCCTATAACATAACCCTTTAACGGTTACGGTCATATGGAAAAAAATCTCATTCATTAACTTATAAGTACAGGGATGATTTGCAGGCGAGAGCCGAATAATTTTTTGGTTTAATCGTCAAGTGAATGAATAACGCGATTTTTTAATTATTAGCTGTATTGGTATGGTAAAAATATTCTCTCGACCTGGAAAAAGCTCTTTTTAATATTAGTTTTAGTAACTTAATTATTTCTTGACTGAAGTAGTGACACAGTCGTTGAAGTTGAAGCGCAGTATCTTATTAAGAGCCTAGCTAAGAATATACTAACTTACCTAAACATAATAGTACAAAATAGTAAAGTATAAATAAACAAATTTTGCCGCTACACCGTGCCTCACTTCCGCAGCAAATGTTTCGTAAGCGCGACGTCACATTCCGGCGCGCACGGCCACTCGTCTTGATACTTTGATTATTATTTGTTCACAAAAATTACTATTAACCATATTTTTTATCGATATAAACTAGTGCTTGACTGCGATCCCACCTGATGGTAAGCAGTGAAGTAATCGTTGATGGTGAAGCGCACTAGTTTATTAAGAGCATATTCACTCTAGCCTTGAAAACACCGAAATTGTAATTGTACGGGAAGACTGAGGCAATCAAATTGTTCCTACGTGAAAAATATCGTATAATTACTGTGAGAGCAATGGTAGCCACGTGGTGACGGCCACGACTCGAGTCTTGGACTGAAATCCAGGCATTTGCTATGCTTTATGTAATTTATTTCGTCACCATTATTCTCGAAACTGTCTGACTCCGGCAGTTGCACCCTCATTGCGAACTTCGTCTTTTGGTGCACGTATTTCACGATGTCTTCCACCCTTGTGTTTTGGCCAAATAGAAAAGATAAAAATATACCTAATATAAAATGTGAAGTTGGAAATAAAGATTTTATTATTTGACTAATGAGCATGACATGTAGCTAAAAGAGTTATGAATTTACATGTGGATGGATGGAGAGGTAGAGGGAGACCAAAGAAAAGATGGATGGATTGTGTGAGAGGTGATATGAAGGAAAAGGGAGTTAGTGATAGCGTGACGAGTGACAGGACAAAATGGAAGAAACAAACGTGTTGCGCCGACCCCAAATAAAATGGGAGAAGGGCAGGAAGAAGAAGAAGAAGACTAATATCTGCCAGTGGCTTTGCCCGCCTAAAAATATATGCCTATATCACTCAGTTATAAAAGTATTCTACTGGTGAAAGGATTTTTATAATCTGTACAGTAGTTTTTGAGATTTTCTTACAAACAAAAATATTAGTCTTTCTTCTTTATAATATAGCTAGTATAGTGGTTGGATTCAGCTATTTGAGGGTGAAGAAGTAACAAACGTACCTACTCGTACCTGTACAAACTTTCGCTTTTATAATATTAAAATATATAATACTAAAGTGGATTAACCAGGGATCTAAATTAAAATCTAAAATTTAACCCCATTCCATTTAAAAGTACCCAAAACTCAAATCCCTATCTCCAAAACAAGTAAATATTAGTTTCCAACATTTTATTCAAATAACCTTCATGTAAAACACAGAACTCGATATTTAAGTTAGCGTACAAAAATGTGCATTGCGTCCTTCACCGCTGCCTCGACACGAGCTACGTTACATCAGTTGTATTGCGACCAAGCGGTTTTGATACTTCGCGCACAGAATATTTGTACACCGTATTTTTTTGTATTTTATAAATAAGAATAAGAAACTCGCTCGGACTTCATAATTAAAAAATAATTTTGACATAATTCGATACCTGTAATAAGAATTGACGTTAGGGACATTTCACTAAAATTTAAAAATGTACCTTACCACGATTGATGTAATAGTTTTTTTACTAAAATGCACGTAAATTCTTATTACAGGTATCGGTATAATCTTTTCATTTTTTGACATTTGAGAAATAGTAATGATTTTTATATTGTCATGTCCATAAAAATCTACAATAAGTTACCCAAAATTATAAAGAATTTCGACAAAGATAACATCTTCATCAATAAATTGAAACTTTTTCTTATAAATAAATGTTATATAGCCTAAATGAATACCTAAACGAAAAATTATAAATAACTCTATAACTATTACAGTCAAATAAAAACAATATATAGTGATAACATAGTGTACTATACCTACAGTTGGCCTAATAATTATAAAAATATACATACATACATTAATTTCAACAATAACAAAATTTAATAATAATGACGACAGTAAATAAATAAAATATTCCAATACTTAGACATAATAATATAATAATATGCATCCACAATTTAATTTAAATAGATAGAGGCTCATAATTTATTAATAATGATGACAATAAAAAGTGAAATGTCTTTATTTTATTAGCCTTCATCCTTTCTCCTAGCTTTGCTGTGCCCGACAGGGTCCATATTGATCTTAACTATATTTTTATAATATCTATATATGTACATATTATGGAATGCAATAAAATATTGAGTATATTGCAGGTAGGTTTAAAAAAAAAAACTTTTATTTGTATAAACGTAATTTTAAGACCGCAAAGATAAAGGCATTAAAGTACATATTACAAAAAAACTGTATTTAGTTTATTTGTTTTTGTCCTTTTGAGTACAATATAGACTGGGCTATACTGCTACACTAGACGCTACTGTAATATGGAAATATTGTAACCATTTTTAGGGTTCCGGCAAATGGCAAAAAACGGACCCCTTATAGATTCGTCATGTCTGTCTGTCTGTCTGTCTGTCTGTCCGTCCGTCCGTATGTCACAGCCACTTTTTTCCGAAACTATAAGAGCTATACTGTTGAAACTTTGTAAGTAGATGTATTCTGTGAACCGCATTAAGATTTTCACACAAAAATAGAAAAAAAGCAATAAATTTTGGGGGTCCCCATGCATAGAACTGAAACTCAAAAATTTTTTTTTCATTAATCCCATGCGTGTGGGGTATCTATGGATAGGTCTTCAAAAATGATACTGAGGTTTCTAATATCATTTTTTTCTAAACTGAATCGTTTGCGCGAGACACACTTCCAAAGTGGTAAAATGTGTCCCCCCCCCCCTCTAACTTCTAAGATAAGAGAATGATAAAACTAAAAAAAATATATGATGTACATTACTATAAAAACTACCAGCGAAAATTGGTTTAAACCAAATCTAGTGAGTAGTTTTTTTTTTAAAGCGTCATAAATCGAAAAAAATACACTATTATTAAAACATCGATCAAAGTTATAACACATTACAAGAACTTTTATATTATGTTACTTGCTGCTACGGAACCCTTCATGGGCGAGTCCGACTCGCACTTGGCCGGTTTTTTAAAAGAGTAACCATGGAATTTCTTGCCGGTCCTTTTCCATAGGAAACGACCAACTTTGAACTGTGCACTAGCTTCTGACGTTTTATAAGTGCCCATGTAGGTAGGCCTATGTGAATTTTGAAATTTTTTATAAAAAAAAAAAAAATTGTTGTCCCAAAATGCTGCCCAATAAAAAATATTATTTTTATAGTTGGAAGTTGGGCCTACAGCTACGGTCCAAAGAGCTCTACGAGCCGTCTTAATAAGTTCGGTCCGATTTAACCTACTTACAATAAGTTGTCTCTACGGCATAGTTACGTCACAATTAAAGGAAATTGACCATTTGAGCCAGTGTAGGACGTGCGCCGGTTAGCGCTTCGTTATAATACAATTGGTTTATATGCTCAAATATTAACTCAATTGATATTTAGCATCTGTGATTAAATTATCAAAACTTCTAGGTCGTCATAACACTTGATTAACTGGGATTTGGGTACTAGACTGTGGCATCCTTTTCTTTCATTTTGTCCCTTCAACCTTTTCTTTTAAATGATATAAACTAGTGCTTGACTGTGATCCCACCTGATGGTAAGCAGCGAAGCAATCGTTGATGGTTACTACTACTATACTAGTTTATTAAGAGCCTATTCACTCTAGCCTTGAAGACAACTAATTTATAATCGGACTGGAAGACCGCAGCTGGCAAATTGGTCCAGTCCTTCAATGTAGCCGGTGTAAATAATGAGGCGAAACGCTTAGTTCGGACCATAGAGGTGTCAAGGATGTGAGGGTGGACGAACACTCGCCGTGTGTCGTAGTGTCTGATGGTAGAACGGTGATGGCGGTATCCAAGTCCAAGTCCTGCGCACTCTCTAAAATGCATCCTGTCAACCTTCACGCTATCACTGGTTCCATTATTTATTTCATATTACTCCTCATCTCATACAATCCAGATTACTTGGTCTGCCTCTCCATCCATCCACATGTGGCAATACGATAATTCTTCGAATAAATTGTTGGTCAAAATTTCTGGCGTTTGATTACTTGGAACGACTATTGAAGATACACGAATGAGAACCGGTACCAACGTTTTCCCAAAGCACAGGGTTTTTTTTAATTGCTATAAGCCAGTGGCAATGTCCTTAATAAACTTAGAAAAGTACATATGAATTGGAAAATTGCCATTGGTCCTTGCCCGGTTTTAAGCCCGCAAATTCATACATGGTCCGGGACACGGGTGCCTTAACCACGAAGCCATCACGATATGGTAAAAAGCAGGGATGTTATGGATATGAAATTTCGGATACGGATATAGAAATGATTATTATACCGGTTACGGATACGGATATGAAATTATTTCGGATTATCCGTTAGTTTCGGATAATTTCGGTTATGGATATTAGATTTTTAAGGAATTTCAGAAGTCAAATGTAAATACATACTATTTACTACTATAGTAAGTATTTATATTTTACGACGCGACACGTTATGCTCCGCCCCTATCCGATATTATCCGAAACTTTTATTTCGGATTCGGTTACGGTTATGGACCTCCCTAACATCCCTGGTAAAAAGAAACCATTGATTATTAGTGACTCATTTACTTTTTATTAGTGACTAAATCCCAGTCGTGTTAATTCGGGGACGGCTAAAGTATATAATTTTCGACCAAACAAAGCCAGGGCGTGGCTAGTTAATTAAAATTATTTACTTATCAATCTGCCGTAACTAGATCCATCATTGGAATTAATAACCTCGCTAATTTGCCGCTAACGAGAGATCCTAGCCAGACCTAGTTACCAAACATACCGTATTACCTCCCAACTAGTGTTGCCAGATTCGTTTGGATAAAAATCGAGACAGATGGTAAAACAAATCGGGATATAGGGTTTTAGATAAACTAAAACCCTATATCCCGATTTGTTAAACTTAAACTTTTTAGGTGGGATCAAATGACGTTCTTCCGTTCTGGGGTGGAACGAAAGGGCGTGTCAAACTTTTACTGAGTAAAATCCAAACTTTTTCAGTCGCTCTTTGAGTTTCAGGGTTTTTGATTTATCGGGACATTTAGCGTTCCGATCAGATGCAAATCGGGACGCGTAAAAATCGGGACATCCCGCGCAAACCGGGACGCCTGGCAACACTACCCCCACCCCCCTCCTCTACTACCCCATAGGGGGGTTGTATCAACTCTTGTGTTTACCGCTGAAACACATCCCACTAGTAATTTCACTAATATTGTATACTAGTATAATCTAGATTTAAGTGTGTTGTAATGGCCTAGTAGTTAATACACCCACCTCTCATGCATTTAGTTGCCGGTTCGAAACCGGGCCAGTCCACCACATCATCACTTACCATCAGGTGATTTGTTGGTCAAACGAGAGCCCATCAATTATAAAAAAAGAAGAGAGAAAGGTTCTGGAGTAGCAACCATGTACTGTAAGACGCAGCGTTGGAAGGCCCACTCGATGGACTGGTGAGGGTCGAAAGTTCGTAACGATGGATGCGAGATGCACAAGTCCGGTCGATGTGGCGACGATTCAATGTAATAATAGAATAGAATAAACTTTATTCTACACCAAAAACATAACACAATTTATGATAAATTTAAATCTATAGGTACAAAAAATCAAAAATCTTTCTCCTTTCGTTCAGTCCATCCAAAGGTTGTCTGTAAGAGATCACCCTGTGCGATAAGACCGCCCGTTATACACTTATTTTGAATAATGTTTGTCCTGTATTTTGGTTTATGTGTACAATAAAGGATTTGTTCCGTTTTAATACCACTCATCTAATACCATTGGTATTTGTTTGAACGCATTTTTATTATCTATTCTGAACGGAGACCACTCTTTAAATAATTTAATTGTATGTACGAACTCATACCGGTGACTTGAATTTAGTACAGTCAGCTCAAGTCAAACCTAATATTTTTTTGGTTTCCTAATATTTTTATACGTTCGTAATATACAAAAACTTTCACTAACTAATCACTTTTTAAGATATTACTGAAGAAGTTATAATCAACCCTCAACATCTTAGGGGAAAACAGAAACCTTGACTTGCATAAAAAAAGGTGGCTTGTTGTTATTTAGAGCAGGTTTGCAGTTCACAATTTATTTTTAAACTAGACATGTGTTAAATAAATACGTTTTTTTTTGGATTTATTTCAATTAAAGATCCTATACAAAGCATTTTGGCCGACTATACTTTACCTTGAATTTCTTTTGGTATTAGTTGGAGCAATGGTATCCATTCGGAATAGACAACTAACACGGGTTCAAACCAATACCAGTGGTATTAGATGAGTGGTATTAAAACGGAACAAATCCAATAAAGTGTATAATAAATAATAAACAAATACAATGGCAGTTTAAATAAATCGGCTGTATTATGATTTCAATACATAAACTTTGAATAGATTTCTTTTACGTTCTAGTGCAGGATCCCCGAAAGCACGGTGCCCCCGAAAGCGCGAGGCCTGTAGCATTTGCTACTCTTGCTACGTGGTTAATCCGCCACTGTACTGAGCTGTTACTTACAGCTTCGCCCGCGTACATAAAATATAACCTATGTCACTCAGGAATAAAGCAGCTTTCTAACGGTGAAAAAATTTTCGCAATTGCACCAGTACTTTCAAAGATTACCTCCTACAAACAAAAATACATAAAAACAAAAAAAAAAAAACTTTACCTATTTATAATATCAGTGTGATACATAGTTGCAAATAGAAACTCATATTACCGAGTGCATTTTAGAGGAAATTGCGAAGAACGGTCATTTTCGTTGTATTTCAACAAAAATGCATCGTACAGTATCGATCAGTGCAGTTATACGAAATGTTGCGTTTTTACTGCAGTAGTCATGGTCTGTCTTCTTAGAAACTTTCAAAGAAGAAACCCCTTTCCACTTTTCTCTGAATTTAAATTCAGTTCGGTCCCTTATTTTTTAAGGTTCCGTACCAAAAGGGTAAAATATTCCAGAAAGAACTAAAAATAATCTGGAGTGGCGACCGCGTACCGGAAGACGCAGCGTTGGAAAGCCTTCTACAAAGCGGACTGATGAACTGGTGAAGGTTGTAGGAAACCGATAGCTGCAAGGCGCACAGGAATAATAATAATAATAATAATAATAAATCGTTTTTAGGGTTCCGTAGCCAAATGGCAAAAAACGGAACCCTTATAGATTCGTCATGTCTGTCTGTCTGTCTGTCTGTCTGTCGGTCTGTCTGTCTGTCTGTCTGTCTGTCTGTCTGTCCGTCCGTCCGTCCGTCCGTCCGTATGTCACAGCCACTTTTTTCCGAAACTATAAGATCTATACTGTTGAAACTTTGTAAGTAGATGTATTCTGTGAACCGCATTAAGATTTTTACACAAAAATAGAAAAAAAGCAACAAATTTTGGGGGTCCCCATACATAGAACTGAACTCATTTTTTTCTAAACGGAATAGTTTGTGCGAGAGACACTTCCAAAGTGGTAAAATGTGTGTCCCCCCCCCTCTAACTTCCAAGTTATGAGAATGATAAAACTAAAAAAAAAATATGATGTACATTACTATAAAAACTACCAACGAAAATTGGTTTGAACGAAATCCAGTAAGTAGTTTTTTTTAATGCGTCATAAACCGAAAAAATATACTATTATTAAAACATCGATCAATGTTACAACACATTACAAGAACTTTAATATTATGTTACTTGCTGCTACGGAACCCTTCATGGGCGAGTCCGACTCGCACTTGGCTGGTTTTTTTTTTTGTATTTGTTGTTATTGCGGCAACAGAAATGCATAATTTATGAAAACTTCATCTAACTGTTAGGGTTCATGAGATACAGCCTGATGACAGACAGACGGACAGCGGAGTCTTAGTGTAAGGAACCCTAAAAACATTACCAGAGAACTTGCACACTATTCAGTGTTTTCAGTTCAGTTACATGTTATAAGTCTATGCCTTTAATGTTTCTAGAATTACCTAGACCCTAACTGCTTGTTACGTCTGACATGAGTAAGTAATGGAATGAATAATATATTATACGTATACCGTAAACTAGGTCATATACAGTGTGGCTTATTAAAATAGGGTTGCTATATTTTAATTTCATTGTGCGCGTCAGAGAACAGTGGTGGCTGAGTGGTAACGGCCCCGACTTACGAGGTGTAGGTCGCGAGTTCGAATCCAGCCAGGAACATTTGTTTAATTTATTTCATCACCATTGCTCTCAAAACGGTGAAAGAAAACATCGTGAGGAAACCGGCCTATACATGTATCCTAGAACCAAAAATTCGAAGACGTGTGTCATACATCAACCCGCACTGGGCCCGCGTGGTGGATTACAGCCCATTCTTTCTCCTAGAGAGGAGGCCTGAGTCCCAGCAGTGGGGACATTAAAAAGGCTGATGATGATGTGTAACATAGCTCGAAGAATCTCCAAACTAAAGTGGCAGTGGGCAGGGCACATAGCTCGTGGAACAGATGGTCGATGGAAAGGTTCTAGAGTGGCGAACGCGCACCGGAAAATGTAGCGGTATGCGGTGGATGCGAGACGCACAGGACCGCTCGTTGTGGCGACGCTTGGGGGAGGCCTATGTTCAACAGTGGACGTCTTTCGGCTGAAGTGATGATGAAGTACAGCTAAGGAGTGAAATTCCCTGCCGGAGTCTGTGTTTCCTGATAGCTACGACTTAGGGGTTTATAAGTCAAGAGTGAATAGGTTACTTCTAGGCAAGCGTGCTTCCATCGTCGACCACATCATCGCTTACCATAAGGTGAGATAGCAGTCAAGCGCGAAAAAATATTTTGCAACACCAACATTAAAACTTAGGCGGTCGCCTTTTGCGAAGCAGTAGGGCTAGCGAAGGAGAAAGCCGCACGCGCGAGGAGCGGTCCTCACGCCTCAGCTACTGGGATCCCGACCCCGATTTCCAGCCACCGTAGGCGTGGGTTTGCGAACGGCGAGCAATGGGCAGTTCGCCTTCCGGCCGTCCGGTAAGCGTCCGGACCGAGAGGGAGAACTCGGCGGATGATTTCTCACCTAAAAAAAACGGACCGGACCGCCGGATCGGACGGATACGGTTACCTAACAAAAACTATCTACAGTAATATTATGAAAAGGTAGTTTGTTTATTTATTAGTAAAAATAAAGTACTGGTCCGATTGCTGAATTTTTTCACCATTAGAAAGCTGCTTTATTCCTGAGAGACATAGGCTATATTTTATGTACGCGGGCGAAACTGCGTGATAAAGCTAGTGTGTAATAAAACTCGGCACCCTCCTCTTGCAAGTCGGCTAGCTAGCTGAGCGGTCCACGAGTCCTGGCACATTTAAGTCCGTATATCGATTGGACTACTAATAATAGAACCGGTAGACGTGTGCCGCAAGCCATGAGCGGAGCGGGTTCCTCCATTTTTATTCACAAGCGTCAATAATACAAATTAATAATGTTTTAGAGGTGTCACTCAAACGCTAACCTACGGTGGACAATACCACGTAAGTTTTGCTGTCAGTTTTCAAAGTCAAAGTCAAAATCTTTATTGCAGAACACAGTACAATCAATTATACATTTCTGGTTTTGCCACAATAAAAACCTTGATTGACGAAAAACCTACCGTCTAACGCGGTTTTTAGTACTGATTGACGAAAACCATCATCCATGATTGATGGAATTGATTGACGCTTGCATGACCGTGTAATGTTCGCCTACCATTATCATCTTAAAATTATAATTGTACAAATGATCGTGTTCATCACACAAACATTTGGAATCGAAACCACGACCTCCGGCATAGTAGTCAGGAGGCCACTAATAGACGAACAGGCCAGTCAATTGTTCTATGGGAACATACTTCCTGGATAAAAAGTACCCTAAGTGCTATTCCAGGATATAGTCTACTCGTATATCAAAGTTAATCAAAATCCGTTCAGCCGTTCAAGCGTGAAGTAGTAACAAACATACAAACACTCCTACAAACTTTCTTTTTTGATATTGAGTTTTTTGCCTGTTTTTCTATTTTGTACTAACTAACACTAAAAAGAAATCTTTTTCTGTAAACAGAATCAAAATTGGTTATTAAATGAAGCACCGTTTGACATTCCAAATATTGGTTTGAGGAAGAGTGGGCGCGTGATGGGAATATCTCGCTATCTCTTTTATACGCACGTAACCTAATGGCGGTGACGTCACATTTCGGTATATGCATCCTTATTCAGTTACTTGACAGTTTCCCGTTCTACTAGATTTGAAAGGTTTCTAACTTACTGAATTTTGATCGAATTTGAAAATATATTTCTATATGCGATTTTAGATAAAGTTAATTTTTGAGACATACATAAACAATAAAAAAAGTCGTGTGGCACTCGGGGACTGCCGCGGTAAAGCTATTGCATAGCATTTTTATCAACTTATGCAATTATAATTATTTATTTATTTTATTTATGCAGTATTTTTTTCCTTTGTTTTTTTCTTCTTTGATTCTTTGATGTTAATTGAAGTTACACTTTCACACATAGAATTAAATTTTGATTGATTGTTCACTCATTTGTTTTCTTATCGGTCACCACGCTCAAAAAACAAATGAGTGGGGGGTGTTAGGTTATTTTCGTTACGGAATTTCTGGATTCGGTCTCCACGCTCAAGGCCCGCGATAGAAGCTATGCAATAGCTTAAAAAAAAAATGAGTCACGTACTGAATAGGCGTGTAAGTATAAGAAGATATTATGTGGCTTCGCTCCTCAATTAAAGGAGAAAAAAAAAACGATAGGAAAAACATTAGGTAGGAGGCGGTTCCGTACAAACTTACATAGGTTAATAAAATCAATTTATTTACATAGGTTAATTCAACGGCCGTATATTTTTTTTTTTTTGACCGCAGACCTGAGTATGAGGTTTTAATTTCAACTCGAGATAGACAGACAGACAGACGGACATCAAAGCTATCCTATAACAGTTCCTTTTGACGTACGGAACTCTAAAAAAATGAATGAACCGCTCAATTGCACGAATGCGCAGTGTAAGCTTGAATCGATTCTCATTTCTTCTAGATTTCTGAATAATCTTTTGTCCGTCAACAATAACAGGTAACCGATATTATTCAAATCCCGGTGACATTAACAAACAAAAACTATAACTCCATACAAATTTCAGAAAAAAAAAAAAAACAGAACAAAAAATACGTTTTCCTAATCTCCAAATTCTATGTAAGCTAGTCTTTATTAATAAGTTAAACAAACAACTTTAGTTATTGAGACCTTCTTGCTCATAACCCAAGGTTCAAAATCAATTGGCAATTAATGTAGTATTCGGTTTATATGCCTTTCTGAATGTAGCGTTCGAAACTTGGTAAGCAGTTGTTTACGGAGCTCGACAAGTTTTGATACTTATATTTTTATTACGAAAATGGGAAAAAATATTTGTGTTACGTACGTATTTGGATTTATTTTCTTGATTCTTTAAAGGATTATCACTTTTTTATAATTATATATATATAGTACTTGACTACAATCCCATATGATGGTAAGCAGTGATGCGATCGTTGACGGTAAGGCGCACTAGTTTTTATGTACTACACTCTAGTCTTAAAAACACCCAAATTATAATCAGACGAGAAGTCCGCAGCAGGCAAATTGTTTTATTTTTTTTAGTACTTAAATATTTTTGAATTTTTTTTTTACTATAAACTACTTCCATAGGATTTAAAAATTGGTAGGTAATGTAATTTATAAAAAAAGGGCAATAATAAACGAAAATACGATAAAACAGGTTTTCAATTTGAAAAAAACTTAATTTTTTTTTACTAATAAACTTTATCATGTTATTTAATTAAGTTAGTCATGTGGACTAAAAATTTTAGGTATGTGGACTATAAACCGATGAGAGGTAGTCTGGAGTGTTTGTAAGGTGAAGGCGCCCGCGGGGTCTGCTTTTGCTTAAATGTAGTCATTTATGGGGACTTTTCTGGTCAAAATGACACCGCTTCTTCAGTCGGCGAATGCTTTCAGGGATAGTAAGCTGTTGTAGCTGGTTTGGATGCTTTTAGAGATGTCACTTCCAGTTGGCACCATTGCAGTTGGTCACTTCTTTGACTATTGTAACATTCAGGATGTCATGGATCTAAACTGCTTTGATGAACCATTAACTCTTTGAATGCCGTAATTAGAGACACAATAGAAAGACAATTGCTTATGTCGAACTGTGTAACTTAAGACATTCAAAAGGTTAAATATCTACTTGAGAATATAGTTTTGTGCCCTGTGTATATATGCATAGTAAATAGTAAAATTTTTACCTCTTAAAACATCTGAGCTACAGGTTTATCCTAGTTCAGGTTAGATCTAATTATTATTTTATACCATTTCTGTTCTAGTTTATGGCCGCACTTAGTGTAAATTTACACGTTATTTTCTATAATAATAAACAAGTAATATTAATGAAGTCGCATGCCGAACCTCACAGATCAATGTCCAGATTACTTACAAATATAACAGGTTTCTTTAACACTTGCAATCCTTGGAAAATCTTTAACTAATTACATATACTAATTAATGATCTTCGCGTGATAATTATACACAATACATTTCTTTATTATCTTTCTGAATGAATACGAAGTTATTGTAAGTAGGTTAAACTCATAACACTATTCGATAATAATGAACTTCGTTTAATTAAAACCACGAGTTGATTTTAGGTAACTAATTATTATACTAGTAGAGCACTGTTGAGGAAAGTTCTGACTGATTTATAATACATATCGATAATATTGTTTCCATGCATTGGTGTTATTTTTCTTATTGGTTTTTTTTTAAACGGTTTGTTATTTAATTTTTTTTTTTAATTATTAGATATATTATTATAGTCTTATAGTCTTATTATTTTAAATTTTGTTTTTTATTACGTTATATTCAGATCATATTCTAGAAATAGAGGCTATCACAAATTAAGACGATATGAATATGCCTTAAAATATTACAGACATTTATGTTACTAGTTATTGCATTGGCGCAATCCTAAACTAGACAGTTAGACTATATATTGAGACTTAAATAATTAAAATTCTATTTTTATTAAGACTTTTTGTGTGAAAGTTGTAGAATATTGTTATTGTTATGTACAGATAAATAAATGAAACTAATTTCTTGCAATGAACGAGTTACGTAAGGGGTGCAAGCATCAAGACTGGCTGGCCGCAGTCTGCGACCCGACTCTCATCTTTCACTGCTTTCCTCTGGGGCCGGACTCGGTCGCCGCCATATTGCTTTTTTGTTACAATTTTAGAATACGTTGCGAATAATCGAGCTTGGAATTGATTTTTTGAGTTTTTGTGGCGGATTTTTTGATTTATTAGAAATACTTTCTTTTTGTGCCATTTCTAAACTGTATGCACTGTAATTGTTAAATAAATACTAGTCCCGTCACACTAATATTATAAAGACGAAAGTTTGTGAGTATGTATTTGTATGTTAGTTACTACGAGTGTGAAACTCGAACGGCTGAACGGATTTGAAATCAATTTGGCACATAGGTAGACCCTATGTTTCTTGTATGTTTCTTTGGGACAATTTTCTATTTTTACGCGGGTGAAACTGCTGACAGCAACTAGTTTATAACAAAAAAGATGGATATGGTTTTTAATAAGTTAGAATTTAATTTGTGATTAATCTTGTAGTGATAAAAAAATGCAAATATGCTAAACTCGTTTGAAAGGCTTATGTAATTCTTTATTGTAAAAAAGAAACATAACAACACAGTGATTTGACGATTCAATCAATGATGACAGTCAAGTTATTCGATAATTTAGACATTATTCATTTATCGATAAACTGCTAAATCTACGACATTAGAAGTTTTGATTTATTACTTTTAGAAGACAAATAATATAATTATCTAGTGTACTTATACATTTTTTAGGACCAAGATTGACTAGTTGCACTATTTTGTATAATCTTTTGTTACTAAAAAGTTTATTCTTTAAATCTATATTCTTTGTTATATTTTTAACCGACTCCAAAAATAGAAAGACATTCAATCGGTGTTGTTTTTATTATTTTCGAAATGGTCAAACTTATTCTATTGCGCAACTTGTTTATAACCTTCGATTTATATTCAAAGAATAATTTAGTTTCCACATAAAAAAAATGTAGAGGTTTCTTTTTTTTGTTTTTATTTTTATAATAAATGCAAATAACTGTGGTATCATGAATAAAAAAAACATATTTCTTGTATCCATGCGGCTTGATATTTAAATTTGAAAACTAAAATTGATCTGGTTTGTTATTATTATTTATTTGTTGATTTTATAATTAATTAAAACGGTACATTCCCACTTACATTAATCAACATGGAATTGTGATATCGTGAATACTTTAAATAATATTGACAATTGTATGGAATTTTATCTACATGAGGGTACCACGAGCTCTTAACGCGATTCATTATACGATCTGAACTGTCTGACTAACTCAAGTGTAGCCACAACGAACGGTCTTATGTGTCTCGCATCCATCGGATCCCCGCGACTGTCACCAGGCCATTAGTCCACCTTGTAGGAGGCCTTCCAACGTCTTCCGGTGCACGGTCGCCACTCCAGAACCTTTCGTCCCCATCGACCATCAGTCTGTTCTGCGAGCAATGTGCCCTGCCCATTGCCACTTAAGTTTGGCGATTCTTCGTACTATGTCGGTAACCTTGGTTCTCCTGCGGATATTTTGATTCCTGATGCGATCACGCAAAAAACTTTAAATCATCTAATGAGGCCCATCCGTCAACTATTATATCTTAACCTGTCAATCGTGATAATGACAGACACAATTGAAAGACAATAGGTGCGCGAACGCCGGCGTTCGCTTGGGGTTTAATGAATTAACTAATCTACACTAATATTATAAATAGGTAAAGTTTGCTTTTTGTTTGTAGGAGGTAATCTTTGAAAGTGCTCCGATTGCCAAAATTTTTTTACCAATAGAAAGCTGCTTTATTCCTAAGTAGTGATGCAAGAGACTCAGTCGTTTAAGGCCTTTAAAAAGGACTCGACTACATTTTAAGCGACTCTAGTCTGGAAAGAAGACTACAGTCTCCAGTCTTTATTAATAAGACTTGAAACTCTCAAGTCTTTTAACTAAAGGACTAAAAGGCTTAAACGACTCGAGTCGTTTATAAGACTTAAACGACTCGAGTCGTTTATAAGGCTTAAACGACTTGAGTCGTTTATCAACGGACTCGCGCCTGAGTCGTGCTTCATATTCAATACAGCTCAAGCTGTTTAAAATCTGATTGGGTAGTAAACAATGTCTAAATTAAAACAATGAAGTGAGTACAAAATTAAACTTTTATTGAAACCGTTAGGTATTTTACAAGCTTTTATTAGCTTCACCTGTATGTTTATTTGTTTGTATGTAATCAGTGCCTTTGAGCTCGATTTTGCTCAACTTTGGGTGATCAGATTTTCTTTAAACTTTGCACACCCATCAGACTGATGACAATGCAATAATCCTTTATCCTTTGACCTTGACCTCAAGGGCAATGACCTTTACTTCAAGATCATATGTATAAAATTTTGGGAATCGCCTGGGACACCAAAAGGTTTACTACCTACTTTGACCTCAAGGTCAATGACCTTGACCCCAAAATCAAATGTATAAAATGTTGGGAAACGCTTGAGACACCCAAAGGCCAGACCTTGACCCCAGGGTTAAATGTATAAAATGTTAGAAAACGGCAGGCACACCACAGGGCATGACCTTGACACGGTGACTATTCACTAAAAATTGAAAAATAAATATAGTTTTAAAAAACTAATACACATATAGTTTTGAAAACGTTCCATAGCATATCAAACTAAAAAGTGTAGTGTTTATTAGTTTTTTTTTAAACTATATTTTTTTTTAGTTTCACCTGTCCCGACGTTTGTCTGTAATCAAATCTTATAATTTCAAGACCCACAATAACAGGGAACTGATCTGATGATGGAACCGGAAGGTGACTATAGGAGCTTGATAAATCAAAAATCAAATCAAAATAAAAAAATATTTTATTTCACATAGGCCGTTTTATATGTGCCCATGTGCACATATAAAACGTCAGAAGCTAGTGCACGGTTCCAAATTGGTCGTTTCCTATGGAGAAGAACCTCCATGAAATTCCATGGTTACTCTTATAAAAAAATTGGTTGGTATTACAATATTACTAGATATTATGTAAGAACAGTGTAGACTAGTCAAATATTGTACACAAAAGCACAAAAAAATTATCTCAGTAAAAAACAAAGTACAAGGTCGCGCGGTGAATTAAGATCGCTCGGCAAAAGTGGAAGGGGCATGCGCAGTATTCAATTCTAAGGTCTGCGCCGACGGCGACACGTCATTGGTAGATAGAGTCGCTTTTCAATTCCCGCGTTGCGTTCTCGCGTCTCACTGGATACTGTTGTACTTGTGTACTGTTGCGTACAGCTTGTGTTATCGTATTAGCAATACGTAGTCGTAAAAAAAATGGTTAAAAATAAAGTTTTAAAACGGCAAGCCAGAAAAATGGTTTACGACGTGAATTGTTACGTTAAGAAAGAAACTAACGAAAATTTTTTTTTTAATTTTAATTTTAAACATTTTATGTTTTCTGAATTTACCTACTTACAAGATAAATTACAAGCAAAAACTAGTGTTATTATAAGTTATGTTAATAAGGTTCAAACATGCGAAATTAAAAAATTAAATCCTAACATACTAAGAATTTTTGTGCGCAATTGTACACATGCGCCGATTGCCCCCACTACTTTCACCGAGCGATCCTAATTCACCGCGCGACCTGTAAGTCGTAATAGGAAGTAGTCTAAGAGTTCGTGGAGTAGTGTTCTCACATTCACATAACAAAAAGAGGCTACTTATATTAAAAAAAACCGGCCAAGTGCGAGTCGGACTCGCCTATAAAGGGTTCCGTAGTAGCCTTGCTGCTAGCAAGTAACGTAATATAAAAGTTCTTGTAGTTCGTTGTAACTTTGATCGATGTTTTAACAATAGTGTATTTTTTTTAGATTTATGACGTATTAAAAAAAAACTACTTATTAGATCTCGTTGAAACCAATTTTCGTTGGTAGTTTACATGGTAATGTACACCATATATTTTTTTTAGTTTTATCATTCTCTTATTTTAGAAGTTAGAGGGGGGACACACATTTTACCACTTTAGAAGTGTCTCTCGCGTAAACTATTCAAGTTAGAAAAAAATGATGCGATGATGAAATTATTCTCACCAGAAGTGGTAGCCTCGTACCTACTATTTTGTTAGTGACAAACATGTTTACAAGTCGTCCCAATTTTTTGGCTGGTAAGTGTAATTTGCCGACATTTTTCTTTGAGTTGCGCCGCCAAAGGGATGTCGGCGAGTTAAAAAGGTAGCCGGCTCTTTGTCGGCGTTATGCGGTGCGTTTGACAGTAAGTAAGAGCACGTGCGTGTTGTCCCCGGCAAGTGGACTCTAGGGAATCAGCTGAGCGGGTGACCTTTTCGAGTTTTATTTACATTGCGCTTTTTAGTGTAATTAGTTAATTAATTAATTTAATTAGTTAACTAAAAGTTTCTTTGGATTAGATTAGAATAAAGATTTTGAAAAGTCATAAGTGAAAAAAAAACAGCATATTTTCGATTTTTAACCCAACTACGGCAAAGCCAAAGGAAGGTTATGATTTTGACAATAACAAACAATAACATTACAGGCAATGTCTAAAACGTTGTACAATAGGCAAAAAATACAAAAAAATAAACATAATTATATTTTCTTTTTTCATTCAATGTGGCACCCTCTAGCGGGCAAAAAGTCATATGTTAAAAAAAACGCTAAGGTAAATAAAGCCTTTGAAATGATATCAAACACGGTGTATTTACACGGTGTTTGATATCATTTCAAAGGGTTTAACTTGTACTAATCAAAATTCAATGTGGCGCCCTAAGCAGTCAAAAAATTCGATGTCAATAATACCAAAATACCTACTTAATTTAGTAATTTTGTTTACTTCAACATCCTAAAAATTTTTCGTAGTCGAGTTTTTTAACAACACAATATTAAACTAAGCAGTAAAAACAGTGAAATAAATGAACTTGCGTTTTGTCATAAATTACTCATTATAAATAATACTGTGCACAGAATTTATTTGTATTCTGTAACCACTATATTACAAACACAAATATTTTTTTGAAGATCGCGAAAATAGAAAGCTCCTATATAGTTACGTTTCTCTAGTTTCATTACAAGACTCCCGACTCGCGAGTCGTTTAAGGCGTGAGTCCTTTAAGTCCTTTAAGGCTTTTAGTTGTATTAACCTTTTTACGTTACGACTTAGCTTTTTAGATCTGAGGTTAAAGGACTGCGACTCAAATTAGTCTTTAGTTTAAGCCTTAAGACTCCAAGACTTGAGGGTTAAAAGACTAATTTAGTCGTGAGTCATTTAAGTCGTCAAAAATAAGTCTAGTCTCGTGTTATAAGACTTAAACGACTGAGTCTCTTGCATCACTATTCCTAAGTGAGCCTATATTTTATGCTCGCGGTCGAAGCTGACAGCGAAAAATTTGAAGACATGCGACATCCACCAATCCGCACTGGGCCCGCGTGGTGGATTACGGCCCATTCCCTCTGCTAGAGAGGAGGCCTGAGTCCTAACAGTGGGCACAAAGCTGATGATGATGATGGGCGAAGCTGCGGGCAAAAGTTAGTAATATGATAAAACGGTCAAATTGCTTGTACCAATGTTTGTAAAAAGTAATATCTGGAAGTACTTAACAGATAACAAAGTGATTTCGCTCGTAGATAGCCGCGCGGCCGCGACACCTCGGCAAAAAGTGCTGACAAAAAACATTCATGACAGTTTGTATTGTCATTGATCGGTTCAGCCTTTTCCCCGACTTTCTTGAGGTCGGCTTCCAGTGTAACCGGATGCAGCTGAAACAGTATTTTACATGAAGCAATTGCCTTATGACCTCCACAACCCAGTAATTAGGTAACACCGTACTATATGGACAGTAACAACTAGGAAATAATTAATGATGGAAAAGTGGTACCGAGATACATGCCTGTCAGTACCACTTTTCACCTCAGCGAGCAATGGGTAGCTCGCTGTCCGACCGTCTGGTCTGGTGGTCTGGTGGTCTGGTATCGGCACGGCACGGATCTTGGGCGCTGGCTTCAAGTTCCGCTGAAGTCAAATATTCGGTCTCTTTAGTGGTGCGACGTGAGACGCGGGGGCGGGGAATGTCAGCGATTGTCTCGCCGCGCCATTGTGTCATAGACGTCACTCGTGATTCGTTCCCTGCGCTTGTTGCATGTATAAACAACGACGACGATTGGCTCGCCAATGTATGGAATGCGCAAAGCGATCCCCACTCTGACGCCGAGCGCTCAAGATAAGTGCCGATAACTATACGAGCCCAAGTCGTCGACGGCGCGTAGTGCTTCTCGCGCGTCTCAAGGAGTTGTCAGTGACCGTAGGGGCCCGGCAAGGCCGAAGCCTACTGGGGCCATGGGTTGGTTTCTAAAAGAGTAACCCGGGATTCAGAAACGCCAGGCAAAAAAAGAACATAATTTTTTTTTAGTCTTTAAAACTTCTAGAGCTGGTAAAGTCATATAGGGAGTTTTCATCAAATCAAATCAAATCATTTATTTGCTAGAATATGGTATATAAGGTGTTACAGTAAAGTTACAGCATATCCTGCCATAACATGGCGTGCAAATATATTCACAATCAGTGTCGTCAATTAATCTAACTTGCACATTACAAGTTCTATTGACTTGTCTTCTTGATATTCTTTAACAGTATAATATTTTTAACAGATTGAAAAGTATTTTTTTAAACATTGTCAATGGTAGATCTTGTAAACTATTTGGTAATTGATTGTAAATAATAATCGACATGCAGTTACATTTTTGTTTTCCCAAAACAAAAGGTGTCGTGTCTCACCATGTAGATTGTAGGTAGTTGTTATAATCTGACGATAAAAGCAAATGATACTGATGTATTGATCACACAATATCACGGTTAATTAAAAGATAAACATGTCTATAAAATTATGTTTTGTTTGACCTTGACAAACATGTTTAAGTTCATACATTATGTATGGATTTATGACAGAGCTCATCTAAATGAGATGGTTTTATTTAAGAGTTTGTAGTTCTAATGTTAACAAAAAAAAATGGGCAAGTGCGAGTCGGACTCGCGCACTTAGGGTTCCGTGCAAACTATAATTTACGAATGGAGTCTCGAAGATTTTTCCGAATTGCAAATTTTTGTGACGTAGGTAACAACAAATTTACTGTTTTCAGATTAATTCCTATACCTGTGCTATAAGACCTTACTTTGTGCCAAATTTCAGGATTCTGATTCAACGGGAAGTACCCTATGAATTTAGATCTTTGAGAGTATCAAAATATACGTTTTTTTTTGCGACATAAACGGCCGTATCTTTTTTATTCGTTAACTTAGAAGTTTGATTTTTTCACAGCTTGAAGGACCACAGAGATGAGTATATATATGGTTTTAATTTCAACTCGATACCTCCACGTGCTCTTGAGATAAAGAGTCTTGACAGACAGACAGACAGATGGACAACAAAGTGATCCTACAAGGGCTCCGTTTTTCCTTTTGAGGTTTTTTTTTTTCGATGGGAAAAATCATCTTATGACAACCCCCGCTCTTGGGTGGAGCGGGAGATAGTGTCAGACTCTTACTGACTAAAAAACCCATCCCGTTCCTTCAAGCCTTCATACCGGGGCTCGAGCGCCCTTTCGGATAACCCTGGCCCCAGTAGGCTTCGACCCGGCTGGGCCCCTGCTGTTGCTGACAACTCCTTGAGGCGCGCGGGAACAGGGCACGCCATCGACGACTTGGGCTTGGTCCGAACGGTTACCGGACGGCCGGACAGCGAGCTACTCATAGCTCACTGTCCGCAAGCGCCTACGGTGGCTGGAAATCGGGATCGGAATCCCGGTGGCGACGGCGAGAGCGCCGTTGCCTGATGCGGTCGGCTTCCTCCTTAGCGAGCATTACCCACTCCTCCTCGCTCCGGACCATGGCCTCGACCAAGGCCCGGCGCGAGAGGTCTCCGCCGGTTCGAACCCTAAAAGAGAAATATGATTTTATGGACTTTTATGAACGGTGGAAAGGCGTGCAAAGAGGCTGACTGGTGATCCGGATTTGGTTAAATTCAATTTACAAAGCCTCGGGCACAGGCGTAGGGTAGCCAGGCTTTCGGTATTTAACAGGATGCATTTTGGAGAATGTGCGCAGGTATTGCATGACTTGATTCCGCCATCTCCTTTCTATCATCGGATAACTCGTCGTACGGCGAGTATCCACCACTTCTACGGTTCGGACTAAGCGTTTCGCTTTGTCGTTTATACCGCGTACATCGAAGGACTGGAACAATTTGCCTGCTGCGATCTTCCCGTCCAATTATGATTTAAGTGTCTTCAAGGCTAGAGTGAATAGGCTCTTAATAAACTAGTGCGCCTTGCCATCAACGATTGCATCACTGTGCACCATCAGGTGGGACCGCAGTCAAGCACTGGTTTATGTCATATAAAAAAAAAAACTTAATGGCTTGTCCCTCACTGGATGCCTGAAGGAGGTCGTCGACGTAGAGGTCGACCGCGGCGAAGGTGGTGTGACGATCTGATCATGTTCGCTGGTCAAACATGGCCAGAGATCGCTCTAGACAGGAAGTGGGCTTTTGCCCAGCAGTGGGACACACAATAGGCTAATAAAAGAAATGGCTTAAAACCTAGGAATAATATAAGTATTTCATTTTAAAATATATGTGGTCAGTGCACCATGTAATTTTTTTTTTTATTTTTCATTTGATAATCTAATTTAATCATTTTTTCCTAATTTTACCATGACATGTTAAAATAATATCAGTCGTAAGAACGAGAGAGATTTAGCTATACTTACACTAAACAAAAAAGAATGTATATTAAATAAATCAAAGTAAAAAAAAAAAAATTTCTTTATTTTTTTCTACGTCCTTTTAACAGTTCTGTTTAGGTCGTAAAATGGATCGCATTAAAAGCTCGTGGTAGAGCCTCATCCCATTGCATTCATTCACCACAATCCATCGCTCCTCTGAACTTAAAAGGTTACATATTAAAATATTATGAGGAATCTAAACTTATTAAATAACAATACAGAATATTACACTAAAACATATTACAATAAAGGAAAACTATTTTTAGTCATCCAAGTCAATGCCTACTTAATTATTTCGACGCATCTGTTGAATTAGGTATCACAATGTTACCAGCCAATATTTTATCCTTGAAAACAAAACTAAAAACCTGTTTTTTTTTTGTATTCGTATTTCTTAAACTCGTTTAATTTGTACAAATTACTTTTTTTTTAATAAAAAAAAAAAACAACAGTCAATTGAAAATAGTGATAATAAAATTACGAAAAGATATTTAAAAAATATTCAGCTAAATTGATAGACCTTAGAAATTGACCACTCCATGATGTGGCCAAGTAGTACTGGCCAGATAGATTAAACGTCAAAGTTTGATGATATTTCAATCCTCGTTTGGCCTCCTTTCTTTAGACCTTTTATTATCATAGATATCTTACATCAATGATATTGCCAAACGAGGATACACGCTTACCTAAGGATACAGTCATATGATACTCTCAATTTTATTAATTAAAAAAAAAAATCAACCATAAAAAAGTACAAAACGAAATGCTATTGATATACTTACCTAATAATAAATAACTGAATACATACTCTCAATTTTACTAACTAGTAGCAATGAATAATAAAAAAACTGCTATTCAGATTGAAGAAATAAAAAATTACAAAAGAAAAAAAAATAACAATGCCTACTTTAATAATAATACGTGATCGGTGGCGAGCCGAGTGCGTCCCTGTGCGTCCCCCCGCCCCGCCTCGCCGCCCCGCGCGCCCCCCACCCGGCCCCCTCGCCCCGCGCCGCCATTTCGTGTTATTGAGAATTTATGTCGCTAAGGACGCCTGCACACCGACGATGTTGAGCCTTAAAATATAAACTTGACATTTTATTTGTCAATAAAAGAAAGTTATGTTATTTTTTGTTAACAAATATCATGTAAATTTTAATTCACAGTAAAAAAAAACGAAAACAATTTTTTTTTAAATATTGTGTGAAAATCGACTAGTCTTCATGGCGGCACTTGAGGGCAGCTTATGTCCAACAGTGGACATCTTTCGGCTGAAATGATGATTTATTTATTTATTTAACAGTTCTTGTACACACTTAACTGGTGATAACAGTAAAAAAATCTTAAAAGATTAAACTTTTTATCAAATATTATTTCGACTTTCCCGCAGGTGATGCACTGTTACGTTTGTTTTTCATTGTAACTTTTACATTCAATTTTAAACAAAGCACTATACATGGAAGTATTGATCTTAATCAAAAGTCTAAAAATAATATAAGAAAAAAATCCATGTACAGTCTTTCAAACTAGTTTTGACAACGGCATTAATCAGTTTGACCTTATAAGTATGTGCGTTAACTTCTCAAATCGTTATTTTATGTTGATTTTACGAAACTTTGTACATAGGAGAAAAACTACATTAAAAATAAATTCAAGGTTGACGAAACTTAAATACAGAAAAACGCAAATTTTCTGTTTTTTTTTCTTGTACTTAACTTATTATAATTGTGTACATGCCTGTGTTTAATTTTTGTACAATAGTTTACACTAAAAAAACAACTTAAAATAAATCTTTTTCTGAAAACAGCTTCAAAATTGTTTCTTAAATGAAGCATCAATTAGCATTTCAAACAATGATATAAAGAAAGGTGTTGACGTCACTTTTATGTCTATGCATCCTTCGATATTAATATGACGTATGTATTTTTTACATTATAGTATAGACTGAATTTGGCGTAACTTCATTTTTAGCTGAATAAGTAATAAGCAACCAAAAATAAAAAGTACGAACGTTACATTTTTGTTACAGTAATTAGTAATATTCTCTTTACACTTAAATAAAAACAAAATTTATATGTAAATCTATTATTATTATTAATTTATTTAAATCAACATTGGATCATAAAATAACATTAAATTAATAGTAAACGTGAAGAGAACATTACTATTTTAAGAAAAACAAAAAAATATTTAGCATAATTTGCAAAAAGATATCATGTGTGTGCACCCTAAAGGCCGGGCGTTGCACCGACTAGATCCGACCAACGCTATCAATGTACTCGTGTGTGTGTGCGCGCTTGTATGTGTGCGTGTCACATGTCCTCACTACAGCCCGTTGTTTTTTTTGAAGGGATTATAATAATTATAATTATAACTAGCTTTTGTAAACGGCTTCGCCCACGTGTAAGGAGAACGGGGATAAAAATTAAAAATTCGACCCTTATTAGTTTCTGTAAAATTGTTACTATTTTGGTGTAGTTACTTATATAGTGTATAATAAAGTTTATTCTATTCTATTCTGTGTGTTATCATCAGTGATCGGAAAGGGTTATTTAGGTTCATTGACCGCAAACATTGATGTTAATATGGATATTCCACGGGATTCCGACTGATACTACGGGATTTAAAATTGAATTTCATTATTTTTGTCAATATGTAAAAAAAAAGTATGTAAGCCAATAAGCACATGATATGCGACGTTGTAAATTTTACGTAAACAGCACGCTATAAAACTTTTTGCCAAGCACGCGAAGTTGCCGCTTTGTTGACACGCGTACAGATTCCGGCACGGATCTTGAGCGCTCGGCTAATCTATTATTAGTCCCGAAGGCAAGATACATTTTTTTTATAATTTAACTACTTTAATACCAAATCCCGGGACTCGGGGAATATCCATATTATTCTAACCTATGGCAAGTACATAAAATAGCCCTACGTATTCCGATCTCTGGTTATCATTCAAATCTGTTCATGCGTTTGAACGTGAAGGAGTAACAAACATAAACACACAAAAAAAGAATACAAACTTTCGACTTTATAACATTAGTGTGATTTATACTATAATAGACACATTGTTTCTTTTTTGGAGAGAAAAAATACATTAAGTACTTAAATGGGTTTATTTATATAAAACAGTTGAAAGAAAAAATAACAAAAAAAACAGTTCTAAAAGAGCTTAAAGGTGATGAGAAATTCCGTAACGAAAATAACCTAATACACCCCACTCATTTGTTTTTTGAGCGTTGTGACCGATAAGAAAACAAATGAGTGAACAATCCATCAAAATTCAATTCAATGTGTGAAAGTGTAACTTCAATTAATATCAAAGAAAAAAAAAACAAAGGAAAAAAAATACTGCATTAATAAAATAAATAATTATAATTGCATAAGTTGATAAAACGGCTATGCAATAGCTTTACCGCGGCAGTCCCACACACGCGTGAGTGCCACACGTCTTTTTTTTTTAATGTGTGAAAACAGTTTAGATAATGGACAAAAATGCCGCTAGAGGTTCGCTAGAGCGTAAAAAACTTAATTTAATTATAAATAGGTGTGAACCCACCTATTTAAAAAATATTAATATTTTTTAATAAACTGATAAAATTAATTTGTAATAGGTATTTCTATACATATAATAAATATAAAAGGAGAAACTGACTGACACATCAACACGGCTGAAACTACTGGCACTCGGAGCGTGACATTTTTCACAAAACTTGCTTTTATAACGTTGGCGAGCACTAAGAGAGGATTTCCCAAAATTCAACCCTAAGAGGAAGACCCGAGGGTTCAAAGTTTGTATGGAAAAACCTATTTTCAGGTGGGCAAAGCCGCTGGCAGAAGTTAATATGTCTATAATTTTGTTTGTTCGTTTGACCAATATTTTATCTGATGGAATGTGATGATGTGGTCGGCGTTGAAGCACTCTTGCCAGGGCTTAAAATGGATTATACAACCAACCGACCACCCACCACCCACTAACCAACCAACCACCCTATCTTCCAACTCAACCAACCGACCTACCAACTATGGACTTGGTCCGAAATATAAGAAAACTTAAATAAAACAAAGTATCAGAAAGGCAACACGCTGTATACGTTCACCTTGTTCCCACACACGCATAATCTCCGTATTGTATACATACATGTACATAAGTGTACAATATCGAGTAGTTTAGTCCAAAATATTGGAGTTTAAAATGCTTTAGTGTTTATTTAGTTTTAAAGATACTTTTGGTTTTGTCTATAACTTAGACTTTTTTTTATAATTGTAAACATTAGGATTATGTGAATCATTTTTTTTTCTTTTCAGTTGTTTTGATATTTGTCTGACAATTTATGGTGGGAAAAATCATCCCATGACAACCCCCGCTCTTGGGCGGAGCGGGAGATAGTGTCAGACTCTTACTGACTAAAAGCCCACCCCGTTTCTTCTAGCGTTCATACCGGGGCTCGAGCGCCCTTTCGGATAACCCTGGTCCCAGTAGGCTTCGACCCGGCTGGGTCCCTGCTGTTGCTGACAACTCCTTGAGGCGCGCGGGAACAGCGCGCGCCTTCGACCCAAATGTCCATGGTATTGTTCGTTAAATCGTAGTCCTAAGTTGAGTTATACGAACACTGATAAATGCTTGCACTGACAGGACAGGTCCACTCAAATCTGGGTGGTTCTTTCAAAAGACCGTCTGAGACACTAATCTGCATGGTTCTCATGTGATTTGACCATTAAATATCTGCTGTATGGACTTTAAAAGAGACTTTGACCCCTGAGTTTGTTTCGGTGTTTCTTCTCAGGGTAGTCAGCTAGGAAACACCGGTCTCATCTAGTTTAAACTGACGAAAATATTGTGTAAAAGTATTTTTTTAAACTTATTTGCAAAATTAATTATTTATTAAGTATACATAGTCAAATTATATTATCTTTAGTGGATGTTAAAATATATTATAATTTATTCTAATACTAACTAAATCGACCTACATGTGGATGGATGGAGAGGGAGAGGGAGGCCAAAGAAAAGATGGATGGATTGTGTGAGAATTGATATGAAAGAAAAGGGAGTAAGTGATAGCGTGACGAATGACAGAACAGAATGGAAGAAAAAAACGTGTTGCGCCGACCCCAAATAAAACGGGACAAGGGCAGGAAGAAGAAGACTAACTAAATCGACAAACGATAATCTGGAGTTATTCTGGATTAAATGGAGTTTCTAGCACATTCTTCTCCATAGAGATCTACGCTTTGGACTGTGCAATTAGCATCATTTTTCTGACTGACTTCTTGACGTTTCAAAAGTAGTCTATTTGAAATAAAATGCTTTGAATCTGCCATATAACAAAACAAAGAAATAAAATATATCATATTATATTTCCATATTATTACAATATTAATAGGTTACTATGCGTTCCAAATCTGAATAGGAAAGTCAATAACCTCGATCTGTCAAATTTTGATTGAAAAGTACGGTTTGCAAAGAAACCTTATTTGCGTATCAAGAACTGTTTTTTTTTTGCTTTGTATTACCGAGACTTAGTTAAATCTAGGTGAAGTAATAACGTTATTGTTTAATCTAAATAAGCTAAATATTGTTTAGGTCATAATTAGTTAAAAAAAGGAAACTTTTCTTTCTAATTTTCATTGTTAGGAACAATTCGCTTTCTTCTTCCATTCGCCACTACTCAGACACTTCACACAGTGACGCATAGATAAGCAAAATTGAAGAACTGGGTTCTGATTAAAATGTGTCGTTCATGATTTGTAAATAAATTAACCATTCGATCGTGATAATTACAGACACAATTGAAAGACAATAGGTGCGCGAACGCCGGCGTTCGCTTGGGGTTTAATGAATTAAATTAAAAAAAAAATCTAATTTCGCCCTATGAGTTCCCTTTTGTACATATTAAAATTTTAAGTTTGTATATACTTATTAATTTATAATATTAAATAGTTAAGATGTATATATTTAAATATTATTCTCATTAATTATAATTTAAATGAAGAAATATATGTGGACACATGAAAAAAAAAAATCTTGTTTTGCTCACTCTACCCAATTTTTCGATTTGACAGCTATGACGCTATTTTTTTAAATCTTTATATACGCAGGCGAAGTCGCGGGCAAAACCTAGTTTGAAATAAATCCTCTGAGTGTTAAATTTTACTTCATCAAACAGTATCAATGGTCAAGAGACATGACAATTCTTTTTTTTAGATTAGATTGCTATCGATGTCATATTATTATCGGAATGGCATTTTTATGATTTTATCTTGATTTTTACACTTAAAACAAAAACTCATATCTATCTTAAAATTGCTATCTGCTGTCCACCAACCCGCACTGGGCCCGCGTGGTGGATTACTCCTAGAGATTACGCCTGAGTCCCAACAGTGGGAACATTATAAGGCCGACTATGCTGTGCGAAGCTATCTGCTGGCGACTTCGCCCGCGTGAATGTTAGTTTCTCCAGAGATCCAAGATATCCGCACAAACCAAGGTTACCGACATAGCCCAAAGAAAAGCCAAACTTAGGTGAAAGGGACATTGCTCTCAGAACAGACGGTCGAAAGGTTCTAGACTGGCAACCGCGTACCGGAAGACTCAGCGTTGGAAGGCCTCCCACAAGGTGGTCTGATGAATCTGATGGATGCGAGGCGCACAGGACCAGTCGTTAAGGCGACACTTAGGGGAGTCCTATGTCCAACAGTAGACGTCTTTCGACTGTAATGCTGATGCTATGCTGATGAATAAACAATGTAACAAAAATATGAATACTTACACTTACACTTTTGTTTTTAACAATATAGAATTTCATTATAAAAATAATACTTGTAAAGTATCAAGTAGTAGCCTTCGTACTATTTTTAGAAATGTTAACTGTTTTGTAAATATGAACCTTATTTCAATGGCAATTGATTGAATTTCCATTGAAAGGAATGGAGTTGTGACTTTTATAAGCACAAAGGTAACATTCGTGTAGTTTTTTTTTTACATTTCTTTTGGTTTTTTTACGGTTCAATAGTTTTGAGGGGTGATCATCGGTAATGGTATGGTGGCAAAATGTCTGGTTTTTGTACGTTAGGTACTGGGTACGATTCTTTATTCAATTTTAGTTTTTACAAATAATAACGACGGCGACAATGTGTAAAAAAAAGACGTGTGGCACTCGGGGACTGCGCGGTAAAGCTATTGCATAGCATTTTTTATCAACTTATGCAATTATAATTTATTTTATTTATGCAGTATTTTTTTTTCCTTTGTTTTTTTTCTTTGATATTAATTGAAGTTACACTTTTTGAGCGTGGTGACCGATAAGAAAACAAATGAGTGGGGGGTGTTAGGTTATTTTCGTTAGGGAATTTCTGGATTCGGTCTCCACGCTCAAGGCCCGCGATAGAAGCTATGCAATAGCTTGAAAACTAGGCAAGTGCGAGTCGGACTCGCGCCTGAGGGTTCCGTACAAACTTACCTATGTAAATAGTTCTATTCCGGAATGGAGTCTCGAAACGAAAAATAAAAGTTTTTTTTGTGACGTAACTATAAATTTACAGTTTCCAGATTATTTTCTATACTTGTGCTATGAGACCTTGCTTCATGAAAAATTTCAAGATTCTAGGTCAACAGGAAGTACCTTAAGTATTTTGATTTCCTTAAGATTGTCGAAATACACGTTTTTTGCGACATAAACGGCTGTATCTTTTTTTTCGTTAACTCGGAAGTTTGTTTTTTTTTACAGTTTCAAGGGACCGCAGACCTAAGTATATGGTTTTTTATTTCAACTCGATACCTCCACGCGTTCTCGAGATAAAGGGTCTTGAAAGACAGACAGACGGACAACAAAGTAATCCTATAACGGTTCCGTGTTTTCTTTTCAGGATACAGAACCCTGAAAAAGCATAGGTTCCCACTCCGACCTCATAATAAAATCCTTAATCTGCACAAGCAAAGCCAAAGGAAATAGGTTATTAACAAAATTGCGAATTACTATGAAACATTCTTACGAACGGTCTAAAACAACCCGCGGCCGTATTCTGAACGGGTGAGCGGATTCGGTTTTTAGCTGTTTAATTCAGAAAACGTCCTTGGAAATAACCGTGTAGAAATATAAAGAAGTGTAATAAAACTGCTCATTTCAGTAGAAATAATATTTATTACTCACTCATTTGAATTGTCTAAAAGTCACCAAATTCCAAGGTGTAGATCTCATGGAGAAGAATGTGCAAGAAACTCCATGGACATCTTTTTTTTAAATTATGTTATTACACTGATTTTCTTAAAACTAAAATATTTATGTTGTACACTGACAGCCCCAAATCTTTTTCTTTTCGTTCAGTCCATCCAAAGGTTGTCTAATAGAAATTGCCTTGCGCAATAAGACCGCCTATTGTGCACAGAATTTTTTGTAAATGTTTATCCTGTATTAAGCTAAATAAAGTTATAAATAAATAAATAATGCAATAGACAAATTGTGCGTCTTACCTTAACGGGCGTCAACGGCCGCCGGACCAAGACTGGCCCCCGCCATTACATCCCCCACTTATTCACAGATAGTCACAAATACGTTTCGGTGTTGCCAGCACAATTGGTCGATTGCAATGAATAATCGAATATAAAATATCGTTAACAATATTCTTGGTTACAAAAACAATCAAAACCTAACAGAAGTATAAAAGAACCAAGGTTACCGACATTTTTTTTTTTTGCGTGGGTAAATTACAAGCCCCGGACTTGGGCGGAGCAGGAGATAGTGTCAGACTTTTACTGACTAAAAACCCACTCCTGTTCCTACTTTTCCATTGTTCCAGGACCAATGACAAGGACAAGGTTTCTTTTTATGATGTACCCGAGCACTAAGAAAGAGTTTTACAAAATTCACCCCATAAGAGGATAAAACGGGGAGTCCAAAATCCAAAGTTTGTATGGTACTACGTACTGGGACTAGCGTGAAATTTAGCACGAGGTGTCCTTTTATGACGTAGGCATTGTAATTTCCAAAATTCACGCCCTAAAGGGAGGGATGAAACGGGGGCCAAAGTTTGTATCAAGAAACCAACAATTTTTTTTTTTGTTTTTACTTTCAAGCGGGCGAAGTCGATGGCTGAAGCTCGTCTCATCATCATTATCATTTCAATCGATAGACGTCCACTGTTGGACATAGGCCTCCCCCAAGTGTCGCCACAATGAACGATCCTGTGTGTCCCGCATCCATCGAATTCCCGCAAACTTCACCAGGTCATCGGTCCACCTTGCAGGAGGCCTTCCAACGCTGTGCCTTCCTTCTCAGAATCTTTCGGCCCGAACGAAGCTTGTCTAGTCTATTATAATAAAATACTCTATAACAATAAAGCAATGAAAAGGTATTTCATCAAAAGACCCATAAGTAACAAAAAAACGCGCGAAAAACATAACCCTCCTTACAGTCGGGTAAAAAAAAAGAGAAGAATCATATCGCCGTCCCTCTCTAAAGCAGCTGACTGTCAAAATCAGCTGTCTCGTATAGGGCGCGATATGGTGACGACATAGCTGCGAGATCGCGAACCCCGGCCCAAATATCCGGGGGTCGGGGGTCGGTTACTTATTCGAAAGCAATTTTAGTTCAACCCCCACCCACCTTCATTTAGAATCGCGCAGGGACGGACTTGGGGAAAGGGTTTCTGGGGGTTGGTAATTTAAGGGATGTTTTTGGGGATGGTTGTGGAAAGTAAGATTTAGTAACTATATTTTAGGAGCAGTTTTCCGACGCCTTATTTGTTTTTAGTTAGTTTTATTAGTTAGTTATTTTATTATTATTAGATAATTAATTTAGTGTTTTTATGTGTTTCTGTTTTGATGTAATTATGGTTAGTTAATCTGTTGACTCTGAATAGGTTATCCAACCGATAAAATAAAAAATAACTTAATATCTAAGATATGTTAACCACATCAACAAACTTACTAGTCACGGTGAATTGACGCATAAACAAAATTTTGAACCTTAAAGATCACTTTGTCAGAAAAAATGATGTTAATTGCACGTTCCAAAGCGTAGATCTCTATGGAAACGAATGTGGAAACACTCCATGTAAACTCTTTTCAATCCTTTTTATCTACTTACACTAACATTATAAGGAGGTAAATAAGTGATGACCTGGTCCTTTCAAAAGTCAAAAACCACGAAACAAAAAAAAATAATAAATAAATCTCAACCACTAACTCCCGAGTCCGTTCCCTGTTACCCCCCTCACCCCCCCACCCCTAACTCGGGCAAGCTGCCTCTTCTCCGATTTATTTGTGCCCGCTTTAATTATGTACACATACTGTGTAGCGTTAGCAGCCTAGCGGTTGTGTACCGTCAGCAGAGTCAGCCGCTTTATGGGGTAAGCAGGACTTCAAGTTCTGAGCCTGGACTATTGTCCTCCAGACAGAATTTCGATCGTGGTGACCCTGAACCAAAAATATAAAGCTAGAACTACATTAGACCGACGCACACGTGTAACACGCCTGATTTGTACGGAGAACGACGTCGCGTGGCGTGGATCTAGTGTAGCTCTACAAGTTTAGTTTCCATATAAAATGTATGGAGACCGACGCTCCCAGATCGGCGTGTGTGGCACACGTGTGCGCAGTGTAGTTCTAGCATAAGTCCTACCGTTTCCAGGCATGCAATTTAGAAAGAAAGAAAGCTATTTTATTTGGCATAGACACTCGTGGATACACACAATGTAGTAACAACATGTAGACACTAATGATTAAATAAAAACAAAGACAGCTAACAATGTGTGACTCACGGCTGCGTTAATTTACTGTTTTTCACACTAGTGTGAAAATAAAAACTACTCTCTTCGGGGGTAATGGTGCCTTCGTCTTGGCCTAACTTCATTCTTTCGCTACATTCAGTATTCTTAGCACTTAATACCCTCACTACTCTCGGGGTTAAACCCCAAGATTCCTTCGTGACACTCGGGTTTTAAAATATGCCCGTGACTTAAGGCACTGCTTTAGCCTCTTGGAGAATAATCTACTATAATTGACAATTCCTTCCATTGTCTATTCAAGACAAAAACATTAACGACTGTATTGTAAATACTAACTCTGTTAAATTCGTTCATCTACACTAATATTTATAACTAGGTTATGCCTGCGACTTCGTCCGCGTACATAAAATATAAGTAGCCTATGTCACTCAGGAATAAAGCAGCTTTCTATCGGTGAAAAAATTTTAGCAGTCGGACCAGGACTTCCAGAGATTAACTCCTACAAACAAAAAAAAACAAACTACCTCTTTATTATATTAAGTGTAGATAAAGAGGTAAATTTTTTTTTTAGACACCGCCTTATGGACATGACATCTCGGCTCAATCCCCGGTCGCACTCGTACAGTATGATTCACGAATGATGGCGGCCGTGAAGTTTGCGCAGAAGGCTGTGCAGTAACGTGTTTTAGGAACCAAATGGCGACGTGCGTGTGCAAGAAGAGTGTAGTATGCGCGAACGTTCGCAAAGGCTAACTTCACAGCCGCCATCATTCGTGAATTGTAATTTACAGTTCGGAGCAACGCGTTGACGTGTGTGTGATCGCCTAGCGTAGGTACAAAAAGTGAAGTGCATACATGAGATTGTCTTCTGTTATCTATTTTGTGCCGATGGTTCCCCATTAAATAGACTTTAGCTCGTGCTATAAGTTTACCTGTCTCAAATAACTCGTTGATTCTGTAAACGTTTCAAAACGGATATTAAACCATTAGCGAGAATAACTGGTATTATGAGTATCTTTTATGATTCTCATCTCCGAAACGATTAACAGGCGTTTATATCGTTAAAGGGTTTTATTTTAGAAGTACGAGAAATCGCAGTACCTGATGTTAGGCGGTGATCTGTTGTACAAGTACCGGCACGGATCTTGAGCGCTCGACGTCAGAGTTGGGATCGCTTTGCGCATTCCATACATTGGCGAGTCAATTGTCGTCGTTGTTAGATACATGCAGCAAGCGCAGGGAAGTCACGAGTGACGTCTATGATACGAAGGTGCGGCGAGCCAATCACTGACACTTCCCGCCCCCGCGTCTCACTTCGTACCCCTAATGAGACCGAATATTTGACTTTTGCGCAACTTGAAGCCAGCGCTCAAGATCCGTGCCGGTATCTGTACTTGTCGTCTGATTATTGAACTAAAAAAAACCGGCCAAGTGCGAGTTGGACTCGCGCCCGAAGAGTTCCTTATTGATCTAAACAACATTAGACACTAAATATAGGCAAAAAATTACGCTGTTGTATGGGTGGTTAAATACTTATTTTAGGGGGGTTAGAGTCGTCACATAGCATATAGCATAGTATAGTCGGCCTTATAAGTTCCCACTGTTGGGACTCAGGCCTCCTCTCTAGGAGAGGGAATTGGCCTTAATCCTCAACGCGGGCCCAGTGCAGTTTGGTGGAAGTCACATGTCTTCGAATTTTTGATTCAAGGACATGCCGTATTCTCACTATGTTTTCCTTCACCGTTTTGAGAGCAGTGTTGATGAAATGAATTACACAAAGTAATGCGCCTGGCTGGGTTTGAACCAGCGACCTACATCTCATAAGTTGGAGTCATTATCACTCGGCCACCACTGCTATTTATCCCTACAACAACTTAATATTATATAATACTAGCTTCTGCCAGCGGCTTCGCTCGCGTGAAAATTGTGAATCTAAACCATTCCCAGATCCCTTTGAACACACACAAAAAATTTCATCAAAATCGGTCCAGTCGTTTGAGAGAAGTTCAGTGACATACACACTCACAGAAGAATTATATATATATAAAGATGAAGTGTAGATTATCGTAATAACAGCCTCTAACCAGATTCTCCTTGTTTCCAGGACGAGGTGCTGGCGATCAACGACAAGGTGGTGGTCCGCGCCGACGACCTGCTGTCGTGGATGTGCGTGGGCACGGAGTGGCGCTGGGGGCTGCGCGCGGTGTGGCGCGGCGCCTGCGCCCCGCCCGCCGACCTGCCGCGCCACGCGCCCCTCACGCACACCAAGCTCGACTTCAGCGATGTTGACACCGAGAAGAGTTCCATTGGTAAGTGTTTGGTTGTCTGTGACGCTTTAGAGACCATTAGCATAGTCAGCCTGTTTTAATGTTCCCACTGCTGGGACTCAGGCCTCCTCTCTAGCAGTGGGAATAGAATAGAATAGAATAGAATAAACTTTATTGTACACCAAAATAGTAACAATTTGCAATTTGGGAATGGGCCGTAATCCACCACGCGGGCCTAGTGCGGGTTGGTGAATGTCACATGTCTTTGAATTTTTGGTCCCAGGACATGCCGGTTTCCTCACGATGATTTCCTTCACGATTTTGAGAGCAGTGGTGATGAAATAAATTACACAAAGTAATGCGCCTGGCTGGGTTTGAACCCGCGACCTACAACTTGTAAGTCGGGGCCGATATCACTCGGCCACAACTGCTCTTCTTTACTTGACCATTGTTACTACCTATTAATTTCGCGTCGTCGTTTATACCGGTACATCGAAGGACTGGAACAATTTGTCTGCTGTCTTCCAGTCCGATTATAATTCAGGTGTCTTCAGGGTAGAGTAAACAGGAACTTGGATAATTATTGCGCTTCGCTATCAACGATTGCATCACTGCTTACTATCAGGGATCACAGTCAAGCACTAATTTATATTATTAAAAAAAAAAAAGCTGCTGTAAATAATTTATCATCTTCTATCTTTATTCTTTATTATAAACACAATTTTAACATACAATAAAAATAGGACAGCTGATGTACATAGGCGAGCTTCACCCGCAACTGGGTTATCTTACAGCAAACCATGTAAATTAAAATGAAATTTTACTTTTAAATAATATAATATTCCACAACTATCACACAACGCCGTCTAGTCCCAAGCTAAGCAGAGCTTGTGTTATGGGTACTAGACAACTGATAAACATACTTATATATTTCTAAATACATACATATTATAGATAAATTACACCCACAAACAGAACAAATGATTATGCTCATCACACAAACATTTGTCCTGGGTGGGAATCGAACCCACGACCTCCGGCATAGCAGTCAGGGCCACTAACCACTAGACCAACAGGCCAGCCGAAATGAACTAAAGAATCTTTCAGCCTTTGTCTGATGTTATTTGTGGTCGGCGCAACACGCTTTTTTCTTTCATCCTGTTCTGTCACCCGTAACTCCCTTTTCCTTACATAACACTTCTCGAACAATCCGTCCATCATTTCTTTGGTTTCCCTTTTGGTTTACATGGGTACTCAAACCTTACCTTACATGCTTTTCGTCCCTCCTCTTCACATGACCATACCAAGACAAACGACTTCCTGTCTCCCTCCTGTGTAATTAGTGGTGGTGTACTATAATGTTGTGAGGTCATGTTCTATCAACCTGCCTGCTTTTTTTTTGGCAGATCCAAGTCTATCGTAAGATCTGTGGTCTAGTGTCGGATTTCCAGGCTTCTAACAAGCCGGAACGATTTCTAAGGATCTACAAGCGGAACCCCCTGTCGGAGTCTGTGTTTCCTGGTAGCTACAACCTAGGGTTCTTTAAATTAAGAGTGAATAACTGAATAGGTTACTTTTAGGCAAGCGTTCTCTATCATTGACTAAACTGTCGCTTACTATCAGATGAGGTTAGTAGTCAAGCGCCTATAAACAATCTCGAGTCAGACTCACTCACGAAGGGTTTCTTACCGCTCGTAACAAAAACCGTAAAAAAAAAAACACGTTATAATATCTATGGGAACCCCACTTAAATATTTATTTTATTCTGTTTTTAGTATTTGTTGTTATAGCGGCCACAGAAATACATCACCTGTGAAAATGTCAATTGTCTAGCTATCACGGTTCATGAGATACAAGCCTGGGACAGACGGACAGACAGATGGACGGACAGCGGAGTTTTAGTAATATAGTCTTGTTTTACCCTTTGGGTACGCAACCCTAAAAATGTTACTAATATACCCTGTTTTCTTCCAGTGGTGGATGAAGATGCCCCTGGAGTGGTGGTCTTCTCGTACCCTCGGTACTGCCGCTACAGGGCGCTGATAGCCCGGCTAGAGGGCATCCAGGCCTCCTGGCTGCGGGACTCGCTGGTGGCAGCGCTCGGGGGTTACGCTGCCCCCACCAATAACACCAGGATACTGTACTGCAAGGTGAGGTTACAGGTGTTGGTGATTTACAGCTTCCAAGCTCTTAGCTGACTGACTTCTTGTTTACCAACGCCAGTTGAGGATTTGTTTCGATGTACTGCATCCAGAATTTTTAACTACTACTTGGTGATAGTGCATCGACAACATCGGGGTACTGTAAGGCGAGGAGTTCTTCTGATGATGAAGAGCATTCAGGTTCCTGGTTGAAATACTCCTTTGTGCCGCACTGTCAGTCATTCTGGCTTCTATACCCGTAACGACTTCTCATCCCTTCCGGGCGGCGTCGGGCAACTACCATGTTATGTAGTTGTCTGGCATTATTGCTGAACTGGACCTATTTGGCGCCGCCGTGAGACACACATTGCTAGTTGTCTTTTTTTTATATTATAATAATTTATTAGTGTCTACATGTTGTTACTACATTGTGTGTATCCACGAGTGTGTATGCTGAATAAAATAGTTTTCTTTTCCTTCTGCCAAGTTATCCACGAGCTAACTCGCTAACGTGTTAAACATGAAGAGACAAAACTAGAAACCGCCGAAATTATAATTTAGGGCCGTTAAATCAGTGCCATTATAATCCATGGTTTGGTTCCCAGGACACATTCGAGTACCCCGAGCTGGAGGGCCACGAGTTCGTGTGCAACCACCTGGCGCCGCGCCTGAAGGGGAGGCCGCGCGGGCGCCGGCGCCGCGCCGCGTCCCCCTCGCGCGCGCACGACGCGCCCGACGCGTGCGACGCGTGCGACGCGCCCGACGCGCGCGACGCGCCCGACGCCGCCGACCGCTCCGACCGCTCCGACTCCGACGAGCCGCCCGGCCCGCCCGCCGGCGACCCGCCGGTCAGTACTTCACTATTATAGCATAAGCACGTCTGTGAAGTGAAGTCAATAGTACGGAAGCTTGAGAACGAACGAACGAGCTGACAAATGACACATGTCACTTTGACAGAATCTGGGCTGACATTTTCACGAACCGAGCCGATAAATGCGCCGACCGCAGAGGTGCGCTTCTATTTCCTCTGTATGTCGGTAGAGTCTGTCTAAAAACTCAAACAACTTGGGTAATTATTAGGATTTAATGAAACCTGATGTAGTCAACACTGGTCCAATAATCAAGGTTGAATAAGAGATCTTGATCATTGATTACTAACAGAAGAACCTTGTAAAAAGTATCGAATTTACGTATTTTTTAAATGATTAAATATTATACAAAATTCCCAGACTATAGTCGTGCGAACAACGTCTGGTCTCGGGGACTGTCTCACAGATCGTGTGAAGTAGAAATTCATAATTTTAACAATGGTATTTTTACTTTTAAATAACCAATGTTTTCAAAATAATTGCAAGTGGCCAATGCCTTATACATAGAATCTTTTTTTTGGCAAAACTTTCTGTATGGCCTGGTTGGTACAATTGTGAAGTGGACTTTTTACAAAACATAATAACCAAAAACGATGCTGTGCGAGTGTGGTCTTGCAGAGGGTACTTTAGACCATATCTTCTTCTTCTGCTCCCTAAACAATAAATCTTTCGACCTCTATCACAAAATTTCTAAATTTAAGATTCCTCTCCCAACCAATTTTCATTCCCTTCTCTCCCACTTCTCTCCCAAATTAGTTAACATTTTAGCAACTTTTTTTAAATGAAAATGATTTTAAATTCTAATTGCTTACTAACATCTACCACGAATGTAAATCTAGACGGTGGACCTTTCCGAGTCGCCGTCTCAACACGACACTGGCAGAATAGTCGCTATCGGCTCAATTGCCATAAAAAAAGCCTTTAAGATTTCGTTGTTCTATCTAACACATTTCAACTCTGTATTTCGCTATACCTACCTACGTCTGTATGACGCGACGCAAGCGCATCAAGCACCCCCGCCACCAGATTCCGGCTTGCCGCTGCTATTATACTAATGCTTGCTTCTCATAGACTTATATGATAAATTTTTAAAAGTCATAGAACAAAAGTTGTTGTTTTTGATGTTAGTCACACTATGTTACTAACATCAAAAACAACACCCTAACATGTTGCCAGTGTTTTTACAAATCGCCTGTATTACACCAAGAAATCACCTTTAAATAAACACTGTACTGTCCTCCCCCCAGACGCCCCGCCGCCTCTCCCTCCGCAACGGCGCCCCCCCTCCCAGCGACGAGGACGACGAAGACTACAAGCGAGTGGAGCAGACACCTGAGGACCGCGCCTTCCTGCAGCAGCTCAAGATGTTCCACAGGACGCGCAGCGAACCCTTCAAGAGCGGACACACTCTGAAGCACTGTGAGTAATCAGCATCATCATCATTTCAGCTGAAAGACGTCTACGGTCCGGACTAAGCGTTTACATCGAAGGACTGCAACAATTTGCCTGCTACGGTCTTCCCGTCCGATTATAATTTGGGTGTCTTCAACGCAAGAGTGAATAGGCTCTCAATAAACTAGTGCGCCTCACCATCAACGATTGCATCACTGCTTACCATCAGGTGGGATCGCAGTCAAGCACTAGTTTGTATACGATAAAAAAAAAAGACGTCCGCTGTTGGACATAGACCGGTCCTGTGCGTCTCGCATCCATCGGAGCCCCGCAACCCTGACCAGGTCATCGGTCCACCTTGTGGGAAGCTACACCTGAGCTGCGTCTTCCGGTACGTGGTCGCCACTCCAGAACCTTTCGTCCCCATCGACCATCTGTTCTGCGAGCAATGTGTCCTGCCCAATGCCACTTAAGTTTGGCGATTCTTCGTACTATGTCGGTAACCTTCATAACCAGAGCCAACTCGATAACCTTGTGTCCTCATTCGACGGCGAGATCCTCTCACATCTCACCATAAAAGTCTGGACCTCCCTCCGCTCCAACTAGAACGGGAGAATGGAATAGAATAGCTTTTATTCGGCGCAAGCAACATTAGATACCACAACATAAAATAATAATAAAAAATAAATAAAGTACAGAAATATAATACAGTTGCAGTGACTGTGCCCGAACCAAAAGGGTCACCAACTCAGAAATTGCTGGGCATCAAACACCCAGCGCTGGTTTTCAGCCAGCACCCCGCAGAGAAGTAATGCGTGTAATTGAAATATGCCTGACGGGGCCTTTGCGATTTGGCTTCAGTCTGTGGCACACTTTTCGAAGGTTCCGAACCGCGGTCCTGAGATAGCACAGTTGTGGGTATTCGACCCCTGGCCATGTCTTATTCTCGGACATGATCAGGGGGCGTCCACAGTAGTCCTCAATCGCGAGCAGACTTGACCCTCACGCTTCCCCTCGCTTCTCATCATTCTGTTGCGTGTCACTTCTGCCAACGTCACGCTTCCTTTTCCCCTGGGGATTCCACTCCAACATCTGTTTAGGTGTGTGATCAGAGCCATTTTGAAGCGTGTGGCCAATCTACTTCTGCTAGAGAAGCGACGCTTGAACTGGCGGTCGATCAGGCTCTCGTGGAATTTCTCTAGCTGGTGGGAGTTCATGGGGGGAGACCGGGAGACATAAAAATGATTTGTTGTGTTGCAGTATCTCTACGCGCACTATACATGTCAGTGGCATCACGAGGTGGCTACGAGGCAGTCTGCCGCCACCAGCTGTGGCGCGCGCTCAGTGCTGACCAGCCCGCCAGGACCAGGAGACACTACGAGAGGTAAGGAGTCACCGCCAGCACACACGTAGGAGCTCAGTTCCTTGTCAGTGTTCACTCCAGTTGGCCAATAAAGGTAAGAAGAATACTTTCCCGAGGAGATCAGGTAGATGGGGTGGCTACGACCCAACAGTCCGTCACCAAACTGCCTTGCGGGTTGTATCTCTCTTATGCTTATATAAAATAATTTAGTATAGTACAGGTCGCGCGATGAATCAAGATCGCTCGGCAAAAGTGGAAGGGGCATGCGCAGTATTCAATTCTACGGTCTATTTGGCGACGTACGGGCGAATGTGCGCCGTCGGCGACACGTCATTGGTACATAGAGTCGCTCTTCAATTCCCGCGTTGTGTTCTCGCCTCTCATTGGATACTGCTGTACTTGGGTACTGTTGCGTACAGCTTGTGTTATCGTAATAGTAATACGTAGTCGTAAAAAAATGGTTAAAAATAAAGTTTTAAAACGGCTAGCCAGAAAAATGGTTTACGACGTGAATTATTACGTTAAAGAAAGAAACTAACGAAATATTTTTTTTAATTTTATGGTTTATTTAAAAAAAAAATATTTTTTTGAATTTACCTACTTACAAGATAAATTACAATCAAAAACTAGTGTTATTATAAGTTATGTTACTAAGGTTCAAACATACGAAATTAAAAATAAAATCCTAACATACTAAGAATTTCTGTGCGCAATTGTACACGTGCGCCGATTGCCCCCACTACTTTCACCGAGCGATCTTGATTCACCGCGCGACCTGTATAGCATATTACTGTGATGCTTAGGTTCTATTTTCACAGATTAAAAAGTGCGTCATGGATAGTCAGTCGTCTGCGCTGCCCTTTAGTCTGGTCCACACAGACCTGAGGATCATTGAAACACGCAAGCATTTATAGGCATTCGGCTTCATATTAACTTTGGAGCCCCGTTTAAGGCGTATAGTCCCTTGAACCATCTGGCCGAAATTATGTGAACGCAACTCTCGCACTCGCGTAGGCGGCAGTACGCAAATCTGTACATTTATTTGCGGCCAGCAGCGCCCGGAAAGCGCTTTAAATCCATTTTTTCTGCGAGATATTGATTGATTTACATATGCAATGTTCACTTTGAAGAATATTTAACCACCAATTTTTATGTGTAAAAATGTTTCTAAAGGTCTAAGCCGTTTCGAAGGAGTAGGGAAAAGTTGCGAAATTGCTAAATATTTTTTTTTGACAAAAGTATTAATTGCACGAAAAAATCAAATGTTGATATTATTGTTCATGAATCTATAATAAACATATATTTTTTCAAACCAATTGACCTAGCCGTTACGGAGGAGTAGGCCTCAGAAAATCACTGTTTTATGGCACTTTTCGGGCGCTTGGTCCTTAATACCTTTAGTGCTCGCCTACGTCATAAAAAGAAGCTTAGTGCAAAATTTCTCGCTCCTAGACACAGGAGTTTCAGCTGTGCCTTGATATGTCAGTTAGGCTGAAACCTGCGTCCGGGAGCTCGCGCGGTCCCATATAAAAGGGCTCTGTCGCGACTCGGAGGGCCCCGCGCTCCTTTTTTTTTTGTTGGCCTGTTCTGTCCCACTCCTGGGCAAAGGCCTCCCTCCACCCCTTCCATTTTTCGCGCGCCCGGGCTTCTTGCCAGTTCTGGTGGAATCTATCAAGTTCGTCGCGCCATCTCCTTCGTGGTCTACCGCACCCCTTTTGCTACGTAATAATATACTAAGTTCTCCATCGGCACGACTACATGCACACCATACAAGTTGAGCTAGTGACACTGCGTAGGTAACAATGCACCGACCACACGATACATGTGCATTGTCATGCGACAGGTGTCCGCGCTAGCATCCATCCGCGTAAAGCATCGTTATTCCTTAGTTAGTTGCTTAGTTAGAGCCGTTTGGGGTTGAAACTCTTGGGCCGTGGGGTCCGAGTGCTCATAAACTTTATAAAGAACTGTCAAGACGCTTAGTTGACACTTCTCGTGACCCAAGGGCTGGTTTTTACCTCGGTCAGAGATTAAGCATTGCCATTCAACGTGGCAATGCCGCCGGCCTCTTGGGCACACTTCCTAGTAGTAGTAGAGTAGCCTTTAGTGTGTATAGTTAGGTTAAGCATACTTAAATATATAGATATTTTTTTTTAATATTTAAGTTAATTATGTATATATTTTCTTGTAATAAATAAATAAATAAGACCCCGTTAGTTTCTCCTTTTATATAAATATAAACACATAATTTCGTTCCAGATTTCTCCTCCCCTTCGAGAACCACGAGCGACGCAATGGTTCCTCGTTCAAACTGAACGGCAAGATGGACGGCGAGCCGCGCACCATCGCCACCATCGACGTGACCGACTCCCCGCGCCGCGACGACGACAAAGTACTCCGCACCCCCTCCCCCCCGCCGAGATACGACTACGACCACCCCCCCACATACGACAACCCCGACATCGACAGCGAAACAGGGGAAATGACCACCAAAGATGACGTCATAGTCAAAAACGCAGAAGAATTGAACAGAGAGTTCTTAGATTCTTTGCCTAAAGAAGAAAAACCTGTCAAAATATCTGTGAAACCGGTTGAGAAGCTGATCGAGCCGTGCAAGTTCGAGGGCTTGGAGGGCGTCAAGTCGGAGGGAACGAAGGAGGACATCAGGGATTTTAGTCAGAACTACTTGAGTGATATGCAGAAATTTAGTATGGGTGAGTTATGATAATATTCAACAACTTTCATACAACGCCATCTAGTAACAAACTAAGCAGAGCTTTTGCTTTGAGTTCTATACAACTGATACACATAAATTTTTAAATACATACATATAATAGATAAATTACTCCCAGACACAGAACTAATAATAATAATAATATTCCACAACTATCACACAGCGCCGTCTAGTCCCAAGCTAAGCGAAGCTTGTGTTATGGGTACTAGACAACTGACAAACATACACATATATTTCTAATTACACACATATTATAGATAAACTACACCCAGACACAGAACAAATGATCGTGCTCATCACACAAACATTTTTCCTGGGTGGGAATCGAACCCACGACCTCCGGCATAGCAGTCAGGGCCACTAACCACTAGACCAACAGGGCTGTCTAATGATCATGCTCATCAACACAAAATATATTTGTCCTGGGTGGGATTCGAAGTCACCAGCTCTGGGGTCACTATACCAACAGGCCAGTGTATTAGCTCTGGACCCAAACTATTTTATTTATTTATTATACAAGGTGCAGTTTTAAAACTGCAAAATATTTTAGGAGGTTGTAATAAAACTCATAAATAATCATGTGAAAAAACGATACCTGGTCTATAATCAGTAATACTTGTTATTTTATTTTTTAATTATACTAAACTAATTCGATTGATCGTTGGCAGCGGGGGCGTGGCTAGGGTGTGGCGTGCGGGATGATGATTGGATGATACATTATTTATGAAACTATCGTTGCGAGTTAGTGTGTGTGAAAACGCCCTTTATTTTTCAGTGTTTGTGTGTGTGAAAGAAAGCGCAGTTATAAGGCAAGTATCAGACTGGCTGCTTTTTAAGAAACGTAGTTCACACATACCGATTTTAATAATAATAAAAAAAAAATCCTGCTCATTTTATTATTGATTCGGGTCGAGAATCATTAACATAATTACCTCCTGAAATATTTTGCATCTTCAAAACGACACTTTGTATTTATCTTAACTTAACTCCTGGACAATACGTGACATGCTGATGTACCACATACGTGACACGATGAACAATATACGTGACTTCTCACCACACTAATTGTGTGTGTTATAATTTCAGGAGCCGAGTCGTTCTCGTCCCGGGCGACGCCGCTCAACGGACACGCAGCAACAGCGCCCACCGACCTTGTGAGTTATTATTATTATTACTAGCTTCTTGTAACGTTAACAATTACCGCTTGTGGCGCTGAGTCAATTGAGAAACGTACCATGAAGATCTAGGCACAAAATAGATAGGTACAGAAGACAATCTCATGTATGTACTTCACTTTTTATACCTACGCTCCGTGGACGCACACTAATGAGCGTTAGAGCCACGGCGCGCACTGTTCCCGCGCGCCTCAAGGAGTTGTCAGCAACAGCAGGGGCCCAGCCGGGTCGAAGCCTACTGGGGCCAGGGTTATCCGAAAGCGCGCTCGAGCCCCGGTATGAAGGCTTGATGGAACGGGATGGGTTTTTTAGTCAGTAAGAGTCTGACACTATCTCCCGCTCCGCCCAAGAGCGGGGGTTGTCATTGGATGATTTTTCCCATCGAAAAAAAAATGCGTTTGAGCCGGAACTGTTCGACGAGTGATCCGAGGCGCTTCGAGATATCATGTCCGTGAGCGGTGTCTATGTGTGCGTTACTCGAGCGCGCTTTGTATGTAGATTGACTTCTATACTTGTATATTTTGTGATGTACGGGGTGTTTAAAGTCAAGAGTAGGTATAGAATGGATTACTTTTAGGCAAGAGTGTTCCATCGTCGACCACAGCGTCGGCCAGTTTGTATGTGTCTACGTTTGTCAGTTCTTCACGCTTAAATAGCCGATTGGATTTAGATAAAATTTTAAAAGTTAGACTATGTCTTGGAATAGTACATAGGAATAGTATTCTATGTACCCGCGGGCGAGCCTGCTGGAAGAAGGTAGTTAAGAAGAGAAGAGATGGTGTCATAATGGATGTCGTATTTGTTCCAGAAGTCGTCCCGTCCGGCGGGGCGCAGCTCCCTGCGCGCCGTGCGCGTCAAGCCGGCGCGACCACACGCCATGCTCACTCCTGCCACCACTAGTGAGTAGATTTAAGAGGCCGCTTTTCCACTCGCTTATCGTAAACTTCGAGCATGGTTTAAAAGCTTGTTCCTTCATCTAACGCAATCCAACGTGATGTTGGACGAAAAGGTAACGCGAAAAAAGAGAGATAACGTTTGAAAACTTTGTTAGCATTCAGTAATTTCTTGATTTGGTCGAATATTTTACAGAACTTGAACTTGTTCCAGGAAATACGTGTTTTTTTTAAACCTCAAAGTTTTTGAAAAAAATAGCATATTTTATAGTTAAATGTACTTTTTGACTTTTTAATTTTTGGAGTAAAATATGAAGTGTCGAAGTTCTTACAAAATAGCTCATTTTCAGAGGTTCAGAGGAAATTAGTTTTACATAAATTTATTAATTAATTCATTAAACCCCAAGCGAACGCCGGCGTTCGCGCACCTATTGTCTTTCAATTATGTCTGCAATTATCACAATTGAAAGGTTAAATTCAATAGAAGCCTAGATAATGTCCAGAAGAAACTGTGTTTCCAAAATATCCAATGAAAAATTTGTAATAAGGTCATTATCGCGTAAGAGCGGTTGTATAACAAATAGTGAAAATGTATGTCAAGATGCATCCCCTTAAATCTTGCAGCTAACGTATGAACAAATGTACTTCAGTGAATGTTAATCGCACTCAACGCTCTCCTTGAATGTCCTGGACTAGATCTATACGCTGATGAATGGAAGGAGATACCTATTGACTGAATGTCTGGCGATTTGCGAGAAGACTGAATGAGAGTTTTAGTTATATTACCTGTGTTACATATATTTTCTTTGAAGTTTTTTTACATAATTTGTACCGGCAGTGTACATGGCATTTTGTCGTTCTAGTTAAATCAGCGACTTATATTGTAGTGTTAGACAAGCCTTTTCATGGAAACTATTCAAATTACTGAAATGTTGAAACGAAAGTTGGCTGCAGCGCTACATTGGCGCTATGTCGTATAACAGAACTATTAAAACATGCAGCGCTAAGATAGCCTTTAGAGGATACTTTTATCGCGACCAAAATGTCTTAAGCGGCATGAATTTCGTGGCACTTACGCGTTTCGTTCAACATAGTGTAAGTAATTTTCAAGGTGTACAGACTGCATTACACTTGAGTCGACTAAAGTGAATGTTCGACACGCCTAATCTAGTGCGTAGTACATAATTATATATTGATAGGTTAAATAAATGGAGACCGACTGTTTAATACTGTGTAGAGATGTAATGATGTTGATAATGTTTGTTTCCAGCGCCACACCCGCTGCGGCCGTCGTCCGTGTCGTCCCCCGCGCTGGGGGCGGCGCCGCCCCCGCCCCCCGCACTGCCCCCCGCGCCGCACTCGGCGCCGCCGGCTAACAACTTCGGCATCCACCGCCCCCCACCGCCGGGAGACGACGACATCGTGGAGGTCAGTTCACGAATATCATTTCAGACGAAAGACGAAGTGTCCACTGTTGAACAGTTGCAGGGCACCACTCTACCCTATTTTACCCTAATCTAACCTACTCTACCCTACCCTACACTACCCTAACTTTCATTTTATCCATAAGAACCTTCTCCTCACAATAACAAACACAACAAAAAAAGAATTAGCGAAATCGGTTCAGCTGTTCTCGAGATTTGCGCTTAGCAACACATTTAGCGATTCATTTTTGTATTATAGATGTGTACCTGTGGGTTTATCATGTGATGTGCATGAAACCAATCTCCTGCAAACCGAAATCGAAGCAAAAAATATCGTATCGGTAACCATTGTCCGACACGGCTGCTCAACTTAATGTGAATGTGTGTGTGATGGTGTGATGGTGTGTGTGTGTGTGTGTTATTATGAAAATAGAATATAATCCAAATCCTTCTGCGCAGGTCCCCTACAAACCAAAAACCCCAGAAATCATCGACTTGGACGAATATCCAGAGAGCCCCCAGGCCGTGAAGAGGAAGAAGCTGGACATCCTGAAGCAGCGCGGGCTGGAGGTGACGGCGCTGCCGCCGGCGTGGCCCGCTCCCCTCACCGCCGCCGCCGGCGCCGCCCCGCTCGCCGCGCCGCCGCCGCTCCTGCTCAACCCCGCGCTGCAGCACCAGATCATGACGCAGGCGCAGCTCTTCCAGATGTACATCCCGCAGAGCTACGCAAACGGCGTGCAGCCGCCGAAAGTCATCCAAGCGTCGTCTATCTTCGGCTCCTCGGGGCCCGAAAAGACGGTGTACGGCAATCCTAAGGACCCGTTCATGCCGCCTCCCCACGTGCTGCACGGCGCGCCCCTCAAGCCGCTGAAGTCCGCCCCCCCTCCGCCGCTCCCTCAAGACATCCTCGACCTGACGTGCAAGTCCTCCAGCCCTCCGCCGCAGAAGCCCGCCGTCGAGATAGTCCGAGTGCCGCCCTCCCCGTCCCCCTCGCCGACGGCACAGAACCTAACTAAGAACTACACTCTAGTCGACGGGAAAGCAGTCGTGGGCTCGAACTTAGAAATAACTTTAGTGAATAAAGCAGCGAGTCCTGGCAAGAACCGGCCTCCGCAGAAGAGGTCCAGCAACGGCAAGTTCATGTCGGCCAAGACTCCGACCCCGCCTAAGGACTACCCGAAGTACGCGTCACCCAGCTCAGCGCAGAAGAAACCCCCCATCAACATCCCCAACTACCAAGTCAGGGAGGATTCTTCGCCAACACAGAACCAGGTTCTCCAGAACGCGATGAAGAACCAAAATCTAGCTCAAATAATGGATTTGCAGAAGAGCTCGGTCCCTATGAGCTCGTTCATGGACCCGTACGTGGCGCTGTACAGCAGCTTGGCCGGGCAGATGGACCCGCGGCAGCTGGCCATGTACCGCGACCTCATGAACAACCAGTTCCGCTACCCTGGCCTGCTCAACCTGGGCGTCGCCACTCCCACAACGAAGAATTAGATTCTAGTCTTTGGTTACTTGTGATATACAGTTTAATGGTGGCTTACAGTTCTTTAATGATGACGAAAATGACGAAGGTATTCGGTATTTTGGGGCATTGTGTAATTTTTGTATACGATTATTAATTTTAATATGAAGGGCTGATTTCTAAGTCGAGTATTTAAAAAAAAAGAAAGTGTCAAACTCAAAGTTTGACAGTTAAGATTTTGGCGGGATTTTTTGAGTGAAGTTCAGTGACGGTTTAAATTATTCGCAAATGGATTCTCAGCGCATATTGTGATGTAAACTTTGTGTAGTTTTGTGTCTCAAGTGTGTGCGCGACTGGACAATATGTGGAGTCATTGAAACAGGCTCCATCTCGGTGACATTAAGCTGAGAATTTTATTGTAGAGTTGACTACCTCAGCGAAGCTTGCCGTGATAATACAAACTGTCTTAATAGAAATTTAAAGAAACTATTTTTACTGTCTGTTCAACCGATTTTAACATCTATTTCGTAGGCATTAAAAGCAAAAAAGTGGTTACAATACCAACTATTTACTGCAGCCGCCATTTGTCATGCCACCAACGTAATAAAAGCCGAAATCAGTGGAACGGACAGTATTAAAAGGTTTTCATAAATTTCTTGTTATTTTGAACAGAATATAAATACCTTTTACAGTTTACACTAACAGTGCGACGAAACAAAAACAAAAGATCAGTTTGACAAACTTTCAGACTAAATTCTCACAAAACTTCAATTTCCGATTCAATAAAAATTGAAGTTGAGTTGAAAAGGACAAAATGGGATCCAAGGTCTTATTAAGACTAAATTACTACTTCAGAAATAACAGTACCGTAAAACGGGGTGAATAGAGTTAGGGGTGAATAGAGACAAAACTTTGGTTGGGTTTTTCACTTTGATACCATAATATCGGCCTCTAACAAAGCATCGAATTTTTAGAATACCAATTCAGTAATAAATTGATATAGTTATATGCTGCAAAAAATATTCAAATATAGAGAAAATACCATTTAAAGTTTTGTCTCTATTCACCCCCAAGTCTCTATTCACCCCATTTTACTGTAACAGTAATAAAATAAATAACAAATACCAAAATTGCTGTATGCAAGTTTAGAATGGCTCTAGAGGACTCCACAACGGTCCTAGGGATTTCTACTGAACTCAGAGTGGTCTAAAATGGTTTTATAAATGGCTCAAAGGGACTCTAAAATTTAAAAAATAATCGTCGCTTTCCATCGGGTAAGATAGCGGTCAAGCGCGAACCTATCAACAATTAAAATAGAAAAAAGAACTAAGCCACCAAAATGATCTCCGGGGATTGATTTATTTTAATTATATTGAAGAAAAAAAAATTATGGGAACAATTAAAAATATTGTTTCTAATTGAAAAATATAAAAATGTTGTAAATATTTGTTTGTAAGTAATTACTATTAAATAATTGTCGATAGCTATTATTAATATTGCAAAGTTTTAATTTGAGTGGGTAGTGACTATTATTATTTTCTCTATTTGTATATGTTTATATATGAAACTTGTCTTTTAAGCAAACAATTTGTATTTTATTTTATTTGCAAAGTTATTTTAAAACATTTTAACTTGATTTTGTTAATGTTTACGGCTGAAGATGACCAATTTGAAAATAATTTGTATTTTTTTTTTTTGTTATTGAATAAAAATTTAATTTCATCTCATCTCTGTCCAGCAGTTTCTGAGATTTACACAATTATGTCGACACGACTACACACTTGTAACTATAAAATATTTTTGTTCTAATTGTTAGCTGAATTTGTAGTTTTAATACATTCTTCTTACAGAACATCTGATTGACGTCAGGATTCAAGGTTTGGATATGGATGGGTGTGCAATAACACTTTTAGGAAAATAAAAGAAAATTTAAACTTACATTTGGTATCTCGAAATGTATAAACAAACACTCAACTGTATTTTATAAAGAATTCATAATTCGTGATCATTTTCAAATTTTGGCACTTGAAAATCAACTTAAAACACACACGATTAAAGTTGATATTCGATTAAACAACGGTTAATTGTAATGATCTCGAATTTTAATTCAATTATAAATACTAGCGTCACTTTATATTGTTCAAGTTACCAAAAAATATAATCCTGATGTATTTCAGATGTTTGAAAATTGGAAACAACTTTTGGATATATTAAAACCACTTGAAAATAATTTTTTAACCGCCAACGTCGGATATGTCCGACAAACACTTACGTTCCGCCAGAGTCGCACATCCACGACCAAATACTCGCATCTCGTCAGCTCTCCTGTCACCTATGGGGGTTGAAGAGCTAAACGAGATGGAGTACCCAGTCGTTAACACACGACCCTGGCGTATAGGACGCGAAAATCTTTCGTCTGGCTAATCCGACGCCAGTGGCTATACGGTTAGTGTTATTTTGTAGCTTCAATACCAAAGTTTAAATTTATATTATGAAGGGACAAGCAGGCTCAGATGTATGGCGCAACCTAGTAAATAATTGAGCTTTTCTTATGATGGGTACAATCCAATAACTTCTGCTCTGGCATAGCATGGTCGTTCTTATAATGTTCCCACAGCTGGGACTCAGGCCTCCTCTCTAGGAGAGGGAATGGGCCGTAATCCACCACGCGGGCGCTGTGCGGGTTGGTGAATGTCACATGTCTTCGATTTTTTTGGTTCTAGGACATGCCGGTTTCCTCACCGTTTTGAGAGCAGTAGTGATGAAATAAATTACACAAAGTAATACGCCTTCCGGGTTTGAACCCGCGATCTACTACTCGTAAGTCATGGCCGTTACCACTCGGCCACCACTGCTCTTCTAGGCCACTCTTGCTCTAGGGTGGACCGTTTTCGTTGCGCGTGCGCAACAAATTCGCTGCGCATGGGCGGCGTGTTCGTTGTGCGCTCCGCTTTGGGGGCGCTCGTAGCCCGCTAGTATGACAAGATCCTTCTTATGTTTGATAGAATTTTGTGAAATAATTAATTTATCCAATAAGTAAAGGAGATTTTTTAACAGTTTTTATTTTTAATTCTTATAATGATATTCCACAACTATCACACAACGCCGTCTAGTCCCTAACTAAGCCGAGCTTGTGCTACGAGTCCTACACAATTGAATCACAATTACACACATACACACACCATCGAACAAACACACATTTATACATAAATTACACCCTGTCACAGAAAAAATGATCGTGCTCATCACACAAACATTCCTGGGTGGGAATCGAACCCACGATCAGCATAGTGGTCAGGGGCACCAACCACTAGACCAACAGGCCAGTCAAATTAGTTACAGTAAAATGGGGTGAATAGAGACAAAACTATAAAGGCTATTTTCTCGATATTTGAATATTTTTTGCAGCATTTAACTATGTCAGTTTTTTAATGAATTGTTATTCTAAAAAAACGATGCTTTGTTAGAGGCCGATATTATAGTATAAGTGAAAAACTAAACCAATGTTTTGTCTCTATTTAGCCCTAAGTCGATATTCACCCCGTTTTACGATATATTTCATCAATTTTCACGAAGCTATTGCCATTATACACTAATCCAGATTTTAAGACACTTTCTATAAGACAGTAAAAACATCCTGTATGACTACCCAACCCGGGAATCAAATCCAGAACTATTTAATTGGTTTAGTTTAAGCACAGCATAATCAGCCTTTCAATGTTCCCACTGCTGGGACTCAGGCCTCTCTAGGAGAGGGAGAAGAAAGTGGTTTAAATAGTAAAAAAGTTGTTTCCAAATAAATGGTTCCCGTATAGTATAATGATTGTCTTCGCAATGTGTATATATAGAATAATGTTGCAATGTTTGTGCGAGCGGCGTACAAAATAAAATTATTAAAATTTTATACTTTTTGTATTATTTACTAATTGCTTCTGCTAGCAACATTGCCCCAAATACCTCGGCGTTACATTTGACAGTGCTTATAGGCTGAGACTACACCGAGACAGCTTTTAATGTTATACAAAGCACAGGTCCGTTCGTGTGTGAAGTACTGCAGCTACATATGGGCTGGTGCTGCAAAATACCACCTGGCAGCTTTGGACTCGGTGGAAAGGCGTGCAAAGAGGCTAATTGGTGATCCAGATTTGGTTAAGTCCAACCTTCAAAGCCTTGAGTACAGGCGTTGGGTAACCAGCCTTTCGGTGTTTTATAAGTTGCATTTCGGAGAGTGTGCGCAGGAATTGCATGACTTGATTCCGCCATCACATTTCTACCATCGGACAACCCGACGTACGGTGAGTATCCACCCTTACGTTGTTGAAACCTGTACGGTCCGGACTAAGCGTTTCGCCTCGTCATTTATGCCGCGTACATCGAAGGACTGGAACAATTTGCTTGTTGCAGACTTCCCGTCTTCGTGTCTTCAAAGCTAGAGTAAATAGGCCCTTATTAAACTAGTGCGCCGCACCATCAACGATCGCATCACTGCTTACCATCAGGCGGGAAAGCAGTCAAGCACTAGTTTATATCAGAAAAAAAAATGCTCCGTAGTGGCTCGTCGCGGGGCATTCATAGCGGCTGGCGCGCAATTTTTGCTACGTAATAAATATTTAGTTCTCCATCGACATCATTACGTGCACACCGTTAAGGCTATATTTAATTGAGACACCATGGCGGCGCGACCAGTCGCCGCTACCAACAAAATGTATACAGCTCTATAGAGAGTTACTCACCTGGTGTCCGTTTGGTTGCGCTACCAATTTGGAAACCATTATTACTCTAGTACTCCATACAGCAGTATAGCTGCATGGTGTCTCACTCACTCGGCCGTCAGTGACGCCACCACTGGCTACATTTTGATACTGTCTGGGTCAACTCACACCGAAAGAGCGGCGAAGGGCAGCGACCCGTTTACCGTTCATAGAATTCGCTGGAATTCCCGCGGCGCCGCGGGTATCCGCGCGACACGTTCGAGTTTCTCATGCGACAATAAGTATTATAGCAATGAAAATAAAGTTAAAACTCATATGACGCTGAAACTGCGATCCGCTTCGCTGCGCTTCGACGCTCTTTTGGTGTGAGTTGACCCTCTCAGTGTGGTGTGGTCACTGGTATCTTTATGGTGTCTAGTTTAGTAGCTTCGGATACCACGCTGACGCGACAGGTTGCGCCCCCATAGTTTCCCGGTGAAATATAGACCTTAAAGTTGAACTAGCGTCACCGCGCAGGTAATAATCTGGTTTCCGCGGCGTGGCCCTAGCACACCACACACTCGCGACAGTTGTCCACTCAGAAATGAAGATATCTGCAGGAAAACCAAGGTTACCGATATAGCTCGAAGAATCGCCAAACTTAAGGGTCAAGCGCCCGGAAAGTGCCATAAACAGTGATTTTCTGAGGCCTACTCCTCCGTAACGGCTAGGTCAATTGGTTTGAAAAAAATATATGTTTATTATAGGTTCATGAACAATAATATCAACATTTGATTTTTTCGTGCAATCAATACTTTTGTCAAAAAAAAAAAAAAAAATTTAGCAATTTCGCAACTTTTCCCTACTCCTTCGAAACGGCTTGGACCTTTAGAAACATTTTAACACATAAAAATTGGTGGTTAAATATTCTTCAAAGTGAACATTGCATATGTAAAACAATCAATATCTCGCAGAGAAATTGGATTTAAAGCGCTTTCCGGGCGCTGCTGGCCGCAAATAAATGCACAGATTTGCGTACTGCCGCCTAGGCGAGTGCGAGAGTTGCGTTCACATAATTTCGGTCAGATGGTTCAAGGGACTATACGCCTTAAGTGACAATGGGCAGGGCACATTGCAAGCAGAACAGATGGTCGATGGGGATGAAAGGTTCTGGAGTGGCGACCACGTACCGGAAGACGCAGCGCAGTTTCTGCTTCGGTTCTTAATTCGATTAATAAAACCACTGAAATCTTTCCAAATGAGTTTATTCTTATTTGTTACATTACATAAAGTATAAGCCACAGCAGCACCCTACGAGAGCTCGGGCGCCCACAGCTTGAAGGTCCTGTCGTACGAGCTGGTCGCGATGAACTTGTTGTCGAAAGATATGTCCGCGCTCATCACCTACAACAATATATATGTTACACTTTAACTGTTTACTTATTTATTTATATATACTTTACTAGCTTTTGCCAGCGGCTTCGCCCGCGTACATAATACATAGCCTATGTCATTCAGTAATAAAGCAGCCTTTAAAAATAAATAAAGCTTTTTTCACCTGAAAAAAATATCCTAGAAAAAATTAACCTAGGTGAAAAAAATTTCAAAAAGCAATCGGGCCAATTTTTTTAAAGATTACCTCCTACAAACAAAAAAACAAACTTTACCGTTATTTTATTAGTATGGATGTAGATGTGTACCAAGATGATAAATGACACAATTAGAGCCTTAAGAGGCCGGCGACTGATGAATTTCCATACAAACGTAATACCACGCTCATTTGCAGTTAGAGCATATTTCCAACATATTATGATGATATTCGGTTAAAGACAATATTTATCTAGGTTCCTACGTCGAGAATATTAGAAATATTGTTATTTTTAATACAGAAAAAGCCAAATGGCATGTTTTGCCATTTACGCTGTAAAAAAGTACGAAATACCATTCGCTTAAATTTCTTTTTGTTTTTTTAAAAAAGAAAGACGTAGGGAACCTAGATAAATGTTGTCTATAATCGAATATCATCATAATATGCTGGAAATATGCTCCAACTGCAAATGAGCGTGGTATTACGTTTGTATGGAAATTCATCTGTCGCCGGCCTCTTAAATTTAAAAGTATACTATTAGTAGCCCTATCACATTCTGCGATAAATTCCAATCTATTCTATTGACCGTGAAGGGCACGTGAAGGATAGGTGTTACCTTGTTGTCGTGTCCGGAGAGCGTGCGCAGCGGGTGCCAGGCGGGGTTGGACCACAGCTTGGCGCTCTTGTCGTACGACGCCGTCAGCAGGAAGTGCCCGTGGCTCTTCTGGTAACGCACGTCTGTCACAACATTTGGATTCAATAAATAACGCTATCGCCATTTATACTCCGTTTAGGCGCATCTTATATAAAATAATATTTAACACAACGCCTTCTAGTCACAAGCTAAGTAGAGCTTGTGTTATGAGTAGTAGTCTACTTTTTTTTTATGGTGGGAAAAAAATCATGCTTTGACATCCCCCGCTCTTGGGCGGAGCGGGAGATAGTGTCAGACTCTTACTGACTAAAACACCCACCCCGTTCCTTCTAGCCTTCATACCGGGGCTCGAGCGCCCTTTCGGATAACCCTGGCCCCAGTAGGGTTCGACCCGGCTGGGTCCCTGCTGTTGCTGACAACTCCTTGAAGCGCGCGGGAACAGTGCGCGCCGTCGACGACTTGGGCTTGGTCCGGACAGCGAGCTACCCATTGCTCACTGTCCGCAAACCCGCGCCTACGGTAGCCGGAAATCGGGATCAGAATCCCGGCGGCGGCGTTAGAGTCAACTGTAGTCAACTGATAAACGTGCTTATATATTTCTAAATACATACATATTATAGATATAAATTACACCCAGACACAGAATAAAATGATGGTGCTCATCATAAAAACAGTGGTCTCGGGTGGGAATCGAACCCACGACCTCCGGCATAGCAGTCAGAGCCACTAACCACTAGACCAACAGGCCAGTCAAATTAAAAATTATTTAGACACTCGTAATGAAATCAAAACTATGCGGTACTTCCTGTTGAAGTAGAATCCTGAAATTTAGCAAGAAGCAAGCTCTCATGGAGCAAATAAAAGAAAAAATCCGAAAACTTTTGTAGTCACATTACAAAAAAAATACTTTTTGCGATTTGGAAAAATCTTCAAATCGAGACTCAATTCGGGAATAGATGAAATCGAGATTCGGAATTCATAGATAAGAATTATTTACTTATGTAAGTTTGTATTGTTTGTACGACGCGGCTACAACTCACACTTGACAGGTTTTTTAAATCATCTACTCTATATTAAATTAAAACTCACCACTCAAGAGGTGTGTATGTGATGGTATCGTGTATAGAGCTGATCGTCTCCTCAGGTCCCATATCTTAGTCTGAAACAAAAATATTACATAAATAATCTTGCGTATTGACCATACCTTGAATTGGCGTACCCTAGTGGCTACGGAAGGGTACGAGAAGGCGGCGAGTGCCGTTTAAGACCCCTCCAGGAACAACGAGGTGTGACGTGTGATGTGTTACCTGGTGGTCGGCGGCGGCGGTGGCGAGCTGGTGTCCGGCGGGGGCCCAGTCGGCGCCCAGCACGGCGCCCAGGTGTCCCTCCAGGAACATGACGCAGGGCCCCGTGTGACGTGTGATGTGTTACCTGGTGGTCGGCGGCGGCGGTGGCGAGCTGGTGTCCGGCGGGGGCCCAGTCGGCGCCCAGCACGGCGCCCAGGTGTCCCTCCAGGAACATGACGCAGGGCCCCGTGTGACGTGTGATGTGTTACCTGGTGGTCGGCGGCGGCGGTGGCGAGCTGGTGTCCGGCGGGGGCCCAGTCGGCGCCCAGCACGGCGCCCAGGTGTCCCTCCAGGAACATGACGCAGGGCCCCGTGTGACGTGTGATGTGTTACCTGGTGGTCGGCGGCGGCGGTGGCGAGCTGGTGTCCGGCGGGGGCCCAGTCGGCGCCCAGCACGGCGCCCAGGTGTCCCTCCAGGAACATGACGCAGGGCCCCGTGTGACGTGTGATGTGTTACCTGGTGGTCGGCGGCGGCGGTGGCGAGCTGGTGTCCGGCGGGGGCCCAGTCGGCGCCCAGCACGGCGCCCAGGTGTCCCTCCAGGAACATGACGCAGGGCCCCGTGTGACGTGTGATGTGTTACCTGGTGGTCGGCGGCGGCGGTGGCGAGCTGGTGTCCGGCGGGGGCCCAGTCGGCGCCCAGCACGGCGCCCAGGTGTCCCTCCAGGAACATGACGCAGGGCCCCGTGTGACGTGTGATGTGTTACCTGGTGGTCGGCGGCGGCGGTGGCGAGCTGGTGTCCGGCGGGGGCCCAGTCGGCGCCCAGCACGGCGCCCAGGTGTCCCTCCAGGAACATGACGCAGGGCCCCGTGTGACGTGTGATGTGTTACCTGGTGGTCGGCGGCGGCGGTGGCGAGCTGGTGTCCGGCGGGGGCCCAGTCGGCGCCCAGCACGGCGCCCAGGTGTCCCTCCAGGAACATGACGCAGGGCCCCGTGTGACGTGTGATGTGTTACCTGGTGGTCGGCGGCGGCGGTGGCGAGCTGGTGTCCGGCGGGGGCCCAGTCGGCGCCCAGCACGGCGCCCAGGTGTCCCTCCAGGAACATGACGCAGGGCCCCGTGTGACGTGTGATGTGTTACCTGGTGGTCGGCGGCGGCGGTGGCGAGCTGGTGTCCGGCGGGGGCCCAGTCGGCGCCCAGCACGGCGCCCAGGTGTCCCTCCAGGAACATGACGCAGGGCCCCGTGTGACGTGTGATGTGTTACCTGGTGGTCGGCGGCGGCGGTGGCGAGCTGGTGTCCGGCGGGGGCCCAGTCGGCGCCCAGCACGGCGCCCAGGTGTCCCTCCAGGAACATGACGCAGGGCCCCGTGTGACGTGTGATGTGTTACCTGGTGGTCGGCGGCGGCGGTGGCGAGCTGGTGTCCGGCGGGGGCCCAGTCGGCGCCCAGCACGGCGCCCAGGTGTCCCTCCAGGAACATGACGCAGGGCCCCGTGTGACGTGTGATGTGTTACCTGGTGGTCGGCGGCGGCGGTGGCGAGCTGGTGTCCGGCGGGGGCCCAGTCGGCGCCCAGCACGGCGCCCAGGTGTCCCTCCAGGAACATGACGCAGGGCCCCGTGTGACGTGTGATGTGTTACCTGGTGGTCGGCGGCGGCGGTGGCGAGCTGGTGTCCGGCGGGGGCCCAGTCGGCGCCCAGCACGGCGCCCAGGTGTCCCTCCAGGAACATGACGCAGGGCCCCGTGTGACGTGTGATGTGTTACCTGGTGGTCGGCGGCGGCGGTGGCGAGCTGGTGTCCGGCGGGGGCCCAGTCGGCGCCCAGCACGGCGCCCAGGTGTCCCTCCAGGAACATGACGCAGGGCCCCGTGTGACGTGTGATGTGTTACCTGGTGGTCGGCGGCGGCGGTGGCGAGCTGGTGTCCGGCGGGGGCCCAGTCGGCGCCCAGCACGGCGCCCAGGTGTCCCTCCAGGAACATGACGCAGGGCCCCGTGTGACGTGTGATGTGTTACCTGGTGGTCGGCGGCGGCGGTGGCGAGCTGGTGTCCGGCGGGGGCCCAGTCGGCGCCCAGCACGGCGCCCAGGTGTCCCTCCAGGAACATGACGCAGGGCCCCGTGTGACGTGTGATGTGTTACCTGGTGGTCGGCGGCGGCGGTGGCGAGCTGGTGTCCGGCGGGGGCCCAGTCGGCGCCCAGCACGGCGCCCAGGTGTCCCTCCAGGAACATGACGCAGGGCCCCGTGTGACGTGTGATGTGTTACCTGGTGGTCGGCGGCGGCGGTGGCGAGCTGGTGTCCGGCGGGGGCCCAGTCGGCGCCCAGCACGGCGCCCAGGTGTCCCTCCAGGAACATGACGCAGGGCCCCGTGTGACGTGTGATGTGTTACCTGGTGGTCGGCGGCGGCGGTGGCGAGCTGGTGTCCGGCGGGGGCCCAGTCGGCGCCCAGCACGGCGCCCAGGTGTCCCTCCAGGAACATGACGCAGGGCCCCGTGTGACGTGTGATGTGTTACCTGGTGGTCGGCGGCGGCGGTGGCGAGCTGGTGTCCGGCGGGGGCCCAGTCGGCGCCCAGCACGGCGCCCAGGTGTCCCTCCAGGAACATGACGCAGGGCCCCGTGTGACGTGTGATGTGTTACCTGGTGGTCGGCGGCGGCGGTGGCGAGCTGGTGTCCGGCGGGGGCCCAGTCGGCGCCCAGCACGGCGCCCAGGTGTCCCTCCAGGAACATGACGCAGGGCCCCGTGTGACGTGTGATGTGTTACCTGGTGGTCGGCGGCGGCGGTGGCGAGCTGGTGTCCGGCGGGGGCCCAGTCGGCGCCCAGCACGGCGCCCAGGTGTCCCTCCAGGAACATGACGCAGGGCCCCGTGTGACGTGTGATGTGTTACCTGGTGGTCGGCGGCGGCGGTGGCGAGCTGGTGTCCGGCGGGGGCCCAGTCGGCGCCCAGCACGGCGCCCAGGTGTCCCTCCAGGAACATGACGCAGGGCCCCGTGTGACGTGTGATGTGTTACCTGGTGGTCGGCGGCGGCGGTGGCGAGCTGGTGTCCGGCGGGGGCCCAGTCGGCGCCCAGCACGGCGCCCAGGTGTCCCTCCAGGAACATGACGCAGGGCCCCGTGTGACGTGTGATGTGTTACCTGGTGGTCGGCGGCGGCGGTGGCGAGCTGGTGTCCGGCGGGGGCCCAGTCGGCGCCCACCACGGCGCCCAGGTGTCCCTCCAGGAACATGACGCAGGGCCCCGTGTGACGTGTGATGTGTTACCTGGTGGTCGGCGGCGGCGGTGGCGAGCTGGTGTCCGGCGGGGGCCCAGTCGGCGCCCAGCACGGCGCCCAGGTGTCCCTCCAGGAACATGACGCAGGGCCCCGTGTGACGTGTGATATGTTACCTGGTGGTCGGCGGCGGCGGTGGCGAGCTGGTGTCCGGCGGGGGCCCAGTCGGCGCCCAGCACGGCGCCCAGGTGTCCCTCCAGGAACATGACGCAGGGCCCCGTGTGACGTGTGATGTGTTACCTGGTGGTCGGCGGCGGCGGTGGCGAGCTGGTGTCCGGCGGGGGCCCAGTCGGCGCCCAGCACGGCGCCCAGGTGTCCCTCCAGGAACATGACGCAGGGCCCCGTGTGACGTGTGATGTGTTACCTGGTGGTCGGCGGCGGCGGTGGCGAGCTGGTGTCCGGCGGGGGCCCAGTCGGCGCCCAGCACGGCGCCCAGGTGTCCCTCCAGGAACATGACGCAGGGCCCCGTGTGACGTGTGATGTGTTACCTGGTGGTCGGCGGCGGCGGTGGCGAGCTGGTGTCCGGCGGGGGCCCAGTCGGCGCCCAGCACGGCGCCCAGGTGTCCCTCCAGGAACATGACGCAGGGCCCCGTGTGACGTGTGATGTGTTACCTGGTGGTCGGCGGCGGCGGTGGCGAGCTGGTGTCCGGCGGGGGCCCAGTCGGCGCCCAGCACGGCGCCCAGGTGTCCCTCCAGGAACATGACGCAGGGCCCCGTGTGACGTGTGATGTGTTACCTGGTGGTCGGCGGCGGCGGTGGCGAGCTGGTGTCCGGCGGGGGCCCAGTCGGCGCCCAGCACGGCGCCCAGGTGTCCCTCCAGGAACATGACGCAGGGCCCCGTGTGACGTGTGATGTGTTACCTGGTGGTCGGCGGCGGCGGTGGCGAGCTGGTGTCCGGCGGGGGCCCAGTCGGCGCCCAGCACGGCGCCCAGGTGTCCCTCCAGGAACATGACGCAGGGCCCCGTGTGACGTGTGATGTGTTACCTGGTGGTCGGCGGCGGCGGTGGCGAGCTGGTGTCCGGCGGGGGCCCAGTCGGCGCCCAGCACGGCGCCCAGGTGTCCCTCCAGGAACATGACGCAGCGCCCCGTGCGAAGGTCCCACACGCGCCCGAACGCGTCCATGCCGCTGAGGGGGACAATAAGAAAAGCTAACCATAAAGAGACTTGTGGTATCGTGGGAGTCCCGACAAGAGCAATTAACTAATATGACTGCGACATTTCACTCTACTGATCTCTCGCTCTCTATCTTCTTCTATGTGTACCGTAAAGTAGGGATACGTGGGGCATACTAAAAGCGCAAAATATGTAGGTACAGAAATCAATCAACATACTGTGCGCGCTCTCACAACGCACACATAGACTCCGCTCACGGACACGATATCTCGGAGCGCCTCGGCCCGCTCGTCGAACAGTTCCGGCTCAAACGCTCATTAGTGTGCGTCCACCGAGCGTAGGTACTCGTATAAAAAGTGAAGTACATACATGAGATTGTCTTCTGTACCTATCTAATTTTGTGCTAATAGCCTCTGGAGCTGGCCACTTACAATAAAAGGTTGAAAAAACCGTTATAGAATTCGAAAATAGAACTCTTTGCGAGCATTTAACTTTTTAAATTTCGAGACTGTCATTTGTTTTTTTATTATGGCGACCTTTCGAAGATTGTGTCATAGACTAATATATTATAAACTGAGAGATTGTGTCGCTATCAAAATGTTGAACACTTTCGTTCAATGATTATCTCTTTGAATGCCGTAATTAGAGACACAATAGAAAGACAATTGCTTATGTCGAACTGTGTAACATAAGACATTCAAAAGGTTATGACTTTCGTTGTGGCGTAAGTCAACAAGAGAGTTGCCAGAGACTTCAATTGGCATTTGGTGATGAAGCACCATGTCGCAGCTTTGTGTATTCGTGGTTTGGAGAATTTAGACGTGGACTTCATCATCTCTATGAAGAGGTACGTGAAGGTCGACGGCAAATGCGGTTACGAACTTGAATATTGACTGCGTACGATAACTTATTGAAACTGACAAAAAATTACTTGCCAGCAAATTCTTGCTTTGTTAGACACTGAAATGAGCTGAGTGCAAAACATTTTACAGGTGCATCTGAAGGTTCGGAAACTTTGCACTCCATGGATACTACATGACTTAACGGAGCACCAGAAACGACTGCGTGTCCAGTGTTGCCGTGAAACTTATAAAAAAGCTTAATAGAGGACAGTCATTGGCTGTCTATAACATTTTTATTATGTGTGGTCCGATGACGGAACGAACTTAGCGGAATTAGATTGTGCAATTCCAGTGCACACTCCCCGAAATGTAAACGAATATCGTGAAGGTGACGAAATCTGGGCGTATCGCTTTGAACCCGATAGAAAACGCCAGTCGGCAGAGTGAGTCTTTCCTTTTGAAGATTTGCCGACGAAAGTTAAGTCGAAGTGTTGGTAAAAAATGGTTCTTCTTCGACAAATCAGGACATTGCACTACAGTATCGCTTGAAGATCAAAGGACAGTGACTGCAGATTGGTACGTCAAAAGATTTAGTGTTATTTATTTATTCATTTATTTGCACACATGTTGTAAATAGTTGTTACATTTATATATTGTCTCAAACATGGACCCCGGAAGGGCACTGCAACATTTATATTATGTATTATGTGTGTTTATTTCTTGTGCTGGTACTAACACTATATGGATCTTATTGTGTCCGAAATAAAATAAAGTCATTCGTAACAAATTTTCAATTATTTTTTTTTTCATAAACTTTTGTAGCGCGGTATATACTTATATAATTAATATTCATCAAGACTATTCCGAACAGCTCAAACGCGATAGTATGGTGTATGGTATCTAAGTTCTATAGGAACTTAGATAACTTCCATCACCAGATCAGCTCCGTCTCATAATAATTTTGCATTTTCATATGATTTACACATGCATGCATAATTTTAGTTCAATCGGTAACCGGGAAGTGAATACAAAATTTGCAAGATTTGATTGCAGGCAAGCAAACATCGGGACAGGCGAAGCTAAATTAAAAACTTGTAAAAAAAAGAAAAACACAGGAAGGTATTCAAACAATTATATTTAGCAGCCTACATGGGAAGTTACACACTAATTCTTACCCAGTAACAGCGAGCGAACCGTCTCCCTGGAAGGCCACGCAGTACACCGCCTTCGCGTGACCCTCCTGATGCAGCACCTCCGTCGCTGAAACGTCACATCACATCACGACTGTTTAAAGGTTAGAGAGAGGAGCAACTGGAGGAACACCTCAACTAATAGCTTCAACCCTCTAACCACTTTCTCCGTATATATCCAAAAAACGCATTTATTCCGTTAGAGTAGAGAGAGCACATCCACGACCAAATACTCTATTTCATCAGATGATGTCAGCGGGCTTGCGGACAGTGAGCAATGGGTAGCTCGCTGTCCGGCCGTCCGGTTACTGTCCGGACCAAGCCCAAGTCGTCGACGGCGCGCACTGTTCCCGCGCGCCTCAAGGAGTTGTCAGCAACAGCAGGGACCCAGCCGGGTCGAAGCCTACTGGGGCCAGGGTTATCCAAAAGGGCGCTCGAGCCCCGGTATGAAGGCTAGAAGGAACGGGGTGGGTCTTTTAGTCAGTAAGAGTCTGACACTATCTCCCGCTCCGCCCAAGGGCGGGGGATGTCAATGCATGATTTTTCCCACCATAAAAAAAAAAATCAGCTCATGTCACCTATGGGGATTGAAGAGCTAAACGAGAAGGAATATCCAGTCGCGAACACACGACCCTGGCAAGTACACAAAATAACTCGTCCGGTCAATCAGACGCAAGTGATTAAAAAGCTAAGGTAGGAGCTCAGCGATTAGTACGTTCAATGCCAAAGTAAAAAACTGGCCAAGAGCATGTCGGGCCACGCTCAGTGTAGGGTTCCGTAGTTTCCCGTCCGTCACAATAAGTGTACCCACTAATGAGTTTAAAAAAATGCTTGCATATACGATTATACTACAAACTTAGTCCAGAAATTATTTTGTAAAACCTTTTTGTCTTTTTTGTACAAAAACTGTTCTTTCCATCAAGTTCAAAATAATTTTCCTAGAAAGTCCTTATAAAGTTCTACTTTTCAGATTTTTTTTATATTTTCTAAACTTATGGTTCAAAAGTTAGAGGGGGGGACACACATTGTTTTTTTACTTTTGGAGCGATTATTTCCGAACTACTATACATATAGCGGGGCTACCCTAATAAATCATTTTTTTCAAATTTCAGCTTTCTAGTGCTAACGGTCCCAGAGATTAAGCGAGGACGGACAGACAGACATGGCGAAACTATAAGGGTTCCTAGTTGACTACGGAACCCTAAAAAGCTAAGGTAGGAGCTCAGCGATTTGTACGTTCAATGCCAAAGTAAGGACGTTTGGGTAGGCTGCATGAAACATTAAAAGTCACAAAACGCACTAAAAGAATAAAGCCCTGGCTATTGCCTTTTGGGTCTTTAAATCTTCAGATAAGGCCACATACGACCTAGGGATGCCAGGTACACCTCAGTCTGGTACATAGCGATACTGACCAGTTTGCAAGTCCCACAGCCTCCAGGAGTGGTCGAACACGGCAGCGGCGAGCATGCGTCCGGACGGGTGGAACTCCACGCGCGACACGCGCGCCGGGCTGTGCCCTGGCAGGGATGCCAGGGGCTTCTCACTGCAATGCATATAACAATCACCATCACATCAACCGACAGACGCTCAGTCCACAGCTAGTCATAACGTTCACGTAGTAAATGATAAATGATGTTTATTTTGCAAATCTACTAAAAATACAACTCATAGGTACATACACATAGGTACATAGGTACATAGGTATAGGTAGGAACATATAGGTTTTCCTTCCTGACGCTATAACTCCAGAACGCACGAACCGATTTCCACGGTTTTGCATTCGTTGGAAAGGTCTCGGGCTCCGTGAGGTTTATTAGAGTAGAGTAGGGTAGAGTAAGGTAGAGTAGGGTAGAGTAGAGTAGGGTAGGGTAGAGTAGAGTAGAGTAGGGTAGAGTAGGGAAGAGCGGGAGCGAAGCCGCGCGGGCAAAAGCTAGTATGTTATAACACTGACTTTTTTTAAAGTCGTTTCGCGTGCTATTCGCCAGGGTCGTGTGTTAACGACTGGGTACTCCATGTCGTTTAGCTCTTCAATCCCCATAGGTGACAGGAGAGCTGACGAGATGCGAGTATTTGGTCGTGGATGTGCGACCCTGGCGGCATAAATACAAGTGTGTTTGTCGGATATTTCCGACGCCTAGTTTAAAAGGTTAAATAACACTTTACACGTAATTTTTTAAACTAGACGAGGCCGGTGTTTCCTAGCTGACTGCCCTGAGTAGAAACACCGAAACAAACTCAGGGGTCAAAGTCTCTTTTCAAGTCCCTACAGCAAACATATAATGCTGAAATCATATCGAGAATCATGCAGATTAGTATCTGAGATGGTCTTTTGAAGAAAGAACCACACAGATTTGAATGGACCCGTCCAGATAATGCAAGCATTTGCCAGTATTCGTGTAGCTCAACTTAAGACTAGTTAGGAGCTCACTAAGGCCTTGTCAACGGACGCGTGGCTTTATAGACGCGTATTCGTTACTATACGCTTGGTGTACGCCGGCGTGAAGCTTACATTACATACATTTGACAGGCCTGTTGGTCTAGTGGTTAGTGACCCTGACTGCTATGCCGGAGGTTGTGGGTTCGATTCCCACCCAGGACAAATGTTTGTGTGATGAGCATGATCATTTGTTCTGTGTCTGGGTGTAATTTATCTATAATATGTATGTATTTAGAAATATATAAGTATGTTTATCAGTTGTCTAGTACCAATAACACAAGCTCTGCTTAGCTTGGGACTAAACGGCGCTGTGTGATAGTTGTGGAATATTATTATTATACTAAAGTATGAAGCTCTGTCGACGAAGCGGCCGCGTCTTGCTGTCGTGTTGCGTCTATGAAGCTACGCGTCCGTGGACAGTAGGCGTAACTCTGGTTCTACGTGGTAGTGCGGAAGCAATGCGCATACTGATCGTAATAGCGAGCGTACTAGACTGTGCGTTTGTGAACATTGCCAGGTTACAACTGGGCCTGTCTTTGCTATAGGTAAAACGGAAATAAAGACAAAGCTGTCTTGAATCGACATGTATCGTGATCCCTTACATGATCTAGTAATGAAAAGCAGTTCAATGTTTGTTTTTCGGATACCTACGCAGAGATATTAGGAAAAGGTATGCTAAGCTAAGCAGAGCTTGTGTTATGAGTACTAGACAACTGATAAACATACTTATTTATTTCTAAATACATACATATATTGATAAATTACACGCAGACACAGAACAAATGATCATGCTCATCATACAAACATTTGTCCTGGGTGGGAATCGAACCCACGACCTCCGGTACAGCAATCAGGATCACTAACCACTAGACTAACAAGCCAGTTAAAACAAAGTTACTACTAAAGAGGTTTTAAGAAAAACAAAAGTCGATCTTCGTTTATTTTCTTGTATAACAGATTAACAGACCTGCGGAAGTTCCACAGATGTACGGTGCCGTCGTATGCGCAAGAGGCCATTGTGCACGCTTCTGAACCCTCCGTGACTTCCGCCACGTCCATGGGAGCCAGCCCACCCTCAGGGGACGACGCTTCTTTCTCTTCTGTCAGCTGAAAACCGTTTCGTTTGATAAAACATACAACATTACTTTTAGTATCGTCGCTTTGTTCCGACTTTCGGTACCTCGGGATGGTGAGGTAGACCGAGACGTAACACGTCGGATCAACGCAGGATGGATGAAATGGCGGCAGGTCACGGGAACCACTTGTGACCCACGCATTCCCTTCAAGTTGAAGGGTAAAATCTACAAGTCCGTGATAAGGCCTGTCATACTGTATGGATCAGAATGTTGGGCTGTGAAAAAGACGGATGAAAAAAGATTGCATGTAGCGGAGATGAGAATGTTGATGAGATGTTAATGTTGATGTGATGAGATGAGATTGATGTGTGGTGTGACGAGAATGCATAAAGTGAGAAATAAGTATATTAGGGGAAGTTTGAAAGTGGCGCCAGTGACTGAAAAGTTGAAAGAGAATCGTTTGTCTTGGTATGGTCATGTGAAAAGGAGGGATGAAACGCATGTTGCTAAAAAAGTTATGAGTTTACATGTGGATGGATGGAGGGGAAGAGGGAGGCCAAAAAAAAGATGGATGGATTGTGTGAGAAGCGATATGAAAGAAAAGGGAGTTAGTGATAGCGTGACGAGTGACAGGACAGAATGGAAGAAAAAAACGTGTTGCGCCGACCCCAAATAAAACGGGACTAGGGCAGGAAGAAGAAGACTTTTAGTATCGTCGCTTTCCATCAGGTGAGATAGCGGACAAGCGCGAACCTACCAACAAAAAAAAAAAAAATATGCGAAACCCAAAACACGTGTCTATGTGTATTTCTATGTAAAGAATCTATGTACAAATTTTCATAACTGTATCATGAAAAATCACAAAATTATAAGCTTGTTATGTCAGCAAAAATACATAGTCACCGGGCCAGCCAAGCGAAGTAGGGGCCCAGCCGGGTAGCAGGGGCCCAGCCGGGTCGAAGCCTACTGGGGCCAGGGTTATCCGAAAGGGCGCTCGAGCCCCGGTATGAAGGCTTGAAGGAACGGGATGGGTTTTTTAGTCAGTAAGAGTCTGACACTATCTCCCGCTCCGCTCAAGAGCGGGGGTTGTCATAAGATGATTTTTCCGATCGAAAAAAAAAAAAAAGCCCTTCCAAGCGACTGACGGGTTGTTTTGCACTTGCACCCAGCTGTTAGCTGGCACCTAAAGCCTGTTATGACCTGCCGTGACCTGTGTTGCTTAGTGTCGGTGGTGTCCAACTTGTAACCTTTTTAAATATTTTGGGAAGAATCATAACATGGTGTATAAACTATTGGAAACCATTCAGTTACTGATTTTGAACAATCTGTATTCAGGTTTCGCAAAAACTAAAAATAATTATGAATTTGTATATTTTGAGATTGTGCCATGTTTATTATTCGTGAGTGTGGGCAGGGCATATTGCTCACAGAACAGATAGTCGATAGGTCGCGACCACGTACCGGAAGACGCAGCGTTGGCGCGGCCTCCCACAAGGTGGACCGATGACCTGTAAGGCTCGTGGGAAGCTGATGGACGCGAGACGTACAGGACCGGTCATTGTGGCGCCATTTGGGGGAAGGCCTATGTCCAGCATTGGATGTCTTTCGGTTGATGATGAAAAATGATGAGTGTAGTCTGATTGCAATAAATGGTTGGAGCTCTTCCACGACCCCATGCTGTCTTCCCCTCATATTTTGCCATCTTCCACCACCCCGAGCGGTCTTCGCCCCTTGCCATCTTCTCCCGTCCCTTGCTATTCTCTCTTATCCATTGGTGTTGGCGCCCGCTACCCCTTGACGTCATCCCCCACCCTTGCTGTCCTCCCCAATCTTACCGACCACCTCATAAGGCCGCGTTTCCACTGACGCGGAGCTGGGCGGAGAGGAGCGGTGAAAAGTGGTCAGTGTTTTCACTGAAGCGGAGCGGAGTGGAGTGGAATGGAGCGGAGCATACTTTTGGAATCGCGCATTTTTGCGCTTAGTTATACTCAATCTCTCAGAAAGACTCAGAAAGGTAGTCAGTCGCGTATCCCATCCCAAACACGGAAATTATAATAATAATAATATTTCCACAACTATCACACAACGCCGTCTAGTCCCAAGCTAAGCAGAGCTTGTGTTATGGGTACCAGACAACTGATAAACATACTTATATATTTCTAAATACATACATATTTTAGATAAATTACACCCAGACACAGAACAAATAATTATGCTCGTCACACAAACATTTGTCCTGGGTGGGAATCGAACCCACGACCTCCGGCATAGCAGTCAGGGTCACTAACCACTAGACCAACAGGCCAGTCAAATTTGTCTAACACTTTCAATGAACTTCTGTGGAATTTTTTTTTGTGGAAGGTTGTTCAGTTTCGTCTACTGAGCAGGCCCTTAAAGTTTGTGGAGGTCTGTCCCTTACACCTTGTATGTAACTCAAGAAAAAATACTGATAATCAGGTACCTTCTTAACGAAGTGGTCGGGTATGGTCGCCTGAGGGTGGAAGGCGGCGCCGCTGACGTTGCAAGTGTGTCCCTTGAGCACCTGCAGCAGCCGGCACTCCGGCACCGACCACACCTTCGACAGACCAGACCTGGAACCGTGCACCACATTTGTACTCAATGACCACACTGTCACTGCCGTCAAAGTCAGTGTTGTTTATGATGTTGGTAACATGGTCCTGAAAGGTTGCCAGTGTTTAAGGGCCAAGCGCCCGAAAAGTGCCATAAAACAGTGATTTTCTGAGGCCTACTCCTCCGTAACGGCTTAGTCAATTGGTTGGAAAAAAAAAAAAATTATAGATTCATGAACAATAATATCAACATTTGATTTTTTCGTGCAATTAATACTTTTGTCAAAAAAAATATTTAGCAATTCGCAACTTTTCGCAACTTTTCCCTACTCCTTTGAAACGGCTTGGACCTTTAGAAACATTTTTACACATAAAAATTGGTGGTTAAATATTCTTCAAAGTGAACATTGCATATGTAAATCAGTCAATATCTCGCAGAGAAAATGGATTTAAAGCGCTTTCCGGGCGCTGCTGGCCGCAAATAAATGCACAGATTTGCGTACTGCCGCCTAGGAGAGTGCGAGAGTTGCGTTCACATAATTTCGGTCAGATGGTTCAAGGGACTATACGCCTTAACAAATAGACCAGTGTAAAACCTATGAAAAATTAAATCATGTGTATATTGTAAGCGGCCCGACATTACTGGTTTTAGTACCGTAGAAGTGTAGACACTCGCTACGGTCGACATCGCCAAAAGGGCGTATATCAGATAGGCACAAAAAATTGGCTGTCAAACGTATGGAACAACCTATGTACTGGTATACAACGTTACTTTTAATCGTTTTAATCCCGCGGTGGGTCGAACCGATGCATGAAACTCTATCGACTTTTAAAGATAAAATTAAAAAATTAAATCCTGTTTTTTAATAACTCGAACCAATCCTCGCATAAGTTAATAAATAATGCAAACCATTAGTACGCATCATTCCACAATAACAATAATTATGCGTTCGCTTAGTCAACGTGGACTCACTAAAAATAGCCAATCCTAGATCAAACTCCGCCCCCAAACCCTATTTGATAGGCCATGCGACGCGGCGCGCGACCCGTGCGCCCCGCCCTCCCCGCGCGCTAAATGCAGTTTCTCTCAAGACGTCATAGGTGTGTCGTCGCGCGAAAATAATGGCGTCTCGGAATTACGTGTATTCCAACCTGGAGTTGGTGACGAAATCGCGGGTCTTAATGACGTTTTTTAATGAGCCAAACCACTTGCAAGCTTTGCGTTAAACGTGCAAGTTTATGTATCCAAAGGAATGCTATGTATGTGCTCTTGTGAAGTCTATCTACTAACCAGTAATGATTCAGAGGTGATTAGTTATTAGGTTTATAACAGCCCCTAAGACAACCCATTGACCCAGAACTCTTATTAATTATTGTAAATAATTTTGATTAGTTAAGTACCTACTTATGAACCATTTAACGTGTCGTTTAAGTGTTAAATAAATAAAATTACAAAGGCGATTTAGATAAGTAACAGAACTTTTTTTTTTTAAACATTGTACATAATTTTGATTCCACATTTTTAAATACGCCATAACTAGCAGGCCTGTAGAGATTTATTTTTACATGTAATAATTATGCTAAATTATGCTAAAAGTGTTGGGTAATTATTAATTACCTATCTCTTTTAGCATAAGTAATTATTTTATTAGGCATGTCTTAGGCACAAAGCAGTTAAATCCGTCCTAAGTCTGTAAAAGTATGAAGGATTTTTTTTTAATTTATTTTACGTGAACATCAGCAGAGCGAGTCAATGACCTCTTGACCGACGACGGCGTGCGACGTAGGTACTTAGGTGTCGTTACTATTTAGTTGATGCATTTTGCGAGTATTACCTTATCACTTACTGTTTTTTTTTTTTTTTTTTAATAGTTACATCGCTCTACAAGCTTTGGATGAATAGTATTTTATAAGTAAAACCACCGGTTCAAAGAATTAAAACGATTAAAATGTAACGGTGTCAGTGCTTTTTTCAGTCTAACCTTCATGATGCTGAGAACCAGTGATCGACATGGAGCGATTGTCTGTCTGACCTCTACGACCTAATAATTGGGTAATGTGATATTTGTTTTATGGGGCAGAAAAAACATAAATATATAAATTTTCGTGCCTAGATCCGACAAAATTCTTAGCGTGTACAAGCGCTGTTAGGCGAGGCAATCGCACTCACCAGCTCGTAGTGATCAGCATTTGGCTGTCACTGCTGAACCTGCAGAAGCTTATGGGGCGCGTGTCACCGATCTGAAAGTTAAAAAAAAACAAATTAACAAACAAGCAGAAACAAACAGGCAAACCTTTTCCCAACATTTATCTTTATCATGTTTTTAGGGTTCCGTAGTCAACTAACCCTTATAGTTTCGCCACGTCTGTCTGTCCGTCTGTCCGTCTTCGCTTAATCTCTGTGACCGTTAGCACTAGAAAGCTGAAATTTGGTACCAATATGTATTTCAATCACGCCGACAAAGTGGTAAAATAAAAATTGGAAATAATGTTTTATTAGGGTAGCCCCCCTATATGTAAAGTGGGAGGTGATTTTTTTTTTATTTTCAACCCTAACGTGTGATATATCGTTGGATAGGTATTTACAAATGAATAGGGGTTTACTGAAATCATTTTTTGATAATGTCAAGAATTTCGGAAATAATCGCTCCAAAAGTAAAAACCAATTTGTGTCCACCCTCTAACTTTTGAACCATAAGTTTAGAAAATATGAAAAAAATCTGTAAAGTAGAACTTTATAAGGACTTTCTTGGAAAATCATTTTGAAAGAACAGTTTTTGTACAAAAAGACAAAAAGGTTCTACAAAATAATTTCTAGACTAAGTTTGTAGTATAATCGTATATGCAAGCATTTTTTTAAACTCATAAATTGGTACAGTTGTTGTGACGGACGGGAAACTACGGAACCCTACAATGAGCGTGGGCCGACACACTCTTGGCCTTTTTTTTTAATAATTGACTAGCTTTTGCCTGTGGCTTCGCCCGCGTACGTAAAATATAGTCACTTTCTATCGGTGAAAAAAAAATTAGCAATCGGACCAGTAGTTTCAGAAATTACTTCCTACAAACAAAAAAACAATCTATTTATAGTATTAGTGTAGAGTGCAGATAGGCTCTTACTTGACTACATTCTTAGTGTTGTAGCTATCAGGAAACACAGACTCAGGCAGAGAATCTCAAATCAGGCACCTTAGCTGTACGCATAATGAATGTGTTCTCGAAACAGATGCAGTTAAATACCAGAATTCAACATGGACTTTTTTTGTAGTGGAAATCCTCATGAAGGTCCGACCTGGTGTGGTCGGGGTTATTCAGACTCTAGCTGATTAAACCTACCCCAGTTTTCCTTCTCACACTAGCATCGATGGCCGCGGATCCGCTGCCAGGGCTCTAGCGTCGGCTCGGACCTCGTCCCTGAGTGCCTCACCTCTACGTCTTTTTTTTTTATCATGCATTGACATCCCCCGCTCTTGGGCGGAGCGGGAGATAGTGTCAGACTCTTACTGACTAAAAGACCCACCCCGTTCCTTCTAGCCTTCATACCGGGGCTCGAGCGCCCTTTCGGATAACCCTGGCTCCAGTAGGCTTCGACCCGGCTGGGTACCTGCTGTTGCTGACAACTCCTTGAGGCGCGCGGGAACAGTGCGCGCCGTCGACGACTTGGGCTTGGTCCGGACAGTTACCGGACGGCCGGACAGCGAGCTACCCATTGCTCACTGTCCGCAAGCCCGCGCCTACGGTGGCCGGAAATCGGGATCAGAATCCCGGAGGCGGCGGTGGCGATAACGCCGTTGCCTGATGCGTTCGGCCTCCTCTTTTGCGAGCATTACTGCTTCTCACCTATACGTCTAATGGTCCATATCTGGCGAAAGCACCGTTTGCGAGCTGTTCAGTTCCTGCACACGAGCCAGCCCCTACACAACACTGACCTGGCTGCAGTATATGGACATGGCGGAGGCCTTCCGCTGCGACTCCTGCTTGGCAGCCGCGCGCACGCTGCCCGCTAGCTTCAGTTCCTCGCGCGCCTTACTCAACCTGCACACATCAAACATTACTTACAACAAAACTTTCATCATCATCATTTCAGCCCAAAGACGTCCACTATTGGACACAGGCTTCCCCCAAGCGTCGCCAGAACGGACCTACACGCTTAGCCAAGTTGTTATTCTGCAATCGTTAACGCTGTCGAAAAGTGATGAAACGTATGGGAATGACGTCATCTCGACGTAAAGTCGCGTGGTCAGAACAAACGAATAGACAATTCGTAGCCAAGTTCACATTGTTCAAAATCGTTTCTACAATTTTTAACGCTACATCCTTTGTTATACAAACGCTACATTGTAGAATGAGCGGTCGACTCAGGAGCGTCAACATGGCTACCAACTTATCGTTTTCTACAATTGCTGTCACCGAGGCGTTACCGATTAGAGAACGGAATTCGATTGTAACTTGGCTAGGGGGGGCTGTTCCCCTCGCACCCATCAAATTCCCGCGCAACTCTCATCTTCCCGATTCTCCGTGTAACTCTTATTACTCTGATTCCGCCATCTCATTTCTACCATCGGACAAACCGACGCACGGCGAGTATACACCGTTACGTTGTTGAAACATCTACGGTCCGGACTAAGCGTTTCGCCTCGTCATTTATACCGCGTACTTCGAAGGACTGGAACAGTTTGCCTGCTGCGGTCTTTCCGTCTGGTTATAATTTGGGTGTCTTCAAGGCTAGAGTGAATAGGCTCTTAATAAACTAGTGCGCCTCACCATCAACGATTGTATCACTGCTTACCATCAGGTGGGATCGCAGTCAAGTACTAGTTAAACGAGAAGTGTTAAGTTTTTAGAGGTCATGTGTATGTATATTGAGAGCAGTGATGGCAGAGTGGTAATGGATTCGACTTACGAGTTGTAGGTCGCGGGTTCAAACCCAGTCAGGCGCCTTACGTTGTGCAATTTATTTCATCACCACTGCTTTTAAAACGGTGAAGGAAAACATCGCGAGGAAACCGGCATGTCCTAGCACAAAAAATTCAAAGATCATCGGTCCACCTTGTTGGAGACCTTCCAACGCTGTATCTTCCGGTAAGTATTCTGCTCGTTATTCTATCTGTACTTCAGAGGTAAACAATAGTAACTCCACTTTATTTAAAATATGTTTTTTTGCACTGTTAAAATCGTAGAACCTGTTCTACATAATGGTATAGGGCATCAAGTCCTACGACATCTAGGAAGAGGTATATGACAAAAACATATCGGCTATGGGACCTAAAATCATAATAAGATTTATTGTAATTATGTGTAATCTTCTATCTTCTATATATATATATAAATGAATAGCTGTTCGTTAGTCTCGCTAAAACTCATGAACGGCTGAATAGATTTGGCTAATTTTAGTCTTGAAATATTAGTGGAAGTCCAGGGAAAGTTTAAACGGTGAGAAAATCTGGAAAAAAACACGAAAAAAAATAATCGAATACAACGCCATCTTTATTTAAAATGTAATTTTTAAATTAATTATGCCCGTAGATGGCCTTATTTATTATGCAGTACGAAGTTTGCCGGGTCAGCTAGTACATAATAGTTCCATCTAATAATTATAAAAAATACAATTGAGTTTGTTTCAATATCTTTACAGCAGCTATATCTTATGTGTTTCTATCCGCGCGTTTTTGCCTCTCCTGTAAAATTGACTTTTTGGCACATACTGTTGTTTACCTCTGAGGTACAGCTATTTAAAGTGACATGTTGTATAAGGTCGTAACATCCGCGCTTGCGGCTCACCTGAGCTTGGCTTTGGGCAGCGAGTAGCGCGCGATCCACAGCCGCGCCTCGCGCAGCTCCGGCGGGCCCTCGTGGTACCACGTGCCCTCGCGTCCTCTGTCTCGTTCTATCCTAGCTTCTTCTTCTTCTAACTTCTTGTGGATCGCGTCTTCTCCTAGACTGGAAGAATCAAAAATCAAAGCATTTACTTCAAACTATAGCAGGCGCGAGATCACCGTGGAATAAAGTACATTGACCTTTTCCTCATATCTCTGCGTGGGTACCCGAAACACAAACAATGAATTGCTTTTCACAACTAGATCATGTAAAAGATCACGATACATGTCCATTCAAGACAGCTTTGTCTATATTTCGTAAAGTTAAAAACAGGTAGTTTGTAGCAATCAGGAAAAACAGGCTCCAGCAGGGAATTCCATGTAGCTCGCTGTCCGGCCGTCCGGTAACTGTCCGGACCAAGCCCAAGTCGTCGAGGGCGCGCACTGTTCCCGCGCGCCTCAAGGAGTTGTCAGCAACAGCAGGGGCCCAGCCGGGTCGAAGCCTACTGGGGCCAGGGTTATCCGAAAGGGCGCTCGAGCCCCGGTATGAAGGCTTGAAGGAACGGGATGGGTTTTTTAGTCAGTAAGAGTTTGATACTATCTCCCGCTGCGCCCAAGAGCGGGGTTTGTCATAAGATGATTTTTCACATCGAAAAAAAAAAAATCAGGGAATCCACTCCTTAGCTGTACGCATGAATGTGATCCCAATAAGCTTTGTACGTATGGGTGAGATGTCCTCAATGTACTAGTGGCGCAACGCCGTGTCTCTTGAATAAAATCCAGATTATTTTCATCTTTCATCCCGAATCTTAACTGACTGGACCCAGTGCCGTAACTAGGGCGGTGCCAGCGAACCCAGGCACATGGCGTAGTCACTGGAGGGGCGCAAAAATGTGTAATAGTCCTTTTTTTAGGGGCGCAGTTAGAGAAGCTCGCACCGGGCGTAAAAAATGCTAGCTACGCCACTGACTGGACCTGGCAACACTAGTCCAGACGGAAGCTGGGTAACATGTACTTACTAGCTCAGTAGATCTCTGAGTCGGACTCTCCGCTCCGCCGGCCCCTCTCCAAACAGGCACACTGGCTCACCCAGCTGACGAAGGCTCCTTCGAACCTGCCATAGGATAAGTTTACGTTAACACTGAATGGGTATCTTCTTCTTCCTGTCCTTAGCCCATATTACTCGGAGTCGCAACACGCTTTTTTCTTCTATTCTGTCCTGTATCATAAAGTCAGATTGCCAACGCCGCAGTATTTTTATAATGGCGACTGCTTTTTTTAGTTGGGAAATCTTCCAATGACAAGCTCTCCTGCTCTAAGGTGGAGCTTGTCAGACTTTTACTGACTAAAATCCACTCCTATGTTCTTTCTTTGCTTTGCGTTTCAGCAGGGCCCGATCTAGCTATGTAGCTGCTCCGGGCAAAGATAATTTTCGCCGCCCTTTACATACACAAAACCATACAAGTCTCGTATGGACTCGAAAAGTGCCCTAAAACAGTGACTTTCTGAAGCCTACTCCTCAGTAACGCCCGGGTTTATAGCACTTCACGGCAATATTGCCGAGTTACGATTACAACTATGCCGCTCGAAAGAGTTACCGAGGCTCCAAAACGCAAAAAGGGTTTTTTGAAATTACTATTTAATTGTTTGACATTATATTGTAATTTTAAAAATTTGTAAATAGACATGCTGAAATTTACTATAAGTTTGTATACCAATATTTGACAAAACATAGCGCACTATTCATGTATACCACCATGTGTAATATCTATGACGAACATTACACGGTCATGCAAGCGTCAATCAATTGCATTAATCATGAATGATGGTTTTCGTCAATTACTACTAAAAACCGTCATGCAACGAATTAGACGGTAGGTTTTTCGTCAATCAAGGTTTTGACTATGGCAAAACTGAAACCTACCGTGTAATGTTCGCCTAAGTTTGTACAAACCCGTAGTACATCATTTTGTTCTATTGTCAATAGTTCTTGCAGCGCACGCAAAAATAGGTTTTTGATTTTACACCTTGTGTTACAAAATAGCAATTTTATTACAGATCCCTAATTTTGAAAAAAAAAACATAGCCTATAGCCTTCCTCGATAAATGGACTACCCAACACTGAAAGAATCATTCAAATCGTAGCGTGATGTTATATAGCCTATAACCTTCCACATTAAATGGGCTATCTAACAGTGAAAGAAATTTTCAAATCGGACCAGTAGTTCCTGAGATTAGCGCGTTCAAACAAACAAACTCTTCCGCTTTATAATATTACTAGCTGTGCCCTGCAGTTTCACCCGCGTTTTTCTCGTTTCCGTGAAAATACCGCGATAAAATATTGCCTATAATTGCCTCCCTCAATAAATGGACTATTGAATATTTAAACAGTTTTCATATCAGATCAGTATTTCTCAAAATTACCGCGTTCATAAATGTATTTATTATACTCTTCAAAGATCTTATACTTACAATCATCAACAAATATATTTCGAAAAAGATTATTACAGGATTTTATGTTGATAAAAAACTCTATGGCCCATAACTCATTATTAGGTACCAACTCTTAACATCTTACACACGTGATAACTTTCAAACGAAATATCCGATTGAGATGAAACAAAAAGTATTTTACTTCTACATAAATACTCTTGATAACATAATGCTTAATTTCGTTAAAGATTAATATTACGATACATATTTAACGTAGTTTTTTTTATTCAGACGATTTAATAATTATTTTGAACACAAAATCGGTTATTGTGATTAAACCATGATAGCTAGATATATGTTCTCGCGGACTTTTTTGTAGGTCTTAATGGGATCTACAAACCCGTAGTACATCATTTTGTTCCATTGTCAATAGTTTTTGCAGCGCACGCAAAAATAGGTTTTCGATTTTACACCTTGTGTTACAAAATAGCAATTTTATTACGGATCCCTAATTTTGAAACAAAAAAAACATAGCCTATAGCCTTCCTCGATAAATGGACTACCCAACACTGAAAGAATCATTCAAATCGGACCAGTAGTTCCAGAGATTAGCGCGTTCAAACAAACAAACAAACAAACAAACAAACTCTTCAGCTTTATAATATTATATTAAATAAGTATAAGTATATAAGTATAGATTATAAGTATAAGTATAGATAAGTAAAGTATGGATTGAGAGATTACTAAAAATCTGACACGCCCTCTTGTTCCTCCATGAGTGGGAGAAGCTGTCTTACATTCCAAACAAAAGGAAGCCATACCTCATCGTCGTCAGTGGACACGTTCAACTGGCGCGCTTTCCGCCTCCTCTCGAACTCCTCAAGCAGTGCCTTCTTGTCGCGAGACATTTCTTCTTCCAGCTCCATGTACTCTGGACACAGAAATTTGATTAGTTCTCCTGCTACAATTATAAGCTTCCTAGGCCCCACAAGCTCTAAACGCGATTTATTTTAGGACCTAATCTGAACTGTTGAAGGGATAACTGAGGAAAGCTTTACAGAGTTATTTTTAAAACACTATATAGGACTGTATCACTAACATCATAAACCACAACTTTGGTTCTATGACTTTTTACATAACATAACACATTTACCAAAACAAACCTTCAAGATTTCTTTGTTCTATCTAACACATTTTTTTTTTCCACAACTATCACACAACGCCGTCTAGTCCCAAGCTAAGCAGAGCTTGTGTTATGGGTACTAGACAACTGATAAACATACTTATATATTTCTAAATACATACACATTGTACATAAATTACGCCCAGACACAGAACAAATGATCGTGCTCATCACACAAACATGTCAGAACATGTCCTGGGTGGGAATCGAACCCACAACCTCCGGCATAGCAGTCAGGGTCACTAACCACTAGACCAACAGGCCAGTTAAAACTTTTAACTCTGTATATTGCTATTCCTAACTATGTCTGTATGACGCCACACAAGCGCATTAAGCACCCCTATGACGCGACACAAGCGCATCAAGCACCCCCGCCGCATGATGCCCACTCCCCTCCTCTATTGTGCTATCGCTTGCTTTGCATAGACTTCGTAATATTTAGAACAGTCAATTTAAATATTTTTATTTTTGTATGAAAATCTGATAAACTAAAATATAATAATCTTTAAGTCATAGAACAAAAGTTGTTGTTTATGATGTTAGTAACATAGTCCTGAGTGGTCGCCAGTGTTTTACAAAAACCCTGTATAGATAATAATAATATTCCACAACTATCACACAACGCCGTCTAGTCCCAAGCTAAGCAGAGCTTGTGTTATGGGTACTAGACAACTGATAAACATACTTATATATTTCTAAATACATACATATCTAAAGATAAATTACACCCAGACACAGAACAAATGATCGTGCTCATCACACAAACATTTGTCCTGGGTGGGAATCGAACCCACGACCTCCGGCATAGTAGTCAGCGTGACTAACCACTAGACCAACAGGCCTGGCCAGATAGGGTGTTATTGTTTCATGTATGCTCGTATGCATGTATTCTCGCCAACACAATTGACATTTTGACACATCGTGGTATGGCCCCGATAAGGACCGAGCCTAAGAAGCTAACAGCGTATAGTATTCCTCAAGTGCCTCAAAGAGATGTCAGCAGAACCATAAGGGCCCAGCAGTTGGGCCATGGGGTTTTCCTGAGAAGGAAACTTGTGTTCCTAGAACGCAAAGGGCAACTAAAGGAAACGGGTGTGCTTTACAGGCCCTCCTATTCCACCTAAAGGAGAAGTTGTTGGAGTATTTCCCATCATAAAGAAAGAGCCAGCGTCTTCTTCAGTCTTGATTTCAGAATCAAATACAGAGAAAAACCGGCCAAGAGTGTGTCGGGCCACGCTCAGTGTAGGGTTCCGTAGTTTCCCGCCCGTCACAATAAGTGTACCCACTTATGAGTTTAAAAAAATGCTTGCATATACGATTATACTACAAACTTAGTCCAGAAATTATTTTGTAGAACCCTTTTGCCTTTTTTGTACAAAAACTGTTATTTCCATCAAGTTCAAAATGATTTTCCTAGAAAGTCCTCATAAAGTTCTACTCTACAGATTTTTTTCATATTTTCTAAACTTATGGTTCAAAAGTTAGAGGGGGGGACACACATTATTTTTTACTTTTGGAGCGATTATTTCCGAAATTATTGACATTATCAAAAAATTATTTTAGTAAACCCGTATTCATTTTTAAATACCTATCCAACGATATATCACATGTTAGGGTTGAATTAAAAAAAAAAAATCACTTCCCACTTTACATATAGGGGGCTACCCTAATAAAACATTTTTCTCCAATTTTTATTTTACCACTTTGTCAGCGTGATTGATATACATATTGGTACCAAATTTCAGATTTCTTGTGCTACCGGTCACAGAGATTAAGCGAGGACGGACGGACAGACAGACAGACAGACATGGCGAAACTATAAGGGTTCCTAGTTGACTACGGAACCCTAAAAACGAAGTATTTGTTTTACTACAAATATTGTAAAGGAGTAAGTTTTGATCTTGTATGGAGTAGTATAGTACTCTCATCTTTGGGATAGATGGGCCAAATATCACCTTGTTGTACTAGAGTGGATTGAGAATCGAAGATCATCTGCGTTGATGAACTTGAGTCCAAGTCTCGCAGCTGGGCCTCAGGCTTCCTCTTTAGGCCTCTCCTAGAGACCTGAGTCCCAGCTGTGATTGCTTGCGATTCCCTCGAATGGGTCATGATCCACTATGCGGGCCTAGTGTGGATTGGCAGATGTCATGTGTCTCCAAATTTATGATTCTAGGACATACTGGTCTCGTCACGATGAATTTTCTTCACCATTTTGAGAGCAGTGGTGAAATAAATTATTCAAAGTAAGGTGCCTGGCTGGGTTTGGACCCGCAACTTACAACTCGTAAGTAGGAACTGTTACCAATAGGCTACCGTTGTTCTATAGATGTAATTTCATCATCATCATCATCATCATATCAGCCGAAAGACGTCAACTGTTGGACATAGGCCTCCCCCAAGCGTCGCCACAACGACCAATAAAAATGAAATTATTATGCCTATATTTTTACTGCTGTCAGTTCCCACCCACTCATGGAAAATATTAATGCTTCAAACAGCATTTTTTTCTACTAGCGGACCCTACCCCTTCTTGGTTACTGCTCGACTCCTATTGTTTGTAACGTGAAGTTATGCAGCCTGTACCTTTCCTCGATACATGGACTATCTCAATTGATAGACTTCAATTAACCCCTGAGACCTGAGTGTTCAACCGACCAAATAAACTATTCAATCAATTCGTTAATTTTCGTTTCTTTGTCATATTGAGAAACTTGGTCAGAGGGTCCTCGTATGGACGTCAAAACTTTACTAACAGCAAAACAAATTTAAATGATCCTTACCGCTGGAAATTTGAATGTCTCCCAATTCTTTCCCGCCAACATCGTCGGCGCCTTCCTTGACAGCAGCGGCCAGGGCCGCCAGCCGCGCCTTCTCCTGCTCTTCCAGAGACCCATAGTGGACCTGCTTGGGCTTCTTCACCAGGATAACATCGTCGTCGTCAGACATTTTGAGGTTATGTTTATTTTCTAGTTGCGATAACACTTGCTAACTTTATTTACTAAAATCAATTGAATTTCAGAAGTTTTCACTTAATTTTAGTCTTAGAACTTTTTCTTAAGTAACATTTGTTTGAATTTATTTAGTTTTGTGCGATATCAAGACACCCACAAACCACCAAAACAACAATTTTTTTTTTAATTTAATCTGTCCAAATCTGTCAGATCATGATGTCAATGTCAAGAAGTAAGTATTTTTTTTATAAATGTTTTTGGCTTGGTACTAAGTCTTTCAAGTATTTCTAGTAAGTTATTATAATCTGATGTTTTTGTAGTATTTGGCAGCAAATGTATCGAGTCAGCCTTCTAGGTAAACTTCGTCAAAACTACAACAAAATTTTCAGCACCATTTTATCGAGATCGCATTTATTTCAATGATTCCACATATTGTGCAGTTGCGCAGAAACTTGAGATACAAAACTACACAAATTTGATATTAGAACATACAGGCACAGCACTCTATTCTTAAAGTTGGCACCGGGCTTCCTTATTTATTCCATAATGTAGACCTTATTAAGGAATGGAATAAAAATTTCCTTACGGTACGACAGTCCTTCGTATTGCGTAATAAAAAAAGGAGAATGACGAAGGAATAGGCCAGACGCAAGCTTAAAACTGTGCTCGCACCCATAATTTCTTTTGGTTTCTCAGACCTTACTCACTTAAACTATAACGAGCCAAATCACATGCCAAAATAAAAAACGAGACAGTCATTTTGTCGTCGAGGGAAATTAGTGAACGACGCGCGTTTCTTTGTCAGCGAGCAAAATTCCAATTTTAATTTATCAGTTTTGTTTTGTTTTAAACAATGCAAACAAGTGAGCACTTATTATTTAATTAATCCGTTAAGCACGATATTGCTGGCATTTATTGAAATGCAAGGTGTGTGTGTAGCAGGGCCTGTAAATCACACCCCTTTTCCTTTAGTTGCCCTTTGCGTTCTAGGAACACAAGTTTCCTTCTCAGGAAATCCCCATGGCCCAACTGCTGGGCCCCTATGGTTCTGCTGACATCTCTTTGAGGCACTTGAGGAATACGAAACGCTGTTAGCATCTTAGGCTCGTTCCTTATCGGGGCCATACCACGATGTGTCAAAATGTCAATTGTGTTGGCGAGAATACATGCATACGAGCATACATGAAACAATAACACCCTATCTGGCCAGGCCTGTTGGTCTAGTGGTTAGTCACGCTGACTGCTATGCCGGAGGTCGTGGGTTCGATTCCCACCCAGGACAAATGTTTGTGTGATGAGCACGATCATTTGTTCTGTGTCTGGGTGTAATTTATCTATAGATATGTATGTATTTAGAAATATATAAGTATGTTTATCAGTTGTCTAGTACCCATAACACAAGCTCTGCTTAGCTTGGGACTAGACGGCGTTGTGTGATAGTTGTGGAATATTATTATTCCATTTATTTATTATTATTTACATAATTATCATGTTTTTAAATATTTCTTAAAAAAATAACATTAAAAAAAACATTTAAAAATATAAAAAATAGTAGTCCACCGGCATAGGGAACAGGGTCCAAGCTACCGGCGGTCAGGGCTCCTGAGAGAGGAACCTCCGGACAATACGCGCCGTGTCTAGGAGTACTGCCTTCTGGATCAAGCCCTTGATCCAACTGCCTAACGAGAGCCTCCGCAGATGTTGGTCGAGGCTCTTGGCTATTAAGCCATTGGCCGTCACGACTATCGGCACAATGATTGCTCTATCCACTTCCCACATGTCGACAACCTCACGAGCCAAGTCAAGATATTATTATTATTATTATCTATACAGGGTTTTTGTAAAACACTGGCGACCACTCAGGAATATGTTACTAACATCATAAACAACAACTTTTGTTCTGTGACTTAAAGATCATTATATTTTAGTTCATCAGATTTTCATACAAATATAAAAATATTTAAATTGAATGTTCTAAGTATTAAGAAGTCTATGCGAAGCAAGCGATAGTACAATAGAGGAGGGGAGTGGGCATCATGCGGCGGGGTGCTTGATGCGCTTGTGTCGAATCATAGGGGTGCTTGATGCGCTTGTGTCGCGTCACACAGACATAGGTAGTACTTGTTCACGTCGAAACGCGCGGGCGCGGTGGCGGGTGCGGTCGCGAAAACATGGCGAGTTCGTGTTCATATTGGCCGCCAGGCGTTTGCGCGTCACGCCCGCCTGGCGACAAGTTTATACCATTTGAACTTACTGACGACGCGGGTGGATCGCGCGCTCCTCCGCTAGTTCGACGTGAACAGACACAAACATTTCAAGCGTCTGATACAGCCGCGAGCTCGCCGCGCGCACCACCCGCTAGTATGCCCGCTACTTCGACCGCACGTGCGTTTCGTACGTGAACACTTCGATATTACGCCATAATATGTTTGATATTTAAACGAGTACGTAGGAATAGCAAAACACAGAGTTGAAATGTGTTAGATAGAACAAAGAAATCTTGAAGGTTTGTTTTGGTAAATGTGTTATGTTTTGTAAAAAGTCATACAACAAAAGTTGTAGTTTATGATGTTAGTAATACAGTCCTATATAGTGTTTTACAAATAACTTTGTATAGCGTTCCTTAGTTATCCCTTCAACAGTTCAGATTAGGTCCTAAAATAAATCGCGTTTAAAGCTTGTGGTAGGGCTTAGGGAAGCTAGCTTATAATTGTAGCAGGAGAACTAATCAGATTCTGTGTCCAGAGTACATGGAGCTGGAAGAAGAAATGTCTCGCGACAAGAAGGCACTGCTTGAGGAGTTCGAGAGGAGGAGGAAAGCGCGCCAGTTGAACGTGTCCACTGATGACGATGAGGTATGGCTTCCTTTTGTTTGCAGTGTAAGATAGCTTTTCCCACTCGTGGAGGAGCAAGAGGGCGTGTCAGATTTTTAGTAATCTCTCAATTTCTCATAATCATTTATTAACACGCTTAAATTAGCTTCACCTGTATGTTTGTAACCAACGCCTTTGAGCTCGATTTTGACCTACTTTGGGCGATCAGATTTGTGTATGTAAAGGGCGGCGAAAATTATCTTTGCCCGGAGCGGCTACATAGGTAATCGGGCCCTACTGAAACGCAAAGTAAAGAATGAACATAGGAATGGGTTTTAGTCAGTAAAAGTCTCACAAGCTCTCACATCTCTAAGGTTGAGCAGGAGAGCTTGTCATTGGAAGATTTCCTAACTAAAAAAAGCACATTATTACTCGCCGTTATAAAAATTCTGCGGCGTTGGCAATCTGACTTTATGATACAGGACAGAATAGAAGAAAAAAAGCGTGTTGCGATCCCGAGTAATATGGGCTAAGGCCTGGAAGAAGAAGATACCTTTTTTTTCTCCTACTGACTTGGAACTGGTGGGGACCTGGTGACCTGTACTACAGGTGTTACTACCTACCACAGGCACCAGCGATCCACAACCAAAAATTGTTAGCAATGGTTCTAGTGTAAGATTGTCTGTATTTTTTAGCTTGTGGTGAGAAATAAACGTTGTTATTATTATTATTACCTAATCAGTGTTAACGTAAACCTATCCTCTGGCAGGTTCGAAGGAGCCTTCGTCAGCTGGGTGAGCCAGTGTGCCTGTTTGGAGAGGGGCCGGCGGAGCGGAGAGTCCGACTCAGAGATCTACTGAGCTAGTAAGTACATGTTACCCAGCTTCCATCAGGACTAGTGTTGCCAGGTCCAGTCAGTGGCGTAACTAGCATTTTTTACGCCCGGTGCGAGCTTCTCTAACTGCGCCCCTAGAAAAAAGGACTATTACAAATTTTTGAGCCCCACCAGTGACTGCGCCCTGTGCCTGGGTTCGCTGGCACCGCCCTAGTTACGGCACTGGGTCCATTCAGTTAAGATTCGGGATGAAAGATGAAAATAATCTGGATTTTATACAAGAGACACGGCGTTACGCCACTAGTACATTGAGGACATCTCACCCATACGTACAAAGGGATCACATTCATGCGTACAGCTAAGGAGTGGATTCCCTGCTTTTTTTTTTCGATGGGAAATATCATCTTATGACAACCCCCGCTCTTGGGCGGAGCAGGAGATAGTGTCAAACTCTTACTGACTAAAAAACCCATCCCGTTCCTTCAAGCCTTCATACCGGGGCTCGAGCGCCCTTTCGGATAACCCTGGCCCCAGTAGGCTTCGACCCGGCTGGGTCCCTGCTGTTGCTGACAACTCCTTGAGGCGCGCGGGAACAGTGCGCGCCCTCGACGACTTGGGCTTGGTCCGGACAGTTACCGGACGGCCGGACAGCGAGCTACATGGAATTCCCTGCTGGAGCCTGTTTTTCCTGATTGCTACAAACTACCTGTTTTTAACTTTACGAAATATAGACAAAGCTGTCTTGAATGGACATGTATCGTGATCCTTTACATGATCTAGTAGTGAAAAGCAATTCATTGTTTGTGTTTCGGGTACCCACGCAGAGATATGAGGAAAAGGTCAATGTACTTTATTCCACGGTGATCTCGCGCCTGCTATAGTTTGAAGTAAATGCTTTGATTTTTGATTCTTCCAGTCTAGGAGAAGACGCGATCCACAAGAAGCTAGAAGAAGAAGAAGCTAGGATAGAACGAGACAGAGGACGCGAGGGCACGTGGTACCACGAGGGCCCGCCGGAGCTGCGCGAGGCGCGGCTGTGGATCGCGCGCTACTCGCTGCCCAAAGCCAAGCTCAGGTGAGCCGCAAGCGCGGATGTTACGACCTTATACAACATGTCACGTTAAATAGCTGTACCTTAGAGGTAAACAACAGTATGTGCCAAAAAGTAAATTTTAAAGGAGAGGCAAAAACACACAAGATATAGCTGCTGTAAAGATATTGAAACAAACTCAATTGTATTTTTTATAATTATTAGATGGAATTATTATGTACTAGCGGACCCGGCAAACTTCGTACTGCATAATGGTCCTTTTAGCTAAGCTGTCAAATAACGCCATCTACGGGCATAATTAATTTAAAAATTACATTTTAATTTAAAAAAAAATGAAAATGAAAATGAAAAATAGTTTATTCACAGAAATACATATTTAGCACAATAAATATTACCTCTGCCAAACTGTAAAGCAGTTTGTTGACAGATGTAGCTCCTTTTGTCTAGCACAAACATACACATTCACCGATAACACTTTCTAAATAACCGCTTCATTGAGGGTTTGACAAAATTCATTGAAGAGGTACTTATGTATTTTATTTTTATAAGACGCTTTTGTAGCACAGCTGTTTATATCGACTGGAAGGTTATTAAAAATGGTTAAAGATGGCGTTGTATTAGATTTTTTTTTTCGTGTTTTTTTCCAGATTTTCTCACCGTTTAAAATTTCCCTGGACTTCCACTAATATTTCAAGACTAAAATTAGCCAAATCTATTCAGCTGTTCTTGAGTTTTAGCGAGACTAACGAACAGCTATTCATTTTTATATATATGTATATATGTAGAAGATAGAAGATTACACATAATTACAATAAATCTTATTATGATTTTAGGTCCCATAGCCGATATGTTTTTGTCATTTACGATTGGATATTTCTCTTCCTAGATGTCGTAGGACTTGATGCCCTATACCATTACGTAGAACTGGTTCTTACGATTTTAACAGTGCAAAAAAACATATTTTAAATAAAGTGGAGTTACTATTGTTTACCTCTGAAGTACAGATAGAATAACGAGCAGAATACTTACCGGAAGATACAGCGTTGGAAGGTCTCCAACAAGGTGGACCGATGACCTGGTCTTCGAATTTTTGGTACTAGGACATGCCGGTTTCCTCACGATGTTTTCCTTCACCGTTTTGAGAGCATTGGTGATGAAATAAATTGCACAACGTAAGGCGCCTGGCTGGGTTTGAACCCGCGACCTACAACTCGTAAGTCGAATCCATTACCACTCTGTTGTCACTGCTCTCAATATACATACACATGACCTCTAAAAACTTAACACTTCTCGTTTAACTAGTATTTGACTGCGATCCCACCTGATGGTAAGCAGTGATTCAAACGTTGATGGTGAGGCGCACTAGTTTATTAAGAGCCTATTCACTCTAGCCTTGAAGACTCCCAAATTATAATCAGACGGAAAAACCGCTGCAGGCAAACTGCTCCAGTCCTTCGAAGTACGCGGTATAAATGACGAGGCTAAACGCTTAGTCCGGACCGTAGATGTTTTAACAACGTAAGGGTGGTGATGGTAGAAATGAGATGGCGGAATCAGAGTAATAAGAGTTATACGGAGAATCGGGAAGATGAGAGTTGCGCGGGAATCTGATGGGTGTGAGGGGAACAGGTCCGTTCTGGCGGCGCTTGGGGGAAGCTGATGATGAAAGTTTTGTTGTAAGTAACGTTTGATGTGTGCAGGTTGAGTAAGGCGCGCGAGGAACTGAAGCTAGCGGGCAGCGTGCGCGCGGCTGCCAAGCAGGAGTCGCAGCGGAAGGCCTCCGCCATGTCCATATACTGCAGCCAGGTCAGTGTTGTGTAGGGGCTGTCTCGTCTGCAGGAACTGAACAGCTCGCGAACGGCGCTTTCGCCAGATCTGGACCATTAGACGTATAGGTGAGAAGCAGTAATGCTCGCAAAAGAGGAGGCCGAACGCATCAGGCAACGGCGTTATCGCCACCGCCACTTGCGGACAGTGAGCAATGGGTAGCTTACTGTACGGCCGTCCGGTAACTGTCCGGACCAAGCCCAAGTCGTCGACGGCGCGCACTGTTCCCGCGCGCCTCAAGGAGTTGTCAGCAACAGCAGGGACCCAGCCGGGTCGAAGCCTACTGGGGCCAGGGTTATCCGAAAGGGCGCTCGAGCCCCGGTATGAAGGCTAGAAGGAACGGGGTGGGTCTTTTAGTCAGTAAGAGTCTGACACTATCTCCCGCTCCGCCCAAGAGCGGGGGATGTCAATGCATGATAAAAAAAAAAGACGTAGAGGTGAGGCACTCAGGGACGAGGTCCGAGCCGACGCTAGAGCCCTGGCAGCGGACCCGCGGCCATCGATGCTAGTGTGAGAAGGAACATTGGGGTGGGTTTAATCAGCTAGAGTCTGAATAACCCCGACCACACCAGGTCGGACGACATCCATGAGGATTTCCACTACAAAAAAAGTCCATGTTGAATTCTGGTATTTAACTGCATCTGTTTCGAGTACACATTCATTATGCGTACAGCTAAGGTGCCTGATTTGAGATTCTCTGCCTGACAGCCAGTTTTTTCATCAACAACTAAAACTATCAGTAAAAGTATTAACTTTTACTTGACTATTACTGATATTATAGCAAATGAGTTTCTTCATCCAAGTAACAGCTAAACTAAAAGTCAATAGAGTTACCATAACACAAATGGCATAATTACCCCAAAAAAACGTGGGGAGCTTTTTTTACGCATGACAACATCGCAATATCTTCTGTCAAGTAGTGTCAAAAAGTCGAATGTCATTTGATTATGTTTATATGAACGCCACTTTATTTACCTGGGCTCCAATATTAGTAACGATGGGTCGTGCGAGGGGGAAGTTTGCAGGAGAATTGGCATGGCTAAGAGCGCTATGTCTCAGCTTAGTGAAGTCTGGAGGGATTGCAACATCTCCGTAAAGACCAAAACCAAACTGGTACGGACACTAGTCTTCTCGATCTTCTCGTATGGCGCTGAGACTTGGTCGCTAAAAGCTGCAGACCGCAAACGCATCGACGCCTTTGAGATGTGGTGCTGGAGAAGGATGCTCCGTGTCCCTTGGACAGCATTTCGGACCAACTTATCCATTTTACAAGAACTTAAAATCGCCTCACGGCTATCGTCCGAGTGTCTTCGCAAGGTTCTGCAATACTTCGGTCACATTGCAAGAAAGGACGGTGGCAACCTCGAAAGGCTCATTGTGCCGGTAAAGTGGATGGGAAAAGGCCTCGCGGGCGCAGCCCAATACGTTGGTCCGACCAGATCCGCACCGCTCTTGACTCTACGATGTACAATGCCCTTCACACCGCCAAAGACAGAAACAGATGGAAGAACATCATAAAAGGTAAAGTGATGAAGCAGGGAGGTCACGACCCTCAGCATTGAGGAATACGACGCAAGGAAGAGGATACGAACGCCAATGAACGAATGTTTTTAGAATTGAATTGATAAATAATAACATAAGTAAATGATTTAAAAAATAAATGCTATTAGTTGTTGTTATTGCTATTAACAACTGTTATTGGCTTTTTTTTAACCGTTATTTTTATACGTTTAGGTACACAAGCGCTAAAGGTCGCAGAGCCTAACTTCACACTCGCCAAGATAGAACGGCCGTACTGTACATTAGTTAATTTAACGTAGTCGTATTAAATACAAACTGAAAATAAACTTACTTTTCTGTGGTTGGCGTCAGTTTATCTTGTAACAACAGGCTGAAGTATGTAACTGTTTCCTTTGAAATTCTGTATCGGAACAGAAAATCCCATACGAAATGATCTTTGCGAGCATTAAACTTTTTACGTCTACGCGTTTAACGATAAGTTCATCGTCTGATGAACTTGAACTTTCACTGGACGAAGTTTTTATTTATGGTGGGATAAATCATGCATTGACATCCCCCGCCCTTGGGCGGAGCGGGAGATAGTGTCAGACTCTTACTGACTAAAAGACCCACCCCGTTCCTTCTAGCCTTCATACCGGGGCTCGAGCGCCCTTTCGGATTACCCTGGCCCTAGTAGGCTTCGACCCGGCTGGGTCCCTGCTGTTGCTGACAACTCCTTGAGGCGCGCGGGAACAGTGCGCGCCGTCGACGACTTGGGCTTGGTCCGAACAGTTACCGGACGGCCGGACAGTGAGCTACCCATTGCTCACTGTCCGCAAGCCCGCGTCTACGTTGGCCGGAAATCGGGATCAGAATCTCGGCGACGCGCGACCTCGGCGGCGATAACGCCGTTGCCTGATGCGTTCGGCCTCCTCCTTTGCGAGCATTACTGCTTCGCAGAAGTCGGCGACCGCCTGCCACTCCTCCTCGCTCCGGACCATGGCCTCAACCAACTGGACGAAGTTCGTGATAACATATTAGTGAAACCTAAATAATCTACAACTTTATCAAAATGACAGTGACTTTAGCTTTAGCAGCCCCCTAATGACTAGTAAAAGTTAAAGGCAAAAGTAACAGTTAAACCAACAGTTAAAATTGTGAAGAAACGAATTTGACCGTTACTTTTACTTTATGACGTTACTTTAGCTGTTACTTTAGATGAAGAAACTGGCTATGAGTCTGTGTTTCCTGATAGCTGCAACACTAAGAATATAGTCAAGTATAGGTTGCGCGGTGAATTAAGATCGTTCGGTGAAAGTAGTGGGGGCAATCGGCGCATGTGTACAATTGCGCACAGAAATTCTTAGTATGTTAGGATTTTATTTTTAATTTCGTATGTTTGAACCTTAGTAACATAACTTATAATAACACCTAGTTTTTGTTTGTAATTTATCTTGTAAGTAGGTAAATTTAGAAAAAATATTTTTTTTTTTAAATTAAAATCAAAATTTAAAAAAATAATTTCGTTAGTTTCTTTCTTAACGTTACAATTCACGTCGTAACCCATTTTTCTGGCTTGCCGTTTTAAAACTTTATTTTTAACCATTTTTTTTTACGACTTCGTATTGCTAATACGATAACACAAGCTATACGCAACAGTACCCAAGTACAACAGTATCCAATGAGAGGCGAGAGCGCAACGCGGGAATTGAAGAGCGACTGATCTACCAATGACGTGTCGCCGTCGGCGCACACCCGCCCGCACGTCGCCAAATAGAACTTAGAATTGAATACTGCGCATGCCCCTTCCACTTTTGCCGAGTGATCTTGATTCACCGCGCGATCTGTAAGAGCCTATCTACACTCTACACTAATACTATAAAGAGATTGTTTTTTTGGTTGTAGGAAGTATCTCTGAAACTACTGGTCCGATTGCTAATTTTTTTTTTCACCGATAGAAAGCGACTATATTTTATGAACGCGGGCAAAGCCGCAGGCAGAAGCTAGTCAATTATAAAAAAAACATGATAAAGATAGATGTTGGGAAAAGGTCTGCCCTGCTTTGTTTGTTAATTTTTTTTTTTTTTAACTTTCAGATCGGTGACACGCGCCCCATAAGCTTCTGCAGGTTCAGCAGTGACAGCCAAATGCTGATCACTACGAGCTGGTGAGTGCGATTGCCTTGACCGGCCTGTTGGTCTAGTGGTTAGTAGCACTAATTGCTATGCCGGAGGTCGTGGGTTCGATTCCCACCCAGGACAAAATTTAATGTTTGTGTGATGAGCACGATCATTTGTTCTGTGTCTGGGTGTAATTTATCTATAATATGTATGTATTTTGAAATATATAAGTATGTTTATCAGTTGTCTAGTACTCATAACACAAGCTCTGCTTAGCTGGAGACTAGATGGCGTTGTGTGATAGTTGTGGAATATTATTATTATTGCCTCGCTTAACAGCGCTTGTACACGCTATGGCCGCGTAGAGACATCGCGAGGCGTGCGTCGCGAATGGTTCGTCTCGCATGCCTCGAGCTGTGTGAACGTGTGCTCACAGTGAGCATTCGCGTCATACGATCGTTGCGAACGCCGCCTCAGTACGAGCCGTGCGCTCCGTGTGGACGGACAGGTGTTGTTTGTGTTCTCTACTGACGAACACCGTGCGTGGTCGTTTGCGTGCTCGGCTTGAGCGTGTGTCTTTCGGGAAGCACGCATAGATGTAGCGTCGTGTGCCTCAGGTTGAGGCATGGCAATTACTAGGTAGAAAAGGTCAGATAAACAGTCGCTTTATGTAGAACAATGGTACTCAGCATCATGACAGACTGGGAAAAGGCAGATTGAAGTACAAACACTGACTTCTACTATACAAGGTGTAGGGGACAGCCCTCCACAAACTTTAAGGGCTGGCTCAGTAGACGAAACTGAACAACCTTCCACAATTATTTTTTTCAGGAAACGATAAAAAAATCAGTCTCATCATACAAAATGATCAACTTGATTGGACATTTTATGGCGAGGCCGATTTTTTTTTATCGTGTCCTGAAAAAATAAATTGTGGAAGGTTGTTCAGTTTCGTCTACTGAGCAAGCCCTTAAAGTTTGTGGAGGGCTGTCCCTTACACCTTTCATACCACTGGACAGGCTGTTCCATATGTTTGACAGCCAATTTTTTGTGCCCATCTGATATGCGCCATTTTGGCAATGTCGACCGTGGCGAGTGTCTACAGCAGATCTTTGAATAACGTTAAAAATTTGGTATTGTTACCTTCAACGTACGAAGGTAATGTTATTAGTAGAAGTAACCACCACCTACTGTTTGAGATGCAGATTAGGTTTAAGCAGGAAATATAAGAAAAAAATAGACTGGAACAGTAAGGCAGTAAGGTGATTGTATTGTGAAAAAAAAAACAATAGCGAGAGAATGACATAAGTTTGAAAGCACATTAAAAAAATAATCGACTGGCACAGTATAACGTCTTTATGGTATGCATGAAGGTTCGTTTCTAAACACCTACCACCACCACCATCACCACCACCTATGTACCTATTTTTCTGTTTCTGTCTTCTTTTCTTATATAAGTTAAGTGTGTACATGAATTGTTGAACTTTTACCTTAAAACTGAGTAACGTTATCGATCATGCTATCGGTAAAAAGTAAAGTAACCATGGCCCAAGGCTTGATAACGTTACCAAAAGTGTTACTAAAGTATCGTTAAATAACGTTATTTTGTTAAAACTCTTTGTTTCGTCTAGATTAATGCAGTAATTAGTTTGATCACGTATCTTCAAGGCTAGAATGAATAGGCTGTTAATACACTAGTGCGCCTCACCATCAACGATTGCATCACTGCTTACCATCAGGCGGGATCGCAGTCAAGTACTAGTTTATAAAAGATAAAAATAAAATAAAAAAACTTTCACGATGCAATATTTTTCATTAAGCATTGGAATAAGATTCATTTATTCTATTAAAATATCAAAAAGTAGACGTAAGTTTAAAAGGATATACTGCGCCGCACAATAACGTAATGTTAATTGGTAACGTTATTTTATAGATTCGTGTGTTACTCGTGTTACCGTTAAAATATTACCTTTATGATAATAACGTTACTTGCCGATACTTTTAGTGTGAATTTGGTAACGTTAACAAAACCTGGTCACAAAATGGATAGGTACAGAAATCTATCTACATACAAAGCGCGCTCTCACAACGCACACATAGACACCGCTCACGGACACGATATCTCGGAGCGCCTCGGCCCGCTCGTCGAACAGTTCCGGCTCAAACGCTCATTAGTGTGCGTCCACCGAGCGTGAGTATAAAAAGTGAAGTATGTACATGAGATTGTCTTCTGTACCTATCTATTTTGTGCCCTGCGGGGTTACCGTGACGTTCAAAGTAAGATTGTTTTAATCTTGTCTCAGTGTGGGTAAGAGATGGCGCTAGACGACCTGTATAGCTCTGTCTCTTACCCACACCGAAACAAGATTAAAACAATCTTACTTTGAACGTCATGATCGAGGTCCTGGTCGCCTATGCTTTCATTTTTCATAGGTTTTACACTGGTCTATTTGTTAAACACTGGCAACTTCTCAGGACCATGTTACTGTCAGCAACAGCAGGGGCCCAGCCGGGTCGAAGCCTACTGGGGCCAGGGTTATCCGAAAGGGCGCTCGAGCCCCGGTATGAAGGCTTGAAGGAACGGGATGGGTTTTTTAGTCAGTAAGAGTCTGACACTATCTCCCGCTTCGCCCAAGAGCGGGGGTTGTCATAAGATGATTTTTCCCATCGAAAAAAAAAAAAAAGGACCATGTTACTAACATCATAAACAACACTGACTTTGACAGCAGTGACAGTGTGGTCATTGAGTACAAGTGTGGTACACGGTTCCAGGTCTGGTCTGTCGAAGGTGTGGTCGGTGCCGGAGTGCCGGCTGCTGCAGGTGCTCAAGGGACACACTTGCAACGTCAGCGGCGCCGCCTTCCACCCGCAGGCGACCATACCCGACCACTTCGTTAAGAAGGTACCTGATAATCAGTATTTTTTCTTGAGTTACATACAAGGTGTAAGGGACAGCCCTCCACAAACTTTAAGGGCCTGCTCAGTAGACGAAACTGAACAACCTTCCACAAAAAATTTTTCCACAGAAGTTCATTGAAAGTGTTAGACAATTTCCGTGTTTGGGATGGGATACGCGACTGACCACCTTTCTGAGTCTTTCTGAGAGATTGAGTATAACTAAGCGCAAAAATGCGCGATTCCAATAGTATGCTCCTCCCATTCCACTCCACTCCGCTTCAGTGAAAACGCTGACCACTTTTCACAGCTCTTCACCGCTCCTCTCCGCCCAGCTCCGCGTCAGTAGAAACGCGGCCTTATGAGGTGGTCAGTAAGATTGGGTAGGACAGCAAAGGTGGGGGATGACGTCAAGGGGTAGCGGGCGCCAACACCAATGGATAAGAGAGAATAGCAAGGGACGGGAGAAGATGGCAAGGGGCGAAGACCGCTCGGGGTGGTGGAAGAGCTCCAACCATTTATTGCAATCAGACTACACTCATAATTTTTCATCATCAACCGAAAGACATCCAATGCTGGACATAGGCCTTCCCCCAAATGTCGCCACAATGACCGGTCCTGTGCGGCTCGCATCCATCAGAATCCCACGAGCCTTACAGGTCATCGATCCACCTTGTGGGTGGCCGCGCCAACGCTGCGTCTTTCGTTACGTAGTCGCGACCTATCGACCATCTGTTCTGTGAGCAATATGCCCTGCCCACACTCACGAATAATAAACATGGCACAATCTCAAAATATACAAATTCATCATTATTTTTAGTTTTTGCGAAACCTGAATACAGATTGTTCAAAATCAGTAACTGAATGGATTCCAATAGTTTTTACACCATGTTATAATTCTTCCCAAAATTATTTAAAAAGTACACAAGTTGGACATCACCGACACTAAGCAACACAGGTCACGGCAGGTCATAACAGGCTTTAGGCGCCAGCTAACAGCTGGGTGCAAGTTCAAAACAACCCGTCAGTCGCTTGGATGGCCTTTTTTTTCGATTGGAAAAATCATCTTATGACAACCCCCGCTCTTGGGCGGAGCGGGAGATAGTGTCAGACTCTTACTGACTAAAAAACCCATCCCGTTCCTTCAAGCGTTCATACCGGGGCTCGAGCGCCCTTTCGGATAACCCTGGCCCCAGTAGGCTTCGACCCGGCTGGGCCCCTGCTTCGCTTGGATGGTCCGGTGACTATGTATTTTTGCTTACATAACAAGCTTATAATTTTGTGATTTTTCATGATACAGTTATGAAAATTTGTACATAGATTCTTTACATAGAAATACACATAGACACGTGTTTTGGGTTTCGCATATACTTTTTTTTTTTGTTGGCAGGTTCGCGCTTGACCGCTATCTCACCTGATGGAAAGCGACGATACTAAAAGTCTTCTTCTTCCTGCCCTAGTCCCGTTTTATTTGATGTCGGCGCAACACGTTTTTTTCTTCCATTCTGTCCTGTCACTCGTCACGCTATCACTAACTCCCTTTTCTTTCATATCGCTTCTCACACAATCCATCCATCTTTTTTTTGGCCCCCCTCTTCCCCTCCATCCATCCACATGTAAACTCATAACTTTTTTTGCAACATGCGTTTCATCCCTCCTTTTCACATGACCATACCAAGACAAACGATTCCCTTTCAATTTTTCAGTCACTGGCGCCACTTTCAAACTTCCTCTAATATACTCATTTCTCACTTTATCTAATCTCGTCACACCACACATCCATCTCAACATTCTCATCTCCGCTACATGCAATCTTTTTTCATCCGTCTTTTTCACAGCCCAACATTCTGATCCATACAGTATGACAGGCCTTATCACGGACTTGTAGATTTTACCCTTCAACTTGAGGGGCATCCGTGGGTCACAAGTGGTTCCCGTGACCTGCCGCTATTTCATCCATCCTGCGTTGATCCGACGTGTTACGTCTCGGTCTACCTCACCATCCCCTTGGACGAGCGACCCGAGGTACCGAAAGTCGGAACAAAGCGACGATACTAAAAGTAATGTTGTATGTTTTATCAAACAAAACGGTTTTCAGCTGACAGAAGAGAAAGAAGCGTCGTCCCCTGAGGGTGGGCTGGCTCCCATGGACGCGGAGGAAGTCACGGAGGGTTCAGAAGCGTGCACCATGGCCTCGTGCGCGTACGACGGCACCGTACATCTGTGGAACTTCCGCAGGTCTGTTAATCTGTTCTACAAGAAAATAAACGAAGATCGACTTTTGTTTTTCTTAAAACCTCTTTAGTAGTAACTTTGTTTTGACTGGCCTGTTGGTCTAGTGGTTAGTGACCCTGACTGTTATACCGGAGGTCGTGGGTTCGATTCCCACCCAGGACAAATGTTTGAGTGATGAGCATGATCATTTGTTTTGTGTCTGCATGTAATTTATCTATATATGGATGTATTTAGAAATAAATAAGTATGTTTATCAGTTGTCTAGTACTCATAACACAAGCTCTGCTTAGTTTAGCGTACATGGATCTTTTCCTAATATCTCTGCGTAGGTACCCGAAAAACACAATAAATTGCTTTTCATTACTCAAACATGTAAAGGATCATGATACATGTCGATTCAAGACAGCTTAATGTCTTTATTTCCGTTTTATATTTGCAGTAACAAAATTTTGTCCTAAGACTAAAACTGAAACATTTTTCAATTCGGACACCAGAGAGGTTCGCTTTGGTGTCCCTCAAGGTAGTGTGCTGGGCCCATTGCTTTTTCTCATATATATAAATGATCTTCCTAAAATCGTAAACTATCCAGTGGTTCTATTTGCTGATGACTGCACTTTAATATTTTCTATTGATAATGGAGAAAATATTCAAACTTATGAGAAAAAAATTAATGATGCAATTAAATCTATTATCGAGTGGCTCAATATAAATAACCTGAAGATAAACTTAGATAAGACGAAAATTGTACATTATAAACAAAAACCAAACACATTAGGCAACATAAAGGTTAATTACGAACATGATAATATAGAGCAAGTGAATACCACAAAATTTCTGGGTGTATGGATTGACGAAGACATGACCTGGAAAACACAAATCGATGCCATCTGCAAAAAACTTAGTAAGTTCTCGTATGCATTATATATGCTTTCTAAGGTTGCTGCTCAGAAAGCAGTATTAACAGCTTATAATGCATATGTTTCGTCTACCTTGAGATATGCTATCATCTTCTGGGGAAATTCTACACACAGAGAAGAAGCATTTAGAGCTCAGAAGAAATGCGTAAGAGCTATTTGTAATTTACGATTACCCGATACTTGCAGACCACATTTCCAAACATTAAACATTCTGACTTTGCCATCTCTATACATTTTCGAATTAGCAGTATTTATAAAGTCCCATCCGGAATTATTTGTAAAAGTAACCAGCCGACGCCATTGTAACAAAATTAAGACAATCAGTCATACCACAGCTTTATACGACAAAAATATTCTTGGCATGGCGCCAAAAATATATAATAAAATACCGAAATCTGTTAGACAAATTAGTGATTTAAATATATTTAAAAAGGAACTGAAAATATATTTGATAAAAAAAACGTACTACTCAGTCAATGAATTTTTGTTGGATTATGAAACTGACAATTATGTTTTATCTCATAAGTATAAGTAAGCTAAGTCAGTTATTAAATTTTATTTTTTTTAAAGATTATAAATTAAGAAAATTCATGTAAATAGTACCTATATAATGTTTAAAGTAATACAATTCTGCAACTTGTATCTATGTCTTGAAATGTAATTGAACGTATGTGAAATAAATTATGCAAATAATGCATCTTTGTATATACCTATTAGATAGTAATTAGATAATATAATATATAGATAAGTTCTTTCAATCAATAGAAAGTGTTGTCTTTAAATGACCCCATTAAATGAATAGGTAAGCATACCGTGTACTCGTTAGATACTTACGATCTGTAGAATTGAGTACTTCCAAATAAACAAAATATGTCGAGACATGTAGATAGTATAGCTAATATCTACGCTTTACAAAAACGTGCAATTTTATCTTAAAAATACATTTGTAATGAATATTCATAAATATGAAGAAATAGAATACTAAACCTGGATTTTTTATAATGTTTAATTAGTATTTATAGTAGATACTAGGTGTTTACTTACTGAATATTGTTCATTAGGCTAATGTATATCTAATAATTATTAAACCTAACTAACTATTTCATAATATTTGTATGCCACTTACTGTGGCAGAACACAGAGACACGTAGAAATATTTTGTGACAACTTAATACCTGTGTGCACAAATAAACATTTTGTATTTGTATTTGTATTTGTAAGGTAATTGGAGCTCATTGAGAATTCTGTTTGGCTTAACATTATTGAAGTTACTTTCAAAGCATAATGCTGTTCTTCATTTTGTTTTTTATGAATTTAGTTACCGTAAAACGCTGCAACATTACCTCTCGTACCCAATTTTGCCTATTTAAAAAACTTGCAAATATCTTTTAAAATATTTCATGTAGCAACATCTGATTATTGGTAGTTATTTAAATCCTTATTTGGCAACTCGAAAAACTGGTCGCCATTTTTATTTTCATTCAAACCCCGCAATACTGATCTGTCAAACGCGATGACTACTGGCCGGCTTCGACGTTACGCGACAAACTTTTACCGTAAGTCCAAAATTATTATTAATTTTAGTAAACTGTTGATGTTGATATGTTATTCGTAAGTTGTTCTATAATTCTAAATACTTTTTAAGTGTTAATTGTTAAAAATAAAATAGTTATTAATGTTTAGGCAAAGTTATGACACTGAACTCCTACTAGTGAACATAACTTTGCCTGACCTAGGGTTGTCACAACGTGGAATACATAATTACGTACCTACCCTACCTACCTAATGTTTTGAGTGTTTATGTACGAATTTGTATTTTTGATCATAATTCTTATTTAGTGTAACTTCTAAACACTTCGACCGATTTAGATTTTCATAAACTATAATCTATATATATAAAAATCAATGCAACTTTTCGTTGTAATTTTATAACTTAAAAACGGGCTCACCTGATCATACCAAATGCTTAAGCTTTGTTCGGACTATTTAGTAGATGGTTCATGTGAGGTTTGGTAGGGTAGAGTACTGTAAAGTAGAGTAGTGTAGGGTAGGGTAGAGTAGTGTAAAGTAGAGTAATGTAGGGTAGGGTTGAGTAGGGAAGAGCGAGAGCGAAGCCGCGCGGGCAAAAGCTAGTAACGATATAAACGATAGAATACTTAGTTTTGAGTACCTAACTTCCCCATTCGTTCTTTAAATTTAAAATATCGGTAATCGCTGTGTTGTATGGCGTGACACACCAAAAATATTGGTAAATTATTTTTTATTTTTTTATTAAATATATATCTACCTATAGGTAACATTGATTATTTTTATAAGTAGCTACTTACTGAATAATTATCAAGAATATAAAAGCCGTATGTGCGAAAATATTAAATGTGTACCAATTGCTTTTTGTATCTGGTATTTGATTATTTTAATTATTTGGTTTAAAACTGCCAATGTTAATAGGGATCATTTTGAGTTTTATTTATGTCAAAAAAAAAAACTATTTTGTTGAATTTTTTTATAACCATGCGAAACAAATATTGGATGTCGATAAGATGTTAAGCATTTTGATTTCTTAATAAATATTATGTAAAAATGATATTTTTTTATTGCATTGTGTTCATGACAACCCTATGTTATTTAAAATAATGTATGAAACTACAAGCAAAGTCGAGTGCAACATTGCCTAGCATTGTATCCAGCATTATAAGCAAAAAGTGACAGCTTTAGGATTCTCATCCCTAAGTGTTAGTCATAAAGTTTAACTTCATGTTCAAGAATTATGTATTTATGTTGTTTAGACTGTCCAAATTCATGCAGGCAATGTTGCAGTTTTTTGGCGCGACTTTGCCTATTAATTAAATTGATTATACTTATAAAATGAAATAAATTGAACTATATTCTAAGTACACTATAGATGCCCATTAAACTAAGCTTTATTCCTAACTAGGCAAAGAGCAAAATGTGTCGTAATGTTTCTAAATATTTACATATTACTTCAAAACTCAGGCAAAGATGCAGCGTTTTACGGTACGTTACAAAAATGAAATAACAAAAATGAAGTAAAGTCGTAATCACATTGCTGAAAAATATTATTATTACAGCGTGATTATAATGTTGTATATTAAGTGTATTTTCATATATATATGATAGGGACTCGTTTCTCTTTCTGCTTGTTAAGTTCACTGTCGGTGAAAAAAATATCTTATGAGTTTATTTTCTATAATTAACTAGCTTTTGCCCGTGGGTTCGCCTGTGTACATAAAATATAGACTATGTCACTCAGGAATAATGCAGCTTTATGTCTGTGAAAAAATTTTAGCAATCGGACCAGTAACTTCAGAGATTATCTCCTACAAACACAAAAATAAAAACAAAAAACATACTTCACCTTTTTATTATATTAGTGTAGATTCATTAATACAAAAAATGACAAAAGAATTATAAAGTGTTTACCTTATTATTACACAGAAATCAATAAAATAAATTACAGTCAGACTATAGGTAATGTGCCTGGTAGACGAGCTCTAATATTTCATTTTTGTTATTTTTTGTTACGCGTTTCATGTTTGTTGCATTATCATTTGTGTCACAATTTTCTTTTTAAATGTTTTTCACCCTTTTGCGAATCTTTACTCAAGCCAGTTTATTATGTTTATTATCTAATTGCTATGATGTTATTCTGCACAACGCATAATTTAATGAGTTTTCCTTCACGCGATGCTATAGATTTATATAAATTTTTCCTTTTTCAATTTGACGCTGCCATGGTCTCGTACAATAGGTATCTGACGCGCGCTGGAGTGAAGTGTGAAGTCAAATAAGGCGGTGCTGAGCTTATATAGGTACCGATTAGGTCAGTATAATTGGATTTATAATTATTGGGTTTTTAGGGTTCCGTAGTCAACTACCCTTATAGTTTCGCCATGTCTGTCTGTCTGTCTGTCCGTCCTCGCTTAATCTCTGTGACCGTTAGCACTAGAAAGCTGAAATTTGGTACCAATACGTATATCAATCACGCCGACAAAGTAGTAAAATAAAAATTGGAAAAAAATGTTTTATTAGGGTAGCCCCCCTATTTGTAAAGCGGGAAGTGATTTTTTTTTTAATTTCAACCCTAACGTGTGATATATTGTTGGATAGGTATTTAAAAATGAATAGGGGTTTACTCAAATCATTTTTTGATAATGTCAATAATTTCGGAAAAAATCGCTCCAAAAGTAAAAAACAATGTGTCCCCCCCCCCCTCTAACTTTAAAACCAGAAGTTTAGAAAATATGAAAAAAATCATAAAAGTAGAACTTTATAAGGACTTTCTAGGAAAATTATTTTGAACTTGATGGAAAGAACAGTTTTTGAACAAAAAAGACAAGGGTTCTACAAAATAATTTCTGGACTAAGTTTGTAGTATAATCGATATGCAAGCATTTTTTTAAACTCATAAGGGGTACACTTATTGTGACGGACGGGAAACTACGAAACCCTACACTGAGCGTGGCCCGACATGCTCTTGGCAGGTTTTTATATTATGTATAGAAGACTTAACAAGCCATTTTGTTTTTTTTTTTATTATTGATAGGCTCGCGTTTGACAACTATCTTACCTGATGGTAAGTGATGATGTAGCCGACGATGGAGCACGCTTGCCTAGAAATAACTTATTCACTCTTTACTTAAGGCTTATAGTCCCTTAAACCACCTGGCCAAAATTATGTGGACGCACCTCTCGCACCCGCCTAGGCGGCAGTACGCAAATCTGTGCATTTATTTGCGACCAACAGCGCCCGGAAAACGCGCGGCTGACCTTTACATCCATTTACATAACTATGCAATGTTCATTTTTTTCAAACCTAATTAACCTGGCCGTTACCGAGGAGTAGGCTTCAGAAAGTCACTGTTTTATGGCACTTTTCGGGCGCTTGGGCCTTAAAGATTATTATAAAGATTATAATATCCATAGGTATATATACGAGTACATTATTCGATATCCGTGAACCATAGCTAATAGGGAATATCGGAAAGGTTTGCTTATTTTCGATATTTACAGACTACCTACTCTATGGCTTCATATTTTCGTTCTTAGATAAATACTCTTCTTTAAATGAAACGCTCAATATTTTATTATTTACCGGAGCGAACCAAATTAAAATGGAACTGGGCAGGTCACATCTGCCGCATGCCGCAACAAAATTGGGCGAAAGTAACTACTGACTGGACTCCGAACAGCAGGAGCCGGCGACGCGGTAGGCCCAGAAGGAGATGGCGTGACGATTTGGACTCCTACCTTAAGGATTGGCCAGAAGTGGCTAAAGACAGAAAAGAGTGGAATAACGGAAGGGAGGCCTTTGCCCTGCAGTGGGATACAACGAGCTCATAATAATAATGCGGAGCGTTCACTTGGTGTTTAACCTAAATAGCGCGAAATCACATGCGTTCGCCTGAGGTTTGAGTAGCTAGCTGTTACCTACGACTTCGTTTGCGTGGAAGTTAACAAATTACTCTCCTTTTTTGGGGCACCCGTGCAAAAAATAAGGTAGGTTGGGGGAAGATCGGCATTGGGGTAAGAACGTATAAATCAATATACCACTTATTTAGCTTTATTGTTAATGCCAGCCACATTGCTGGGCAAGGTGGAACATTATGACGCGGCACGCAATATGACTAGCATTAAAAGTAAAGCTAAATAAGTGGTATAATTTATATTTATACGTTCTTACCCCAATGCCGATCTTACCCCAACGCACTATAATAATTTCGGAGATGTCCCTTCTCCCGGGAAAATTTCCTGGTCACGCCAGTAATTGATAAACAGCTTTATTGTTTCTTGGTGTGTAATCGAAAATGTGATAAAAGTGATGTGTTGTGTAGTGGCTACACAGACAAATTGAATCTTGTAACACATCGTTGTAACAATAGATATACATCAGTGAAAGACCCGTCAAAATTGGTCCAGCAGCTTCGGAGGTCTGTTGTCTCCCCGTCGAACTAAGATGCGCTCCTCCAGGAATTAAAACCAATGATAATCTAATAAATATTTAATATATTTATAATATACGAGTATTTATATTTAATATAATACGTAGATATCATTGATTAATACCTACTTATTCCCACAGGAAAAATAAAGCTTAGGAAACTCATTATAACATTACGTATATCCTAATGAAAGACCCGTCAAATATTCAGTCGTTTCGAAGACGTATCCCGGAGTTAGAAATTACTCTTCAACGGGAAAATAAATAATTATAGAAAGAAAAAAAAATATTTTTTTTATTTATGTAGATTTTGTACTTTACTTTCTATTAATCAATTTAAAAAAAACACCTACCAATTAGAGAGCAGTGGCGGCCAGTGAATGTGAATTACGAGCTGTAGATCGCGGGTTCGAACCCAGCCAGGCGCATTACTTTGTGTAAATTATGTCATCACCACTGCTCTCAAAACGGTGAAGAGAAGAGGAAACCGGCATGTCCTAGAACCAAAAATTCTAAGACATGTGACATTCATCAACACGTACTGGGCCCGCGTGGTGGATTACGGCCCATTTCCTCTCCTAGAGAGGAGGCCCGAGTCCTAGCAGTGGGGACATTAAAAAGGGAGATGATGATGATAATGTCCTACTAATTAAAAACTTGTGGTGTATAGATAGTGTAATCTGTAATTACTGTATGTCTGTTTGGCAGGACACAATGGAACTGTTACTGATTCTGTAGGTATATCTTATGCCCCAATAAAGTCATTTTGATTCTAATTATGATTGATTTTAAAGAGCTGACAGCTCTTTAAAATCGATCATAATAAGACGTTTAGTTGACACTTCGCGTGACCCAAGGGCTGGTTTTATCTCGGTCAGAGATTAAGCATTGCCATTCAACGTCGCAATGCCGCCAGCCTCTTGGGCACACTTCCAGTCGACAGCGATGCGGAGGAGTTTTATGACGACATATTTTAGTAGGAAGTAGCCCTTAGTGTGTATAGTTAGGTTAAGCATACTTAAATATTTTAATTTTAGTTTATTATGTATATATTTTGTTGCTTTAAGTTGTAAATAAATATATGTTCTCAAAAAAAAAAAAAATATTATTCATAATGCGTTAACATATTTATATCAGTAGGTACCGAAAATAAATACAAGTCACATATTGCGCGATGGCCTATTAAGGAAAAGTGATGGTTAATTTCAGGATGGTTGTGTGGCTCAAATGTAGGCACTACGCAGTTAAAACAAACAGATATCACGAGCATGGCAGTAAGCCACGCTTCGTATTCGGCCTCGGTGTCTGCATTTCAAGTATAAGTTTACCAGCTTTCCTCTCCTCGGTGTACAGTACTAAAACATTACTATAGCATACTTAGCATAGTCGGACTTATAATGTTCCCATTGTTGGGACTCAAGCTTCCTCTCTAAAAAAGGGAATGGGCCGTAAACCATCACGCGGGCCCAGTGCGGGTTGGATGTCATAATATGTCTTCGAATTTTTGGTTCTAAGACATGCCGGTTCCCTCACGATGTTTTCCTTCACCGTTTTGATGTGATGAAATTAAACAAAGTTTAAACCCGCGACCTACAACTCTATAAGACTGAAACATTAACCAGGAATATTTTATCTTCCTCACTGGTTGATGTTGAGGTACCGTGTTTGTCCGATGCGTTGAACGGTTGGAAAATGGCTTGTCCCAACACGGATTTTTCCGCTCTGCAGTATTGTACGGAACAACATGTTGAATACATCGTCAAGTACTGCTGAGCGTGCGCGTCTGCTGGCTGTGGGGGCATGGGAGTCGGGTTTGTGGCTTCAGGCACTCCCGTCATCCACCACAGTCACTATGACGCCTCGTTTCGGCTCGCAACCTGTCTACGCTTAGGCGCACCTTGTGTTGCTCCACATCGGTGCCACTGCGACGAAGCCGTCGAGAGTCTCGGACACCATGGCCTGTCTTGCTACAGGTGTCTTTGTAAAAAGCAATGACTGCTCAATGACGTTCTTCTAATTGTAGGTCACTGACTGATCAAATGAACTGTCAAAATTTTTGCAGATTATCGCATACGTAAGACATTCATTTGTAAATATGTACGAGATTACCATTCTATCCCACTTCTTTCAATGGAGTGTCAGTGGTTGATCATTGGAAAGTCATAGTGACGCCATTGTATTAGTAGATTTGCAAGCTTACTCAAAATCAACAATTATGAATTCAATGATAACTAGACCATTCTGACAGCCAAGGAGGAGGCCGAACGCATCAGGCAACGGCGTTATCGCCGCCGCCGCCGCCGGGACTCTGATCCCGATTTCCGGCCACCGTAGGCGCGGGCTTGCGGACAGTGAGCAATGGGTAGCTCGCTGTCCGGCCGTCCGGTAACTCTCCGGACCAAGCCCAAGTCGTCGACGGCGCGCACTGTTCCCGCGCGCCTCAAGGAGTTGTCAGCAACAGCAGGGACCCAGCCGGGTCGAAGCCTACTAGGGCCAGGGTTATCCGAAAGGGCGCTCGAGCCCCGGCATGAAGGCTAGAAGGAACGGGGTGGGTCTTTTAGTCAGTAAGAGTCTGACACTATCTCCCGCTCCGCCCAAGAGCGGGGGGATGTCAATGCATGATTTTTTCCCACCATAAAAAAAAGACCATTCTGACACTATTGCAATAGCAGACTTGGGGCCCTGCTGATGTGTATACGATACTATATTTCAAGTATCAGCTGACAATATTGGCAACATATAAATTGTATATTATGTTGTAGAAAACGTTTGTTTAGGCAATGTTAAACTCAAAAAAAAAAAATTCTAGTCACCTTGTAATATAAAGATATGTGTTTGTTTCCAGGTACAGGTCGTCAGTTGGAAATATAAGTTTGATGCTGCCAGTGCTTCTGCCGTCTTGATATCCAAACATGAAGACAGCGTCACGTGAAGCAGTGGTCGGAAACATGAGTGGAGCAACCTACGACAAAGGTGAAGGAACGTCGGGGATTCGTGGCCAGCTCTTCGAGACTAAATTACTCAGCTTAATATTCTACAGAGCAAAATATGACGACAGTATCGAAGAGTTTCAACTAGCTTCCAATATCGCTGACATAGGGGCATTCGACGACATTTGTATCAAAGTCAAAGTAAAAGGATTTGTGAAACCTCTGATCGTGTGCATACAGGCCAAACACAAAGATGACAGAGAACAGACGCTTGATGTCGATATCATGAAATACTTTCGCAGCTATTTGAATATTAGAGAGAGATTCAAATTGGATAATAAAGAAGAACTATTTCAGGGCAAGTTTCAAGAAACTGAAAGTTATTTCGTAATATATACATCCGGCAAAGATACATTCGGTAATGACTCGGTTGTAGGTGATTTTGCCTCAAAACTGAATGATCTGATTGGTACCGGCGGCACAGCCAAGCAACCCTTTAAGCATGATGTGGATGTAAAGTTTCTGTGTGAAATATTTATGAAAGAGCAAACAATCTCGCTGGCCAAACAGATAGCGGCTTTTATGAGTGGTGAAAGAAATTTTCAAATTATGCTGTCTGATGAACTTATGCTAATATATCATGTCGTCCTGGCGCTGAAAGTGGTCGACATTTCAGGACTTGAACCTGGTGGACACCGGATCGCCACTTTTCGAAAAGCCTTCTTTGACACTAAAGACAAAAACCTCATTCTATTTAAAAAATCTTTGTACAAAGAGATTCTTCAGAGACGAAAGATAGAACTCTCAGATATAACGAATCTTCTGTCTGAATATTTAGCCGAGCCCACTGACGTTATAAAGCTAAGCAAACTGATAGGGACCATTATAACATATAACAATGGCCAACTAGAACTCGTAAGAACTTCCTTTAATCTGCAAACAGACTTCAAGCAACAGTTAAGTCAAGTGGACGTTTCTCGATCGACTGTTAATAAAGCAATTGATCTAGCTGCAAGAGAAATGTTATGTAAGGGTCTGAAAGTCCCGGCTGCGTTTGGTAACAAAGATCTAATGTTAAGTGGCAGCGATGCAAAAAAAGCAAGAAGAATAAAACATTTAACGTCGATATTCATCGATTTGTTAGCCAAATGTAAATCAAGTAACATAGTTACTGTAGACAGTGGTAACTCTTTAGACAGTGGATTCCTGCAACTTAATGGGGGTATAGCTGGAGCCATTGGAAACGTATTTGTGCTCGACAGTGACACCAAACTGATGAAGATTACAGACAACTGTGAATCACTTGGAGATCTTGCTCAAATTCTGTATAAAAACTTAAGTGATGAAATTCACAATTTGCATGAAGTTAGATTTCGTTTCAAATTAAACAAGTTTCCAAAACTTTCTTTCAACTGCAGTGAGTATGAAGAGACTCTAGCGAGAGATTTCTTAAACAAACTGTTATTCTACAGTAAACAGGCTGGTGAGAAGGACGTGGAACAGATAATAAAAGACAAAATAGAAGCATATCAGGTTGAAAACCAAAACTACTTCCAAGCTAAAACTGATGCTATGTTCCTTAAATACCACGACAAGATACAGAAATGGTGGATGCAACCGAAACAGGCATCGTATCTTACCAAAGACAGCGATTTATTTGAGAACGCAATCAATCATATCGTTAAAGACCCTTTGTTGAGCTCAATAAACATGACGTGTATGAGCAAAATAAAAGATGTTATTGATTACACATTCACTGAAGACGCAGTGAGCTCTTGGAACTTGCTGGAACACTCGATTACTACCATCATTACAGATAACAGTACACTGACTGTTGTTAAAGTGTTGCAGCATTTGAAGAATAAGGACCATGCGGTGTTAGATTTAGAATATATTGTAAACCTACCAACGAACGACCGTAACGTATTACGCACAGAGTTGAAGAATACTGATGGCTTTAAAGTTATAATTTTTGTATGTGTTAAAATGCTAAATACAAGAGACGAAATCAAAACCTTAGAAAACATCGCGAAAGTTATTCTAACCAAGAAAACGCTTATTATAACCAACTCTGTGTATGTTGAAACATTACAGAAATATTTTCCAATAACACAAAATTGTGTACATGATGAAAATAGTCTAATTGACTTTACTGTAGAGTCACAGAAGATCATCTTGAAGACTACTAGAGTGATGTTTCAAGGCGTAGAAGTAAGATTAGATTTGATAGTCGACGATAAGACAAAAGCATATGTGAAAAGGGATATTCTAAACAAAATAATCGATAACAACACAATTCAACTAGGTAAACTGAATGCTCCAAGACAGTATGATGAAATAAAGCATTTGTACTTTGACCGAGGGATTCAAAAGACTACCAATGAATCTTTTGAAGTGTCTCCTCCCTTAAAAACTTTATACGATATAGAAAATGACCTTATACTTGTAACTGCAGAACCCGGAATGGGCAAGTCGATTCTGCTCACTCACTTATCGCTTGAAACCAAAAAACGCCACCCAAAAGTTTGGATTGTTAGGGTCAACTTATTAGAATACTCGAGAGAACTGAACAACTGGAAGGAAAAGGAAACAGACATCAACACGTTAGAGACTTTAAAGTTTATGTGTCACGTTATACTACGTGAGAAACTTGGCAATGAAAATAATGTGGATATTTCGTTGGAAGACCAAAACGGTGTGGTGTATCTCAAACATTGTACAGGTGATCAGTGGATTGAGTTTGAGTTGAAAATGTTTCTCCATTTTTTCAATGATGGTAAAATGATATTCCTATTCGATGGTTTTGACGAAATCTGTCCGCATTATATGAATGAGGCCATAAAATGTATACAAGTTATCAATAACCATCGCAAAAAGCATAAAATTTGGGTCACAAGCAGGTCATATTCGGAAATTCAAATGTTATTACAAGAAGCTTTCGGTGATCCATACTCCATAGAATACATGTCTTTGAAGCAAAAGTATGAATATTTAAAGAAAATATGGGAGACTAATTTAGTAGTGAGAGAACTAGATAATGCACAACTGGAAAATGTACATGATTTTCTAACGTTTGTGAGAAAGTCAATATATTGGAAAGTATGTATAATGAAGCCATTTGAATGGTCTCTACATGAAGTTTATATCAACGCGTGGTTTTATTTGAGCAATGAGATGTCATTACCACTGTATGATCAGTCTTTATTGACAGTCGATGTTAAATATGGCTTCGAACTGTTTTCCAACGAAATTCAAGAACAGTTACGAATACATACTATTGATTACAAAGATTTCAGTGATCACACACCGTTACAGTTATTTTTAAAGGCAATTTTTTTCATAAACAATATAAAAAGTGATAACAAAAATACTAACAAATGGAATCACGACGTTAACACTTTTAATTTTTACCAACAGTACTTGGAAACGAACCTGAAAACAATACGGTTTGGTAATAAAAACAAAATGGACATATATAATCCTGATATTATGATCGCTTATGAGAAAGAACTTGCAGATTGTATAGCAATGCACAAAAAATTGGCAGCTTATGCCATCTTCAACACTTATGAAATTGAGAAATTGTTTATTTATTTATTTATTTATTCACTAAATAAATAATTAATTAAATTAATAATTGTTTACTAAGAAACAGTTGGATGAAATTAAGGAGACGATAAAACGTATAGAAAAGGGGGAAGAAAAAACTGGTCTGATATGCAGTGTAGCAAACGATATCCCGATTTTTATACACATGACATTCACTGAATACTTTGCTGTGGAATACGTTTGTGATTTATTAAAAAATGAAAATGATAGCGAAAATCAAATTCAATGGATTAATTTCTTTTTAGGTGTGATGCTTTCTACAATAGACTTCAATGTCAGAGTCTTGTTTGATCGTAAAATTAAACATGACAAATCACTGAAAAGTATATTGACAAAAGAAGTAATACGTAATTTGTTAGAGCTGTTTAAAGAAAAACACCCAATCGTTACTTGTGTGAATAAAAGAGACCGGGCGCTGCTGGAAGGAGTTGAGTATGCAAAATATGAGCACTGCATTCTGTGAATAGTTTTGGACTCGTAAAAGTGTCGAGATAATGATTCTGGATGTTGCCAGGAGGCTTATCGCCATTTTTATACCCCGTCCCTGAGATGTCAAGTAAATGGACTGAACAAATGTTTTGGAATCATTGAATTGATTGTTTTAGTTACAACATCCAAATCACTGGTCTACATCAAAATTTATTTTTCCCGGTCATGTATAGTATCAAAACAGGGCTTAGGGATACGAATACGCGTTAAAAAAAAACAATATGTTTTAAAACCTATTCAATTTGGACGGCCAGTCACGTCGATATTGCTGAATAAGGTGTTCGGTGAAAACATTGAACAGAGGTAATCGTGAAATAGACCTGTTGGTTTAGTTAGGAGTTATTTCCCCTATTTTTAATTGAAAGCAGTTTTAGCAAAAAATTGTCTATAAGATATAGACTAAAAATTATCTCTATAACGTATAGACTGGAGTACATTGTTATCTGCGGAATCCTTAGACGAAGCCCTAGTTAACTCTTTTTTATAGTAAACTGCTGGATTGAAATCTGTCCCATCAGGGGTGCCTCAAGGCTCAATCGTGGGACCTTTAATAATTGTTTACCATATTTATCTCAGACATTGCTAATTCGCAAATCTTACTTTACGCTGACGAGATGAAGATCCTTAAGTCTGTACGAAGTGTCTAAAACCGAGCTACCTCAGTCTGACCTTGGTAAATTCGTAGGTCCAGCAGGGTCGAAGCCTACTGGGGCTACAATTATGGCGGGAAGCTCTTTGAGGCGTGGCTGGAAAGACCTCACGGCGTCCTTACCTTCCGCATGACACAGGTCCTCACCGGCCGTGGCAACTTATTTTAGTCAGTAAGAGTCTGACACTATCTCCCACTCCGCCCAAAAGCGGGGGTTGTCATAGGATGATTTTTCCCATCGGAAAAAAAATATCGCCATATAATATTCAAATAATATTCTTTATTTGCCATTTGGCCTTCTGGCAAGAATACCAAGTGCACAACACCGCGATAGTCAAATAAAATGGTCAACATGATTTCAACTTCAACACGTCTCGCCAACACTAATAATGTGTTTCAAGCTGGTTGGTTTGGAATCGATTCTTTTTAGCATAGAGAAAATTCAGATCAAAAGATCTGAATTTCTTTATTATTTTTTCGATTAGTCAAGTGGGAACATGTTTTATACTCAAATGATTGTTTCAAATGATACGGATCGACTCGTAAGACACAAAAAGTTCAACAGCTCTCAAACTTGAACTAGGATTTCAGTCACTATTTACTTCACTTTCGCAATTTTAACTTCAGCTGAAGATTTTGAGGCTTTATCAGACAAAGTGAGGCAAATCTTTCATTACATCTCAACTGCTTTTGAACGCATTCTACCACTCACTAGCATGTGTTTAATGTTTTTGATTAAGTCGATTCACCAAAAGCCTTCTTTGGTTGATGTTTTTGTCCATTATGAAATTCGCAATATGTCAGATTATAGTGCGTTGGGGTAAGATCGGCATTGGGGTAAGAACGTATATTATATAAATGATACCACTTATTTAGCTTTATTTTTAATGCAAGTCATATTGCGTGCCGTGTCATTATGTCCCACCTTGCCCAGCAAGTGATCATTAAATAAGTGGTATATTGATTTATACGTTCTTACCCCAATGCCGATCTTCCCCCAACCTACCTTATATATAAAAATATAAGAAAAAAAAATTATCATTATATCCTAAATATAACTATCTAATAATATTAGTCGACAAAGATCAAGATTATAACGTCATACTAACTTAAAAATTCAGAAATCGTATGTAAACAATGTTGGTTTTCATTGAAAACACCTTCTTTCTCTTCTTGTTTTTGTTTGAACTTATTAACCATAGTGTGTAGCAGTTTTTGCACGTTACTGTTTTTTGTTTTTCCCATAATTAAACAATTTTGGAGGTATGCGGAACAGAGAGTAAAGTCCCGCAAACCTCCGTTGAAAAGGGAGGATCCTCCGACCAGACAGGTGTTATGGTCTGGTGGGCGACTGCCCGATAGATGATTTCGGGCTGTCGTATATGTTCAAATCGCACGGAGAACTTTGATTGCGCGATGCAGGATTTCGTATTTTCTTCGTAGTTCTTATGTGGCGCCATAGATGTCGCTACATCACTCCCCTCCGGAGATCGGAGATCGATGGTTCTTGATGCGTGCCAGGCCAGCGTTGGTTGGTTCCAGTGGGTCGGAACCGATGCCGCATAGTTAGAATAGAATAGAATAGAATAGTGAGTCGGAACTGTCTGCGGTGATGCCCCAGTGAGTCGGGGTGTTGGTATCCCAGTGAGTCGGGATGATGCCCCAGTGAGTCGGGGTGATGATGTCCCAGTGAGTCGGGATGATGCCCCAGTGAGTCGGGGTGGTGCTGTCCCAGTGAGTCGGGACGATGTTACAGGCTCCAGTGAGTCGGAGTAGTGCTGCTGGCTCCAGTGAGTCGGAGCGGTGCTTGTGCGACGTAGGGCTTGACTGTTGGCGTCGACCAGGAGAGTTTCTTCATGGCTCTTCATGTGACTGGCCGAAAGTGCGGTGTGCCAAGCCAAGGTCGCTGATGAGGCTGAAGGTATGACCAGGTAGGTATGCTGGTGGTCAGGATACCCTCTATAGCCGTGGGTGCTGACTGTATGGCTCGCTGCTCGAAAGCTTGAGGAAGTAATGATAACGTCACGAAGTAGTAGCTGCACGAAGGCTGCGCTGACGTTCTTTGTCGAGGGTCACCAGTTTGGAGGTATGCGGAACAGAGAGTAAAGTCCCACATGCCTCCGTTGGAAAGGGAGGATCCTCTGACCAGACAGGTGTTATGGTCTGGTGGACAACTACCCGATAGATGATTTCGGGCTGTCGTATATGTTCAAATCGCACGGAGAACTTTGATTGCGCGATGCAGGATTTCGTATTTTCTTCGTAGTTCTTATGTGGCGCCATAGATGTCGCTACACAATTATTCTTGAACAATAAATATCTGTTTTCAAAACTGACAATTGCGACCATAGACTTTGACGTGCTTTGACGTGATTTTTTTCGGCAAAACAATGTCGCCAATTTAATTAAAAAAAAAAAAAAAAAACTCCAGGCTACGCTTTCAGTAGACGCACTCTATAAACAAAATTATCAACAAAAGCCAATGAATATGCTCTGCACTCACACGTTGCTAATGAAAGATTGTGTTTTATTAACTCTGTCTGTTGACAGCTTTTCCCATAATCCAATGCTAGGATTACTCATCCAAATTTCAAATTATTTTTTTTATTTTTATAAAATATAGTCTATTTTTTTTCTGAAGCGCGGGGCCCCTGAACATGGCGGAGCCCCTCGGCAGTTGCCTAAAGTGCCTTATGGATAAAACGGCCCTGTATATATGGACCAACTCAGAAGCAGAGGATTTTTTTTTTTTTATGTGGCCTCTTTTTGTATTGTAAATGTGAGAACACTGTATACTCCACGAACTCTTAGACTACTTCCTATTACGACTTACTTTGTTTTTTACTGAGAAAATTTTGATTGTGCTTTTGTGTACAATATTTGACTGGTCTACACTGTTCTTACTTATCATCTATCAATATTGTAAAACAACCACTTTTTTAAAAGAGTAACCATGGAGTTTCTTGCCGGTTCTTCTCCATAGGAAACGACCAATTTGGAACCGTGCACTAGCTTCTGACGTTTTATAAGTGCCCATGCAGGCCTATGTGAAATAAAAATATTTTTGATTTGATTTGATTTGTCGCCAATTGTGTGTTTTTTATTATATGGTTTTCTTGTTGTAAATTTATAATCTTGATGTGCAATAAAATATCTATATATAAATAAATAAATAAATAAGCATAACATCTAAATAAAAAATAAATATCTAAAAATTGGGCCAGAATTATCGGTTGACCGAGTTATCGGTGAACATACATAAAAAAAATACATTCAGCCGGACTTAGAACCTCCTCCTTTTTGAAGTCGGTTAAAAAGTTTTACCAGAATCCAGCTCTTCAATGCTACTGATTTGGATGTCACGGTTTGTTTGTCTGAATAGTGGCAAATGGAAGAGAAGGCGAATTGTTGTTAGCAATATGAAAATAGTATTTTTTTAACTAATATAATGACAATATATTTAGCTTATTTAGATTAAACAATAACGTTTTTAGTTCACCTAGATTACAGTAGAACATTTTTTATAATAATTTTACTCTAATTTTAAATTTTTATTGTCGCAATAAAACTGGACTGTAAAGTGATGGCCTGAAACACAGGTTTAAATTAACCTAGATTGGGTGGTCCACTATCAAATAATGCAATTCCAAGCCACTGTTAATTGTAGCTTTTTTGATATTTTAGGTTTACAATATTTTTAAGCACTGTAATTGTATCATTATTGTAATAGTAAACCTTGTTACTGTTGCTTAATGTTCATATTTTTGTAAATGCATTTTGAATAAGTTATTATTATTATTATCGTTATTGAAAAAAAAAAACTGCAAACAAGTTTTCCAAACTTTTTAATCGTCATTTGACCGATCAAGATCATTGACTTTCCTGGTCTTATTTGAAACACATTGTACATTCTTATAAGAAGTGAACCGACGTGCATGAGTAGCGCAGCCGTGCGTCGCTGTGGAGCGGCTCCTCAGGCGAGCTGGTCGCGAGCAGTGTCAGCAGACCGAGCCGGCGGGCTGGTCGCGAGCAGCGTCAGCAGTCCGAGCCGGCGGGCTGGTCGCGAGCAGTGTCAGCAGACCGAGCCGGCGGGCTGGTCGCGAGCAGCGTCAGCAGTCCGAGCCGGCGGGCTGGTCGCGAGCAGCGTCAGCAGACCGAGCCGGCGGGCTGGTCGCGAGCAGCGTCAGCAGTCCGAGCCGGCGGGCTGGTCGCGAGCAGCGTCAGCAGTCCGAGCCGGCGGGCTGGTCGCGAGCAGCGTCAGCAGTCCGAGCCGGCGGGCTGGTCGCGAGCAGTGTCAGCAGACCGAGCCGGCGGGCTGGTCGCGAGCAGCGTCAGCAGTCCGAGCCGGCGGGCTGGTCGCGAGCAGCGTCAGCAGTCCGAGCCGGCGGGCTGGTCGCGAGCAGCGTCAGCAGTCCGAGCCGGCGGGCTGGTCGCGAGCAGCGTCAGCAGTCCGAGCCGGCGGGCTGGTCGCGAGCAGCGTCAGCAGTCCGAGCCGGCGGGCTGGTCGCGAGCAGCGTCAGCAGTCCGAGCCGGCGGGCTGGTCGCGAGCAGCGTCAGCAGTCCGAGCCGGCGGGCTGGTCGCGAGCAGCGTCAGCAGTCCGTGCCGGCGGGCTGGTCGCGAGCAGCGTCAGCAGACCGAGCCGGCGGGCTGGTCGCGAGCAGCGTCAGCAGACCGAGCCGGCGGGCTGGTCGCGAGCAGCGTCAGCAGTCCGAGCCGGCGGGCTGGTCGCGAGCAGCGTCAGCAGTCCGAGCCGGCGGGCTGGTCGCAAGCAGCGTCAGCAGTCCGAGCCGGCGGGCTGGTCGCGAGCAGCGTCAGCAGACCGAGCCGGCGGGCTGGTCGCGAGCAGCGTCAGCAGTCCGAGCCGGCGGGCTGGTCGCGAGCAGCGTCAGCAGTCCGAGCCGGCGGGCAGGTCGCGAGCAGCGTCAGCAGTCCGAGCCGGCGGGCTGGTCGCGAGCAGCGTCAGCAGTCCGAGCCGGCGGGCTGGTCGCGAGCAGCGTCAGCAGTCCGAGCCGGCGGGCTGGTCGCGAACAGCGTCAGCAGACCGAGCCGGCGGGCTGGTCGCGAGCAGCGTCAGCAGTCCGAGCCGGCGGGCTGGTCGCAAGCAGCGTCAGCAGTCCGAGCCGGCGGGCTGGTCGCGAGCAGCGTCAGCAGTCCGAGCCGGCGGGCTGGTCGCGAGCAGCGTCAGCAGTCCGAGCCGGCGGGCTGGTCGCGAGCAGCGTCAGCAGTCCGAGCCGGCGGGCTGGTCGCGAGCAGCGTCAGCAGTCCGAGCCGGCGGGCTGGTCGCAAGCAGCGTCAGCAGTCCGAGCCGGCGGGCTGGTCGCGAGCAGCGTCAGCAGACCGAGCCGGCGGGCTGGTCGCGAGCAGCGTCAGCAGTCCGAGCCGGCGGGCTGGTCGCGAGCAGCGTCAGCAGTCCGAGCCGGCGGGCAGGTCGCGAGCAGCGTCAGCAGTCCGAGCCGGCGGGCTGGTCGCGAGCAGCGTCAGCAGTCCGAGCCGGCGGGCTGGTCGCGAGCAGCGTCAGCAGTCCGAGCCGGCGGGCTGGTCGCGAACAGCGTCAGCAGACCGAGCCGGCGGGCTGGTCGCGAGCAGCGTCAGCAGTCCGAGCCGGCGGGCTGGTCGCAAGCAGCGTCAGCAGTCCGAGCCGGCGGGCTGGTCGCGAGCAGCGTCAGCAGACCGAGCCGGCGGGCTGGTCGCGAGCAGCGTCAGCTTTCCGAGCCGGCGGGCAGGTCGCGAGCAGCGTCAGCAGTCCGAGGCGGCGGGCTGGTCGCGAGCAGCGTCAGCAGTCCGAGCCGGCTTGTGAGCTCGGTAGCGGTGCCGCGACAGCTGGCGCGCCGACTTGAACGCCTGGCGACAGTGCTCACACTGGAACAACACAACCCTGCTTCATCATCATCATCAACAGCCCTTTTAATGTTCCCACTGCTGGGCACACTGTCTCGCGGCAAGTCGTTGACGATTTACTCGTCGCATCACTGCCATAGTGAAGCCGTGTGGACACACGATCATAAACTTTATACGAGTACTTACAAGGTTATTTGTAAAACACTAATAATAATAATAATATTCCACAACTATCACACAGCGCCGTCTAGTCCCAAGCTAAGCAGAGCTTGTGTTATGGGTACTAGACAACTGATAAATATACTTATATATTTCTAAATACATACATATTATAGATAAATTACGCCCAGACACAGAACAAATGATCGTGCTCATCACACAAACATTTGTCCTGGGTGGGAATCGAACCCACGACCTCCGGTACAGCAGTTAGGGTCACTAACCACTAGACCAACAGGCCTGTCAGTTGTTGTCTGTTGCAATAACTTTATCAATAACTTTGCGGGATTGCATTACTAACATCATAAACAACAACTTATGTTCTGTGACTTTTTACAAAACATAATTCATTTACCAACAAAAATAACCTTCAAGATTTCGTTGTTGTATCACATTTCAACTCAGTACTTTGCTATACCTAACTACGTCTGTACGACGCGACGCAAACGCATCAAGCACCCCCGCCGCACAATCAGCGGAGACCCCTCCGCTATTGTACTATCGCTTGCTTCACATAGACTTCGTAATACTTAGAACGTTCAATTTAATTATTTTTATCTTTTTATGAAAATCTGAAGAACTAAAATATGATACATTTTTAAAAGTCATAGAACAAAAGTTGTGGTTTATGATGTTCTTATCATAGTCCTAAGAGGTTGCCAGTGTTTTACGAATAACCCTGTGTAGAATGAAGCGGCATGAAAATAAAGGTGGGTTTACGCTATGGAGCCGAGCTCGAGCGGAGCACGTGCCGAGCGCAAATTCGTGTAGTGTCGCTCGTGCTCGGCTCCCATAGAGTCACAGAATAGATAGGTACAGAAGACAATCTCATGTATGTACTTCACTTTTTAGGGTTCCTTAGTCAACTAGGAACCCTTATAGTTTTGCCATGTCTGTCTGTCCGTCTGTCTGTCTGTCCGTCCTCGCTTAATCTCTGTGACCGTTAGCACTAGAAAGCTGAAATTTGGTACCAATATGTATATCAATCACGCCAACAAAGTGGTAAATAAAAATTGGAAAAAATTGTTTTTTTTGGGTAGCCCCCCTATATGTAAAGTGGGAAGTGATTTTGTTTTTAATTTCTACCCTAACGTGTGATATTGTATTGTTGGATAGGTATTTAAAAATGAATAGGGGTTTACTAAAATCATTTTTTGATAATGTCAAAAATTTCGGAAATAATCGCTCCAAAAGTAAAAAGCAATGTGGTCACCTCTAACTTTTGAACCATAAGTTTAAAAAATATGAAAAAAATCTGAAAAGTAGAACTTTATAAGGACTTTCTAGGAAAATTATTTTGAACTTGATGGAAAGAACAGTTTTTGTACAAAAAAGACAAAAGGGTTCTACAAAATAATTTCTGGACTAAGTTTGTAGTATAATCGTATATGCAAGCATTTTTTTAAACTCATAAGTGGGTACACTTATTGTGACGGACGGGAAACTACGGAACCCTACACTGAGCGTGGCCCGACACGCTCTTGGCCGATTTTTATACCTACGCTCGGTGGACGCACACTAATGATGGAGCCAGTTACCTGCACAGCCGCGTGTGTACGATGACTCTCAATATGCTGCAGCAGGCACCGTCGACTGTGGTACGAGGCTCCGCAGTCAGCGCAGCCGAACGGGCGCTCCAGGGTATGTACGCGCCGCTCGTGGAGCTGAAACAGAAGCACATACCCTGGAGTCAAGATAGGAGACAAATTACAGGGGACTAGTATTAAGGGCCAAGCGCCCGCAAAGTGCCATAAAACAGTGATTTTCTGAGGCTTTGTCCTCCGTAACGGCTAGGTCAATTGGTTTGAAAAAAATATATGTTTATTATAGATTCATGAACAATACTATCAACATTTGATTTTTTCGTGCAATTAATACTTTTGTCAAAAAAAAAATATTTAGCAATTTCGCAACTTTTCCCTACTCCTTCGAAACGGCTTGGACCTTTAGAAAAATTTTTACACATAAAAATTGGTGGTTAAATATTCTTTAAAGTGAACATTGCATATGTAAATCAATCAATATCTGATAGAGAAAATGGATTTAAAGCGCTTTCCGGGCACTGCTGCCGCAAATAAATGCACAGATTTGCGTACTGCCGCCTAGGCGAGTGCGAGAGTTGCGTTCACATAATTTCGGTCAGATGGTTCAAGGGACTATACGCCGTAACAGGCGTCTGAAGTACGTGTTCAAGACGATGCGTTTAGTCGTGGATATGTATGGTTAAAGAAAGTAAGTGTTTGACTGCGATCTCACATGGGCCCCAAGTCTGCAATTTTTATAAATTCGTCATTCCAACACGATCCCATTGTCATTTTGCTAAAAGTTTGTAATCTGCTAATTCATAATGATCGATCATTGATCGGTCACTGGTCGTGTAATAGAATTGTGGTAGAATGACAATATCGAGCTTATTAAAACCACTAATTGCGCAATGACGTCGTTATGGTAGGTCAAACACTGATCAAATAAACTGTCAAAGTTTTAGCAGATTACCGCTAACGTCAAATATTCATTTGTCAATATGTACGAGATTACCGTTCTATGACACTTCTTTCAATGGAGTGTCAGTGGTTGACCATTGGAAAGTCAAAATGACGCCATTATATTAGTAGATTACCAAACGTAACAAAATCGACAATTATGACATCAATGATAGACCATTCTGACACTATTGTAATAGCAGACTTGAGGCCCTGATAGTAAGTAGTGATGCAAGCGTGACGGTGAAGCCACTATTTTACTAAGAGTCTATTCATTCCAGCCTTCCTAAATTGTAATTAGACAGGAAGATTGCAGCAGGCAAATTGTTCCAGTCCTTCCGTGTATACGCGGTATAAATGACGAATTTATACGTATCACAAAATAGATAGACTACAGAAGACAATCTCATGTATGTACTTCACTTTTTATACCAACGCTAGGCGATCGCGCACACGTCAACGCATTGCTGCGAACTGTTCGAGTGCGAGCGGGCGATTGTACAGAGATGTCGTATCCGTGAGCGGTGTCTATGTGTGCGTTTGTTTGCGTCGCTTTGTATGTAGATTGTATTCTGTACCTATCTATTTTGTGTACGTATGTACAACATACGTAACCGATAAGAGCCAACACTACGCCACGCGGCCGCCCGCGACGGCACCCGCGCGGATCGCCGCGCGTGCTCCCGGACGGGGCACATTTGCAAGGAACCGCGCGGGCGCCCGCGTAACGTAGCGTTCGGCCTTAAACTCAATAGGCACACCTGTCTCTCTCTTCCTCACCTTGAGCTGAGCGGTGTCCAGAGCGAGATAGCTGCAGTGTTGGCAGGCCAGCTCCCTCGACATCCCGTGGTGGGATCTACAGTGACGTTTCAGCTGCGTGCTAGAAATGAAACTTTTGCCGCAAAACTGAAATCCAAACTAATGTTATAAATGCGAAAGTAACTCTGTCTGTCTGTCTGTCTGTCTTTGTTTCACGCCTAAACTACTGGACCGATTTGTGTGAAATTCGGTACAGGCATAGTTTGGAACTTGAGAAATGACATAGGATAGTTTTTATCACAAACAATAAAATAAAAAATAATATAAAAAATAAAATTTATTCCGGACATACAGCGCCATCTATTGGTCAAGAGTCGGCATCAATTCAGTACTATCTGCCGGAAGTCACTATTCCACGCGAACGAAGTCGCGGGCAAAAGCTAGTGTGTAATAAAATGACCTGTGAGTAGTGTCACTTTTGTCAGCCTAAAAAGTTCCTTCTGCAGGCACTTAGGACCGCAGATAGGAGTAGTATCTTTTTTTTATTCGATATAAACTAGTACTTGACCGCGATCCCACCTGATGGTAAGCAGTGATGCAATCGTTGATGGTGAGGCGCACTAGTTTATTAAGAGCCTATTCACTCTAGCCTTGAAGACACCTGAATTATAACCGGACGGGAAGACCTATGAGAGTCTATGATGGAATGGGCAACTATTGCTTGATATATATTTTTTGTTAGGTGGGAAATCATCCGGGCGGAGGAGCAGAAGGGCGTGCCAGACTATTACTGACTAAAACCTACTCCTATGTTCCTTCTTTGCCTTGTGTTTCAGTTTTACCCCGGGTTTCCCTTTGGAAACCCACCCATGGGAGCAATAGGCTGCGGCCCAGTTGCACCCCTACAGTTTCGCTGACACCTCTTTGAGGAGCGCGTGGAACACTAGGCGCTGTTGACGACTCGGCCTCGATCCGAACGGTTACCAGACGGCCGGATGGCGAGCTACCAATTGCTCGTCGTCCGCAAGCCTACGCATGTTGTAGCTGGAAATCGGGGTCGGGATCCCGGCGGCTATGGCGTGATGAAAGCTTGATATCACAAGTCTTCTTGTAATATAATATTTTTTTAGAACAATAACATTACACAGAACAATACCTAACTGGATTCAGCCTTCCATATGCAGGTGTTATACGAAGCGTCACTTGTAAGCAACCGCTGGGGCCATATCATGACAAGTTGAAATGGCAAGCGGGCGAGCGAGAAAGAGGAATAAAGTTATATAGCGTGTTGAACAGTTGTGGCGTCAATGCCGTGTGACGCTTATCAGTTTCGAAGAACAGGCTAAAAGAATGGTAAAAAGTTGGAAGTCTCACTGGATGCTGGGAGCCAGGATCATCTTGGACGCACTTTTCTACATATATTCGGAGATTATAGACCGCGCGCGTGGGAACTAAGCTAGGCCGGTCGATGTGGGGTTTTGAATATGAGGTTTTTGAGGAGGTAGGTTTTTTGGAAAGGTATGGAATTAGGGAATTCATCCTAAAGCCTGGGCCTCAAGTCTGCTATTACAATAGTGTCAGAATTTTTGACAAGTTTTGGTAATCTACTAATATAATGGCGTCATTATGACTTTCCAATGGTCAACCACTGACACTCCATTGAAAGAAATGGCATAGAATGGTAATCTCGTACAAATGAATATCTGACGTATGCGGTAATCTGCAAAAAAATTGACAGTTCCTTTGATCAGTGACCTACCATTACGACGTCATTGCGCAATTAGTGGTTTTAATAAGCTCGATATTGTCATTCTACCACAATTCTATTACAAGACCATTGACCGATCAATGATCGATCATTATAATTAACTGATTACAAACTTTTAGCAAAATGACAATGGGATCGTTTTGGAATGTCGAATTTATAAAATAGCAGACTTAGGCCCCTGTTCAGGTGTATACACCCCATATAGCTCGTGGTAGCACTGGAGAGGGGGTTTAATACTTGCCTCACAAACAAAATTGAAACCCAAGTGCAATTTTGCATGACTGATGAAACATTTCCAGTTGCTGACTGACTTTTTACATACTTTACATTTCATTGGGCCTTCAGGATCGAATTTACCATCCACTATGTCCAGATACTGCTGTCTTTTTTCTTTTCTCGATAATTTTTTGACAGTTCCGTCTGGCGGCCATTTTGTTTTGCCACCATCGTGGTCTAACCTGTCAAATTCAATTTCTACTTGTAGCTCGGGTAATCCGTCAAAATTTACGAAATCCTCGTAGACTTCATTGCTTGTGTTTGTATTTTCAACTATTTGGGTGGTGAATTCATCAGTTTTAACTATATTTTCGATAAAATCGTTAGTGTTTTCGATATTTCTTTGGTAGCCAAGTTCTTTTAGTGTCTGTTCACTTTGCTGGCTCCTATTTCGTAGATGTGAAGCTGAGTGTACGTCTTCTATGCATTTCCCGCAAATGTTTTGTGGAAGCCCGTCATTGTGTTGTATCTAAACAAACATAAAGTATTAATTATGTTATATATAAGCCAATAATGGAGCTCTTAGGTGGCCTCGGTTATCTAAATGTGCTAAGAGTTGAGAGGGTAAATCTATAATCACGTCACCAATTTAGAGGAATGTGAAACACGGTTCGACATGCTTCCGTTGAGATCCTCCGACCAAATGGATGTTTTGTCTGGTCTGGGCAACTGCCTTTCATAATCCCCTATCTACCTACATAGGTAAATAAAAATTGTGTAAAATGAATTGCAATTCTTTTAGTCTCGCTTACTGCCAGTTTCCGAGACGTTGATCAAAATTAAAATAAACTAATCTGTTAAATTAACAGCTGTGTCAAATCAATTCGGGTTGCTGAAAGGATGATTAGTGAAAAATTAACTAATCTGTGATCGTTTTGATTTGTCATGAAATCCCTCTCTCCTGGAGAGGAGGCCCGAGTCCCAGCAGGGGGAACATTAAAAGGCTGATTATGCTATGATAAGAGCGATTGATTTTCATAGGGACATGTGCACCTATCTAGTTTATTATCTATTAATTTATTTATTTTTAAAGAATTGCACTAATTGCAGTAACTTACTTTAAAAATTATATCATAACACATGGCAAATCTTTCAAGTGTCAAAAATGCAGAAATACCTAATTGTAAATTTTTCAATAATATTTTTGAAATAAAAATTCTTAAAGAATTTACTAAATAGGTAACTGCTTAGATAAATTAATAGATAACGAAATCATAAGAAAATCGCAAAACTGCAGATATGATGCCTACCCAACTTTTTTTTTTATTAGGTACCTACTTTGCACCCGCCGTCGAAATAATGTTTCGAGGTAGGTATTTATACCTAATTGTAATTCATTCGTACTCTATGCTAAGTTACGAACTATGAAAAGTCAATGAACTTTAAAACTTACTTTCAATCCAGTTGTTAAAAACAAAACATGGCTAAAATGATCCTTTTCTACAATATTTGTGAATAATGGCACCAAATTCTCTTTAGATAAACAAAATCTACACAGATCGTCACACATTTTGAGAAACAAAACTTGTTTATGTTCATTTCGTCAGTCGAGTATAACAAGTTTTTGACAGTTGTGGGTGGCAAGATACGAATTAAAATTACCCTAATATCATTCGGGGTTGCCAGAACGAATTTTTTCTTTTTGGGGAATAAATAAATAGATTTGAACTTCAAATAAAATGTAAAATATTCAGTCGTGTAGAGAAATAAAACGAAGTTTATTTAAATAGTATATTCATTTCAATTTACGCCGAATTTAATAATCAAGCGCACACGGTATAACAATTTGAAAAATTACAACATGAACGTCATTAGGTTATTTATGCAACAGCTATTATGCAATATTCCAAAAAAAGGTTTAAGCAATTACATCTTTAACGTATTGCAATTTATTATCCAATCAAGTTTGCTTGTTCTTGTTCCGTACAACTATGTATTTCATTGTATCACACAGTGCTTATAAAATAATTGATTGTCTAATTAACTTAAAAGGAATGTGTTTCTTCAATATTCATCGTGAAATGGGTAGTCCGGGTGGTGGGTGCTGAAATAGATAATAAAATACATTAATAAGGTATATTAGGTACTTACATACTAACTTGTATCAGCGGTTTCGTCCGTTGTGAATTCTTGTAGGGGATCGTGCTACCTAGATATCAGTACCTAATGCTAGCGAATGAGGCGGCCGCACGCGTGAACAGGGGCCCAAGTCTGCTATTTTATTTTTATTTTGTGTTTCCAACAGTCTCATTTTGCTAAAAGTAGTCTACTGAATTCATGGCCGATCATTGGTCTGTCATTGGTAAGGATGCAATTTTTTTTTTACAAGCAATATAATATTTTTATGTGAGAAGAATTTTAAGCAGTATTTGTAAAATCAACAGTATTTTTTGTTACACACATGGATGTGAATACGGAAATGGTCTAAACGACTAAATCGCTACGATATCGTTACGGTTTTTATTACGTGAATCGGGCTACTGTTCTGCGAGCAATGTGCCCTACCCATTGCCACTTAAGTTGAGTGATTCTTCGTGCTATGTCGGCAACTTTGGCTTGGTTGTGGCTTCTATATTATAAAAAATTAATCGCTAAATGTGTTGCTGAGCACAAAACTCGAGAACAGTTGAACTTGAACCGATTTCTTAAATCCTTTTTAGGGTTCCGTAGCCAAATGGCAAAAAACGGAACCCTTATAGATTCGTCATGTCTGTCTGTCTGTCTGTCTGTCTGTCCGTCCGTATGTCACAGCCACTTTTTTCCGAAACTATAAGAGCTATACAGTTGAAACTTTGTAAGTAGATGTATTCTGTAAACCGCATTAAGATTTTCACACAAAAATAGAAAAAAAGCAATAAATTTTGGGGGTCCCCATACTTAGAACTGAAAATCAAAAAAATTTTTTTCATCAAACCCATGCGTGTGGGGTATCTATGGATAGATCTTCAAAAATGATACTGAGGTTTCTAATATAATTTTTTTCTAAACTGAATAGTTTGCGCGAGAGACACTTCCAAAGTGGTAAAATGTGTGTCCCCCCCCCTCTAACTTCTAAAATAAGAGAATGATAAATCTAAAAAAAATATATGATGTACATTACTATAAAAACTACCAACGAAAATTGGTTTGAACGAAATCTAGTAAGTAGTTTTTTTTTAATGCGTCATAAATCGAAAAAATCGAAAAAAATACACTATTATTAAAACATTGATCAAAGTTACAACACATTACAAGAACTTTTATATTATGTTATTTGCTGCTACGGAACCCTTCATGGGCGAGTCCGACTCGCACTTGGCCGGTTTTTTTATTGTTTGTTATTGTTAGGAGAAGTTTTCTATGGAAATAAAAATGAAAATTAGGGTAGTGTAGGGTAGAGTAAGGTAGAGTAGGGTAGAGTAAGATTGAACAGGGTACAGCAGGGTTGGAGAGGGTATAGTAGGGTAGGATAGGGTATAGTAGGGTAAAGTAAGGTACAGTAGGGTGGAGTAGGGTAGAGTAGTGTAGAGTAGGGTACAGTAGGGTAGGGTAGGGTAGACTAGGGTAGGGTATACTAGGGTAGGATAGGGTATAGTAGGGTAAAGTAAGGTACAGTAGGGTGGAGTAGGGTAGAGTAGGATAGGGTAGGGTAGAGTAGTGTAGTGTAGAGTAGGGTAGGGTAGGGTAGAGTAGGGTAGGGTAGGGTACAGTAGGGTAGAGTAGGGTAAAGTAAGTTACAGTAGGGTGGAGTAGGGTAGAGCGGGAGCGAAGCTGCGGGAAAAGGCTAGTGTGAAATAAAAACAATTTGATAAAGAGACACATAAGTACTCACTCTCCCATCATACAAATGCGTCCGTTGCACTCGAGGGCGGCGATGGCCTTGATATCCTCCAGGGTGAGCTGGAAGTCGAACACCTTGAAGTTGTCCGCGATGCGTGCCGGCGTCACGGACTTCGGGATCACCACGATGCCGCGGTCGATGGCGTATCTGACGACGGAAACACGAAACTACATCTATTAGATCTGTCAATAATAATAAATTCCATGCATTGTAATTTAGCCTTCATCCTCACTCCTAACTTTACTGTGCCCGACAGGGTCCATATTGATCTTCAAAATATGTTATACCACCTATGTATACAATATGGAATGTAATAAAGTATTGAGTATTGAAAAAAAACAGAAACATAAATATAATTTATTTATATCACAAATATCAGTGGTGCTCTGGCTCTTGCGATACAGGATATCCTAGTACAAGAGATCTCTCAAAATACAGAGTGATTAATAAAAAGAAGCGTGATAGACAAAAAGAGGAAAAATAATATTATAGTCAAAAAAAAAATATAATAACAGCAAAAATATAAAAAAAAATAAAAATTAAATAATTTCGAATTGATACTTCTTTCATAAAATATTTTAAAACATGTCATGAGTGAGCCACTCACCCCGGAATGTGAGGTGAGTGGGTGTGTAGATGATTGGTGTATTTATTTGTCACTAAACTGTCTTATAGAAAATATTACCTACTAGCTTTTGCTCGCAGCTTCGCCCGCGTACGCAAAGTATAGCCTATGTCACACAGGAATGAAGCAGCTTTCTATCGGTGAAAAAATTTTAGCAATCGGACCAGTACTTCCAGAGATTACCTCTTACAAACAAAAACATAAAAAATAACTTTACCTCTTTCTAATATTATTGTAATAATAATAATAAATTCAGAAAGCGGTACTCCTGGACACGGCTCGTATAATTAATTTTCTTTCACTGGAGATTATTTATTTATTTTATTTATGCAGTATTTTTTTTTCCTTGTCGGTCACCACGCTCAAAAAACAAATGAGTAACACCCCCCGGTGTTAGGTTATTTTCGTTACGGAATTTCTGGATTCGGTCTCCACGCTCAAGGCCCGCGATAGAAGCTATGTAAAAGCAAAAGCTTAAAAAAAAACGGCACAACTCAGATTTTAATTATAAAATTTTTTCATAGTTGCCAGTGTAACTTTTATGTCACTGTCTTTTTATTTAAATTGTTAAACCTGCGGTTTCATAATCTTGTTTGCATTGCATGCCAAGCTAGGTTCACACACGTACGTAATGTAGAAAGTTAGATTCAAGTAAATTAATTAAATTCGGATTATGAGAGTTCTATGAGGAGTCAATCGATTTTGATTATTTTAGCAGATTTTTGTTGAAACTGTTATTTTGTGGATGAATTGAAATCTCTTTAAATATTTATTAATATAAATGATTTTTTTACTTTAAGGTTTTTCTGATTTATGGTGACGTCGCTATTTCAAACCGCTGCTAAAGCCTGGCGTCGACTAAAAACTGAATCGAGCCGCACCGAATTAACGCGATCCATTTTACGACCTAAACTGAACTGTTAAAGGGATGGAGCATTAAAGGGTGAATACCTCCATCACTCTTTTTCGCTCGTACAATTGACATTTTAACATATCATGGTAGAGCCCCAGGACACCTGACGAGCGCTGCCTTCCAAGTCATCAGCCTGAGACCCTGGAAATAGATATGCCTATAATTCCTCACCTGATCAGCACTTGAGCTGCACTCTTCCCGTACTTCTCTGCCACTGCCTTGATCTTTGGGTCTTCGAGCAGCAGAGGGTCGTCAGGCTTGGCCCAGGGCCTGTCGGGGGAGCCCAGGGGAGAGTAGGCGGTGACAGCGATGTCCTGCTGCTTGCAGAAGTCGATCAGAGGCTGCTGGTTCAGATACGGATGCACCTCGATCTGGGGAGAAAACGTTACATTGTATTGCAGGCCTAAAATTTTCATCATCATCATTATCATCATTTCAGCAGAAAGACGTCCACTGTTGGACATAGGCCTCCCCCAAGCGTTGCCACAACGGCACGTCCTGTGCGTCTCACATCGATTCCCGTGTCCCTCACCAGACCCACTTTGTACGAGGCCTTCCAACGGTACGTCTTCCGTTACGTGGTCGCCATTCCAGAACCTTTCGGCCCTAACGGCCATCTGTTCTGCGAGCATGTACCCTGCCCATTACTACTTAAGTTTGGCGATTCTTCGCGCTATGTCGGTAACCTTCATTCTTCTACAGCAGCGGTTCTCAAACTTTTTTTCCAACGGAACCCTAATGGAAGGCCAAATTTTTGACGGAGCCCTAAAATAAAAAAAAAAGTTTACGGGCTATGTTTACTTTGAATGAGTTACAGTAAAATCTAATTCGATGTATAACACTCCTTTTTATTTTTTAACAATTAAACAAAAAATTAAATCCTACCGCGACCTTATAGGCGATCCATTTGACGATCTAAACTGAACTATTAAAGTGATGGCGGTATAAAGGGTGTATAGCACCATCCCTCTGTCACGCTCGCACTTCAGACAATTTAACATGTCATGGAAAGGCCGCAGGTCTTTAAACTTTCTTTCAAATTATAATTTGTATTCACACGGAGCCCTGAAAAAGGCTTTGCGGAGCCCTAGGGTTCCACCGTAGGCGCGGGCTTGCGGACAGTAAGCAATGGGTAGCTCGCTCTCCGGCCGTCCGGTAACTGTCCGGACCAAGCCCAAGTCGTCGACGGTGCGCGCTGTTCCCGCAAGGAGTTGTCAGCAACAGCAGGGGCCCAGCCGGGTCGAAGCCTACTGGGGCCAGGGTTATCAGAAAGGGCGCTCGAGCCCCGGTATGAAGACTTGAAGGAACGGGATGGGTTTTTTAGTCAGTAAGAGTCTGACACTATCTCCCGCTCCGCCCAAGAGCGGGGGTTGTCATAGGATGATTTTTCCCATCGGAAAAAAAAGCCCTAGGGTTCCGCGGAGCACACTTTGAGTATGGCTGTTCTACAGATATCCTCCTTCCTGATTCAATGACGCAAATAAACTCCGAGCATAGCCCTTGTCCTTTGAGTGACTAAGTCTTCTGATGAGGCCCATTGTAAACGATCACGTTTCGGAGCCATATGTCATCAGTGGCAACACGCACTTGTCATCCCGGCCCGATATCTTTAATCTATATTAATACAAACCGACTTTTGTTCTCCATAATCACTGACTGTTTAAGTACAAGAAAACCTTGTCAGTTGATATCGTTGACAGTCAAGTGGTGTTTCAACCTGCGCGTCACAGATTATCTAAAGGAAAATGCCTTATCATCATGACACCAGGGGCCCAGTCTGTTATTTTTATAAATTCATCATTCTAACATCCATAGTCATTTTGCTAAAAGTTCGTAATCTGCTAAATTTATTATGGTCGATCATTGATCAGTCATTGGTCTCGTAACAGAATTGTGATAGAATAGAATAGAATAGACTTTATTGTACACCAAAAAGTAATACAGCTTATACAAAAACTTCAGTTTGTGGGTACAATTATGGCGGTCTTATCGCTGAAAGCGATATCTTCCAGACAACCTTAGGATGGATAAGAGCTAAAAATAATACACGGGGTAGTCTGTGGTGTACTGCTAACTATATAAAACACAATAATCAATTATAGAATTATTATTATTTAGAATGACAATATCGAGCTATCTTGTAACAAATTATAAGCAATAACTGTACAATGACGTTCTAATGGTAGGATAATGATCAAAGAAACTGTCAAAATTTAGTAGATTACCGCTTATTTACGTCAGATATTCATTTGTCATTATGTACGATTACCATTATATGCCATTTCTTTCAATGGAGTGACAGTGTGGTTGACCATTGGACAGTCATAATGACGCCATTATATAAAGGTGAGTTGCACCATTTAATTATAACGATAACCAAATCATAACCAGCCGTAAAACGGCCGCCTATTGGTCAATTCGACGATTTGACAACTGTTAACGGCTTTGTTATCGTTATAGTTAAATGGTGCAACTCACCCTTAGTAGCTTACCAAACTTGACAAAATCAACAATTATGAAGTCAATGATAGACACTATTGTAATAGATATGTACGTGAGGTGGTATATAGGTGTGTACTATAGTAATAGCAGACTTGAGGCCCTGATAAGTTTAAATGCAAGGATCCTCCTTTCTTATATCTGTGATCAGAACTCTGGGGTCTTTGGAGAGGCCGCATGCCAACTCGCAGAGGCCCTTATGGCAATTTTCGTGGAACATGGTACCAACCGACCCAAGGACAAACCCCGGTTGGTGAAAAACTATTGCGACATGGTAGAAAACAGAGATATAGGGCTAAGGTTTTGAGAGACAGTGGACTGGTTACTAGGGAATATGCTAAGACTATGGCTTCTGCCTGAATAAATCAATAAAAAGACAGGGGGTGACTTGTACACTCAAGAAATGGCCCACAAAAAAAATATTATTGTCCTTTTATAGATTCTTTTTTTGACGAATTTAAAAAATGAATTAAAAAATTGCAAAATAACTTTAGGAAGTTGTTGATTTGCTTCTTCGATTTTGACACAGACGATCGATGGAGACTCAAATGGGTCGGGGGTTTTTGAATTTTTTTATTTAAGTTTTCGTCGGTCAGTTTTCCAATTGCACAACTAGAAAAACCGGTTAGTGCGAATCGGACTCGCGCACTGCGGATTCCGTACAAACTTCCTTTTGTAAATAGTTCAATTCTAAAATCGAGTCCAGACTTTTACGATTTTTTTTATAAGACGTGGCAACAAAACTGTTTTAAGACATTTTCCTATACATGTGCTATGATCTTGCTTCTTGCCAAAATTCAGGATTAGGTATCGATTAAAAGGAAGTACCATATAAGTATTTTTTTATCCGATATAAACTAGTGCTTGACTGCGATCACGCCTGATGGTAAGCAGTGATGCAATCGTTGATGGTGAGGCGCACTAGTTTATTAAGGGACTATTCACTCTAGCCTTGAAGACACCCACATTATAATCGGACGGAAAGACCGCAGCAGGCAAATTGTTCAGTTCGCGTCAGAGGTGGTGATTGGTGTTCCTCTCACAACTTACATCCCTCCGTCGATGGTCGCTCCCCAATCGCCTGTGTGCAGCGGGGAGAAAGCTCTTTCGCCTAAATTGTAACCGGAGCAGTGCCGTAAATAGTCTTTTCTGCGCCCTGTGCGAGCTTCTATAACTGAGGCCTATTTAAATGGACTCTTAGCGCTCGCCCGTACCGCCTCTTAACTTAGCCTCCGTCCGACCGACTCACCGTGAAGCCGTCCCGCCGCTTGACTCCGATAAAAACTGAACACGCTCGTACGCTGTCAAAAAAATGAGCGTGATGTTTTGTCTAATTCAACAGACGTTTTTGATGATACTGGCATGTAGGTGCGTATATATATTTCTAAATATTGGAAGAGATACTATTCCCCTTTTTGTATTTCTTATTTAGCTTATGATCATTTATTACCTTTTTTAATTGGAAACTAAATAGCATTGTATAATGTAGAAGCACTTTTTTTTTTCAAGTTTTTGTGAATGTGAAGCACCATGGAGCATCTTTATTAGGTTACAACTTGTTTGACATTACGAGCATGGCAGTTGAGAGTTTGCCATGCTCACCCAAATGTCTTGCTGGTGGTGGCACGCGTTATTGGGTCATTCGGTTCCCTTTAAAATGGTTGAGCTGAGTGGGGCTGATCATCTCTTGGCTGCCAGTGGCTTAATTCGGTTTCTATTTTTAATTACATTTAATTAAAAGAATAATAACTTATTATTATTACGTATCTACCTACATTGTGCTCACATATTAGAAGCGACAAGAAATATGTAATCAAGATCTATGTAACTCATAATATATTTTAAAAAGAGTGTCCATGGAGTTTCTTGCACGTTCTTCTCCATAGAGACCTACTCTTTGGAACGTGCAATTTAGCTTCACTTTTCTTGGACTGACCGACATTTGACTATTCAAAAGTGCCTGCAAATAGTCTATTTGAAATAAATGATTTTGATTTTGAATTTTTATATGTTGGAATCGATCACTAGGGGCGCAGGGGGACTTAACAGGCCCTATTTAGTCTGGCCACTCTTGCGCCTCGCAGAGTCTACGCCCTTTGCCTGAGCACCGGTGGCAGCGCCCTATTTACGGCATTGACCCGGAGCCAAAAAATGTTGGAAACCTTACCTGCAACATAGCTGGTTTGATCTTAGCGACCTCCAGCACTCTCTCAATCTGCCTCTTATTGAAGTTTGACAATCCGATGCTCTTCGTCAGGCCTTTCTCCACCAGTTGCTCCAGCGCTTTGTACGTGTCCACGTAGTCTACTGGAGAAGGTATCAGCTTCTCTTCGGAGTCTCTCGGGAAGAGTTCTGGGCCTTCCTGCAATAAGCAGAATATGATATTTGAGTATTTACCTGCTTTTTTGTCATCAATTACAATGAAGTCATCAGGATCACAACTCAAGTTGGGAAGGCATTTTCTCAAAAATCAAAACAAACGCCCGTAGTGAATTACTCAAATCAAATCATCTTTTTTGTGGATCATAGGTAATTAATTGTACAGAATACCTACACAATTTTTTTTTTAATGTTTTTGATTCTAAGTGTTTATTTCTGTTAAATTACATAAGAACCTGAAATATTAACTAAGGATTTATACTAAAACTAACTTTGTATATACATACAAGTAAAAAAGTCTGAAAAACGGGGAAAACTCAGAGGTCCACTAGAATCCCTATACAATTAAATGTTTCGTTTAAATTAAGAGCTCAGGAACACTGTCATATGGTCAAGGTCAACATTCTATCATTCAATATAGGACCCTTATCAGAGAATTTAAAGTTGTGGATAATATGTTAAGTATTTTTGCAGACCTCCGAGTTAACCTATCAGATACCGTCAATTTGAGACACAATAGTGTTACTGCAGTAGCTACGCCCCTGACGCTTACCTTGAAGGCTTGAGGCCAGTGGATCAGGTACAGGTCGAGGTATTCCAGCCCGAGGTTCTCCAAAGTGACCTTGATGGCTCCTTCCACCAGGTCCGGACGATGGAAGGTGCACCACAGCTTCGAGGTGATGAAGATGTCCTCCCTGAAACCAATCGAGTTTGAGACTAGCATGAGAGACAAACCCGAAGCAAATGGTAACATTAAAGGCATACAATTCGACTTACATTTTCATTGTTTTTCATACAACCGTTCACATGTGATTATGACGTTATTAGATATTTTTCGTTAGACATTTTGAATACACAGCTATCTTGTAGATATTTTCTAGGCTTTTATAGAAATAAAAACATAAATTGTTGTGTAAAAATAATTTAGTAAAGACATCTGAAAGTCTGCTATTTTCAGTGAACTTTGGCCCTCCATAGCTCCATGATGTACTCACATGTTAAAAATATAAAAAATACATCAATAAAAGCCTTGCCTATTTAATTGAGATTCAGAATAACAACAATTAAAAAAAAAAAATTAGTAATCATTTTAAATAAAAGTACACTGCACCTCCTAGGTTCTCCAATTTTGGAAAACAGACATTTTCTTTATTCATTGACGACAAAATTGAACGTTATAATAACATTTCGGAAAGACTTTCCAAAATTAACCTACATTCGGCCTTCACCCTCATACGGTATTGTTGTTTTGCACCAAATTTCATGTATTTTCTCCGCTCTGGAGGCAGCCTCATCTCTTGGACAAAATTGATCAGACAATTCGGTATACTCTGACTTCCATTTTAAATGTGGCCCTGGATGACCGAGCGTGGCTGCAAGCCACGCTATTCAATCGTTTTGGTGGGCTCGGCATCAGTTGGACGGAGAAAACAACTTCGTAGCGTGTGCCACTCTTTAGTGAACCGACTCACTGTTCCGAAACATTTTACTGTTCCGAAAGATTGGAACATCAGTAATGTTTTAAATGCATCATTTGGAACAATTGGAACGCCGAAACATTCTTTACTTTAAGTGACCAGTAGTCTCTTTAAAATTCAAATTAAAACGTAAATAGTGTAATATAATTATTGACCTGAACTAAAAACTTTAAATTATTCTCAAATAATTTAAAGTTTAATTATTTGAGAATAATTTACAGTTTTTATTCCTAATTATTGTTTTTAAGTTCTCATAGTGATTTGATATTTTTCATAGTATTTATTAGTTTATTATTTTAGCATATACATGTATTTTATTATAAATAACTTATTTTATAGGTACTTTTCGATTTGAACTATTTGTTATGTACCTATTTGTTTATTGTGCAAACCTACCACAGTGTTGTCTTTTTTAACCCAAAGGTTGACTGGTAGAGAATGCCTTGTGGCATTAAGTCCGCCTATGTACCACTATTGTACGTGAAGTTTAAATAAATAAATAAATTAAAATTCAATTAAATACAACTTTTAGTGTGACGCAACGTAACAGATCACGATTCATAACAGCCAGTGTCTGTGTTTGTGTCTTTTGAGCCGATGTTCCAAAAGATACCAGACACAGGTATGACTGTTCCGGAACATTGCAATGATTCAGATCCAAATTTTCCAATCGCTAAGATTCACACTTTTCCCACGCTTACCTACTACTCTGAAGCACAGAATAGATAGGAATCTGAAGCGTGTGGCAGAAGCTAGTGGTATAATATATGTAAATGAAAGATCCCCACAGGTCGGTAAACACTGCCACTATATTTGCCAATCAGACCATTCTCAGAGAACTCGATAATGAGTTTTTCTACAGCCAATCTAATGAACACAATGGGCCTATTAAACTTCGACGATATTTTTTTAATAGCAAACTGTAATGTTCGTTTATTAACGTAATCTGTAGATTTTTGGGAAATCGCTAAAATGCTTCATATTTGCAGTCCCAGTAGTGGGAACTTTGAAAAGGCTGATAATGATGAATCTAAACAAAGGGTACCTCTTAATGACTCCCTCGTCGAACTTGGCCTTGAGCGCGACGCCGACTTCCTTCTCGTTCAGGTAGACGTGTGCGCAGTCGATGTGGCGGTAGCCGGCGTCGATGGCGGCCTTCACCGCCTCCGTCACCTGCCCGGGCTGGGACTGGAGAGAAGGTTGACAATATTACCATCAATATTATTCATGCGGAGAAGCATGCACTCACGTGCGTAGGTGCAACCTCGCAGGTATGACACAGTGCGTCTCGTAGTGCCGTGCGTGATTTTGTATGAAATGAGTCAGAGCCTGCGTGGATTTACAAAACGCACCTACGCGCGTGAGTGCGTAAAAAACTCGCTCGATGATGAAGATCTGCACTCCCGCAAGTACGCGCGTAACTAGTCCTAAGGCTGACATCAAACGGACTGCATCGCAGCGACCGCACGCGGTCGTTATATTTAAGGCGTATAGTCCCTTGAACCATCTGACCGAAATTTGTGAACGCAACTCTCGCACTCGCTTAGGCGGCAGTACGCAAATCTGTGCATTTATTTGCGGCCAGCAGCGCCCGGAAAGCGCTTTAAATCCATTTTCTGTGCGAGATATTGATTGATTTACATATGCAATGTTCACTTTGAAGAATATTTAACCACCATTTTTTATGTGTAAAAATGTTCCTAAAGGTCCAAGCCGTTTCGAAGGAGTAGGGAAAAGTTGCGAAAAGTTGCGAAATTGCTAAATATTTTTTTTGACAAAAGTATTAATTGCACAAAAAAATCAAATGTTGATATTATATTTCATGAATCTATAGTAAACATATATTTTTTTCAAACCAATTGATCTAGCCGTTACGGAGGAGTAGGCCTCAGAAAATCACTATTTTGTGGCACTTTTCGGGCTCTTGGCCCTTAACTGCATGCAGTTGTACGTTCGACTTCGTGCAGCCATGATATCAACTGCACGCAATCGGCTGCAGTCGACTGAAGTCAAAATCAACTGCATGCAGTCGTGTCTTCAACTTTACGCGGTCGGCTACAGTTAGTGTCGACGCACGCTGTCCAACGCAAAGAGTAAACGCACATTGACATTGTCAACTTTATTTTGAGGCACTTAAAGATCGAATCTACCCTACACTAAGCTCCTGAGCTAGATGCGTGGCGCCAACTGCGCAAAGTCTGATCAAACTGCATGCAGTCGAATATATGGACTGCGTGCGGTTGCTGCCATGCAGCTCGTCTGATGGCAGCCTAAGTTGAGCTACACGCATACTGACAAATGCTTGCACTGACTGGACAGGTCCACTCACATTTGAGTGGTTCTTTCCTCAGAAGACTATCTCAGACAATAATTTACATGGTTCTCTTATAAGATTTGCCCGTGTCTGGGTGTAATTTATCTATAATATGTATATATTTAGAAATATATAAGTATGTTTATCAGTTGTATAGTACTCATAACACAAGTTCTGCTTAACTTGGGATTAGAGGGCGTTGTGTGATAGTTGTGAAATATTATTATTAATAATTACATGTTTACTATGTAGCGATATCTACGGCGTCACATAAGAACTAATCCTGTATCGCGCATTCAAAGTTCTTCGCGCGATTTGGATATATACGACAGCCCGAAATCATCTATCGGGCAGTTGCCCACCAGACTATAACACCGTCTGGTCGGAGGATCCTCCCTTTTTTACCTCCAAAACTATATGAACCTTTAAATACTGTCCAGAGAATAGATTCGAGTCAGGTTTAGGACAAATTAATTAAGAATTTCCTGAAATGTATCCAGCGAATCTATGGCTCAACCTTTTAACAAATCCACGATGACTCAGTAAACTAACAGGGGATTATGAAAAGATCAATTTTCTAATCAGTACCTCATAATGTTACGTTAGAACATAAACAACTGGATTAGTAGTACCTAGTTATACCTACACACATTGATTCGTTTTGAAGCTCGATAAAACAATGTACCTACCTATGATATTAGATAAAAATATACGGCTAACCTTGAGACTTATCTATCTTTCGATTATCAAATTGATTTATTTAGTAAACAGTTTTAAGTGTTCTGTAGATACATTACCTATATGTGATCAAACCCAGCCAGGCGCATTACTTCGTGTAATTTATTTCATCACCATTGCTCTCGAAACGGTAAAGGAAAACATTATGAGGAAACCGGCAATCGGCATGTCCTAGAATTGACAATTCGAAGACATGTGTAAGTTGGTCGCACTGGGACGGCAGTGTGGTGGATTACGCCCTATTTAGAGATTGCAAACCGGTATGTTTTTCAACCCGGCCGGGTTCGTGTGTTAGGATGAAACATTTAAAGTATTTTATGAAAATTTGCTAGGAAAAGTATAGTTTAAAAAAACTAAAAAAACACGCTTTCATAGCATATCAAACTAAATAATGTAAAATAATTTTCAATATTACACTTTTTAGTTTGATATGCTATGAAAGCGTGTTTTTTTAAACAATTTTTTTATTTTGCTCTAAAAAAAAACAGATTATTGTATTGTCATCAGTCTTTGATGGGTGTGCAAAGTTTGAATAAAATCTGATCGCCCAAAGTTGGTCAAAATCGAGCTCAAAGGCGTTGGTTACAAACATACAGGTGAAGCTAATATAAGCGTGTTAAAAATACAATGATTCAAGTTTACGGAATAATATTTATTTCAAACCAGCAAGTCAGCAATAACATTGTGCAACACGATTTTGGTACTACTGCTAAGAGCTGAAACGAAATGGTAATGAGTCACAGATAAAAAGCTCCAAACGTATGTGGTATCACGTCTAGTTTCCGAGGTACATGCCAATCAATATTTCAACTACCCTCACTGAAGTCTTCCAATCACGTATTAGTGTCTTTGCCATAGTGTATGAAGTTACCACAGATTACTAAAACGAGTTGCACAAATTGAGCTATGGGCGCGTCGTAGTGTCACCACTTTATAAAATTGTATTTGTCACCTTATCTATTTATTTTATTTGTATTTATAACTTATCTATACTTATTTTTAGTTTACTGCACCGTTCCAGCGTCTTTATGTCGACACAGCGACCGGCCCACGCTGAAAACCAGCGCTGTGAGCTCAACGCATTGTGCGTGAGGCCGCAGCTTTATGCTGAGCGTTCGGCCGTTTTGCGCGGATTGATGTTATGTTCTGTTACCCACTTTTAAGTTTGCGTCTTTAACGCGTAAATAAACTGTTTTTCTTTCTTTCTTTTCTTTCTGAAAACAGTCGACGTTTTTGATGAGTAATACATATTTCTTGTTTCGTTTTATTTCCAAATCGGTTTTATTCGATAACTGCGATTATTTTCAAGTACATAATGATGATTATAGAACTAACTGGTTGTCGTAACTGCAAAAATGCATGAAATAAGTGTTACGTTTGTAGACAGTATACAATATAAAAAAATATATGTACAGTAGGTACAATTCACGAATGATGGCGGCCGTGAAGTTAGCCCTTGCGAACGTTCGCGCATACTACACTCTTCTCGCACACGCTCGTCGCCATTTGATTCCTAAAACACGTTACTGCGCAGCCTTCTGCGCAAACTTCACGGCCGCCATCATTCGTGAATTGTACTGTAAAAGTGAGAACGGCATATTTGTTTTATTTTGGACGTGCTATTTATCAATAGAAACTATGAATAGGTACCACAGCTATTTTGGGCAATGAGCACAATCGAATTATAAAAACCCGCTATGCTAAAAACATACGAAAAGTTAGGTTGCTGAATGTGGTTAAAAATTCTCTTTATTATTTGCGCGTTTCTTTTTTTCCATCTAATCTTGGTGAGTTGGTCGGTGATGAGGAGAGTCAGAGGTTTCACCAAGATGTAAAGAAGCTTGAAGAACAATTTCAAGACTGTTGGGACAGAACTATGCTACGCAATTAGTGTTTACGTTTAAAACGAAAAGATCCTTCAAAGCACAAAAAAAAAGTTGACTGGGTTTAAATTGTATGAATTGATTTTTCTTATATTTTTTATACCTAAATGATAATTGCCATCAGTGGCGTAACTATATCATCTGAGACCCGTCGCAAATTCATTAGATGGGGCCCCCGATAAATCACGTTACCTTGTGATTTCATTTTAATGTTTTTTTAAATATATTTTGTCTTACTTCTTCTGAGCTCGCTTCTAAGACCGGGGGCCCCGTCGGCCTTGGGGCCCGTAGCATTTTGCCAGTCTTGCTACCCTATAGTTACGCCACTGATTGCCATGCCAATTTTCTACAATCAGGGGCTTCCGTGCCGCAGTTTTCGTACCCACCGGGCCTGGTATGAATGGCCGGCCCCGGTGGATCGGGCCCGGTTTGCAATCTCTAAGCCTATTCCGTTTCCTAGAGGAGGCCTGCATTCCAGCAGCAGGAATATTATAAGGCTGACTATGCTATAGGCATTATGGATATAATTTTTAATTTTATGTGCTATACTGTATGTGTTGAAATAATATACAAGGTGTAAGGGACAGCCCTCCACAAACTTTAAGGGCTTGCTCAGTAGACGAAACTGAACTACCATACACAAATTTTTTTTCAGGGACCGAAAAAAAAAACCGCCTCACCATAGAAAATTATAAACTTGATTGGACAGTTTGTATGGAGAGGCCGATTTTTTTTTTCGTTTCCTGAAAAAAAATTTTATTTAATGAATTAAAGTCGGCTCAGCGGTTTCGGCTTCAAAAATTAACAAAGACACGCCAACTTTCGCTTTTTATTACTGTGATAGTGTGTAGTGTAATTAGTACTGTGTATTGGTTGCGTTATCTAATACTTCAGTAAACTAATATTGTTTGTGATAACGTCTGCAATCATGGTTCCTATCGAAGGTAATTTAAAACAGTGTAGCACTAGCGGCTTGCTTATTGAACTTGATTTTATTGGATTCAATATACGAGTATGACAAACTATTTAGCGTTTGATAAAATCCATTAAAGCGGTTCAATGTATAATAATTGTATAACCCTATTGGTAGTTAGTTTTGACGTTTTGACCCTTTTGGGTACCAGTGCGTGTTTCAATACGGCGTGACAGGAGGATTTTTTTAAGGCTTATAGTCCCTTGAACCATCTGGCCGAAATTAAATGGACACAACTGTCGTACCCGTATAGTCGGCAGTACGCGTATCTGTGCATTTAATTGCGGCAAGCTACGCCCGAATAATGTGCAGCTGACCTTTAAATCCATTTTCTTTGCGAAATATTGATTAAATATGCTATGTTCACTTTGAAGAATATTTAACCACCAATTTGTATGTGTAAAATGTTTCTAAAGATCCAAGCCGTTTCGAAGAAAAGGGAAAAGTTGCGAAATTGCTAAATATTTTTTTATAGACAAAAGTATTAATTGCACGAGAAAATCAAATGTTGAAAAGTAATGTTGTTTAAGAATCTATAATAAACATATATTTTTTATCAAACCTATACCCTGGCCGTAACCGAGGAGTAGGCTTCAGAAAGTCACTGTTTTATGACTCTTTTCGGGCGCTTGGGCCTCAAAGGTGGAAAATCAGCCAATGACTTCTCTTGAGAGGGAGGGTGTGTCAGTCTTTTACTGACTAAAACGCACTCCTATATTCCCTATTTGCCTTGCAGTCCAGGTTCCAGGATTCCACGGTTTTTTCTTACAGTGGCCCCAGTCAAGTTCGGCAGTGCTGGGCTCTGTTTTGCTGAAATCTCTTTGAGGCGCGCGTGAAACACTACAATTGCCGTCACGGATCTTGAGTGCTGGCTTCAAGTTGCGCAGCAGTCAAATATTCGGTCTTTTTAGTGGTGCGAAGTGAGACGCGGGGGCGGGGAGTGTCAGTGATTGGCTCGCCGCGCCATCGCGTCATAGACGTATCTCCTCATTCGTTCCCTGCGTTGCTGCATGTATCTAACAACGAAGACGATTGGCTCGCCAATGTATAGAAAGTACAAAGCGATCCCCAATCTGACGCGGAGCGCTCAAGGTCCGTTTTCGACTCGGGCACGGTCCGGATGGTTACCGGACAGCCGGACGGTGAGCTACACGTTGATCGTCGTGACCAGAAGGTTAAGAAAAATAACCCCTCCGTCGCCTCAATTACCCGGTGACTATGTTTTTGTGCGGACAATCAGAGCTTATAAATTTGTGATCTTGCATGATACTGTTATGAAATTTTGGACATTGATTCTTTAAACTTAAATACCAGACACGTGTTTTCGGTTTCGCATATACTTAAAGTAATGATATATACCTTGTCTTTATGTCATAACTAGCTTTTGCCCGCGCGGCTTCGCTCCCGCTCTTCCCTACTTCAGCCTACTATAACCTACCCTACCCTACTCTACTCTACTCTTCTCTACTCTACCCTACCCTACTCTACTCTAACCTACCCTACTCTACTCTACCCTACTCTACCCTATTCTACTCTAATAAACCTCACGAAGCCCGAGACCTTTCCAACGAATGCAAAACCGTGGAAATCGGTTCGTGCGTTCTGGAGTTATAGCGTCAGGAAGGAAAACCCGACTTATTTTTATTTAGTAGATAAATACCTATTTATGAAGGTTGGGCGGCTAACTCTCCAACAAGCACAATCGATTTACTGACCTACAGACAGTCATTCACTATTCTAAGAACCAATTTTTCATATTATGTTAGTAAATACGACTGGGTGGAAAAATGGACTTGAATATTTTATGATTGAGTTCCAATCAGAGGTAATGCCACAGCCTTGGGACGCTGTTATTCAGAAAACTCAAAATATTGGGTTATTTGTAAAACAATTACAATTTTGCAGGACTGTATTACTGACCCTATCTATACATATACATATAAATAAAAAAAATCGGCCTTTCCATACAAACTGTCCAATCAAGTTTATAATTTTGTATGGACGCCGAATTTTTTTTTTCGTTTCCTGAAACAAATTTTAGTGGAATGTTTTTCAGTATCGTCTACTTAGCAAGCCCTTAAAGTTTGTGGAGGGCTGTCCCTTACACCTTGTATTAAAAAATTAACGTTTTAAATTCTAAAATGTTTGATCGACTTATTTATGTTCCATTGTTCGACATACTTATATTTATCGTCTTATGAATCGTTTTGGTTGATATTCAAGTTATCTTAGAGGTGCTAAAATGTTCAGCAAATGATTATGACACTACTGTGTCGACATTGACAAACTCGTCAAATTGGTAGTTTATGACAATAGAACCTAAGTCAATATTATACCTATTAATTAAGGCGTATAGTCCCTTGAACCATCTGGCCGAAATTATGTGAACGCAACTCTCGCACTCGCCTAGGCGGCAGTACGCAAATCTGTGCATGGATTTGCGGCCAGTAGCGCCCGGAAAGCGCTTTAAATCCATTTTCTCTGCGAGATATTGATTGATTTACATGTGCAATGTTCACTTTGAAGAAGATTTAACTACCAATTTTTATGTGTAAAAATGTTTCTAAAGGTCCAACCCGTTTCGAAGGAGTACGGAAAAGTTGCGAAATTGCTAAATATTTTTTTTTTTGACAAAAGTATTAATTGCACGAAAAAATCAAATGTTGATATTATTGTTCATGAATCTATAATAAACATATATCAAACCAATTGACCTAGCCGTTACGGAGGAGTAGGCCTCAGAAAATCACTGTTTTATGGCACTTTTCGGGTGCTTGGCCCTTAATATCTTTATTTAAGTGTATTTGTTTTTTTGCTGCTTGTCCGGCTTCTAACCTGCAATCTAATGCATGACAAGCGAGTCCCTTAATTTAACCACTACGCCATGACGACGCACTTAACTACTGAATTATAATAAACTAGCTTTTAACCGCGGCTTCGCCCGTCGGTAAAAAAAATTGTATAATCGGACCAGGTCTTTGAAAGATATATAGGTTCGAGGATATTACTGAAAGCCAACAGAAATTTCAGGCGTTATCTCTCTTTTTAGGGTTCCGTAGCCAAATGGCAAAAAACGGAATCCTCATGGATTCGTCATGTCTGTCTGTCCGTCCGTATGTCACAGCCATTTTTTTCCGAAACTTAAATATTTCCTTGACAAGCCCACGTCACTAGATTAGATTAGATTTTACACACGATAGTAGACGGAAAGTATTTAGACGACCAGAAAAATGGATATCAGCAAACGTGTTTAGAAGCTGAGTAGTGCTGAATCAGCATTATTCAACTGCACACGCGTCATGTTCGTGAACGGGCGCCGTCACATGAGACTAGTCTAATCTCTTAACTATACTCCACCGGTTTAAGCAGTTAACTAAATGTAAATAATCTTATCTTTTATCGAAAAAAATGTCTAAAAAATGTATCCAAAAATATTTACAATAATTAGGTATTTACCTAAACCGATGTTAGGTAATTAACTAAATTTAAATAATCTCTCAAGTCGGCCTCTCCATACAAACTGTCCAATCGAGTTTATAATTTTGTATGGTGAGGCGGATTTTCGTTTTCGTTTCCTGAAAAAAATTTTTTGGAATGTTGTTCAGTATCGTCTACTGAACAATCCCTTAAAGTTTGTGGAGGGCTGTCCCTTACACCTTGTATATACGGTACGTACACCAAAATAATATTTTTTTTACAATTTTTGTCTGTCTGTTTGTCCGTGCAATTAGCATTGTTCTCTCATAATAATCAGTTGTCTAGTACCCATAACACAAGCTCTGCTTAGCTTGGGACTAGACGGCGTTGTGTAATTAAAATTAATAAAAGCAACAAGAAATATGCAACCAAGATTATTGTAATTCATAACATGATTTAAAAGAGTGTCCATGGAGTTTCGTTTCGTTTGCACGTTCTTCTCCATAGAGATTTACGCTTTGGAATATGCAATTAGCTTAATTTTTCTTTAAAAAAGTAAATGGCTTATATAAAAGGTGTAAGGGACAGCCCTCCACAAACTTTAAGGGCTTGCTCAGTAGACGAAACTGAACAATCTTCCACAAATTTTTTCTTCAGGAAACGAAAAAAAAATCAGCCTCGCAATACAAAATGATAAACTTGATTGCACAATTTGTATGGCGAGGCCGATTTTCTTTTTCGTTTCCTGAAAGAAATTTTTGTTGAAGGTTTTTCAATTTCGTCTACTGAGCAAGCCTTTAAAGTTTGTGGAGGGCTGTCCCTTACACCTTGTATGGGTACTAATAAATATTACAAAGCTGAAGAGTTTATGCTCTAAAGGTTCGAATTATAAAAATATTTTATTGTTAGATAGCCCGGTGGCGCAGTGGTAGCGGTCCCGACATACCGAGTTGAAGGTAGCGGGTTCAAACACAGCTATGTGCATTACTTTGCGTAATTCTTTTTGATCACCACTGCTCTCAAAACGGTGAAGAGAAACATCGTGAGGAAACCGGCATGTCCTAGAACCAACAATATTCGAAAAGATGTGACATCCATTAACCCGCACTGGGCCCGCGGTTACGGTCCATTCCCTCACCGAGAGAGGGCTTGAGTGCCAGCAGTGGGAACATTGTCAGGCTTATTATACTATTTATTTAAGCCATTTATCGAGGAATATATTCACGCTTCGAGTCACGACCCTTTTTTTTATGGTGGGAAAAAATCATGCATTGACATCCCCCACTTTTGGGCGGAGCGGGAGATAGTGTCAGACTCTCACTGACTAAAAGACCCACCCCGTTCCTTCTAGCCTTCATACCGGGGCTCCAGCGCCCTTTCGGATAACCCTGGCCCCAGTTGAGACACGACCCTCGAGAGAACCAAAGTCGCGGCACAGATTACTGAATAGTTACTACGTAAGTCGCGGCTGAAACTCCGGGGCTATTTTATATAAATTATTTGTGTATCTAGTTGGACGAGGTGCTAAAAAATTACCTAATATTCACAAGATTGTCGTACGTCAACTCACAAGTGGAAGTTCATTATAACATATTGTGTTAAGGCCCGGTTCTACTCATTTTGAACCTGTTTAACTTCTGGAAATCCACAAATATAAAAGGGAACACCATGCAAAATTATATTAAAATTACTATATGACCTACCACTGGGCTAAAAACAATAAAATTAGTTGGCTTGATAAAAAAATATTGCGTTTCTGCCTAGTAGGTACCCATGTAATTAATTTAGTTAGCGAAACGTATGGTTACCGGTTTTTTTTTTAATAAGTAATAAACAAGTTTTCTAAGAATAGAATAGTTGATTTGATGAATATTTATTAATTGTTACAGATTATTTATTAGAATACCAAGCCAAGAGTTTTTTTATGATTTTTTTTTATTGTAATTTTCATCTTGTATTTCCTTGAAGCAACTCGAAATTCAGCGGCGAAAACAGCGGGAAACCGATGGATGCGGGACGCACAGGAACGTATGATGTGGCTACGCTTGGGGGAGGCCTATGTCCAACAGTGGACGTGTATCGGCTGAAATGATGATGATGATGATGAAATTTGGGTTTCAAGACGGTTCTTAGCGTTACTATCTCAAAAAAAAATAAAGTTGCGAAGTTTTTCATAATTTGTATACTAAACGCTAAACGTAAGTAGACATTTCTAGTAAGTACTAGTTGACTCAGTAAACGTGTTGCTTCGTCATAAATAATTAATGAAAAATAAATTATGAGGAATGAGTGTAGGAGGTTAAAAACTACCCTACGCCCTATCCTCGGACCTACCTAACATTCTTCTTCCCACCCATATAACTTGGGGTCGGCTCAAACGTTTTTTTCTTTTATTCTATCCTGTAACCCGTCATGATGATAATAATAATAATAATAAGAAATACTGTTAAGGGATACTGTTTTTATATTTTTAAATGTTTTTTTAATAGTTTTTTAAGAAATATTTAAAAATATATTGTTACATGTTAAAAAATGAATAAAGGAAATAATAAGAATCTATAATATAAAAATGAAACGCAAAATGTGTTGGTAAGCGCATAACTCAACAACGCCTGGACCGATTTCGCAAATTTTTTTTTTATTGTGTTCGTTATTATGAGGAGAAGGTTCTTATGGAAAAAAAATGAAAATTAGGGTAGTGTAGGGTAGAGTAGGGTAGTATAGGGTAGTGTAGGGTAGAGTAAGGTAGAGGAGGGTAGAGGAGGGTAGAGTAGGGTAGGATAGAGTAGGGTAGAGTAGGGTAGAGTAGGGTAGAGTTGAGTAGGGTAGGGTAGAGTAGGGTAGAGTAGGGTAGAGTAGGGTAGAGTAGGGTAGAGTAGGGTAGAGTTGGGTAGAGTAGGGTAGAGTAGGGTAGAGTAGGGTAGAGTAGGGTAGGGTAGAGTAGGGTGGAGTAGGTGGGGAAGAGCGGGAGCGCAGCCGCGCGGGCAAAAGCTAGTATATAATAATAATATATATTCCACAACTATCACACAACGCTGTCTAGTCCCAAGCTAAGCAGAGCTTGTGTTATGGGTACTAGACAACTGATAAACATACTTATATATTTATAAATACATACATATTATAGATAAATTACACCCAGACACAGAACAAATGATTATGCTCATCACACAAACATTTGTCCTGGGTGGGAATCGAACCCACAACCTCCGGCATAGCAGTCAGGGTCACTAACCACTAGACCAACAGGCCAGTCGATGCTATCACTAACTTTCTTTTCTTTCTTATCACTTCTCACACAATTAGGGCTTTCAATACCGGTATTACGGGATCCCGTAATACCGTGATCACGGATATATTTTGGTCTTTTTTCAATCACGGTATTGACGAGCCAATACCGTGATTACGGTATTACAATCTATTATTATCTTTTATTGAGTTTTGTTGTAATAAGTAGCAGGAAATTGTATGATATAATATAAATTACGATGTAATATTATTCTCACACTTGTATTTAGCACCAACTCTTATCTTCAGCTCACCCGCCCGCACCTTGCTGAGACCTGTTTCTGAGTCGAGCGAGCCTAAAGGGCCTATTACACTATGCTTTATTTAGCACACGATATTCAGACTCGTCTTTGTTTTCTTTCCGAGTAAGACAGTCTGACCCTTGTTACCCATAGACTAGATACGTCGAACCATAGACTAAAACCGTCTAAATAACGCTTAGTGTAATAGGCCCTATACGACGTTATTGTTTTGTTAGTCAGTATCGCAAAGGCGCTCGGGTAACATGTGCATGTGAACTTGGTCATTGTGTATTTTTGATAAGTTTGTGATCTTAACGAGCAACATGACAACACCTGTAATATTAATACTTGTATTTACTGGGGTTTGTCTAATTCTTAATGGATCCCGCGATCGTATTTATTTGTAGTATCTGATGACGTGTCACGAATTCACAACAGATTAAAGCATCTAAAATTGTGGCATTTTCCTCTTTGATTAATGTCATTTTTACTTTAACGAATCATGTTATCCATTAGGTCTACAATTAAATAGTAAAAATTTAAAATTTGAGCGGTTTGGAAAACAAAGCCACATCTTTGTTTTCAACTTCAATTATTATTAATTTTGCCTAATTAGTACTTATTAACTACTTTCGTGTACGAACAAACAGTTCAAGATTATACATTTAATTGGCAGTTTGGTATAGAAATCAGATATCAGAAACGTTTATTTCAAATAGACCAGATACAGGCACTTTTGAATTGTCAAAATGTCGGTCAGTCAAACAAGTGAAGCTAAATTACACGTTCCAAAGTGTAGATCTCTATGGAGAAGAACGTGCAAGAAACTCCATGGAAACTCTTTTAATTCATATTGAGTTACATGAATCTTTGTTACATATTTCTTGTTGCTTCTATTAGGTGAGCACAATGAAGATAAATAATAAAAATACAACAAGTACATGGGAAATATTCTAATAATAATAAGAAAGACACGAAACTTGACACTTGCTGACTTCTAAGGGCAGTCTAGGTACTTATCGAATGTATCAGTCAGTAATCAATAGATACAGCAGCGCCATGCTTACTTGAACCTTATTAGAACTGCGTTTGATCTTTATTAGAATTGTCGTAAACAAGTGACAGCGTCAAGTAAGCATAACTTTACGCAGATCTATGGTTTTAACCTACCTTATTTGCTAAGCGCTGGTTAACAATAGGTACGGCACCGCCATGCTTAGTAGAACCTTATTAGAACGGTTAAGAGAGAATAAAGATTGATTCGAAAACTAAAAAAAAGTTTTTAAATGGTTTCATTAATGTCCTAATTAAAGTTCCTAGAGAAGGGTTCACAGTCTAGCACTAGATTAAAAATTAAAAAAAAAAAAAAAAAAAACTTGAGTTCAATACCGTGATCACGTGATCACGGTATTGAATTATGCTAATACCGGTATTGGTACCGGTATTGAAAAAATCCGGTATTTGAAAGCCCTACACACAATCCTTCTATCTTTTCTTCAGATTGCCTCTCCCTCTCCATCCATCCACATGTGTAGTCAGAACTGTTTTAGTAATATGCGCTTCATCTCTCTTCACATGACTATACCAAGACCAACGATTTCCTTTCAACTTGTCAGTCACTGGCGCCACTTTCGAACTTCCCCTAATATACTCATTTCTCACGTTATCCATTCTCGTCACACCACTCGGAGCTACCAAAGAGACACACAAAAAAAAAACATAATAAAAATCGGTCTAGCTGTTTCGGAGTTCAATAACAAACACTGACACAATATTTTATTTTTATAAGTAAAACGAGAAACTGACTGACTGACATATCGCACAGCCGAAACTACTGAATTTCAGAAGTTGACGAAAAAAAGGTTTAAAGGTAGGTTTTAAACAAGATTTTAATGAAAATCATTTTTTCATAGCAAGCTTTTATAGCTTGGTATACCTATAGAAGGTGTAAGGGACAGCCCTCCAAAAACTTTAAGGGCTTGCTCAGTAGACGAAACTGAACAATCTTCCACAAGACTTTTTTTCAGGAAACGAAAAAAAATCAGCCTCACCATACAAAATGATAAACTTAATTGGACAATTTGTATGGCGAGTCCGATTTTTATTTTCGTTTCCTGAAAGAAAATCTTGTAGAAGGTTGTTCAGTTTCGTCTACTGAGCAAGCCCTTAAAGTTTGTGGAGGGCTGTCCCTTACACCTTGTATAATTAATGCTCGTCAAGACGAATCATACGAGCCCAAACTCGATGGGTGGTGTCATTTAACTACCAAGTTCCTATAGCCACCTTCCAGTTCCATCATCAGATCAGCTTCATGGCATAATTATTATGCATTGTCATCTGATTTACGTATGCATGCAAAATTTCAGCCCAATCGGTAATCGGGAAGTGGGTCAAATTTAATTTGCAAGTTTTGATGACAGACAAACATCGGGACAGGTGAAACTAATACTAAATAAAAGCTTGTAAAAACACTTTTACACGTCAATTTTGACGAGTACCTATTTTAAAAGTTTTTTTTAAACCAAAATTTGCAAAATAAATACCATTTATCTAGGAGTTTCAGCTGTGCATTTTACACAAGGAGACAGACAAAACACCTGGGAATGTGTTTTACATAAAGTTTCCTTTTATGACATAGCCGAGCATCAAGGGAGGATTTTCTAAAATTCATCCCTTATCGGGATGCATCTCGACCAACGACATACAATGCGTTCCAAATGTGAATAGGATCGCCCGCCATGTTGTGACATTACGATTACTGTCAAATCGAGGAAAGAAATTTTTAAATATTAATTAATTTACGAGAAAATTAATTTATTTATGAACTGTGAACGAAAAAAGTTTAATCAGAATCCAGTTTTTCAATTTTACTCATCTTTAAGTTCTTCAATTTTGCCAAACATTCTTCGATTTGACAGTGCGACGAGACGTCAAAACATAGGAATCGGTCCTATTCTCATTTGGAAAGCGTAGTACAATTTCACTGTTTTTCATACAACCGCTCTTACGCGGTTGTGACGTTATTACAATTTTTTCATTAGATATTTTGGAAACACAGTATCTTGTGGATATTATCCGGGCTTCTATGGAAATCAATTAATAAATTTGTGTAAAACTAATCCAGTACCTAAAGACCTCTGAAAATCTGCTATTTTGAATGAACTTTGACACTTCCTAGTTTACTAAAAAAAATTAAAAAGATAAAAAAGGATAATTAAAAGCCTTGCAAATTTTATCAAAATATTAAATGACGACAATATTTTAATTAAATTAAATTTTTAAGGGTGTAAAAAACAAGTAGGTACGTGTTTTTTAAATTACAACAAGTTTTGTGAAAATATTCAATTAAATAACAGAATTACCGAATGCTAACAGAGTTTTCAGGCGTTATCTATTTTCGCGTTGCCTTTTCATCAAACATTGCTAGTAATAGATAAAACAGTTTTGTAACATACCTTCCAAGTTCCAAGGCCGAGAACAGGGCAAGTGCGTCCATTGTTCAAAATAATAGGTACGTTGGCGGACATCTTGGAACACGTGCACACTCGACGAAGTGTGTCGCAAAACTGAACGTTATGAGGTACCCAGTAAGAACGCGTCCACTCGCAGTTTATTTTGCTATTTGTTCGATACCGGCTACATTAAGGTGTGGTTCTACCAGCGCGACCGTGCGACACTCGTGTAACACGTAGGTAGGTTGGTAATTAATTGGATACATTGTGTTTGTCTTTTAAGTACACGTTATTAAGCGAAGCACTTTCAGAATCCACACATACCTATGTCATTCTGGAATTGCTGAAATCGACTTGTACAATTTTTTTACAATTTCAATACACTTAGACAGAATGACAGGCCTGTTGGTCTAGTGGTTAGTGACCCTGACTACTATGCCAGAGGTCGTGGGTTCGATTCCCACCCAGGACAAATGTTTGTGTGATGAGCACGATCATTTGTTCTGTGTCTGGGTGTAATTTATCTATAATATGTATGTATTTAAAAATATATAAGTATGTTTATCAGTCGTCTAGTACTCATAACACAAGCTCTGCTTAGCTTGAGACTAGACGGCGTTGTGTGATAGTTGTGGAATATTATTATTATTATTACTTAGTCGAGAACCCGCTCTTATCACATCGCTTTTAGGCATGCAATAAACTGTTTTCCGCACTAGTGCAGAAAAGTGCGCGTGCTCTCCTTCCTCAATGTTATTTGCATGTATCGTATCAGGCTGGGCGCGTCGAACCTCACGAGTCGCCGGTCAACTCCTGTTTATTGCCTAATTTCTTCATAAGTGTATTGAAAAAAGAGTCGTTTGATACATTATGCAAGTCACTGCAGCCCTCGGCTCGAGCGAATTCCGCCTCGATCGCAATAACAAACTTTCTGCGCTTGATCAACTGTGCAAAGATTTTATATGTATAATAGGATATAAAATCTTTGGTTCTGTGCAATCTGTGAGATTGACAGCCGTCAACGCTGCGCTGCCATGAACGTTTCTTTGAACGCAATTACGTTGCGAGGTAGTGTTTTTTCATACTTACTCTTTTATTTATTAATCTATCTATAAAGGATTTTAAATATTGCTAAAAATACAAATTTTTAGAAGGATTTTAATGGTAATTTGTTCCTCGGTACATGTGACATCCACCAACCCGCACTGGGCCCGCGTGGTGGATTACAGCCCATTCCTTGTACTAGAGAGGAGGCCTGAGTCCCAGCAGTGGGAACATTAAAAAGGCGGATGATGATGATGACATGTTTGGGCCGAAAAAAAAAACACCTCCTTTACAGTTTTCATATTTTTTCCCGTAATTGTGCTATAAGACATGGCTTTATGCCAAATTTCAGGATTCTAGGTCAATGGGAAGTAGGTGCCCTGAGAATTTTGATTGCCTTGAGACTGTCGAAATACAGATTTTATGCGACTTAAACGGCCGTATCTTTTTTTTCGTTAACTTAGAAGTTTGATTTTTTTTACAGCTACAAGGGATGACAAACCATATTGAACCTTTCAATCGTGTCAATTAGAGACACAATAGAAAGACAATGGCAGCGCGAACGCCGTCGCTTGGGGTTTAATGAATTAAATTTCAACTCGATACTTCCACGCGTTCCCGAGATAAAAGGTCTTATCAGACAGACGGAAAAAAAGTGATCCTATAAGGGTTCCATTTTGTACGGAACCCTAAAAATAAGGCGAATACGCTGAGAATGCAATCATCCAACACTTTTAATAATAAACGACGATGTTAAACGCAGTAGTGGAATTAAACCTTAAGTTGATATAAATAGAATCGACATTAGAGGCCTACTAACATCGAGACAGATCCATACTTCCGGATAGCACGGTGAACCACGTTCTGGCTTATCGCCACATGTTTTTCGTTGTTTATTTGCTCAATGCTCACGTTGCTTGGAAACAGCTCGAAGATAATAATCATATTACTATTACGCAAACTAGGAACTTTATCAGGAAGAATTTACACGTTGGTACTTTTTTTAGTGGGTAAATATCATCCAAATGACATCCCTGCCCTTGAGCGGAGCTAGATAGTGTCAGACTCTTACTGACTAAAAAACCCACCCCGTTCCGTCTTGCCTTTCATACCGGGGCCGAGCCTCCCTTTCGGAACTAGACCTTGGCCCCAGTAGGCTTCGACCCAGCTGGGCCTCTGCTGTTGCTGACAAGTCCTTGAGGCGCGCGTGACACGTAGGTAAGTACTAGTAGCTGACCCGGCAAACATTGTTTGGCCATATAAATTACACTACTCCACACTAAAGAATGTCTGATGTGGTTGTGTTATTTTTGATATTGAAAACATTTATTTCTGACACGGTAATATTAAACGTTAAGCTATGTTAGTAAAATTTAAAATCGCTCAGGATTTGGCTGTTCAGTGTCCACTCTGTGGGATATCACGCCCAGAAGAAAGAAAGAAAGAAAGAAAGAAAAACTTTTATTTGTGCCTCACACAATAATATAAACTAAAAATACACAATGTAAAGAAAAAGAAAGATATAATCAGTGCGAGGCCAAAAAGGCACCTAACTCAGCATAATTATGCTACGTTATTTAAAACGATAAATAACGCAGCGCTGATATTCTGTTAGGGCCTGCTGTGACGTCACGAACATATTTACGGATGCGATTGATTTTAATTTTTAGAAGCGTGTTGGTGCTACTCTTTACCCGAGACCACAGCGAGGCCGTTCTTACGAAGCACCGCTTGGAAGCCATCAGTACTGTGGGCGACGAACATGCCGGAGGCAATGCACCGCCATGGAAGCCCCAACAGACCCCTAAGCGCGTTGTTACACTGGACGTGCAGAGCATTGTAGCCTTTTTTTTACTATTACACGACTGCCCCAAAAAGGAGTGTATTGAGTTTCTTTATTCCACCATAACTTCTAAATGACTAATCCGATTTACATGTATGGGGTATCGCTGGAATCCTTGCATCGACCCGAGTAACATAGGCTATTGAAAAAATATAGAAAAGCAATGTGGTGAATATGATAAGTAAATGAACACCCACCCAATTTTTTATTTATTTTTCATCGAATTCGGGGGACTTTATAAGTAAGAAAGTATTCTACAGAGCGGTCCCTACAGAGTGGTCCCTACAGAGTGGTCCCCAGGCGGCGATAAAAAATTTTGTTTTATAGATCAAATAGTTTTCGAGACATCGTGTTTAGTCAGGGAGTGAATGAGTACTACTATCATTTTTATTATTTATACAGTTCTATCTAACATCTTGTTTATTACTTTTTGGTTATTTTTTTTTGACATAGCAAGATATTCATCGTTTTTGTTTTGTTTCAACTTCTGGTCAATATTTGAGTGTAGATTGGAAATAATACCGCTAAATGATGAAAATATCTACCTACTGTTATCAAATCGGTTTATTTGCTCAACAACATATCTCGTGTGTAGTTAGAATCTCCATATTTTTTAACTTACTGACTTTTCCGATGGATTTTTTTTTAACAAATGTCTTGAATAAAGATTTTTCTTGACAGTTAAAATAACAGCAAAAATCAGCTAAATTGGTTTTTAAGTGATGCTCCATAATATTATACATATATGTGCCAATTGATTTTAATTTTTACAGATTGTTGAAAAACCCACTTTCTGACAATATTGCGATTTTTAAAGGAAGAACTTAATACTACTTTTTGTTAATCGTCTTTTATGCCTCCCAAGTCACAATAGAATAAAAGACAACCTCATAAAAAAATGTGGGAAGTGTCGAATAAACAAGAATTTTCCAAGCGCTTTATCTGTAAATTGAGATGTGAATGAAAACTTTTATTTATAAACTTGGCTAGTGTTCACAGTAAGAAATAATAAAAACATAGAAAGATCTTAGATAATTTCAAAAGTTGATCAAGGAAAAATTAAGGGGGAGGGGGGAGAAGGTAAAAATAACCTACAACATATTTTCAAACCTACCAAATATAGGTAGGTACCGGATATCTATGGTAGGTACAAAAAAAAACATAAAAATCGGTCGAGCAGTTTTGGAAGAGTTCGATAACAAACACTGTGATACAAGATTTTAATATAATGTCGTATTAAATAATTGATATTGAAAAAATAAAAATACATAATATAACCTACGCTATAATATCGTGAAAAGGTATTTTTAGAGACGGTAATGGTTTACAGGAAGTAGACGTTCATTTGTATAAAGTTACAGTCGTTTTACGAAATCTATTGTGTATGTTTTCCAATCTATTTTTTATCTAATAGTTGAGCAAAAAATACAGACTTAGGTGTATATCCAATAGTTTTGTTTACAATTACCTACGCAACTCTATAAAATCGCTAGAATAAATCCAAAATTAAATAAAACATATAATTTTATCTTTCTTATTTTATTATTCTGTAACTAAATCACAAAATTAGTATAAATACATTAAAATAATAGAATTTTGATGAGAATTATGAATTAATAAAAAAAACGTCTGTCCCCTCGAGCGCCAATTGTACATAGGTCTGTACAACTTGAAGACCTTGAAAAACGCTTAATTTTCGTTTTGTACACACGTCTGTACGAAACTTATTTGGCCGAAAATTTAAGTTTCTATATTATATTATTCCACATTTATTATATTATTTGTTTTTCCTAGAAAAACCCAAAAAAATATTTTTATTATTTATTTATTTATTTTATTGGAAATTTACGTAAACACGGCAATTTTCCGGGTCATTAAACTCTGGCGCTCGAGGGTTTAAAAGAATAAGTGCACAATGGGCGGTCTTATCGCACAGGGCGATCTCTTACAGACAACCTTTGGATGGACTGAGAGAAAGGAGATAGATTAAGGGTTGTCAGTGTACAAACATCAGATATAATACTAAGTAGATACACACACGCAGTCGTGTAAAAAAATCGCATTAACGAAACTGCACCTTTAAATCCATCGGTTATTACCTCACGAATTTATTACTCACTGTTCTTACGGAAAATTAGACTGTCCTTGAACACATGTTTACGACTATCGCGAGGAAGTGTAAGCAGTGATGTCATATGGAAAATATTGAGTAATAAATAATTTCGTCTCGTCGAATTACAATGCAGTTTTGAAAAGTACAGAAGGCCTAATACGCGCTCTTCGTCATCATCATCAGCCTTTTTAATGTCCCCACTGCTGGGACTCAGGCCTCCTAGGAGAGGGAACGGGCCGTAATCCACTACGCGGGCCCAGGGCGGGTTGGTGAATGTCACGTCTTCGAAGTTTTGGTTCTAGAACATGCCGGTTTCCTCACGATGTTTTGAGAGCAGTGGTAATGAAATAAATTACACAAAGTAACGCGCCTGGCAGGGTTTGAACCCGCGACCTCTACTCGTAAATCGGAGCCATTACCACTCGACCACTACTGCTCGCATTACAATGCGTTCGTAATGCGGTCCATTTAAGGATCTGAACTGAACTGTTAAGGTCCAAGCGCCCGAGCAGTGCTATAACACAGTGACTTTCTGAAGCCTACTCCTCGGTAACGACCAGGTTAATAGGTTTGAAAAGATATAAATGTTTATTATAGACTAGCTTTTGCCCGCGACTTCGTTCGCGTGGAATAGTGACTTCCGGCGTACTAAAAGTTGTATTATATTATATTTTCATACTTTTTTACTATTTATTTACATTTTTCCGATGAATTTTCAGTACTGAATTGATGCCGACTAATAGATGGCGCTGTATGTCCGGAATAAATTTTATTTTTTATTTTATTTTTTGTAATAAAAGCTATCCCATGTCCTTTCTCAAGTTCCAAACTATGTCTGTACCAAATTTCACACAAATTGGTTCAGTAGTTTAGGCGTGAAGCAAAGACAGACAGACAGACATACAGACAGACAGAGTTACTTTCGCATTTATAATATTAGTTTGGATTTGGATTCATGAACAACAGTATCACCTAATGATTTTTTTTTTGTTTGTTTGGTATTGTTTTATTTGTTTTTTTTTTCCCTACTCCTTCGAAATGGCTTGGATCTTTAGAAACATTTTTATTTTACACATAAAAATTAGTGGTTAAATATTCTTCAAAGTGAACAACATAGCATAATTATGTAATTCAATCAATATTTCGCAAGGAAAATGAATTGAAAGGTCAGCGGGCTCTGTCCGGGCGCATGCACAGATACTCGTACTGCCGCCTGGGTACGAGAGTTGTGTCCATTTAATTCCGGCCAGACGTTCAATGGACTATAAGCTTAACGCTGCCCGCCCACGTCACACTATTTGTAGGACAGATGATCGGGCCGATTTTGTTTACTTGTAACATTGTTCTATTTTCTTACCGACATTTTGTAGGTCGTGTGTGTTGCACTTTTGCTATCAGCGTGTTCTATTTTTCTCATAAAATATTCGGTCACTGATTATCTGACGTGGTGGGAGAGAGCCCTTAAAGGGATGGTTATATCTCCATCGCTCTTTCTCGCTCGCACGCCTATTTTATTTTATTTTTTTTGTTTATTTTTTTTTATGGTGGGAAAAATCATGCATTGACATCCCCCGCCCTTGGGCGGAGCGGGAGATAGTGTCAGACTCTTACTGACTAAAAGACCCACCCCGTTCCTTCTAGCCTTCATACCGGGGCTCGAGCGCCCTTTCGGATAACCCTGGCCCCAGTAGGCTTCGACCCGGCTGAGTCCCTGCTATTGCTGACAACTCCTTGAGGCGCGCAGAAACAGTGCGCACCGTCGACGACTTGGGTTTGGTCTGGACAGTTACCGGACGGCCGGACAGTGAGCTACCCATTGCTCACTGTCCGCAAGCCTGTCGCTCGCGCGCCTGACATTGGAACACGTCATGGTAAAGCCCCAGATTATACAGGCTGTCTTTGACATCGATGCACAAACGAATACCACGGATCCAGTACATGATTCTGGACCCCCAGTGGTCGGAGCGAGGAGGAGTGGCAGACGGTCGCCGACTTCTGCGAAGCAGTAATGCTCGCTAAGCAGGAGGCCGACCGCATCAGGCAACGGCGCTCTCGCCGCCGCCGGGATTCCGATCCCGATTTCCAGCCACCGTAGGCGCGGGCTTGCGGACAGTGAGCAATGGGTAGCTCGCTGTCCGACCGTCCGGTAACCGTCCGGACCAAGCCCAAGTCGTCGACGGCGCGCGCTGTTCCCGCGCGCCTTAAGGAGTTGTCAGCAACAGCAGGGGCCCAGCCGGGTCGAAGCCTACTGGGGCCAGGGTTATTCGAAAGGGTGCTCGAGCCCCGGTACGAATGCTAGAAGGAACGGGATGGGTTTTTTAGTAAGAGTCTGACACTATCTCCCGCTCCGCCCAAGAGCGGGGGTTGTCATAAGATGATTTTTCCCATCGAAAAAAAAAACCCCCAGTGGTGGAATTTTATGTCGGTGTTTTCCTATTTTTATTTTTTAATTCAAACTAACATGTTTAGTGAAAAAAATGAATGAATGAAATTAAAAATGTCATCGGGATTGATTAGAATTAGAATTTTATCTACTTACCCCGATGATTTTTTAATTCAATTTTTTTTTAGTAAAAATGTACTTACTTAATCGGAGTTGATTAGAATAACGATTTTACACAGTTTAAATTAAAAAAGTACAGATTTTTAATTAAAAAAGCGAGTTCAATGACCTGTAGGTAGTTTGTACGCAACGCCGAGTACTACCTACGGGTCATTGAACTCACTCAGCTGACGTTTTTTTAAAGAAATTAATTTTGTACATGCGTAAATTAATACGAGTTTTGAAAAAAGGTACTTTATTTTTCAAAACTCGACGAGGTCGAAGTCGACCCTCCACGGGATTGAAACGATCAAAATTTAACGGCGATATTACTAGCTTCTGCCAGCGGCTTCGCTCGTGTAAAAGTAGATCTCTCGATACAAACTTTAGAGCCCCGTTTCATCCCACTAGGGGGTGAATTTTTTAAAATCCTGCTCGTCCGTCAAGAACTTTTTTTCTCAGGAACGCACGGGAGTCTATAGCTGAAATTAATATCAAATCATACCGGAAGACGCAGTGTAGGAAGGCCGCTTACAAGTTGGACCGATAACCTCGTAAGGGGACCTCGTGGGATGCGCAGGATCGTTCATTGTGGCGACACTTTGGGGAGGCCTATGTCCAACGGTGGACGTCTATCGGCTGAAATAATTAAATCCTCTTTCAAAAGAAAAGCTCATCAGTGCTTTCAAAAAGAAAACTTTATTCATAGAAAAAAAAAACATATTGACATCTTCAGTCAAAATCCACAAGCCGTAACGGCCTAGTGCCATCCAAAAATTTTCAAACAAAATTTACACAAAAAATACCAAATTAACGGACGAAATGTTTTATACATATTTAACGAAAATGTTTTGCATATATACAAAATTTTAGCTCCACTGAATGGTGTAATTAGGTACATAATTCAAACAGGAACATGGACAATGTAGTAAGTTATTTTAATTTTATATTATTAGGCTAGCCTTTTCCGAACTTTATTTTAGCACAGCATAGTCATCTAATGTTCCCACAGCTGGGACTCAGGCCTCCTCTCTATAATCATGGCGGTAAGTCCCCTCTTTGAGGCGTGGCTGGAAAGACCTAACGGCGTCCTTACCTTCCGCATAACGCAGGTACTCACCGGACATGGTTCGTTCGGGAGGTTCCTGTTCGCCCGGGTGTCACCATTGTGCGGAATGCCCGGAGGACAAGGTGGAGTCGAGGTGTGCCCCGCTTGGGCGGAGCATCGCCGTGCCCTCGTGGGGGCGATCGGCGGCGGAGACCTCTCGCGCCAGGCCTTGGTTGAGGCCATGGTCCGGAGCGAGGAGGAGTGGCAGGCGGTCGCCGACTTCTGCGAAGCAGTAATGCACGCGAAGGAGGAGGCCGAACGCATCAGACAACGGCGTTATCGCCGCCGCCGCCGGCGCCGGGATACTGATCCCGATTTCCGGCCACCGTAGGCGCGGGCTTGCGGACAGTAAGCAATGGGTAGCTCGCTGTCCGGCCGTCCGGTAACTGTCCGGACCAAGCCCAAGCCATCGACGGCGCGTGCTGTTCCCGCGAGCCTCAAGGAGTTGTCAGCAACAGCAGGGGCCCAGCCGGGTCGAAGCCTACTGGGGTCAGGCCGGTATGAAGGCTTGAAGGAACGGGATGGGTTTTTTAGTAAGTAAGAGTCTGACACTATCTCCCGCTCCGACCAAGAGCGGGGGTTGTCATAGGATGATTTTCCCATCGGAAAAAAGGCCTCCTCTCTAGGAGAGGGAATGGGCCATAATCCACCACGCGGGCTCAGAGCGGGTTGTTGGATGTCACATGTCTTCGAATTTTTGGTTCTAGGACATGCCGGTTTCCTCACGATGTTTTCCTTCACCGTTTTGAGAGCAGTGGTGATAAAATAAATTACACAAAGTAATACGCCTGGGTTTGAACCCGTGATCTACAACTATAAAGTCGCGTCAGTTAAATTACCACTCGGGCATCACACTGCTCTCTTTACTTTATGGCCACGGTAACTCTTACGACCAATCACGGAACCCTGGCAGGTATCCGCCCTAGGGGTCATGTCCATGAGCTAGCGGACAACGAGCAATGGACAGCTCTCCGTGCGGCTTTCCTGTAACCGCCCGATCCGAGCCCGAATCGACGGCGCGTAGTGTAGTGTTCCACACGCGCCTTATAGAAATTTCAGCAACAGCGTAAGAGCCCTGCTGGGTCGAAGCCTATTGGGGTCATGAGTTGAGTTTCGAAAGGGAAACTCGTGGTCCTGGAACGCAAGGCGATAGGTGTGGTTTACTAAAAGTTTATACGTCGTCCTACTCCACCCTAGAACGAGAGTAGACATTAGATGAGTCCCACCTAAAAAAAAATGTCCTAAAAAGTATTTTATTTAGTAATAAAATTGTTATTTCAACAGGGCTGGTGGACAGGTCCAAATTGGCCTCCGCGCAGGCACGGGTCAGGTTGGCCTCAGTACTCGCACGGGAAGACCCGCCCAGCGACCCCACAGTGCGGCACCAAGCATTTGCCCCCTCAGGGCGGTAGCAAGTGTAAACCACGGGGCTATCCGGAAGGGGGGCCGTATCTGAGGTACGATGCGCCGCACCAGGCGAATATTGGGTCGTACATAATGCGATGTCTGCAGTACGGGGCTAAGGGCACGGAGGAGCAGGTCCCCAGTGTCTGTCAAGAGAGCCGTGTGCCGACACCGAGGACGTTTTGGTACTAACTGACTTTTTAGCACAATGATATTATAAAAGCGAAAGCAGAAAAGTATTTATGTTTATTAGATTCTTTACATCCTCACATTGTTGACACTACGGTCCGGACTAAGCGTTTCGCCTCAAAAGGAAAAAATGAAACCCTTATAAGATCACTTTGTCGTCCGTTCGTCCGTCTGTCTGTCTATCTGTCAAGATCCTTTATCTCGCGAACGCGTGGAGGTATCGAGTTGAAATTAAAACCATATATTCAAGTATGTGCGCGGCGGTCCTGCGCGAACCTGTAAGAAAATCAAACTTCTGAGTTAGCGAAAAAAAAATAATACAGCTTATACAGTAAAATGGGGTGAAAAGAGACTTGGGGGTGAATAGGGACAAAACGTTATAGGGTATTTTTTCGATATTTGAATATTTTTTGCAGCATTTAACTTAAACAATTTTTTAATGAATTGTTATTCTAAATAAAAACCGGCCAAGAGCATGTCGGGCCACGCTCAGTGTAGGGTTCCGTAGTTTCCCATCCATCACAATAAGTGTACCCACTTATGAGTTTAAAAAAATGCTTGCCTATACGACTATACAACAAACTTAGTCCAGAAATTATTTTGTAGAACCTTTTTGTACAAAAACTGTTCTTTCCATCAAGTTCAAAATAATTTTCCTAGAAAGTCCTTATAAAGTTCTACTTTTCAGATTTTTTTCATATTTTCTAAACTTATGGTTCAAAAGTTAGAGGGGTGGGGGACGCATTGTTTTTTACTTTTGGAGCGACTATTTCCGAAATTATTGACATTATCAAAAAATGATTTTAGTAAACCCCTATTCATTTTTAAAAACTTTCCCGTTGACCCAGAATCTTGAAATTTGGCTTAAAACAAGGTCTCATAGCACAAGTAAAAAAAAAACTGAAATTCTTGGACGTTTGTGTAACTTTGACTCGCGTGTTGGTCAAGTGGTTAAAGGTCCTGACTGCTAAGCCGGAGGTCGTGGGTTCGAGTCCCACGCAGAACAAATGTGTGATCAACACGATAATTTGTGCCGTGTCTGGGTGTAATTTATCTATAATGTGTATTTAGAAGTAGGGTAGACCGGGGACAATTGAAACAGGTCATGATTGCAACAACTTCAATTTCTCGTAAACTATAATACCTACGCTTGTGACGCGTCCTTCGTTGCATCGTCGGCTATGTTCGGTTTTATGTTTAACATGGCTCGAGCGAGCGAGCGATACAGTCGTGCACAGGACGATTCGAAAAATTTCGTGCCTAAAAGTAAGTATTCCGGATCTTTAACTTTTGTTGTTTTCATATTTAAGTCTTGTTTTTTGGCAATTTTCCTTGTTTTGGGGTATTGTTTATCTATTTAAGATTGTGTTTATTACTGGTAATTAACGTTTAAGTCAATATTTACCAAAATATTGAGTATTGAATTAGAAGATGTGACATGGGTACATTTGAAACAACTTATCTGTGGACGTTTGAAACGTTTCAAACGTCCCCTCATATTCCACGTTTTTATCCGACTGCGCAGAAAAAGGTTGTGTTTATTAAAATATCAATCATAAAAAATATAAAAACGCACAGAATTAAAAAAAAAAACAGTATTACGATGAAAGAAAATAATAATTTAAAACCACTTTTTACTCACAATCGCTAGGTATTATAAAATTAAAATACCAAGGTTACAAGTAAAAAGTGGTTAAAATGGTTATTTATGTTGGGGTTGGGTTACCTATTAGTTAAAATTACATCTGATGGGCAATTTGATAACTCTGACGACCCTAAAATTGAACCCATGACATTAAGTTTGATCTATATTTTTTCATTATAACAATAATAACATAATATATGAGGAATTGCTATTGGGTAAATCGATTGATTGATCTTGAATGATGTTGATTGATTTCCTTTGAAATTAAATTTCACAAGAAGAGTTAAACCTATACGGGTCAATAAACGATGGTTACGATTGAAACATTTTTATGCTTGAAACATTGTCATGATTGAAACATTGTTAAGATTGAAACAGGCTGTTTTGTATGAGACTGGAATACTTTGTTTTCTCCCCCATATAAGTGCTATAATAAGCATAATAAGATATTAAGTCTTTTAATAATGTGAAAAAGTATTCAATAGCACAAATTAGAGCACTTTAATTATTTAAATAAGATATATTTTGAGTTGTTTATACTGAAAATGTTTTTGCATGTATCATTTTTGAAATATTTATGTTACGATGACACATTTATCACGATCTCAATAAACAATTTAGTGGCATGTTAACTTGTTAAGATTGATTAAAAAGCTCCAGTAGTTCATAAAATATTTCCAGTGTTTCAATTATCCCTACATACTGTTTCAACCGTCCTTAGGGTGGGGTCAATAGAACCACTGCGCCCGGTCTTCTTTAATAGGTGATTGTAGGTTAACTATTTGAAATAGAGATATAGATTATGTTTAATTTAGGAACTAGATAACGACCCTTTCAGCGGTATAAATAAGAGGGATGTAGGTACAATAGATAAGTCACTGCACACGGTTTAAGTAAAATTGTTTCAATTGTCCCCGGTCTACCCTATATAAGTATGTTTATCAGTTGTCTAGTACTCATAACGCAAGCTCTGCTTAGTTTAAGACAAGATGGCGTTGTGTGATAGTTGTCGATTATTATTATTATTATTATAACTTTAGACTGTTCCGTATACGTTTAAAAATCAATCAGAAATCAGAAACGTTAGTTTCAAATAGACCATTAACAGGCATTTTCGAATTGTAAGAATGTCGGTCAGTTAAAAATAAAAAAGTGAAGCCAAATTGCACGTTCCAAAGCGCAGATCTCTATGGAGAAGAACGTGTAAGAAACTCCATGGACACTCTTTTTTAAATTCACTCTAAATGTTCCAGGTCGTCCATCCCATTTATAAGGAGGTGGTATAACAAAGGCGTCAGAGTCTGCGGCATGCAAGGATCCCGGCACGTCTCCGCCCTGTTACTGCTACCCAGCCTCACCTTGGCTAAAACCCTGACCTCTACAGACACCCGGAGTGAGCCTGATTACCTGCCTTGGGCTGATGATCAGGCCTGGACTGATGGTTTAAGCTGGCCTGATGGCTCGATCTGGAGCGATGGCCGTACTTCTGCTGAATCCGCGCGGCCGCCCCTGATGACGAGTTCAGCTGGTCAACTGCCACTGGAACCGAATTGGATCGCTTGAAGAACGGTTTGATTTTTATCATTTATTTTAGCAAGGTTCTTCTATTTCATCAAACCAGGTTGGTCTTCGATCTCTGTGTGTATAGTTTTCTTCTATGAGGTACATAATCTTGGAGTAGGGGTGAACCAATAGTAACGATCCTGACTTATAAGTTCCTGCGATCTTATGAGGTCGCGTTTATACCCTGGCAGATACTTTGCCACGTGTTATTTCATCACCACTGCTCTCAAAATGGTGATGTCCTAAATCCAAACATTCGACTTTTGATATCCACTAACACACACTGGCCTTGCATGCACGGAGAATCTTGTTAAAACGTCTGCCCCATCATTGCTTACCATCAGGTAAGATAGTGGTCAAACTCGAGCCTATCTATACATCTATACATCTTTTAAACATATAAATCAAATTGGAGTGTCTGTTTGTAATATTGAAATAACCGCTTTTTACTACATGGAAGAATTTAAATACGGTACAGTCAAGCTGGGTAACTTTGAACACTTTTTTTAGATTTTTTTGGATACTGAAAAAAAAATGTACTGTTGGACTACGTTAAACAGGCTATTAAGTGTTCTTTTATACTTAAATTCATAACTATATAACCAATATGATGGTTTAATAAAGAAATGTTTGAGAAAATAACGTTATAATAGCCATTCAAAGTTACAACTAATTTTGGCTAACTTTGAATTCGGTTTTCTGGGATAACGAAAATCCTCTAGAATTCTATATTTATTTGATTTGGGTAAGATTAAATGACTCCAGACAATAAAAAATGCATAGGCCTATCAAAATAAAGGAACTTGTCATAGGCAACAACTTACCAGTCACTTGGGATACCATCCTCTAACCTTTAGTTCCTAATAGGTAGATTTTTTTTTCAAGAAAACACAGCACATATTAAAATATTGAATGTGTTTATTAAAAAACAAACGTTAATATAAAATTATTCACTTAATTACCTATTAAATGAGATCAATTAAAACTGTTGAGATAAAAAAAAAATACTATTGAGCGACATATGGAAAAATCATTCACCCCATTCCATGAACAGAATATCGTCATCGATGAAAATTTTCCGTCCTTTCTGGTTAATTGATGTTCTTTTAGTATTGAAATTATGTTTTCTTTCCTTATAACACCTTTTCTGGTTTTGAAAACTACGTCCAACCCCTTAAATACTCTTTTTGGTGACATTGTCAAAACTTACTCCTGTAATGGTTCCAGGGAATCATCTTCCTTCGTCTTTGAATACACATAACTGGGATTCTGAAAACTGATCTGGCTGTGCTTTTTCATTATTTTTTGTGGCCTCTCAGAACAAAGAAAATAAAACTTCTTCGTTCAAAGTTACCCCAAATAAAAATAAATTTAGAGTGTTCTGTTAAATTCTCCTTTTTAATCAAGAAAACACAATGAAATCAAGAAATTGTTTAAAAAAAGGTCAGCTGAATAAATGTTTCATCGTTATAAACCAAAAATAAGGTCTTTTACTTACCTTTTCTATATTTAATTTCGATCTCTATCACACACAATTTTTTCTTGTTGATAACCGCAAACAAAAAAGGCGCTATATTCTTTGAAAATTGGTTTACAGTTGTCAATTTTATGACACATTTGACATCTCGAACATTTAAACTTTCCGTTTCACTTAACTATCCAAGTAATTATTGTAAATGCGTTGAGAGAAAAAAAAAAGAACCTTCAAACAAGTTTTATTCAAAGTTATACGGCAATTCAAAATTACCCAACTTATACGTACATACACCAAAAAAAAATTTTTTTTACAATTTTTGTCTGTCGGTCTGTCTGTCTGTTAATTCCGGCTAATCTCTGAAATGGCTGGACCGATTTTGACGGGACTTTTTTTAGTAGGTAGCTATTGTAATAAGGAGTAACATAGGCTACTTTTATTTTAGAAAAAATAAATTCAAAATCCTGTAGTCCACGCGAACGAAGTCGCGGGCGCAGCTAGTCCATAATATTTTTTTTTTACTATTTTCATGCATATTCTCTAATCAAGATTTGTGGTCGACCCAGGGTTATACAATGCACTGGTGCTGCATGCTGGGCGCGTGTCTACAGTGCCTGTGTCCTTGCGTCGACTTAGACGAAGTTAACTACGAAGCCTAAACGCCAGCGAGAAGTGGATATAATGCAATGTAGCAAAGTAAGTCAACCTGCCTACTTCAAACGGCGCGTAAACATGCGAGTTCATTCTTAGTTATTTTGCTTAACCGCCGCCGATCTTCCGTGACGGGATTTCCGTCAAGTGTGGCAAAGGTCAAAGGTCCTAGTGTTGAAGTTGAAAGGTTTTTGAAAAAAACACAAATGAACACGCGGTTCCGCGCCGCACGGAACAAGGTCGAGGATCGGGCGGAGAGCATGCAGCGGAGGGTAGCTCAACTCCACTTCAATGGATACACTTAACACTTTTCACCACCGGACCTTCACTGGTCCACTCCACCCAGCTTCGCTTCGGTGGAAACGCAAACATATTCCGTCCCATGGGGCCCTGTAGGGCCAGGTTCGCTTCTGAAAGGAAAGGAATGGATCTGCCAAATACCAGCTTGATGCGCTGGAGTCGATTGAGGGGCGAGCCAAGAGAATCATCGGCAATGATACACTTGTAGAGTCGAAGCTCCAAAGCCTTGAGCATCGCCGCCGAGTTGCTAGTCTGTCGGTTTTCTATCGTTTACATTTCGGGGAGTGTGCATTGGAATTGCACAATCTAATTCCGCCAAGTCCGTTCCATCATCGGACCACACGCCGTACAGCGTTGCGCCACCGGTACATGGTAGACATCCCACCCATACGCACAAAGCGTTTTGGGAACACATTTATTATGCGTACAGCCAAGAAGTGGAATTCCCTGCCGGAATCTGTGTTTCCTGATAGCCATAACTTAGGAGTCTTTAAGTCGAGAGTGAATAGGTTACTTCTAGGCAAACGTTCTCCTGTTCTCCATCTTCGACCACATCATCGCTTACCATCAGGTGAGATTGTGGTCAAACGCAAGCCTATCAATAATTAAAAAAAAAACCCGAGGACCTGATACGCAGGGCAAAGAAGGAATAATACCACCTACTCCTTTAGCATTATAGGAGTACGTTTAAGACAGTAATAGTCTGACACGCTCACGCTTCACCGTTTAGCCATTGGATGATTTCCCACTAATAAATCAAAAAAACCCATACTCCAACCCTACGGTTTTTTTTTTACGATGGGGAAAATCATCCAATGACAACCCCCGCTCTTGGGCGGAGCGGGAGATAGTGTCAGACTCATACTGACTGAACGACCCACCCTGTTCCGTCTAGCCTTCATACCGGGGCTTGAGTTCCCACCCTGGCCCCAGTAGGCTTCGACCCGGCTAGGTCCCTACTGTTGCTGACAACTCCTTGAGGCGCGCGGGAACAGTGCGCGCCGTTGACGACTTGGGCTTGGTCCGGACAGTTAGGTACCGGACTGCTCATTGTTCGTAAACCCGCGCCTATGGTGGTAAGAAATCGGGATCACGATCCCGGCGGCGGCGGCGAGAACGCCGTTGCCTTATGCGGTCGGCCTCCTCCTAGGGTAGGGTTGCCATTCGTCCCGATACGTCGGGATATGTCACCGTTATTAACAGTGGTGTCGCGACAAGCTATAAAATGTCCCGATAAACAGTCGACCGCAGAGCTACAAGTTTTTAAAAATTGTCGACGTAGATGAACGGAATCGCTTGGAAGTCGACACCGTGGAAGCTATTTTTGAAAGTAAAATTAATTTTCACATGAATTGTTAAGAATTTTATAAATTAATTAAAGGTAACTGACAATTACCGCCAAATAAAATCATCCGATTAATATTATAAGGAACGATGACAATTGATTGTTTTTTTATTTTGATGATTTTGTTTTAAGTTTCTTTTTTATAATTTGCGATGCGTTAGCTTTGCCATTGCCCTTGTTTACCGACGAACACAGTACATACTGAAAAAGAAGACACCAAATTGTAATTGTCCCGATGAGGCCTTGAGGATTTATGGCAACCCTACTCTAGCGGCATAAGACGCGTAGCAGGGGCGCGGGCGGTGCGACGCCGGAGCGGTGTCGCTGCGTCGTTTTACATAGAAATCTCTGTGGCATAACACGATGCGCTGCGGCGCCGCACCGGACTGGCAACTACTGAGACGTAATGCCCGGTTTATATTATTCCAGTCCAGTGATCTAGCGAGATTCCAGTCCAGTGCTGGACTGGATCTGTAACGTCTACATTATTCCAGTTATTTAGAAGCCGTTGAAGTGTGAACACTATAGTGACAATGATTTCAAGAAGAGATCAGTTTCGAAAATGTGTACTTCGTCAGCACTGGAATGGCACTGGATTGGCCGTCTACATTATTCCAGTTGCACTGGATTCAAAAGTAGACCGCGAATCCAGTTACTGGACTGGAATGCTTACTGGATTCAGTTCATTCCAGTGCCGGTTTACATTTTTCCAGTAAGCAATCCAGTACTGGACTAGATCGCTGGACTGGAATAATGTAAACCGGGCATAAAACGTGTGCCCCTATGGTTAGTCAGTAAAAGTCTGACACTCTCTCTAGCACTAAAAACTAAATCTGTACTGGCCACAAATAAAAAAATTTGGGCCATCCGGTCGAGCAACGATATGAAACCACGGCCTCTTTACGTCACGCTTTAAAGACGTCAAAAAACTTCTAAAAACTCAATTTTCAAAATTATTACGTTCTACTGTCATACAGACATACAATTTGTCAAATTCTGGTGAAAATGCCGTAATTCAATCATGTTTCCGTTTAAAATAATTTATCTAAATTCCTAGTCAAAAACTAAATGTGAAAACAGATAAAAATGGATCAACATTCTGTAAAAAACAAGCACAACAGATCACGCCTTTCTGCCCGAATTTTATAAAAATCTATCTACATGGGAAATTCGGTTAGTGTTGATTATCGTTCACCTATTTTACAGTACAATTCACGAATGATGGCGGGCGTGAAGTTAGCCTTTGCGAACTTTCGCGCATACCACACTCTTCTCGCACACGCACGACGTCATTTGGTTCCTAAAACACGTTACTGCGCAACCTTCTGCGCAAACTTCACGGCCGCCATCATTCGTGAATTGTACTATAGTTAAAGCAGTTTTTTGAGTGTATTCGTTGACCTATTCGCTAAGGTCGTGTGTTAGTGATTGGGTACTCCATCACGTTTAGCTCTTCAATAGGTGACAGAAGAGCTGCCGAGATGGAGTACTTGGTCACAAAATATATAGTTACAGAAGTCAATCTACATACAAAGCGCGCTCGAGCAACGCACACATAGACACCGCTCACGGACACGATGTCTCGGTCGCGTCTTGGTTCACTTGTCGAACAGTTCCGGCTCAAACGCTCGTTAGTGTGCGTCCACCGAGCGTAGGTATAAAAAGTGAAGTACATACATGAGATTGTCTTATGTACCTATCAAGTTTGTGATGTGCGACCCTGATTGAATAAAGGCGTGATTGATTGTAAGACGTAGGCAATTAAAAGATTAAAAAGTGCTATAGATGGGACCCAGTAAGGTCAACGGCTGGTAGTGTTCTGAGATCGTAATAGTGTTGCCGTGGTCCTGGAATGCATTGCGCTACTGAAGGTATACAGGAGACGCGGAGCTGGGTGAAGTGGAGAAGAGAGAACCGTGAATACGATAATCATATCTAGTGCTCGAAATCTTCATTCTATAACAAATAAATAGGCTGAATATAAACAAAACTTCAAAGAGTATTTTCACGATATTTGAATATTTTTTACAGCATTTGACTATAGGTATCAATTTATTAATGAATTGATATTTTAAAAAGTCGATTCTTTGATAGAAGCCGATAATTAGGTATTAAAGTGAAAAACAAAACCAAAGTTTTGTTTCTATTCACCCCATTTTTAAGCCCCGACGAAAAAGAGAGGTGTTATAAGTTTGAGGTGTCTGTGTGTCTGTCTTGACATTTGGCATCGTAGCGCCTCAGCGAATAGACCGATTTTGATGCGTTTTTTTTTTATTTGAAAGCTGACGTTATCGAGATGGTTCTTAGATACAATTTATGAAGATCTGTTCAGGTGTTCGAGGTCAGCAGCTCGTTTGCTGGCTGTGGTAGGGATCTTAAACACTTAATGGATATATATACTTTACTAATCAACACATATATGTAACCTAATGTTTGAAATAATAATGTACCTACATGCCGGTGCTATCAAGCTGGTCTGGTGATGGAGGTTGGAGGTAAGAGACGTAACCTTGGATTGCCTATTAATAAATCGGTCGAGTTTGGGCTCATTAGATTCTTCTTAACCAGTTCTAAATATTTTTCATGATGACGTGGACCTGATGCTAGAACTGGCAGGTGGCTGATGGAACCCTGGAGTAGGCAGAGAAGACTGTTTTTCTTAGCCGCGCCGCAGGAAAGACACGTACGAGGTTTATTAGACCCCGTACAGCACTAAACATATTAAGCAGGCTTTATATTTATTTGCAGCCAAGGCTGCATTCGCTAAGGTCTCTCGGCGGTCAAGAGAGAAGTCCGTTAGCCGAAGATCACCAGCGGGGCCTAACCATCGAGAGTCCACCTCGTCAGCACAGCCACCCAAACGTAGCAGACGCGAATGGACACGATCCTGAGGGCCATAGCCTTCGGCAGGTAGGCAAGCTTACAACAACTTTAGCGCCTCTACGAACGAGAGTGTAGGTCTGGAGTGCAATTAACACTTTTAGACTGAGCGCAGATTTAAGTCGGCCGGCGCGTTCGCCAGGTCTGAACACATCATAATAACTACAAGAACTGCACAGCGACGTCAAACGATTGTCGACTTCCTTTTTGTATGTATGCGGGCGCGCACATTAACAACAAAACAGTCTCGCGACGTAACTTCTCTGTAATTTAACAGTCTCGTCCGACGTTCGAGAGGAAACACATCGCATCATTTTTCCAGACGAAGAACTCGTAGAAAAATTAATACCACAGTACCGATGAATTCCATTTTGATACTAAAATGAAATTGACGCAAACGGTGTGCGCCGCGTCGTCTTAGTAGACAAAACTGTTTCATTGTAGGCTTGGAGTAGACGTGCCTATGTGAGGAAAGTTTGTCTTAAAACTGTCGTGACTCAAGTCTACGGAACAATAACCAAAGACGCGCGCGACTAGTGAAGAATACCCAAACACCACTGGTTCATTATTTAGGCATCTAAAACGTATACTCTTGTGAAGTCAAAATTCCAAAGTCTTCAGCATCGACGCCGAGTGTTTTCTATCGTTTACACTTCGGGGAGTGTGCACTAGAGTTACACAATTTAATTCCGCCAAGTCCGTTCCATCACCGGACCACAAGACGTACGGCGTTGCGCCACCGGTACATGGTAGACATCCTACCTATACGTACAAAGCGTTTCGGGAGTACATTCATTATGCGAACAGCTAAGAAATGGAATTCCCTGCCGGAGTCTGTTTCCTGATAGCTATAACCTAGGGGTCTTTAAGTCAAGAGTGAATAGATTGCTTCTAGGCAAGCGTGCTCTATCGTCGGCCACATCATCGCTAACCATCAGGTGAGATTGTAGTTAAACGCGAGCCTATCGATTATAAAAAATAAAAATAAATGACTGGATAATACTAATAAGTATTACCTAGTAAACTGATTGAAAATACTGGTATCGAGCTGCATCGTATTAGCCTGAAAGCCAACATCAACATGTTGGGAAAAGGCATCGTTCAAGGTCTACTGTCCACGGCCGCGTAGCTTCATAGACGCGTGTTCGTTATTATACGTTTTTTGGTGTACGCCCGCGTGAAGCTTGCAAACTTGCAGTTTTTCGTCCGTGAACAGTAGGCCTAATTTTAATTAAACATCTATCTGTTAACTTGTTACATGCGGAACGAGGTCTAATACGCCTTGTATATGGCTTCTTTACATACACCGCTAAATTTGTATTGTTTTAATCCCGACGACGAAAACGTCAGCTGATCGCGTCCAATATCCTGTTGGTAGTAGTCGGCGTTGCGTACAAACTACCTGCAGATCATTGGACTCGCTCAGCTGACGTTTAACCTCTCGTATGCCGTAATTAGAGATACAATTAAAAAGTCATTGTGTCTCGCGTTCCGGCATACAACGGGTTAATTAAAGAAATTAATTTCGTACATGCGTATATTAATACGAGTTTTGAAAAAAGGTACTTTATTTTTTAATTTTATCTTTAGAATTCGATAGTGTTTCATGTACCGGATCGACCCTCCACGGGATTAATACGATTAAAATTTAAGGATGTATAAAAATAGTCTTTTCACGATATTATTAAATTATTACTAGCTTTTGCCCGTGGCTTCGCCCGCGTGGCATTAGGTATAAAAGAAGAATCGGGATAAAAGGTAGCCTATGTTCTTTTCCATGTCTAAGGCACTACAAGTCAAGCTCGGCAAGGACTTATGACAGCCCCATATCATGTTCTGACAATTACTGTCTATTCTAGGTTGCCTGGAAGAGATCGCGGAATGCGATAAGGCCGCCCATTGTACGTGTTTAGATATAAATTTTTCTTTGTTTTATGTTTGTATGTACAATAAAGCATATAATAAATAAAGGCCATATGCATTCCAAATTTCATCCAAATCCGTTCAGCCGTTTTTGCGTGATAAAGTAACAAACATCCAACATATTAGTTAGGATAACTGATCTATAAAAGATGGCCCTATTAGAACAGAATGCAGCGGTGTATCGATTTTAATACGGGGTTATTTTGACCTCGTACCTTAAGCTTAGTTTCTTAAATATTACGGGGTCTAATAAGCCCCTTGTCGCATAATGGTAGTTTTCAAACGAGGTCCTAAACGCCCCGTACCATCAGCAATGATAAAAATTAGTGCTGCTGTGAACTGTTAATTTTGTGTTGTCTACAGAATGAAGGATCTGCTCCAGAAAGAACGAAAGTTCGAAGGAGCATCTTCAGGAAAGGCGACAAGCTCAGGAAAAGACACGGTTGCACCCAGAAGCAGCTGAATGGCGTTCAGATAGTGGCCCTTACTGCACAAACTACGGTCAGAACCAGAGATCCAACCAGCACCCCGCAAGATGGCAGCCCAACTGCTCAGGGAGCAGCTCGTGTTCAAGAAGAAGTTCCTCCCGGGGCAGAACTCCCTAAGAGAAGAATAAACCCGCAGGGGGAGGGTCCTAAGATCCGGAACCACCCTCAAGGCTGGAACTTTCCTCAGAACAACCGCAGCCGTCGACGAGATGACTTCCCTCAGGTACGGACACGTTATATACACCACTATTTTTAATTAGTACAAATAATTGAAGGGCTTATTAGAAAAGCCCTTGTTATTTTATAAGTAAAATCTCAATAAATAATATTCATAAACAGCAAAGTTATTAGCGTTGGTTTATGTCCTAAAATGTCACTCAATTTATGGAAATATTGTGCAGGCTATAGATTAGTGAATGAATAAGTGACAATTATTAAGGAAAAACCCTGCCCGCAGTATTTTCTACCAGCAATTGTTATGTTTGATTGATTCTATGATGAATTTACCTTTTCGTGGTCAATTTTAGGATTTCGGTTTTTTCTACTTTTGACTACAAAAATATGACCAGTGACGGATACAGATAAACTACAATTAAAAACCGGCCAAGAGCATGTCGGGCCACGCTCAGTGTAGGGTTCCGTAGTTTCCCGTCTGTCACAATAAGTGTACCCACTTATGAGGTTAGAAAAATGCCTGTGTAGTATAAACGTATATGCACGATTATACTACAAACAGTCCAGAAATTATTTTGTAAAACACTTTTGTCTTTTTTGTACAAAAACGGTTCTTTCCATCAAGTTCAAAATAATTTTCCTAGAAAGTCCTTATAAAGTTCTACTTTTCAGATTTTATTCATATTTTCTAAACTTATGGTTCAAAAGTTAGAGGGGGACACACATATTGTTTTTAACTTTTGGAGCGATTATTTCCGAAATTATTGACATTATCAAAAAATGATCGTAGTAAACCCCTATTCATTTTTAAATACCTATCCAACAATATATCACACGTTAGGGTTGAAATTAAAAAAAAAATCACTTCCCACTTTACATATAGGGGGGCTACCCTAATAAAACATTTTTTTCCAATTTTTATTTTACCACTTTGCCGGCGTGATTGATATACATATTGGTACCAAATTTCAGCTTTCTAGTGCTAACGGTCTCAGAGATTAAGCGAGGACGGACAGACAGACATGGCGAAACTATAAGGGTTCCTAGTTGACTACGGAACCCTAAAAAGTAGGGGTGTATACTATAAACCTTTTTTTATTGATGGTGGGGACTGACCAAATAACTTCTACCATTCTAAATGGAGCGAGTGGTAGCGTCAGACTCTTACTGACTAGGTATACATATCAAGGTGTTCCTTCTCTCTCTTTGGAAAAGACAGTGCTCTCGGCCGATTACTCGGTACGTATAAACAAAGCACCGAGTGCTCGGCCGAGCGCTTGTCTCTACAGCTTGCTTACATCACTGTCTCGGCCGAGCAAAATTTTACTGTCTCGCCATTTTACTCGGTACGTGTGATCAAAGCATTAGAGTTGACGCTGCTAAAAGCCGGCGCCCGCGCGGTCCCTTATAAAAATGCTCCGTGGCGGTCACCCGTACGCGGGTACCCGCACGAGGGGAGCCGCACCCCGCACCTGTTTTGTTACGTAACAATACACCATCGACACGACTAGAGTCTGCCTAATAAGTCAAAAAACTTGGGTAATTATTAGGGAAACATTAAATCTGATGCAGTCAACACTGGTTCAATAATCTAGGTGGATTAAGAAATCTTGATCATGGTTTAATAACAGAAATTTTTTATAAATAGTATCGAAAGTATTTTTAGTTAGTTTAGTTAGTATGTAAGCTATGAACTTTGTGTACACCAAGTGTATTATAATAACTAATACGCGTGTATGAAGCTACGCGTCCGTGGACAGTAGACCTAAAGCGGTGTCGTCCTACGTAAGCAATTGCAAAGCTATGCGACGTGATAGAACAAACAATTGATGCTATTGCGGTGGCCTACGTGACCAACTGGCACGTGGGTGCGGTGCGGTGGTGAGCGAAGCGAAGCGGCCGTAACGTCTTGGTTTTTTATATTATAAATGGCAGCAAAAGCGATGATTTCGCATGCTCGTATCACAAAGTTTTAATTACCATGACGTTCAAAGTAAGTTGGTTTTATTCTTGTTCCAGTGTGGGTAAGAGACAGAGCTATACAGGTTGTCTAGCGCCATCTCTTACCCACACTGGAATAAGAATGAAATAATCTCACTTTGAACGTCATGGTAACCCAGAATATGCTATTTCAACGCAAATCACTTTTTTTGATACTGTTAAGTCTGAGTCTTCTGTCTTTTCAGGCCTAAAGCTTTTTTAGATACTTCTTACAAACTGTTTAAATAAATAAGTCAATAAGTTATACTTACCTTAGTCACTAAAACAACATTAATTAGGTACAGTTTTTTTTTTCTTTTTTTTTAACTTTATGCAATAGGGCGCACGAAATAGAAAAAAATGTCTAGTTTACAAATATTTAAACAAAATGCCGCATACCATATATATATATGATATTTAATAAATAAATTCTATTAATATAGTATTTTATAATTTCCTCGTGTGTTGAAAAACGTCGTTACACACTTGCTCCAGAATGTACTATTCTTCTCCACCAGGGGTGTCCGCGGTACGAAGAAGAAATGCCGCCACCGTATGACGAGAGTCAGAACCAGTATGAAGAAGAAGAAGAAGAGACTGAAAGAAATTACAGTACTCACTGATCTTGAATTCAGAATTCGAGATAACTCTGTCATCACACAAAGTTAAAATTTAAATTCCTGTGCTAATACTCCCTCTCGCTGCTCTCGAGGCGGGAGAAAATAAATTGATGATTCAAACTTTTATACAGGGTTATTTGTAAAACACTAATAACCTTGCATGACTGTATTACTAAAATCATAAACAACAACTTTTGTTCTATGACTTTTTACAAAACATAACACATTTAACGAAAACAAACCTTCAAGATTTCGTTGTGCTATCTAACACATTTCAACTCTGTATTTTGCTATCTATGTCTGTATGCGCGAGCGTATCAAGAACTCCCGCCCCCCGATCCCCGCTCCTCTCGCTATTGTACCTATCGCTGGCTTAGCATAGACTTTGTAATATTTAGAACGTTCAATTTAAGAAAAAAAAAATTTGTATGAAAGTGATAGTAGAGGATACGGTTAAGAACGACCTTCACCGGTTTGTTTAATGGATGAAACGTATTTTATGATAAATTTAGTATATTAAAGAATATAACGCGGGTGGGTCGCCAGAGAAATTCCTGGCCAAACATTTTTTTTTTTTTTGAAGGTGTACCGGTGTGTTCAACGAATAAATTTAATACTAACCGAAAAAGTGAAGCCTTTAGAACATAAAAATGTTGGGTTGACTATTTGTTTCCTGGCATAACTATGGGTTGCCAGGTATAAACAGATATGTATAAACAGGTGTGTTTATTTTGCTATACAACAAATTCTATATCAAAATAAACGCTTTTTCATTACGAATACGATGTTATAATGTTGTCTGCAAAAAAATCTGGTATGAATAATGGTTGTGCATTTTTCTAATAAAAAAGTAAATTTTTAATTAATAATAGTCTGGCCAGGAATTTCTTAGGCAACCCACCCGCGTTATATTATTTAATACACTAAATTTATCATAAAATAAGTTTCATCCATTCATCCGTTCTTAATCGGATCTTAGACTATGATGAACTAAAATACGATACATTTTTAGAAATCATAAAATAAAACTTGTTGTTAATGATGTCAACGTAGTCCTGAGAAGTTGCCAGTGTTTTACGAATAAGCCTGTATAAATGTTCACTAACTCAATTTATTTTGTTGTATTTACAACTAAAGTGAAAATTGGAGTTGATTTAGTGGCGATGGATTTAAATTATCTCGAATTATGAATTCAAGTAGATATATATTTATTACTTTTTTTTTTTAATTTACTTAATTGATTTCCTAGTTCGAACCTAGCCAGGCGCATACTTTGTGTAATTAATTTCATCACCACTGCTCTCAAAACGGTGAAGGAAAACATCGTGAAGAAACCGGCATGTCCTAGAACCAAAAATTCGAAGACATGTGACATTCACCAACCCGCACTGGGCCCGCGTGGTGGATTACGGCCCATTCCCTCTCCTAGAGAGTGGGAACAGTAAAAAGGCTGATGATGGTGATGATAAGTCCCTGGGTAAAAGCCTCCCTTCCCTCTCCTTCCAAACATTTTTCTTCACTGATTCTGGCTAATATGTTCTGATCGTCCCGTTATCTTTGACGGTCCGCGACTAACTCATCAATGTACCTTTGTTCGAACCAGCTTGCAGCACGGAGCCTTTAGTTACATACATTTGATAAAAATAAAAAATCGATCCAGCCTATCCTTTGCTGTCCACCTCCAAGCGATCCCTTATGCCGAGAACATACCCTCACATAGGATCAAATGTTGATCCAGCCAGCCCCTTGCTGCCCTCCACTAGCCATACCCTGAGCCGAGTTCATACCCCAACAGGGGATCAAATGTCGATCCACCCCACCCCTTGCTGGCGACTCTCTAAGCCGAGGTCTGCATCCCACAAGGTACCCTTAGCGTGTAGTCGTTTAATTTTTTATAGCCTTGAGTAAAGACAATTTTTTATAAGGTCACCACTCACATATCAGGTTAAGCAGTCGACAACATGCAAGCTGAGACCGGAACAAGGTGGATTGTTGATCTGGTGAAGGTTATAGGAATTCTATACGAGACGCACAGGACCGGTGGTTATGGCAACGCTTGGGGAGGTCTATGATGAATGTTGGTGATGAGTCGACAACCCTATAAGTTGAGCTGCTAGATGCCACTCACAAAAGCATTGGTGTGGTCCCCAGATCGCAGAATGCAACTGGAGCGGGAGCGGAGGTCTATCGAGCAATGTGACAGGTGGTCGCTGGCTGCGTTCATGACGCTGATGGCTTGCACGGTCGGCAAGACGATGCTGGTCGCGCTCGGCGTCACTTAACAGCCTGTAGTAGGGAGCCAGGAGGTGAGGACCTCAAGAATACTTTGTAGGATGAATGAAAGCTTTTTAACCAGGATGACCAGGCGTTCAGGCGATCAGGAGCCTTACCATGGCGAGTCAAACGTGCGAGCGGGAAATAGCGTTGGAGCTGAACACCCTACATAGCTCCAGACCTTTGACAGTTCAGTTTTGGTCGTCAAAGTTCGCCTTAAGAGCTCGTGGTAAGGCCTTAATGTTTAAAAATACTGGTCTTTAAAAGAACTTGGTCGCGTGTTACTGTCTTTTATTTCGGTGGGTAATCATTCAACGACTTTTCTCGCTCTAGGATAGATGCGTGTCAAACTTTTACTGACTAAGCGCCTTTTTCCTGTTACGCGTTTTTTAGCCCGCATGTGGACGAGAACCGCGTGTGGACTGCCCGCATTCTATCATTTGCATGTATCAATTTTTCCTATCATGCGGCTAGAACGCGCGCGGAACGCGGATTGGCTGCAGCCCGCGTGCGCGCTATACGGATGTGTGCGGTGATCTTCTGCCTTCAGTGTTGTTTTTACTGTGAAGCGGGTTGCACGCATGCTTTTTTTTTATTCTTTTTTTTTATGGTAGGAAAAATCATGCATTGACACCCCCCCCGCCCTTGGGCGGAGCGGGAGATAGTGTCAGACTCTTACTGACTAAAAGACCCACCCCGTACCTTCTAGCCTTCATACCGGGGCTCGAGCGCCCTTTCGGATAACCCTGGCCCCAGTAGGCTTCGACCCGGCTGGGTCCCTGCTGTTGCTGACAACTCCTTGAGGCGCGCGGGAACAGTGCGCGCCGATTGCACGAATGTTCATAGTCCGCATATATCGCAAACAAGTTTACCCACTAGCGACACGCACAACATTACAGCAGCAAACGAAATCTTGGTCCTGCGGGTGGCCCGGAGCGTGCTATCACCTGCATGCGGACGAAAACCGCGTGGGGGCTAAAAAACGCGTGACAGGAAAAAGGCCCTAAAACCACTTATGCTTCAGTTGCCTTTTGCGTTATAAGACCAAGGGTTTCCTTTTAAAAAAATCCCGCTGGCCCAAGCGGGTATCGACCCGGCTAAGCCCCTACGGTTTTGCTGGCATCTCTTTGAAGAGCGCATGGATTACTATGCCGTCGACGATTCGGTGTCGGTCCTTACCGGACGGCGGACAGCAAGCTGCCTATTGCTTGTTGTCCGCAAGCCCGCGCCTTCAGAGATGCCGTAAACTAAAATTTGCACTAAAACTCTGGTGGATTATTTTCACAGGAAAACATTTTTTTATACAAATTGAAATAACTGGACCTTGATTGTAACGCAATCATAGAATAGCATAATCAGCCTAATGTTCCCACTGCTGGGACTCAGGCCTCCTCTCTAGGAGAGGGGATGGGCAGTAATCCACCACGCGGGCCCAGCACGGGTTGATGAATGTCACATATCTTCGAATTTTTGGTTCTACGACATGTTGTTTTACTCACGATGTTTTCCTTAACCGTTTTGAGAGAAGTGATGATGGAATAAATTACACAAAGTAATAAAAAAAATAAAAAAAGCATTTAATTCAGGCAACCAAAGGCACCCATAAAGCAAATACACAGAAATACAACACACTCATTCTCACTATCGGATATGTCCGGACATTACTGAAGCAACATGTCTGCTACAGCAATGTCCGGTATAAGGACATAACCTGCCGGCAATCATCGCCAGAACTGTATTGGAGCTGCCCCGCACCCGTTACTCGTGCTCGTTCCGTGCTCGCCCGTTACTCGTTCGTAATGCACTTCCGTTACTCGTGTCACGAGTTTGGGACCGTTGCCATTGGACCACCATCGGTGCTTTTAACGAACTCATCATCATCATCATTTCAGCCGATAGACATCCATTGTTTTGGACATATTCCTCTCCCAAGTGTTGCTAAAATGAATAAATGATATTTATTTGCAAAATAAGTTTTAAAAAATGGTTTGTGAGTGGTTCTGTGCGTCTCACAACCCTTACCAGGTCATCAGTTCACCATGTAGGAGGCCTTCCAACGCTACGTCTTCCGATACGCGGTCGCCACTCCAGAACCTTTCGGCCGCAACGGCCATCTGTTCTGCGAGCAATGTGCCATGCCCACTGCCACTTAAGTTTGGCCCAGAAAGAGTCACTCCAACCCTGGAGCGCAACTCAAGGAGCTGTCAACAAACCGTAGGAGCCCAGCAGGGTCGTAGCCTTCTGAGGTCATGGGTTGTGTGAAAGAAGGAACAGGGTTGGGTTTTAGTCAGCAAAAGTCCGACATTCCTTCAAGCATAGTCGCTCTTTATAGAGTGAGAGAAGTTTTTCATGATACCCCACCAAAAGAATGTGGATCAGCTATAAATACTTCCTCAAAATACACCCTCAAAAGTAAATAACCTAGTGTTATGTTTTTCCAGGCTGGGCAACAATGGCAGCTAAGGGCAACAGGGTGGCCTGTGATAGGGAACCCTTCAGATTAATACGATTTCTTTCGTTTGATATAAAGGAAGGCAATACCTACCCTCGGCAAAGTAAGTAGATACTTACTTATTTTAAACTAGCTTTTGCCCGCGCGGCTTCGCTCCCGCTCTTCCCTACTTCAGCCTACTATACCCTACTCTACCCTACCCTACTCTACTCTACCCTACTCTACCCCCCTCTACCTTACTCTACCCTACACTACCCTACACTACCCTACTCTACCCTACACTACCCTAATTTTCATTTTTTTAGCGAAATCGGTCCAGGCGTTGTTGAGTTATGCGCTTACCAACACATTTTGCGATTCATTTTTATAATTTTAAACTAGCTTCTCCTTTAGAAACATTTTTACACATAAAAATTGGTTGTTAAATATTCTTCAAAGTGAACATTGCATATGTAAATCAATCAATATCTCGCAGAGAAAATGGATTTAAAGCGCTTTCTAGAACCTAGATAAATATTGTCTTTAACCGAATATCATCATAATATGTTGGAAATATGGTCCAACTGCAAATGAGCGTGGTATTACGTTTGTATGGAAATTCATTCGTCGCCGGCCCCTTGTGCATCCTAAGACGTTTTTCAATGCACTCGTCAAGATATACCTAGTACATTTTGATATATGTAGCGAAACGAGAGAGGGGTAGGCCCTTGCATCAATTTAAAATACAAAAACTTTATTTCGACACTTATGGCGTAGGTTTTACATGTAAAAATAAAGTTAAAAAGACACATAGTGCTCGTACCGTGATCATTATCATATCAGCCGAAAGACGTCCACTGTTGGACAAAGTACCATATGATACATTTAGATGCAAGTGTGTAAAGTTTGTCGTTGTAGTCGAGTCCAAATTCAGTCTGAGTTACTGTGGGATTGACATATGTGCATCAAACGACGTTTTTCAACACGCGAGGAACATATTAATTTCATAAACGATAATCTTTTATTACCAGTCTTTAGTCGTGAAATCCAGGCCTTAGTTAAGTTCTTTGTATTTTTGTCACCATTTTTGATTTCTTACTAAAAAAATCGGCATTTTCCTGCATTTTACAGAACAAACCACCCCAAAAAAGGCAGCAAAAATATACATACTGAAAACCAATATTTTTTCTTAGTTCCTTTTTTTTGCACGTTTTATTGACCTGGAAAATTTTTATAATAAATAAGACCAAAACTTCACGAAGGTCCATAAAGGATTTTCATAAATATTTGTTATCTGTGGCACGCATATTGAGTGCCATGTTTATAGTGCGTTTTACTTAAGAAGTTCCTTCGCCGTAATGTTGGCTCCCCTGTCTGCCTTTAGAAAAAAGAAAGGAAAAAAGAAAAGAGTTGCCTACTCTACCAAAATTGTTGCGCGAAATGCGAAACGAAATCGATTTTAACGGTAGTCGTACTTTATGGAGAATTACCGAGTATGAGGGAAATGGGATTTTATTGAAAAATCAGGTCTAAAAGGAGGTACAATATTATGGCGTGGCGTTTTCGGTATTTGAAAGAATTAATATACCTACTTTATTCAAAAATTGTTTTTACAGTAAAAAAATACTTATATTCAATACTTTTCATAAGGTTCTTCTGTTAGTAAACAATGATCTCTATCTCTTAATCAACCTTGATTATTGAACCCGTGTTGACTACAACAGATTTCATTAAATCCTAATAATTACGCAAGTCGTTTAACTTATTAAACAGACTCTACCCAGTTCTGTTTGGTGGCTCGTCTGTGGTTTGTGTTCTAATAAACTGTTCCTGAGAGCAGTGGTTCCGAATGGTAAAGGCCCCGACTTCCGAGTTGTAAATCGCGGGTTCGAACCTAGCCAGGCGCATTAGAAACTTTAAGTAAATTATTTTATCATCACTGCTCTCAAAACGGCGAAGGAAAACATCGTGAGGAAACCGGTATGTCATAGAACTAAAAATTCGAAGACCTGTGACATTCACCAACCCCCACTGGGCCCGCGTGGTGGATTACGGCCCATTCCCTCTTCTAGAGAGGAGGCCTGAGTCCCAGAAGTGGGAACATTAAAAAGGCTGATGATGAAGATGATACTGTTCCTTATGCCGTCTGTTCTTTTGACCCCGAGAATACTTGGTTCCATTGTTCGCTAGTAGAGCCAGAGTAAAACTTTAACAGTATTTCTTGTTCAGCAGGGGGTCCCGCCGCCTACAGCGGAACACGCGGTTTATGAGTCGGACGACAATGACGGTAATAAATGTTTTTATTTATTTATTTATCACCCTTCTATACAATACTCTACCCTACCCTACCCTATTCTACCCTACTTTACTCTACCCTACTCTACCCTACTCTACCCTACTCTATCCTACTCTATCCTACTCTACCCTACTCTACCCTACTCTACCCTACTCTACCCTACTCTACCTTACTCTACCCTACTCTACCCTACTCTACACTACTCTACACTACTCTACCCTACTCTACCCTACTCCACCCTACTCTACCCTACTCTACCCTACTCCACCCTACTCTACCCTACTCCACCCTACTCCACCCTACTCTACCCTACTCTTCCCTACCAAACTTCACATAAACCATCTACTGAATAGTGCGAAAAAAGCGTAAACATTTGGTTTGGATAGGTGACCCCTTCTTGAGTTATAAAAGTACAACGAAAAGTGGGATTGATTTTTATTTGAATAGATACTGTGCTATAAAAGATTGCTCCATCATCTTCATCATCATTTCAGCCGGCAAACGGCCACTGTTGGACATAGGCCTCCCCCAAGTGTCGCCACAATGAACGGTCCTGTGCGTCTCGCGTCCATTGGATTCTCGTGATCCGCACCAGGTCATCGGTCCACCTTATAGGAGGCCTTCCAAACGCTGCGTATTCCGTTACGAAATCGCCAGTTTGGGGGTCCCAAAGATTCTGGCGGCCATCTGTTCTGTCAGCAATGTGCCCTGCCCACTGTCACTCAAGTTTGGCGATTGTTCGGGCTATGTCGGTGACCGTGGTTCTCCTGAAGATCCTGCGTTTGTGATGCGATCACGCCAGCAAATGCCGAGCATAGCCCTTTCCATTTCCCTTTGGGTGACTGTAAGCCTTGTGATGAGGCCCATTGTGAGCGACCATGTTCCAGAGCCATGGGTCATCACTAGCAACAAGCTATGGTCATAGACTTTTGTCTTGAGACACTGTGGTATAGGTTCCATCTATTAACTTATAAATTAGTTTTTTTTCGGCGATATTTTTACAAATGACGAACACAGAAGAACAAGTTTTCATTAGTAGAATTTTTTATAGATTTATGGAAAAAAAAAATGTAAAGTATAATGCCAGATAGATCACACGCTGACTTGAGTTGCGAATTTACAAAATGGCGGCAGGTCTGGCGCTGGAAATATTTAGTGTTTCCACCAAAAATAATAAAACAGTGTTGCCAGCAATTTGTTTTTTTTTTGTTAACGTTTATTTTGGCTTGGATACAAAGTTATTTAAGGCATGTTTTCGTATGAATAGTTCATTAGTTTTTACCATTAGAAAGTGGATGTAAAAATTTCCACTATTTTTGCAGTTTTTGCAACAGTTTTTACAGCAAATGTATCAAGTCAACCTTCTCGGTAAACTTTACTTATGTAGCTAAAACAGCAATAAAATTCTCAGCTCTGTTTTACCGAGATTCCGTCTGTTTCTATGATTCCACATATACTCCAGTTGCGCAGACACTTGAGACACAAAAATACACCAACAACATCGCAATATCCTTAAGAATCATTTTGCGAATAATTTATAATAGTCACTGATTTTCGCTCAAAGAAATCCCGCCAAAAAGTCTTTAGGTCTGTCGGGAAATATTTAGGTTGCCAACGAAAATAATTGAAAGTGTTGCGACACTTTACGCCAGCAATTTGAATGTGTGTTTTTTGGCACAGATAAATGTTTCTTTAACCGACTTCGAAAAGAAGGAGGTTATATATTCGGCTGAATGTATTGTTCGTTTTCAGTTGACGTAGAAGAGCACGGACGCCATCGGACTGACTTGTCTCAGACTGCGTTGCGCGCCTCGTGCGTGCTGTTCCTAGCCGTGTCCTTCTGCCGGTTGTGCGTGGGTGTCGTCACCGGGCTATAGCGGGTGACGCTCGGAGACATCTTCAGGTGACGACCTCTGGACGTAGTTGAGAGGGTGCAGTAGCCAAAGGGTAAAAACGGAGTCCTATTGTTAAAACTCCGCTGTCCGTCTGTCACAGGCTGTATCTCATGAACCGTGATAGTTAGACAGTTGAAATTTTCATAAATGATGTATTTCTGTTGCCGCTATAACAACAAGTACTAAAAACAGAATAAAATAAATATTTTAGTGAGGCTTCCATACAACAAACGTGACTTTTCCCGTTTTGTGCTACAAACGTTAAGCATTGACTTGACTGCTATGCCGGAGGTCGTGGGTTCGATTCCCACCCAGGACAAATGTTTGTGTGATGAGCACGATCATTTTTTCTGTGTCCGGGTGTAATTTATCTATAATATGTATGTATTTAGAAATATATAAGTATGTTTATCAATTGTCTAGTTCCCATAACACAAGCTCTGCTTAGCTTGAGACTAGACGGCGCTGTGTGATAGTCGTGGAATATTATTTATTTATTTATTGTTTTTAATATCACATGCGTGATAAAAACTGCACGCATGATTGCTCCGCACGTGAAACCCCCGCAAATGTCCATTTCATATAAGTATTTATTATAATGTGTGGGACTCTGGTCTCTGCCACTCTGGCCAACTCATCACAAGCGTTTTGACAGGTGTCAAAACGCTTTTGTTAATGAGTTTGATATCGAGATCAACTTCAACGTAATTTATACGTTTTAAAAGTAGAAGACCTCTCGGCTAAATGACGCTAAATGGTAGTGTGAATTTTCCTGAAAACCCCACATTAAAATTGTTTATTTATGTATATATTTTTAATGTATCATATGTAATTAATTTATTTTATTTTTGAAAAGGTTAACAAGGACAGACAGACAAAACAGTCGGCTTGGGAAGTCATGATTGCTGGCTGCGTTATGCTGCACTGCGCTACGCTGCTCACTAGATCCTGCCACTGCCTGCTGCCTGAGAACTTTTAAAAGAAAACCCGTAAAAACCATCATTGGCAGTGACAACAAGCCTAATGACATGTCAAGTGTGTATCATTCTGACAGTGACAGATCGGAGCTAGTGTTGCTATTAAAAAAAAACATTTGAAATGAGGTTGTGATAATAGTGCATATCTCCTTTGTGAGGTAAGTTTTCTTTTGCTTGGAGATAACTCCTTTTTTAAATCCGAAGCATGAATGAAAACTTGTCACAAAGGTTTACTATATTCTATTCTACTATAGAGAAGAATTGAAGAACAAGACATGTTGAATCAACTCCAACCAAATTGGCAGACTGATAAGTGAAATATTCTGCTGATAATGATGACAGGAATTCCTGGCTAATTTACTGCAGCATAGGTTTGCCAAGACTGCTTCTAGGATGGTTGACTATTTTATCATACAGAAATTCGTCCGTACTTCGAAAAGCAAAGCTGTTATCATTTGTAGATCTTTGACACTCATTATGGACTGTTAGAAGCCAGGATGTCTTGATCTGGTGTTGGAGCCTGCAACGGGGTGTCATTTTATCCCGTTACTGGATTGTGGAGGACTGATAGGCAGACGGCCCATGTAAAATATATATATTCTGTAACATTGGATTAGACTGGGAGGAGATCCTGCAATAATTAGCTGGTCAGGCGAGGATTGACGATGACAGACGTACGGAATCATGATAGTTTCTTACAGTTACATAGTTTATATATAATAATAATAATAGTTGACTCCATTCTGTAATATTGTTAGATCCCTATCAGTGGATAATAGCGTTATCAGCCTTTTAATGTTCCCACTGCTGGGACTCAGGCCCCCTCACTAGGAGAGGTAATGGACCGTAATATACGACGCAGGCCCAGTGCGGGTTGGTGAATGTCACATGTCTATGAATTTTTGATTCTTGGACATGCCAGTTTCCTCACGATGTTTTCGTTCACCGTTACGAGAGCAGTGGTGATGAAATAAATTACACAAAGTAATACGCCTGGCTTTGTTTGAACCCGCGACCTATAAGTCGTAAGTCGGAGGCATTATCACTAGGTCACCACTGCTCTTCGTTGGTTATTGTAGAATAATAGAAAGAAGAAGATCATGGTGATGACACAGGCGTTTAGTCGTGTATTTCAATTACACTCTTTTGGATGTCTATTTCTAAATTTATTTACTCTACAATGGTTGGTTGGCTTATGGTACCTATATTCTTGTAAACCTAAAAGGCATAAAGAAATTCAAAAATAAGATTTAACCAATAAATTGATAGGCTTGAACAAAATTCAGGGCCAGTCTTGAATATATTGTCATTTATCAACGACTTGTCAAAAAATTTGTAAAGTTTACTTCAAAACAGTAAATCAAAGAACTTTTTCTCATTTTTTAATGCTACTGAAGATCCCGTAGCACACACTAATACATTTTTCAGAAATTACTTCTTGCAATATCCTTATCGACTTAGTTACACAATTATTATACGCTTTACATTTGTTTTGCTTGTGATTTGACTGATATGACTTTATATTCTCATATGGTTTATTTATCTTTATCATTGTCATACACGGACAGTACTGGACATTGGCATCTCATAACGAGTGAGATTTACGTCAATTTTCGGCATTCATCCACCATGTCACCTTATAAAAATTTAGCCACCCCATTTAGCATCTTGCATTTGCTGATTCGTGCCCCTCTAGTAGACACCTACTCCCAAGGTTCCATGATTAAAATGGTCATCATAATGCGACTCCAACTTGCTTATTCTATTAGTAATGGTTTTGTTAGAAGCCTTTAAATGAACAGTATTTATAATACTTGATGCTGATTAACTTTTTTATTTAATATTCCGAAATCTAATTCCTTACATTTTTTTTTTACTTAAAAAACAGAGCACCGACATCTTTTGCTCTGACAGTTGTAATTTTAAAAGATAGCAACACTGACATCCTGTGTGCACCTCTTTTGTTTAAAGGGATTCCCAAGTTATGCTAAAGTTTTATGTTATTTAAGTAGGCGCTTCTGGCAACAAGATTATTTAATATGTCGCCACGAGATAAGTAAAATTAACCCAATAGGATCTACGAAGGTCAAATACGTCTAATAATTATAATGAACTATAATATTGTGGCAGCAAAAGAGGCCGCACATAAATTATACTGCTAACTTGCAAACGGGTATGATAGTTGTACTATAAGTTGTGGTACGTTGTACGAAACGAGTTTGATTGGAGATATCAACAAAAGTTTGGACGTAATTTTATAGTAAGACAATAGTAAGAAAATGAGATTAAAATATATTATATTATAAAGTGCTTCAAATAATATAAACATAAGTATCTAAGTACACGAAGCCTTTCATTTACGTCAACGCCTCAACATATGGTGGAGGCACCGGGATGATCATTTTTATCAGAAGAATAAATTTGGCTTGTTAGAATTATTTTCTATGGAAAAACTGTCAAACTGCCTTTTTATTCCTCAATAAAAACTGACCTAAAGACTGACTACCTATTGAAAATTCAGTCATAAGCCGTTTATCGGGGCTGACATATGTAAATCTTTGACGGTTGTTACACTATTCTTACCGTGAGACCTCGTATTACTCTGTAACAAATAACAAGTTTGTAGAAGTTTTTTTTCCGGTGGGAAAATCCTCTAATGACATCCCCCGCTCTTGGGCGGAGTGGGAGATAGTGTCAGACTTTTACTGACTATAAGCCACTCCTCTTCCTTCGTTGCCTTTCGTACCGGGGCTGAGCTATCTTTCAAAATTAACCCTGGCCCCATTAGGCTTCGACCCAGTTGGGCCGTTCGCCAGTTCGACGCCTTGGACTCGGTCCGGACAATTACTGGACGGTCGGACAGCGACCCATTGCTCCCCATCCGCAAGCCTGCGCCTATGGTGGCTCGAAATCGGGATTGGAATCCCGGCGGAAGTTTGTAGAGGTCAAATGCGTGTCACTTATTCTATAACTCGTAAACTGGCGGCAGATTTGAACATAGTTCAAGAAAAGGCTAGGTATACGGGCTGAGTTTTTTTATATTTCTTGAAGTGGCTAATTCAACTATAATTTAGTGTTTTTATTATCTAGGTATGTTAATGAAAATATAGTTGCATAATTTTGTCTCTCGCAATACACAGCAAAAAATATTCAAAAAACCTTTTAAAAAATATGTCAAATATGAAACATGTATTTCGTGATACAGAATTAGGCTCCAAAAATATATATATATATATATAATATAGATTATTGAATTATCCTTAAAGTCACTCGTATTATTATACCATTCCTCAAAATATCATTGTTAGTCCATCTATCTTGCTTTTGCCCCTCAGCTGGCCAAAGACCTCTCTCTTGTTTTTTCACCGTAACTGTCTTTTATTCATCTGTTAATAAGTAACATTCTCTTCTGTAGGCCTTTTCTCCCGATCTTTGATCCATTGACAATTAAAATAATATTTTTACTGTCAAAATTGCAATTTTTACCAACAAAATTGTATATTGCATAACTACTATCAGGTAGGATCGCAGTCAAACGCTTGTAATATCGATTTAAAAAAAAAACATCACCTGTGAAATAATGGTTGCAGGTAGTTGAAGATAGTATAAGATTGCACATTACTGGGAATCTTTCGAAATCAATTGAGGTTCTAGAACGTGCGTGTTTCCATCTTTGAATATTCTCACCATACTGCTACAAAGTCTTTAATTCTCATCATCACCTTTATAACTACTGTTGGATAAGGCTCTATAATTGACCACATTAATAGTGATCTATCACCATCTTCCCGCAGTGCCAAAGCACTTGGCGTCAACGCAACATACATATTTCGCACTTTATTATCACTGATTCCCTTCCTTAACATTCCTCACTGAAGTATGCATCCTCGCTCTCATTCTCCATCTTTATAGCTGCTAGCTGACTTTACAGACCCTGTCAATATTTGTGAATTCATAGAATAATCCCTTAAAAAGGCACTTTTTTTTAATTTTCTTGGCAACATTTCCGGTTAATTCATTCCTACTCTTGCTAGGTACTAAATCCATTTTAAAATTATTTAATATGGTTTTCAAAAACTGACTGACCAGCACAGTTTAGTTGGTAATTTCTTACATCCATTTTATTTGATACTAAATTATACGGTATACGTAATACGAAAATTCAAACTATGCCCGTGTCTTATTTCCTCACAGCGGCCATCGTAATCACAATCGTCACACCAATTATATTCGCTCGTAGATGTCGTATTGTGGGCTCCGCTCTCTTCACATTTTCATCATACATTTTTTCATTGTTGTTCGTCTATTTCGCACTGGAGTTGCTTTATTTTTCGCTATACAGATTAATTTTTGTTATGCCAGGCGTTCCGCCTGCTTGAAAGTCGCATAACATCGAATTCGATGAAACATTACTCCTGGGACCCGGACCAAATACTGTTGCAGAACCTCTTTGTTGCCAGTCGCAGTACTTAAGCTGGATCCAGACCTCGTATTCTGTCAATCTTAAACGATCAGAGGCACGGTTTTCGAAAACCTCACGAGCACCTCATTTGATGACTCAAAAAAGTAACAAAGTGTGAGAAGTCACATAGTCGTATTTTTTTTTGGTTGGTAGAATCATCCAAATGATATCTCCCGCCCTTGGGCGGAGCGGGAGATAATGTCAGACTCTTACTGACTAAAAAACCCACCCCGTTCCTTCTTGCCTTTCATACCGGGACCGAACCTCCCTTTCGGGACTAGACCCTGGCCCCGGTAGGCTTCGACCCAGCCCGCAGTTCGCAAGCTCACGCCTACGGTGGCCGGAAATCTCGGAATCCCGACGGTGGCTGGGATGCTGTGAGCGCTGTTGCCTGATGCGGTCGGCCTCCTCCTACCGCCTGCCTGCCACTCTTCCTCGTTTCGGACCATGGCCTGTACCAAGGCCCGGCGCGAGAGTTCGCCGCCACCGATCGCCCTCACGAAGGCACGGCGATGTTCTGCCCAAGCGGGACACACCTCCACTGTGTGCTCCACCGTGTCAGTGGTGACACCCGCACGAATCCGATGCAGGAACCTCCCGATCTTACAATGTTCGGAGAGAACCTGCGGCATGCGGAAGGTGAGGACGCCATGAGGTCCTTCCAGCCACGTCTCAAAGAGGGGACTAACCGCTATAATTATGGCGTGCCCAGCACTGGGTTGCGATAGTCGCTGACGCCATTTCACCATGAAATCCTGCCGGGGCTCTGTCCGTCATGCAACGACTTGTCGTGGCAGCGGATTTTCGCCCCGGCGTTGCATCTCCACGCACAAATCTTGCATGTGTGCAAGGACTGTCGCCTTCAGATTCCATGGTGGCAGGCCAGCACGAAGGCTAGCCGCTTTGGGGGAAACCGTACGATATCCCCGCACCATCCGTATTGCCATAACCCTCTGGCATGCGTTCAGTTGGGCCTTCGGTTGCTGACGCAGTGACGGCGCCCACACTGGCGCCCCATAAAGGGCCATGGACCAAACGATTCCCGCGTAGAGCCTCCGGCAAGAGGCTCCTGGACCCTCAAAGTCGGGCAAGCGCCGCGTCACATAGTCGTGGTCAAGTCACACGAAGTTATTATTTAATTTTTATATTAATAAATACATGTAAGAAGTAAGTACATAAAATGTATATGGTGCCAAAACAAAAAACATTATGTTTAGCAATTTTAATTAGTGGTTCACCTAAGTCCTGGACCAAGGGGGGGGTCATGACCCCCATGACCCACCCCCCTCCCCTTGATCCGTCGTTGCCCTGTGAACCACCCAGTTACATTTATAAAATCAGATCTCCGAAGATTCGTATTTTACAATCACAAAATAAAAGACCAAGTAGTTGTAAATCACTTGATTTTTTATGTCCATCCACAAGTTTTCCAGGTGTTGAGTATCTCAATCAATCAAAATGACGATAAAATCTAATATTTATACAAAAATCTAGACTTAGAATTGACAAACTCTTAAAAATATTCCGGGAGATTAAAAGGTTGTTGATTTTTATCGTATTTAATAACAACTTTTGCATGCAAACTCTAAAAAAATTTAAATCTTTTCAAAATGTGAGTTTATCAAGATTCAATAATAGGGAAGTTACTTTCTTACTTCTGGGAACACCAAGGGAAGATTTCGGGAATTTCCCCATTATTTTTTTGAGTTGGCAGCCCTAAGTTTTCACTTATTAACATTATTCTACTCTTCGTTCCTTTTTGACCTGTTTGCCTTTGTCTTTACCCAAAACTAAAAAGATTACAAAAGTTGAAAATGAAAAGTTGCATATTTGTAATAAAATATGAACATATAAATAGATGTTTTAACATCGTAAAATTAAATTAATTTTATATTGATGTCAGGTTCAAGGTACTTTTGCTCTGAATGATTACAAACCGACAGTATTTTTTAGATATATCATTACCTTCTCAAGTTATTTATGTCACGGAATAAATATGCTGATTTTCAAGGTATTTCTATCGAATAATATATTCGAGCTCGTGGTCATTCCGTTCCACATGGTTTATATTTTTTCATACTCGTTTTAGCAATAAAAGTTTTATTTTATTATTGTATTTAGCCATAGATATAGAATTCTACCCATTCAATTCCGAAATAAAAAAGCATTTCGGTATAAATGTTGTTTTTATTTTCATATACTGTTTTGTACATCTTATTTTGCATTTGCAACACTGAAAAAATCAACAGTCACTGTCATTCATTAACGTCAATGTCAATGTTGTTTTGAAGTGACATTTACATTCACGTGTTTACCTCGCTGAAATGTGGATAAATATTGAAAATAAAAGAATATAAATAACATTTAACTATGATTATAACAGAAGACAATGAGATCGACATATTCGTCGCTAGCAAGATAGGTTCTTTTAAACGTGAGTACAGTTTTTGTCATCAAAACCAACAATAACATTCTATTTGTTGTGATCAACGGAGTTGCTTGTTTTTTTTAGTGTTTGCTTATCGTAGGTGCTTACTTTCGTTGCTTATTGTTTTATTATTCAATAATTACTACCCTAGAGTAATAAATTTAACAATATAAGCGCCCCACCATCATTCATGGACGTCAACTCGAACTTCTTAAAGTGAGGTTATTAAAATATAAACATTACGATTCACACGCACACTTACTGATTTTTGCTAGCTTAGAATAGGATAGAATAAACTTTGTTGTACACCAAAATAGTCATAAAACTCTCTCCTAAGCTTTTATTTAGTGTTGTCTCTCCCAATGTTTGTCTGTTATAAAATTTTGCAAATTTAATCCACTTCATTCATCTTCACTTGATTGAGCTGAAGTTTTAAAACTTGATCAGATGACAATGTAAAACTTGTGATATGGAGCTGACTTAATAATGGAACCGCAAGGTGGCCATAGGAATTCAGATAACCCTATTGTGTTTTGATCTTTTTGAATGGTCTTGATGAGTATTCATTGTATATGTCCCACGCTATAAAAACGATGTACTATGAAAAATCATTTTCATTGAAAACAATTTGACGTTGTTTTGTTTATCATGAATCATAAAGATCACAGTGATCTGACCATTGCATTGATTTAGTTAACCTTTCAATCGTGGAAATTACAGACAAAATAGAAAGACAATAGGTGCGAGAATCCGCTTGGCCGGCGTTTGCTTGGGGTTTAACCTCTCGAATGCCATAATTAGAGACACAATTAAAAAGCCATTGCGTCTCGTGTAGATCTGCGTTCTGGCATACAACGGGTTAATGAATTAAAGTCCGAAGGCCAATTACTTAGAATCCTGACTATAGGTTAGTTTCCAGGGTCAAAATAATTACATTTTATTTAGTCCGTATTTTAGATTGTAAAAAAATATTGGTCACGTATTTTTTCTTTTTTCTATTAAACAAAAAATAACAAAGATATAGCCCATTAAGGTTACGTGTGACGTCACCCCGTGCGAAAAAATTCAGCATGGCGTGACGTTTATCTTTGTCATTTGTTGTCCATGAAGTTTCTTGCACATTCGTCTCCATAGAGATCTAGGCTTTGTAACATGTAATTTAGCTTCGCTTTTTTTGGATTCAGTCCAGTCAGTCCAATGTCGGTTGACTATACAAAAGTGCTTGCAAATGGTTTATTTGAAAAAAATGCAGAAGTGAGTATAACAGACTTATATTTCTTGACATATATTTTCAGATATTAAATATCACACAGATAGTAGTAAAAACAGCAAGAAGAACATTGAGAACCTCGTAGATATAAAGACATTGGAGAAGAATGAAGGCATCACGAGGCTCGAGTGGGGGAACCCGGAGCAGACGGAGATTCTGATTGGCAGGAAGAATCAACAGGTGACAATATGACTTGTGATTGAACATGTCATGTAGTTGATCATTTATGAAAACATTGTTTCTCTTAAAGAATTACAATTATTATTATTACTAGCATTTGCCCGCGTGGCTTCGCTCCCGCTCTTCCCTACTTCAGCCTACTATACCCTACCCTACCCTACTCTATCCTACTCTACCCTACTCTACTCTACCCTACTCTACCATCTTATGTCCGTCTCCTGGCTCTAAGCTACCTCCCTACCAATTTTCACCCAAATCTGTTCTTGCCGTTCTTGAGTTATAAGTGGTGTAACTAACACGACTTTCTTTTATATATATAGATTATGAATAGACTTGCACTGTAAATACTTTCTCACTTGATGGTAAGTGATGATGTGGTCAACGACAGCACGCTTGCCTAAAAATAGTTGGTTTTAAGCAAAGCATTGCACATTTTTTCCCAAAAATCAACCCCTCAGTCGCCCGGATGGCCCGGCGACTATGTATTTATGCTGTCATAAAAAGCTTATATTTTTGTGATTTTTCATGATTCAGCTATGGATGGAGGGGAAGAGGGGGGCCAAAAAAAAGATGGATGGATTGTGTGAGAAGCGATATGAAAGAAAAGGGAGTTAGTGATAGCGTGACGAGTGACAGGACAGAATGGAAGAAAAAAACGTGTTTCGCCGACCCCAAATAAAACGGGACTAGGGCAGGAAGAAGATTATGATGATGAGTTATGAAATTGTGTACATAGATTTTTTTTTATCTGTTATAAACTAGTACTTGACTGCGATCCCGCCTGATGGTAAGCAGTGATGTAATCGTTGATGGTGAGGCGCACTAGTTTATTAAGAGCCTATTCACTCTAGCCTTGAAGACACCCAAATTATAATCAGACGGGAAGACCGCAGCAGGCAAACTGTTCCAGTACTTTGATGTACGCGGTATAAATGACGAGTCGAAACGCTTAGTCCGGACCGTAGGTGTTTCAACAACGTAAGGGTGGATACTTGCCGTGCGCCGGCTTGTCCGATGGTAGAATTGAGATGGCGGAATCAAGTCATGCAATTCCTGCGCACACTCTCCAAAATGCAATCTGTAAAACACCGAAAGGCTGGCTACCCTACGCCTGTGCTCAAGGCTTTGAAGATTGGACTTGACTAAATCTGGATCACCAATCAGCCTCTTCGTACGCCTTTCCATCGAGTCCAAAGCTCAGATTCTTTATATAAAAAAATACTAGAGACGTGTTTCGGGTTTCTCATATACTAAGGTTGTACAGATATAGATTAATACCCACAGATACAAATCTACGACACTCTCCGAGGCTTCACGAGGTCGTACACCGCGGACTTCGCGGCCGGGGAGGTGGTGGGTCTCGGGCGCTGCAAGCGCAAGCTCCTGGCGGCCGTGGCCAGCGGGGTGGTGAAGATCTGGAGCAAGAAGACTGAGGAGATCGTCAACGTGGGCAAGCTGGACCGCATGAGGGTCTGCGCTGATGATAACACCGTTTTTGGTACAGGTATGCATTGATACACTATATCACTTTAATTCAAATAGGATTTTGCATAGTCATCAGTTTGGCTTCACGAAAGGAAGGTCAACGACGGATGCAGGAGTGAAACTCATCAGTCTCATTTTAGAATCCTGGGAGAAATACCAGGATGCTATTGGCATATTCTGTGACCTCTCAAAAGCATTTGACTGTGTTGACCATAATACTCTGATCTGTAAATTACATCATTACGGAATTCGTGGAAGAGCTGCTGATCTTGTTTTTTCCTATTTATCTTACAGGCAGCAAAAAGTATCCATAAATGGGGCGATGTCCTCGGGGTCTTTAGTAAGGATGGGCGTGCCCCAGGGTTCAATTCTTGGCCCTTTCCTTTTTCTAGTTTATATTGCCTTGACCTTCCTTACATGATGGCTAATTTATCAGATATAATTCTATTTGCTGACGACACTTCTCTTATTTTTAAAGTGGATAGAAAAGATGCGGATGTCTTGCGTGTTAACGAAAATCTGGCTGTTCTTTCGAAATGGTTCGCAGCCAATAATCTTTTACTAAATGCAAATAAAACTAAATGTATAAAGTTTTCATTACCGAATGTTCCTCAAGTTGGCGTTAATCTAATTCTTGATAGCAAAAAACTTGATTTAATTACAGAAACTGTGTTCTTAGGTATAACTGTAGATTCCAAACTGCAGTGGGGTGCTCATATTAGAACTCTCTCAGGTAGATTAAGCTCAGCGGCATATGCAGTAAGAAAAATAAGGCAGTTGACAGATGTCGCCACAGCTAGGTTAGTTTACTATGCCTATTTCCACAGTATTATGTCTTATGGCATTTTACTGTGGGGATCTGCAGCTGATGTAGACTCGATTTTCGTATTGCAAAAGAGAGCAATCAGGGCTATTTATAAAATGGGTCCTCGCGAGTCCCTCAGAAATAAATTCAAAGAAATCGGTATATTGACACTGCCTTCTCTTTATATCTTAGAAAGTATTCTGTATGTCCGTAAAAACCTAGGACTTTTCAAAATTAGAAGCGATTTCCATAACATAAATACTCGTAGTAAACACGAAATTATATTACCCAAATGGAGATTAGCCAAGACCAGTAAGTCATTTTTAATAAATAGCACACGCTTTTATAACAAGCTACCAAAAGCGGTGACTGGACTTAGCGAAGGAAAGTTCAAAACCCATATTAAGCGTGTCTTAACCGAAAAAGCATATTACAAGGCTAAAGACTATGTCGAAGACACGCTTGTTTGGCAATGACTACCTCTGCACTTGTGGCCCCCTGGTAACTCATATTGTGTGAATGTATCTATTAACTGCTCCATCTTTGTTGTAACATTATTTTTTATTTTTTTTTCTTCTAACACATTGCTTTTGCAATATTTTTATTTTATTTTATATTATCTGACTCCAACCACATTAAATTCGTTAGTTTTTCTTTTTTGGTTGTTAACGTCTCATTTATCGACAGCTTTTTTTTTTATATAGCCTCTTTTTATAATGTAAATGGAAGAACACTGTAGACTCCACGAATTCTTAGATTACTTCATATTTCGACTCACTTTTTTTAAATGATTATTTTGATGATTTTATTGTTGACCGGTTTACACTGTTCTTAAATAATACCTATTAATACTGTAATATGGAAATATTGTAACTACAACCACATTTTTAAAAGAGTAACCATGGAGTTTCTTGCCGGTTCTTCTCCATAGGAAACGACCAATTTCGAACCGAGCACTAGCTTCTGACGTTTTATAAGTGCCCATGTAGGCCTATGTGAAATAAAAAACTTTTGACTTTGACTTTGACTTTGATATATACCCCGTTAAATTTTGATCATTTTAATCCCGTGGTGGGTCGATCCGGTACATTAAACACTATCGATTTGTAAAGATAAAATTTAAAAATAAAGTACCTTTTTTTCAAAACTCGTATTAATTTACGCATGTACGAAATTAATTTCTTTAAGAAAACGTCAGCGAGTTCAATGACACGTAGGTAGTAGTCGGCGTTGCGTACAAACTACCTACAGGTCATTGGACTCGCTCAGTTGTAGCTGTATTTTGCTGTTATAGCGGCAACAGGAATATATCATGTGTGAAAATTTCAATTTTTTGTTCATGATGAGATACAACTTAGTGACAGACGGACAGCGGAATCTTAGTAATAGTCTGTTTTTACCCTATGGGTATTTTTTTTTATGGTGGGAAAAATCATCTAATGACAACCCCCGCTCTTTGGCGGAGCGGGAGATAGTGTCAGACTCTTACTGACTAAAAGCCCACCCCGTTCCTTCTAGCCTACATACCGGGGCTCGAGTTTTTTTTTTTTTTTAAGACATGATAAGATATTCTTATTTGTTTAAACATTGTATACATACAAAAGCATGCAAGATATAGGTTTATTGTTTGAGTTTCCTTTCGGATAACCCTGGCCCCAGTAGGCTTCGACCCAGCTAGACTCCTGCTCTTGCTGACAACTCCTTGAGTCGCGCGAGAACAGTGCGCGCCGTCGACGACTTGGGCTTGGTCCGGACAGTTACCAGACGGCCGGACAGCGAGCTACCCATTGCTCACTGTCCGTAAGCCCGTGCCTACGGTGGCCGGAAATCTGCATTGGAATCTCGGCAGCGGCGGCGAGAGCGCCGTTGCCTGATGCGGTCGGCCTCCTCCTTTGCGAGCATTAAGTACTGCTTCGCAGAAGTCGGCGATCTCCTCCTCGCCGATTGGACCTCACGAGGACACGGCGATGCTCCGCCCAAGCAGGGCACACCTCGACTATGTGCTCCACGGTTTCCTCCGGGCATTCCGCACAATGGCGACACCCGGATGTCACTTCCGCTTTAATCCGGAACAGGAACCTCTCGAACGTGCCATGTCCGGTGAGGACCTGCGTCATGCGGAAGGTAAAAACGCCGTGAGGTCTTTCCAGCTACGCCTCAAAGAGGGGACTTACCGCCATAATTGTGGCGTGCCCAACCCTATAGGCATGGAATTCTAAAAAGCACAATAATTTTCCAGGAGGCGAAGAAAATGACCTAAAAATATGGCGCATCGGCGAAGCAGCTCCGACCTTCGTGGCCAAGAACCTGGCGCATGACTGGCTGCAGCTGCGGAGGCCGGTGTGGGTGTCCGACCTGGTGTTCCTCGGCGGAGAAGGCGGCAGGCTGGCTGCCGTGTGCTCGAGGCACGGATATGTCAGGTTGGTGAAGCTGAAATTAACAATCATATTAAAAAATATTTTTCATTTTTCATGTTTATTGTATGGACTTTAAAACCCCTGAGTTTGTGTCGGTGTTTCTTCTCAGGGCAGTCAGCTAGGAAACACCGGCCTCATCTACTTAAAACTGATTGAAAAACAAAATTGATGTGTAAAAGTGTTTCTTAAAACCTATTTGCAAAATAAATATCACTTATCATTTTGTATCATGGGTGCATTCACAAACATTTTTTTTTTTATTTATTTCTTCATCTTACATTAGGTCACTAGGTCATCAGTTTGCGAATAATACTACTCTTTTTTAATATCTTCATTGTGCTCACATAATAGAAGCAGCAAGAAATATGTAACTCATCATCAAGAGTGTCCATGGGGTTTCTTGCACGTTCGTCCCCATAGAGATCTACGCTTTGGAACGTGCAATTTAGTTTGTTCGAGACAATTCAAAAGTGCCTGTAATTATTGGTGTGTTTGAAATAAACGTTTCTGATTAAAAACAGTCACTGAACTTGACCCGAAGTAAGAACTTGACTCGAAGGCTCGCGTTTATCCACCATCTCACCTGGTGGTAAGCGATGATGTGGTCAACGATGGAGCACGCTTGCCTAGAAGTAACCTATTCACCCTTGGCTAAAAGTCCTCTAGGTTGTAGCTATCAGGAAACGAAGACTTCGGCAGGGAATTGCACTATTTAGGCTGACAGCAGACCGCGCGCGGTCGATATATTTAACTGCATGCAGTTGTACATTCGACTTCGTGCAGTCATGATATCAACTGCACGCGGTCGGCTGCAGTCGAGTGAAGTCAATAACAACTGCATGCAGTCGTACCTTCAACTTTACACGGTCGGGTACAGTTGTGTAGTGTCGACGCACGCTGTCCAACGCTAACCGCATACAGTCAGTGTGCAGTTAATTACAAAGAGCAAACGCACATTGACATTGTCAACTTTATTTTGAGGCACTTAAAGATCAAATCATAAACTAAGCTCCTGAGCTAGATGCGTGGCGCCAACTGCGCAAAGTCACATCAAACTGCATGCAGTTGAATATATGGACTGCGTGCGGTTGCTGCGATGCAGTCCGTCTGATGGCAGCCTTAGCTGTATGCATGAATGTGTACCCAAAAAGCTTTGTACGTATAAGTGCGACTCGATTAAAACTGATTTGTGTTATCACCCGCAGGTTGTACGATAGTCGCGCTCAAAGGCGACCCGTCATATCGGTCGACTTCGAAAACATGGCTGCGACTTGCATCACGAATAGTTTTGACGAACGGTGAGTACAATCTACACATTTATCTACTGTAATACAAGGTGTCGTTTTGAAGATGCAAAATATTTCAGGAGGTAATTATGTTAGTGATTCTCGACCCGAATCAATAATAAAATGAGTAGGATTTTTTTTTTTTTATTAAAATCGGTATGTGTGAACTACGTTTCTTAAAAAGCAGCCAGTCTGATACCTGCCTTATAACCGCGCTTTCTTTCACACACACAAACACGAAAAAATAAAGGGCGTTTTCACACACACTAACTCGCAACGATAGTTTCATAAATAATGTATCATCCAATCATCATCCCGCACGCCACACCCTAGCCACGCCCCCGCTGCCATCGATCAATCGAATTAGTTTAGTATAATTAAAGAATAAAATAACAAGTATTACTGATTATTGACCAGGTATCGTTTTTTCACATGATTAATTATGAGTTGTATTACAACCTCCTGAAATATTTTGCATCTTCAAAACGACACCTTGTATAAAAATGAACCGCTAAAAGTACAGTTCAATTCACGAATGATGGCGGCGGTGACGTTTGCGCAGAAGGCTGCGCAGTACCGTGTTTTAGGAACCAAATGACGTCGCGCGTGTGCGAGAAGAGTGTAGTATGCGCGAACGTTCGCAAGGGCTAACTTCACGGCCGCCATCATTCGTGAATTGTACTGTACAATATAATAAAAAGTTTGATTTTTTGTTTGTACGAGGTAATCTCTGGAAGTACTGGTCCGATTGCTAAAATTTTTTCATCGATAGAAAACTGCTTTATTCCTGAGTGACATAGGCTATATTTTATGTATGCGAGCAAAGTCGCGGGCAAAAGCTAGTATATTATAAAGAGGAAAATTTTGTAGTTTTGTGTGTATGTTTGTAATGAATTAACTCAAAAATTGCCGATTTCAAAAATTCTTTCTTTCACCATTGGAAAGCTACATTCACCCTGAGTAACATAGGCTATATTTATTGCCCGTGCGAAACCGGGATGGGCCACTAGTAATATTATAAAGTAAAATTAGTTTTGTTTGTAGAAAGTAATCTTTGAAAGTACTGGTCCGATTGCTAAAAATTTTTCACCCAAGCTTTTGAAGCGACTAATTTTGCCCACATTTGTCGGTGTCTTTCCAGCCAAGTTCTGGTAGGGTTCGGGCGTGGCCAGCTGCACCAGGTGGACCTTCGTAGGGGTAAGCCGGACAAAGGATACAAAGGCGCGGCGGGCGCCGTCGCGGACATAGCGGTGGTGAGGAGCGCCGGCCTCGTCGTCAGCGCCAGCCTCGACCGCCAGCTAAGGGTGCACCGACACGCTACCAAGGAGTTGCTCTATAACGTACGATTAACATTATTATTTATTTATTTAAAGCTTTATGCACAAAAAACTGTACAAAGGCGGACTTAATGCCTTAGGCATTATCTACCAGTCGACCTTAGGGTGGTGCAGAGACATAACATGGCAGGTGCAACTTAATAAACAGACAAAACAGAAGAGAAACAAATATATAGATACAATAGTAAATACATACTTAGATACATACATATAACAAAAACAATGCTGTTGTGAAAAAACAAATCCAACACATTAGCGCGGTGATGATTCTACCAACATCTTGCGAATATGCTCACGTGCCTTCACCTTAAAAGAAAATCGGCTTGTTGCCAACCTGATATTCAGAGGGAGCGCTTTCCAAAGAGATATCGCCTGGACGAAAAAGGAAGAGTGGATAAGCCCAGAGCGGTGTGAGGGACATCGTAGAAGACGATTATTAGTAGACCGAAGATTTTTATTGTGCCCAGAGCAAAGAAATTCTGTAATGTAAGTTCTGAAATCGTATTTATTAAAGGAAACATAGAACAGGGGTGCTATTCTCAATTTAAAGGGGCATTGGGTTGTTAATTCAATGTACTGCGCTCACGACTCGTCGCTGTGCCAGCGCTGAGCTCAAGGCTGTTTTCTTAGAGAATAGCACCCCTGTTCGTTTTTCCAGTGATGATATATCGTTCTGAAACGAGGTCGCTTGTAATGGGCCTCATCAGAAGCTCACACGTGTGCCCCACTCACCGGTCTGGGCGCGCATCCATTCATCATTTCAGCCGATACACGTCCACTGTTGGACATAGGCCTCCCCCAAATGTCGCCACAATTAAATTAAATTAAATTAAAATTCATTTATTTCGGAAACCAAGTCCATATAGGTACACAGCATATAAAATTAAAATTAAAATCAAAATTAAAACCATAATTAAAATTAAAATTAAAATTAAAATTAAAATCAAAATCAAAATCAAAATCAAAATCAAAATCAAAATCAAAATCAAAATCAAAATCAAAATCAAAATCAAAATCAAAATCAAAATCAAAATCAAAATCAAAATCAAAATCAAAATCAAAATCAAAATCAAAATCAAAATCAAAATCAAAATCAAAATCAAAATCAAAATCAAAATCAAAATCAAAATCAAAATCAAAATCAAAATCAAAATCAAAATCAAAATCAAAATCAAAATCAAAATCAAAATCAAAATCAAAATCAAAATCAAAATCAAAATCAAAATCAAAATCAAAATCAAAATCAAAATCAAAATCAAAATCAAAATCAAAATCAAAATCAAAATCAAAATCAAAATCAAAATCAAAATCAAAATCAAAATTAAAATTAAAATTAAAATTAAAATTAAAATTAAAATTAAAATCAAAATTACAATCATAATCAAAATTAAAATTAAAATTAAAATTAAAATCAAAATCAAAATCAAAATTAAAATTAAAATCAAAATCAAAATTAAAATCAAAATCAAAATTAAAATTAAAATTAAAATCAAAATTACAATCATAATCAAAATTAAAATTAAAATCACATTAAAATATTAAATAAAAAATAAAAAACACATTACAAAACACAAAATTAAATACAAAATTACGTCAATGTCACAAAGTAAAAACATAATAAATACCATTTTATCTTAGCCTAAATTTGGGCTTGGATCCGGAGTGCTCAACGTGCAGCCTGGTCCAGTACCGCATCATCGGACAATCCAGATCCAAATCCATCCTCCAGGCGAACAACTGAAGGTAGCTGTTGGAGCTGCCTCGTATGCGGTGCATTAGGGACACAACTCTTTTGCGAATAATTGCCGCAAAACCATCTATGTTTGCATCCGCAAACATGTCGGACGCACTACAATAGCGAGGCAGCTTCATCAGCGCCCTGAAGGCATTATTATAGAGGATACGCAGGGTGTCATACGATTTCTTCGTATGCTTGACCCATAGGCTGCACGTGTAAAACGATTGGCAGAAGGCCCTGAACAACGTTGCTTTTACTTCCGCAGTACAACGTGCGAACCTACGAGCCAGCATGTTAGCTCTAACAGACAAAGCCCTCCGCTCCCTGTCTATATCCATATCATCTACAAGCGACTCGGTGACCCAGTGGCCCAGGTACTTGAACTGCGAAACTCTTTTAAGGACACTGCCATTCAGCATGACCTGTGGGACAGTGTCATAAGTTTTAGACCCCGCCTTGAACACCATGAACTCGCTTTTAGTGGCGTTATATCTGAGCCCATGGGCCACCGCGTACCGCTCGCAGATAGATATTAGTTTTCGAAGGGCACTGATCGAGGGACTCAGCAGCACCATGTCATCCGCATAACTGATGTTGTTGACAACAACACCATCAATCGAACATCCGACACCGGCACTACTGAGCTCACGAATCAGACTGTCAACATACAAGTTGAAAAGGGTCGGTGAGGTTAACCCGCCTTGCCTCACCCCACATTCCAACCGGTACTTAACCGATAGCGACCCCGACCACCGCACATAATTGCTCTGATTGCCATACCAATACTCAAGGAGACGTATGTACCCAGACGGAAGATCCGTATCATCCGACAACTTCTGCCACAACCTGTCATATGCCACAAGATCAAATGCTTTGGATAAATCTAAGAAACAGGCATAGACAGGTGTGCTTCTGTCAGTGTAGTATTGGACGGTATGCTTGAGATTCAGTATAGCCATTTCTGTGGACAAACCAGGGCGAAAGCCAAACTGCGCGTCATGAAGCTGCAGGTGTTGTCTTAACTGAATGTCAATTACACCGTCCAACACTTTAGCAATGACTGTCGCAAGTGATATAGGCCTGTAGTTACATAATTTAGAGGCGTCTCCTGTCTTGCTTTTTATTATTGGGACAACTATAGCTCTCACAATGAACGATCCTGTGCGTCTCGCATCCATCGGATTCCCGCTACCTTGTAGGAGGTCTTTTAACGCTGCGTTTTCCGGTACGCGGTCATATCGGAACCTTTCGGCCCCAACGGCCATCTGTTCTGCGAGCAATGTGCCCTGCCCATTGCCACTTAAGTTTGGCGATTCTTCGTTCTATGTCGGCAACCTTGGTTTTCCTGCGGATATAGATTGGCCAGGAATTTCTTAGGCAACCCACCCGCGTTATATTATTTAATTTACTGGGTTTATCGTAAAATACCGTTTCATCCATTAAACAGACCGGTGAAGGTCGTTCTTAATCGTATCCCCTACTATACATTACACCTGGGTCGACTGAAGTGAATGGTTGGCACGTCTGGTCTAGTGCGTAGTACGTGTATACACCGTTAAATTTTAATCGTTTTAATCCCGTGGATGGTCGATCCGGTACATGAAACACTATCTATTTGTAAAGATAAAATTAAAAAATAAAGTTCCTTTTTTTCGAATTTCGTATTAATTTACGCATTTACGAAATTTATTTCTTTAAGAAAACGTCGGCTGAGCGAGTTCAATGACCTATAGATAGTAGTCGGCGTTGCGTACAAACTACCTACAGGTCATTGAACTCGCTCAGCTGATTTTTTTAGCGGTGTATACTCTTCTTCTTCCTGCCCTTGTCCCATCTTATTTAGGGTCGGTGCAATACGTTTTTTTCTTCCACTCTACCCTGTCACTCGTCATGCTATCACTAACTTCCTTTTCTTTCATATCATTCTTCACGTACTCCATCCATCTTTTCTTTGGCCTCCATCTCCCTCTCCACCCATCCACATGTATACTCATAACTCTTTTAGTAACATGCATTTCATCCCTCCTCTTTACGTGACCATACCACGACAAACGATTCCCCTTCAGCTTGTCAGTCACTGGCGCCACTTTCAAACTTCCCCTAATAGAGCAAGAGCCCGTGAACCCCAGACCTTCGTTATTTTATAAAAGCTGAAAGTTTGTCAGCGCATGCTCCCAACACAGGTAAGAACGATGGACTATTATGAAGTTTGGGTTACCGTGGCTTTGGCAGGTAAACGGTACTAAAGGTGTGTAAAATACCGATCTAAATTCATCAAATAATAAAGTGTGATTTTTTGGTATTACCTTCAGAATATTATTAAAAATCACGTTATTGATTGCCAGACACTTAACATCGTGGCAACCCCTTGCCAGACACCCCTAACGTTCATGAAATTATAATTCTACTTACGTTATAGTATAAAAGCTGATTTTTATATATAATACTTAGGTAATAATTAGATGATGTTTCCTCATCAGCCAGACATTTTTGATAGTTCCAACCCCTTGCCAGACAATGATGTAGGGTCGCTGTAAGAGCGAGCGTGAGACAGTATATGTATGGTGGGTGCGAGTGAGATGGCGAGATAGGTCTATCGCGATATCTCAATAACAGAAAATAAAAAAAAAAAACAAATAAATAATAATCAAAAATTTAATTAAAAATATATTAATAACATTACAAGTTATTATAAAGCATAAAAAATAGATTGATGACATTACAGATTATTATTAAAGTGTACTAAAGAATATATTATTTTATTCATTATCATCATTATCCTCTCTGCTGTGAGCCCGCAATGGCGCTGGTGCAACACACGTTACGCATCCGCGAATGATTCCCGCGCAATTTTGGCGCGTTTGATTAAAACGATGATATCTTTGAAACTACGTTAGTTAGCTCGCTACCGGTTATATTATTCGAATCGTTATTAAATTACCTAAAAAGATATGTAAAGATTAGTAAAGTTTTGTCTTGTAATGTATTAGTAATTGTCGTGTATGTTCAGTATCATATGAGGGGCACAGATTGAGGAGAGCCGCAGCGGCTCTCCCATAGACAGGCATTTTTATAGAGCCAGAGCGGCTCCACACCACAGACAAGGGGTTATAATCAATGTTATCATTTTCTACGTCACTGTTACTCCATTCCATATCGTCGTCTTCTTCTTCTTCGTCAGTTTCTGTAGAAATATGAAAAAGTTAATGGGATTGAAAATATCAAAAAATAATGTATAATGGTTTAAAGTAGTATTATACCTGAGATAGTTTTCAGTGATTCTCTGACGAAATTTGGCAACTGATCACCTTCGAACCATTTAAAATGGTACTGATTATCTTCGAGAACCCTACCATTATTCTCGGGTTGATAAATTGTTGGAATTTGCTGATTTGCATTATTCCAAATGCTAGACACATAGTTGGCTCGCAGAAATTGTTGTAGCAGCTCGGATTTACGTGGTGGCAGACTGCTAGCATCAAAATTTCGTAGTTTTTTACGGCTAAACGCTTCATTAATATCTGAGACCTGATATGTATTAATGAATAGTTGAAGCCGTGCTGCATCAACATCAGTTATCGAACCAACATTGTATACCTCACATATAAACCGTTGAATAATATCAAAAGTGCTTTGTTGTTCATTATTATTTTCGAATAATTCGTGTTTACCGAATTTAATGAAAGCTGTTTGATACTCTTCCGTTTTTTTTTAAATTTTAAAAGGCCTCAACTTTCCTTTTCGGAAAAATGCAGGATTATAATCACAAGCTGTGATCGCATGGAATCCTGGTAAACTCTTGCAAAAAGATTTTCCTAACTTTACGTAAATCTCTGTAAGGTCTTACTTACAGAGATTTACGTAAAGTTAGGAAAATCTTACGTACTTATTCCCAGTGCCTATCAGCATCCAAATAAGTGAATCATTTTGTAGATGTTGCATATGAACAAGCATGATAGCTGCAATGTCAGTGTCGACACTTCTGATCACAATATTTACTTGATTTGGAATACTGCACGCATGATAGACTATTTTGGTATCAGCCTCTTCATGTTTTGGACATGATAACTCTTCTACAACCCTTGTTACTACTTTGTTAGAAGCATCAACAACAAAAGAATGGCACTGTTTAGAATTTATGTGAATAGTTTTATTTCCAATAAAAGGTATTATTTCATCACTGGCCCAATGCAAAATTAAAAAATCCACTAGAGCTGGTTTGAAATTTGAGTTTTTCAATTCTTTCGCAAAATCGCTCGGACGTGTTTGATCAGGTCCAGTTATGGTGTAGCTCAATTGTGCTGATTCTAATCGCTGAGAATGTTCGTAATCTTTGATCGATGGTGTCAGGTATTGATCAAAAATAACGTCAATTCTTAGCGCTTCGAACTTGGTGACCATTTGCAACAGTTTCTTAGAAATGCCTCCAAACTTGTTTGGAACATTTCTCATGGTGTGTAATAAAAAAAATCCATCAATTATTACGACATCTACAGTAGGTGGTGGCTGATGCTGGACCTCCATCTCCAAACACTTCATTAAGGCAGATTTATCCGTCTTACAAATAGTACGATTTAAATGACACTTATATAAAGGCATATCAGTGATTGGGTATGACAAAATTTTTGAGATATCCACATTGTAATCCATCGAGATCCCCAGCATACGACCAAACAAATCTGTAATGTCATCAATCTATTTTTTTATGCTTTATAATAACTTGTAATGTTATTAATATATTTTTAATTAAATTTTTGATTATTATTTATTTGTTTTTTTTTTTATTTTCTGTTATTGAGATATCGCGATAGACCTATCTCGCCATCTCACTCGCACCCACCATACATATACTGTCTCACGCTCGCTCTTACAGCGACCCTACATCATTGTCTGGCAAGGGGTTGGAACTATCAAAAATGTCTGGCTGATGAGGAAACATCATCTAATTATTACCTAAGTATTATATATAAAAATCAGCTTTTATACTATAACGTAAGTAGAATTATAATTTCATGAACGTTAGGGGTGTCTGGCAAGGGGTTGCCACGATGTTAAGTGTCTGGCAATCAATAACGTGATTTTTAATAATATTCTGAAGGTAATACCAAAAAATCACACTTTATTATTTGATGAATTTAGATCGGTATTTTACACACCTTTAGTACCGTTTACCTGCCAAAGCCACGGTAACCCAAACTTCATAATAGTCCATCGTTCTTACCTGTGTTGGGAGCATGCGCTGACAAACTTTCAGCTTTTATAAAATAACGAAGGTCTGGGGTTCACGGGCTCTTAGACTATAATATACTCATTTCTCACTTTATCCAATCTCGTCACACCACACATCCATCTCAACATTCTCATCTCCGCTACGTGCAATCTTTTTTCATCCGTCTTTTTCACAGCCCAACATTCTGATCCATACAGTATGAGTTTACGTAGTACGTATATATACGATGCTCACTTAACTTTTCTTACAGCAATACCTAACATCGAAGTTGTCGTGCGTGCTGGTGCAGACGGAGAGCTCGACGCCGCTCTCTCGCATGCACGGCGAGGTGAAGGACGAAGTGGAGGACGCCGTCAAAGTGGAGGACGAGGAACCTGATGACCTGGACCACCTGTTTGAGAAGATGGAGACTGTCGGGTGAGTTGAGAGGTCCTGGACCGATGATAACGGCTGGCCCGGGGAGCCTGGAATGGAAGGAACAAAAATCGGTTCACGCAATCCAAAATTACCCACCGAAAACCCAACATACATAACCCGTCTAGTTCGCCGCCGGATTCCGATCCCGATTTCCGGCCACCGTAGGCGCGGGCTTGCGGACGGCGAACAGTGAGTAGCTCGCTGTCCGACTGGCCGGTAACTGTCCGGACTGTCGTCGATAGCGCGCACAGTTCCCGCGCGCCTCAAGGAGTTGTCAGCAACAGCAGGGACCCAGCCGGGTCGAAGCCTACTGGGGCCAGGGTTATCCAAAAGGGCGCTCGAGCCCCGGTATGAAGGCAAGAAGGAACGGGGTGGGTCTTTTAGCCAGTAAGAGTCTGACTTTATTTCCCGTTCCGCCCAAGAGCGGGGGTTATCATTGGATGATTTTTTCCCACCATAAAAAAAGGGTTAGTTCGAAAGATAGCTCAGCCCCGGTATGAGAGGCAAGAAGCAATAGGATGGGTTTTTTAGTCAGTAAGAGTCTGACAATATCTCCCGCTCCGCCGGGCGGGGGATGTCATTTGGATGATTTTTTGCCACCAAAAAAAAAAAAACTATGTAATAAACTGCCCATATTTTTAATTCTAAGTGGGGATACTTATTGTGACGCGTGTGTGAGCCTGGCCCGACACTCTCTTGACTGATGGTAAGCAGTGATGCAATCGTTGATGGTGAGACGCACTAGTTTATTAAGAGCCTATTCACTCTAGCCTTGAAGACACCCAAATTATAATCGGACGGGAAGACCGCAGCAGGCAAATTCTTCCAGTCCTTTGATGTACGCGGTATAAATGACGAGGCGAAACGCTTAGTCCGGACCGTAGGTGTTTCAACAACGTAAGGGTGGATACTTGCCGTGCGTCGGCTTGTCCGATGGTAGAATTGAGATGGCGGAATCAAGTCATGCAATTCCTGCGCACACTCTCCTTGCTCCTTTGATGTGTATTTTGTTTTTTATTACAGTGACAAACCTAAAAAAGCTAAATTAAAACCGGAACTGGATGGGGTACCAGTTAAACGAAACAAGCCGTCATCAGAAGGGTCAACGTCCTTACAAGAAGTTGATCAAGAAGACACAGAAGATGCGATCAAGAAGCTTCTGCGCAGCACGGAGAAGTTGAAGAAGAAACGTGATCAGAGGAAGAGGGAGAAGAAGGCGAAGAGTGTGTTCCATAACGCTTGAAATTAAATATATAAAATTATTTCTTATTTTTATTTGTAGCTTAACTTAACCTCTCAAACCCCAACGTTCGCGCGTCATTTAGTTGAACACTACAGGTTGCGCGATGAATCAAGATCGCTCGGCAAAAGTGGAAGGGGCCATGCGCAGTATTCAATTCTACGGTCTATTTGGCGACGTACAGGCGGGTGTGCGCCAACGGCGACACGTCATTGGTAGATAGAGTCGCTCTTCAATTCCCGGGTTTCGTTCTCGCCTCTCATTGGATACTGTTGTACTTGGGTACTGTTGCGTACAGCTTGTCTTATCGTAATAGTAATACGTAGTCGTAAAAAAAAAATGGTTGAAAATAAAGTTTTAAAACGGCTAGCCAGAAAAATGGTTTACGACGTGAATTATTACGTTAAAGAAACTAACGAAATTATTTTTTTTTAATTTTATGTTTTATTTTAAAAATTTTAATGTTTTGAATTTACCTACTTACAAGATAAATTACAATCAAAAACTAGTGTTATTATAAGTTATGTTACTAAGGTTCAAACATACGAAATTAAAAATAAAATCCTAACATACTAAGAATTTCTGTGTGCAATTGTACACATGCGCCGATTGCCCCCACTACTTTCACCGAGCGATCTTGATTCACCGCGCGACCTGTAATATTATTAAAAGTCCACATAGATTATTAAAATTTTGAGGGTTTATTTATTGTTTATGTATCTAAGAATGTAAATAAGAAATTCTTCATAAAGTAGTAAATTTCGAAAATAAGCAACCTTTTCTATTTATCCGTAATAAACCTATGCTTGGGGACTCAGGGGTATTGAAAACATACAAAAATCCAAGAAGCGTAGGAGCATTAACCTTGCCCTTCACATATTCTAACGCCTTATCCCTTACGTTAGTACGAGATGCGTACAAGAAATCTCTTCCCTCAACTGTTATTCGATCATCATAAATAATGAAAGGGCGCTCGAGCCCTGGTATGAAGGCTTGAAGGAACGGGATGGGTTTTAGAGTCAATAAGAGTCTGACACTATCTCCCGGCTCCGCCCAAGAGCGGGGGTTGTCATAAGATGATTTTTCCCATCGAAAAAAAAATCATAAATAATTCGTTTAATAAGACATTGTGGCCTGCGCTTTAAGCGCAGGCCACACCGCCAGCTAGCGGGCGGGCGGGCTAGGCGGGTAGACGAAGCGAACGAAGGAAACTATACAAACTACGTGAAATATTGGCGAACTAAACTATGGGGTTCACACCGAAAACTACGGAAAGACGAGCGACGAGCGGAGCGGACGAAGCGGGCGTAGTTTAAGTCATCATCAGAACTTTCGTCGATATATGACATATTCATCGTTCCCAAACTAAACACTACACTGCTATTCGAAAGACGAGCGTCGACTAGTCTACTCTCTACGGGGAGGACGGGCGAACGAACCGGGCGAGCGGGCTGGCGGCCGAGCTAAGCTAGCGAAGCGCGGGCGCGCCAACGAGGTGAACGAGTAGCTTCGCTGGAATCGTCGGATATTTCGTTAGCTTAGCTCGTTAGGTTCGTCGGTAGCTCGCGGTGTGAACCGAAGTATGTAAAGAGGTGAAACGATGTTCGCCCGCCTAGCCCGCCCGCCCGCTAGCTGCCGGTGTGGCCTGCGCTTCAGAATAGGTTAGTAGCTAAAAATCTGGTGCCGCGAACATTTGATGTTTTCAACTTTATTCAAATACTTACAAATTGAGTTCCATCGTTATTAAAGTGCGTTTCATTCCTTCGCCGTAGTGTTGGCAATAATATTTTATGTCCGTTTGCCCAGCACGGCCCCAAAGAATTTTGAAAAAGAAGTTTGCGCAGCCTTCTGCGCAAACTTCACGGCCGCCATCATACACATATTCGTCTCTAGGAACATATGTACCACTTTTTTTTTTTTCAATGTACCTCTGTAGTTTTGTAGAAATATGCAAAACATTTTGAGCAATGAAATTATTTAAAATTATCCCGGTTGACTAATATTTCGTTACAGTTTTAACGTATTTTTTTTTTCGTTATAAAATAATGTTTGTATTTTTTTTTTCTTTTGGTAACTGTAAAAACTATTTTTAATAAAATATAGGACGCTGGGCTTAATTATAATAATTATTATAATTGGGGAAATACCGAAAACGTCACGCCGCTATATTGTACCTTTCCATCCAACAACTTCCTTTTAGACTTGCTTTTTTTTTTAATGACATCCCATTCCCCCATATTCCAAGATCCGCTTAGGAACGAACTTGACCGGTCTGTTTAATAGATGAAACGTATTGTTACGTACGTGGGTAATCAAATGCCGATTTACTGACGAGAGAAGTTTATTTACCACAAATAATAACAAATTAGTCCAGTCAACAATAATCCGAATCGCAACCAACACTAGAGTACCGTTACACTATCGCCTAAGTCGTTGATAAAAATCACTTCGAGTACTAGGGTAGTTCGCTCTTGATCGCAGTCGAAATCACAACTGACTCGCTTCCGGCCGGGGGCCCGTATTTATATGCGGAGCCAAGAAAATTCTAGATACCGACGTCCCCGGATCTATCCAGAATTCCAGAACAATTGAATCGCTTCTCGAAGTCATAAATCATTTTGATTTCTCGTAATAATAAGAGTCACGTTCATGCGAATTTCGACTCTATTATTAACGTCGGAGAGTACAATTTCCCTTATCATTTAGATATATGCCTACTACTGTTTGTAGGTATGTTGTGGATGTTTCGAGATTTTTCCAAGTCTTTCTTCGTCCAACCATTCTAGACCTTTCGAACAGCAATGCGTTTTAATTATTACGTGCCACTCGTTATTTTCTCGGAGATATGGCGTGTTCACGTTTAGTGGCGTAACAGTGCCCCCCTCTTAGTCATGCTCGTCCCGAGCATTATTAGATCCGTGATACGGCGCCAATCTATCCACATGAACAACCTTGGGTTTCCCTCTTAGCCCTTTCTTGATGCGGTAGGTCACGTCATTAATCCTTTTTAACACGGTGTAAGGTCCCTCCCATCGAGCTTGGAGTTTCGGCGACTTCCCTTTCCGTCGAAGCGGGTTGTGGAGCCAGACCAGTGTACCTTCCTCAAATCCCTTGGCATTGGCATTACGGTCGTATCTAGTTTTCATTTTTACGCTGGTGTTCATGCTATTCTCACGAACTCGTTTATGCACTTCGTCCAATTGATCTTGAAGGTCACTTACGTAATCTGTAACTGGCTTAGTCTTGTCAGGTGGCACGCCAGTTATGGCATCGACCGGGAGTCTCATCTCTCTGCCGAAATTCACTCTTGCTGGGGTATGTCCCGTGCTATCATGCACTGCCGATCGGTAAGACATCAGAAATAGTGGAATATACCGGTCCCAGTCCTTCTGATGGTCATCGACAACCTTAGCCAGATGATTCTCCAGGGTTTGGTTAAATCTTTCCACCATTCCGTCCGACTGAGGATGCGCAGGTGTTGTGCGTGTCTTATAAATTCCCAGAAGAGAACACATTTCCTGGAACAGCGCAGATTCGAAGTTACGGCCTTGATCGGAATGGATTTCGAAAGGTGCGCCATACCGACATACTACTTCTTCGACCACCTTCTTCGCCACTGTCGTCGCTTCCTGATTGGGTATGGCGAAGACTTCAGGCCACTTTGTGAAATAGTCCTGGATCACCACTATGTACTTGTTTCCGTCATTTGTAACTGGAAAAGGTCCAGCGACGTCGATAGCGATGCGTTCCCATGGGGCTCCCACATTGTACAGCTGAAGCCTGCCCCTGCTCCTAGTCTGTGGTCCTTTCACAGATGCGCACGCTGTACATTTCCGACACCATTGCTCTATGTCATCTCTACAATTGAGCCAGTAATACCGCTGTCTCACTTTCAGTAGAGTTTTCTTGATGCCCAGGTGTCCTCCAGAAGCACCATCGTGTATTTCCTGTAGCAGGGGGACTACTTCACACCGTGGCACTATCACTTGTGTGGTCACCTCCTTGCCATCGTTCGATTCCCATTTCCTACAAAGCACATCATTTTCTAGGACTAAACTGTCCCACTGTGCCCAGTAGCTCTTAGTTACGGGACTGTGTGACGATACTTCACTCCACTGGGGCCTAGTTCCGCTGCGCTTCCAGTCCAGTATAGGTCGAATATCGTCATCTTCTTCCTGGGACTTCTTGAAGTTGCCTTCAGCCCTAATTAAATTAACGCGTTCTCGGGCTTCATTCTGCTGGCAGTGTCTACAGTCATCGTTACATGGACGTCGCGACAGGGCGTCAGCGTTGTTATGCCCTTTTCCACTACGATGTTCCGTCACAAAGTTAAACTCCTGCAGCTGCTCGAGCCATCTTGCAACTTGGCCCTCAGGGTTTTTAAATTGTAGAAGCCATTTCAATGCAGCGTGATCCGTCCTCAAAGTAAATTGTCTTCCTATGAGGTACTTGTGGAAATGCTGCAAGGTTTTTACCACAGCCAGTAGTTCTCGTCGAGTCACGCAGTAGTTCCTTTCTGGCTTTGAAAGTGCCTTACTGAAGTAAGCGATTACGACCTGTCTGTCACCTTGCACCTGTGACAACACTCCACCAATTCCCGTGTTGCTGGCATCGGTATCAACGACAAATCTTCCGTCTCTACTCGGGTACCCCAGTATAGGCGCTTCACATAGCCGTTGCTTTAGCGCGTCGAATGCTGACTCACAGTCCTCGTCCCAGATAAAATCTCGTTTATCCTCAGTCAGCTGATGTAAAGGTTTTGCAATGTCCGAAAAATTCTTGACAAACCGCCTGTAGTATGTGCATAACCCTAGAAATGCACGTACTTCCGTTTTGTTCTTTGGAACCGGCCACTGTTGGACTGCCTTTATCTTCTCAGGGTCGGTTCTCACCCCGTCGGCGGAAATAACATGTCCTAGGTAGCTGACCTCCTTCTTGAACAGGGCACACTTCTTTGGGCTTAGTTTTAAGTTAGCCCCTCGTATCCTGGTGAACACTTTCTCCATATTCCTCAGGTTTTCCTTAAATGTGCGACCCATTATAATGACGTCATCCAAATATACCAGACAGACGTCACCAAGAAGGCCCACCATGACTCTCTCCATGAGGCGTTCAAACGTCGCTGGAGCGTTGCATAACCCAAAAGGCATGACGTTAAATTGCCACAGGCCGCTGCCAATACCCGTACTGAACGCTGTCTTTTCTTTATCTTTCTCGCTGATTTCCACTTGCCAGTAGCCACTTTTCAAATCAATGGTTGAAAACCACTTCATGCCACTCAGCATATCCAGCGTATCGTCTATCCTTGGTAAGGGATAACTGTCCTTCTTCGTCACATTATTCAGCATTCTGTAGTCCACGCAGAATCTGGTGCTGCCGTCCTTCTTCTTCACCAGAACGACTGGAGAAGACCATGGACTCGTAGAAGGCTCAATTATTCCATTATCAGCCATGTCCTTTACCATTTCTGCTACCTCAGATTCCTTAGCCCAGGGTATGCGGCGCGGTCTCTGTTTAATTGGTCTCGCATCACCTGTATCTATCTCATGCTTGACGAGACCTGTTCTCCCGCAGTCTTTTCCCGTTGCAAAGATATCTCGAAACCGTAGCAGAAATTCCCTTGCTTGCTGTAGTTCCGAAGTCGATAGGTTGCTCTTAGAATTTTCCAGAAGTTGCTGGATGTGATCAGTTTCGACTTTGTTCGTGTCTTGCTTTGCTGGAGATTTATTGATTTGACGGAGATATTGAACTTCTTCACATCTCCCAACAACACTGTTTTTCTTCAGTTGGACCTCTTCTTTCCCAAGGTTCACAATCCTGACCTGGGATTTCCCTGTCGTCATAACTAATGTCCTCGCAGTGATGATCTCCGGGTGCCGGCCAGTATCCTCAACCATTACACATCTTCGTTGCCTGATTTTCTTGGGAAATTTTACTTCAACTAAGGTTTCTGTTCTCGGAGCCAGTGTGGTATTCTTTAAACAATAGAGGTTGCATGACTTAATTCCTCGCAGGAAGACTTCTTGATCTGGGAATTTCAATACTCCCCTGTCGATATCTAAAATACATCGGTTATTCCGCAAGAAGTCGAGACCCAGTATGCAATCGTCGGTAACATTCGCAATTAACGCAGGATGGATATACACTTGATCACCGATTTTGAACTCAATTTCTGTATCACCGAGGACGGAGACTGGCTGGCCGGTTGCCGTCTGAAGTCGGCAGGATGGAGACTCTCTTTGCCACAAGATGGTGCGTTTCAGCAACTCAGGTCTTATAACAGTCCGTGACGCCCCCGTGTCAACGGTAAAATTGCAAGCACGATTATTCAGCGTCCCTTCGATGATCAAACTATTTCCGTTCTGAACTTGATTGATGGTGATGGTTGGGGCCTTCAGTTGACCAGCCAGCACCCGCCCCGCGGCCCTGGCGACATTTAGTTTAACGACTCCTCGTTAACTTGAGTTCCGGAGTCCACACTTCCCCTCTTCCTCTTGGGGCAATCGGTACGAATGTGCCCTTTTTCTCCGCAACCGTAACACGTCGGAATATAGCGGGACTTTGCCGAAGAAGAAGCCACCACTTCTCGGTGACGTGGTTGTGCTGAAGGCGAGGCCACCACTTCCCTAACTCTATGCGTACGTGAGTCTTGTCGTACGGCTTCTACTTCCAGAGCGTGAGCCATCGCACTCTTCAGAGTTTGGTGGTGTCCGAGTCGCACCGTAGCTCTGACTTCAGTATCCCGTAGGCCGTCGATGAATGCTTGCACCAGATTTACTTCCACCATCTCTGGTGTCATTGACATGTACGCACGCCGGACCAGCCGTTCAACCTCAACTCCCCATTGCTGGAGACTCTCGTTAGACCTCTGCGTTCTCTCGCGTAACTGCGCGCGGAAAACGTGCTCGAGGTGCTTGTCTCCATAACGAGTGTCCAGTCCCTCCATGAGACGCTCCAATGTTCTGCCGTCCGCAGGGAGGTTCTCTAGGACCAGCAGGGCGTCCCCTCGTAGAGCCAAAGTTAATGCCGCGAAAGACTGTTCATCATCCCAGCGGTTCGTCTTAACCAATGTTTCGAATTGATATTTGAATGCCGTCCAGGAAGACGTGCCATCAAAACGCGGCACATCAAATTTTGCGGCTGATGCACAGTGGGTGTGCGATGGTGAGCCTACGGCAACGGGTTCGCGTGCCTCGAGCTTGACGATTTTTTTGTTGATGTCCAGCAGGCGATTTTCGTGGCCATCAATCCTTGTTTCGAGGCTATCAGCTCGGGCGGAAACCTCCTTGACCTCCAAGGTGAGATTCTTTACCTTCTCACCCAACGTGACGAGGCCGTGGTCGATTTTATCGAGGATCAGGTTCTGCTTAGCCTCCTGATCGCGGCGAGCGGCTTCCTGTTCGCGGCGAGCTTCTTCCTGGTTCGCTGCGATTAGGTCCTGAAGCTTACGCTGGTTGGCCTCCTGATCGCGGCGAGCGGTTTCCTGTTCGCGGCGAGCGGCTTCCTGTTCGCGGCGAGCTTCTTCCTGGTTCGCTGCGATTAGGTCCTGAAGCTTACGCTGGTTGGCCTCTTGTTCGCGGCGAGCGGCTTCAATACTAGCTTGCATGGCGGCCAACACCGCAGCGAGGTTCAATTCCGAGGATGGTCCTGTTGGTGCCTCAGCAGCTTCTGTTGCTATCATACCAGCCTGATCTTCCTCCTCCATACGATGACGCGCAGCATCCATCTCCATTTGCCTTCTTGTTCGTGGTCGCTGTTCGTCGTCTCTCGGTGTTAATGGCATTTCACTTCTGACACCAGTTGTTACGTACGTGGGTAATCAAATGCCGATTTACTGACGAGAGAAGTTTATTTACCACAAATAATAACAAATTAGTCCAGTCAACAATAATCCGAATCGCAACCAACACTAGAGTACCGTTACACTATCGCCTAAGTCGTTGATAAAAATCACTTCGAGTACTAGGGTAGTTCGCTCTTGATCGCAGTCGAAATCACAACTGACTCGCTTCCGGCCGGGGGCCCGTATTTATATGCGGAGCCAAGAAAATTCTAGATACCGACGTCCCCGGATCTATCCAGAATTCCAGAACAATTGAATCGCTTCTCGAAGTCATAAATCATTTTGATTTCTCGTAATAATAAGAGTCACGTTCATGCGAATTTCGACTCTATTATTAACGTCGGAGAGTACAATTTCCCTTATCATTTAGATATATGCCTACTACTGTTTGTAGGTATTGTGCGAGAATTATGGGTATTCTGATGAAAATCAATGACTGGATGCTCAATGCAAATTAGTTTTAATAATTTTCGGTGTGAACAATATATTTTACAGAAAAACAAGTGAAGACAAGTGACAAATAGAAGTGTCATATTTTTTCATATAATTTAGGAAGCTTGCAAGAAGGTTTTATCTCCAACATTTCCCCGGGCGTTGAAACCAATGGTTTCAACCAGATTCTGAAGACACAGGCAAAGGGCAGATTCGGTTGAATGCCCGTCGAACGACTCCAGTAGACGTCCGAATGTCAGCTACACGGGCGATACCATCCGTTCCTGGATGAACAGCCACGATCCGTCCAAGTCTCCACTTCAACGGAGGAAGATCGTCTTCCTTGATCACCACCAAGGAGTTCAGCATCAAGCCATCCTTGCAGGAACGCCATTTGGAGCGTTGTTGCAATTCTGCAACATACTCCTTGCTCCATCTGCTCCAGAAATGCTGGCGAAGCTGCTCGATCCTCTGGTAACGAGACAGATAATTGGCAGAGCTATCCTGGTAATCAGGTTGCGGCAAAGAAGTAAGTGGCCGTCCCACAAGAAAATGTCCTGGCGTGAGCGGAGTATAATCTGCAGGATCTGAAGACAACGGCGTCAATGGACGAGAGTTCAAGATGGCTTCAATCTTGGTTAGTGTGGTGTACAGCTCCTCAAAAGTCAAGTTACAATTTCCCAACACTCTCTGAAGGTGATACTTTGCTGACTTGACACCCGCCTCCCAGAGTCCACCGAAATGTGGGGTGTAGGCGGGAATAAAATGGAACCTTATTCCGTCGTTTGCTGCACTTTCACCCAAGGACAAACTATTTAATTTTAAAAATTTGGAAAGGTCGTTGTATGCACCGACAAATGAGGTACCGTTATCGGAAAAAATATCAGCAGGTTTACCTCTCCGAGAAATAAACCGATACAAAGCCAGTAAATAACTATTGCTAGTTAAATCACCAACGAGCTCCAAATGAATGGCCTTGGTTGTGAAACAAATAAAAATAGCGACATACACCTTTACTAACCTACATCCACGGCCCTGGCGACTAGCACACATAATAGGGCCAGCGTAATCAACGCCTGTGCTTTCAAAGGGATAACCTGGACGAAGGCGTTCTCGTGGTAAGTTACCCATTAAGGGAGCTACAACCTTACCCTTCATACGGTGACACAAAACACACTTATGATAACAGGCTTTCGCCAACTTGCGACCTCCTATTGGCCAATAAGTTTCCCTAATGGAAGCTAATAATAATTGTGGGCCAGCATGCATCAGCCTTTTATGCTCAAAATTAAATAATAGTTTAGTGAAATCATGAGTGGACTGTAATAAAATAGGGTGTTTCTTACTATAAGCAAAATTAGAGTTATCGAGACGTCCTCCTACTCGCATTACATTATTATCGTCTAAATAAACATTAAACTTTAGAAGGGCGCTCTTTTTAGGTAAACTCTTTTTGTTCAAAAATAATTGGTATTCAGAAAATGACTGAATCTGACTCTTAATAATGACAAGAGTTAGTGCATCTTGTACCTCATCATGTGACAAGTATTTGGTTTTAGGGTAATGCTTTCTACATGACTTAATAAATCGTAATACGTAGGCAACAGATCGTACGAGCCGTGTGTAATTGGAATAACGCCTAAAATCAATTAAAACTTCAGGTTTCGAATCGTTTACAACATGTAATATGATTTTAGGTCGAGTCTCCGGTAACGATTGTAGTCCTGGGCTCGTAATTTGAGAAGGCCATTCAGACGAATCTAGTTTTAAAAAATCTGGTCCTTTCCACCACAGATCTGACTCCTGCAGATCACTAATATCCATGCCACGAGATATTAGGTCTGCTGGATTTTGATCTGTTGGGACGTGCCTCCAAGTACAGTTACCCGACTTATCCAAAACCTCAGCAACGCGGTTGCGCACAAAGGGCTGAAGTCTGGTAGGCATCATCTGTAACCATCCCAAGACAATGGTTGAATCAGTCCAACAATAAACCCGACTGATCTTCACTCGAAGTGAGCTCATCACCTTCTCGTGAAGACGAGAACCGACTACCGCACCACATAACTCCAGTCGCGGAATTGTCGTAGGCTTGATGGGAGCAACTCGACTCTTTGCCATTAACAAGCGAGCCATGTACTCACCCTTAGCATTAACACTGCGAATGTAGACGCAAGCACCGTACGCGGACTCAGACGCGTCTGTGAAAATATGGAGTTCTAACTCCGTAAATGAATTGCAGACTACAAGTCGCGGAATGCGAACATGATTTAAAAGAGGTAAAGATTTAATAATAATCTCCCATTGTTTACAAATCTCATTAGGTAATGGTTGATCCCATGATAATTTATCTAACCACATTTTCTGTAGCAAGATCTTCATAGTAATAACAATAGGACCTAACAGACCTAAGGGATCAAAGATTCGCGCAATAACGGATAACAAGTCACGCTTTGTGTACCTAGTCGAAGATTTAGTCAGACCTATAGGAAACCCTATCTCATCAGTGCCGATATGCCAACAGAGACCAAGCAACTTTTCTGGCTCATTTTGTCCAATGTTCAAATCGTATGACGCAGGGACAGCATTCGACAATAATTGAGAATCATTTGACTTCCACTTTCTCAATGGCATACATGCCGACGCAAGCGCTTTGGTGACTTCAGTGCGAATGAACTTTACTTCATCTAAGTCATCCCCTCCGGTCAGCAAGTCGTCGACATAGAAGTCATGTTGGATGATTTCCGATATCTTAGGGTTCCTACAGTCGAGTCCTACTTGTTTAAGGCATCGTGTCGCAAGGAATGGCGCACTGGCCGTACCGTACGTGACGGTGTTTAATTGATAAACATTAATAGGATCACTAACATTATCACGCCAAACAATCTGTTGTAAATATCTGTCCGACGGGTGGACGACTATTTGTCTATACATCTTCTCCACATCCGCAGATAAAACATACTTGTGGACTCTAAAGCGAAGAAGTATAGACAATAGACCGTCCTGTACGGTTGGCCCAACCATCTGTAGGTCATTAGAGGACACTCCCGTCGAAGTAGAAGCACTAGCGTTGAAAACAACACGAAGTTTGGTCGTGGTACTCGACTCGCGTAAAACTCCCATATGTGGAATAAAATAACCCAAACATAAATTAGGTTTATTAATTTTTGTCATATGACCAAGTAACTCGTATTCTGACAAAAAGTCATGATACATTCTACTAAAGTTCGTCTTAACCTTTAATTTACGCTCTAAAGAATGTAAACAATGTGTGGCTTTATTAAAAGAATTTCCTAAAATTGAAGGATCTTTCTTAAGGGGGATGCGAACACAAAAACGACCATCAGACAATCGTGTCGTATTTGTAACGAAATTGTCTTCACACAATTTCTCTTCAGGCATATAAGAATTGGAAGACTTCGCATTCACCTCCTCTAATTGCCAAAACTTTGTCAATTCTGACTTGAGGTTTTCCCAGTCACCATCGCTGTCGGCAACCATTTTAGACATATTGCACTTTACGTCATTCGTCAGCAGTGAGATAGTATTCTGAGTAATTGGACCGGAAACTATCCATCCTAGACGGGTTTCACATAATATTGGTTTCCCGGTACCTAACTTTAGTCTTTGAGATCCTAACAAATCCCAAAAAAGATCAGCGCCGATTAAAATATCAACATCGGCAGGGTTATAAAAAGTAGGATCAGCTAAAGTAATATTCGAGGGTAAGTCGAAATCAGAAATATTTATCTGACGACACGGAACACTACTCGTAATGAACGGAAGAACAAAACAATTTAGTTCGAATACAAAGCTATCATCTAATGGCGTACCCTTAACCCGACATATTTTACCTACGTGCGAAGTGACGTTATTGATTCCAAGGATTGATCTATCTACCTGGCTAGTTTTTAAGTTAAGTTTATTGCACAACCTATCTGTTATGAGTGAAGACGTGCTACCACTATCGAGCACCGCGCGAGCGAGATGCACACACCCATTGTGGTCTCTTAATTTGATCAAAGCGGTTGATAACAACACATCTCGTTGCGTATGACCACACGGAGATGCAATGTTTGCGGATAAAGCTACGTTATTCGTTTCAGTCGTAGCAGACAAGTTATTCATCGAATTACCACTAGGTGTATTCGATACAGTGCCATTAGAATGTACGTGAACTAATGTGTTGTGCCTACGTTTGCATAGTTTGCAGCCTGGTTTTTTACATTTGTTAGCATAGTGTCCGGAACGAAAACAGTTAAAACATACCTTATAACTAGGTAATGATTTGAGACGGTCATCGTTACTCAATGCGAGAAACTGTGGACAATTATTTAATGTGTGATCGTTGTTATTACATTTAGGACAAGGTTTAGAAGCTGAGTCAGTGCTAGAATTGATAGGAGATTGTGCTACCATTGACTTGATCTTAGGACCTGATTTACCTGGTGATTGCGAATAATGATTGCGGGGGAGTTCCAGGGTCTCGATGAGGTCGGCTCGATTGCGTAAGAATTGCATAAATGCGTTAAACGTGATTAAGCCATCCTTGTCTATCCTACCTTTGCACTCCTCCCACTCACGATAGGTTTTTTGATCAAGTTTTCGTGTGACAATGTAGATTAAAAGTGTATCCCAGTGTTTCACAGGCTCCCCTAATGACTCTAAAGCTCGCAAGTCTTTATTTAACTGATCGATCAAATTCTTAATGGCAACAGAAGATTCTTTTGTAATTGATTCAATAGTAAATAATGAACTTATATGATTCTGAACCAGTAATCTTTTGTTGTCAAACCGATCACATAACAATGACCATGCCACAGAGTAATTACTTGAAGAAAACTCAATGGATTTGATAACTATAGCAGCTGTTCCCTCAAGTGATGCTCGCAAGTAGTGAAACTTATTGATTGCGTCTATGTCATCATTACAATGAATTAGGCTAGTAAAGGTGTCGCGGAATTCAAGCCAATTACAATATAATCCGCTAAACTTTGGTAACTGAATCGTTGGCAATTTAACCGGCTGCTTTATGCTAACACGAGTACTTTTACAACTTTCCATCGATTTATTATCTTTATTGTAGTCAGTCAGAATATTCTGGGCTCTAGATAAGGTTTTATAATAAATAGACTCAAACTCGGAACGCTGAGAATATTGTAAGTTAATGTCGTCAACAATGCATTCTAGACGTAACTGTACCTCATCATACTGCTCATACAACGCCTCTATCTTGCCCATGCGCAACTGCAACTCGGACACATCACAGCTAGATAGCTCCTTGTCCTTGAATGAGTCCAGAAAATTGAGGAAACTAGTCAAGCGACCTTTGAAGCTGCCTCGCTTCTTAATTAAATCCTTTTCCTCAGACATTCTGGGAGACGAGTGTTGTCAACCTGGCATTGATACAGGAATATAAAAATTAAAACAACAATATAATTTCAATAATTATACGCCTAGCTGTAGTCTATGCCCTTTCTGACTGCTAACTATAATTTATAACAATGACTTGTACTAATATCTAACACTCAAATATTTTTATTATGTCAAGATACTTGTTAAAAATTAATACCACTGTTAAGTAGTTATGTAATTAGTTACAGCTTAATATAATGTAAGTTTAATAATGTAGCAAAATAGCTAACTATACTGTTAAAAGTATGAGTTTAAACTTAACATTGCTGTTGAATAAAATACTAATCACAATGCAACAAAGTACCTAATGATTTTACTCAAACACAATATAATTGGTAATTTAATAAAATAGTACTGACCTTAGTATGACTACTTATATATACTACCTGAGTATTGGGTGACGATATTAGCGTAATTATAACTGTACACCACTAACTAACTTGCTTGAAATCAATCCAGTTCTCCAGCAGTGAACTCATGAACCTCCATTCAGCGTGGAAGTCAGTCTCTATTCTTTTTCTTGAAAATAATCGCTGATCTTCTTAATTATATTTCATCCGGCTCGTTATGGACCATGTGCGAGAATTATGGGTATTCTGATGAAAATCAATGACTGGATGCTCAATGCAAATTAGTTTTAATAATTTTCGGTGTGAACAATATATTTTACAGAAAAACAAGTGAAGACAAGTGACAAATAGAAGTGTCATATTTTTTCATATAATTTAGGAAGCTTGCAAGAAGGTTTTATCTCCAACAGGTATGTTGTGGATGTTTCGAGATTTTTCCAAGTCTTTCTTCGTCCAACCATTCTAGACCTTTCGAACAGCAATGCGTTTTAATTATTACGTGCCACTCGTTATTTTCTCGGAGATATGGCGTGTTCACGTTTAGTGGCGTAACAGTATTTTAAGACAAATCTAGTATAAACAATAATCTTCTATCTATATCTATACTATATCTTCTTCGTCTTTCATATATTATAATAAAACTGTAGAAGTGAAAATTTCGTACAGTGAAAATATCAAAAAAATAAATAAATGGCAGGTGGTGTTACTAGATCGACACCGAACCCAAAAATGTGATTAAGAATGGAAACTTGCGACAAAGCGGTCCGAGCCAAGTACCTATCCCGTGCGTTTGAATTTTCAACCGAATTCAAAAAAAAGATATATATATATGTTTTTTTGCAAATCTATATTATCATCTTCGCAATTAAACAGTGTTTATTTATGATATAAAATGTATTTATTATTATTTATCATTTTCACTTCTTTAAAAGTTACTTTTTGACTGTAGATGCTTGATTTCTCGATAAAAATACCAAAATCCCCAAATAGTTGCCTATAATATTTGAAAAGTTTCCTAGATTCCTTATGGTACCCGTCACCAGAACTGGATTTCGAAAAAATGGGAGTAATCTGAAAGCATATCCATTAGGTGAAAAAGGAAAAAAATCAAATCGATCCATAAATGACGGAGTTCTGAGGTAACAAACATTAAAAAAAAATACATACAACCGGATTGAGAACCTCCTCCTTTTTTTTTGAATTCGGTTGAAAAATATAAACGAACGGGATACGTGGCTCGGACTGCTTTGTCGCAAGTTTCCATTCGCATCAAAACATTTTTAAAAACTCGACAACCGTTGTTCATGCCAGATTTTTTGCAGAAAACCATCAAACCTATATATCTATGTTGATGTACATCATATAGTACATCAACATCGTACCTATTCGTAATGAAACAGCGTTTATTTTGATATACAATTTATTAATTAAATAAGTGGTGGTGTCCGTGACGATTGAGGAGCCACATTTCGTATCTTAGATACATATAGTAGGTAGTAAGTTTAAAATTTAGTAGGTTCGATCCTCGATTTTGTAGTATAATACTTAAAAAGTTACACGATCATGAAGGTGGCTCCTCAATCTAAATTAAATGTTTGGATTGAGGAGCCACGTCAGAAGTACGAACATCACCGTTGAATATTTATCATAATTTGGTATGATTTAGTAGCATTTTAAAGTAGTTAGTAGACAAAATTTGAGCTCTGTAGTGTTAAAATTAAAAAAGTTACCATACATTGTATATGGCTCCTCAGACCATAGGTACCTAAGACCCGTCATTTTTCAAAAAGAAGCATTTGTTCAATTGATACGCAATTTCGTCATCATTTAGTATTATTATTATTATTAGATACATTTTTTTTCTTTCCGATTCGTTTTTAAAAATTTTCTTGCTGGGGTAACGTTACTCTAGCTGGAATCGTTTTTTCCATTTTTTTCCAAAACGATAAGACGCACTAATTTTTAATGTCGCGCACATCTACACCAGATGACGCACTAATTATACGTTCCACTCATATCGTTATACATGCAGCTTTTCAGCTGTGGGAATGTACACTGACAAATCTACATTTCGTCACGCTGCATAAGTAGGTGCTCGTGGAACTGCTCGCTAGCCAGCTCGTGCAACACGACGAAGTGACTGCGGTGAGCACTGCCGCGGTGGAGCCTGCGGTCGCGGCTGCAGCTCGAGCTGCCCTGGCTGCAGCACTCAGGCTCAGCTCGGGCCCGGCACACTCTGCTCCTCATCTGTAGATAAACATGTCGTGAACTCAATAGTGCGGAAGCTTGCGTACAAATCAACGAGCCGAAGTGATGCTGACGTCGCACGTTACTTTGACAGAATCTGCGCTAGCGTTCGCGCGAGCCCACTGACCTCTATAGAGGTCGAGTGTTAGGCGGTCATCACACTGCTACGCACCACGCAGCGTAGCGCGTGAATGCGTGTCTTAACGTTGCTTGTAAGTATCTCCGTTTGTATAGAAAACACGCACCGTCTAACCCACCGAAAATGCATCCACCCGCGTTCATGCAGATCACGGGCCTACATGCGGAGATACATGCACTCATGCGCGTGTGCCATGCGTGATTTTGTATCTAATGAGTGCGTGCCTGCGTGAACTTACAAAACGCACCTACGCGCGTGAGTGCGTAAAAAGCCCGCTCGATGACGCAGATGTGCACTTCCGCAAGTACACGCGTAGGTGCATTGACACGCAACATGCAGCATGATGCGTGCCAGTGTGATAATCGCCTTATCCTCAAACTGTATAAAGTTTAGTGTGAAGTGTGATGCTGAAACAGAGACGCACGTACCAGTTCGTGTAGAACCTGTTCCTGTCTCGCTGTCAGCCCCCGCAGGTGTTCCAGCTGTTCCTCCCGCCGACCTGCACACACAGATCCATTAAACCAGTCTTCTGGCAACGATGCGCAGGTCCTGACCATGTCACGGTGTCACCCCGGGTTCGGCGCTTGATGACGATGAGAACGGCGCGCCGTGCGTGGCTAAACATTGACTAAACGATATTGTAGTCATAATGCGAAGTTTCATGATCTTACTAATCTATACAGGGTTCTTTGTAAAACAATAGCAACCTCTCAGGACTCTCTGGACTGTATTACTAACATCATAAACAACAACTTTTGTTCTATGACTTTTTACAGAACATAACACATTTACCTAAAACAAACCTTGGTTGGAGTGTATCGACAACGTCGTAAGTATATCGACAACGTCAGCAGCCTATGGGGTGCTATTCTCTAAGAAAACAGCCTTGAGCGCAGCGCTGGCACAGCGACGTTTTGAAATTGAGACATGTTAAAAATACAAAATAATATCTTATTCCATTGTGGTCTTTTTTATTTGTGATATTCTTAACTAAAGTCTGTGCGGAAAGTAAACCATCGTGGGATTTGAGGGCGCTGCTGTAGATAAATATCGTTTTCGTTATGTAAGCAACATTGTGACGTCATTATAGAGCGATCGTTAAATCTTGATATTTTTAAACTATGTTAGACTAGCTTCTTCCAGCGGCTTCACTCTATAATAAAAATTATCCTATTCTGAATTTGCTCACCTAATGAAATTGCAAAGTTATAGCTTATGTGCTATATTATTGAAATGTTTATAATTAAGTTCATTTGTCTAGTAGTTTTTGCGCGACACATCCGTACATACGAGTACCTAGATCTACCTTCACAAACTTTCGCATTTATAATATTAGTAGCCCATTTATTGAACTTGCTCACGTGATGAAACTTAGCAAAAATATAGGTTATAAGCTACATTATAGCAACGTTTATCATTAAATTCATCCGTTTATAAGTTTTTGCGTAATGCCGTTGTGGCGACACCTGGGGGAAGCCTATGTCGAACAGTGGACATCTTTCGATTGCAACGATGATGAACATTTAAATGCAAACACGAACCGGTAAAGGAAAATAGCGTGAAGGAAATGCTGTACTGCCTATCGAGGTAGGTTCCACCAACGACCTCTTACCAAGTTCCAACGAAAATGGTTCCATCACTTTGACTGGGATTGGTCTATTATCACTGACTGGAATATTGTAGCTAGCAGCAAGTTTATGTTTGTTAAATATAAAGGTAAAAATGGGACACACTACCACTTACTCGTTATCTTTCTTAGTACACTTTTCCCTTTAGCTAATCAATGAAAAATATGAACTTAATGACTATAAAAATAAAGTACACTTCACAATTTGTAATGTTGCTTCGTAAAAAATCTATTTAGCCTGTAAGGGACCATCTCGCATATAAGAACCTTGGGATCACTTGGTTGTCCGTCTGTTTATCTGTTAAGACCCTTTAACTCGAGAACGCTTGGAGGTATCGAGTTAAAATTAAAACCATACACACAAGTCTGCGGTCTTTTGAAGTTGTGAAAAAATCAAACTCCTGAGTTAACGAAAAAAAAAAGATACGGCCGTTTATGTCGCAAAAAACATATATTTCGATACTCAAAGGAATCAAAGTTCATAGGGTGAATCTCGTTGACCTAGAAACCTGAAATTTGGCATAAAACAAGGTCTCATAGAACAAGTACAGGGAAAAATCAGAAAACTGTAAATTTGTAGATCAGATCACTACAAAAAAAAAAATTGTCTGCAATTCGGAAAAATTTTTGTAACTCAGTTCGGGAATTGATTTCGGTAAATTTGTACAGACTCTTCAGTGCGCGAGTCCGACTCGCACTTGCCCTTTTTTATTTTAGTTACTGTATCCTCACTCAAGCCTGAAAAGAAATATTTTAAGTTAGTCGAAATGCATTATAAATTTAAAGTATCAATACTCTTTATACTAGCCATCGAAAATATTGACAAAAATAAAATACAACAAATATCGTCATGTTTTAATGAATTTCCGTTTAATTTATATATATTTGGAGATAACAGGGACAGGAGTTTACTTATGAAGTCTAAAAACATTAAAATAAAAGTGTTACGTACCAAAAACACAGCATACCGTAAAACGCTGCATCTTTGCCTGAGTTTTGAAGTAATATGTAAATATTTAGAAACATTACGACACATTTTGCTCTTTGCCTAGTTAGGAATAAAGCTTAGTTTAATGGGCATCTATAGTGTACTTAGAATATAGTTCAATTTATTTCATTTTATAAGTATAATCAATTTAATTAATAGGCAAAGTCGCGCCAAAAAACTGCAACATTGCCTGCATGAATTTGGACAGTCTAAACAACATAAATACATAATTCTTGAACATGAAGTTAAACTTTATGACTAACACTTAGGGATGAGAATCCTAAAGCTGTCACTTTTTGCTTATAATGCTGGATACAATGCTAGGCAATGTTGCATTCGACTTTGCTTGTAGTTTCATACATTATTTTAAATGACATAGGGTTGTCATGAACACAATGCAATAAAAAAATATCATTTTTACATAATATTTATTAAGAAATCAAAATGCTTAACATCTTATCGACATCCAATATTTGTTTCGCATGGTTATAAAAAAATTCAACAAAATAGTTTTTTTTTTTTTGACATAAATAAAACTCAAAATGATCCCTATTAACATTGGCAGTTTTAAACCAAATAATTAAAATAATCAAATACCAGATACAAAAAGCAATTGGTACACATTTAATATTTTCGCACATACGGCTTTTATATTCTTGATAATTATTCAGTAAGTAGCTACTTATAAAAATAATCAATGTTACCTATAGGTAGATATATATTTAATAAAAAAAAAATGAAAAATAACTTAAAATTATTATTCTATACTTTAAGTTCCATAAAATAATAATCTAAATCAGGTACAAATCAGTGTTAAAAATATATACGCATAATTATGAGATCTTTTATTTCTTTTACCCAAGCGCAATTAAACCAAAAATATCTACCTCGCCAGTTGATCGACATTTATAGTAGACGGATTTTCGTGAATTTTTTTACTGCGTTCCTAAACATGTAGACAACAGACTTAAAAAAAATGTTCATGCTGACGAAATTAAAAAAATGTATGTAATGTGCTTGCAAATAAAATTTTAAATGTCTTTTCTTTATTTTATTAACTTTCTTCTTATCACCAGGAACTCAAAATAGTCCCACGAAATTCCATCCACTATAAACTTCGTTCCAGGTAAAAAATAGGCTACACTCTGCTAAATTATAACATAAATTATAAAAAAAATATTATTATTTAGGTTTCATTTTGGTTTGTTTTTTTCAGACTTATTACGATATCTGTCAAATTAATAAATATTTGACATTGGAATTTTGCAGTCAATATTAAATAAAATTTATTATTATTTATAATACACCACGGCGACTAACGACAGGTTTAGGTAATTTTTTTTCTATATCAAGTCGTGTAATGATCGATACGTCATCCACCTGGGGCCAAGAAAATGATCCTTTTGAGTTCTTCCTCAAATATTTTGCAGTAAATTCGTTATCTTTACAATCTATTATTTTACCCACGTAATATTTGGCATTTTTTCCACTTGAAAATTTAATTAAAGCATAATCTCCAACTTCTAGGTTATCATCAGATGAATTATTATCTTCTTCCATTAAAATGTCGATTGAATTAATTTCTTCTAAATCGCTGCCATGAAAGCTTTCTGTGTCGCTATTAGAGGGCATAAATGGACCATCGTCAGACGAATCATGTAAAGAATATGATGAAGATATAGAGGATTTGCTGGAATTCTGATCGTTTTGTGTATTTGGATTTAAAACTATATTGGAAAGTATTCTAATTTGTTTATTTTTTTGTGAAACGGTATTATTTTTATCAACAGGAGATTTATGGAACAAAAAGCGGTCTTTAGATATGTGTAAGCTTTTATCAACAGAGGTGCTTGTACCAGGGCAAATAACGGAATTAACATTTACATCTAAGTTTTGATGGGCTTTCGATGGTCTATTATTAGCTAAATTATTAGAGCTCAATCTGAAATCATCTGTAGAGACAGATTCTCCTGGTTGTGTACATATTTTGTATGTCTTTTAAAAAATTCAAAAGTGTTTCATCGAAGGTCGTTGGTTCGCTGTTTTCTTTATAATCTGGAAGTTTTCTTAGTACTGCTTCTGGACGTAGGGGGTATATGCCTGTTGCTTTAAACCCGTTTTTAATAATTGACTGTGAATTCATTTTTATTGTATCAATTAGTGATCGGAGTAATTCTGGAAATATTTGCTTGTTAAGGGAATTTGATGATGGATGTCTGACTTTCCAATCTAGAAGAATATTCTTCCAAGCTCTTTTTAACGGTCTAAAAAAAGAAACGTCTAAGGGTTGAGTATTATGAGTAGAATTTGGAGGTAGAAATACAAATCTAATATTATTTTCTTGGCATTTACTTATTATTTCAATGTTTAAGTGTGACGATAAATTATCTCCAATTAATACTTTTGGTTCTTCGTTTTTTTGTGCCCAGGGTAAAATAATATTATTAAACCAGTCTTGAAAACAATCCGCATCAAACCACCCGGATTTTGTTTTATTAAATCTGGCACTAGGCGGCCCACCTTCACACCAATTTGTCCACAAATGTATTGATTTATACACTACATACGGTGGAAAAAGTTCTCCTGATGCCGTGGCAGCAAACATAATAGAGATAGCAGTTTTTGAATTGTTAAGAATTTTGTTTGGGTATTTGGTTCCTCTTTTAAATATACATTTTTGGGACCCTGGGTCATCTGTTAAATTTGTTTCATCATAGTTCAGTATATTATGTGGCTCAATATTTGCAAGGCTTTTTTTTTAATTTTCAAAGTACTCCTCATACTCATTGCAAATTTTCGCGGCACGTGCAGATTTTATGTTTTGCGTAGATCTCAATGTTAATCTTTCTTTATGGCGACTCAAAAATTCGCGAACCCATCTTTCACCTGGTAATTTGTTGTTAAAAATCATAGATTTGTTAATCTTCACTAAATAGTTATGCACAAGCATACGTAACTCGAGTCGAGTCAGTGGACAGCCATATTCTGCACAAAGTATTAGGGCATTCGCTATTTTACTCTCTTCTTCTTCGCTTAATCGAATGGGACAACCAATTTTTTTCATGTGAAGCAGTTTAACTTTATTAACAATAGTTCGTCGGGGGATTCCGAACTGTTTTTCGGCCTGGTAACTTGTCAAATTTTTATTTTTTACAAGCTCTACAGCAACATTCAGAAGACTATCTTCATAATCTCTGTAGCGTCTAGACCCAGGCTTTCTTCTGTTTCTCATTTTGAATCTAAAAAGACAGAAAACAAGATTGACCTAGCAGCAGTTACTTGATTATCGTAACTGTCTTAAAATTAATTTACCAATATTTTTGGTGTGTCACGCCATACAACACAGCGATTACCGATATTTTAAATTTAAAGAACGAATGGGGAAGTTAGGTACTCAAAACTAAGTATTCTATCGTTTATATCGTTACTAGCTTTTGCCCGCGCGGCTTCGCTCTCGCTCTTCCCTACTCCACCCTACCCTACATTACTCTACTTTACACTACTCTACCCTACCCTACACTACTCTACCCTACCCTACACTACTCTACCCTACCCTACACTACTCTACTTTACAGTACTCTACCCTACCAAACCTCACATGAACCATCTACTAAATAGTCCGAACAAAGCTTAAGCATTTGGTATGATCAGGTGAGCCCGTTTTTAAGTTATAAAATTACAACGAAAAGTTGCATTGATTTTTATATATATAGATTATAGTTTATGAAAATCTAAATCGGTCGAAGTGTTTAGAAGTTACACTAAATAAGAATTATGATCAAAAATACAAATTCGTACATAAACACTCAAAACATTAGGTAGGTAGGGTAGGTACGTAATTATGTATTCCACGTTGTGACAACCCTAGGTCAGGCAAAGTTATGTTCACTAGTAGGAGTTCAGTGTCATAACTTTGCCTAAACATTAATAACTATTTTATTTTTAACAATTAACACTTAAAAAGTATTTAGAATTATAGAACAACTTACGAATAACATATCAACATCAACAGTTTACTAAAATTAATAATAATTTTGGACTTACGGTAAAAGTTTGTCGCGTAACGTCGAAGCCGGCCAGTAGTCATCGCGTTTGACAGATCAGTATTGCGGGGTTTGAATGAAAATAAAAATGGCGACCAGTTTTTCGAGTTGCCAAATAAGGATTTAAATAACTACCAATAATCAGATGTTGCTACATGAAATATTTTAAAAGATATTTGCAAGTTTTTTAAATAGGCAAAATTGGGTACGAGAGGTAATGTTGCAGCGTTTTACGGTACCAATGTTTCCCAAGTTCGTGACTTTGTTTTGATCAATAATGGTGTCACTTGCCATTTGTTATCTTTGGCAAAACTGTAATATATTAAATATTATTTCCCTTACAGTTCAGTGAAATTTTTTATCACATTTCTGAAGATTTCAATTAAAAATCACAATAAAATAACACAATAAACAAACCTGATATGACGTTTGCCATTTGACGGATGGCTGGGTTGTGTTGCTACTTAAAATCTTTAATGTTGTTTTCACTTTACGCCACGACGGTTCTTTTATCGCACAGACAATAGCACCTAAGAGGTTGCCAGTGTTTCACAAATGGCCCTTTAAAACGCGATGTGACGGATTAAGTGACAGATTCTAAAAATTTGACGACGTGCTGACACTCTCCAATGAGAGACTGCTATCGTTGTGCGAAAATAGTTATTTCATTACTCATACTCTGAAAGTAGGTCTGAACTTGCCTGAGGAGCGGGCTGAAAGTGATACTTTTTATCCCTTGGGAGTTTTACTTTACAACTGACAGCCGTCAAATTATTTAAAAAAAAAAAACTAGTTCTATCTTCACATTTCTATTGAACCATGTTCCAATTTTCCATACAGCCAGTCAATCACAGCGCGATATAAAATTGAAATAACTTAAAGACAAGTATTAATTAAATAATGTTATATTTTAAGTGATTTATTTGTTCAACTATTTCTTTAAAATACTTTATTTTTAAAACATTACAATTAATTTCTAATTTTTCATTAATGAGGCTCAATAGCTGGCCGGCCGCAGAAAAAAAAAACACAAAATGGCGGGAAAGTGGCAATCAGTCGTTGGTTTTTTCGAGTTTTGTTTACATTTCCGTACAATAAAGATTTGTAGATTTATATTAACACGTTATGTTTATCAGATTAAAATAGTAATTTAACGCCTAATTTCATAAGAGATGAGGCTAAAGCAGTAGTGAAATACTTTTTAAATCAGGAGAGAGATACCTACTTAAAATCATAGGTACGACGACTCAGGTTTTACAAACTTTTTATTTTATTTTTAGTTTCCTCGTACTCGTAATGAATAGCACAGTGTTTACCTCGGGGTGAAAGTAACCCATTTAACCCCTCGAATTAGCGACCTCGCTGCGCTCGGCCGCCAACTCCTTCTCGGGACGAAATGAGTTACTTTCACCCCTAATGTAACAATGTACTATTTTATCGCAAAAAATTTTTTATTTATTGATAGTGATTTTTTATTTGGGTATAAGGGTCGAGTGAAGTCACCCTCTGCCACGCGAACCGGAATTCGCAAGCTCAACTTTTAAAGATATTTGCATTTTTTTTATTTTTAACACACTTAGGTACATTAGCTGCACCTGTATGTTTGTAACCAACGCCTTTGAGCTCGATTTTGACCTACTTTGGGCGATCAGATTTTCTTCAAACTTTGCACACCTATCTAAGACTGATGATAATACAATAATTTTTGAGTTATTTTAATGGCTCTTTCATATTGCTTAAATTTTTCATAATTAGTTCATTAAAAACAGAAACTATACCATTATCAAAGGCCTTCATTTGTATTGAACAAACAGTGACACTGTAGCTTGGTTAGTATGGCAAGTTGCAGCAATACTGATGACTGCACAGCTAATATCGAACTTATGTTACGTTACAGTACCAAGACGACTTACCGTGAGCAAGGCACAGGCCTGTCCCTTAATAAGAGCTCCAAACTTATCTCCACGCCCGGAAATGTCACCATGGCGGTGTTAAGGATGCGCATCTGTGAATCTTCACTTAGGTCAGACAGACAAAGTTTTTTATCATATAAAATTTTATCTGCTTTTGGGAAATAATTCTTCAATATTTGAATAGACGTTCGGTTTGTGACAATAATAGTATTATTGTGTCTTGTAACGATTTCTATAATGTCCTTTGTCTCTTGTTGTTGGTTGTCGGCACATTCTTGTATGTCGTTGCATATTAGTATTACAACTTTATCATCGTTTTTAATTAACTCGCTACATAATGTATAACGGTCGATCGTTGGTAAATTAACAATATTTTTGATATCCAACACAACATAGTCCTTGTTCTTCAAACGTTGTATTACTTTTATGACAGTCAGCGTGATGTTCTCTGCAGTGATTACAGTAGTCGAATGATCCTGTAAGTTCAACGACTTCACCGCGTCATCCGTAAATGTATAATTATACTGTTTTAGATTAATCATACAAAATGCATGCATTGCACTCATCTGTGGGTCCTTGATAATGCTGTTTATTGCCTGTTGAAAAATGTCGTCTTCTTGTGTAAGATAATATGTGTCGTGTGGCTGCTTCCACCACTTCAGTACTAAATCATGATATCTAGAAAATATCGCGTCAGGTTTAGCTTGAAAGTAGTTTGATTGATCAAATTGATAATGTTTTATTTCCTCTTTCACAATTTGTTCCACTGTCGTCTCATTAGCTTGTTTATAAAAAAATATTAATCTGTTGAAAAAATCTTTTACCAAATTTTCATCGTAGTTATTACACTCGAATGTCAGTTTGGGAAAAGTGTTAACATTAAAACAGAACTTATACTCGAGCAAAAGAGGTATATTCTCATTCAATTTTGTATATAGTATTTTTGCAAAAGGACCCAGTTGTTCAGAGTTATCAGTAATCTTCATAAGTTTAGGATCATCATCAACTACAAATACATTTCCTATGGCTCCAGCTATACCTCTTATGAGAGTTGGGCTTAGAGAGTCATCTACCGTTACTAGAGTGAGTTCATAATTAACTAATAAATTGCGAAATTGCTCCGCTAAATAATTAATCCTTCTCTCCACGTTTGCATTATTGCCTCGTATTGTTAAATCTTTGTTACCAAACGCAGCTGGAACTATAAAATGGAGATTTGATAATATTTCTCTTGCAGCTAAATCAACTGCTTTTTCCGTAGTTGACTGAGAAACGAACATTTTCCTTGTATTTCCAAACTCTTCGATCAGTGCAAACTTAAATATTGTGAGATATTCTTCATTAGTGTCAAAGAAGTCGTGACGAAAAGAAGCGATTCGATGTCCACCAGCTTGTATTTCTGAAACATCCAGTACTGTTTGCGCCAGAACGACGTGATAGCGCTGCACTATCTTGTCAGACAGCATATTTTTCAAATCAATTTTATTATGAATATACCGTGCTATACATCTAGCCAGGTAAATAATTTCTTCTTTCATAAATACTTTGCATAATGACTTTACATGCTCTTCTTTCTTACAAAGCTGACCGACAGTACCTCCAGTACCAATTAGGTAATCTAGTTTAGAGAGAAGGCGGCTTCCAATCAAAGCATCAGTAGTTGTCGTCAGGCGAATGTTCGCGTTAGTATATATTACGAATAAACATTCCGACTCCTCGAAACTGCCATTGAAAAGCGGGTCCTTATTACTTGGGTCAAACTTTCGTCGGATTTTTAAATAGCTATCAAAGAATACAGACAAATCCCTGTCAAATGATCCTGTGAATGATATCACGTTGCTTTGGTGTCTAGCCTGTACGAACATTGCAATGGATTTACCATACCCCTTGATTTTCGCTCTGAAACAAAAATCGTCGAACCACCCTATGTCATCGACATTTGAAGCTAGTTGAAACTCTTCAATCGTTTCGTCGTGAAGCGCTCTTAAATACAACAAGCTTATCAGTTTTGTTTCATACAGCTGGCCGGATATGCCTGCTATGGCTTGTCGTTTCTTGTACATGGCCATGGTGACTCATCAGTCCCGGGGTTAAATGTGCACACTATTAGCACAGAGATATGCGATACTCAGCCACGCAGAGCACGCTCCAGTTCCAAACGTAGTCAATAATGGTAACTGAAATCAAAGAGTATAAGTTCCGTGACTGAAATTTCGTGCAACATACGGCTAGCTAGCAGACGAGGTGCTGCGTGGTGGACCATACGGCTAGCACACGAGATGCTGCGTGAGGTGCTGTGTGGTGCACCCCCTGTGCACCACGCAGCACCTCGTCTGCTAGCTCCTCGTCTAAATATTTGTTACATTTATTTTTAGTTTAATCTGTTCACACTATTATAAATTAATTAATTATCTACACTTATAAACAACTTAATTACTATAATTACAGTAAATAAAAAAATAAGTAAATAATAAAACCCTACGCTAAAATACACTAACTAAAATATGGTGTCAAAAAACTTCCACATCGGTGTCGACTGGTAATGTGCCCAAAAGACTGGCGGCATTGCCACGCTGTATGGCAATGCTTATCCTCTGTCCAAGGTAAAAGCCAGCCTTTGGGTCACGCGAAGTGTCAACTAAACGTTTCGACAGATCTTTAAACAACTTGTGAGCACTCTGACCCCACGATCCAAGAGTTTCAACCCCAAACGGTTCGAAAATATAACTTCCAACAAGGTTGTTATATTTCCGCCGCTTGAGGTTCTCCGCAGCCGCAGCGGCAGCACCAGCACGACACGACGAGCTAGGAAGATGTGACGGCGCAAGAGTATCGACACAAGTAGCGTCCCATACTGAGGCCTTCCCATCTTCCAAGGAAATAACGACATGCCGTCCGGTCTCTTGCCACCGTCGCGTGCCAGGTCATGGGGTTCCAATACGGCTGGAACGCCGACGGTGACAAGAGCGCGTCTGATGATGTCGTTGATAATCGCGTGTCGCGCTATGCGACCCGCACTTCGGCTGCATGACAGACCGTGGTTATACAGCAAGTCATTTTTACAACTTCCAAATTTTTTTTGAGTACTAGATATGAAACATTCAATTTTTTATTTAGAAAAGGTAAGTTTTTTTTTTATAAAAAAAATAAAAATATAAAAACGGAATTACATTATCTGTGGAAATTTCAGAGATACAGTCTGGTGACAGATAGGCAGATGTAGAGTCTTAGTAATAGGGTCCTTTCTTTCCCGTTTTACCAAAAGGGTAAAAGAATTCTAAAAAGTACAATGCGATCCAAATGAGAATAGGATCGTCCGCCATGTTGTGACGTCACGATTTACTGTCAAATCGAGGAAAGAAATTGTTAAACTTAAATTACAAAAAATTTAATTTATTTATGAACTGTAAACGAAAAAAGTTTCATCAGAATCCAGTTCTTCAATTTTACTCATCTCTGAGTTTTTCAATTTTGCCAAACTTCGATTTGACAGTACGACGAGACGTCAAAACATAGCAATCGGTCCTATTCTCATTTGGAACGCATAGTATGTATTTTATTTTTATTTATTATTATTATTTTTCGTTTATTCATTTAACTTAACATATACCTAAATTATATTTTTAAATATTTAAATAAAAAATAAAAACATTTAAAAATATAAAAAATATTATTATTTTTATTACTTATTATTATTTTTTAATTTGCGTACTTATCAAAGTTTACAAAATACGAGGGGTATATATTTTCGCCACAAGATTTTTTACTGGTCGACATTTCAAGAACATCCCATGAGTAGATCAACACTCAACACTCGGTTTTCGAATATACGTGCTTGACATACCTATTGATAATGATTGGGTCTCTTGCGATGCGGTTTGACTCAAAAACACACAACACATGCTCGTCACACTGGGCCAGAAGGGACTCCGCTCAATGCCCACTTCAATAATAGCTCAAGCAGAGATGTCACACAACACAACCATCACATAATCTTTTGAGATCAATTCAACGAGCAAAACTCACAATAAGTGTTTACCTACTCAATCTATTTTCATGTGTATTTTGATAAGCGCTGTGTGACGCATCGACGCTGCGACGCCGCGCAGTTACTAGTGTAGTGCCCACATGAAACTCGAATAGCCAAATCGAATATGGAAGACTACATTGATTGCTTTTTTTCTCGTATGTCTGGCAATTTGAGTATTTTCTATGGCCTACCCAAATGTCTTTTTCTTGGTATTGTTCGTCAAGTCGTTGAGCAGTAGTCCTGAGTTGAGTTTTGCGAATACTGACAAATGCTTGTACTGACTGGACAGGTCCACTCAAATCTGTGTGGTTCTTTCTTCAAAATACCATCTCAGACAAATCTGCATGGTTCTCATGTGATTTGACCATTACATATTTGCTGTATGGACTTTAAAAGAGACTTTGTCCCCTGAGTTTTTTCGGTGTTTCTTCTCAGGGTTGTCAGATAGGAAACACCGGCCTCATCTAGAAAAAACTGACGAAAAGAAAAATTGATAAAAAAAAATATTTAAAGCGCTCCGGTATTGTAGCTTGCCGTATATATTCGGTATCCGATATCCGGCCAAACCACTATCATCCACCACGTTTCATCTCTAAAAGAAACAATAGACAAATAATACAAAAAAATTAATTGGCTTTCTATGATTTTCCATTTTCAACAAAGAAAGAAGTAAAAAAAAACCGGCCAAGAGCGTGTCGGGCCACGCTCAGTGTAGGGTTCCGTAGTTTCCCGTCCGTCACAATAAAGTGTACCCACTTATGAGTTTAAAAAAATGCTTGCTACGATTATACTACAAACTTAGTCCAGAAATTATTTTGTAGAACCCTTTTGTCTTTTTTGTACAAAAACTGTTCTTTCCATCAAGTTCAAAATAATTTTCCTAGAAAGTCCTTATAAAGTTCTACTTTTCAGATTTTTTTCATATTTTCTAAACTTATGGTTCAAAAGTTAGAGGGGGGGGACACATTGTTTTTTACTTTTGGAGCGATTATTTCCGAAATTATTGACATTATCAAAAAATGATTTTAGTAAACCCCTATTCATTTTTAAATACCTATCCAACGATATATCACACGTTAGGGTTGAAATTAAAAAAAAAAACACTTCCCACTTTACATATAGGGGGGCTACCCTAATAAAACATTTTTTTCCAATTTTTATTTTACCACTTTGTCGGCGTGATTGATATACATATTGGTACCAAATTTCAGCTTTCTAGTGCTAACGGTCACAGAGATTAAGCGAGGACGGACTGACAGACAGACAGACGGACAGACAGACATGGCGAAACTATAAGGGTTCCTAGTTGACTACGGAACCATAAAAAAGGTACCTATCGATTATATTTTCTTCTAAAAAATTATCGAATAATCGAATTTTGATATACAAGTTCCACTCTCCGACTGCACTAGTTGCGCAGTGTCACACGTGGTATTCGCAAACTTTTTATATTGTGTGGTACCTCCGTAGTATCTCCTCCTAATCTGTGGTCATGCTGCTACTTCTTTCTGAGCTGAACAGACTGGAACAGGAACAGCCCACAATACTGTCAATATTGGTTTAGGTATTTGGTGCGCCTCAAGTGTCTGAAGGTACTTATTCAATGAATCTATTTAGTTTTTATGTAAAAAACAGTCTAAACCAAACCCGGCAGGGCGGTCATTTCTGACTGATAACTTAAAAAAAAATCACTTGAATCCTGCGTTGCGGAGCCAAACCATACCCTTTGAAATTTTTGTTTCAAGTGCAAGCAAAGTCAAAGTCAATAGCTTTTTATTTCACATAGGCCTACATGGGCACTTATAAAATTTTCTCTGCGAGATATTGATTGATTTACACATACAATTGACCTAGCCGTTACGGAGGAGTAGGCCTCAGAAAATCACTGTTTTATGGCACTTTTCGGGCGCTTGGCCCTTAATGGAGTGGATGTTCTAAAAATACAATTGAACCCGATAGGAGGCGGAATGTGGAATCACAGTTAGAACAGATTGGATCCGATTTAATGTATATTAAGTTTCCGACCGCTACTTCCGAAATTTTGTACGATTTATAACAGTGTTATTATGTCATTTTGAAACGAATATCTGTCTTTTTATTAGAGTTCCATACCTCAAAAGGAAAAAACGGATATCCCTTATAGAATCACTTTGTTGTCCGTCCGTATATCTGTCTGTCTGTCAAAACCCTGTATCTCAATATGAAATTAAAACTATGTAATGAAATGACCTCCTTGCAAATGACATTTAATTTTTTTAATTTTTAAGCTGTGGATACGGGGTGACGTATGATTCAATGGCAGATGATGTTTAGATTATTTTGTGCATTTAACTCTTTGAATGTCGTAATTAGAGACACAATGGAAAGACAATTACCTTATGTCGGACAGTGTAACTTAAGACATTCGAAAGGTTGATATAAAAAAAAAACTTGTAGAGAGATAAATAAAGGGATATAATTGAGGAGGCGATATTAGTGAACTTTAAATGTCGTTTCTTTGTTTTCAGGTGAGATAAAAGTGTAATTTTAGTTAAACGATAATTGTTATAATGTAAAAGCGTGCTGAATAAAATAAAACTTTTGTTTTCAGAGAAACAATTTAGTTTATTTCGAAAATCCTCGATAATATACCTTATAACTATGTATTCAGGTTTGTGGTCCCTTCAAGCTGTAAAAAAATCAAACTTTTAAATTAACGAATAAAAACCGGGCAAGTGCGAGTCGGACTCGCCCATGAAGGGTTCCGTAGCAGCAAGTAACATAATATAAAAGTTCTTGTAATGTATTGTAATTTTGATCGATGTTTTAATAATAGTGTATTTTTTTCGGTTTATGACGCATTAAAAAAAAACTACTTACTGGATTTTGTTCAAACCAATTTTCGTTGGTAGTTTTTATAGTAATGTACATCATATATTTTTTTTAGTTTTATCATTCTCTTATCTTAGAAGTTAGAGGGGGGGGGACGACACACATTTTACCACTTTGGAAGTGTCTCTCGCGCAAACTATTCAGTTTAGAAAAAAATGATATTAGAAACCTCAGTATTATTTTTGAAGACCTATCCATAAATACCCCACACGCATGGGTTTGATGAAAAAAAAAATTTTGAGTTTCAGTTCTATGTATGGGGACCCCCAAAATTTATTGCTTTTTTTCTATTTTTGTGTAAAAATCTTGATGCGGTTCACAGAATACATCTACTAACAAAGTTTCAATAGCTCTTATAGTTTCGGAATAAAGTGGCTGTAACAAACGGACGGACGGACAGACAGACAGACAGACAGACAGACAGACAGACAGACAGACAGACAGACAGACAGACATGACGAATCTATAAGGGTTCCGTTTTTTGCCATTTGGCTACGGAACCCTAAAAAAGATATACGGTCGTTTATGTTGCTAAAAAACCTATATCTTGATACTTTCAAAGATCAAAATTCATAGGGTACTTCCCGTTGACCCAGACCTGAAATTTGGCACAAAGCAAGGTCTTATAGCATAGATTTAGGAATAAATCTGAAAACAGTAAATTTTTGGTTACCTACGACAAAACAAATTTATGCGATTCGGAAAAATCCTCGAGACTCCATTCGGGAATTGTAGTTTGTACGGAACCCTCAGTGCGACGAAGCGCGAGTCCGACTTTTTTTATCTTAAATCCTCCTTCTTAATGCTCGCGTACATCATAGAAGGACACCATGTGGAAAATTTCATGGCTGTGCGTTGATAATGTCAGTCAGTGAGTTTCTCCGTTTCATATGTAGGGTGACTGGTAATTAGTGTTAGCGATTCTTATGACGATGTTTCATACACTATGATTATTTTCTTTATTAGCAACATTAAATGTATTTTTTGCACTGACAACTGAAACGGACTGACAGCGCGGCTATTTTGACAGTTACAAAGATTATAAAAGGCCACGCCGCACTGTCATGTCCCCCTTTTACGTTTTAGTTTTCGGAGCAAGCAACATCTCAGTAAGTGCTAGTATATAATTTATTTATTCCTACTGTTATTGTGTAATATGTATGTACTTTCAAGGCAAAAGTACAAAGGGTGTGGTACCCGTTTTGGTCGTTCTATTTAAATAACCTGATAACAAACCCCGTAGGTACACTAAATAACTTTCTTAGTCAATCTTTCTCTAAAGATAACACATATAGATAACATTAGTGTACGATACTTAAACACGTGATTGTGCTCATGATAACCAACAACTTTTACTGTGGGAACAAACCTGAAATCGCGAAAAAAAATCAAGTATCATACACTAATTACCAGTCACCCTGTTTTTTGGGTTATTTGAAAAACACTAGCAACGTCTCAGCACTATGTTACTAACATCACAAAGAGCAATTTTTGTTTTATGACTTTTAAAAATTTGTAATATATTAGTTCATTAGATTAAAGATAATTGACAGTTCTAAATATTACGAAGTCTATACGAAGCAACCCTAATTTTTTTTTTCGATGGGAAAAATCATCTTATGACAACCCCCGCTCTTGGGTGGAGCGGGAGATAGTGTCAGACTCTTACTGACTAAAAAACCCATCCCGTTCCTTCAAGCCTTCATACCGGGGCTCGAGCGCCCTTTCGGATAACCCTGGCCCCAGTAGGCATACAGACGTAGGTAGGTATAGCGAAATACAGAGTTGAAATGTGTTAGATAGAACAACGAAATCTTGAAGGTTTGTTTTTGGTAAATGAATTATGTTTTGTAAAAAGTCATAGAACAAAAGTTGTTGTTTATGATGTTAGTAATTAATGTTAGTAAAAACCTCTGTATACGTAGAAAATGAAATTAACTGAAAAGATGTAAACGAGACGCATCATATCGCCCGGCGCCGCTTGTCATGGCGGGCAGGACGCACCGCTGTCTTCTTGAACACCTTACGGCCTGCAGTGCTGCCATAAGTTCTTAATACGATCCATTTGACGACCCAAACTGAATTGTTAAAGACATGGATCTATAATATATATGTATTTAGAAATATATAAGTATGTTTATCAGTGGTCTAGTACCCATAACACAAGCTCTGCTTAGCTTGGGACTAGACGGCGTTGTGTGATAGTTGTGGAATATTATTATTATTATTTATATAGGGTGTACACTAGTACAGTTCCATCCCTCTCTCTCGCTCGCACGCTTGACATTTTAACACGCCATAGTAAGACGGTTATCACGCACTCACGGAGGAGGCGTAAGTGTGTTTTTAGGGTTCCGTAGCCAAATGGCAAAAAACGGAACCCTTATAGATTCGTCATGTCTGTCTGTCTGTCTGTCTGTCCGTCCGTCCGTATGTCACAGCCATTTTTTTCCGAAACTATAAGAGCTATACAGTTGAAACTTTGTAAGTAGATGTACTCTGTGAACCGCATTAAGATTTTCACACAAAAATAGAAAAAAATCAATAAATTTTGGGGGTCCCCATACTTAGAACTGAAACACAAAATTTTTTTTTTCATCAAACCCATGCGTGTGGGGTATCTATGGATAGGTCTTCAAAAATGATACTGAGGTTTCTAATATCTTTTTTTTTTTAAACTGAATAGTTTGCGTCCTCTAACTTCTAAAATAAGAGAATGATAAAACTAAAAAAAATATATGATGTACATTACTATAAAAACTACCAACGAAAATTGGTTTGAACGAAATCTAGTAAGTAGTTTTTTTTTAATGCGTCATAAATCGAAAAAAATACACTATTATTAAAACATCGATCAAAGTTACAACACATTACAAGAACTTTTATATTATGTTACTTGCTGCTACGGAACCCTTCATGGGCGAGTCCGACTCGCACTTGGCCGGTTTTTTTAAATTCACACAGGCACGCACTCATTACATACAAATTCACGCACAGTACTACGAAACACAGTGTGGCATACCATGCGTGTCGCCCAGCAACCACGCGCGTTAGTGCATGTTTCTCCGCATGTAGGTGCGTGATCTGCGTGACGTGGATGCATTTTCAGTGTATTGGACTGTGCGTGTTTTCTATTCAAACGGAGATATGTGCTTACAAGCAACGTTAAGACGCGCATTCACTGCGGGGTGCGTGGCAGTGTGTCTTTGGAGAATAGGCCTTAGAGCCTGACCACACGTACGGGGCCGTGGTCAGGCTCTAAAGCCTGTTCTCCAAAGACATTGCTCTACAAAGGCTACTCATATTTTATAAGACCAGTCAATGGTTCTAGCATTCACTGGCCTGTTGATCTACTGGCACTAAGTGGCCCTGACTGCTAAGCCGGAGGTCGTGAGTTCGATTCCCACTCAGGACAAATGTTTGTGTGATGAGCATGGTCATTTGTCCTGTGTCTGGGTGTAATTTATCTATTATATGTATGTATTTTGAAATGTATAAGTATGTTTATCAGTTGTCTAGTACTTATTACACAAACTCGCCTTAGCTTGAGACTAGACGGCGATGTGTGATAGTTGTGGAATATTATTATATTAACAAACGAACTGTATTGCCATTCAGTTACAATAGCAAATCTTTATTTACAGGTTTTCAGGCGGCCACTTCATTCATACAGCTTGGTGCTGTAGCCTCCTTCGTCCGAGTAAGTACTGCTTGCCTCCGTGCTGTGAACCAAGAGCCCTCGGAAATGACGAACAGCGGCACCAAATTGAAGAGGCGCCAAGGAACATCAGGGATAAGCGGGCAACTGTATGAAACGAAGTTACTCTGCCTAATAAATTTTAGAGCAACTCATGAACACACTATTGAAGAGTTTCACATAGTTCCGAATGTTGACGACATAGGGAATTTCGACGACATTTGTTTTAAAGTTAAAGTTGAAGCGCTCACGAAACCTATTTTTGTCTTCATACAAGCTAAACATAAGGAAAACACAAAACAGACACTTAAAATCGATTTATCAGCTTACTTTATCAGTTTTATGAATATTAGGCAGGAATTCGATCCGAATCATAGGGACTGGTTATTTAAGGGCACATTTGATGAAGAAGAATGTTTTTTCATTATATATACGAATGCAAGGGACCATTTTACTGATGTTTTTGACATAAAAAGTGGCTCTAGCAATGTTGTGAATGACTTGATCGATACAGGCGGTACGGCCACGCAATGCAGCGGACGAAAAGCAGATGTAAAGAGTTTATGCGAAGTAGCTCTGAAAGAACAAATGTCTTATCTAGCTAAACGAATTGCAAAGTTGATAGATGACGGTAAATTTCAAATGCTGCTGACAGACGAGTTAGTGCTACGCTTTCACGTCATATTAGCGCAAAAAGTAGTCGACGTTTCTGAAATTCAATCCAAAGGCCGAATCGAATATCGAATCGCTTCATTTCGTCCCGACTTTTTTGAGACCCATGAAGAGTACCTCACTAAATTCAAAGATACGCTTTTCAAAGAAATTCTAAAAAAAAGAAAAATAAAAGTCGATGATATACAAGATTTACTGTCTCAATTCTTAAACGAGCCTACTGATGCTACTAAACTGAGCAAAGTGATAGAGACTGTTGTAACGTACAATAAGGGCGTCTTAGAAATGAATAAACAATACAAAGAATATTTGACGCCGCAGTTAAAACAAGTTTATGTTTCTCCTCCGATTATTAACCAAGCAATAGAACTGGCTGCAAAACAAATATTATTGTCACCGGATTTTAAAATGAGAGTTCCGTCATCTTTTGGAAATAAAGATCTAACAGCCAAAAACAAACGAATTAAGCATCTGACAACAAAAATTACCGATTTATTAGGCAAGTGTAAATCTGATAAAATAGTAACTATAGATGAATCTTTGGAAGAGGGCTTACTGCAGCTCAATGGAGGTATAGCTGGTGCCATTGGGAATATATTCGTGCTTGACGATGACACCAAACTGATGAAGATAACGGATAATGCGGAATCACTAGGAACGCAGGCTAAACAGCTGTATGAAAACTTAAATGAAAAAATTAAATTGATTAATGAAGAAATCGAATTGAGTAATAAAGAAAGATCGAATGAGATACTCTTGAATTTGTGCGAATATAAATTTAGTTTCAAAGTCAAGAAGTTTCCTAAACTTTTATTAGAATTTAGCGAATATGAAGAACAATTAGTGAAAGATTTCTTAAACAAACTGGTCATTTATTCTAACCAAGCTAATGAGAAAAACGTAGAGGAAATGTTAAAAAAAGAAATAATTGAGACTCTACTTAGCGACTACAATCAAGAGAAAGTTGACGATATATTTCTTAAGTATCACAACGCAGTACAGACATGGTGGATGCGACCTGAAGAGTTTTCGTCTCTTTATCTCACCAAAAATAGTCAAATATTTGAGAAAGCGATAAGTAACATTATTGAAGACCCACTTATAAACTCAATAAGTGCACCTTATGTGAGACAAATAAAACAATATAATTACACGTTTACTGAAGTTGCGGTGAGGTCCTTGAACTTAGAGAATCAGCAGCCGACTACTATTATCGTTACTAAGAACAGTACACTGGCTATTATTAAAGTTTTGCAATATTTAAAAAATAAAGATTATGCTGCATTAAATATAGAGAAAATTGTAAACCTTACAAATAAAAAACGTAAAGCATTAATAAGGGAATTGAAAGCAACAAAAAAAGAAAAAGTTGTAATTTTGGTGTATGATAAATTAAATGACCCCGAAAAAGAAAAGAAAACTTTGGACAACGTAGCAGATGCAGTACGAAACAAAAAATCTATAGTTATTGCGAATCATTTGTCTGTTGAAATATTAAAGAGATATTTCGAAACAGTAAGTACTACTGTACACGATGAAAAATATAGTCTGACTGATATGAACGAAGAAACACAGAGGCGTGTCTTAAAGAGCGCCAGAGTGAAATTTCAAGGCATGGAAGTAGGCTTGGAACATCTCGTAAATGGCTGATACGACGAGATTACTGAACTGCACTACTGAACTACTTAAAATGCTCACTATAGTTGTTATTATTACTTGAATGTTTTTTGTTTTAATGCATATAGTCCCTTGAACCATCTGACCGAAATTATGTGAATGCAACTCTCGCACTCGCCTAGGCGGCAGTACGCAAATCTGTGCATTTATTGGCGGCCAGCAGTGCCGGAAAGCGCTTTAAATCCATTTTCTCTGCGAGATATTGATTGATTTACATATGCAATGTTCACTTTGAAGAATATTTAAGAGTCCTTTTACGTTTCGGCTTTACGCAAGTTTAGGTATTTTACGCACCGAGCGCTCGAGCGGACGGCTAACTGCGCCACCGATACTTTCATTCATACTTCTCGCTCGCACTTAATACGGCGACTAAACGATCTGGATTTTCCGTACTTAACTTAAGGTTTCTTAGGATGAAGGTTAGTAGGTGGAAATTGTTGACGTGTTATTTCAATTTTATAAAATGAATTTATATTAATTGATTTTTCTTATATTATTTTTTATAAACCATGTTTACATAATTTTTTTAATTGTTATGCAGTAATCGATTATAATATCTACAGTCAATAGCATTAGTATTAATTGTATTAATTGTATATATTATAGTAGTATGGTTGCTGCAACGTATTCTAATAAATAAATTTAATAAAAAATTTTATGTGTAAAAATGTTTCTAAAGGTCCAAGCCGTTTCGAAGGAGTAGGCAAAAGTTGCGAAAAGTTGCAAAATTGCTAAATATTTTTTTTTGACAAAAGTATTAATTGCACGAAAAAATCAAATGTTGATATTATTGTTCATGAATCTATAATAAACATATATTTTGTTCAAACCAATTGACCTAGCTGTTACGGAGGAGTAGGCCTCAGAAAATTACTGTTTTATGGCACTTTTCGGGCGCTTGGCCCTTAACTACCTTTTTCATCACTTTTTAGGGTTCCGTAGTCAACTAGGAACCCTTATAGTTTCGCCATGTCTGTCTGTCTGTCTGTCTGTCTGTCCGTCCTCGCTTAATCTCTGGGACCGTTAGCACTAGAAAGCTGAAATTTGGTACCAATATGTATATCAATCACGCCGACAAAGTGGTCAAATAAATATTGGAAAAAAATGTTTAATTAGGGTAGCCCCCCTATATGTAAAGTAGGAAGTGATTTTTTTTTTAATTTCAACCCTAAAGTGTGATATATTGTTGGATAGGTATTTAAAAATGAATGGGGGTTTACTGAAATCATTTTTTGATAATGTCAATAATTTCGGAAATAATCGCAAAAAAAACAAAAAACAATGTGTCCCTCCCCCCTCTAACTTTTGAACCAAGAGTTTAGAAAGTTAGAAAAAAATCTGAAAAGTAGAACTTTATAAGGACTTTCTAGGAAAATTATTTTGAACTTGATGGAAAGAACAGTTTTTGTACAAAAAAGGCAAAAGGGTTCTACGAAATAATTTCTTTCGGGATTTTTCTAACCTCATAAGTGGGTACACTTATTGTGAATTTGTGACGGACGGGAAACTACGGAACCCTACACTGAGCGTGGCCCGACATGCTTTTGGCCGGTTTTTTTTTTTTAATTTACGACTATTGTTATTTTACAATTATGACATGTTTATTTTTACTATTTGACAGACAATTTTTTTATACTGGTTTATTTGTAAAAATTTACACAACCTTGCAGGACTTACTGACGTCTTATATAACAACTTTTGTTCCATGAATTTTTACATTTACCAAAAATAAACCTTCAAGATTTCGCATTCCTATCGAACACATTTTTTTTTACCTGATACAAACTATTGCTTGACTGCGATCCCACCTGATAATTATGCAATCGTTGATGGTGAGGCGCACTAGTTTATTAAGAGCCTATTCACTGTAGCCTTGAAGATGGTAAGTAGTTCCAGTCCTTCGATGTGCACGGTATTAATGGTGAGACAAAACGCTTAGTCCGGATCGTAGAGGTGTTAACAATGTAAGTGGACACTCGCCGTACGTCGGGTTGTCCGGAAAACTGAGGGCAGAAACAAGTCATGCAAAATAATGTGCTAGTCTATACTTTTCTTTTTTTTTTTGGCTGAGCCAAGGAATTTTTTTTTCAAGAGGCGTGGAAGCTCGCTATTGTCCCAGGTGTATAAAATGCTTATTAGGTGCGTAAGGTAAAAGTTTAAAAATGAAAAAAAGATTTATTTACAATAAGTTTAATAACTTATTGTAAATATTTTAATTGCTTTTGTTTTTTTTGTAGGTAATCTCTGGTCCGATTGCTAAATTTTTTTCTCCGACATAAAGATGCTTTATTCCTGAGTGACATAGTCTATATTTTACGTACGCGGGCGAACCCGCGGGCAAAAGCTAGTTCATTAAAGCAAATGATGAACTTAAAAGAACTTTTTTTTTACTGACAGTCAACATAACAAACAGAAAGAGAAACGGGTCCATATCATACATATATACGAAAATACACTTAAATATACAACATTAGAATCACGCTGTAAAATTAACATTTTGTTAGCACTGTAAATGCGACTTTAGTTCATTTTTGTTATTTCATTTTTTGTAACGCAACCAAAATCATAACAAAAATGAATAACCTATAGCTAGTTATCATATATCAGGACACTAATAGATGCTTCTTACATAATTGGTCATGTTAAATGATTTTTACCCTGCGCCAACGAAAGATTTCAACTCAACTTTCATATCTTCAAATTCCACTGTGGCGCTCTCAAAGACACGCTCCCGGCATTCTTCGCTTAAATCAATCAAACTGTATTTCTCATCGTACACAATACGAGCTGTGCTAAAATATCTCTGTAACAATATAACTGACGTTTGATTCGCGATAATAATGGTCCTTTTGGCTTGAACTGCTTCCGCTATATTTTTTAAAGTATTTTGATTTTTGTAATCGATTGTATCATTGCATACGAAAATAAAAACCTTTTCTTTATTCGGCAAAGATAATTCTCTTCGCAATATATTACGCTTGCTAGCTGATAGGTTTACAATGTCTTCAATATCTAAAGCAACATAATCCTTGTTCTTCAAATATTGCATCACTTTAGCGACTGTCAGTATGCTGTATTCGGCAACGATGATAGTACTTAGATCCTGAACCTTCAATTTCAAGGAGTTCACCGCTTCTTCAGTGAACCTGTAATTATATTGTTTTATTAGTCTCACATATGGCACGCTGATTGAGCTCATCAGTGGGTCTGCAATCATATAGCTTGTCGCATTCTTAAATAATTCACCGCTTTTGGTGAGATAGTCGGCTTCTTGTGGTTGTAACCACCATGTCTGTATTTCATTGTGATATTTGAGAAAAATCTCGTCAATTTTTGCGTAAAAAGAATCGCTGAGTGTAAGGCTTTCTTCGATTTCAGCTTTTAAATTATCCTCCACGGTTTTTTCATCAGCTTGGTTAGAATAAATGACCAGTTTGTTTAAGAAATCTGTTGCTATTTTTTTTTCATATTCACTACATTCTAATAAAACTTTAGGAAACCTATTCACGTTAAAACTAAATCTATATTCACTTAAATTAACTTCTCCTTCTTCATCTCCTTTTCCTTCTTCTTCTCGCTTCTTCTTCTTCTTTTCGTTAATCAATTTAATTTCTTCATTTAAACTATTATACAGCAGTTTAGCATCAGTTTCTAGTGATTCAAAGTTATCTGTTATCTTCATCAGTTTGGTGTCATCGTCAAGCACGAATATATTCCCGATGGCACCAGCTATACCTCCATCGAGCCGTAGAAATCCATCGTTCGAAGATTCATATATAATTACTCTTTTACTCAATTCGTACTTATCTAATAAATCGGTGATTTTTAATGTCAAGTGCTTAATTCTTTTATTTTTTTTCTTTTCATTGTGACTCAGTGTTAGATCTTTATTTCCGAAAGCAGACGGGACTCTCATTTTAAACTCCGGAGATAATAATATTTGTGTTGCACCCAGTTCCACTGCCTGTTCAACAGTCGCATGGGAAACATACACTCGTTTCAAATGAGGCGTGAAATATTCTGTGTATTGTTTATTCATTTCTAACAAGCCTTTGTTGTACTTTATGACGGTCCCTATCACTTTGCTCAGTTTTGTAGCATCAGTAGGGTCCGCTAAGAATTCAGAAAGTAAACCTGTTATATCAGCGGTATTAATGGTTCTTCTTTTTAGAATTTCTTTAAAGAGTGTATCTTTGAATCTTGTGAGGTATTCCTCATGGGTGTCAAAAAAATTGCGACGAAAGGTTGCGAATCGATGTCCATCGGGTTGAACTTCAGAAACATCCAGTACTTCTTGCGCTAGAATGACGTGGTAGCGCTGCACTGTTTCGTCAACCAGCAGCATTTCCAATTTTATTTCATCATGAATACGCTGTGCTATACGTTCAGCTAGGTGAGTCATTTGTTCTTTCATAGCTATTTCACATAACCAGTTAACACGCTCTTCCAACTGGTCCGGTTGCTTGACCGTCCCGCCTGTACCTATCAGATCATTCACGATAGCACTGTAGCTATTTTCTATGTCAGAATTATTACCAAACTCATCTTTCGCAGTTGTGTATATAACAAATAAACATTCTGCGTCATCGAATGTGCTCTTAAAGAACCAGTCCTCATTGCTCGGATCGAAATGTTTCCTGATTTTCAAGTAACTAATAAAATAAGTAGATAAATCGATGGCAAGCGTCTGATTCTGATTTTCCTTATGTTTAGCTTGTATGAAAACCGAAAAAGGTTTATTGAAGCCCGCAACTTTTACTCTGAAGCAAATATCGTCGAATGCCCCGATGTTGTCAAGATTTGAAGCTAATTGAAATTCTTCAACAGCTTCAAAATGTATCGCTCTAAAATAGATTAAGCTGATTAACTTGGTTTCATAGAGATGTCCACGTATCCCTGCTGTTCCGTCACGCCTCTTAAACTTGGAACCACTGGTCGTCATTTCCAGGAGCACTTTGCACACACAGCACGGAGGCAGGTGGCAGTCAGTCACGCGCAGTTTGCTGCAGCACCGAGGAGGCCGTCCGAAGACCTGCAAACAAAAACAATGTGGATGTAACTGAATAGCATTGTATCAATTTGCCTGACTTCTTGTACGTTGGAATTTAATTCCTGTCTAACCGGTTTTTTCTTTAAGCTGGGAAATTATTTAAGACTTCTCTCTCTAAGGTAGAGTGGCCGGGCGTGTCAAACTGTTACTAAAACCGGACCCTGCTAGGCTAGCGCCGGGCCTTGGTACATGCCATGGTCTGGAGCTAGGAAGAGTGGCAGGTAGTCGCCTCCTGCGAACCAGTAATGCTAGCAAAGGAGGAGGCCGACCACATCGGGCAACGACGCTCACGCCCCAGCCACTGCCTGGATTCCGATCCCAATTTCCGGCCACCGTAGACACGGGCTTGCGGTCGGCGAGCAATGGGTAGCTCGCTGTCAAACCGTCCGGTAACTGTCCGGACTGAGCCCAAATCGTCGACGGAACGCACTGTTCCCGCGCGTCTCAAGGAGTTGTCAGCAACCGCAGCGGCCCAGCTGGGTTAAAGCGTACCTACTGGGGCCAGGGTCTTTTTCCGAAAGGGAGGCTCGGGCCCAGTATGAAAGGCAACAAAGAATGGTGTGTGTTTTTTTAGTCAGTAAGAGTCTGACACTATCACCCGCTCCGCCCAAGGGCAGGGGATGTCATTTGGATGATTTTTACACATCAAAATAAAAAAAAACCCTGTTAGATTACATTGTTTTAATATGAAGTTACCTTCCGGCTCCATCATCAGATCAGTTCGATAGTGCCTTTTATCAAAAGTGCATCTCATGACAATTCTAAAAAGCCCAAACACGGCTAGGATACATTGATTAATTACGGAGTTCCGGTGCCTATCTTCCGGCTCTATCATCATCATCAGATCACTTCGATGATACCATTTTCAACATAACTATTCAGAACCATTCATTTATTTGTATTGTCATAGTTGCTTAACTTCACTATGTTCGTTGTGAGATCTGTGTGAGTGTGAAGTTCCGTTGTCCATTTCTGGTCTTCTTTGCCAGTTCCACTTAATCAAATGTCACTTTTTGACTATAAATGCCTAAATTCTCGATGAAAATACTAAAATAACTATATAGTTGCCTATAATATTTGAGGAATGCCCTCGATTCCTCATGAATTTCATCATCAGAACTGGATTTTGAATAAAAAATTTACTGATCTGGAAGCATATCATTTAAGGTGATTGTTCCGCTGGCCTGTTCATACATTTTATCGTTTGGACATACTCCGTACATAGACACTTTTTTCTCAAAACGAATCACTTTATCACTTTTCTACAATAAAACGGTGGCGCGTTCGACTTTTTTGGTAAATAATTTGCGTTATATATTGAGAAAAACAGTCATGAAAACCGGGCAAAATTTGACATTGTGTTTACTAGTGTGAGTGCGATTTGACAACCAAATTTCCAAACCATACCGCCATGATTGCGATAGGTTAACGCTAGATGGCGTGCAACCGATAATATAAATTTGAAAAATCATTACTAAATTTATAATAATGGATTTCATTAAAAAAAAACATTATAATAACGTAAAACTAACTATCCTAGACGAAAACATAAAACATTGTTGTTATCAAAAAATTGTTAGCATTAGTGAAAAAAATATTTGCAAATCAGTCCAAAAACGACGGACTTCAGAGGTAACAAACATAAAAAAATACAACCGAATTGAGAAGCTCCTCCTTTTTTGGGAGTCGGGTAAAAATTGTATGTAATTATCTTTGTTTTATTTATCTTATCTCTCTCTGACGGTTTTTATTATTATTCACTTGTAATGTTCAGTGATCGGAATAGGTAGGGCTAATTAGGTTCATTGACCGCAAACGTTGTTGTTAATATGGATATTCCACGAGATTTCGGCTGATACTACTGGAATTAATTGAATTTCATTCTTTTTGTCAATATGTGTAAAAAAAAAATATGTAAGCCAATAAGCGCATGATATGCAACGTTGTAAATTTTACGTCAACAGCACCACAAAATAGATAAGTACAGAAGTCAATCTACATACAAAGCGCGCTCGAGCAACGCACACAGACACCGCTCACGGACACGATGTCTCGGTCGCGTCTCGGATCACTCGTCGAACAGTTCTGGCTCAAACGCTCATTAGTGTGCGTGCACCGAGCGTAGGTATAAAAAAGACGTGTGGCACTCGGGGACTGCCGCGGTAAAGCTATTGCATAGCATTTTTATCAATTTATGCAATTATAATTATTTATTTATTTTATTTATGCAGTATTTTTTTCCTTTGTTTTTTTTTCTTTGATATTAATTGAAGTTACACTTTCACACATTGAATTGAATTTTGATTGATTGTTCACTCATTTGTTTTCTTATCGGTCACCACGCTCAAAAAACAAATGAGTGGGGGGTGTTAGGTTATTTTCGTTACGGAATTTCTGGATTCGGTCTCCACGCTCAAGGCCCGCGATAGAAGATATGCAATAGCTTAAAATTGATACTATTTTGTGAAAGCACGCTATAAAACTTTTAGCCAAGCGCACGACGTTGCCGCTTTGTTGAGACGCGTACAGATACCGGCACGGATCTTGAGCGTATTATACTATCCATCTATTAATACATATTCTTCTATTTACCCGTCAGAAAGTAAGTGTAATCTTTCATTAGTCCCGAAGGCAAGAATAGTTTTTTTTTTATAATTTTACTAAGTAGTATTTTAAAACCAAATCACGGTACTCTGGGAATATCCACATTATTCTAACCTATGGCAAGTACATAAAAGTTGCCTAAAAAGTCAAACGAATTGGGAATTTTGTTCATTTAAAACATACTACTTGATACTTTTTATAAGGTTCTTCTATTAATAAGCAATGATCAAGATCTCTTAATCAACCTTGATTATTGAACCAGTGTTGACTACATCAGATTTCATTTTATCCTAATAATTACCCAAGTCGTTTGATTTTTTAGACAGACTAGGGGGTCAACCATAAAGGTTTAGAAAACAATCTTATTGCAGGAACGTTTTGTTTCCATAATAAAGTAATATTACTTCATTTCGTACCATGAACTTAATCGCTCAGTATGATTGTATTCCTGCTAAGGGCTGGGAAAGAACGAATGATTTTAAAGATTTGTCTATTCCCTGCTAAAACAAAAGGAACGACGCGTATATGTATAGCGTTGTCTCTTGCACGTTTGTCGTCCGTCGCTTTAGATTGAAGTTCATCGTGAATTAATAAAATACATTTAACTAAAAATATGACATGCTAAAATATATTTTCAAAAGAATTTAAGTATTTTCCATAAAAAGGAAATAATAAATTTCAAGATTTTACTTTTAATAAAGTGGAAAACAATTTAAAAAGATGCGACTACGTTGACATTTAGATGCAAGTTAATGTGAATCGGACTATTTGGAATTCGGAACGGTTTGTTTACATAAACAAAATTCTTATCACTGTTGATTTGTTGGGTGCGAGCTGAGCGAACTGATTTTGAAATATTAAAATAGTTTTCAAGTGTAATGTAAAATATATGTAGAGTAGGTAATCTGTCTTCAAGTGGTTGGTGTTCGAAGCGGATAATTGAACACACAAAGTGCGTATATTATCCTTGAAACTTATTGTTTAAGGACGTCATGGAATCAAGGTAGAGTTAAACAGTGTACCTATTCCAGTGAAATAACTTGTTGTTTGTATTGTTGTTCGTGCACTGTTTAATTCAGAGTTATCTGCTTTCAGAAACTAAAAAAATCATACGAGTATTATATGTTCGCCATCTAGAATGCAATAATAAATTAATAACCCACGTATGGACAAAAATCACCAGATTAAACAAAATAAGTTTTAAATACTTTATATGTCACAAAAAAAACTTTAAATGGTATTTATTTGGAAAACAATAATAAATCCGCTGCGTCCGAGCAACTTTTTTACTCCTGCTAATTTGACGTAAAAACAATACTGCTAGCGGTCAAAAATCCCGTCAGATTACGAAAAGAATGAACTTTTTAAGAGTGACGTCACAAAATCGCTAAGAAAACAATCTTGTTTTAATATTGTAATAAGGTTGTTTTGAAGGCGTCATGGTACGAAAAGCCTAAGTAATATTAAAACAATACTGCTTTAAGGTCTTATGGTCGGCCCCCGGTACCTATTCCAACATGAGAACGAAAGAACGAGATTTTTCAGTAATATCAACATTTCGATGCCAGTACAAGAATAACTCTACCTAATTCCAACCTCTGAGTAGGTATTACCAGCGTTCCTCAGGTCGCAACAATTGAGAACACAATAACAGCGCCATCTATCGGGATCAATTGTACTTTCAGACCATACATTTTAATATACACACAAAGTTTCATTCGAATCGGTCAAGCCGTTTAAGACGAGTTAGATAGATGACAAACAAGTACAGTATTTACTTGTTTCTCATCTTGTTTGTATATAGACAAAGATTTAAACTTTATTTAAATCAATTTAACTTATTACATAAACTACTAAAAATTATAATTGCAGCATATTAAAAAAAAAAAAAACCCTACGCTAATAATACAACTAACTAAAATCAAACAAAAATATGGCGTCAAAAAACTCTTCCACATCGCTGTCGACTGGTAATGTGCCCAAAATGCTGGCGGTGAGTCTCTGTCCGAGGTAAAAGATTTAAATATGTACCTATAAAGATACTCTTTGCTAATAGGTACCTACTACACACTCTTATCTGCCGTGCCTATATATATATAAAACTATATTAACGATAAAATAGATTCGTACCTATAAACACTGGAGATGCACTAAATAAACCACCATTGACAGTATTATGGGCTGTTCCTGCTGTAATCTGTTCAGCTCGGAAAGAAGTAGCAGCGTACCACAGATTAGTAAGAGATACTACACTATCACCACACAATATAAGAAGTTTGCAATCAACACGTGTGACACTGCGCAGCTAGTGTAGTCGGAGAGTCGAACGCAGTAAAACGTAATTCGATTATTCGATTCTTTTTCAGAAGAAAATATAATCGATACATATTGTTTTTTGTTTTTTTTTTCTGAGATTGGGAAATTATCAAATAGAGAGCAATGTTTTTTTGTAATGTTATTTATCTATATATTTTATATATATATATATATATATACTAGCTTTTGCCCGCGACTTCGTTCGCGTGGAATAGTGACTTCCGGCAGATTTTTGGTTTTACCCACATAGTTCCCTGAATTGATGCAGACTCTTGACCAATAGATGGCGCTGTATGTCCGGAATAAATCTTATTTTTTATTTTATTTTTTGTAATAAAATCTATCCTATGTCCTTTCTCAAGTTCCAAACTATGTCTGTACCAAATTTCACACAAATCGGTTCAGTAGTTTAGGCGTGAAGCAAAGACAGACAGACAGACAGACAGAGTTACTTTCGCATTTATAATTTAATATTTAAATATTTAATATTTAATATTAAATATATTTAAATATTTATATTATATATTTATATATTTATAATATTATACAGTTTGGAAGTTTGGATGTGTAATGAAATGACCTCCTTGGAAATGACATTTCATTTTTTAATTTTTAAGCTGTGGATACGGGGTGACGTATGATTCAATGGCAGATGATGTTTAGATTATTTTGTGCATTTAATTGATATAAAAAAACTTGTAGAGAGATAAATAAAGGGATATAATCTCTCTGAAATTGAGGAGGCGATATTAGCGAACTTTAAATGTCGTTTCTTTGTTTTCAGGTGAGATAAAAGTGTAATTTTAGTTAAACGATAACTGTTATAATGTAAAAGCGTGTTGAATAAAATAAAACTTTTTTTTCAGAGAAACAATTTGGTTTATTTCAAATATCCTATACCTTATAACTATATACTCAGGTTTGCGGTCCCTTCAAGCTGTGAAAAAATCAAACTTTTAAATTAACATTAACATTTGATTTTTTCGTGCAATTAATACTTTTGTCAAAAAAAAAAAAAAATTAGCAATTTCGCAACTTTTCGCAACTTTTCCCTACTCCTTCGAAACGGCTTGGACCTTTAGAAACATTTTACACATAAAAATTGGTGGATAAATATTCTTCAAAGTGTACATTGCATATGTAAATCAATCAATATCTCGCAGAGAAAATGGATTTAAAGCGCTTTCCGGGCGCTGCTAGCCGCAAATAAATGCACAGATTTGCGTACTGCCGCCTAGGCGAGTGCGAGAGTTGCGTTCACATAATTTCGGTCAGATGGTTCAAGGGACTATACGCCTTAAGGCTGCACACGTCCGATAATCGGTGATCGATTTTATTCAGGAAAAATGGAATACACTGATAGCAAGTGCAACGCACACGTCCTACAATAAGTTGGTCAGAAATATACAGAACAATGTAAATATACAAAATCGGCCCGATTATCTGTTCTACAAAAAGTCGGACGTGGGCGGGCAGCGAATCAAATTAATCCTTGAAGAAATTCAACAGGATGTAGCAATATTAAAAGAAATCAAATTAGATACTTATAAAATAATAGTTTGGCGCCCGTTAGGTTACTCATTTGTCTTTTTGAGCGTGGTGACCGATAAGAAAACAAATGAATGAACAATCAATCTAAATTCAATTCAATGTGTGAAAGTGTATTATCCGATTTTCATATGGGTACTAGGTACGTAGGCACTACACTAGTAAATGCGTGGCGTCGCGGCGTCGATGCGTCACAGCGCTTATCAAAATATACTAAAATAGATTGAGTAGGTGAACACCTATTGAGAGTTTTCCTCATTGAATTGATCTCAAAAGACTCCGTGATCGTTGTGTTATGTGACATCTCTGCTTGAGCTATTAGTGAAGTATTGAGCGGTGTCTCTCTGGCCCAGTGTAGTGACGAGTATGTGTTGTGTGTTTTTGAGTCAAACCGCATCGCTAGAGACGCAAGCATTAGGTATGTCGAGCACGTATCTTCGAAAACAGAGTGTACTGTATGTGTTATATATTTATGGGACGTTCTTGAAATGTTGATCAGTAAATAAAAACCGGCCAAGAGCGTGTCGGGCCACGCTCAGTGTAGGGTTCCGTAGTTTCCCGTCCGTCACAATAAGTGTACATATGAGTTTAAAAAAAATGCTTGCATATACGATTATACAACAAACTTAGTCCAGAAATTATTTTGTACAAGCTTTTTTGTACAAAAACTGTTCTTTCCATCAAGTTCAAAATGCTTTTCCTAGAAAGTCCTTATAAAGTTCTACTTTTCAGATTTTTTTCATATTTTCTAAACTTATGGTTCAAAAGTTAGAGGGGGGCGGACACATTGTTTTTAGGGTTCCGTAGCCAAATGGCAAAAAACGGAACTCTTATAGATTCGTCATGTTTGTCTGTCTGTCCGTCCGTATGTCACCGCCACTTTTTTCCGAAACTATAAGAGCCATACTGTTGAAACTTAGTAAGTAGATGTATTCTGTGAACCGCATTAAGATTTTTACACAAAAATAGAAAAAAAGCAATAAATTTTGGGGGTCCCCATACTTAGAACTGAAACTCAAAAAAAATATTTTTCATCATATCCATACGTGAGGGGTATCTATGGATGGATAGGTCTTCAAAAATGATATTGAGGTGTCTAATATTATTTTTTTCTAAACTGAATAGTTTGCGCGAGAGACACTTCCAAAGTGGTAAAGTGTTTGTGTCCGGGGGACACACTCTAACTTCTAAAATAAGAGAATGATGAAACTAAAAATAATATTTGATGTACATTACCATACAAACTGCCAACGAAAATTGGTTTGAACGAGATCTAGTTAGTAGTTTTTTTTAATACGTCATAAATCTAAAAAAATACACTATTATTAAAACATCAATCAAAGTTACAACGAACTACAAGAACTTTTATATTATGTTACTTGCTGCTACGGAACCCTTTATGGGCGAGTCCGACTCGCACTTGGCCGGTTTTTACTTTTGGAGCGATTATTTCTGAAATTATTGACATTATCAAAAAATGATTTTAGTAAACCTGTATTCATTTTTAAATACCTATCCAACAATATATCACACGGTAGGGTTGAAATTAAAAAAAAAAACACTTCCCACTTTACATATACCCTAATAAAACATATTTTTTCCAATTTTTATTTTACCACTTTGTCGGCGTGATTGATAAACATATTGGTACCAAATTTCAGCATTCGTCTAACGGTCACAGAGATTAAGCGAGGACGGACAGACGGACAGACAGACATGGCGAAACTATAAGGGTTCGTAGTTGACTACGGAACCCTAAAAAGTGAGACAAAAGCATATTTTGTCCATTTTGTGATAAATTAAGAAATAAAAATAAAATGTATATACTTGTTAGGGTTCCGTGCCCAAAGAGTAAAAACCGGCCAAGAGCGTGTCGGGCCACGCTCAGTGTAGGGTTCCGTAGTGTCCCGTCCGTCACAATAAGTGTACCCATTTACGATATACGATTATGCTACCAACTTAGTCCAGAAATTATTTTGTAGAACCCTTTTGTCTTTTTTGTACAAAAACTGTTCTTTCCATCAAGTTCAAAATATTTTTTCTAGAAAGTCCTTATAAAGAGTTCTACTTTTCAGATTGTTTTCATATTTTCTAAACTTATGGTTCAAAAGTTAGAGGGGGGACACATTGTTTTTTACTTTTGGAGCGATTATTTCCGAAATTATTGACATTATCAAAAACTAATTTTAGTAAACTCCTATTCATTTTTAAATACCTATCCAACAATATATCACACGTTAGGGTTGAAATTAAAAAAAAAATCACTTCCCACTTTACATATAGGGAGGCTACCCTAATGAAACATTTTTTTCCAATTTTTATTTCATCACTTTGTCGGCGTGATTGATATAAATATTGGTACCAAATTTCAGCTTTCTAGTGCTAACGGTCACAGAGATTAAGCGAGGACGGACAGACAGACGGACAGACAGACATGGCGAAACTATAAGGGTTCCTAGTTGACTACAGAACCCTAAAAACGGGATCCTATTAGTAAGACCCCACTGTCCGTCTATCTGTCACCAGACTGTATCCCATGAACCGTAATAACTAGACTAGGGTAGACACTTGAAACCACGCATAGTGTAATTCCGTTGCCACTATAATAAAAAAAACAGAATATTTACGTGGCTCCCATAGGTACACCAAACGTGTTTTTTTTTGCCGTTTCACGGCAACAGATAGTCGCTTGAAATATTCACTGAATTTATTTAGTAATAATTATATTCATTTCAAAATAAAATTAAATAAATATTTAAGGGGGGGCTTCACGCAGCACCTCGTCTGCTAGCCGTATGGTGCACCACGCAGCACCTCGTCTGCTAGCCGTGTGGTGCACCACGCAGCACCTCGTCTGCTAGCCGTGTGGTGCACCACGCTGCACCTCGTCTGCTAGCCGTGTGGTGCACCACGCTGCACCTCGTCTGCTAGCCGTGTGGTGCACCACGCAGCACCTCGTCTGCTAGCCGTATGGTGCACCACGCAGCACCTCGTCTGCTAGCCGTGTGGTGCACCACGCTGCACCTCGTCTGCTAGCCGTGTGGTGCACCACGCTGCACCTCGTCTGCTAGCCGTGTGGTGCACCACGCAGCACCTCGTCTGCTAGCCGTATGGTGCACCACGCAGCACCTCGTCTGCTAGCTAGCCGTGTGGTGCACCACGCAGCACCTCGTCTGCTAGCCGTGTGGAGCACCACGCAGCACCTCGTCTGCTAGCCGTGTGGTGCACCACGCAGCACCTCGTCTGCTAGCCGTGTGGTGCACCACGCTGCACCTCTTCTGCTAGCCGTGTGGTGCACCACGCAGCACCTCGTCTGCTAGCCGTGTGGTGCACCACGCAGCACCTCGTCTGCTAGCCGTGTGGTGCACCACGCTGCACCTCTTCTGCTAGCCGTGTGGTGCACCACGCAGCACCTCGTCTGCTAGCCGTGTGGTGCACCACGCAGCACCTCGTGTGCTAGCCGTGTGGTGCACCACGCAGCACCTCGTGTGCTAGCCGTGTGGTGCACCACGCAGCAGCTCGTCTGCTAGCCGTGTGGTGCACCACGCAGCACCTCGTCTGCTAGCCGTGTAGTGCACCACACAGGGCCTCGTCTGCTTTTTTGTCTTCTGTTTCGGACATTTCAGTCACAGAATCTATTCTCTTTGATTTCAGGTACGGGTCGTCAGCCGATCCACGTCTATTTACTAAGTTTGGAGCTGCAGCGTGCTCCGCGTGACTGAGTACAGCATACCTCTGTGCTAATAGTGTATACGTTTAAAGTACCCCCTGAACTGACGAGCCACCATGGCCATGTACAAGAAACGACCAGGCACATCAGGCATACGCGGCCACCTGTATGAGACGAAATTGATAAGCTTGTTGTATTTAAGAGCGCTTCACGATGATACCATTGAAGAGTTTCAAATAGCTTCAAATGTCGAAAAGATGGGGCAGTTCGACGACATTATATTCAAAGCGAAAATCAAGGGGTATCATAAACCCGTCGGCATGTTTATACAGGCTAAACACAAAGATGACAAGAAACGAGCACCTCAAAAATTTGATTTGGCTGCATACTTCAAAAGCTATTTGAAAATCCGACAAAAGTTTGATCCGAGTAATAAGGACCCGTTTTTCAGTAATAGATTCGAGGATACAGAATATTTATTCGTAATATATACAAACGCAAACATTGGCCTGACGACGAGTACTGATGCTTTGGTTGGAAGCGGCTTTCACGCCAAACCAAAGTATCTAATTGGTACTGGAGGTACTGTCAGTCAGCTTTATAACCAAGAAGAGCATGTAAAGTCATTATGCGAAATAGCTATACAAGAAGAAATGTTCCTCCTGGCTGAACGTTTAGCAAAGTGTATTAAAGATGAACTTCATTTTGAAATGTTGTTGTCTGACGAGATAGTGCAGCACTATCACGTCATTCTGGCGCAAACAGTACTGGATATTTCAGATATACACTCTGGTGGACATCGAATCGCTTCTTTTCGTCACGACTTCTTTGACACAGATGAAGAATACCTCACAATATTAAAGTATGCACTTATCAAAGAGTTTAGAAAAAAAAAGAAAATAGATCCTGCTGATCTAGCCCAGTCACTGTCTGTATTTTTAGCAGAGCCTACTGATATTGCAAAACTAAGTAAGCTGATAGGAAGCGCTGTAACATACAATAATGGTCAGTTAGCAATAGAGACATCAGTTGAACAAATTATAAAAAAATACAATTTCAGTATGAATCAAATATTCGTTTCCCGGTCAACTATGAAAAAAGCAGTTGATTTAGCTGCAAGAGAAAGATTATCAGATCTCCATTTTAGAGTTCCAGCTGCTTTCGGTAACAAAGATTTAACAATACGAGGCAATCATGCAAACGTGGAGAGAAGGATTAATTATTTAGTGGAGAAAATTCGCGAATTATTAGGTAATTATAAACTAATTGACATGAGTCGTATAGTAACGATAGACGACTCTCTAGATAAGGGATTCCTGAAGCTTAATGGAGGTATAGCTGGAGCCATAGGAAATATATTTGTACTTGATGATGATCCCAAACTTATGAAGATTACTGATAACTGGAATCAACTGGGACCTCTTGCGACAATACTATATACAAAATTAAATGAGGAAATACCAAATTTACTAGATTATAAATTCTGTTTTAAAGTTAACGCTTTTCCCAAATTGTCATTCGAGTATAATAAAAATGACAAAAATTTGGTGAAGGATTTCCTGAACAAATTAATATTTTACTCTGACCAAGCTGACGAGACAAAAGTGGAGCAAATTTTGAAAGAGGAAATAGGATATTATCAATATGATCAATCAAAATACTTTCAAGCTAAAACTGATGCGATATTTTTAAGATACCATGATGAGATACAGAACTGGTGGATGCAACCAAAAGGGGCGCGTTATCTTACACAAAAAAATGACATTTTTCAGCAGTCGATAAACAGTATCATTAAGGACCCACTGATGAATGCAATGCACGAGTCTTATATGATTAAAATTAAACAGTATAATTATACATTTACGGATGACGCGGTGAAGTCGTTGAACTTACAGGATCATTCGACTACTGTAATCTCTGCGGAGAACACCACACTGACTGTTATAAAAGTAAGGCAACGTTTGAAGAATGAGGAACATGTTGTGTTGGATTTCAATTATATTACTAATCTACCAACAATCGAACGTTACACATTACGTAGCGAGTTAATTCAAAACAATGATAAAGTTGTAATACTAATATGCAACGACATACAAGAATGTGCCGACAACCAACAACAAGAGAAAAAGGACATTATAGAAATCGTTACAGTTCGACATAAGAAAACTATTATTGTCACAAACCGAACGTCTGATAAAATATTGAAGAATTATTTCCCAAAAGCAGATATAATTTTACATGATAAGAAACTTTGTCTTTCTGATCTGAATGAAGAATCACAGATGCGCATACTGAAGACCGCCACGGCAAAAATTCCGGGCGTGGTAATAAGATTGGAGCATTTTTTAAAGGGCTGGCCTATGCCTTGCTCACGGTAAGTCGACTTAGTTTAAACATTCATTAATATTCAGTATTGCTACAACTTGCCATTCTAACCAAGCTACAGTGTTTCCGTTTGTCCATAAAAATGATAGCCCTTGACAATGGCGTAGTTTCCGTTTTTAGGGTTCCGTAGTCAACTAGGAACCCTTATAGTTTCGCCATGTCTGTCTGTCCGTCTGTCTGTCTGTCTGTCCGTCCTCGCTTAATCTCTGAGACCGTTAGCACTAGAAAGCTGAAATTTGGTACCAATATGTATATCAATCACGCCGACAAAGTGGTGAAATAAAAATTGGAAAAAAATGTTTTATTAGGGTAGCCCCCCTATATGTAAAGTGGGAAGTGATTTTTTTTTTAATTTCAACCCTAACGTGTGATATATCGTTGGATAGATATTTAAAAATGAATAGGGGTTTACTGAAATCATTTTTTGATAATGTCAATAATTTCGGAAATAATCGCTCCAAAAGTAAAAAACAATGCGTCCCCCCCCTCTAACTTTTGAACCATAAGTTTAGAAAATATGAAAAAAATCTGAAAAGTAGAACTTTATAAGGACTTTCTAGGAAAATTATTTTGAACTTGATGGAAAGAACAGTTTTTGTACAAAAAGACAAAAAGGTTCTACAAAATAATTTCTGGACTATAGTCGTATAGGCAAGCATTTTTTTAAACTCATAAGTGGGTACACTTATTGTGACGGATGGAAAACTACGGAACCCTACACTGAGCGTGGCCCGACACGCTCTTGGCCAGTTTTTTAATTAATAATTTAAGTAATTTACATATGAAAGAAACATTAAAATTTCTCAAAAAAAAAAAATCTAGATGTTGCGTTAGCATTTCCAATAATATCCGTTTCGCGTGGCAGAGGATGACGTCTCACGACCCTTTACTATAAATATAAAAAAAAACACTATCAATAAATAAAAAATATGCAGTTGCGTGTAAAATAACTTTAGGAACAGCACATACGACTGACTTTGAAACTTTTGCTTTTGCTTATCGTATTTCGACGACATCATCTAAGTCAAATGTCGACCTCAAAATAAAATAATCATTAACATTTTCGCACAACGATTCCAATCTCTCACTGGAGAGTTTCGTCACATTTTTTAAATCCATCACATAATCTATCATATCATGAAACTTCGCATTATGACTACCAATATCGTTTTGTCAATGTTTATCCACTATTGCACGGCGCGCCGTTCTCATCGTCATCAAGCGCCGAACCCCAGGCCTGGGGTGACAATTAGGGCTTTCAATACCGGTATTACGGGATCCCGTAATACCGTGATCACGGATATATTTTGGTGTTTTTTCAATCACGGTATTGACGAGCCAATACCGTGATTACGGTATTACAATATTTAATATATATTATTGTGTTTTGTTGTAATAAGTAGGTAGTAAGATGTTGTATTATATAATATAAATTACGATGTAATATTATTCTCATACTTGTATTAAGCGCCAACTCTCGTGATACGTCGAACCATAGACTAAAATGGTCTGAATAAAACGATGTGTGAGAATTCTTGCAAACATAGATCAAATGCAGAGCTGTAAACCCTATTTTATTAAATATAAAATGCTCACCCTAACAAGCATTTACATTTTGGAAGTAAGCAAGTTTGTTAGAAAACATGCGTCGTTATTCCCTATAGCTAAGAATCAAAGACCGCAACGCTCATTAAGAGTAAAAAATGAGTTAGCATTGCCGAGTTCGAAATCGTGGTCGTATCAATCAGGACCTCTTGTAATGTGCATAAAGGTTTACAACAAATTACCCAGTGAGATTAAAGACTTAGAATTTGACAATAAATTTGTAAACGCGCTTAAAAAGCACTTAATACAGAAGTGTTATTACAGCCTTAACGAGTTCTTTATGTAGCACCACAATAATATGACAAATTAATCAATGTTGCAAATTATTTGAAAATTGACGCAAAGATATAATGTAATAAAGACATCCAATAATAAATTAATTAAAAATTGACATGATAATAATAATAGTATATTGACAATGTAATAATATCTTAAAATAATTTTATAAATAATTTTTATAAATAATATAAATACATATGTTGCGGTGCCCTAGCAGGGTTCATGTACGAAACTTATATTATGTTAATAACACCTTGTAAACGACATGAATGCAATGAATAAATAAATAAATGAATAGTGTAATAGGCTCTATACGACGTTATTGTTTTGTTAGTCAGTATCGCAAAGGCGCCTGGGTAACACGTGCATGTGAACTTGGTCATTGTGTATTTTTGATAAGTTTGTAATCTTGACGAACAACATGGTACATAATATTAATACTTGTATTTTATGGGGTTTAACACAATTCTCAACGAATCACGCGATCGTTTTTTTTTTTTTTTTGTAAAAACTAATGACGAATTACAAATTCACAACAAATTGAAGCACCTAAAATTGTGTCATTTTCCACTTTGGTTAATATAATTTTTACTTTAACGAATCACGTTATCCGTTAGATCTACAATTAAAAAGTAAAAATTTAATATTTTTGCTGTTTGGATGTGGCATTCTTTTTTAACTTTAAATATAATTAATTTAGCCTAATTAGTACTTATTAACTACTTTCGTGTTCAAAGAAACAGTTCAAAATTATACATTTGGTAGATTGGTACAACAATTACATGTGAGATATTAATATAATAATAAGAAAGACACGAGTCTTGACGCTTGCTGATCTCTAATGGCAGTATAGGTACTCGCATCGAATGTATCAGCCAGTAAACTAGAGGTACGGCAGCGCCATACTTATCTGAACCTTAGAACTGCGTCTTAATCTTATTAGAAATGTCGTAAAAAAGTTACAGCGTCAAGTAAGCCTAAACCTTACGCAGATCTATGATTTTAATCTGCTTTATTTGCTAATTGCCGGTAAACAATCAGCGCCACGCTTACTAGAACATTATTAGAACTGTTAAGAGAGAATAAACACTGACTCGAAAACAAAAATATTTAAATGATTTTATTAATTTCCTAATTAAAGTTCCTATGAGACAGGGTTTTAGTCAAGCACTAGTTTAAAAAAGAAACCTTGAGTTCAATACCGTGATCACGTGATTACGGTATTAAAAATTCTAACACCGGTATTGATACCGGTATTGAAAAAATCCGGTATTTGAAAGCCCTAGTGACAATGTGACATGGTCAGCACCTGCACATCGTTGCCAGAAGAGTGGTTTAATGGATCTGTGTGTGCAGGTCGGCGGGAGGAACAGCTGGAACACCTGCAGGGGCTGACAGCGAGACAGGAACAGGCTCTACACGAACTGGTACGTGCGTCTCTGTTTCAGCATCACACTTTACACTAAACTTATACAGTTTGAGGATAAGGCGATTATCACACTGGCACGCATCACGCTGCATGTTGCGTGTCAATGCACCTACGCGTGTACTTGCGGGAGTGCAGATCTGCATCATCGTGCGGGTTTTTTACGTACTCACGCGCGTAGGTGCGTTTTGTAAATTCACGCAGACACGCACTCATTTCTTACAAAATCACGCATGGTACTACAAGATTCAGTGTGCCATACCTTGCATGTCGCCTCGCACCCACGCGCGTGAGTGCATGTTTCTCCGCATGTAGGCGCGTGATCTGCATGAACGCTCGTGGATGCATTTTCGGTGTGTTGGACTGTGCGTGTTTTCTATACAAACGGAGATACTTACTAGGTGCAGTAGTGTGATAACAGCCTAACCTTTGTACAGGTCAGTGGGCTCGCGCGACCGCTAGCGTAGATTCTGTCAAAGTAACGTGTGACGTCAGCATCACTCCGACTCGTTTATTTGTTCGCCAGCTTCCGCACTATTGAGTTCACGACATGTTTATCAACAGATGAGGAGCAGAGTGTGCCGGGCCCGAGCTGAGATCCTCTGTAGGGAGCCTGAGTGCAGGCCAGCTCGAGCTGCAGCCGCGGCCGCAGGCTCCACCGCGGCAGTGCTCACCCCCGCTGCGCCGCAGTCGCATCGTCGTGTTGCACGAGCTGGCTAGCGAGCAGTTCCACGAGCACCTACTTATTCAGCGTGACGAAATGTAGACGTGTCACCGACAGAGTGGTTACAAGTTTGGACTGTAAGATGTGGATTTCAAAAATATGAGGACACTCTCCAGTGAGAGACTGCAATCGTTGTGTGAAAATTTTCAACTAGCAATAATCGCACCTCGGATTAACCTCATTGGTTACGATATTGCCTCTGCGCAAAGTTATTGTGAAAAGTTAAATGTTTTTATTTGAGATCGTCATTTGACTTACATGATATCGTCGAAATACATTATGTCACTTTTGACCAGTCAAAATTATTCTTAAATGACCATTTATAAATAGAGCAAGAGCCCACGACGGCCAGACCTTCGTTATTTTATAAAACCTAAAAGTTTCCCTGTGCACCAGCGACTATGGTCCGTTTTTAGGGTTCCGTAGTGAACTAGGAACCCTTATAGTTTCGCCATGTCTGTCTGTCCGTCTGTCCGTCCTCGCTTAATCTCTGTGACCGTTAGCATTAGAAAGCTGAAATTTGGTACCAATATGTATATCAATCACGCCGACAAAGTGGTAAAATAAAAATTGGAAAAAAATGTTTTATTAGGGTAGCCCCCCTATATGTAAAGTGGGAAGTTATTTTTTTTTTTTAATTTCAACCCTAACGTGTGATATGTCGTTGGATAGGTATTTAAAAATGATTATGGGAAGACATTATCAAAAAATGTTTTACTAAAATCATTTTTTGATAATGTCAATAATTTCGGAAATAATCGCTCCAAAAGTAAAAAACAATGTGTGTGTCCCCCTCTAACCTTTGAACCATAAGTTTAGAAAATATGTCAAAAATCTGAAAAGTAGAACTTTATAAGGACTTTCTAGGAAAATTATTTTGAACTTGATGGAAAGAACAGTTTTTGTTCAAAAAAGACAAAAGGGTTCTACAAAATAATTTGTGGATTAAGTTTGTAGTATAATCGTATATGCAAGCATTTTTTTAAACTCATAAAAGGATACACTTATTGTGACGGACGGGAAACTACGGAACCCTACACTGAGCGTAGCCCGACACGCTGTTGGCCGGTTTTTTCATTTGCCTCTACTCAGACATTTCACACAGTGACGCAGAGATGAGCAACTGGATTCTGATTAAACTTTTTTCCTTCCGTAAATTATTATTTAGTCAAGTCCAATCTTCAAAGCCTTGAGCACAGGCGTAGGGTAGCCAGCCTTTCGGTGTTTTACAGATTGCATTTTGGAGAGTGTGCACAGGAATTGCATGACTTGATTCCGCCATCTCAATTCTACCATCGGACAAGCCGACGCACGGCAAGTATCCACCCTTACGTTGTTGAAACACCTACGGTCCGGACTAAGCGTTTCGCCTCGTCGTTTATACCGCGTACATCAAAGGACTGGAACAGTTTGCCTGCTGCGGTCTTCCCGTCTGATTATAATTTGGGTGTCTTCAAGGCTAGAGTGAATAGGCTCTTAATAAACTAGTGCGCCTCACCATCCACGATTGCATCACTGCTTACCATCAGGCGGGATCGCAGTCAAGTACTAGTTTATAACAAAAAAAAAAATAAATTAAAAAAATATATATTGTTTTGCTTACCTACTCTACCCAAATGGGTCAGCGTAGACAGAGAGGAATAATTCTCGCGCAGTCTCGGGTATTTTCTGATGGATGGCGTACGTTGAAGATACGCTTCCCGCAGAATTTTCGAGGACGCGCGAGCATTTTTTGTCAGGTTTAAACAAATATGCACTTTGTTAAAATAATTTTAAAGTGGATTTTCGGGTGCCTTAATAAAATCCTCTTCGCTCTCTCTAAGTTCAGGCGCAGTCTAAATTATTCGCAAATTGATTTCTATTTATTTATTTAACTATTTACGTAGGTACACACAAAAATAACAGAAAAAGATAATACATAAGAAACATTATTACAAAAGTACTGCTTATTTCCAAAGAAATTTCTTCCAGCAGACCTGCGAAAGGAGAAATCAAAAAGAAATGTTGACAATAGTGTGTAAGAAGCAAAAGAAGAATGTGTGAAGTCTTAATCCAAAGTACCTATCCTATAATTAAATATAAAAATAATATATAACTTCTACTATAAATATATATTAAATAATAAACAACATAATACATACATTATATAAATAAATATCACAGCTGAGAGGAAAGATAGTGCTCTTTTACTCGATTTTTATTAAAAAGTGAGATTGATTTAGTGAGAAAGTGAGATAGATTCTAGTTTAAATTGTGATGTGAAATTGATATAGCGTTGTACCTCAAATATCTACGCAATTTGACAATATGTGGAATCATTGAAATAGGTGAGATGTCGGTAAAATGAAACTGAAAATTGTATTTTAATGTTCACTCCTCAGCGAAGCGGTCTCCATATAAACTTGCGTTAAAAATAATTAAATACCTAAAGTTTTTGACATCAATTTATAGTTAAAGAAAGAAAGCTTCATTGCACTCGTTTTAAGTCATATTTTTTTTTAATTGATTTTACCGACTCTAAGGTATGATCAAATTGAAACCACGTTTAAGCGCAGAAGATAATTTCGGATCATTGGCAGGCTTGTGTGGATATAATTTCCTTTCTGCAAATCTTCGTCGTACAATCCACTCACTTATTGTGACTCTACTGATATAGTTTTGTTGCACGTCAACTCCAGTGAGATGTCGATTACGCAAAGACATTGAATACCAAAAATCGATTATCGCGCTCTGATGTGGCCCGATTTCTGCCTAAACATCGTCTATTGAAACTTCCGGTCTTCAACAAACCTTTGGCGCACTCGTCTTACACTGCAGATCGACTTAAATGAAGACTTCTGCGGGGTTACCATGACGTTCAAAGTAAGATTGTTTTAACCTTGTTTCAGTGTGGGTAAGAGATGGCGCTAGACAACCTGTATAGCTGTCTCTAACCCACACTGAAACAAGATTAAAACAATAATCTTACTTATAAACGTCACGGTCTAGGTCCTAGCCGCGACGCTCTGACTCTACTTGAGCGACCTCAGTTGGACTTGAATCCATTTTTACATGAAGTAAACACGCAATTCATTAAACCCCAAGCGAACGCCGGCGATCGCGCACCTATTGTCTTTCTATTGTGTCTGTAATTTCCACGATTGAATGGTTAAAATTAAGTTAAATGATCAAGAGACCAACCAAGTTGGGCAAATTCCAAATAAGGAAAGATTTGATTCAATTTCAATACGGAGCAAAATCAGAAACATTACTCAAGTTTTAAAAAGTGTAAAATGAGGATGTTAGACGATTTCAGTCGATAATGTAATCAATAGTTGTGCGAGAATTATGGGTATTCTGAATGAAAATCAATGACTGGATGCTCAATGCAAATTAGTTTTTAATAATTTTCGGTGTGAACAATATATTTTACAAGAAACAAGTGAAGACAAGTGACAAATAGAAGTGTCATATTTTTTCATATAATTTAGGAAGCTTGCAAGAAGGTTTTATCTCCAACATTTCCCCGGGCGTTGAAACCAATGGTTTCAACCAGATTCTGAAGACACAGGCAAAGGGCAGATTCGGTTGAATGCCCGTCGAACGACTCCAGTAGACGTCCGAATGTCAGCTACACGGGCGATACCATCCGTTCCTGGATGAACAGCCACGATCCGTCCAAGTCTCCACTTCAACGGAGGAAGATCGTCTTCCTTGATCACCACCAAGGAGTTCAGCATCAAGCCATCCTTGCAGGAACGCCATTTGGAGCGTTGTTGCAATTCTGCAACATACTCCTTGCTCCATCTGCTCCAGAAATGCTGGCGAAGCTGCTCGATCCTCTGGTAACGAGACAGATAATTGGCAGAGCTATCCTGGTAATCAGGTTGCGGCAAAGAAGTAAGTGGCCGTCCCACAAGAAAATGTCCTGGCGTGAGCGGAGTATAATCTGCAGGATCTGAAGACAACGGCGTCAATGGACGAGAGTTCAAGATGGCTTCAATCTTGGTTAGTGTGGTGTACAGCTCCTCAAAAGTCAAGTTACAATTTCCCAACACTCTCTGAAGGTGATACTTTGCTGACTTGACACCCGCCTCCCAGAGTCCACCGAAATGTGGGGTGTAGGCGGGAATAAAATGGAACCTTATTCCGTCGTTTGCTGCACTTTCACCCAAGGACAAACTATTTAATTTTAAAAATTTGGAAAGGTCGTTGTATGCACCGACAAATGAGGTACCGTTATCGGAAAAAAATATCAGCAGGTTTACCTCTCCGAGAAATAAACCGATACAAAGCCAGTAAATAACTATTGCTAGTTAAATCACCAACGAGCTCCAAATGAATGGCCTTGGTTGTGAAACAAATAAAAATAGCGACATACACCTTTACTAACCCACATCCACGGCCCTGGCGACTAGCACACATAATAGGGCCAGCGTAATCAACGCCTGTGCTTTCAAAGGGATAACCTGGACGAAGGCGTTCTCGTGGTAAGTTACCCATTAAGGGAGCTACAACCTTACCCTTCATACGGTGACACAAAACACACTTATGATAACAGGCTTTCGCCAACTTGCGACCTCCTATTGGCCAATAAGTTTCCCTAATGGAAGCTAATAATAATTGTGGGCCAGCATGCATCAGCCTTTTATGCTCAAAATTAAATAATAGTTTAGTGAAATCATGAGTGGACTGTAATAAAATAGGGTGTTTCTTACTATAAGCAAAATTAGAGTTATCGAGACGTCCTCCTACTCGCATTACATTATTATCGTCTAAATAAACATTAAACTTTAGAAGGGCGCTCTTTTTAGGTAAACTCTTTTTGTTCAAAAATAATTGGTATTCAGAAAATGACTGAATCTGACTCTTAATAATGACAAGAGTTAGTGCATCTTGTACCTCATCATGTGACAAGTATTTGGTTTTAGGGTAATGCTTTCTACATGACTTAATAAATCGTAATACGTAGGCAACAGATCGTACGAGCCGTGTGTAATTGGAATAACGCCTAAAATCAATTAAAACTTCAGGTTTCGAATCGTTTACAACATGTAATATGATTTTAGGTCGAGTCTCCGGTAACGATTGTAGTCCTGGTCTCGTAATTTGAGAAGGCCATTCAGACGAATCTAGTTTTAAAAATCTGGTCCTTTCCACCACAGATCTGACTCCTGCAGATCACTAATATCCATGCCACGAGATATTAGGTCTGCTGGATTTTGATCTGTTGGGACGTGCCTCCAAGTACAGTTACCCGACTTATCCAAAACCTCAGCAACGCGGTTGCGCACAAAGGCTGAAGTCTGGTAGGCATCATCTGTAACCATCCCAAGACAATGGTTGAATCAGTCCAACAATAAACCCGACTGATCTTCACTCGAAGTGAGCTCATCACCTTCTCGTGAAGACGAGAACCGACTACCGCACCACATAACTCCAGTCGCGGAATTGTCGTAGGCTTGATGGGAGCAACTCGACTCTTTGCCATTAACAAGCGAGCCATGTACTCACCCTTAGCATTAACACTGCGAATGTAGACGCAAGCACCGTACGCGGACTCAGACGCGTCTGTGAAAATATGGAGTTCTAACTCCGTAAATGAATTGCAGACTACAAGTCGCGGAATACGAACATGATTTAAAAGAGGTAAAGATTTAATAATAATCTCCCATTGTTTACAAATCTCATTAGGTAATGGTTGATCCCATGATAATTTATCTAACCACATTTTCTGTAGCAAGATCTTCATAGTAATAACAATAGGACCTAACAGACCTAAGGGATCAAAGATTCGCGCAATAACGGATAACAAGTCACGCTTTGTGTACCTAGTCGAAGATTTAGTCAGACCTATAGGAAACCCTATCTCATCAGTGCCGATATGCCAACAGAGACCAAGCAACTTTTCTGGCTCATTTTGTCCAATGTTCAAATCGTATGACGCAGGGACAGCATTCGACAATAATTGAGAATCATTTGACTTCCACTTTCTCAATGGCATACATGCCGACGCAAGCGCTTTGGTGACTTCAGTGCGAATGAACTTTACTTCATCTAAGTCATCCCCTCCGGTCAGCAAGTCGTCGACATAGAAGTCATGTTGGATGATTTCCGATATCTTAGGGTTCCTACAGTCGAGTCCTACTTGTTTAAGGCATCGTGTCGCAAGGAATGGCGCACTGGCCGTACCGTACGTGACGGTGTTTAATTGATAAACATTAATAGGATCACTAACATTATCACGCCAAACAATCTGTTGTAAATATCTGTCCGACGGGTGGACGACTATTTGTCTATACATCTTCTCCACATCCGCAGATAAAACATACTTGTGGACTCTAAAGCGAAGAAGTATAGACAATAGACCGTCCTGTACGGTTGGCCCAACCATCTGTAGGTCATTAGAGGACACTCCCGTCGAAGTAGAAGCACTAGCGTTGAAAACAACACGAAGTTTGGTCGTGGTACTCGACTCGCGTAAAACTCCCATATGTGGAATAAAATAACCCAAACATAAATTAGGTTTATTAATTTTTGTCATATGACCAAGTAACTCGTATTCTGACAAAAAGTCATGATACATTCTACTAAAGTTCGTCTTAACCTTTAATTTACGCTCTAAAGAATGTAAACAATGTGTGGCTTTATTAAAAGAATTTCCTAAAATTGAAGGATCTTTCTTAAGGGGGATGCGAACACAAAAACGACCATCAGACAATCGTGTCGTATTTGTAACGAAATTGTCTTCACACAATTTCTCTTCAGGCATATAAGAATTGGAAGACTTCGCATTCACCTCCTCTAATTGCCAAAACTTTGTCAATTCTGACTTGAGGTTTTCCCAGTCACCATCGCTGTCGGCAACCATTTTAGACATATTGCACTTTACGTCATTCGTCAGCAGTGAGATAGTATTCTGAGTAATTGGACCGGAAACTATCCATCCTAGACGGGTTTCACATAATATTGGTTTCCCGGTACCTAACTTTAGTCTTTGAGATCCTAACAAATCCCAAAAAAGATCAGCGCCGATTAAAATATCAACATCGGCAGGGTTATAAAAAGTAGGATCAGCTAAAGTAATATTCGAGGGTAAGTCGAAATCAGAAATATTTATCTGACGACACGGAACACTACTCGTAATGAACGGAAGAACAAAACAATTTAGTTCGAATACAAAGCTATCATCTAATGGCGTACCCTTAACCCGACATATTTTACCTACGTGCGAAGTGACGTTATTGATTCCAAGGATTGATCTATCTACCTGGCTAGTTTTTAAGTTAAGTTTATTGCACAACCTATCTGTTATGAGTGAAGACGTGCTACAGGTCGCGCGGTGAATCAAGATCGCTCGGTGAAAATAGTGGGGGCAATCGGCGCATGTGTACAATTGCGCACAGAAATTCTTAGTGTGTTAGGATTTTATTTTTAATTTCGTATGTTTGAACCTTAGTAACATAACTTATAAAACACTAGTTTTTGCTTGTAATTTATCTTATAAGTAGGTAAATTAAAAAAAATTAAAAATGTTAAAATAAAACATAAAATTAAAAAAAAAATAATTTCGATAGTTTCTTTCTTTAACTTAATAATTCACGTCGTAAACCATTTTTCTGGCTAGCCGTTTTAAAACTTTATTTTTAACCATTTTTTTTTACGACTACGTATTACTATTACGATAACACAAGCTGTACGCAACAGTACCCAAGTACAACAGTATCCAATGAGAGGCGAGAACGCAACGCGGGAATTGAAGAGGGACTCTATCTACCAATGACGTGTCGCCGACGGTGCACACCCGCCCGTACGTCGCCAAATAGACCGTAGAATTGAATACTGCGCATGCCACTTCCACTTTTGCCGAGCGATCTTGATTCATCGCGCTACCTGTACCACTATCGAGCACCGCGCGAGCGAGATGCACACACCCATTGTGGTCTCTTAATTTGATCAAAGCGGTTGATAACAACACATCTCGTTGCGTATGACCACACGGAGATGCAATGTTTGCGGATAAAGCTACGTTATTCGTTTCAGTCGTAGCAGACAAGTTATTCATCGAATTACCACTAGGTGTATTCGATACAGTGCCATTAGAATGTACGTGAACTAATGTGTTGTGCCTACGTTTGCATAGTTTGCAGCCTGGTTTTTTACATTTGTTAGCATAGTGTCCGGAACGAAAACAGTTAAAACATACCTTATAACTAGGTAATGATTTGAGACGGTCATCGTTACTCAATGCGAGAAACTGTGGACAATTATTTAATGTGTGATCGTTGTTATTACATTTAGGACAAGGTTTAGAAGCTGAGTCAGTGCTAGAATTGATAGGAGATTGTGCTACCATTGACTTGATCTTAGGACCTGATTTACCTGGTGATTGCGAATAATGATTGCGGGGGAGTTCCAGGGTCTCGATGAGGTCGGCTCGATTGCGTAAGAATTGCATAAATGCGTTAAACGTGATTAAGCCATCCTTGTCTATCCTACCTTTGCACTCCTCCCACTCTAGAGATGGCGCTGCCATGACGTAGTGAACATCGTCTCTGTGTTTTTTTATTCGTAAAAATTGAAAATTTCATTCTGATGTGTTAAAAATCACGTTAAAATGTGTATAAGTGCATAATTAACGCGTAGCAGTGTTTTCAGGCATAACTTATCACTAACTATAAAATAAACTAGTTACAAGTGTTATACCTAAACAAATACTTTCAAGTCTAATTTAAGTGCAAGTGAACAAAAACAAATACAACTTTGCAAACAATTCTTAAAAACTATTCTACTTATATAATATTTTCAGTGAATTTACTAAAAACTTTGTTACTATTTACAAAAAGTGACTGTGATGTTTCCGTTTTTTATTCAAAATTTCAATTTCAAACTTTCCGATAAAAAGTGTTAACAACGACATCTATTGGCATCTTAAGGTGTTTGGAAGACTGCTTTATAATGAGTCGGTAAAGCAGTGTCCACCATAATCATGATACGGTACTATATTTCGACAAGAAGATTCATATATGTTGTGGTCGAATGGTTTAGACTGTGACATGTACCAACGTTCCTGAGTTCGATCCTGACCTCAACTTGTGAACACTTTTTGAAATTTTTCTGTCAATTAAATAGTTATGGATGACGAATTAGAAACGACGGAGTTTATTAACACACAAAAAAGGCGTCTGAGGCACGGTTTAAATATGAATGAGAGTGATTATGATTTGGCTGACATTTCTTATCAAAGTTTACCTAATAGCTCCACAAATAAAGAGGACAAGGTTTCAACAGACAAAATAAATAAACTGAGTATTGAATTACAAATTGCGAACTCCGAAATCGAAAATTTGAATATAGAGAATAGTAACTTGAAGGAAGAATTAGAAAAATGTAAACTTAAAATAAATCTTTTTAAGTCCGTAGGTGCGGGTGAGTTAAATTATTGTGATAAAGCGAATGGCACGCCGATAAAGTTTTATTCACCACACTACAGAGTACGATATAAGTCCAGCTGCATAAAAAAGGGCTTCCCAGGTGTCTCCTTTAGAGAATTAACTGCGAACTCTGCTGCAAGTCATTCAAAACTTCATAATACAAGCCTCAACAATCAGCCATTGACTACAAATAACGACTTGAGTTTCACTTTTGATCAGTCGATAACTTTCCCGAAAACTAATAATCACCTTTATCTGCACCGACAATCTTCGCAAAACAGCCTGGTGGAAAGTCGTCGATCGTCACAGGACTGCATCGAGGGTAGAAGTTGCGTGGACATGGGAACTATAGTTGATGTAGAGACTGAGAATAAATCCACACGTATGGTTCAAGAAAATGTGGCCTATGGTTTGAGTAATTCTACAACACACATGTCCTGCAATAAACATAGAGTAGTTATCTACAGCGATCAAACGGGTTTTGGCTTGCGACGGCTTCTACAGTACGCACTCGGAGAATCCTTTGAAGTGACGTCAATAATCAAGCCTGACGCACCCCTTTATGAAATATTGCGTACATGTATAACTTGTAAAGATTTTACGAAGTCTGACTATGTTATAATTATGGGAGGCTCGCAAGATGACAATCCTCTGCGTGTACAGTCGTCTTTGTACTGGTTTTTGAGTCAAATGCAACATACAAATGTATTAGTTGGTAAGATTTATAATAGTAGGTACCTTAATGTAAATAAGTTAAATAATTTATTCCGGTTAATATGTAATAACTTTGAAAACTCCGTATACTTGCCCCTAGATCCTTTTAATAATAGTATGCCTATCAAATATTGTAATAAACTTCTGGCTAGTAAGATGATACTTAAAGAAATGCTTCGCCTCAAGTATAAATATGATTATATAAATTATGTGAAATTGTGTAAAGAAAAAGAAAGTGCAAGTATGTCTGACTGTATTTGTTTGAAACAGACACCTTTGATTGATATATCAGTTCAAACTGATCCTGTTGTAAATGAAACCAGTTGTAGGAACATTAGTACACAGACTGATATTGAGAGTGATTCTACACACTTATGTTCAAACAAATTTTTTCGTGATGAACGAAATCAATAATGAAGACTGCAGTTGTGATGTAAATAAGTGTCAGTCAAGTAAACTAAACATCTTTCATCAAAACTTATGTGGCATCATTAATAAAAAGGATGAATTCGAGCTCTATGTCAAAAATTACTCTACTACTTTACATTACTTATGTATCAGTGAACATTTTCTTAATGAAACATTGGCCTCATTAATAAATTTTTCCGATTATAAACTGGTTTCACATAATACAAGAATTAATAAAAGGAGAGGAGGTACAATGATTCTGGCTCGAAAAGACATCGAATGTGAAGATGTGGCAGTGTGCAAAAAACTGTATAAAAGAGATGGCTTTGAAATTTGTGGTGTAAGGGATGTAAACACAGGAGTATATATTTTTTGTTGCTATCGAAGCCCATATGACAATAATATTGATTTTTTTATGAATAGGTTAGATAAATTACTCGAACACTTTTTTGATAAAATCTGTATAATATGTGGTGATTTCAATATCGATTTGTTTCTTGATAACAAAAAGAAAAATGATTTTCTAAACTTATTAAATTGTTATAATTTTAGGGCTGTTGTTAATACGATAACTTATATTCGTAATAACTCACACTCCTGTATTGACAATATGTTGACCAATTTGAAAGATGACTGTGTACTTGAGTGCGTAGTAGATTTCAATGGAATTGGGGATGGGCACGCTGGTTTAGTGTGCACCTCTGTTCATAAAAATGCCCTTCCCAAGGCATCTACTAATGACGTTATTTACATCTTTAGGCGCCTATTCAATGATAAAAATAAAATTAATTTTCGAACTCAAATAATGATAAACAACTGGAAAGATTTGGGAATTAATAGCTTCTTGAATAAGTTTAAAACAATATTCCATCAATGTTTTAAAAAGATTAAGAAAAAAGTAAAACTCAAACATAGCTCTGGTCTAAATTGGGTAACTAAGGGGATAAAAGTTGCAAGCCGAATGAAACGTGTTCTCTGTGTGGGTAAAACCAAATTGAATGATAAGTCTATACAAACATACAGGAATAAGTACATAAAAATATATAGAAATGTTATTAACAAAGCTAAAAAGCTAACACTTCAGGATGAATTAAATAAGGCTACAAACTTTTCGAAGGATATATGGAAAATTGTAAACAAGCACAGAAATAAGATAACTGATGAAAGACGTAATTTTGTCATTCGCTCAGCAAATGGAATTATTTCTAATCCGTATGATATTTCCAATACATTTGCTTCGCAGTTTAATTTAGGTTCTAATCTATATCCTACTGACTTTAAAACAGCATTAGAATTGCTTAACAAATACACCAACAGAGTAGAAAATGACATGAAATTAGACTTTGTTACACCTAAAGAAGTATATGACATTGTTAATAATATGAAAGCTAAAAAATCGTGTGGATATGATGATGTACCGTTAACTATTATCAAGGAAAACATTGACTTATTAGCAGAACCACTTAGTAATTTTTATAATAAATGTTTTGCCGATAGTATTTTTCCTGATCAGCTGAAAATAGCCAAAATCACACCGGTACACAAAAAGGGTTCAAAAAAAGACCCCGGTAATTATAGACCTATATCATTATTACCAAATCTATCTAAAATATTTGAGAAATTGATAAAAAATAGATTATTTAGACATTTAAATTTAAATAAAGTAATTAATAGGCGACAATTTGGATATATGACTAATGTGGGAACTCTTGACGCTATTGACACCTTGGTAAATGACGTAGTTACAAAACTGAATGATAAAAAAAAGGTTGCTGGGATTTTTCTTGATCTCAGTTCTGCTTTTGACTTGGTCAATCATGACTTGTTATTAGCTAAATTGGAGTATTATGGGGTGAGAGGACCAGCTTTTCAGCTAATAAAATCGTATTTACATAACAGAAAAATGTTTGTTGAAATTAATTATGAATACGAAGAAAATAATGGCAACAAGGAAATCCGATGCAAGAAGGGTTTCAAATCTAAACAAAGTAAAATAAATTTAGGTGTACCACAAGGGTCCATACTAGGACCACCGTTTTTCATTATCTTTATAAATGACATTATCAATTACATTCTTAATAATATACCTGACATTAATTTGACTATTTATGCGGACGACACAAATGCAATTGTTTCTGATGGTAACATTGACCACCTTAACTCAATGGTTAATGAGACATTAAAATATTTTAATGACTGGTTTACTGTAAATGGTCTAAAAATCAATGCGAATAAAACCAACATAATGCTATTTCAGTCAACTATAAAGTCCACTGACATAATTCATGGTATCTTAAATGGAGAAAAAATTGACACGGTGAAAGTAGCCAAATTTCTTGGTGTTTATATGGATAATTTGCTAAATTGGAAACACGAGCTGTCATCCTTGGTTAGCACTATCAGTTCGGCTTGTTATGTTTTAAGGAGTTTAAGAGCTGTGATTGGTTTAGAACAGTTAAAGACTGTTTATTATGCCTTGGTGGAATCTAAGTTACGGTCTAGTATACTTTTCTGGGGAGGTAGCTATCAGTATAATATTGATAAAGCTTTTATTGCTCAGAAACGTGCCATCAGAACTATGGTGCGAATAAAACAAGAAGATTCGTGTCGGGAGCATTTTATAAAATTAAATATTTTGACTGTACCAAGTTTGTATGTAATGGTTTTGTTAATGAACTTGGCTAAAAAAATTGACAATTTCGAAACACATGAGGAAAGAATAAATAGGGAAAAAACGAGAAGACTTGATCTATCGTCGAACATAATACCCCACCTCAAAGTAGTCAGTCATTGTTCACAAATAAATGCAATAAAATTGTATAACAAATTGCCTACTGCATTAAAACAGGATTTGTATAACAGTACTTTTAAAGCAAGTCTTAAAGCGTTTCTTTTGGAAAAGTGTTTATACTCAGTTGGAGACCTTTAATTGTATAATATATTTGAGCAGGTATTTAATTTGTAATTAATTATAGCAATTAGGACATTATTTATGATTTAACCAATGACTTTTGTTATAAATTATTATTATTGTATTTGATAAAATTATGTAATGATTTTATTTATTCTAGAAATTAATTTAATGTAGTTTAAGGACATTTATAATTATCAATCTGTTCGACACAACTATGTTGTTATGAAATAAAGATACTACTACTACTACTACTCACGATAGGTTTTTTGATCAAGTTTTCGTGTGACAATGTAGATTAAAAGTGTATCCCAGTGTTTCACAGGCTCCCCTAATGACTCTAAAGCTCGCAAGTCTTTATTTAACTGATCGATCAAATTCTTAATGGCAACAGAAGATTCTTTTGTAATTGATTCAATAGTAAATAATGAACTTATATGATTCTGAACCAGTAATCTTTTGTTGTCAAACCGATCACATAACAATGACCATGCCACAGAGTAATTACTTGAAGAAAACTCAATGGATTTGATAACTATAGCAGCTGTTCCCTCAAGTGATGCTCGCAAGTAGTGAAACTTATTGATTGCGTCTATGTCATCATTACAATGAATTAGGCTAGTAAAGGTGTCGCGGAATTCAAGCCAATTACAATATAATCCGCTAAACTTTGGTAACTGAATCGTTGGCAATTTAACCGGCTGCTTTATGCTAACACGAGTACTTTTACAACTTTCCATCGATTTATTATCTTTATTGTAGTCAGTCAGAATATTCTGGGCTCTAGATAAGGTTTTATAATAAATAGACTCAAACTCGGAACGCTGAGAATATTGTAAGTTGATGTCGTCAACAATGCATTCTAGACGTAACTGTACCTCATCATACTGCTCATACAACGCCTCTATCTTGCCCATGCGCAACTGCAACTCGGACACATCACAGCTAGATAGCTCCTTGTCCTTGAATGAGTCCAGAAAATTGAGGAAACTAGTCAAGCGACCTTTGAAGCTGCCTCGCTTCTTAATTAAATCCTTTTCCTCAGACATTCTGGGAGACGAGTGTTGTCAACCTGGCATTGATACAGGAATATAAAAATTAAAACAACAATATAATTTCAATAATTATACGCCTAGCTGTAGTCTATGCCCTTTCTGACTGCTAACTATAATTTATAACAATGACTTGTACTAATATCTAACACTCAAATATTTTTATTATGTCAAGATACTTGTTAAAAATTAATACCACTGTTAAGTAGTTATGTAATTAGTTACAGCTTAATATAATGTAAGTTTAATAATGTAGCAAAATAGCTAACTATACTGTTAAAAGTATGAGTTTAAACTTAACATTGCTGTTGAATAAAATACTAATCACAATGCAACAAAGTACCTAATGATTTTACTCAAACACAATATAATTGGTAATTTAATAAAATAGTACTGACCTTAGTATGACTACTTATATATACTACCTGAGTGTTGGGTGACGATATTAGCGTAATTATAACTGTACACCACTAACTAACTTGCTTGAAATCAATCCAGTTCTCCAGCAGTGAACTCATGAACCTCCATTCAGCGTGGAAGTCAGTCTCTATTCTTTTTCTTGAAAATAATCGCTGATCTTCTTAATTATATTTCATCCGGCTCGTTATGGACCATGTGCGAGAATTATGGGTATTCTGAATGAAAATCAATGACTGGATGCTCAATGCAAATTAGTTTTTAATAATTTTCGGTGTGAACAATATATTTTACAAGAAACAAGTGAAGACAAGTGACAAATAGAAGTGTCATATTTTTTCATATAATTTAGGAAGCTTGCAAGAAGGTTTTATCTCCAACAATAGTACATTTACTAAAATGAAGACAAGGGCGGATCCAGGGGGGGAGGGTCATGGGGGTCATGACCCCCCCCCCCTGGGCTAGGTCCAGGACTTAGGTGGACCGCTGATTAAAATTGTTAAACAATGTTTTTATATTTTTTTGGCACAATATAGATTTTATGTACGTATACTTTTTATCTGTATTTATTATTATAAAAATTAAATAATAACTTCGTATGACTTGACCAAGACTATTGTGACGGGGCTGCTGTCCAACCTTGGGGGTCCAAACGCCTCCTGCCGGAGGCTCTACGCGAGAATCGTTCAGCCCATGACTCTTTATGGGTTGCCAGTGTGGGCGTCGTCGCTGCGTCAGCAAGCGAAAGCCCAGCTGAACGTATGTCCAAGGGTCATGGCAATACGGATGGTGCGGGGATACCGTACGATTTCCCACAAAGCGGCGAGTCTCCTTGCTGGCCTGCCGCCTTGGGATCTGGAAGCAACTGGAGGATTTGGATTTCCGCGTGGAGTGGAGATGCAAGGCCAGGGCGAAATTCCGCTGCCGTGACAGGTCGCGGCATGGCGGACAGAGCTCTGACGGGTGGTGAAATAGCGTCAGCGACTATCGCAACCCAGTGCTGGGTACGCTACAATTATGGTGGTAAGACCCTCTTTTAAGCGTGGCTAGTAAGACCTCATGGTGTCCTCACCTTCCGCATGACGCAGGTACTCACTGGACATGGTAAGTTCGGGAGGTTCCTCTACCGGTTTCGTGCGGACGTGACGCCCGGGTATCGCCACTTTGTGGAACGCCCAGAGGACACGGTGGAGCACACAGTGAAGGTGTGCCCCGCGTGGGCAGAGCATCGCAGTGCTGCAGCGCCAAAGCTGGATCCGCCCATGAATGAAGAGTACCTATGTGTAAAAGAAGTTTATAAACCTATCCTCAATTTTATTAAAATATTTTTTTCAATTATTAAATTTATTGGTTAATTATTGGATTCCAAAGCGCTGCCTATAGGGTCGGCCTATTTTTTTGCACGCAAGTGAGATATTAGTTGCAAAAAAATCTTTAATATTCTACGCATTATATCCGTATTCTGATCGCAAAAAAAAAACACTGTATATACGAATTCATTGCTTAAAGGTCTTTGTATCCATGCGAAAAACACAATAGAAAAACATGTTTTACGTCTGTTGTGTGGTACTGTCATGTCATATTAGAGATTCTGTCATTCTGATAATTTGCGGAGAGTGTAAACAAAATATTCTGAAAAATACCAACTGAAATGTAAAAATACTTGAGGAAGAGAAATAAAATATGAACCGTTCACTTTGATCTTCATTATTTTGTGTAAACACCTACGATTGTTTAGACGTTAGTGACATAACCTATAAGTGCGTAATAATTGTGATTATAAACCATGGCTCTACAATTATCAAGGCGGGAGGTTGAGGACCTGAGGTCTTCCCTTGATCGCGCCATTTACAGGACTATAGGGAAATCAGACAGTTCTTTGTTATCCACGGTGTCATCATGCCTTTCAAATGGGTAAGCAACTTTGCATGAAAATAGTCAACAACATTTTTCAGTTTTATTCTTCAATCTCTAATTTGTTTAGTATTTATTTCTACTAATTAAAAACTATTTATTTTCTCCTTAATGCTGTCCTAATTCTATATAATTTAATTTCTTCCACCGACCCTACTTGATTTTTTTCCTTTTATCCTGTGAAATTGTGTAACATAAGTATATCCACTATAATAAGTATGTTACCTTACCTTTCGAATACCGTCAATTAGAGACACAATTGTAAGACAATAGCAACACAAACGTCGGTGTTCGCTTTGGGTTTTATGAATTAATATAAATTATTGTAGTTTTATATTGTGTTTTAAATAATTATGTAATTGTAAAGATCTAAGCATACATAGGGACAGATGTGGACAGTGGAAAGCGACTTTGACGACTTGCCTACAAATTACGCTATAGATAATTTAATTTATTAAACCCCAAGCGTTCTATTGTGTCTGTAATTTCCACGATTGAAAGGTTAAGCCCCAAGTGAATGCCGGCGTTCATGCACCTATTGTCTTTCTATTGTGTCTGTTCCACGATTGAAAGTATAACTACCCCCATATTATTTTAAGTACTTATGACCTGTGTTGTGTGTGTTCCAACCTGTGGTTGTCTGGTAGTCCCAAGCTAAGCAGAGCTTGTGTTATGGGTACTAGACAACTGATAAACATACTTATATATTTCTAAATACATACATATTATAGATAAACTACGCCCAGACACAGAACAAATGATCGTGCTCATCACACAACCATTGGTCCTGGGTGGGAATCAAACCCACAACTTGAGCACAGCAGTCAGGGTGACTAACCACTACACCATTAGGCCAGTCCAAGCTATCAGTGATGCCTGTGCCTGCATGCACTGCACGAGGCACTGTCTGTGATGCCTATTGTGTAGTAGCAATGTTTTTGTCCTTTTGAATGTCTTATGTTACACAGTTCGACATAAGCAATTGTCTTTCTATTGTGTCTCTAATTACAGCATTCAAAGAGTTAATCTTATATCTAGCTGACCCCTTTTTTTTTTTTTCCGATGGGAAAAATTATCTTATGACAACCCCCGCTCTTGGGCGGAGCGGGAGATAGTGTCAGACTCTTACTGACTAAAAAACCCATCCCGTTCCTTCAAGCCTTCATACCGGGGCTCGAGCGCCCTTTCGGATAACCCTGGCTTCCTAGGCTTCGACCCGGCTGGGCCCCTGCTGTTGCTGACAACTCCTTGAGGCGCGCGGGAACAGCGCGCGCCGTCGACGACTTGAGCTTGGCCCGGACTGTTACCGGACGGCCGGACAGCGAGCTACCCATTGCCCACTGTCCGCAAGCCATCTAGCTGACCCCTCAGACTTCCTGTCTTATGAGTAGTCTGATTTAGACAGGGTCAGTAACAGTCAGGGTTGGCGCCAAGAATCGAATACACTGTTTACTTGCAGTCAGTAGTCCTGGTGATTTCTTCACAGTTCACACACGTTATTGTGGTCGGTAGGGAAAATGAATATGCGAAAACAGCAGAATAAACAACGATTGGCCTGTTGGTCTAGTGGTTAGTAGCCCTGACTGCTATGCCGGAGGTCGTGGGTTCGATTCCCACCCAGGACAAGTGTTTGTGTGATGAGTACGATCATTTGTTCTGTGTCTGGGTATAATTTATCAATAATATGTATGTATTTAGAAATATATAAGTATATTTATCAGTTGTCTAGTACTCATAACACAAGCTCTGCTTAGCTTGAGACTAGACGGCGTTGTGTGATAGTAAAAAAAAAAATATATTGTAATTTTATTTTATTGAAATATCTTTCTATTCTACGAGTACTATTGAATGAGTTGACGGAGATATTAGAAAAGGAGATATCTAAAAAAAAAAACAGATCTGGGTGAGAAAATGGATAGAAGACAGAAGACTAAGACATTCAATGCCTTTTTGCTATCCCAAAGGCAATCATTTACGCTATATAATTTGACCAATTTTAAATTATCTTTCTCATTTGATATACGCGCCATTTTCGTAAGAAATTCACGCGAAGCATATGTCACCCTACAACACAGTGTCAGTGACTGACCGAGCACGGACATGACCGTTTAGACAAAGTCAGAAGCACTGACTGAATTTTGACTGGCCTGTTGGTCTAGTGGTTAGTGACCCTGACTGCTATGCCGGAGGTCGTGGGTTCGATTCCCACCCAGGACAAATGTTTGTGTGATAAGCATAATAATTTGTTCTGTGTCTGGGTGTAATTTATCTATAATATGTATGTATTTAGAAGTATATAAGTATGTTTATCAGTTGTCTAGTACCCATAACACAAGCTCTGCTTAGCTTGAGACTAGACGGCGTTGTGTGATAGTTGTGGAATATTATTATTATTATTCCATTTATTTATTATTATATACATATTATGGTATATTTTTAAATATTTCTTAATAAAATAACATTAAAAAAACATTTAAAAATATAAAAAATAGTAGCCCACCGGCATTATTATTATTATTATTATTATACTGGCCTGGGTGGCGGGGGAAATCGACTGACTTCAAAATATTCAAGCAAGAATATTGAAGTCAGCACTTACGCGACAGCGCTGTACTGACCCCAAAAATGTTTACACTAGGTAAACATCGGGTCAGCACCTGACTTGTCTCGTTTACGGCGCCAGTTACTTACTCTGTCTAAATCACGCTTAGTCACTCTTAAGAGGCCGGAGACCGATGAATTTCCATACAAACGTAATACCACACTCATTTGCAGTTGGAGCATATTTCCAGCATATTATGATGATATTCGGTTATAGACAATATTTATCTAGGTTCCTACGTCGAGAATATTAGAAATATTGTTATTTTTAATACAGAAAAAGCCAAATGGCATGTTTTGCCATTTACGCTGTAAAAAAGTGCGAAATGCAATTCGCTTAAACTCCTTTTTGTTTTTTTTTAAAAAAGAAAGACGTAGGAACCTAGATAAATATTGTCTATAACCGAATATCATCATAATATGTTAGAAATATGCTCCAACTGCAAATGAGCGTGGTATTACGTTTGTATGGAAATTCATCCCTCGCCGACCCATTAAGACAGGAAGTTTTTTGGGTCAGCTACATGTAAAACTTTAGGATCCCCGTACTCCCTCACAGACACCTTGAAAAGGCAAAGAGGACTGATCAGTTTATGGATAGAAGTGGTCTGGTTGGAATAATCCCACCAAAGGTTTTGGCTGCCATGCCCACCCACAATTTATATAGAACTAAGTGCAGAATAAATCTACCAAATTTTCATCAAAACTACCACTAAATTTTAAAAAACTTTTCAGATATGAAAGGAGAAAAATAATAGACAAGATATCGGCTCACATTGACTCGAAGAAAGCGAGTAAACTGGCGGACAAGGTGATGGCGCTGGCTCAGGAACTGCTGTCCAGCTCCAAATCGCAGAAGAGGAAGCACGAGTCCAGCGACCGCGACAAGGACTCGAAGCGCTCCCGGCACGATGAGGTTTGGGCAACGTCACTTCTGTAGATATCTTACATCATCAATCCCGTTTCCTAACCCTTACCGTCACAAACTAAAATTTTATACTATACTAGTTTTCTCCCGCGGTTTCGCTCGCGAGGAATAGGCTTGAAATAAAGGAAAAAAATCAAACTTCATTTAAAATTTTGACATGTTAATTTAAATTAACAGTGCCGAGTCCATGATATACGAATCCATGACTTTAAATCTTCAACGACATTGGATGTTTGCTGCTCAGTGATGTGTATCTGCTCACTTTCTTGTGATTTTGGAACATCGAGATCGTTCTCTTAAAAAACTAAGAAAAATAAACACTGCTGACGTAATCACCATCTAGACCCCCCCATTCCCCATGTCATCAAAAATAAGCAATGCTAAAACCCCCCACCCCCCTATAGTGCTTACGTACTACTTGAATGGCCCCTGAGTGACAGGCATAAATCACCTTTCTATCGGTATCACTGAAATACGCACACAGATTCAGATTTTTTTATTGTTTGTCACAGGTAGAAATACAGCTCTTAAAATTATTGTTATAATCAGTATCACTGTAACACTAAAACACGTACCTTAGGATCCCCGAGTTCCCTTATAGATGCCCTGAAAAACCTGAGAGGCCTGATCTGTTTTTGGAGAGAGGTGGGCTGGTTGGAATAAGTCCACCTAAGGTTATGGTAGCTATGGCCCACGTACAATGATCCGCATAGGACTAAGTGCAGAAACCATACTCAGTTATACAGGGCCGGTTTATGCAAGTCAGGGCCCCTAGGCAATGCACCTCTCGCCCCCCCCCTCCCCCCGACCTCTTCTAACTTCTTAAAATATTTTATTTCTAACACAAATTTATTCATAATTACGTTGTTTTTAAGGTTCTGTAGTCAACTACACAGTTTCACCAAATCTGTCTGTCTGTCTGTCCGTCCGAGGATAATCTCAGTGATTGTTAGCTAGAAAGGTTGCTAATGAAAGATTGTGTTTAATTAAACTCCATCTGTTGACAGCTCATCACATAATGAAATGCTAGGATTGCTAGTTAAATGGCATGTCATCGAAAATTCAATTTTTTTTTACTGTTTATGAAACATAGTCTATTTTTTTTTTCCGGAAGCGCGGGGCCCTAGAACCTGGCGGGGCCCCTAGGCAGTTGCCTACATTGCCTAATGGATAAAAAGGCCCTGCGGACATAGTGTGGTGCGCGTGGTGACAGTTGAATGTTTTTTTTGCTTCACACACCCTTCGTGCGTGACCCCACTGTCACCGTTTTTGCCCATAAATATTTATTTTATTGTTTTTGTTGTTATAGCCGATACAGAAATACATTATGTGAAAATGTTCATGAGATAAATGCCTAGTGACAGACAGGGTTTTTTCCCTCGGAGTCGTAGTAATAGGCTCCCGTTTTAAGCTTTGGGTATGGTACCCTAAAAACTGCCAAAGACTCATACTATACTAGCTTTTGCCCGTGCGGCTTCGTACCCGCTCTTCCCTACTGCAGCCTACTATACCCTACTCTACCATAGGGTAGAGTAGGGTATAGTAGGCTACTCTACCCTACTCTACCCTACTCTACTCTAATAAACCTCACGGAGCCCGAGACCTTTCCAACGAATGCAAAACCGTGGAAATCGGTTAGTGCGTTCTGGAGTTATAGCGTTAGGAATGAAAACCCGACTTATTTTTATATAGTAGATAAAATATTTTTTTTTTTTTTTAGGTAAAAGACGAAAAAGATGTAAAAGAAGACAAAAAAGAAGAAAGAGAGAAAAAGAATGGAGTGGAGGCGCAGACGATATTAACTGAAGGAGAGACGGTCGGAAACAAAATGGCTGTGCTCAGCGCTGATAGAATTAAGGTAATTCATTCATTCACTCGAAAGCATTTACTACATTAATTCATTAAACCCCAAGCGAACGCCGGCGTTCGCGCACCTATTGTCTTTCTATTGTGTCTGTAATTTCCACGACCCCCCCCCCCCCTTGACCCCTGGGGGGTTTTTGACCCCTGAGTTTGTTTCGGTGTTTCTTTTCAGGATAGTCAGCTAGGAAACACCGGCCTTATCTAGCTTAAACTGACGAAAAAAACAATTTTGATGTGTAAAAGTTTTTTTTTAACCTATTTGCAAAAATAAATATCATTTATTACATTTTGTACGCCATAGTATGGCAAGATATGCTGATTATATTTGACACATATCGATTAATGAGATTGATTAATGAAAACCAATGCACATTAATTCATTAAACCCCAAGCGAACGCCGGCGTTCGCGCACCTATTGTCTTTCAATTGTGTCTGCAATTATCACAATTGAAAGGTAAACATTAATCAGAATCTCATCTACCTAAGTCGTCGACGGCGCGCGCTGTTCCCACGCGCCTCAAGGAGTTGTCAGCAACAGCAGGGGCCCAGCCGGGTCGAAGCCTACTGGGGCCAGGGTTATCCGAAAGGGCGCTCGAGCCCCGGTATGAAGGCTAGAAGGAACGGGGTGGGTTTTTTAGTCAGTAAGAGTCTGACGCTATCTCCCGCTCCGCCCAAGAGCGGGGGTTGTCATAAGATGACTTTTCCCATCGAAAAAAAAAAAATTACCTAAATTTTTTTTTTGTGGTATTTTAAAATCCAATGTTTCCACCCACTCTGGGTTGGAGCGAGCGGCCCTGTCACCGATTACTCCGGACCACCTAGCATACTTAATTAAACAAGCTCAATACCTTTTTCGAATTATATGTCGTACTTACCTCCAAAATTTTCCGATTTCCTTGTTGTACCTTGAACACAAAATATTTGCGGAACGCTGAACAATGAACGTGACCAAAGTTGCTTGGTGTTTCGTCGAACGCAATGTTTGATAAAGAAACAACGCAAAAAAAAAAGAGATCTAACGCCTTAAGGCCCAAGCGCCCGAAAAGTGCCATAAAACAGTGACTTTCTGAAGCCTACTCCTCGGTAACGGCCAGGTTTGAAAAAAATATATGTTTATTATACATTCATGAACAACATTATCAACATTTGATTTTTTCGTGCTATTAATACTTTTGTCTAAAAAAATATTTAGTAATTTCGAAACTTTTCGCAATTTTTCCCTACTCCTTCGAAACGGCTTAGATCTTTAGAAACATTTTTACACATAAAAATGGGTGGATAAATATTCTTCAAAGTGAACATTGATTGATTTACATATCAATCAATATTTCGGAAAGAAAATGGATTTAAAGGTCGCAAATAAATGCACAGATTTGCGTACTGCCGCCTAGGCGGGTGCGAGAGGTGCGTCCATATAATTTTGGCCAGATGGTTCAAGGGACTATAAAAACGGAATTACCGAATGCCAATCGACCGTGTTGGCATTCGGTAATTCCGTCACTCAATCGAATATTTCACAAAACTTGTTCCAGGAAATGATTTTTTTTTTTTTAATAAACTTTTTAAGTGGCAAAAGTAAAAATAAGTTTCCAATATTTCATTTATAAACTAGGGACCTTAGGGATTGACACTTTTGTGAACATGGGTTTGAATATGATGTCAACGTTCCAGTTAATGATGGCGAACGCTCAGAAGGAGATAGAAGAGCGGAAACGCGCACTCCTGGCGATGAAGGGATCCGGAGACGCCAAGAGCGGGGTCAGCGCCGCCGCCGCCGCCGCGCACCAGCTCAAACTGCAGGTGCAGCAGAACAGCTCCATAGCTCCGCCCAGCGTCATCAAACCTGTGCTCTTCTCCAAACCAGGTCACTTTTTTTATTATTATTATTATTGATAAGCTAGCGTTTGACTACCATCTCATCTGATGGTAAGCGATGATGTGGTCGACGATAGAGCACGCTTGCCTAGAAGTAACCTATTCACTCTTGACTTAAAGACCCTTAAGTTGTAGCTTTCAGGAAACACAGACTCCGGTAGGGAATTCCAATCCTTGGCTCTACGCACAATGAATGTGTTCCCAAAACTTAGAGTTCGTTACGCCTAGGGGCCGCGGGCTTGCGGGTGGCAAGCAATAGGTAACTCGCCTTCCGACCGTCCGGTAACCGTCCGGACCGAGCCCAAGACGTCGACGGCTCGTAATGTTCTACGTGCGCCTCAAGGACATGATAGCAATCCGTAGCGGCCCAGCAGGGTAGAAGTGTACTGGTGCTTCTGAAAAGAAGACTCGGCCCCGGTACGAAAGGAAACGAAGGAACAGGAGTGGGTTTTTAGTCAGCATAAGTCTGACACTATCTCAGCTGGTGGACCGCGGTCCGTAACCGGACCGCAGAAGGTCGGCCATGGGACCGCCAGATATTTGTTAAATAATGTTGTCATATAACTAGATAGGGGCCGTTCAAGTATTACGTAAGCAGATTTTTTTGCAAATATTAACCTCCCCCTTGTCAGCAAAAGTAAGCAAAGCTCTCACCCCCTCTCCCCATGCTTACGTAAACATTGGTACAAGTGTTTGTCAATGTGTTGCTTTCGTTATTAATTTAAATTAAGAGCCCTGAGTCCGTTATACACGAATCCATCACTCTAAATCTTCAACGACATTGGATGTTTGCTGCTCAGTGATGTGTATCTGCTCACTTTCTTGTGATTTTGGAACATCGAGATCGTTCTCTTAAAAAACTAAGAAAAATAAACACTGCTGACGTAATCACCATCTAGATCCCCCATCCCCCATGTCATCAAAAATAAGCAATGCTAAAACCACCCCACCCCCCTTTAAAGTGCTTACGTAATACTTGAATGTCCCCTTATTCATAGTATTCATACATTTAAGAGCCACGTTGAATCAAACTAACGGAGTAATTATATTAAATAACTAGCTTTTGCCCGCGCGGCTTCGCTCCCGCTCTTCCCTACTTCAGCCTACTATACCCTACTCTACCCTACTATACCCTACTATACCCTACTCTACCCTACCCTACTCTACTCTACCCTACTCTACCCTACTCTACCCTACCCTACTCTACTCTACCCTACTCTACCCTACTCTACCCTACTCTACTCTACTCTACCCTACTCTACCCTACTCTACCCTACTCTACCCTACCCTACTCTACTCTACTCTACCCTACTCTACCATCTTATATCCGTCTCCTGGCTCTAAGCTACCTCCCTACCAATTTTCACCCAAATCTGTTCTGCCGTTCTTGAGTTATAAGTGGTGTAACTAACACGACTTTCTTTTATAAATATAGATTATAATTTACCTATAACGACATGCCATATTTCAAGTATAAAAATGTGGGGGAGCGTTTCGCATTTGCCTCGCACATCCCGTGACCTTACGAAACTGCAGCGCGCTTGCGACTATCGTACATACATACATAGAACTCTATTTGTAACAAATACTGTAGCATTATTTGACTGGCCTGTAGGTCTAGTGGTTAGTGGCCCTGACTGCTATGCCGCAGGTCGTGGGTTCGATTCCCACCCAGGATAAATGTTTATGTGATGAGCATGATCATTTTTCTGTGTTTGGGTGTAATTTATCTATAATATATAAGTATATTTATCAGTTGTCTAGTACCCATAACACAAGCTCTACTTAGCTTGGGACTAGACGGCGTTGTGTGATAGTTGTTGAATATTACATATTACATTATTTATTATTTATAATACACTGTCTTTATTGTACACCAAAATTATAAGAAGGAACGTTATAATAAAAAAAAAAACATACAATTGGCGGCCTTATCGCACTTGTGATAATTGTTTTTTTTTGGATCTCGATAAAAATGTTTAACATTCTAAGGACCCCACTTAAAACTACTTGCCGATCCCTGCACTAAAACCAACAGGCCAATCAAAAAACTTGGAAAAAGATTAGTGAGTTAAAATTGTCTTCTTTAATGTAGAAAATGATAAATCTTAAATCTCATATATAAAATTCTCGTGTCACAATGTTCGTTCCCGTACTCCTCCGAAACGGCTTGACCGATTCTCATGAAATTTTGTGAGCATATTGAGTAGGTCTGAGAATCAGCCAACATCTATTTTTCATACCCCTTAGTGATAAAGGTTGTCCACCCTTAACATTTTTAGAAATTACTTAAAAATTATTTATATGGCAAACCAACGTTTGCCGGGACAGCTAGTAATGTCATATTATACATGTTGTGATCTGCTCCACAGCCGGTAACGCCATGTCCCAGGAAGAACTGGAGAAGCAGCGCAAGATAGCGGAACTGCAGGCACGCATACAGAGGAAACTGGCAGGTCAGTTCATCTATACTGTTACTAACGTGAGGAATTAAATGCTGGTTTACTAGCAGATAACTTTATTCACCACAAACAATAACATCTAATCGTAAATCGTAAGTAATGGTCGGTAAGTCCCCTCTTTGAGGCGTGGCTGGAAAGACCTCACGGCGTCCTTACCTTCCGCATGACGCAGGTACCTACTCACCGGACATGGTTCGTTCGGGAGTTTCCTGCACTCGATTCATGCGGAAGTGACGCCCGGGTGTCGCCACTGTACGGAACGCCCGGAGGACACGGTGGAGCACACAGTCGAGGTGTGCCCTGCTTGGGCGGGCCTTCGTGGGGGTGATCGGTGGCGGAGACCTCTCGCGCCGGGCCTTGGTTGAGGCCATGGTCCGGAGCGAGGAGGAGTGGCAGGCGGTCGCCGACTTCTGCGAAGCAGTAATGCTCGCAAAGGAGGAGGCCGAACGCATCAGGCAACGGCGTTATCGTCGCCGCCGCCGCCGGGATTCTGATTTCCGGCCAACGTAGGCGCGGGCTTGCGGACGGTGAGCAATTGGTAGCTCACCGTCCGGCCGTCCGGTAACTGTCCGGACCAAGCCCAAGTCGTCGACGGCGCGCACTGTTCCCGCGCGCCTCAAGGAGTTGTCAGCAACAGCAGGGGCCCAGCCGGGTCGAAGCCTACTGGAGCCAGGGTTATCCTAAAGGGCGCTCGAGCACCGGTATGAAGGCTAGAAGGAACGGGGTGGGTCTTTTAGTCAGTAAGAATCTGACACTATCTCCCGCTCCGCCCATGGGCGGGGGATGTCAATGCATGATTTTTCCCACCATAAAAAAAAGGTAATGTTAAAATTTTATATTGAAACCTTTTTTATATATATTAACTATTGCTTGACTGCGAGCCCATCAGATGGTAAGCAGTGATGCAATCGTTGATGGTGAAGCGCACTAGTTTATTAAGAGCATATTCACTCTAGCCTTGATGACCCCCAAATTATGTAATAAATTGTTCCAGTCCTTTGATGTACGCGGTATAAATGACGAAGCGAAACGCTTAGTCCGGATCGTAGAGGTTTCAACAACGTAAGAGTTGATACTCATAGTTCGTCGGTTTGTCTGATGGTAGAAATAAAATATAATAAAATTGTTTGATTTATCTCGAAAAATTAATATTGCGCGCACCTGCTTCACAAAATAGATAGGTACAGAAGTCAACCTACATACAAAGCGCGCTCGAGCAACGCACACATAGACACCGCTCACGGACACGATATCTCGGCTCAATCGCCCGGTCGCGCTTGCACAGTTCGGCGCAACGCGCTGACCGTAGAGCGTAGGTATAAAAAAACCGGTCAAGAGCGTGTCGGGCCACGCTCAGTGTAGGGTTCCGTAGTTTCCCGTCCATCACAATAAGTGTACCCACTTATGAGTTTAAAAAAATGCTTGCATATGCGATTATACTACAAACTTAGTCCAGAAATTATTTTGTAGAACCTTTTTGTCTTTTTTGTACAAAAACTGTTCTTTGCATCAAGTTCAAAATAATTTTCCTAGAAAGTTCTTATAAAAAATCTGAAAAGTAGAACTTTTCAGATTTTTTTCATATTTTCTAAACTTATGGTTCAAAAGTTAGAGGGGAGGACGACACATTGTTTTTTACTTTTGGAGCGATTATTTCCGAAATTATTGACATTATAAAAAAATGATTTTAGTAAACCCCTATTCATTTTTAAATACTTATCCAACAATATATCACATGTTAGGGTTGAAATTAAAAAAAAAATCACTTCCCACTTTACATACCCTAATATAAATTTTTTTTTCCAATTTTTATTTTACCACTTTGTCGGCGTGATTGATATAAATATTGATACCAAATTTCAACTTTCTAGTGCTAACGGTCACAGAGATTAAGCGAGGACGAATAGACGGACAGACAGACATGGCGAAACTATAAGGGTTCCTAGTTCACTACGGAACCCTAAAAAGTGAAGTACATACTTGAAATTGACTTCTGGGGTGCTATTCTCCTTTAATGCCCCTTTACATTGGATTGTTAATTCAATGTACTGCGCTGACGACTCCTCGCTGTGCCAGCGCTGCGCTTTCTTAGAGAATAGCACCCCTGTACCTATCTATTTTGTGCCTGCTTCTATGAACCACTTTTGTCTAATGCAGAAGTGAATGGAGTATATTATAGTATATTGGCGTTGTGTGAAAGTTGAAAAACGGGTTATTTGTAAAACACAAACTCGCAGGACTGTAGTACTAACATCATAAACCACAACTTTTGTTCTATGACTTTCCAAAACATACACATTTACCAAAAACAAACCTTCATGATTTCGTTGTTCTATCTAACACATTTCAACTCTGTGTTTTGCCGTATCTATGTACTTACGCCTCCCGCGCACTGTTCTCGTAGTAATAGTAAGCAGGCTTTCGAAATATTGTCATCACACCTACAAAACTACATTAGAATATTGATACATCATCATGTAAACATAATTACGTCCGCAATGCCGAATTTCACTACAAGAACACGTATGAAGGCGTGCGAAGAGGCTGATTGGTGATCCGGATTTGGTTAAGTCCAATCTTCAAAGCCTTGCCTTGAGCACAGGCGTTGGGTAGCCAGCCTTTCGGTGTTTTACAGATTGCATTTTGGAGAGCGTGCGCAGGAATTGCATGACTTGATTCCGCCATCTCATTTCTACCATCGGACAAACCGACGCACGGCGAGTATCCACCCTTACGTTGTTGAAACATCTACGGTCCGGACTAAGCGTTTCGCCTCGTCATTTATACCGCGTACTTCGAAGGACTGGAACAGTTTGCATGCTGCGGTCTTTCCGTCTGATTATAATTTGGGTGTCTTCAAGACTAGAGTGAATAGGCTCTTAATAAACTAGTGCGCCTCACCATCAACGATTGCATCACTGCTTACCATCAGGCGGGATCGCAGTCAAGTACTAGTTTATAACAGATAAAAAAAAAATGACGCGACGCGAGCGCATCGAGGCGCGACCGACGGACAGTCGCTCGTAAATAGGTCAAGTTCATGTTCAGCTACCCTTCGCTATTGTACTATCTCTTCCTTCGCATAGACTTCGTAATATTTAGAAAGTTCAATTGAAATATTTTTATTTTTGTATGAAAATCGGATGAACAAATTTTGATGATGACAAATTTTTAACATAGAACAAAAGTTGTTGTTTATGATGTTAGTAACATAGTCCTGCTGGTTGCCAGTGTTTTTCAAATAACCCTCTATTACTATTACCGTCTTAATGTGGTGGGATGTTGGGGCAGGCGGCGCGCTGAGCAGCCCGGCGGGCAGCGGGCCGGCGCCGCTGATCCTGGACCGCGAGGGCCGCACGGTGGACACCAGCGGCAAGCGCGTGCAGCTCACGCACGTCGCGCCCACGCTCAAGGTAACCTTATTATTTATTCTCATTATTATTTCAGCCGAAAGATGTTTAAGCGTCGCTACAACGACCGATTCACATAGGCAAATGATATATCTAGAAAAAAATACGATTTTTTTTCTAATACGCAATAAGGTATTTTTTATTCACTATATCAACTAAAAAAAAATTGCGTTGTTCAGTGGCAGAGCTCAACTGTCAATATAGTATTTAATTTTGTAACCAACCTTTTTATTAATTCATTAAACCCCAAGCGAACGCAGCTGTTCGCTCTCTCATTGTCTTTCTATTGTGTCTCTAATTATGGTATTCGAAAGGTAAGGAAGTACTAGCTTTTGTCCGAGGTTCTACTCCCTCCCCCCCCCCATACATAATATGTCTTTCAATATAAATTTCAACAATCGGAGCAGTACTTCCAGAGATCACCTCTTTATTTTTATCTCTTTATAATATTACTGTTAAATATGATACACTCGATAGGAAACACAAACAAGGCTATATTTCTCGATCTAACAAACGCCTTTGGCACTGTCTGTGTCCCTCGCCTTCTGCAAAAACTTGAAGATCTTAATATCATAGTTGTTTCGCTGGCATAACTATAAGCTTATTTAAATAACCGAACGCAATCGGTAAAAGTTAGAGAAAACATTAGTGACGGATGTTCGGTTGATTTTGGTGTGCCTCAGGGCAGTACATTAGGTCCTACTCTTTTTCTCTGCTATATAAATGAGTTTGTTCCCTTAAAGTAAAAAAATATATTATATTGGTTTTAATAGTTCTGTTAGACGACATAATGCTAATGTCGCGCTGCAGCCAACTTTTGTATTAACTTTTCAGTATTTTGTCAAATAGTTTCCGTGAAAGGGCTGGTCTATCACCAGAATATAAGTCGATGATGGAGTCCGACGCGCCCAGATCGGCGTGTGTGGCACACGTGTGCGCAATGTAGTGCTTACATTCACTTTTTGAGTGTAATCTAGCTTACAGGCTACTGGTTTATAGGTTGTACTATTCTCATTTAAGCTGGACCTTTCTACAACCCGATTGGGGTTGCTAACTTTTTTTACAAGAAATAAAGTATTTTTTCATCTGAGAAGAATATTTAAAGGTGTAGCGAGAATATCTTCCATAGTTTATCCCGCGTTTCGCGCCCTAACGCTCGGCTCGTGCCGGCCGCCTGCCCCCCCCCCCCCCCCCCACCGCGCCTCAAGTCGCCCCTACACGCCTTTAGATAGAAAACGTCAGCTGAGCGAGTTCAATAACCTGTAGGTAGTTTGTACGCAACGCCGACTAATAACTACAGGTCATTGAACTCGCTCAGCTGACGTTTTCTTAAAGAAATTAATTTCGTACCTGCGTAAATTAATACGAGTATTAAAAAAAACTTAATTTTTTAATTTTATCTTTACAAATCGATAGTGTTTCATGTACCGAATCGACCCTCCACGGGATTAAAACGATTAAAATTTAACGATGTATAATATATTACTGTTTTTTACAGTATAGTTGGCAAACCCTAATCCCGACTGCAGTCAAATACTACTTGCGTTCGCAACTCTGGAGTGACGTTTCCAGAGCAGGGTCTGTGTTCTTTTTTGATAGGTCGTTGTTTCTGAACTCCTGGGCTGGTGTACGGCGGCGGTGCGGCGCCATCGTTTTCGTTCAAGTTGTAGAGCGTGCATTCTTGGTACGACGGCGGGAAATCATTGCTCTGAGGACCTGCTTTTGCGGAAAAATATAGTTGTTAAGTTGATTTGAAAGAAAGAATGGTCCTCCTCCTTGCGTCGTATTCCTCAATGCTGAGGGTCGTGACCTCCCTGCTTCATCACTTTAACCTTTATGATGTTCTTCCATCTGTTTCTGTCTCTGGCGGTGTGAAGGGCATTGTACATCGTAGAGTCAAGAGCGGTGCGGATCTGGTCGGACCAACGTATTGGGCTGCGCCCGCGAGGCCTTTTTCCATCCACTTTACCGGTCACAATGAGCCTTTCGAGGTTGCCACCGTCCTTTCTTGCAATGTGACCGAAGTATTGCAGAACCTTGCGAAGACACTCAGACGATAGAAAGAAAGGTAGTATTTCGGAAAAAAATTGATGATATAATAAATGTACATTGTAGATCAGGGGCTCTATCACGAGTGCGTAACGCGATCCATTTGACGACCTGAACTGAACTGTTGTACACAGGGTTAATTTTAAAACACTGGTAAAACCTCTCAGGACTATATTAGTAACGTCATTAACAACAACTTTTGTTCTATGACTTTCTACAAAACTTAATAGGTACATTTACCAAACAATCACAATGAACAATGAAATCTTGAAGAGATTTCATTGTTCTATCTAACACTTCTAACACATTTCAACTCTGTATTTTGCCATTTCTACCTATGTCTGTATGACGCGAAGCAAGCGCATCAAGCACCCCCACTGCCCGATCCCTCCGCTATTGTACTATAGCTTGTTTCGCATAGACTGCGCAATATTTAGAACGTTCAATTTAAATATTTTTCTTTTTGTATGAAAATCTGATGAACTAAAATATGATAATTTTTTAACCTTTCAATCGTGACAATTACAGACACAATAGAAAGACAACGGGTGCGCGAATGGCGTTCGATTGGGGTTTAATGAATAAGTCATAGAACAAAATTTGTTGTTTATGACTTTAGTTTAGACAACAATTTAAAAACAGACTTAAAACTTTTTTAATACAAAAATGTTATTATTCACTAGATGATTTTATGAATTACATACAGACATTCCAATGTTATAATATTATTGACATTTTTTATTATTTTTCAATATATAATAATTTTATGTTTTATTTGACTTATTAAGGCGTATAGTCCCTTGAACCATCTGGCCGAAATTATGTGAACGCAACTCTCGCACTCGCCTAGGCGGCAGTACGCAAATCTGTGCATTTATTTGCGGCCAGCTGCGCCCGGAAAGCGCTTTTAATCCATTTTCTCTGCGAGATATTGATTGATTTACATATGCAATGTTCACTTTGAAGAATATTTAACCACCAATTTTTATGTGTAAAAATGTTTCTAAAGGTCCAAACCGTTTTGAAGGAGTAGGGAAAAGTTGCGAAAATTTGCGATATTGCTAAATATTTTTTTTGTCAAAAGTATTAATTACACGAAAAAATCAAATGTTGATATTATTGTTCATGAATCTATAATAAACATATGTTTTTTTCAAACCAATTGACCAAGCCGTTACGGAGGAGTAGGCCTCAGAAAATCACTGTTTTATGACACTTTTCGGGCACTTGGCCCTTAATATTGTAATCATTGTCTTTATTATTAATTTGAATACTCAATCTCATTACTATGACATTTGTTAAATTTTGCATGCCAAAACTAAGGCAGTATGTATCTGGCTCACTATATTTTCATAACATATTTATTTATTATACCTACATTCAATGGAAATAAACGATTTGATTTGATTTGTTTTGCGTACCATAGTCATGAGAGGTTGCTAGTGTTTAACAAATAAATCTGTATAACTGTGTAGCTCCATATATTTAACAGTTCAGTTTAGAGCGTCAAATGGATCGCGTTGTGGTATCTGTTGGAGACTTACAAATAAGTGAGGTTGCTAGGGTTACAAACCTGCTGACTGGGAAGGTGTCCTCCTGCTGGCCTGTGGGTGTTGCTCACTAGCAACTGCACGTACAGCGAGAACCGCTCCTGAAACTTAAGAATTGAATACGCTTGAGAAGAAATCGCACATCGCTTGTAATTTCGTTTAATACTGTTCTTTTTTCTTATATCTAAAGATATTGAGTACAAATTATTAAGCAAAATTAAAGCGTACAAAGTTAGCTTTATAAAAACACAAAATTAAGATCATTGACCTTCACGTAGTCACCAGCGGTACACCTTTACCCGGAGGTTCAAATAGGGTGCTTTTTTGGAGTTTTAATTAATTTCCTTTAACGTACTAACGTCTCTATTGGAAGCAGCCGGATTTACTAGAAAAATATGAATACTACGCCCGCAGAAGCCGTTCAATTTATTGGCTTGCCCAAATCAGGTCATAATCAAAATAAAATCGCTCAGCAGCTTAATTTTAGCTGCTTTTCTGTTCGTCTGGTATACCAGAGGTTTCAAGAGACCCGTGGATATATTCGACGACCAAGACCTGGCCGGTGGCGCATAAGATCAGGGCGTGTTTATCACTTTCTTGTAACAAGTACTTTGAGAAATCGGCTACAGAACGCGATTGAACTGACACAAAAGCTTCAAGAACTTCGCAATGTCAGTGTAAATCAGTAGACAATTAGGAAAAGTCATAAGTCACTCGGCAAATGGTACCAAATTGACCACAGCTCACCGACTAGCCTGGCTATAATTTGCCACGAAACACTAAAATTGGATGTATACCTAATGGCAGGCTGTTGTGTTTTCTGATAAGTGCGGAATGACTTACATGACCATAATGGATGCTTTAGGTTCTACAGAAGGTCATTAGGCCAATTTTAACAATGCTGATATTAATAAAATAACATTTAAAAATACAAAAAATAGTAGCCCACCGGCATCGGGAACAGGGTCCAAGCTACCGATGGTCAGGGCTCCTGGGAGAGGAACCTCCGAACATTTATTATTATTCGTTTATTCATTAAAATTAACATATAAATTATGTTTTTAAATATTTAAATAAAAAATACAAAAAATAGTAGCCCACCGGCATCGGGAACAGGGTCCAAGCTACCGGTGGTCAGGGCTCCTGAGAGAGGAACCTCCGTATAAAAATCAAATCAAATCAAAAATATTTTTATTTCACATAGGCCTACATGGGCACTTACTTACTTTTCTATGGAGAAGAACCGGCAAGAAACTCCATGGTTATTCTTTTAAAAAAGAACATTTATTATTATTAATAAACAGGATGACCAAGAATTTTAAGTTTGACCCTCATTATTTCTTAAGTGAAATTTGGTCATTTTCGATTAGTCCGGACCGTAGGTGTCAACAATTTAATGGTGGATACTCGTCGTACGGTGTTTTGTCCGACGTTAAAAAGGTGATGGCGGAATTTTGTACACTAAACCAATAAAAAACTGCAAAAACTGCCTAACAAACCTCTTCGGGTGCGGTTCTTTATGCCCAAGAGTTTGGTTATAATGAAGAGCGCCAACGCGAACCAAATGACGCCCATGCAGACCTTCAGGAAACGAACATCCGTCTTCACAGCTTCAGTGAAGACGGTAGCATGTGGGTCCATAGACTCCGTCGAGGGCGGCTGTGTCGTCTCCCTATACACGACCTGGAAATATAAAAGTCGGGTTCTCATAAAGAAAAAATCATCTGTATCTCATATTTTGACCGACACGAAACAAACAATAATTAAAAAAGAAACTGGCCAACGAGTGGGGGTGCTTGATGCGCTTGAGTAGCGTCATACAGACGTAGATAAGCATAGCAAAATACATAGTTGAAATGTGTTAGATAGAACAACGAAATCTTAGGTTTGTTTTTGATAAATGAATTGTATTTTGTAAAAAGTCATGTTGTTTATGATAGTAGTAATGCAGTCCTGCAAGGTTGTTAGGGTTTTACAAATAACCTTGTAGATATAACTTTAGAGTAATTTCCATTCTCCCTTTCCTATCTAAAATCCTGGAAGCAGTTGCTCTTAAACAGATTTCATCGTTTGAGTTCAGGAATAAACTGTTATCCCCTTTCCAATCCGACCACAGTAAAGTCACAGCCTTGCTTAAAGTTATAAAAGATCTCAGGAACGGCCTTAAGAACTCGAGCTTAACGGTATAAGTTTTAATAGTTTTTTCCAACGCCTTTAACACCGTTGATCAAGACATCATTCTGGCTATCTTGCCTCAAATTGGGGTTTCTTCGTTGGCACGGGATACCAATCCCGCGCCGACCCGTTGTCATCATATCTTCGTGGAAGTCAGCTAGCAGTACGTGCTGATCAGAAATTTTCTGACTGGTGCGTACTTACCTGCAAACCGGGGTCCCACAAGGTGGTATACTCTGTCCACTCTTATTTTCTTTATATTATAAACTCTATCACAGCTATTCTCAAATGCTCTTTCCATCTGTATGCTGATGACCTACAGCTTTACGCGCAAACAACCTTGATGACTACATCTACCTACTAAATGCTGACCTTCTGGCTATTTGCTGATTGGTCGAGCAGATTTGGGGTTACTGTCAATGTCAGTAAATGCCAGGCTATCCTCATTGGTAGTCCTTACTTTTAAGAGTTTGGAGACTAGCCGGTTACTGCCGCTTGTTTTCGGCAATGCAGTCATCCCTCTCTTGCCTCATGATAATAAGCTGGAATAAGCAGATTGCTTAGGTCAGCCAGATAGTCACCTTCACGCTGCGGTTTCTCTATAGATTCAAAAATATCCTCCCGTCAAGCACTAAAACTAGTTTGCTATTGGTAGTTAAACTATGAGCATTGCCCTACTTTGTGGCACGCCCGCCCCGCCCACAAGGCCATTCTAACTCTTTGATCTCTTCTGTGGTTGCGACCACCACGAGACCAACGAAGCATATAGATATGGAATGTTCATAGTTACCTTGTGTTTATATGTAGGGAATTCAATCAAAGATTGGTTGACATGGTATTCGTGTGTCCGTCCGAACGGCGGTAAAGTTAGTGTGGCGAGAGACCACTTCTTGGATGGTTTGGTCGGATGTTCTTCTGCGGATTGCATGGTGGAAGGTCCCTCTCTGGATAGTATGGGGGAAGGGCCGTCTGCCGCCGTCTGTCGCCTACCCGCCGAAGGAAATATAATAAAGCAATTTATTAACCTGCGAATACTGTTACTATTTATAATAATATAATATATAAATAGTAATTATAATAATATAATATTTCTATTGTGTCCCTAATGGGACACAATAGAAAAACAATGAGAGAGCGAACGCCGGAATTCATTATAAGCCTTTTTAATGTTCCCACTGTTGTGACTCAGGCCTCCTCTCTAGGAGAGGGAATGGACGTAATCCACCACGCAAGCCCAGTGCGGGTTGATGAATGTAACATGTCTTCGAATTTTTTTGGTTCTAGGACATGCCGATTTCCTCACGATGTTTTCCTTCACTGTTTTGAGAGCATTAGTGATGAAATAAATTACACAAAATAATGCACCCGGCTGGGTTCAAACCCGCGACTTACAACTCGTAAGCCGTAGGTTGGTCATGGCATAGTTCTAACCTAACCTAACCTATTTCACTCAATTCAAAATAATGACTCTGCCTGCGACTAGATTATTAGACAATGGTGAAAACATTTCTTAAAGTGAACTTTTTAATAGTTCATGTAAAACCTCATTTTTATTTCTAGTCGCTCACTTACTAATTTAGTCGCCTAGCTAGAATTTCAATATCCCACTTTTAATAAGCTCGATCTGTCGTTAGTTAATTTGTCGCTTTCTCAAATTCATACCGCTCAAGTTATTAAAACAGTATCTCATCAGTCGCTAAGTAATTTTTTATTCGCTCGTTTTATAATTATCCATTTTAATATACCTAGTTTTCACAATTAGTATTCTATTTTTGTTTGATAAATTGGTTAGATATTTTTTATGCATATTTCCCTATTCAAATGTTTTTTTTTTATTATTATTGATAGGCTCGCGTTTGACCACTATCTCACCTGATGGTAAGTGATGATGTGGCCGACGATGGAGCACGCTTGCCTAGAAGTAACCTATTCACTCTCGACTTAAAGACCCCTAGGTTGTAGCTATCAGAAAACACAGACTCTGGCAGGGCATTCCACTCTTTAGCTGTACGCATAATGAATGTGTTACCAAAACGCTTTGTACGAATGGGTGGGATATGCGAATAAAGCACACAGTTCACGTACCGGAAAACGCAACGTTGGAAAGCCTCTCACAAGGTGGAGCGATGACCTGGTGAGTATCGCGGGAATCTTAATGGACGCGAGACGCACAGGGCTTATTGTTATAGCGTACTTGGGGGAGGTCTATGACCAACAATGAACGTCTTTTGAAATTATGTGCATAGCAGAGTATATCCGGCCTTATAATGTTCCCACTGTTGGGACTCAGGCCTCCTCTCTAAGAGAAGGAATGGGCCGTAATCTACCATGCGGGCTCAGTGCGGGTTGGTGGATGTCACACGTCTTCGAATTTTTGGTTCTAGGACACGCCGGTTTCCTCACGATGTATTCGTTCTTCGTTTTGAAAGCAGTGGTGATGAAATAAATTACACAAAGTAATGCGCCTGGCTGATTTTGAACTCGTTAGTCGGGGCCGTTACCTCTCGTAACGACTCGCATAAGAGCAAAAAAATAAAAAACCGTAACTTGTACTTACTTGAGTTTTCCATCACTACTCTCGGGAGCACCCATTTTATTACCGACCGTACACGGCAGACGGCGTCACACGACTACCTCAGTATATTAATATTCTAGATTTTGTTTCACGTCATATTAATTGATAAAATACTCCCAAATTTCCTGTTTCCTTAACGCGCGCGTTTTATTTCCTTACTGCGATAAAAATATTAGGTTTTTCACCTACCATACAAAAAAATTGATATGAAAGGTTACTATTTCATGTTATAATAAATTAATTCATTACCCCAAGCCACAAAATCAGGGCCGGTTTATGCATGTCGGGGCCCCTAGGCAATGCACGTCTCGCCCCCCCCCCCCAACTCTCTTCTAACTTCTTAAAATATTTTGCGTCTCACACAAATTTATTAATAATTACGTTGTTTTTAGGGTTCCGTAGTCAACTAGGAACTCTTATAGTTTCGCCAAGTCTGTCTGTCTGTCCGTCCATCCGAGGATAATCTCAGTGACCGTTAGCACTAGAAAGCTGACATTTGAAAAGTAAAAAAATGCGCCACAGTTTTATTTGTTTTTTTCGTGTACACATAAACAAAATTATCAGCAAAAGCCAATGAATATGCTCTGCACTCACGTTGCTTAAGAAAGATTGTGTTTTGTGATTTATTAATTCCATCTGTTGACAGCATCTTTCGCATAGTCCAATGCTAGGATTGCTAGTTAAATGTCATGTCATCGAAATTTAAAATAATTATTTTTTACGCGGGGCCCCTGAAAATGGCGGGGCCCCTAGGCAGTTGCCTACAGTGCCTAATGGATAAAACGGCCCTGCACAAAATAGATAGCTACAGAAGTCAATCTCATGTATGCCACGCTTTACAGTCGCGCTAGAGTAAGCGCGTTGCGCCGAACTGGGGCCCAAGTCTGCTATTTTTATAAATTCATCATTGTAACCTGGTTTCATTGTCATTTTGCTAAAAGTTCGTAGTCTGCTAAATTCATAATGGTCGATCATTGGTCAGTCATTGGTCTCGTAACAGAATTGTAGTAAAATGACAATATCGAGCTGTCTCGTAACAAATTATAAGCAATGACGTTCTAATGTTAGGATACTGATCAAAGGAACTGTCAAAATTTAGCAGATTACCGATTATTTACGTCAGATATTCATTTGTATGAGATTACCATTCTGTGCCATATCTTTCAATGGAGTGTCAGTGGTTGACCATCGGATAGTCATAATGACGCCATCATATTAGTAGATTACCAAACTTGTCTAAATCAACAATTATGAAGTCAATGATAGACCATTCTGACACTATTGTAATAGCAGACTTGAGGCTCTGTACGAGTGTGACCGGGCGATTGAGCCGAAATGTCGTGTCCGTGAGCGGTGTTTGTGTGTGCGTTACTCAAACGCGTTTTGTATATAGATTGTCTTGTGTATTCATTTGTTTTTTGCCTAAGCAAACGCCGGCGTTCGCTCTCCCATTGTCTTTCTATTGTGTCTCTAATTACGCTATTCGAAAGGTTAACATACGTTGTGCAATGAAGTTGCAACTATTTTTTCCTTCCTGTATAATAGTATTAGATTCCCTATCAAATAACGTCATTTACATACTGGGTGGGTTTTTTAGTCAGTAAGAGTCTGACACTATCTCCCGCTCCGTCTAAGGGCGGGGAATGTCATTTGGATGTTTTTTTTTTAAATATGATAGGCACACGTAAAGTAATTTTGTTATGTTTAATATGTTGTGTTCCAGGCCAACATCCGTGCGAAGCGGCGCGAGGAGTTCCGCCTGCAGCTGTCGGGCGCGCCGGCGCCGGAGCCCGCGGCGGCGTGGCACGACTCGCGCCTGGCCGCGCGCCTGCCCGCGCGCGCGCGCCGCCCGCTGCGCTTCCACGAGCCCGGCAAGTTCGTGCAGATGGGCGACCGCCTCCGGATGAAGGTAGCTCACTCACACAGCTTCTTTGGCATTGTTCGTCAAGTCGTTGAGCTCCTAAGCAGTCCTGAGTTGAGCTACATGCATACTGACAAATGCTTGCACTGACTGGACAGGTCCACTTTGAACTGTATGATTCTTTCTTCAAAAGACCATCTCAGGCTCAATCTGCATGGTTCTCATATGATTTGACCATTAGGTACATATTTACTGTATGGACTTTAAAAGAGACTTTGACCCCTGAGTTTGTTTCGGTGTTTCTTCTCAGGGTAGTCAGCTAGGAAACACCGGCCTGATCCAGTTTAAATTGACGTGTAAAAGTGTTTTTATATATTTACAAAATAAATATCATTAATCAGCAGCTTGTAGCGCCGGCGCCGCAGCCCGCCGCCGCCTGGCACGACTCGAGTCTGTACCAATATGTGTACCGTGAACAACTTTCCACGGTTCATTTGGAGGCAGCTGCCGATGGAAAGATACGAATTGGTCTGCATCGCTCCCGAAACCTGTCACCCTATACAAGGTGCAGTTTTAAACCTGCACAATATTTTACGAGGTTGTAATAAAACTCATAAATAATCATGTGAAAAAACGATACCTGGTCAATAATCAGTAATACTTGTTATTTTATTTTTTAATTATACTAAACTAATTCGATTGATCGATGGCCGCGGGGGCGTGGCTAGGGTGTGGCGTGCGGGATGATGATTGGATGATACATTATTTATGAAACTATCGTTGCGAGTTAGTGTGTGTGAAAACGCCCTTTATTGTTCCGTGTTTGTGTGTGTGAAAGAAAGCGCGGTTATAAGGCAGGTATCAGACTGGCTGCTTTTTAAGAAACGTAGTTCACACATACCGATTTTCATAAATAAGAAAAAAAAAAGTTACCTACTCATTTTATTATTGATTCGGGTCGAGAATCACTAACATAATTACCTCCTGAAATATTTTGCAGCTTCAAAACGACACCTTGTATAAGGGTTGAAGATCTAAACGAGAGTACCCAGTCGCAGACATACGACACAGCCGGATAAAACACTCGTCGAACGATTCCGAAGCTAACTGTTAAAGAGTTAGAGTTCAAAACCCGTCGTTTCCGGTTCCAGGCGCAGTTAGAGAAACTTCAGAACGAGATATCTCAGATAGCGCGCAAGACGGGCATCTCGTCGGCCACCAAGTTGGCGCTGTTGGCCGCCGACACGCCCGACTCCGACCGCGTGCCCGACATCGAATGGTGAGTCCTACCATCGTCATTTCAGCCGAAAGACGTTAATTGTTGCGAATGAATTAATGATATTATATTTGCAAGGATATAGGTAGAGTCTGTCTAAAAAGTCAAGCGACTCAGTAATTATTAGGGTAAAATGAAATCTGATGTAGTCAACACTGGTTCAATAATCAAGGTTGATTAAGAGATCTTGATCATTGTTTAATAATAGAAGAACCTTATAAAAAGTATCATCATCATCATCACCAGCCTTTTTAATGTTCCCACTGCTGGGACTCAGGCCTCCTCTCTAGGAGAGGGAATGGGCCGTAATCCACCACGCGGGCCCAGTACGTGTTGGTGGATGTATGAATCTTTGGTTCTAGGGCATGCCGGTTTCCTCACGATGTTTTCCTTCACCGTTTTGAGAGCAGTGGTGATGAAATAAATTACACAAAGTAATGCGCCTGGCTGGGTTCGAACCCGCAACCTACAACTCGTAAGTCGGGGCAGTTACCACTCGGCCACCACTGCTCTCTATAAAAAGTATCGAATATAAGTGTTTTTCAAATGATTAAATGTTATAAAAAAATCCAAAGTCATTTAATTTTTTAGACAGACTTTATACATACATGTTCTTAAGATTTATGGGGTTTCACTATTTGGAGGTTAGCGGAACAGAGAGTAAAGTCCCACACACCTCCGTTTAAAAGGGAGGATCCTCCGGCCAGACAGGTGTTATAGTCTGGTGGGCTACTGCCCGATAGATGATTTCGGGTTGTCGTATATGTTCAAATCGCGCGCAGAACTTTGATTGCGCGATACAGGATTTCGTATTTTCTTCGTAGTTCTTATGTGGCGCCATAGATGTCGCTACATCACTCCCCTCCGGAGATCGGAGATCGATGGTTCTTGATGCGCGCCAGGCCAGCGTAGGTTGGTTCCAGTGGGTCGGAACTGATGCCGCATAGTTCTCGGTGAGTCGGAACTGTCTGCGGTGATGCCCCAGTGAGTCGGGGTGTTGGTATCCCAGTGAGTCGGGATGATGCCCCAGTGAGTCGGGGTGACGATGTCCCAGTGAGTCGGGATGATGCCCCAGTGAGTCGGGGTGGTGCTGTCCCAGTGAGTCGGGATGATGCTGTAGGCTCTAGTGAGTCGGAGTAGTGCTGCTGGCTCCAGTGAGTCGGAGCGGTGTTTGTGCGACGTAGGGCTTGACTGTTGACGTCGACCAGGAGAGGTTCTTCGTGGCTCTTCATGTAACTGGCCGAAGGTGCGGTGTGCCAAGCCAAGGTCGCTGATGAGGCTGAAGGTGATGACCAGGTATGACCAGGTAGGCATGCTGGTGGTCAGGATACCCTCTATAGCCGTGGGTGCTGGCTGTATGGCTCGCTGCTCGAAAGCTTGAGGAAGTGATGATGACGTCACGAAGTAGTAGCTGCACGAAGGCTGCGCTGACGTTCTTTGTCGAGGGTCACCAGCTTGGAGGTATGTGGAACAGAGAGTAAAATCCCGCATGCCTCCGTTGAAAAGGGAGGATCCTCCGGCCAGACAGGTGTTATAGTCTGGTGGGCTACTGTCCGATAGATGATTTCGGGTTGTCGTATATGTTCAAATCGCGCGCAGAACTTTGATTGCGCGATACAGGATTTCGTATTTTCTTCGTAGTTCTTATGTGGCGCCATAGATGTCGCTACAACTATATTCAGCATTTCAACCGTACAAATATTTAGATTTATCATCAGATTTAAGCATGTGACATTCACCAACCCGCACTGGGCCCGTGCGGTGGATTACGGTCCATTCCAAAATTCAAAAAATTCAAAATCATTTATTTCAAATAGATCATTTACAGGCTCTTTTGAATAGTCAAATGTTGGTCAGTCCAAGAAAAGTGAAGCTAAATTGCACGTTCCAAAGAGTAGGTCTGTATGGAGAAGAACGTGCAAGAAACTCCATGGACACTGTTTTAAATCTTATATTTGTTACATAATGATGCTTGGTTACATATTTCATGTTGGTTTTATAATGTGAGCACAATGTCGATAGTGAAATAAAAATGTAAAATAATTAAAAGATAGAAACTGGATTATGTAAGCCACTGGCAGCTAAGAGATGACCATGTCTCGACTGACGGCACCCGTTCACGAGCCCCACTCAACTCAACCATTTTGAAGGGAACTGAATGACCCAATCAGAATCAGAATTTTTTTTGTAGAACATAGGTACAAGGAACATAGGAAGATCTTACATAAATTAAATGAGCGCTATGTTTTGCCGTGAAGGCGTACAAATGTTGAGATCATAAGATCGTTAAAAACTAAAAATAAACTCTCACAAGAAAAAAGAAATAAAAAATAACTATTTTACATTTACATTTTTTTTAATGAATTTATAATTAAAGAAAACTTACTTAAAATTTGGAAATCAGTCTTTAAATATATATAATATAATATTATTATATACAACAATTATTACATGCAGCATGCATGTAAAATATTAAAATACATCTTTTAAAAAATCTTCTACAGAATAGTAACATTTTTTAAGTAATAGAGAGTGGAGACTTTTCTTAAATTGTAATAGGGGCAAATTTATTATACTATCTATAATAAATTTGCCCCTATAGGTATTTTATTATAAATCTTCGGGGCCATCCCAAAAAAACTCTTTTTCATTAAAGCGGTTCTGCATTTTCTGTCGCACAGTTTATTCATATACTGAGAACGCATAACACGTGCCACCAACAGCGAGACATTTGAGTGAGCATGACAAACTCTCAACTGCCATGCTCGTAATGTCAAAAAAAAAAAAAACCGGCCAAGTGCGAGTCGGACTCGCCCATGAAGGGTTCCGTAGCAGCAAGTAACATAATATAAAAGTTCTTGTAATGTGTTGTAACTTTGATCGATGTTTTAATAATAGTGAATTTTTTTCGATTTATGACGCATTAAAAAAAAACTACTTACTAGATTTCGTTCAAACCAATTTTCGTTGGTAGTTTTTATAGTAATGTATATCATATATTTTTTTTAGTTTTATCATTCTCTTATCTTAGAAGTTAGAGGGGGGGGGACACACATTTTACCACTTTGGAAGTGTCTCTCGCGCAAACTATTCAGTTTAGAAAAAAATTATATTAGAAACCTCGGTATCATTTTTGAAGACCTATCCATAGATACCCCACACGCATGGGTTTGATGAAAAAAAAATTTTTGAGTTTCAGTTCTATGTATGGGGACCCCCAAAATTTATTGCTTTTTTTCTATTTTTGTGTGAAAATCTTAATGCGGTTCACAGAATACATCTATTTACAAAGTTTCAACAGTATAGCTCTTATAGTTTCGGAAAAAAGTGGCTGTGACATACGGACGGACGGACAGACAGACAGACAGACAGACAGACAGACATGACGAATCTATAAGGGTTCCGTTTTTTTGCCATTTGGCTACGGAACCCTAAAAATGGAACCTAATAAAATGCTTCATGGTACTTCACATTTACAAATTGGAAAAAAAGTGCTTCTACATCAAACAGTTCTATGGTTTCCAAAAACAAATGTAATAAATGATCACAAGATTCAACTATGTTTTCAAATTACAAAATATTATAATAATAGTTTCTAAACTAATCAATACGCCCTATGGTAGTGGAGCTGGACCAGCATTGAGCCAAGTATTTTTAGCTTCTTTTTTTATTCCCTTTTCTAGAGAGGAGGCCAGAGTCCCAGCAGTGGGAACATTAAGAAGACTGATGATGATATGTAGTTGATAAAGCGTTTAAGACATTCCGAATAGGTTGCCTATCTAAATCTAGTGTTTCGATATTATAACTTAGTAGTCCTTGTACCCGGGAGTTGTCAGCAACAGCAGGGACCCAGCCGGGTCGAAGCCTACTGGGGCCAGGGTGTGCGAGAATTATGGGTATTCTGATGAAAATCAATGACTGGATGCTCAATGCAAATTAGTTTTAATAATTTTCGGTGTGAACAATATATTTTACAGAAAAACAAGTGAAGACAAGTGACAAATAGAAGTGTCATATTTTTTCATATAATTTAGGAAGCTTGCAAGAAGGTTTTATCTCCAACATTTCCCCGGGCGTTGAAACCAATGGTTTCAACCAGATTCTGAAGACACAGGCAAAGGGCAGATTCGGTTGAATGCCCGTCGAACGACTCCAGTAGACGTCCGAATGTCAGCTACACGGGCGATACCATCCGTTCCTGGATGAACAGCCACGATCCGTCCAAGTCTCCACTTCAACGGAGGAAGATCGTCTTCCTTGATCACCACCAAGGAGTTCAGCATCAAGCCATCCTTGCAGGAACGCCATTTGGAGCGTTGTTGCAATTCTGCAACATACTCCTTGCTCCATCTGCTCCAGAAATGCTGGCGAAGCTGCTCGATCCTCTGGTAACGAGACAGATAATTGGCAGAGCTATCCTGGTAATCAGGTTGCGGCAAAGAAGTAAGTGGCCGTCCCACAAGAAAATGTCCTGGCGTGAGCGGAGTATAATCTGCAGGATCTGAAGACAACGGCGTCAATGGACGAGAGTTCAAGATGGCTTCAATCTTGGTTAGTGTGGTGTACAGCTCCTCAAAAGTCAAGTTACAATTTCCCAACACTCTCTGAAGGTGATACTTTGCTGACTTGACACCCGCCTCCCAGAGTCCACCGAAATGTGGGGTGTAGGCGGGAATAAAATGGAACCTTATTCCGTCGTTTGCTGCACTTTCACCCAAGGACAAACTATTTAATTTTAAAAATTTGGAAAGGTCGTTGTATGCACCGACAAATGAGGTACCGTTATCGGAAAAAATATCAGCAGGTTTACCTCTCCGAGAAATAAACCGATACAAAGCCAGTAAATAACTATTGCTAGTTAAATCACCAACGAGCTCCAAATGAATGGCCTTGGTTGTGAAACATATAAAAATAGCGACATACACCTTTACTAACCTACATCCACGGCCCTGGCGACTAGCACACATAATAGGGCCAGCGTAATCAACGCCTGTGCTTTCAAAGGGATAACCTGGACGAAGGCGTTCTCGTGGTAAGTTACCCATTAAGGGAGCTACAACCTTACCCTTCATACGGTGACACAAAACACACTTATGATAACAGGCTTTCGCCAACTTGCGACCTCCTATTGGCCAATAAGTTTCCCTAATGGAAGCTAATAATAATTGTGGGCCAGCATGCATCAGCCTTTTATGCTCAAAATTAAATAATAGTTTAGTGAAATCATGAGTGGACTGTAATAAAATAGGGTGTTTCTTACTATAAGCAAAATTAGAGTTATCGAGACGTCCTCCTACTCGCATTACATTATTATCGTCTAAATAAACATTAAACTTTAGAAGGGCGCTCTTTTTAGGTAAACTCTTTTTGTTCAAAAATAATTGGTATTCAGAAAATGACTGAATCTGACTCTTAATAATGACAAGAGTTAGTGCATCTTGTACCTCATCATGTGACAAGTATTTGGTTTTAGGGTAATGCTTTCTACATGACTTAATAAATCGTAATACGTAGGCAACAGATCGTACGAGCCGTGTGTAATTGGAATAACGCCTAAAATCAATTAAAACTTCAGGTTTCGAATCGTTTACAACATGTAATATGATTTTAGGTCGAGTCTCCGGTAACGATTGTAGTCCTGGGCTCGTAATTTGAGAAGGCCATTCAGACGAATCTAGTTTTAAAAAATCTGGTCCTTTCCACCACAGATCTGACTCCTGCAGATCACTAATATCCATGCCACGAGATATTAGGTCTGCTGGATTTTGATCTGTTGGGACGTGCCTCCAAGTACAGTTACCCGACTTATCCAAAACCTCAGCAACGCGGTTGCGCACAAAAGGCTGAAGTCTGGTAGGCATCATCTGTAACCATCCCAAGACAATGGTTGAATCAGTCCAACAATAAACCCGACTGATCTTCACTCGAAGTGAGCTCATCACCTTCTCGTGAAGACGAGAACCGACTACCGCACCACATAACTCCAGTCGCGGAATTGTCGTAGGCTTGATGGGAGCAACTCGACTCTTTGCCATTAACAAGCGAGCCATGTACTCACCCTTAGCATTAACACTGCGAATGTAGACGCAAGCACCGTACGCGGACTCAGACGCGTCTGTGAAAATATGGAGTTCTAACTCCGTAAATGAATTGCAGACTACAAGTCGCGGAATGCGAACATGATTTAAAAGAGGTAAAGATTTAATAATAATCTCCCATTGTTTACAAATCTCATTAGGTAATGGTTGATCCCATGATAATTTATCTAACCACATTTTCTGTAGCAAGATCTTCATAGTAATAACAATAGGACCTAACAGACCTAAGGGATCAAAGATTCGCGCAATAACGGATAACAAGTCACGCTTTGTGTACCTAGTCGAAGATTTAGTCAGACCTATAGGAAACCCTATCTCATCAGTGCCGATATGCCAACAGAGACCAAGCAACTTTTCTGGCTCATTTTGTCCAATGTTCAAATCGTATGACGCAGGGACAGCATTCGACAATAATTGAGAATCATTTGACTTCCACTTTCTCAATGGCATACATGCCGACGCAAGCGCTTTGGTGACTTCAGTGCGAATGAACTTTACTTCATCTAAGTCATCCCCTCCGGTCAGCAAGTCGTCGACATAGAAGTCATGTTGGATGATTTCCGATATCTTAGGGTTCCTACAGTCGAGTCCTACTTGTTTAAGGCATCGTGTCGCAAGGAATGGCGCACTGGCCGTACCGTACGTGACGGTGTTTAATTGATAAACATTAATAGGATCACTAACATTATCACGCCAAACAATCTGTTGTAAATATCTGTCCGACGGGTGGACGACTATTTGTCTATACATCTTCTCCACATCCGCAGATAAAACATACTTGTGGACTCTAAAGCGAAGAAGTATAGACAATAGACCGTCCTGTACGGTTGGCCCAACCATCTGTAGGTCATTAGAGGACACTCCCGTCGAAGTAGAAGCACTAGCGTTGAAAACAACACGAAGTTTGGTCGTGGTACTCGACTCGCGTAAAACTCCCATATGTGGAATAAAATAACCCAAACATAAATTAGGTTTATTAATTTTTGTCATATGACCAAGTAACTCGTATTCTGACAAAAAGTCATGATACATTCTACTAAAGTTCGTCTTAACCTTTAATTTACGCACTAAAGAATGTAAACAATGTGTGGCTTTATTAAAAGAATTTCCTAAAATTGAAGGATCTTTCTTAAGGGGGATGCGAACACAAAAACGACCATCAGACAATCGTGTCGTATTTGTAACGAAATTGTCTTCACACAATTTCTCTTCAGGCATATAAGAATTGGAAGACTTCGCATTCACCTCCTCTAATTGCCAAAACTTTGTCAATTCTGACTTGAGGTTTTCCCAGTCACCATCGCTGTCGGCAACCATTTTAGACATATTGCACTTTACGTCATTCGTCAGCAGTGAGATAGTATTCTGAGTAATTGGACCGGAAACTATCCATCCTAGACGGGTTTCACATAATATTGGTTTCCCGGTACCTAACTTTAGTCTTTGAGATCCTAACAAATCCCAAAAAAGATCAGCGCCGATTAAAATATCAACATCGGCAGGGTTATAAAAAGTAGGATCAGCTAAATTAATATTCGAGGGTAAGTCGAAATCAGAAATATTTATCTGACGACACGGAACACTACTCGTAATGAACGGAAGAACAAAACAATTTAGTTCGAATACAAAGCTATCATCTAATGGCGTACCCTTAACCCGACATATTTTACCTACGTGCGAAGTGACGTTATTGATTCCAAGGATTGATCTATCTACCTGGCTAGTTTTTAAGTTAAGTTTATTGCACAACCTATCTGTTATGAGTGAAGACGTGCTACCACTATCGAGCACCGCGCGAGCGAGATGCACACACCCATTGTGGTCTCTTAATTTGATCAAAGCGGTTGATAACAACACATCTCGTTGCGTATGACCACACGGAGATGCAATGTTTGCGGATAAAGCTACGTTATTCGTTTCAGTCGTAGCAGACAAGTTATTAATCGAATTACCACTAGGTGTATTCGATACAGTGCCATTAGAATGTACGTGAACTAATGTGTTGTGCCTACGTTTGCATAGTTTGCAGCCTGGTTTTTTACATTTGTTAGCATAGTGTCCGGAACGAAAACAGTTAAAACATACCTTATAACTAGGTAATGATTTGAGACGGTCATCGTTACTCAATGCGAGAAACTGTGGACAATTATTTAATGTGTGATCGTTGTTATTACATTTAGGACAAGGTTTAGAAGCTGAGTCAGTGCTAGAATTGATAGGAGATTGTGCTACCATTGACTTGATCTTAGGACCTGATTTACCTGGTGATTGCGAATAATGATTGCGGGGGAGTTCCAGGGTCTCGATGAGGTCGGCTCGATTGCGTAAGAATTGCATAAATGCGTTAAACGTGATTAAGCCATCCTTGTCTATCCTACCTTTGCACTCCTCCCACTCACGATAGGTTTTTTGATCAAGTTTTCGTGTGACAATGTAGATTAAAAGTGTATCCCAGTGTTTCACAGGCTCCCCTAATGACTCTAAAGCTCGCAAGTCTTTATTTAACTGATCGATCAAATTCTTAATGGCAACAGAAGATTCTTTTGTAATTGATTCAATAGTAAATAATGAACTTATATGATTCTGAACCAGTAATCTTTTGTTGTCAAACCGATCACATAACAATGACCATGCCACAGAGTAATTACTTGAAGAAAACTCAATGGATTTGATAACTATAGCAGCTGTTCCCTCAAGTGATGCTCGCAAGTAGTGAAACTTATTGATTGCGTCTATGTCATCATTACAATGAATTAGGCTAGTAAAGGTGTCGCGGAATTCAAGCCAATTACAATATAATCCGCTAAACTTTGGTAACTGAATCGTTGGCAATTTAACCGGCTGCTTTATGCTAACACGAGTACTTTTACAACTTTCCATCGATTTATTATCTTTATTGTAGTCAGTCAGAATATTCTGGGCTCTAGATAAGGTTTTATAATAAATAGACTCAAACTCGGAACGCTGAGAATATTGTAAGTTGATGTCGTCAACAATGCATTCTAGACGTAACTGTACCTCATCATACTGCTCATACAACGCCTCTATCTTGCCCATGCGCAACTGCAACTCGGACACATCACAGCTAGATAGCTCCTTGTCCTTGAATGAGTCCAGAAAATTGAGGAAACTAGTCAAGCGACCTTTGAAGCTGCCTCGCTTCTTAATTAAATCCTTTTCCTCAGACATTCTGGGAGACGAGTGTTGTCAACCTGGCATTGATACAAGAATATAAAAATTAAAACAACAATATAATTTCAATAATTATACGCCTAGCTGTAGTCTATGCCCTTTCTGACTGCTAACTATAATTTATAACAATGACTTGTACTAATATCTAACACTCAAATATTTTTATTATGTCAAGATACTTGTTAAAAATTAATACCACTGTTAAGTAGTTATGTAATTAGTTACAGCTTAATATAATGTAAGTTTAATAATGTAGCACAATAGCTAACTATACTGTTAAAAGTATGAGTTTAAACTTAACATTGCTGTTGAATAAAATACTAATCACAATGCAACAAAGTACCTAATGATTTTACTCAAACACAATATAATTGGTAATTTAATAAAATAGTACTGACCTTAGTATGACTACTTATATATACTACCTGAGTGTTGGGTGACGATATTAGCGTAATTATAACTGTACACCACTAACTAACTTGCTTGAAATCAATCCAGTTCTCCAGCAGTGAACTCATGAACCTCCATTCAGCGTGGAAGTCAGTCTCTATTCTTTTTCTTGAAAATAATCGCTGATCTTCTTAATTATATTTCATCCGGCTCGAAGGACCATGTGCGAGAATTATGGGTATTCTGATGAAAATCAATGACTGGATGCTCAATGCAAATTAGTTTTAATAATTTTCGGTGTGAACAATATATTTTACAGAAAAACAAGTGAAGACAAGTGACAAATAGAAGTGTCATATTTTTTCATATAATTTAGGAAGCTTGCAAGAAGGTTTTATCTCCAACACAGGGTTATCCGAAAGGGCGCTCGAGCCCCGGTATGAAGGCTTGAAGGAACGGGATGGGTTTTTTAGTCAGTAAGAGTCTGACACTATCTCCCGCTCCGCCCAAGAGCGGGGGTTGTCATAAGATGATTTTCCGCATCGAAAAAAAATAAAATAAAAAATAAACCCGGGACTTGTGATTGTAGTTAGTCATTCCTAATATCCTGGTTTGTAATGTCCGTCATGTATTTGGAGGTGGGACAGCGTGATCCTGATGACGCCGGAGGAGCGGCAGGCGCGGCGGCCGGGCGGCGGCGGCTCGCACGTGGCTCACGTGGACGCGTGCCACGTCGCGCACGTGGACGCGTGCCACGTCGGCGACCACGACATCGTGGACAACCTCAACGAGGCCGCCATCACCAACCTCGTGGAGCACCCGCAGCAGCTCAGGCCGCCCAGTAAGTGCTTTTGCATGATTAGAAAAATAAGTAGCGGTGGCCTTTCAACAATGAAGTTTTCAAAGACCGTTTTTAGGGTTCCGTAGCCAAATGGCAAAAAACGGAACCCTTATAGATTCGTCATGTCTGTCTGTCTGTCTGTCCGTCCGTATGTCACAGCCACTTTTTTCCGAAACTATAAGAGTTATACTGTTGAAACTTTGTAAGTAAATGTATTCCGTGAACCGCATTAAGATTTTCACACAAAAATAGAAAAAAAGCAATAAATTTTGGAGGGGGATACTTAGAACAGAAACTCAAAATTTTTTTTTTCATCAAACCCGTACGTGTGGGGTATGGATATGGGTATGGATAGGTCTTCAAAAATAATACTGAGGTTTCTAATATCATTTTTTTCTAAACTGAATAGTTTGCGCGAGAGACTGAAAATGTTTGTCCCCCTCCCCTCTAACTTCTAAAATAAGAGAATGATAAAACTAAAAAAAATATATGATGTACATTACTATAAAAACTGCCAACGAAAATTGGTTTGAACGAAATCTAGTAAGTAGTTTTTTTTTAATGCGTCATACATCGTAAAAAAATACACTATTATTAAAACATCTATCAAAGTTACAACACATTACGAGAACTTTTATATTATGTTACTTGCTGCTACGGAACCCTTCATGGGCGAGTCCGACTCGCACTTGGCCGGTTTTTTTGTTCTAAAACGTAACATACACGGAACCATCGACTCGCCTAGTCTGCATGGGGAGCTGTGTAAAATTTTTGTCCCTGATAACTATTGCCGGGCAAGACGGCATCAATTATTTAATGTTAATCGCGAGGCCGGCGACCGATGAATTTCCATACAAACGTAATACCACGCTCATTTGCAGTTGAAGCATATTTCCAACATATTATGATAATATTCGGTTATAGACAATATTTATCTAGGTTCCTACGTCTTTCTTTTTTAAAAAACCAAAAAGGAATTTAAGCGAATTGTATTTCGCACTTTTTTACAGCGTAAATGGCAAAACATGCCATTTGGCTTTTCCTGTATTAAAAATAACAATATTTCTAATATTCCCGACGTAGGAACCTAGATAAATATTGTCTATAACCGAATATCATCATAATATGTTGGAAATATGCTCCAACTGCAAATGAGTGTGGTATTACGTTTGTATGGAAATTCATCGGTCGCCGGCCTCTTAACGCTCTCTTTGAATCTAGTCCTAGACTAGATCCATTCGCCGATGAATAGAAGGAGATTTTTACTGAATATCTGGCGATTTGCGAGAAGACTGAATGAGAGGTTTAGTTATATTATTTATTTATTTATTATATACTTGATTGTATATAAAGTGGATAAAGTGAGAAATGAGTATATTAGAGGAAGTTTGAAAGTGGCGCCAGTGACTGAAAAGTTGAAAGGTAATCGGTTGTCTTGGTATGGTCATGTGAAGAGGAGGGATGAAGCGCATATTACTAAGAGAGTTCTGAGTATACATGTAGATGGATGGAGAGGGAAGGCCGAAAAAAAGATGGATGGATTGTGTGAAAAGTGATATGAAAGAAAAGGGAATTAGTGATAGTTTGACGGGTGACAGGACAGAATGGAATAAGAAAACGTGTTGCGCCGACCACAAACAAAACGGGACAAGGGCAGGAAGAAGAAGAAGAAGACTTGATTGTACGTACAAAACATAACAAAGAAAAACTTATATCTAAAACACATATAATGGGCGGCCTTATCGCATTCCGCGATCTCTTCCAGGCAACCTGGAATAGACAGTAATTGTCAGAACATGTTAAGGGGCTGTCATAAGTTCAACAATAAGCATTATTTAAAATTAATTATATTTATATTTATTATAATTGATAGATACACAGATACATACATATGCAATATAATAAATGCATACATACCAAATATAACAATAATAATATATAATATATTATCTGTTATATTTCCTTTAATGATGTTGTATAATGTAATTGGAATTCTATCGTTCTGGTTAAATAAATAAATAAAAACTGTTTTCGATCCTGCGACCAAACAGTCTTCGTTGCACAAACCAGTCTTCGAATTACTGTATGTATCAAATTGTTATCTTAATGTTAAGAAAATAAGGTCGAGAATCCATTGGTTCAACTATCACACTCGTCGCGTCGTCGTTCCAAAACCAGTTATTGCAATGAAAAATAAACTTTACGATTCATAAGTACAAAGCGTTATAGGAACACATTCATTATGCGTACATTCCTATCCGTCACGGGGACCTACTGCGTTGTGAAGATTAAGTTCTAAAATGAAAAAAGTCAATGACAAGTTTCCATTTTATTGGGGGGAAGAGCGTGAAAGAGTTATCAAAAATATAAAAAAAAAACATCACCTCGTAGCGCTCGGGCGCGATTGTTTTTTTTTATTTATTTTGAAGATAATACTATCAGGATTACGAAAAACGTGTAAGAGCCGGTTAACATTAAGTCGGACCGACAGTTTACTGTTGAACGACTGTCGGTTGTTGCTGTTCACACTAGACGCTGCCGACCGGACCTAATGTGAACACTGAACACCGTCGGCACGGTCGTTTTACTGCCCGTATCGTCACAAAGCAGTCAGCCGTGAGTTGACTTTTGTAAACAGTGAACGCTTTGCGCTTCGCTATACTTGCCGATCCGACAGAAATCGTGGCTGAACAGCCGGTATAAGTGTCGACTCTGTTAGTTTTGTCGGGTCGCCCATTTGTGAACGGCGCTATTGAAATACATATGCCAGGACAGTGAGCAATGGGTAGCTCGCTGTCCGGCCGTCCGGTAACAGTCCGGACCAAGCCCAAGTCGTCGACGGCGCGCGCTGTTCCCGCGCGCCTCAAGGAGTTGTCAGCAACAGCAGGGACCCAGCCGGGTCGAAGCCTACTGGACAGTGGCGTGCGAGCCATATAAGCAAAAAAGCCTGGCTTGCGGTAAAATTTCATGACACAACACAACATCTAAGGTCATGGAACATTTAACCAATTATCTAAAATAAAAATCTAAACTTTAAACTTCGCGCGTAATGGAAGATTCATTCATAAATACAACTTACCCAGCGTTCCAAATCGAGATAAAAATGAATTGCGAATCCGACTAAATTTGATAGTCACAAAATTAAGCGCAACTGAATAATAATTGTGACGTCGCGCGTTGGTCGTGTTCGCGGTATATTCACTTTTATCGTAATTCGGGACGACAGGGTTAATGCAACGTTGCCATCTTGCACAGTTCTACGTAACAATGACACGCGATCTCCGATCTCGCTCTAACCGATAGGCTTCTTACCGGGCTTTATCTGCCATCTTATTCTTCCCTATAAAAACATGAAGAATGTGAGTCTGTGTGAGTAAAGTATGTGACTGTGTGCAAGTACTCGTCGACCAGATTTGTAGTAAAATAAGCCCACGTTCGGGAATTTTATCAATGAATCTTTTACGCATATTATAATACGAGGCGCCCTCTATGACGCGTAAAGTTGTACGAACTAAAAAGTACTCAGTTCAAATTTGCTTTGATCGGTTATCGTGTTGTACGTAATTATTGTTTTGATAGTTTTTTTTTGTTTTCCGTCATTTAACAGTTTATGAATTCGGAAACTATACTTGTGGTTGTGTGTGGATATTATTATGTGTGGAATTGATATTGGCCAAGGGTTTGAGTTTTAAAGATAAATATAATCTTGTAACTTTACTATTTTGAATATTTCTCAGAAAAGTTAATAACAATGCTTGGAATACATTAGGTATGACTCAAATAACTTCGCTAGTGCCATGAAAATTCTCAAAAGTACTTGAACGCTGTTATTTCATTCTTTATTATTGGTAAACCGCCAAAAGAAAGTTGGTTCTCTTTCTCGACAATTAAGTGATAAGTGTGTGTTTAAAAAAAGCGAACATCGAAAAGCTACCGCTGTTTCAGTTGTGAGTATTTGCCAATAATATTACATATTATTATAAAGAACAAGTGTTTGAAACACCAAGATTTCAAAAAAAAAAAAAAAATGTATTAGTTACACATTCATAATTAAATAGCGTTGGCGTCAAAAAAGTAACATTAGATCAGTAGTAGTCGGTTGTTTTATTTCACACTCAACTCAACCTACATTAGATATTCCTTAAGTTCAAATTAATCGTTTTAATAGTATTAGCTGACCATCCCGGCCGGCCGGCACTCGACAACAAGAGCGGCTTTCCGAATTATCTTTGATTGCAATTGAAAATTAGCTGTTGGTGTTGAGAACTAAAACGTTCACAAACTTTTTACGCTGGTGTAAGTAATAAAATCATTTTTAAATAAAGATACACAATTTGAATTAGAATACAATTTTTTTTTCTATTCATGTATTCAAACTTCACGATTATTGGTATGATGATAAAGTTGTTGTGGTGAAGCTTTTGTTATCATTATTTATTACTTACTATTAACATTGTATTTGTAAATAGTAGTGTAGCAATTCAGAAAAATCAGCATTACTGCACTGATGACACGTGGTAGCACGACATTTTTTTTTAATAGGTAAGCAGTAGTTAGGTCAAGATTCCTTGGCTTGCCCCCTGTAAAGGCATCAGGCACGCCACTGCTACTGGGGCCAGGGTTATCCGAAAGGGCGCTCGAGCCCCGGTATGAAGGCTTGAAGGAACGGGATGGGTTTTTTAGTCAGTAAGAGTCTGACACTACCTCCCACTCCGCCCAAGAGCGGGGGTTGTCATAAGATGATTTTTCACATCGAAAAAAAAAAATACATATACCAATCTGGATCCGACACTTTTGTCGGCCCGATTAAGCTGTCGGTCCGACCTAATTAGCTAACGTCAGATACAACGCCTCAAGAAATCATGGGGCGATGTAGCTAAAACCATCGATAAGTGTAAAATTATCGACGTTCCTACCGAAATTATCATAGCAAACTGTGGTAAAAAAATTGCACTTATCAACAAAATATTAACAGGAACCTGACAACCTAATATGACTCGCCCATTTACTTCCACGGTCAAATTGTCAGATTATTGAAATATACACTTTTCTGTACTTAACTTACGTTATCTTAAGGGCCAAGCGTCCGAAAAGTACCATAAAACAGTGATTTTCTGAGGGCTACTCCTCCGTAACGGCTAGGTCAATTGGTTTGAAAAAAATATATGTTTATTATAGATTCGTGAACAATAATATCAACATTTGATTTTTTCGTGCAATTAATACTTTTGTCAAAAAAAAATATTTAGCAATTTCGCAACTTTTCCCTCCTCCTTCGAAACGGCTTAGACCTTTAGAAACATTTTTACACATAAAAATTGGTGGTTAAATATTCTTCAAAGTGAACATTGCATATGTAAATCAATCAATATCTCGCAGAGAAAATGGATTTAAAGCGCTTTCCGGGCGCTGCTGGCCGCAAATAATTGCACAGATTTGCGTACTACCGCCTAGGCGAGTGCGAGAGTTGTGTTCACATAATTTCGGTCAGATGGTTCAAGCGACTATACGCCTTAAGTAGCCTGTAAAAGCATGAAGGATTGTTTCCAGTTTTACAAAGATAAATAAAACACCTAATTCTAAAAGATTAATACGGTACTTCCGAAAAGCAAACCTGTAAACCAAAAAAAGTTGATCATAAAAAAATATAGTTTAAAAAAACTAAAAAAAAACACGCTTTCGTAGCATATCAAACTAAAAAGCGTAAAATAATTTTCAATATAGGTAGAAAATTATAATAAAGAACGAAAAATATTAATATCATTGTGAAACAAGCGTGGGGGCGCTTTGTGCCACATTTTTCGTAAATCGAGCACCCCACGCTTTTTTCACAATAATAGTAATATTTTTCGTTCATTATTATAATTTTCTACCTATATTGAAAATTATTTTTCATTACTCATACTCTGAAAGTGGGTCTGAAGTTGCCTGAGGAGCGGGCTGAAAGTGATACTTTTCATCCCTAGGGAGTTTTACTTTACAACTGACAGCAGTCAAATTATTAAAAAAAAAACTAGTTCTATCTTCACGTTTCTATTGAACCACGTTCCAATTTTCCATACAGCCAGTCAATCACAGCGCGATATAAAATTGAAATAACTTAAAGATAAGTATTAAATAAATATTATATTATTTTTTAAGTGATTTATTTGTTAACTATTTTTTTAAAATACTTTATTTTTAAAAGATTACAATTAATTTCTAATTTTTGATTAATGAGGCTGAATAGATGGCTGGTCGCAGAAAAAAAAAAACAAAATGGCGGGAAAGTGGCAATCAGTCGTTGGTTTTTTCGTGTTTCGCTTACATTTCCGTACAACAGAGATTTGTATTAACACGTTATGTTTATCAGATTAAAATAGTGATTTAACGCCTAATTTCATAAGAGAAGAGGCTAAAGCAGTAGTGGAATACCTTTTACCGCCTAAATCAGAAGAAAGATACCTACTTTAAAATCATAGGTACGACGACTCAGGTTTTACAAACTTTTCATTTTATTTTTAGTTTCCTCGTATTCGTAATGAAAAGCACAGTGCTTACCTCGGGGTGAAAGTAACCCATTTAACCCCTCGAATTAGCGACCTCGCTTCGCTCGCCCGCCAACTCCTTTTCGGGACGAAATGAGTTACTTTCACCCCTAGTGTAACAATGTACTATTACACTTTTTAGTTTGATATGCTACGAAAGCGTGTTTTTTTTTAATTTTTTTAAACTATATTTTAAATTTTCACTAAAAAAAACGGGTTATTGTATTGTCATCAGTCTTTGATGGGTGTGCAAAGTTTGAAGAAAATCTGATCGCCCAAAGTAGGTCAAAATCGAGCTCAAAGGCGTTGGTTACAAACATACAGGTGAAGCTAATATAAGCGTGTTAAAAAGTAGGTCGGCATTTATTGTTTATTCAGTTATTAAAACACAGTTACTGGTAAACTTGGTCACAAGCTCAAACAATACAGACTGTTACATACACAACGGTTACATGGAACTGTAAAAGACGGATCCTTAACAGTTTCGTGTAATAGTTGCTATTTTGTCACAGGTCTTTGGAACTGGTATTTTAAAGTAGCAGGAACAGGCGTAACAGATATGCGAATTAACCTGTTCCAACCCACCTCTAGTAGGACGGAGCATCGCCGTGCCCTCGTGGGGGTGATCGGCGGCGGAGACCTCTCGCGCCGGGCCTTGGTCGAGGCCATGGTCCGGAGCGAGAAGGAGTGGCAGGCGCGAGCAGACTTCTGCGAAGCAGTAATGCTCGCAAAGGAGGAGGCCGACCGCATCAGGCAACGGCGCTCTCGCCGCCGCCGCCGGGATTCCGATCCCGATTTCCAACCACCGTAGGCGCGGGCTTGCGGACAGTGAGCAATGGGTAGCTCGCTGTCCGGCCGTCCGGTAACCGTCCGGACCAAGCCCAAGTTGTCGACGCCGCGCGCTATTCCCGCGCGCCTCAAGGAATTGTCAGCAACAGCAGGGGCCCAGCCGGGTCGAAGCCTACTGGGGCCAGGGTTATCCGAAAGGAAACTCGAGCCCCAGTATGAAGGCTAGAAGGAACGGGGTGGGCTTTTAGTCAGTTAGAGTCTGACAATATCTCCCGCTCCGCGCAAGAGCGGGGGTTGTCATTGGATGATGATGAAAACAGACCCTATTACTAAGATTCCGCTGTCCGTCTATCACCAAGTTGTATCTCATCATGAACAAAAAATTAAAATTTTCACACATGATATATTTCAGTTGCCGCTATAACAGCAAAATACAGCTACAACTGAGCGAGTCCAATGACCTGTAGGTAGTTTGTACGCAACGCCGACTACTACCTCGCTGACGTTTTCTTAAAGAAATTAATTTCGTACATGCGTAAATTAATACGAGTTTTGAAAAAAAAGGTACTTTATTTTTCAATTTTATCTTTACAAATCGATAGTGTTTCATGTACCGGATCGACCCTCCACGGGATTAAAACGATCAAAATTTAACGGGGTATATATCAATGCATACCTGTACCAAAAACGGTGTTATCATCAGCGCAGACCCTCATGCGGTCCAGCTTGCCCACGTTGACGATCTCCTCAGTCTTCTTGCTCCAGATCTTCACCACCCCGCTCGAGCCCCGGTATGAAGGCTTGAAGGAACGGGATGGGTTTTTTAGTCAGTAAGAGTCTGACACTCTCCCGCTCCGCCCAAGAGCGGCCAGAGCGGGGGTTGTCATAATATGATTTTTCCCATCGGAAAAAAAAACCCACCTCTAGTAAATACATGTGTCTTCTCAATCAAATACAGGCAATAAGCACTATCGTGCCCGGAAACCTTTGCAAAAATTCGGATTAGTGATCGCAGTATGATCTTTGTTATCAAACGAATGCATTTGAAGCCAGCCTACTTATGCAAGCGCTTGTAACGAAACCATAGCGCCATCTAACTCGATCCCAACGCCATCTATCGAGCTAAGCGGCAACTCTGAACAGATGTAGATTTTGTTTTTTCTTAAAAGTTTTTAATGTTGTTTCATTTTTGACTAGCTTTTGCTCGCGGCCTCGCCCGCCTACATGAAACATAGCCTATGCCACTCAGTAATAAATCAGCTTTCTATTGGTGCTAAAATTTTTGCAATCGGACCATTACTTTCAGAGATACCTCTTAAAACAAAAAACAAAAAAACTTTACCTCTTTATAATATTAGTGTAGATTGATGCTTGTTTTACTAGAATTTTTTATGTGTAAATTTTTATTGTTTTGGGGAAGTTTGAAAGTGGCGCCAGTGACTGAAAAGTTGAAAGAGAATCGTTTGTCTCGGTATGGTCATATGAAGAGCAGGGTTAAAACGCATGTTGCTAAAAGAGATAAGAGTGTACAAGGGTAGAAACGCATGTTGCTAAGAGTTTTCGGGGAGGCCAAAAAAAAGATGGATTGTGTGAGGAGTGATATGAAAGAAAAGGGAGTTAGTTGTAGTGTGACGGGTGATAGGACAGAATGGGAGAAAAAAACGTGTTGCGCCGACCACAAGTTATATATAATATCGACGGGTGCAAAGTAAAAAAAGCCATCTACAATTTTGCGATTTTGTGATAGTTGCAGTAACTTACTAAAAAAATATATTCTAAGACTTGGCAAATGGTCTTTCAAGTGTCAACAATGAAGAAATAATAGCTTCGCTTAATTGCTTATTATTTACTAACTATCACAAAATCGAAAAATTGTAGATAGCTTTTTTTACTTTGCACCCGTCGATATAATATTCCACAACTATCACACAACGCCGTCTAGTCTCGAGCTAAGCAGAGCTTCTGTTATAAGTACTAGACAACTGATAAACATACTTATATATTTCTAAATACATACATATTATTGATAAATTACACCCACACACAGAACAAATGATCGTGCTCATCACACAAACATTTGTCTTGGGTGGGAATCGAACCCACGACCTCCGGCATAGCAGTCAGGGTCACTAACCACTAGAGCAACAGGCCTGTCGACTTGTGTCATCATATCTATAAACAAGTTTTTAATGAAAATATTTTTTTATAGCAGGGTATAATACTTACATAGTTAATACTCGTCAAGACGAATCATACGGGCCCAAACTCGATGGCGTTGTGTCGTTTAACTACCAAGTTCCTATAGCCACCTTCCGGTTCTATCGTCAGATCAACTCCTCCAATAATTTTGTATTGTCATCTGACTTACACATGCATGCAAAAATTCAGCTTTTTTTTTCGATGGGTAAAATCATTCAATGACAACCCCCGCTCTTGGGCGGAGCGGGAGATAGTGTCAGACTCTTACTGACTAAAAAACCCATCCCGTTCCTTCAAGCCTTCATACCGGGGCTCGAGCGCCCCTTCGGTTAACACTGGCCCCAGTAGGCTTCGACCCGGCTGGGCCCCTGCTGTTGCTGACAACTCCTTGAGGGACGCGGGAACAGTGCGCGCCGTCTAGCCAGGAAGTGAATCTTATTTGTGCATCAATCATTATAATTATATCATCAAACGTTAAAATTAAACAATTTAGGCCAGTTGTGGACGTATGTTTTAAGAAATACAACGCTTTTTCTATCCTTGCTACGCACGTACATACATACAAACTTGCTGCGTTGTGATAAGCAACAACTTGGTTAGCACGTATGTACCACTAACGATCTTGCCCTTCTTGGCCTTGGTTGAGGCCAGGGTCCGGAGCGAGGAGGAGTGGCAGGCGGTCGCCGACTTCTGCGAAGCAGTAATGCTCGCAAAGGAGGAGGCCGAACGCATCAGGCAACGGCGTTATCGCCGCCGCCGCCGCTGGGATTCTGTTCCCGATTTCCGGCCACCGTAGGCGCGGGCTTGCGGACAGTGAGCAATGGGTAGCTCGCTGTCCGGTCCAAGCTCAAGTTGTCGACGGTGTGCATCAAGGAGTTGTCAGAAACAGCAGTACTTATAGTATAGTAATTCTATACCTATCGATGTTGTGCCATGACAAACAAAAATAGACAAACAGCGTAATACCACATCGTTTAATGCCAATTCTTACAACTAAAATACTTAATTAATTAACAATAAACAGAGTTATTTAATTAATATCTTACATATTTCCTTAAGGATAATAAAACTAATTAAAATATCAACATATTTATAGACAAACAGGAAACTTCCTGTTAACAGTTATTATACTTTAATTAATAAATTCAAGATAATATGAACCCATTGCCATCAACTCAACGAATTTAGCTACTTTACAGCCCGCTTACATAAAATATAGCCTATCTTTCAGGAATTTCACTTTCGGTGTGAGTTGACCCTTAGACTACTTCCTATTACGACTTACTTTGTTTGTTTTTTACTGAGATTTTTTTTTATTGTGCTTTTGTGTACAATATTTGACTGGTCTACACTGTTCTTACATAACATCTATCAATATTGTAAAACAACCACTTTTTTAAAAGAGTAACCATGGAGTTTCTTGCCGGTTCTTCTCCATAGGAAACGACCAATTTGGAACCGTGCACTAGCTTCTGACGTTTTATAAGTGCCCATGTAGGCCTATGTAAAATAGATTTGATTTAGAATAAAGCAGCTTTTTATCGGTGAAAAAATTTTAGCAATCGGACTACTTCCAGAGATTACCTGCTACAAACAAAATAATAAAAAAATCTTTACCTATTTATAATATTAATGTAGATGTCAACGGAAAACTGATATCAACTATTTTTTAAAAGTACCTAGGTAATTAAAAAAAATATATTTTGATAAATCTTAAATGTTATCGACATAGCACGAAGAATCTTCAAACTTATACTCCATCGGTTTACATGTCTTTTATCGAAAAAAAATTCTAAAAAATTTGATCTAAAAATGTTTAAAATTAGGTATTTACCTTAATCGATGTTACTTAATTAACTAAATTTAAATAATCTTTGTACATCTTTTACACGATTTAATTTAAATAAAAAGTCATTATGAAGATTGTTTACCTTTAGTTAACTACCTAAATCGGTGGAGTATAAGTGGCAATGGGCAGGGCACATTGCTCGCAGAACAGATGGCTGTGGGGGCCGTAAGGTTCTGGAGTGACGACCGCGTACCGGAAGATGCAGCGTTGAAAGGCCTCCCACAAGGTGGTCCGATAACCTGGTAAGGGTTGCGGCAATCCGATGGATGCGAGACGCACAGAACCATTCATTGTGGCGACACTTGGGGGAGGCCTATGTCCAACAATGGACGTCTTTCGGCTGAAATGATGATGATGAATTGCCTCGCTTTCGATACAATAACGATGCGCTACCAATACAGGGTTATTTGAAAACACATAATTAGCAACAACTATTGTTCTATGAATTTTTACCATCAAAATTTCGTTGTCCTATCCAACACATTTCAACTCTGTACTTTGCTATACCTACCTACGTCTGTATAAAGCGGCGCAATCGCATCAAGCACCCCGTCCCTGCTTCCCTCCGCTATTGTACTATCGCTTGCTTCGCATAGACTTCGTAATATTAAAACCGTTCAATTCAAATGTTTTTAATTTTATATGAAAATCTGATGAATTAAATATTTATGATAAACTAGCTTTTGCCCGCGCGGCTTCGCTCCCGCTCTTCCCTACTTCAGCCTACTATACCCTACTATACCCTACACTACCCTACTCTACCCTACCCTACCCTACTCTACCCTACTCTACCCTACTCTACCCTACTCTACTCTACTCTACCCTACTCCACCCTACTCCACCCTACTCTACCCTACACTACCCTAATTTTCATTTTTTTTTCCATAAGAACCTTCTCCTCATAATAACGAACACAACAAAAAAAAAATTAGCGAAATCGGTCCAGGCGTTGTTGAGTTATGCGCTTACCAACACATTTTGCGATTCATTTTTATATTATAGATTTTTAAAAGTCATAGAACAAAAGTTGTTGTTTATGATGTTATTAATATAGTCCTGTATAGTGCGTCGATACCCATATTATTTGCGATAGCCCACTACTAGGAACAGACCTATCAAATATACGAAAAAAAAAAATCGTAAAAAAACTGTCAAGCTTCATTAAAACGAAGTGCGATAACAAACACTGTGACACAAGATCTTTATATATTACAGTACTCGGACAAAACCGGGTTGTTATCAATATTCATCTTCAATACTATCAGGATCCAGACAGTAATTACCGAATCTTCTCATGAATTTAGGACAAGGTATAGAGCATGCTATAATACAACCACCGAGTATTTTCTCAGTTGTCGTTGCCGTCGTGTTTTTGCTGTTAACCGAAGCGTAAGATCCGTTGGTAAAGTTGCTAGATCCGTTAGTAAAGTTGCTAGATCCGCTGGTAAAGTTGCTAGATCCGGTGGTAAAGTTAGAAGATCCGTTTTCAAAGTTAGGCGCATATGGAGATAAATTGTCTTTTACAAAAGGCTTTGGTGTATTATTAAAATTATTGTTATAAACTCCGTTGGCTGGATTTGTTCCGTAAGGCAAATTGTGGATTCCTGAATTGCTAGTGGTTGTATATGAAGCAAGCATGTTATTCGCAGATGGAATATTGCTGTTAAATGTATTTAAATTTGTTAATGGTTTTTGGGTATAGCTAGGAGGATACGACTCTAGTGTGTTTACTAATCCGGGTTTATTCGTAGAGTACCCAGCAAAGCCGGCAAAGTTCTTACCATCAGGGTTTTGATAGTTGTAATAAATTGGTGCGTTGTTATTTTGATATCCGGGTGTACTAGCCATCTGGTTAGTTCCGGTCCCCGAGTTCGCCTTCGGTGCGTATCCGGGCGGATATCCGTACGGATAAGAATTTATTATCATTGGCCTATTATTAATTGGATTGTTGAGTCCAGAGTTGTTTAAATTGTTATAACGGTTATTGTTCGTAGTATTGAACAAAAAATTATAATTGGGATTAAATATATCGTATCTGTTATTTGTTGCTGTTCCGTTGTTATTGTCAGTGTTATATCGTGGTATATCGTTATTGGTAATCCTTGTCTTTTTATAATAAGCGTATCTTTTATCCCTTTTTAAATTATTTTCTTCTTTATTACGCAAATTAAAAACTGGCTCTTTCCGAACTTCGCCAATGCTTCTTCGAACTCTTACATCAAAGTTGGGGTCGTCTATTTTGATTCCATAGTTGTGGTGTTGAGAGAATATGTTAAGAAGTCCAAGCACGAAGTATACGGGCAGCATGTTGGAGAGTCAAGCGTCAGTACTTTTTTATTATTGATATAGACTATTGCTTGACTGCGATCCCACCTGATGGTAAGCAGTGATGCAATCGTTGATGGTGAGGCGCACTAGTTTATTAAGAGCCTATTCACTCTAGCCTTGAAGAAGCCCAAATTATAATCGGATGGGAAGACCGCGGCAGGCAAATTGTTCCAGTCCTTCGATGTACCTGGATTTGAATCTTGAAAAACTTTCTTGGACTGTCTGAAATTCACTGTGCTTCTAAGTTTCTATTAACTCACTCCGTTTTGCATGGAAGAAAGCTATACAACTTTTAATTAAAACTTTTCTCGTTTATTGCACTTTTTATTAATGATAACCGCATCTAAATGCGTCGAGCGGTTTTAGAGTTGGAGGTTAACAGGCAGACACGGAGAGCGGCTTTGTAAATATTTTTTCACTGCTTATATAGTTTTTATTCTTCAATAAACCATTGCTAATTTCACAGAGTATATATCCACTGAATTTCTAGTAACACTAAGAGTCTTATTTTCACTGTTAAAAACTTTTATACCGTAATTCACATTGGTTATTGATTTGTTTAAGTTTATAGTTCCTTACTTTATTTAAGCAGGAAACTTAGATGTTTTTTCAGAACCAGCAAAGACGTGTCTGGCGAGATATGATGAGGAGATCCAACCCCAAATATTGGGATCAGGTTATCAAGTAAAATGATAAACTTGATTCACAGTTTAAAGAAATTCGCTATTCTACGACTACTTTTGACGCGCCGTAATGATAAATATTTTTCTTTTAACTTTCACTATTTTCTTGATGTACAGTCTTATAATTTTGTAACATAGTACTGTTTAAGTATGAATTATTCGCAGCGCTATGTGTACGTCGCGTTGAGAACTAAAGTCGCATGTACTGTTAACATATTATTATATATTATATATCTGCCGTATACAATAACAATTATTCTTGTTTAAGGCCCTGCCGCTGGGTACATCGCATTGTAATTTTCCGGTTCTAATTTGTTTTTCTATCTTAAGTAATGTTTAGAATTCTATTATTTTACGCTTTTGACTTTGACTAGCTTGGCCAGTGGCTTTACTTGCGTGAAAGTAGAATTCTTTGTACAAATGGACCCGGTTTATACCCAAAAGAAAAATTTTGAAAAATCCTCTTAGTGCTAGCCTAAAGGCACACATATCAACTCGGAAAGGGATCGTCACTGTATCAACTCGAGCCGTTTAGTATTATTTGTATGAAACTCCCTACTGCAACGCACACTAATCGGAATCGTAACGTAATCGCCTCGCCTCACTCAAGCTGCGGTGCGGTGCGCGTTCGACTTGCAGTTCCCGCGCTTACGGCTTTCCGTACCCTTGTTTACGGCTCTCCGTACGCTAGCTTACGCCTCTTCGTCCACTCCCCCTCCCGCGATCTGTGTTGCCGAACATGCTTTCATTGGCTGTCATTCACAAGGCAGTTTCCAGTCGCGCGTGTTTAATGAAATTCTTAGTTTCGAAACTCATAGAAGTCGGATTCAAAATGATTGAACTAATGCCGCCTAGCCGTCAACCGGTCGGCGAGCCGTAAGCACGGCGTCGTTGATCCGCTTACCACTGTTTGACGCCAAGAGGAAAGGCGAGGCGGTGACGATAAGCTCCTGAGTTGATATGTGTGCTGTGACCTTTAATCATAAAATTGGCCAAGTGCGAGTTGGACTCGCGCACGAAGGCCAACGCACCATTTGCTACGGTTGGTACCACCGTAGCATCCGTAGCAAAAATGGTAAAAAAAGTCACGTTTGTTGTATGCGAGCCCCATTTAAATATGTTCTGTCTTAGTATTTCTTGTTACAGCGGCAACTGAAATACATCATTTGTAAAAAAAAATCCTGTCTAGCTATAGTCTGTCTAAAAAGTCAAACAAATTGAGTAATTATTAGGGTACAACGAAATAGAATAGAATAGAATAAACTTTATTGTACACCAAAATATATTGTAATTAGTACGCAACGCCGACTACTACCTACAAGTCATTGAACTCGCTCAGCTGAAGTTTTCTTAAAGAAATTAATTTCGTACATGCGTAAATTAATACGAGTTTTTAAAAAAAGGTACTTTATTTTTTCGTTTTATCTTTACAAATCGATAGTGTTTCATGTACCGGAAAAATTTTGATCGTTTTAATCCAGCGGAGGGTCGACCCTCCACGAGATTAAAACGATCAAAATTTAGCGGCGTATAATAAACATACATATACGTATCTATACATATAAATAAAATTGGAGTGTCTGTTTGTAGTATTGAAATAACTGCTTTTTATTTATTTATTATATTCTTTATTGTACACCGCATGAACAAAAAAGATACAGGACAAACATTATTCAAAATAAGTGTACAATGGGCGGCCTTATCGCACAGGGCGATCTCTTACAGACAACCTTTGGATGGACTGAGAGAGAGGAGAAAGATATAGGGCTGTCAGTGCACATCAGAATAATACAAATATGAAATAACAACACAAATACATATATACATTACAAAAAATATACTAATAAATATTAAATAGGTAATCAAGCCAAGAGAAGACAAAATCAAAGTGAAAGGTAATGCTCCTTCACCATTTTTTTAAACGTTGGTAGCGTTTGAGCACGTCTCACTTCAATAGGTAACGCATTCCACAAACGAGCAGCTTGGACTGTAAACGATTTGTCAAAAAACGATGTGGAATGCATACGAATACTTAATTTCAGATTTTCCGACGATCTCAAGGACCTAGAATGTGTGTCACAAAGGAACTGAAAGCGTTCTTTAAGATAAAAAGGAGTAGAAGGATTAAAGAGCACATTATAAAGCAATTACATTAAATAACTGCTTTTTAATACATTCATATGAATATATATAAGGTACATACATCAAATTAACATTTTTTATAATTTTTGTCTGTCTGTATGTTTGTCCGGGCTAATCTCTGAAATGGCTGGACCGATTTTGACGGGACTTTTTTTGGCAGGTAGCTGATGTAATAAGGAGTAACATAGGCTGCTTTTATTTTTGAAAAAATAAATTCAAAATCCTGTAGTCCACGCGAATTAAGTCGCGTGCACAGCTTGTATTAAATATAAACACACACAGCTTTACGAGACTCGGCGCCTTAAATGAACCTACTACGAATAAGCTATATATAGTCGTTGAGGCTGCGCTTATCTATCAAATGTAAATGACGTCATCCTGTTAATTAATTCTCAGTAAATGTTAAGATAGAAATAGTTTGTTTGTCATCGAGTTACCAGTAATCTCATGTTTCAAAGTCAAAGTTACTCGTAATTCATGTATTTAGTTATTACCAGAATTATCGGAATATTGGTGCGTAAAGGAGAGCCCAGATTTTTTAGATAGGGAATGATCTTTTTATTGTTAACTAGCTTTTGTCAGCGGCTTCTCTGCGTACATAGCTAATTATATAGCCTATGTCACTCAGGAATAAAGCAGCTTTCTATCGGTGAAAAATTTTTAGCAATCGGACCAGTACTTTCAGAGATTACCTCCTACAAACAAAAATACAAAATTTAAGTACCTCTTATATATTAAGTGTAGTTCTATTTATTTATTTATTATATTCTTTATAGTACAACACATAAACAAAAAATACAGAACAAATCTATAATATAAAAATGAATCGCAAAATGTGTTGGTAAGTGCATAACTCAACAACGCTTGGACCGATTTCGCAAATTTTTTTTTGTTGTGTTCGTTATTATGAGGAGAAGGTTCTTATGGAAAAAAAAATGAAAATTAGCGTAGTGTAGGGTAGAGTAAGGTAGAGGAGGGTAGAGTAGAGTAGGGAAGGGTAGAGTAGGGTAGAGTAGGGTAGAATAGGGTAGAGTAGGGTAGAGTAGGGTAGAGTAGGGTAGAGTAAGGTAGAGGAGGGTAGAGTAGGGTAGAGTAGGGTCGAGTAGGGTAGAGTAGGGTATAGTAGGCTGAAGTAGGGAAGAGCGGGAGCGAAGCCGCGCGGGCAAAAGCTAGTATATAATTAAAAATAAGTGTACAATGGGCGGTCTTATGGCACAGGACAATTTCTTACAGACAACCTTTGGATGGACTGAAGGAAAGGAGAAAGATTTAGGGCTGTCAGTTTAAAACATCAGAAATAATAATGCTGATAAGAAATTAATAACAACACATTTTTGTTTTTACTGTTGGACATAGGCCTCGTCCAAGCGTCGCCACAATGACCGATCATATGTCTCGCATCTATTGGATTGCCCCGACCCTGATCAAGTCATCGGTCTACCTTGTTGAGGCATTCCAACGCTGCGTCTTCCGCTACGCGGTCGCCACTCCAGAACCTTTCGTCCCCATCGAAAATCTGTTCTGCGAGCAATATGCCATTGCCACTTTGGCGATTCTTCGAGCTATGTCGGTAACCTTGGTTCTCCTGCGGATATCTTCATTTCTGAAGTGATCACGCAAGGAAACTCCGAGCATAGCAATTTCCATTGTCCTTTGGGTTGACTTCGAGTCTTCTTATGAGGCCCATTGTAAGCACAGGTGGGTATTAGCCTTTCAATCGTGATAATGACAGACACAATTGAAAGACAATAGGTGCGCGAACGCCGGCGTTCGCTTGGGGTTTAATGAATTAGTCAATAAAAGTCCGACACCCCTTCTCGCTCTACCTTGAGCGGGAGAAGTTAACTGACTATTTCCCATACCAAAAACCAAAGAGAAAAAAAAACTGGACAAGTGCTAGTCGAACTCGCGCCCTGAGGATTCCGTGCAAACTGTAGGGTTTTAGGCAAATAAGAAATCGGTAATTTGTTGATATCCCGTTTAATACAAGGTGCAGTTTTAAAACTGCAAAATATTTTAGGAGGTTGTAATAAAACTCATAAATAATCATGTGAAAAAACGATACCTGGTCAATAATCAGTAATACTTGTTATTTTATTTTTTAACTAAACTAAACTAATTCGATTGATCGATGGCAGCGGGGGCGTGGCTAGGGTGTGGCGTGCGGGATGATGATTGGATGATACATTATTTATGAAACTATCGTTGCGAGTTAGTGTGTGTGAAAACGCCCTTTATTTTTACGTGTTTGTGTGAACGAAAGCGCGGTTATAAGGCAGGTATCAGACTGGCTGCTTTTTAAGAAACGTAGTTCACACATACCGATTTTAATAAATAAGAAAAAAAAAAAATTACCTACTCTTTTTATTATTGATTCGGGTCGAGAATCACTAACATAATTACCTCCTGAAATATTTTGCAGCTTCAAAACGACACCTTGTATAAGTAAAACAATTTGGATAGCACGTTACAAGTTTTCGTTTTATAAAGCCAGGGCACAAGTGGAGCCACAGGAGGAAGTGAGCAAAGACAAAACTAGTAGGAATGCATTCCAATTTCATTACAAACTTACCTATGTAAATAGTTCAATTCCGGAATGGAGTCTCGGAAGATATTTCAGAATCACAAAAAAAAAATCTCGTGACGTAACAACAAATTTACAGTGTTCAGATTTATTCCTATACTTGTACTACGACCTTGCTTTATGCCATATTTCAGGATTCTGGTTCATCGGAAAGTACCTTACCTTATGAACCTTATGTGCCTTATGAATTTTAGTTTCCTCGAGAGTTTTGAAATGTATGTTTTTTGCCACATAAACCGAAATATCTTTTTTATTCGTTAACTTGGTAAGTTTGATTTTTACAGCTTCAAGATCTGCAGACTTGAGTATATGGTTTTAATTTCAACTTGATACCTCCACGCGTTCTCGAAATAAAAAGTCATGACAGACAGACAGACAAAGTGATCCTTCTTCTTCTTCTTCCTGCCCTTGTCCCATCTTATTTGAGGTCGGCGCAACACGTTTTTTTCCTACATTCTACCCTGTCACTCGTCATGCTATATCACTAACTTCCTTTTCTTTCATATCATTCTTCACGCAATCCTCTCCCTTCTTTGGCCTCCCTCTCCCTCTCCAAAGACAAAGTGATCCCATAAGGGCTATATTTCACCGGAACACCATGGCGGCGCAACTGGTCGCACCACCATGGTCTTCTTATTTTTTGTCTATGCTCTCAAAATATACTTCTTTTGACCAATATTTGGCAACCTGTACAGCTCTATGTTGGCCTCGTATAGATCCTGAAAACTGAAGGTTGTTACGCAGGATGGGCAGCCTAGCAGGTGGCAGCATGTCTTGTGGGGAGGCTCCACACTGGCACTGTCTTAGTGATGGGTCAAGGAAACCCCATTTGGCCAGATTGTTTTTACAGCGGCCAACCAGGGTTCGCACCAACTAATACCTGCACGTTTAAAGAGCCGTAAAAGTTTTATGCGATTTACGACCTCTTCTAAACACAGTGCAGAGGATGAGAGATTCACGCTGTGGAGGCAGAAACATCCAACTCCTCTATTATCATGGTGTCCTGGTGAAATAAAGTCCTACGGGTTACGGTTCCGTTTTCCTTTTGAAGTATGGAACCCTAAATACATTTCAAGTACCATTGTTATTAAGACAAATATGTAATATCGCATCTTGAGTTAGTTATCAAACCAAGCAAAGTCATAATATAATGCTATATCACATTTGTCGGGCCAAGAGTTTATCAAGTACGAAGTTTATTCAAAATATAATGACAACTTAAATTCAAGGGAATGACTTTATTGTTTTAAACTACTCGGAATCATATATCTATAATAATATTATCTATACACCGCTAAATTTTGATCGTTTTAATCCCGGGGAGGGTCGATCCGGTACATGAAACACCATCGATTTGTAAAGATAAAAATAAAGTACCTTTTTTCAAAACTCGTATTAATTTACGCATGTACGAAATTAATTTCGTTAAGAAAACGTCAGCTGAGCGAGTCCAATGACCTGTAGGTAGTTACGCAACGCCGGCTACTACTACCTCCTACCTCCACGGGATTAAAACGATCAAAATTTAAGGGTGTATACAAGTTTATTTGTAAAACACCGGCAATCTCTTTTTATTATGGTAAAAAACCTACGCTTTTGGTGTGAGCTAACCAATGCTCGCCGTCCGAAAGTCCGCGTCTACGGTGGCCGGAAATCGGGATCGGAATCCCGGCGGCGGCGAGAGGGCCGTTGCCTGATGCGGTTGGCCTCCACCTTTGCAAGCATTACTGCTTCGCAGAAGTCGGCGACCGCCTGCCACTCCTCGCTTTGGACCATGGCCTCGACCAAGGCCCGGCGCGAGAGGTCTCCGCCGCCGATCACCCCCACGAGGGCACGGCGATGCTCCGCCAAACTATAAAATTTGGCAGTTAGGTTCCTTATGGGGTGTAGACATCCGCTAAGAACGGATTTTACGAAACTCCATCCCTAGGGGATGAAACTGAGGTCCAAAGTTTGCATGGAAAAACCAAGATACACGCGGGCGAATTCGCTGGCAGAAGCTAGTAATATAATAATTATATCAGACAACTTTCACACAACGTCATCTCGTCACAAACTAAGCTGTGCTTGCGCTGTGAGTACTAGACAACTGATAAACATATTTATTATTTGTAAGACACTAACAAACTTTGCTTGACTGTATTACTAACATCTTAAACAACTTTTGTAATATGAGTTTTTACAAAACATAATTCATTTACCAAAAGACTTTCAAGATTTCGTTGTTCTATCTAACACGTTTCAATTCTGTATTTTGGTATATACCTACCTACATCTGTATGCACCCACGCCAGCCGATCCCTACTCCCTTCCGCTATTGTACTATCGCTTGCTTCACATAGACTTCGTTATTTTTATAACATTTAATTTAAATAATATATAATATAATATAATATTCCACAACTATCACACAACGCCGTCTAGTCCCAAGCTAAGCAGAGCTTGTGTTATGGGTACTAGATAACTGATAAACATACTTATATATTTCTAAATACACTATACAATACGTATTATAGATAAATTACACCCAGACACAGAACAAATGATTATGCTCATCACACAAACATTTGTCCTGGGTGGGAATCGAACCCACAACCTCCGGCATAGCAGTCAGGGTCACTAACCACTAGACCAACAGGCCAGTCCCAGTGGGAACATTAAAAGGCTGATTATGCTATGAAAGTACCAGTATCATCAACTCCCTGAGCATACGTAAACATTTTTTGTGTACACTTAACACATATACCCATGACGATCAAAAAGTGTTTTGTGTCGGTAACTGGAACATAAAGTGTCTTCGTTTGCGCAGTGCCTTAGCTAGGTTTGAATTAAAACTACAAATTGATAACAAGGTTTATTAAAAAAAATATAATCTATTTGTTGTATTAATAGTCATCAAATTTTTCATTTTCGACGCATGTACCAAATGCGGTCCTTCTCATGCCTTCTGGACATCCATTACAGGCTATGATGCAGGCGTTCATGGTCCTCTCCTCCTTAGTTATCGTAGAATTGGCTCTGGGCAGATTGCATTTACAATTCGCCAAACTTGCAGTATTGTTGAATCCATTATTGTTAAAGTTAGGCTTCGGTACGAATCCAGTTGTATTTGCTGGTCGTGGATAGAATGGAAACGTGTTGTTCGGTGCTGGGTAAACGGTGTTCGGTGCTGGGTATACGTTGTTCGATGCTGGGTATACGGTGTTCGGTGCTGGGTAAACGTTGTTCGGTGCTGGGTATACGTTGTTCGGTGCTGGGTAAACGGTGTTTGGTGCTGGGTATACGTTGTTCGGTACTGGGTATACGGTCGCGTTATTTGGTCGTGGGTACACGTTATTTGGTGGTGGGTATACGTTGTTCGGTGCTGGGTACACGTTGTTCGGTGCTGGGTATACGTTGTTCGGTGCTGGGTATACGTTGTTCGGTGCTGGGTATACGGTCGCGTTATTTGGTCGTGGGTACACGTTGTTCGGTGCTGGGTATACATTGTTCGGTGCTGGGTATACGTTGTTCGGTGCTGGGTATACGGTCGCGTTATTTGGTCGTGGGTACACGTTATTTGGTAGTGGGTATACGTTGTTCGGTGCTGGGTATACGTTGTTCGGTGCTGGGTATACGGTGTTTGGTGCTGGGTACACGGTCGCGTTGTTTGGTGCTGGGTACACATTATTTGGTCGTGGGTACACGTTATTTGGTGGTGGGTACACGGCATTCGGTGCTGGGTAAACGTTGTTTGGTCGCGGGTACACGTTATTTGGTGCTGGGTAAACGGTTGCGTTGTTTGGCGCTGGGTACACGTTATTGGGTGGTGGATACACTGCGTTCGGTGCTGGGTACACGGTATTTGGTGGTGGGTATACGGCGTTCGGTGCTGGATATCCCGGGTAACCGGGGTTAGGCACGTACGGGGGTGTGACAGGCCATGTCGAGTTAGTATTGTAATTCCCCGGGTTGACATTGGTCACAGTTCCGTTTGGACTTAGGATGAGAAGTGTAGATGCGGTATTATTTAACGGCGGTACATAGCCGGGCTGGCCCGGGTAAAACACTTGCGCACTTGAGGACCGGGTCGCGTTGTTCGTGAACCTGGTGACATTCGCCGCGAACTCTCGGCTGTTCTTGCTTCCCCACGTCGGTCGGTTCGTGAGGTTCTGGGGTACGGAATACCCCGTAACCAACCTCTTTTCTCTATGATGGTTAATATACGCCTCCTTGTCAATGCTTTTGACTGTTTCATCAAAGTTCTGTGATCGAAATAAAACGCCATTATCACTATGCGCTGTTGCTACGCCGAGTCCGAACAGGAAATATATTAACAGCATTTTTTTTGCATTACTTTACACTTTATACACTTGAATCTTTTTTTTTATTGTAAGATTATTCAATATTAGAACTGAAGTATTTCTCATGAGACGAGTTATGAGTAACTGTGCCTCTGTTTAAACACAGCTTATCTAAATATACCTAAGTTTCGAGTGATAATATGTATTCTCAGTCTTTATCATAAATGGGAATAATGATATCTGTTTAATTATTGAAAATACCTAACTCGATCTGACAATAGGGTAGTGTCCAGGGTCAAAATAATTTTGTTCATATGTTATTTACTTTTTGTTTAATGAATTTTAGTTTATATATTATTAACATGTAAGCACTTAAATAAGTTACCTGAGATACAGGTTTATATACCTAGTTCAGGTAGAACGCAATTTTGCAACTTTAGCTCTAGTTTAAGCCCTTATTGTAGATTATTTATGTAAATCAAACAATTCAATAAACATTATTATTATTATTATTATTATTAATTACATTTTATTTAGTCAGTATTCTAGAGTTTAAAAAAATATTGGATACGTATTTTTTCTTTTTTCGATCCAACAAAAAATATCAAAGATATAGCCCATTAAAGTTACGTGTGACGTCACCCCGTGCGAAAAAATGCAGTACGACGTGGCCATTAAAGTTACGTGTGACGTCACCCCGTGCTGCATTTTTTCGCTCGGGGTGACGTCACACGTAACTTTAATGGGCTATATCTTTGTTATTTTTAGTTTGATTTAGTCTAAGTGAAAGTAAAAACTCTACCGTTAACTCTAAATGAGCTAAATATATTGTTTAACTAATAAAAAGTAAAACATTATATTTTTTCATTGTTAGCACAAATTCGCCATCTTGCATTCACATAAAAAGACGTCCATGGTTGGACTTGGCCACCCAACACGTGTCACCACAACGGCCGCTCCTGTGCGTCCCGCATCCATCGAATTCCCGCAACCTTGACCAGGTCATTGGTCCACCTCGTGGGAGGCGTCAACGCTTCTTCCGTTACAAGGTCACCTCTCCAGTACCTTTCGTCCCCATCGACCATCTGTTCTGCTTGCAATGTGCTCTGCTCTTTACCACTTAAGGGTCAACTCACACCGAAAGAGCGGCGAAGGGCAGCGACCCGTTTACCGTACATAGAATTCGCTGGAATTCCCGCGGCGCCGCGGGCATCCGCGCGACTCGTTCGAGTTTCTCACGCGATAATAAGTATTATAGCAATGCAAATAAAGTTAAAACTCATATGACACTGAAACTGCGATCCGCTTCGCTGCGCTTCGACGATCTTTTGGTGTGAGTTGACCCTATGTTTGGAGATTCTTCGAGCTATGTCGGCAACTTTAGTTCAAAGTCAAAGTCAAAGTACTTTATTTGCCAGAAACTTCTCCTACGCTACCTTACCACATATGAACCCTTAATATGGTGGGGTTCGTTAAGGCGTATAGTCCCTTGCACCATCTGGCCGAAATTATGTGAACGCAACTCTCGCACTCGCCTAGGCGGCAGTACGCAAATCTGTGCATTTATTTGCGGCCAGCAGCGCCCGGAAAGCGCTTTAAATCCATTTTCTCTGCGAGATATTGATTGATTTACATTTGCAATGTTCACTTTGAAGAATATTTAACCACCTATTTTTATGTGTAAAAATGTTTCTAAAGGTCCAAGCCGTTTCGAAGGAGTAGGGAAAAGTTGTGAAATTGCTAAATATTTTTTTTTGACAAAAGTAATAATTGCACGAAAAAATCAAATGTTGATATTATTGTTCATGAATCTATAATAAACATATATTTTTTTCAAACCAATTGACCCAGCCGTTACGGAGGAGTAGGCCTCAGAAAATCACTGTTTTATGGCACTTTTCGGGCGCTTGGCCCTTAATTGAGAGCAGTCCATCAGATTAGTAAACAAAAAATCGATCCTCAGCAAAATTCGAGCGCATCAGATTAAGATAACGTAAGTTAAGTAGATACATACAGAAAAGTGTATATTTCAATAATCTGACAATTTGAGCGTGGAAGTAAATGGGCGAGTCATATTAAGTTGTCAGGTTCCTGTTAATATTTTGTTGTTAAATGCAATTTTTTTACCACAGTTTGCTAAGATAATTTTGTTAGGAACGTCGAAAATTTTACACTTATCGACGGTTTTAGCTAGATTGTCCCATGGCTTCATGAGGCGATGTATCCGACGTTAGCTATATCGGTAACTTTGGTTCTCCTGCGGATATCTTCATTCCGATCTGATCACGGAAGGAAACTCCGAGCATAACCCTACTCCATTGCCCTTTGGGTGACTTTAAGTGTCCTTAGGCAACCACATTTCGGAGTCATATGTCAGCACTTTCGTCTTGAGACACTGTGGTCGAGAGAAGTTCTCATTTGAAACGAATTGTACGGAGCAGCAGAGGCCCAGATGGTACCAGTTCAAAAGTCAGGTAGGTGTTTTTAACACGCTTATATTAGCTTCACCTGTATGTTTGTAACCAACGCTTTTGAGCTCGATTTTGGCCTACTTTGGGCGATCAGATTTTCTTCAAACTTTGCACACCCATCAAAGTCTGATGACAATACAATAATCCGTTTTATTTTTTAGTCAAAAATAAAAATATAGTTTTTTTTTTTAGGTTTTTAAAACTATATATTTTTTTAGATAAATATTGTGACTGAACTTGTTACTTCAAAGGTTATCAATATTTGCAGAACAATTATCTTTCTACAGGGGTGAACAAACGGTTGCTAACTATAGCGTTCTAGTTCCAGTCAAGGTGACCTTCTCATGGTTTTTTTTTTTTTTTTCGATGTGAAAATCATCTTATGACAACCCCCGCTCTTGGGTGGAGCGGGAGATAGTGTCAGACTCTTACTTACTAAAAAAAACCCATCCCGTTCCATCGAGCCTTCATACCGGGGCTCGAGCGCCCTTTCGGATAACCCTGGCCCCAGTAGGCTTCGACCCGGCTGGGCCCCTGCTGTTGCTGACAACTCCTTGAGGCGCGCGGGAACAGCGCGCGCCGTCGACGACATGGGCTTGGTCCGAACTGTTACCGGACGGCCGGACAGCGAGCTACCCATTGCTCACTGTCCGACCTTCTCATGGTCCGGAGCGAGGAGGAGTGTCAGGAAACGAAAGAATTCACCATACAAAATGATTGATTGGACAGTTTGTATGGCGAAGCCGATATTTATTTTCGTTTCCTGAAAAAAAAAATTGTAGAAGGTTGTTCAGTTTCATCTACTGAGCAAGCCCTTAAAGTTTGCGGAGGGCTGTCCCTTACACCTTGGACATAAGTATATTTATCAGTTGTCTAGTACCCATAACACAAGCTCTGCTTAGCTTAGGACCAGACGGCGCTGTGTGATAGTTGTGGAATATTATTATTATTATTCGTCAAAATTTAACGTTCTTTACATCAGTTGTATTATCATTCTATATCCGTTCAATCAATACTTAAATACAATTTTGCTTGTCAAAAAAAAATTGTCAAATATTCGCATGTTTCTTGTGAATTTTGCGAATATTCGCAAATGCGAATGTGAATATTTGTTACATCACTACCTCCTACAAACAAAAAAAAAAAACAAACTTCAAAAGATTATAATTGTAGATCGGTGTAGTAAAATATTTATTTGTTCGCAGCCGAACCTCTAAAGCCGACTTACATGCCAGTGTTCCTAACGAAGAAGGAGAGGAAGAAGCTGCGGCGTCAGAGTCGCCGGGAGGCGTGGAAGGAGGAGCAGGAGAAGGTGCGGCTCGGCTTGGAGGCGCCGCCCGAGCCCAAGCTCAGGTGAGTCAATGATGCGTCGTCGGTGGCTTTCCACCGAACTTTTAGCTTCTGTCTTAAATACTACTCGTACCTTTGGCTTCGGCCACTCAGCCAGGAAAACGACTTCTGGCTTTGGCCATTTGCTCCAATTTAGGCATATGCTTGTTTCAGCTAAGAACACTAATTTCAGCTTCGACTGTTTCCAGCCAGAAGCACTACTTTTGGCTTTGACCACGTTCAACCAAGAACACTAATTTCAGCTTCGGCTGTTTTCAGCCAGAAGCACTACTATTGGCTTTGACCACGTTCAACCAAGAACACTAATTTCAGCTTCGACTGTTTTCTGCCAGAAGCACTACTTTCGGCATTGATCACGTATAGCGGGAGGCACTACTTTGGGCTTTGGCCATAATCGGCGAGAAGCCTCTACTTTCGGCTTCGGCCACTTTCAGCCAGGAACAGTACTTTGGCTCCGGCCACTTTCAGCTTTCACTTATATACATATCTAGTTTATTTAATCTTTATGCAACACAAAGTACATAGGCGGACTTAATGCCTTAGGCATTCTCTACCAGTCAACCTAGGGTGATGCAGAGACAGTACTATATACATTTCGTAACATTTAGAACGTTCAATTTAAATATTTTTATTTTTGTATGAAAATCTGATGGACTAGAATATATGTAATAATAATAATATTTTTATTTGCTCAGTTAGTAGGTAAATAATAAAGATGTCTGGAAAAAATATACATGGATCCATTACTAACTACCTTAGACAATTTTTATTTACTTTGAGATCAATGGACACAACATCTGGTTACAATTTATTTGTATTTTTTTAAAGTCATAGACTAAAAGTTGTTTATGACATTAGTAACATCCTATGAAGTTGCCAGTGTTGCCAGTGTGATAAAAATAACCCTGTATACAGATGCCTGTGAGCTTGCAATATATTTATTTATTTATTTATTTAGTCTTTATGCAACAAAAAGTACATAGGCGGACTTAATGCCTTAAGCATTCTCTACCAGTCAACCTGGGGTGGTGAAGAGACAATATGGTAGGCGCACAAAAAGAAAATTTTGGTATTAAAACAAGAGTAAAAATATACATAATTATAGATAAAATACACATACATATATAATATATTAATTTGCAGGATATCGAACTTGATGCGCGCGCTGGGCACGGAGGCCGTGCAGGACCCCACCGCCATCGAGGCGAAGGTGCGCGAGCAGATCGCCAAGAGGCAGAAGACGCACCTCGAGGCCAACAAGGCGCGCGCGCTCACCAAGGACCAGAAGAGAGAGAAGGTGGACAGGAAGATCAGGGAAGATACTTCTATAGGAGTTCACGTAGCAGTGTACAGGTAAAACGAATACGTCTCTTTTTGTTATTTTTTTTTCTTTCTTTTTGTTAATATTTTCGGTTTGGATACTAAGTCCTTTAAGCCATGTCTTAGTATGGATTTTTTTTTAAGCCATCTACAATACCTACGTGATATATAATATGTATGTATTTAGAAATATATAAGTATGTTTATCAGTTGTCTAGTACTCATAACACAAGCTTTGCTTAGCTTGAGACTAGACGGCGTTGTGTGATAGTTGTGGAATATTATTATTATTATCTCTTTTATTTTTCTTATAATACATAGAAAGAAAGAAAGAAAGAAAGAAAGAAAGATAATTTATTTGTCAAACATGCGTTTACATAAACTGACCTAACAGACATGCAAGGTGTTAAATTAATATTGTGTAATGAGCGTCCATGTTTTGCCAATAACGGCGTACAAATGTTTTAGTTATAAAAATTACATTTAATTGCATTTACATATTATAGTCATTTCAAAATTTCTAAATTCCATTACAAAATACATAAAATAAATAATTAATTGATGTCAAGATGTCAAGTATAAGTGTATTATAGTCAAAAATAAATTAAATTAAATTATGTCCAGTAAATTCATAATATTATGTAGTCAAAAATTCACATTATTAAGTTGGAATAGAAAAGTCCTTTTCATTCAAAAAATTTAAAACATTATAGTACACTTTATTAACTAAAAAACTTCTCAGTTTTTTTTTGAAAAGTGACAAGGGCAGTTCTCTCCAACTTTTAGGCAATTTATTGAATATCATAGGAGCCATACAGAAAACACTTTTGCGCATGAGGGATGTTCTCGCAGGATGAGAGCATATCTTACTGTTGTCACGCCTGTTACGTGGGACTACTTCATCTATTCGTTTAAATCGGTGTGGATTTGTTTTGACAAATACAGCTACCTCTAAAATGTATAGACATGGCAAAGTAAGTATTTTATATTTTTTAAAGTATGGCACGCAACTATCAGTAGGTTTAATTTTAAATATTGAACGAATGCATCTCTTTTGAGCCTTGAACACCGAGTCTTTATCTGTTGAGTTGCCCCAAAAAATGACACCATAGCGTAGATGGGATTCTGTTAAACCATAGTAGGCTGTAAGTAAGGCCTCCACACTTATTAAAGACGACAATGTGTGCAGGGCATAGGCAGATTTACTAATTTTCTTGCATAAGATTTCGATATGGGCTTTCCAATTCAGTTTTTTATCAATGTGGAGCCCTAAAAATTTTGTTGTTTCTGCCTCTTCTATAGGCTGGTCCTCGTAGTGTATATTTAAGGTACTCTTACTATTGATGCGTTGACTAAAATGTATTAATTTTGTTTTTGTCAAGTTAATTTTTAAGTTATTGTCATTTAGCCATTTTACCATTAAATTTATAGATTCATTTATGTCATTTTCATAAGTATCAACACTTTTACAAGGTATCGTTATGGTGCTATCATCGGCAAACAGTGTCAAAGGTTGAGGGATGCCATTTGGTAGATCATTTATGTATAATATAAATAAAGGAGGCCCTAAAACACTCCCCTGTGGTACACCAAACGAAACTATACGTTCTGAGGACTGAGATACAATTTCATGTTTACTTTTTATATCAATTTGGTTTATATGTGTTATTTGAGTTCTGTTAAGTAAGTAAGATTTAATTAGATTGTTGACATTTCCTCTAATTCCATATGCCTCAAGTTTACTTAAGAGTGTACCATAGTGCACGTAGTCAAAGGCTTGAGTCATGTCACAAAATACGCCACAGACCGGCTTCCTCTTATCAACGTTATATGTAACATTATATAAAAAATCATAAATGGCCATATTAATAGTTTTACCCATTCTAAATCCTTTCTGTTCCTCGCAAATGATTTTGTGTTTTTCTATAAATGAATTTAATTCCTTGTAAATGTATTTTTCGAATATTTTAGAAATTATGGGAATTAGTGATATAGGCCGATAATTCTCCATTAGCTCCCTATCGTCTTTTTTAAATAGTGGCTTGACAATAGACACTTTTAGAGCATCAGGATAAATACCTGCACTAATGCTAAGATTGATGACATGGCTCAAGTGACCGCAGATTTCATTTGCAACATGTTTTAGTATAAAAGTAGCAATACCGTCATATCCCACACTGCTTGTGTTATGCAAGGACATTATGATCTTTTTAATATCATCTGGTATACTAGGGGCCATAAACATAGTTTTATTATTGTAGTCTAATGTAGCCTTAGGTCTGCAGTCGACACTCAGTTTTGGCTGTATTTTATCAATGAAAAAATTATTAAATGCTTCTGCAACAGACTTGTGATGAGATATGACACAACCACCCATTTTAATTTTATTTATGTTAGATTTAGGTACGTTATACTTTGCACGATTGATAATTTGCCACGCAGTTTTCGATTTGTTTTTGGATGTTTTTATATTGTAGTTATTTTGTGTTTTTTGAGTTAACTGGATAATTTTTTTGTACATTTTAGAATAATTATATAGTATAGTTTTATTTGTTCTGTTACGATTAAGTCTAAATTGCCATAAGAGTTTTCTTTTCTTTTTACTGCATAATTTGATCCCTTTTGATAACCACTTAGTTCTTCTTATTGTATTTATTTTAACCACTTTTAATGGAAAACACAAATCGTAAAATAGCTTGAAAATCTCAATGAAATAATTATAAGCGACATTTGGGTCATCCGTGTCATAGAGTTCTAAAAAAGTAAGATTCATGAGATGATTTTTAAATTTTCCTATATTTTCCACACTATAGTCCCTTCTAGTTGCGTACCAATACTTAATACAACATGTTTTTTTTACTGGACACTGAAGCAGCTGTGCTGTGTGATCCGATAATGCCCATTCTAATACTTCAGTCTTACATGCATTAAAGTTATGCGCAAAGTTGTCAATGCACGATAAACTGGCCATGCGAGTTGGTTGTTTCAAAGCTAGTTTCAGATTGTAGCTCATTAAAATACATTCAAAGTCATTAGTTGCACTATTCTGCTTGAGTACGTCAATGTTAAAATCTCCACAGATTACAATTTTCTTACAGCTTGAACGTAAAATTTCACGCAAGAGCATTTCAAGTTTGTCGAAACAATAATTTAAGTTAATTGAGTTTGGAATTCTATAAATACACACAATTATTATCTTATAACTAGTAAGTTCCACGCCACAGCATTCAAATATGCCTGGGGTTGATAACTTCGCTACTTTCGGCAATTCTTTCCATTGTAGCCCATTTTTAATAAGGATACATGCACCACCTCTTTTTTGTTCTAGTCTACAATAATGTGCAGCCAAATTATAGTTAGGCAAAAATAATAAATTCTGATACCCCTCCATGATAAAGTGCTCCGTAATACACAAGACATCAACATTTTTCTTTTTATTAGATAGCTCCTCTAAACATACCAACAGATCATCTGCTTTATTTATCAAACCTGCTATATTTTGATGCAATATGTTAATATATCTATTCGAGAAAAAACAGTTCATTTTCATCATTATCATTGCTTTGTACAGATTGAGGCAAATCTGTCACCTTATCAGAAGAATTACACGAATTCAAGTCACTGTGTAATGTAAACTCACTAATCATTAAACTTATATTATGCAATATCTTGGCCATACCGCGATTATTCACAGAACTACTACTTTTAGCAAACATACTAAAATCATAATCAAGATAATAATTAGAGTCAAATAAATAGGCATAACTATATGAATAAGCATCTAAATATAATAAACTGTTAAAGCTTTCAATTCTCAAATTAAACATTGTCGAGTAGTCATTTAGTTTGAACGTAGGAGCACACAATATGATATTTGTGTGCTGTAATTTTGACAGCGTTTCACGAATACTAATAGTTAGTTCAACATAGTTGTTTGTCCGACGAAAGTCTTCTTCCCCTATAAAGATCAGGCAGAAGTCATTCATATTGTAGTCCTTTAATTTGAGGTCCAAGTCAGAGATAAGGTACTTAACACCGCAGTTGGGTGTCAGGTAGTGGCAGATTCTATAATTAGGGAATACATCTTTGGCAATTTCTAACATTTTATTATTCTTATTACAACTTAAAATGCATAATTTACTCATACTTGTTTCGTTTGGTTTACTGTTATAGTTTAATTGTGGTATTTGTACTTGTGAGTTTCTTCCTTTATAGTTATTTTGCCGCTGGTTTTCACTCTGTGTGATTTTTGCTTCATTTGTAAATGAAGTCGGATCGCTCCGCTTCAAGGTGTAGTTGAGATCAATGGGTGAACTGCTCGTACTGCCTGTAGCGCCATCTGTTATTATTTTCTGACACTTTTTTGTTTCCAAATTAATAAGACTGCTATCTAGGTTCTTTTTGGTAATATTTAATTGTTTTATCATACTTTTATTTTTCTTTAAAGTTGAGTGTTTTTTAGTACTGCTAGGTTGGCTGCTACATAGGTTTTTTAGTTTAACTATTATATTTTGTTGTTCACTGGTTTGTTTCTTCAACTTGGCGTTTTCCATTACCAAGTTTTCGATTTCATCATGTGCAGTATTTAACTGCATTCTTAACTGTTCAATATCTCCAATTAATCTTTCACACTCTTCGCAACTTAAGCCGGTAGTTTGTGGCAAACTTCTTGTAAGATACTCCGAGTTAGCCGAGTCAAATGAGGAAGTCGGAGAGCTGGTTACTGCTTTATTTCTTCGCATAGTAATGTTTTGAGACTCCATTTTTTGTTTTTATTTTATCAGTTGGTTCCGTATTAATATTCTTAAAACCTGCCTGATGTTTATAACATTCCAAAAAGTCATCCACAATCGTGAGGTTCGAACTTGGGAACCGATCCACCTGAGGTAGACGTCGTACTAGTTTGGCCACGGAGTCAATTAAGTTAAAAGTCGAAATTAGTTATTGGTTGCTACAACAAATATTTTGATATTTTTAAATATTTTTTATAACAAATATATATATAAAAAAAACATTATTATTATTATAAATTAAAATCTCTCTACAGACGGGATCGCAATGACGTAAAAAAAAAAACTGAATATTTTTGCAGGTTCAACTATAAATAAAAAGATTTTTTCTACTATACAAAATTCTACTTACATGATTTTTCAAGTCGAATAAGTAGTAGCTGCTGAAAGAGTTAGTAGCCCTGGAACTGTTTTAAAGATTACTGTGTCTAAAGTTTTGTTATATATTCGAGTGAGTGACGGGATTACAGAATGTCAACAGAGAGTTCAGTACCCCTAGCCAAGTTGCTAATCTGCAATCGTTAACTCTTATAGAAAGCTTCAAATATACGTGAATGACGTCGTCTTAACGCTCAGTCACGTGGTCAGAACAAAAGAATTGGCGGCAAAGGCAATTCGAAGCGTTCGACTCAAGCGAAACGGTTGTAACTTGGCTAGGGGGGCAGGTGTTATCTCTCTTCTTTTGCGTTGCCTTTTTGTCAAACAACGCGTTGGATTGTGTTAGATAAAGTAGTGCGCGAAAAAACAGCCTTTTAAGGGTTAAGTGTGACCAATCATAATATATCTTCGTTACAGAGTAAAAGACCTGTTCGAGTGCGCGTCGGCGAAGTTCAAGGTGGAGGCGAACGCGCAGCAGCTGCACATGACGGGTAGCGTCGTGCTGCACCGCGGCTGCTGCGTCGTCGTCGTGGAGGGCGGGCCCAAGCAGCACGCCAAGTACAAGAGGTAACGAAGTTCAAGTGGAGGCAAACGAGGGCGGGCCAGGTGTCCCACCGGGGGCACGCCACAATCATGGCGGTAAGTCCCCTCTTTGAGGCGTGGCTGGAAAGACCTCACGGCGTCCTTACCTTCCGCATGACGCTGGTCCTCACCGGACATGGTTCGTTCGGGAGATTCCTGCACCGGATTCGTGCGGAAGTGACGCCCGGGTGTCGCCACTGTGCGGAATGCCCGGAGGACACGGTGGAGCACACAGTCGAGATGTGCCCTGCTTGGGCGGAACATCGCCGTGCCCTCGTGGGGGCGATCGGCGGCGGAGACCTCTAGCGCCGGGCCTTGGTTGAGGCCATGGTCCGGAGCGAGAAGGAGTGGCAGGCGCGAGCCGACTTTTGCGAAGCAGTAATGCTCGCAAAGGAGGAGGCCGAACGCATCAGGCAACGACGTTATCATCGCCGCCGCCGCCGCCGCCGGGATTCTGATCCTGATTTTCGGCCACCGTAGGCGCGGGCTTGCGGACGGTGAGCAATGGGTAGCTCGCTGTCTGGCCGTCCGGTAACTGTCAGGACCAAGCCCAAGTCGTCGACGGCGCGCACTGTTCCCGCGCGCCTCAAGGAGTTGTCAGCAACAGCAGGGACCCAGCCGGGTCGAAGCCTACTGGGGCCAGGGTTATCCGAAAGGGCGCTCGAAGCCCGGTATGAAGGTTAGAAGGAACGGGGTGGGTCTTTTAGTCAGTAAAAGTCTGACACTATCTCCCGCTCCGCCCAAGAGCAGGGGATGTCAATGCATGATTTTTTCCCACCATAAAAAAAAAGTTGTCCCACCGGCATCGGGAACAGTGTCCAAGCTACCGTCGGTCAGGGCTCCAGAAAGAGGAACCCCCTAACTATACGAGCCGTGTCCAGAAGTACAGTTTTCTGAATCAAGCCTTTGATCCAGTCACCGAACGAAAGCCTTCTAAGGTGTTGTTCGACGCTCCTGGCTTTTAAGGCCATGGTCATCAGTACATGATAGCCGAGTCCACATCCAACATGTCGAAAACCTCGCGAGCCAAGCCAATATACTTGATTTGTTTATCTTTCTCGGCTTTCACGAGGTTCTCGTCATGCTGAACGGATATGTCAACAATCATTGCTCAATTATTTTTCTCTTTATTCAAATTTTTTTTTTACATATAAAATTACATTTTTAATTATTTTTTAACAAAATAATAAAAATGAAAAAAAATATTTAAAAATATAGTTATCCACCGGTGTCGGGAGCATGGTCCAAGCTACCGGTGGTTAGGGCTCCAGAGACAGGAACCTCCTCACAATGCGAGCCGTATCCAGGAGTACTGCCTTCTTTTTTTTTATAATGGATAGGCTCGCGTTTGACCACAATCTCACCTGATGGTAAGCGATGATGTGGCCGACGATGGAGCACGCTTGCCTAGAAGCAATCTATTCACTCTTGACTTAAAGACTCCTAGGTTATAGCTATCAGGAAACACAGACTCCGGCAGGGAATTCCATTCCTTAGCTGTACGCATAATGAATGTACTCCCAAAACGCTTTGTACGTATACCTAGGTGGGATGTCCATGTACTTCTGTATCAGGCCCTTGATCCACCCGTGCAACGATAGCTTCGACAGATGGTCGTCGAAGCTTTTGGCTATAAGGCCATTAGCGGTCACAACAATCGGCACAATGACAGCCGAGTCCACATTCCACATGTCGACAACCTCGCGTGCTAAGTCGAGATATTTTATTTGTTTCTCTTTCTCAGCTTTCACGAGATTCTCGTCATGCGGGATGGTGACATCGACTATCATTGCACGGCGCGCTAATCGGTCTATCACCACAATGTCCGGCTTATTGGCTACAATAGTCCGGTCAGTAATGATAGACCGATCCCAGTACAACGTGACATGGTCATTTTCAAGAACTGGGTCGGGCACATACCTGTAGTACGGTACCTCAGAGTCCACTAGGTTGTACTTCAAAGCAAGTTGCTGGTGAAGAATCCTGGCTACTTGGTTATGCCTGTGCAAGTACTCGCCGTTAGCCAGACGAGAACAACCAGAGATAATATGTCTGATAGACTCACCCGGACGATGGCATGCCCGACACACGTCAATCGTCAATTATTATTAGCATAGTCGCCCATATAATGTTCCCACTGTTGGGACTCAAGCCTCCTCTCTAGGAGAGGGAATGGGCCGTAATCCACCACGCGGGCCCAGTGCGTGTTGGTGAATGTCACATGTCTTGGAATTTTGGGTTCTAGGACATGCCGGTTTCCTCACGATGTTTTCCTTCACCGTTTTATGAGCAGTGGTACTGAAATAAACCACTCGACCACCACACATATTGATAAACATGTGGTTTGTGGCAGGTTAATGCTGCACCGCATCAAATGGGAGGAGGACATGATCAAGGACACGGACGGGAACGAGGTGCCCAACACCTGCACGCTGGTGTGGGAGGGCACCGTCAAGCAGCGCGCCTTCGGGGATATCAAATTCAAGGTAGCATAACAGAACACAACACAGCATAACTTAACATAACATAGCGTAACTAAGCACAGCATAACTTAGCCAAACATAGCAGAACATAACATAACTTAGCATAATGTAGCACACGGTGAGCACCTTAGTAAATGAGGCCACATTCATCAGTCCGCCTTCGGGAAGATCAATTACGACGGAATGTCACACAATAATAAATGTTCTTTTTTTATTCAACTTAAGAGTCCTTTTACGTTTCGGCTTTACGCAAGTTTAGGTATTTTACGCACCGAGCGCTCGAGCGGACGGCTAACTACGCCACCGATACTTTCATTCATACTTCTCGCTCGCACTTAATACGGCGACTAAACGATCTGAATTTTCCGTACTTAACTTAAGGTTTCTTAGGATGAAGGTTAGTAGGTGGAAATTGTTGACGTGTTATTTCAATTTTATAAAATGAATTTATATTAATTGATTTTTCTTATATTATTTTTTATGAACCATGTTTACATAATTTTTTTAATTGTTATGCAGTAATCGATTATAATATCTACAGTCAATAGCATTAGTATTAATTGTATATATTATAGTAGTATGGTTGCTGCAACGTATTCTAATAAATAAATCAACCAAATGTAATAGAATAGAATAAACTTTATTGTTCACCAAAATACTCGTAGTAACAATTTCACAGAAAATTAAATATTATTAATATAATATATTTAATTAACAAATATATTAATTATAGAAAGAGAAGAATGAAGAGAGTATTTTTTTAATTATTACCCGACAACGGAGGGAACTTACGATTTTGACAGGCTATGTATGTATGTATGTTTGTGAGTATGTTCATTTGTTCCTTATAGCTCCTAATCTACTTATCAGAACTCGACATATGAGGTATCGTTAGAACAGTCTTAATCGTTCGCTGAACATATGCTGTGTGACGTGTCACAAAAAACGATATGGCGCCCTCTAGCGGACAAAAAGTAATGTGTTAAAAATAAAAATGGAGATAAATACGCCGTGTTTGGTATCATTTGAAAGGGCTTAAGTTGTGTATTTCCAATATGTTGCTCAAATTCAAAGTGACGCCCTCTAGCGGACAAAAGATAATGTGATAAATGTTAAGATAAATACACCGTGTTTAATATCATTTGAAAGGGCTTCACCGGTACTTTGCAAAAATTAAAAAAAACAATGTGGCGCCCTCTCGTTGTCAAAAAGTTTTGTGTAAAAAAAAAGACAGTCTCCTAATGATGTCGTCCTTTCAGTGCGTGCCTGAAGGTTAGCAGCGTGGCTGCCCATTTCACTTCCTTCTCCTCTCCTCCATTCACTCTCAAATTATGAAAAGGAATGGAAAGAGTACAGTTAAACAGCGGCTGCCCTCTCTCATAAAGTGCACCTCTCAAATATACGAGGTCTGCACTTAAATCTCGTTGCAGTCCATCACCACCTGGAGACTGAAAAAACTAGCTCTACTATTCCTTACGGAGACGCAGATCAGAGGTCCGTCCGACGTGTCGTATCTTTCATACCCAGGGTTTACCTTGGAGCACAACTTCAAACCACTCGCGGGCGTATGTATGTATGCCCGGGACGACATCTGCTATCGGCGTCTCCGCAATCTTGAAGACTCCAGGTTCTCAACGCTTTGGGCTTTGGTCGCCACAGGCCTAGATAAAATAATCTACGCTTGTGTTTACCGTTCGCATAGTGGAGACGTCCGGGCTCACACAGCATCTGAGTGAGGCGGCAGATGCGGCTCAGCAGCGGTAACCTTCCGCCCAACTGGTGTTACTGGGGGACTTTAATGCGCACCACCAAGAGTGGCTTTTCCCATACCAGTGCACAGATCATGCTGGTCGTGAGATGCGGAAGCTAGCGCTGGAATTGAATCTCACCCAGCTGGTCTAGGGGGAACGAGGGTACCTGATGTGGATTCGCACACAACCAATTGCTTGGACCTTCTAATGACCACAGCTACTTAGTGTCGATATCTTCGCCTTTAGGCAGTTCTGACCACTATCTGGTTAAATCTGTGTCTATCTACTCCTCGCCCGATCCTAGTCCTAGAGGAACTCAGTGGGTTTGGCGATACAGGTCAGCAGATTGGGATGACAAGCGGTCTTTCTTCGCATGATATCCTTGGCAGCCCACTTGCTTTTCTTCGAAGGATGCATCGTCGTGCGCTGATGCCGTGACACATGTGTTACGACAGGGAATGGAGTACTACATCCCATACTCTGACGTAGCAATGTCGGACCAAGTTCGAACTTGGTTTGGCGCCGACACGAAAAAACATGCGGCATACCAAGCTTGGGCCGATGCTCGTATGCGCAAAGCCAGTGACGTGACTCTTAAGAAGAAGGCCTTTAACAGGGCTGCCAATTCGTGCAAAAAGATGTTGAGAAAGTCTCGGTTCGACCACATTAGCCGAATAGGGAACAAACTTGCTTCATACCCCGCTGGTAGTAAAGCGTTTTGGTCCCTGGAAAAGTCGGTTGAATCGAACTTCTGCCGTCCCTCACTTCTGCTACTACTGAGTCCCGACGGGACACTGGCCCACACCGCTGAGGAGAAAGCAAACCTAGTGCAGCCTGTGCCCAAGAAGAGCAGTAGAGCTGACCCGGCAAACTACCGACCCATCTCTGTTACGTCCATCCTCTGTAAGAGTATGGAACGGGTAAGAGTATGGAACGGGTAATTAACAGGAAACTTCTAGCACACCTGGAAGCTAACGACATCCTCAGCGACCAGCAATACGGCTTTCATCAAAATCGGGCTACTGGGGACCTTCTAACGTATGCCATTCACATCTGGAGCGAGGTCATTGAGAAGCATGGGGAAGCGCTTGCCGTGTCCCTTGATATCTCGAAGGTCTTCGATAGGGTCTGGCACGAAAGCCTTATTGCTAAACTTCCTTCCTTCGGTCTACCCACTGGTCTGTGTGATTGGATCGCAGACTTCTTGAGGGATCGATCCATCCGAGTGGTAATTAATGGATGCTCGTCCGGTCAAATGGATATTAATGCCGGAGTTCCTCAAGGGTCGGTATTCTCGGCATCACTGTTTTTGCTGCACATAAATGACCTACTTAAACCTGAAACTTTTGGGTATGCAGACGACAGCACTGTTGCTGAGAGATATGTGTCTAACGCACGAGCTAGTGGGTCACAGATCCAGTCATTTCGAGAAGCTAAGGTTGAACGCTTGAACTCATCCTTAAAGGCAGTCTCAGAATGGGGCGATGCCAATCTGGTCAAGTTTAATGTGACGAAAACCCAGGCGTGTCTTTTCTCCACTGAACGGAGCCAATCCCACCCGGCTCCATCTTTCCGGGGTGTAACCGTGCCAATTACCGACCACATTGAACTTCTTGGGGTAACGCTATCGTCTACCTTTAATTTCGGCTCCTACATCGAGGCAAAAGCCCAACTAACTGCCAAAAAATTGGGGATCTTATCAAAGGTGAGACGGTATTTCACCCCGGAACAGCTCAACCTCTATCAAGCGCAAGTTTGATCGTGTATGGAGTACTGCTCTCATCGTTGGGATAGGTCAGCCTAATACCAGCTGGATGCACTAGAGTCTATTGAAAAGCGTGCCAAGAAGATGGCAATGATGTTTTTGTGAAGTCAAATCTCCTAAGTCTTTAGCATCGACGCCGAGTTGCTAGCCTGTCTGTTTTCTATGGTTTACACTTCGGGGAGTGTGCACTAGAGTTACACAATTTAATTCCGCCAAGTCCTTTTCATCATCGGACCACAAGACGTACGGCGTTGCGCCACCAATACATGGTGGACACCCTATACGTACAAAGCAAGCCTATCCATTATAAAAAAGAAAGATATATACGTCGTGTTTGGTATCATTTCAAAGGTCTTCACGTAAATATGATTTAGCTCCAAAATCAGATATTTATCATATCATAAAGTAGGTATACCCGCACTGTTAACATCGCCACGCAGTTTTGCAGCTTCAGCTTCTTTTTCAACCGCTTGTGTCATTGTTATTTCTGCAGTTTTCTTCCACATTTTTGCTACTTTGTCATGGCATTTGCTGAATAACCGGAAAGGTAAGGTAGGCAAATCCATCGAAGCAGACAGTTCATTTAGATTTGAAAGTCCAATGCCAGTTATTATCGCCACCGAAACCGCACCTAAATTGACATTCATGTCAACATTATTTTTGGAAGTTTTTAAATTAAAAATTTTTTACAATAAAAAAAAACACTAAAACCATCAAAAACATTTTAATTTCGGAATTCGGTGTTTCTCGATATTGTCTGTTTCTTATCTAACACCGACTTCCGAAATTAAAATGATTTTGATGATTTTAGTGTTTCTTTTTAGTGAAGTCGGTTATTTATTTTTGTAAAAAGTTTTTTTATTTCACACTTTTTAGTGGCAATACACTTACAGCTAGAGTACCTTTTTCTCGTGGCGATTCCAATTAACTCAAACCCTGCTTGGATACATTGTTTTATTATGAAGTTCCCGTGTCTACCTTCCGGCTCCATCATCATCATCAGATTAGTTCGATAGTACCTTATAGCCAAAGTGCATCTCATGACAATTCTAATAAGCCCAAACACGGGTAGGTAGGAACTCCGTAATTAATCAATGTATTGATTAATTACGGAGTTCCGGTGCCTATCTTCCGGCTCCATCATCATCATCAGGTCACTTCAATAATACTATTTTCAACATACCTATTCAAACCATTCATTTATTTATTTTATCGTAGTCGCATAACTTCGTTCCAAAAAAATACTATCCTATTTTATGTACATTTTGACAGCACTATTTCAACATCTTCGAAACCATGAAAACGATACTCATGACGAAAAAGTTGATAATTTCTGACAGCCGCCATCTTAGATTTACATTTTGACAGCACTATCGGCTTCAACAACCTCAAAAACCATGAAAAAGACACCCATATCGAAAAAGTTGATAATTTATTGCAGCCACCATCTTGAATTTACATTTTGACAGTACAATCGTTTTCAACACCCTCGAAAACCACGAAAACGACACCCATGACGAAAAAGTTGATAATTTCTTGCAGCTGCCATCTTGAATTTATATTTTGAGAGTACTATCGGTTTCAACACCCTCGAAAACCATGAAAACGACACCCATAACGAAAAATTTAATATTTTTTGCAGCCGCCATCTTGGATTTATATTTTGACAGTACTATCGGCTTCAACACCCTCGAAAACCATGAAAACGACACCCATGACGAAAAATTTAATAATTTCTTGCAGCCGCTATCTTGGATTTATATTTTGACAGTACTATCGGTTTCAACATCCTCGAAAAACATGAAAAAGACACCAATATCGAAAAAGTAGATAATTTCTTGCAACCGCCATCTTGGATTTATATTTTGACAGTACTATCGGTTTCAACATCCTCGAAAAACATGAAAACGACACCCATATCGAAAAAGTAGATAATTTCTTGCAACCGCCATCTTGGATTTATATTTTGACAGTACTATCGGTTTCAACACCCTCGAAAACCATGAAAACGACACCCATATCAAAAAGTACATAATTTCTTGGAACCGCCATCTTGGATTTATATTTTGACAGTACTATCGGTTTCAACATCCTTGAAAAACATGAAAACGACACCCATGTCAAAAAGTACATAATTTCTTGGAACCGCCATCTTGGATTCACATTTTGACAGAACTATCGGCTTCAACACCCTCGAAAACCATGAAAAAGACACCCATATCGAAAAGTTGATATATATATAAATCAACTTTTCTAGCCCCCCCTTTCACAATGCACGATAAGGAACTTCGTTTCAATCGCGACTATCTGGTATACTAATAATGTGTGAACTTTGCACATAATGAATACCGTTAGAAAATAAATACAAAGATCAAAAACGGCGTTCGTAGTTCACACGCACACAACAGCAATGCGGTAGCGTCTACGCGACAATCTGCGCACACAATGTTAGTATCGGAACGAAGGCGCGCGGGAAATAAACTGACATAGGTCCGACCTCGACAAGCGCTCGCGCGGTACTAGTCGCGGATGGCTGGCGCAGTGAAATATATAGTATTTTTATTTATTTAATTACAAAATAATAGTAGCGATTAAAAAAATAAAAATAATACTATAGTTTAAGCAAATGTTGTTGATTATTTTGGTATAAATTTTACGCCTAAATAATGTAGAACTTTGGAGATATTGGGGCTTGTTTCGAAGCCTTTTTGGTCGATAATTGAATTATGTAGATTTTTTATTTTTTTACACAAAAGGCATTTAACCAAAAACTACTCAATAATTTTTGAAGTTAAGGATATTTGACAGCTAATTAATATTAGTTTTGGTGGTAGATATTCAGTAGAATCTCCAAATTAGAGCTGCCAAATCACGTCTCCGTGAGTTTTTGCCTAAACATGCATCGGAAGAAAGTTTATTACTAAATAATTAAACAAGTTATCTAAAATCGGTTAAATAGTTAATATAGTAGAGAAAACAAACTATTTTTGACAATAATTGTTATTTCATTTAACGAACGTAAAACATACAATTTCAACGTCGAACACTTGCAATTTCGCGTTTTTTTGTAAAAGGCCTCTTAAGGCGTATAGTCCCTTGAACCATCTGACCGAAATTATGTGAACGCAACTTTCGCACTCGCCTAGGCGGCAGTACGCAAATCTGTGCATTTATTTGCGGCCAGCAGCTCCCGGAAAGCGCTTTAAATCCATTTTCTCTGCGAGATATTGATTGATTTACATATGCAATGTTCACTTTGAAGAATATTTAACCACCAATTTTTATGTGTAAAAAATTTTCTAAAGGTCCAAGCCGTTTCGAAGAAGTAGGGAAAAGTTGCGAAAAGTAGCAAAATTGCATTTTTTTTTTTTTTTGACAAAAATATTAATTGCACGAAAAAATCAAATGTTGATATTATTGTTCATGAATCTATAATAAACATATATTTTTTTCAAACCAATTGACCTAGCTGTTACGGAGGAGTAGGCCTCAGAAAATCACTGTTTTATGGCACTTTTCGGGCGCTTGGCCCTTAATACACAACGCTAAAACAAGGTGGGGAAACTTCAAACAGCGATATTTACCAGACAACCTTAGGGCTATACTTCACCGAGACACCATGGCGGCGCGACCAGTCGCCGCTACCAACAAAATGTATACAGCGCTATATTTTTTGTGAAATAATCCTATTTGCTGCCGTCAGGTGATGCCGACAGAGAAGCAGGCTCGCGAGCACTTCCAGAAGCACCGCGTGGAGCACTACTGGGACCTCGCCTACAGCGGCGCCGTGCTCGCGCCCACGGACGAGCCCTAGGGCTCCGCTGCACAACTAATAAATACTACACAATATACTGTAGTTTTATTTCTTTAGAAGTAGCTCCAACATAAATATAATCCACTAGCGGCACGTCCCAGCTTCGCACGGGCTATACAAGGTGTAAGGGACAGCCCTCCACAAACTTTAAGGGCTTGCTCAGTAGACGAAACTGAACAACCTTCCGCAAAATTTTTACAAACTGTCCAATCAAGTCCATAATTTTCTATGGCTACGCGGATTTTTTTTTCGTTTCCCGAAAAAAAATTTTTTTTTTTTTTTTGTATATCTTGTTACTCAGGGTGAATGCAGCTTTCCAACAACGGTGAAAGAATTTTTAAAATCGGCACCGCAGTTTTTGAGTTTATTCATTACAAACACACACAAAAATACAAATTTTCCAGATTTTTTTTTTTAATTCTTTAAACCTATGATACCCATCATAGTAATCTATCATGGTTCTTTAAACCATGATAGATTACAAAATATGTAGACATCAGAGAGTTCATGTACATGCTTATGCATGCGAGCTTAACTCAAAGTTGAGTTTTCTTCCAGAAAACCATTGAGTGATAGAGACAAATCACAGTAGAGGGTAAGATCCAGTGCACAATTTTAAAAAATAAATAAATAATATGAATAAAATAATACATAAACATACATACTTATATAAATACAAACTTATATAAAATATTATTTTATTAAATAGTAGTTTATGTGACTAGGGGATAAAGCAGTGTCTTTAAGTCGCGGGCGACATGTTGAATTCCGAACGAAACGAAGGTTGCTGATTTTAATCCCTCACTATCGTTCGGGATTTATAAAATTAACTCCCGAGCCTTGCGAGGGAGTTAATAAAGAAACCTGAGTGAAGTGAGGAATTTAATCCGCCCAAGACAAAGACAGCTTTATCCCCGTGTTGCATACTCTACTTTTTACACCATCTGTGAGATAATTAAAAGACAATTTGGTCGACCAAATCATATATTAGAGAAATATAAGTATTATATTTAAGTAAGTTAATCAAACAAACAAAATTCACTACTCCAAGATTCTATGTTTTCAATTTTCTATAATGCTCCCATGTAGTCAGGTTATATTCTATTTTCTTTTTTTGTTAGTGGCCAGTTTGAATCATAGTGATTACATACTCTTTGGTTTGAATTTCGAGTCAACTTGTTCGATGCGCCTACATTTTAATTCACAATGTTGACGATTCTTGATGCTCCAAATTCAAATCTCATTATTCCCTAGGGATCGGCCATACTGCATTATCTCCCTAGGCATATAATGACTTGCTTTAAGTGAGGTTTGTATGACGTGTAAAACGACATTATCGAGCAGGTGGTGTAAAAATATTATTATTTATTTTTCTTTATAATATTATTAGTGCAGATATAGTTTTATTTATTTCCAAGTAGCTCCAACATAAACGTAATCCGCAGAGCAGAACAATGCCGTAATGAGAATCAATCACATAACAGTGAATCTGATTTTTAAAATACATCGTATGTGTAATACTTTACTGAGCATTTATTTTTTTAAAGTATTAAAATTCGTCAAGAAATGGTGGTGTTGAGTATCAAGCTCCAGGTTAGCTGCTGGTGGTCTTGACTAATAAAACTGCTTGATTTTTTATAAGACTGTATTCCACGTTATGCGTAGTTACAAAAGAGATAACCGACATGTGTGCGTACGCGCGAGGTGTCGGCGAGCGAGTGGGCTGAGAGGGGACGTCCGCGACTACGATTTGGTGTGTGGCCCGATGTGACGTCAAGAACAGTGGATTTATTAGTTTTTCTGAACGGCTACTAAGGGTCAACTCACACCGAAAGAGCGGCGAAGGGCAGCGAAGCGGAGCGCAGTTTCAATTTCATATGAATTTTAACTTTATTACCATTACCATAATGCTTTTTATCGCATGAGAAACTCGAACGAGTCGCGCGGATGCCCGCGGCGCCGCAGGAATTCCGGGGAATTCTCTCGTTCGTGTTTCTCATGCGATAATAAGTATTATAGAAATGAAAGTAAAGTTAAAATTCATATGACACTGAAACTGCGCTGCCCTTCACCGCTCTTTCGGTGTGAGTTGACCCTTAGAAAGGCGCGCTCTCGTTGGGCTGTTTACGATGACGTCATTTGAAACACAAATACACTAGTATCAATATTTATTTTAATTATGGGTTATATTTATATAGATTATATTTATTTGTATAAGTATACTTTATTTACCATCATCCGTGCGTCACTGCGGGGTGCCAGCTGGAAATCAGCGTTGGGTGTTTGACGCCCAGCAATTGCTGAGTTGGTGACCCTTTCGGTTCAGGCACATTCACTGCAACTGTATTGTATGTCGGTACTCTTTTATTATTATTTTATGTTGTTGTATATTGTGTTGCTTGCACCGAATAAATGCTATTCTATTCTATTCTATTCTATCTGTCATGATCCGGGGACGAACGAAGACAGATTGCGGTGACGTTTTAATCGCGCGGTGGAGACCTATCATGACAGATGAGATGACGTCCAGCGAGTCGCTTCATTCTCGGGCGCGTTACTGGAACTAATACACTAAAATTGTTGTATCCTCGTCATTTTTGATCAAATTTAAATCATTTCGTCACAGTATTGTAACGACTATGAAGGTCACATAGTAATAAGTTTACAAAGTTGCAAGTAAATAGTCTTTTAGGGTTTAGAGGTATGCGGAACAGAGAGTAAAGTCCCGCAAACCTCCTTTGAAAAGGGAGGATCCTCCGACCAGACAGGTGTTATAGTCTGGTGGGCGACTGCCCGATAGATGATTTCGGGCTGTCGTATATGTTCAAATCGCGCGGAGAACTTTGATTGTGCGATGCAGGGTTTCGTATTCTCTTCGTAGTTCTTATGTGGCGCCATAGATGTCGCTACAAGGGTTTATGGTAATTAAAAAAGATAGAACAGATTCGAATTAAGATTGATAGATGTCACAAGAAAAAATATTAATTTAATTTTGTATAATAACATAATTCAAAGACTCCTAACAGTATAACTTAAAACTAAACAAAAGACTTTCTTTTGCGTCTCCCCACGCCACAGTATTTACATCCAGACGTAAACCATCCTAATCGCATCCAGAAGTAACATGAGATAAAAAAATAAAAATTAATTCTGTTTTTAATTTTATAGTTTTATTTGAATCACAATCAATACTAGTTACATTATTATAGCTCAATACAACATTAAAAAATATACGAGATCAAATTCTTCCATCCACTCTACGAGTAATTAAATCAATTTAACTGCGCATATTTAACATTTTAACAGCCGACGCCGACGTCGAATATATCCGACTTACTGATTTTTTTTCCCCCTTTGATACGTATTATGATGAAAAACTTTATTGTTTGTCGACTCAAATCTTTTGGTGTTTCTTCTAAACCAAATTTGTTGTTTTTTGTACGCCATAATCAAATCAAATCAAAGCATTTATTTCAAATAGACCATTTACAGGCACTTTTGAATAGTCAAATGTCGGTCAGTCCAAGAAAAGTGAAGCTAAATTGGCATAAATGACAAAACATACAGATCAACCCGTTATATTAAGACCTTGCACATATGATCAGTGTCGCACTGTTGCCCGTGCTCAGTCTCCAATACCTCGCACTTTGGCTGCACTAAATGATCTCTTGGATTCTTATCCAACAAACGATCTGTTTGCGGATGAATGGAAGATGATTTTATTGGCATGTCAGAAGTACTGTGAGAGGAATTGATGTACGTGTTGTTTAAATGTTTATACTTTTACTCTTTGTTTAGTTACTGTAATTGGTTGTTTCATCATCATCTTCCTGCCCTTGTCCCGTTTTATTTGTGGTCGGCGCAACACGTTTTTTTCTTCCATTCTGTCCTGTCACTCGTCACGCTATCACTAACTCCCTTTTCTTTCATATCGCTTCTCACACAATCCATCCATCTTTTCTTTGGCCTCCCTCTTCCCCTCCATCCATGTAATTGGTTGTTTAACCGTTGTAATTAATTCAATAAATAAATTAAATAAATAAATGATGTATACTCGACATACATGTTTTACAATAAAAATATATTTTATTCTATTCTGAACACTGGCGTTTATTCCGCCAGGGTCGCACATCCACGACCAAATACTCGCACCTCGTCAGCTCTTCTGTCACCTATGGGGATTGAAGAGCTAAACGAGATGGAGCACCCCACACGACCCTGGCGAATAGGATGCAAAAACCCTCGTCTGACAAATCCGACGCAAGCGGTTAAAGGGTTAAACATCGTTTATTAATTGCTTATTTTATATTTAAGTACAACGCGGTCATTTCTGCCTGATCACTTAAAAAAAAAATTGAATCCTGCGGCGCGGCGCCAAACCAAACCTTTTGAAATTTTCGTTTCGAGCACAAGCAGAACTGAACTTAGCGGTGGTCAGGCGGAAGTGTCTTTGATGGTGTAATCTGCTTAAAAGTCAAACAACTTAGAAATTTTTAAACGAATTAAATAATCTGTTATTTATATTACACACAATGCCTTTTATAAGATTCTATTAGTATACAATGATCATCTCTAAGGATCTAAACAGACGGACCGCATTTCAACTGCAATCCAACTGCAAATTGCAGTTTGAATGCAGTTGACACGACTGCAATAGAACTGCACTTAAACTGCAATTTGCAGTTGGATTGCAGTTGAAATGCACTCCGTCTGTTTAGACCCTTAGCAACCTTGATTGTTCAACTAGTGTTGACAACATCAGATTTCAAGAATACGATTATTTGATTAGATTACCCAAGTCGCTTGACTTTTTAAACAGACTCTACACACAGATAAATAGTAATCGATTTATCAATATGAGAACCTATCGATTATTTCCTAAACAAAAGAACCGGCGAGACACTCAACGGTATCTCTGTTAAAAAAGCATGATTGGATTTAAAAGCACAAAATAGATAGGTACAGTAGACAATCTACATACAAAGCGCGCTCTCATAACGCACACGTAGACACCGCTCACGGACACGATATCTCGGCTCAATCGCCCGGTCGCACTCGTACAGTTCGGCGCAAAGCGCTGACCCTAGCGCGAACGCCGAGCGTAGGTATAAAAAGTGAAGTACATACATGAGATTGACTTCTGTAGCTATCTACTTTGTGTTAAAAGCATTTTTCTTAGCTATCTGACATTAGCGCCGTGACGATCTTCTTCATATCTTGAAACCGGAACACAGCAACATTAAATTCTTCAATCACTCTTGTCACAGCTACTAGAAACACAAAAAAAAAAAACTTTACGTACAGTTAAGCAGTAAAACTCCCTGCCGGTGTCTGTTTCCTGATAGATACAACCTAGGGGTCTTTAAGCTTTTGACAACCCCCGCTCTTGGGCGGAACGGGAGATAGTGTCAGACTCTTACTGATTAAAAGACCCACCCTGTTTCTTCTAGCCGTCATACCGGGACTCGAGCTGTCTTTCGAAACTAACCCTGGCCCCAGTAGGAGGGTCTTTAAGCTTGACTCGTTATCGAAACACCAAGCGAACGTCGACACGCCACCGGTACATGGTGGACATCCCACCCGTACGCAAAAAACATTGTGGTCACCACAGAAAAGATGAAGAAAGGAAATACTTTCCGATTTGTACTACAAGTGTCGCCGCTTGTCTCACACCCTTTAACTCCACTGTGTGTTAGGTATCAACGGATTTCTAACGGATCACCAATGTAACATGAGATCCGCTCCACTGCCAACCGCGGTGGTCCAAGGTGCCATGTGTTAATCGCCTAACAGACCACGCACACTTAGATCGCAAGTTTGCTAATAATAATAATAATAACGGTAGGCTACTATTTTTTATATTTTTAAATGTTTTTTTTTATGTACTTTTTAAGAAATATTTAAAAATGTAAATAATATGTACATATATAGATAATAAATGAAATAATAATAATAACCATTTATTTTCAGGCATTGGAGGCCCATAGAAAAAATACATAAAATAATCTTATAAATTAATAAACTAATACATATCATAACAGCAAACTACTACCACAACAACAACAACTAACTAATGGTAGTTGAACTATGAGCATTGCCCTACTTTGTGGCACGCCTGCCCCCACCACCCCCCCCCCCCACAAGGTCAACCTCTTCCATCTGTTCTGTGGTGGTAACACATTCATTATGCGGACAGCTAAGAAGAGAGTTTTTTGCCGGAATCTGTGTTTCCTGATAGCTACAACCTAGGGGTCTTTAAGTCAACTAAATAGGCTACTTCTAGGCAAGCGTGCTCCATCGTCGGCCACATCATCGCTTACCATCAGGCGAGATGGTGGGCGTAGTAGCGAGGAGTCTCAGGCTCCTTCGCTAGGCTGCCGCTAACATCATAGTTCAGATAGTCACCTTCTCCTTGTTTTAACGCACTTGATGGGTAACTGCTGGTTCCTCGGCACTCCGTGTATGTTCACCAGGTGTTTCTTGACTGAGGCCGGGCGCTTGTACCTGGAAGAACAAACTTGACTGTACAGAACCATACTGCCAATTAAAATGGCAGGAGAGATCCTGGTCACGAGTTGTCACAGCCAACCTGGAAAACTAAATAGAATAGGCACCCAGGCTGGGCGCAGCAAAGACAATCTCCACAGGTGTGGGATCTCGGACGGTTCCAATCTTCAGTGTTTGTGCGGCGTCTCTCCGCTGACCATGTCCCACCTTCCTGCACCACGTGCCTTGTGACCTGCTCACGTAGGGACCTAATGACAGTATCAGCGGACGGCATTGCCGTGGCTGAATTCTTGGTCAGGCAAGGAATTTAACTAGTTTCGATATGATACGCTAAGCTAAAAAAACCGGCCAAGAGCGTGTCGGGCCACGCTCAGTGTAGGGTTCCGTAGTTTCCTGTCCGTCACAGTAAGTGTACCCACTTATGAATTTAAAAAAAATGCTTGCATATACGATTATACCACAAACTTAGTCTAGAAATTATTTTGTAGAACCTTTTTGTCTTTTTGTACAAAAACTGTTCTTTCCATCAGTTCAAAATAATTTTCCTAGAAAGTCCTTATAAAGTTCTACTTTTCAGATTTTTTTCATATTTTCTAAACATATGGTTCAAAAGTTAGAGGGGGGGACACACATTGTTTTTTACTTTTGGAGCGATTATTTCCGAAATTATTGACATTATAAAAAAAATGATGTCAGTAAACCCCTATTCATTTTTAAATACCTATCCAACAATATATCACACGTTAGGGTTGAAATTAAAAAAAAAAATCACTTCCCACTTTACATAGAGGGGGGCTACCCTGATAAAACATTTTTTTCCAATTTTTACCACTTTGTCGGCGTGATTGATATACATATTGGTACCAAATTTCAGCTTTCTAGTGCTAACGGTAACAGAGATTAAGCGAGGCCGGACAGACAGACAGACATGGCGAAACTATAAGGGTTCCTAGTTGACTACGGAACCCTAAAAAAACATCTACTTGAATTTGTACAGTTACTTCTTCTGACCTCTTACACCGGAGGCCCCACCAGGCCAGGGGCCGTGGCATTTCGCCAGCCTTGTCACCCTATAGGTACGCCACTGGGCTGGACTGGAAGGCGATCAGACGTGGGTGTGAAGGATACTCACGTCTCGGGACACAGGTAGCACAGGTAGATGTACACCAGGTAGTGCACTCTGTTCTGGTGGCCCGTCAGCTCCGACCGGCTGCGGAACATCGCCGGGCAGCGCTCGCACTGGAAACAGACACCAGTATTTATGGACCGAGCCCAAGTCGTCGACGGCGGCCGACCACGAAGGAGATGGCGGGGTGACCTGGATGGCTTCCTTAAGAACTGGAATGAGAAAGCTAGGAACCGTGATCGTTGGAAGGAATGGAGGGAGGCCTTTGCCCAGCAGTGGGACAGTGTGGGCTAAGTAATAATAATTGGAACTTCATGCAACACACAGGTACAAAGGCGGACTTAATGCCTTAGGCATTCTCTACCAGTCAACCTAGGGTGGTGAAGAGGAAACATGGCAGGTGCACAAAAAAAAACAACAAAAAATGGATTATTAAGAAAAATAAGGGTACAAATGTATATATCTTTATATATATAATTCTTCTGTGAGTGTGTATGTCACTGAACTTCTCTCAAACGACTGGACCGATTTTGATGAAATTTTTTGTGTGTGTTCAAGGGGATCTGGGAATGGTTTAGATTCACAATTTTCACGCGAGCGAAGCCGCTGGCAGAAGCTAGTATATAAATAAATTAGAAGCCAGAAGTTGTCAGCAACCGGGTCCTAGCTGGGTCGAAGCCTACTGGGGCCAGGGTCTGAATATGAAAGGCAAGAAGGAACGGGGTGGGTTTTTTAGTCAGTAATAGTCTGAGACTATCTCCCGCTCCGCTCAAGGGTGGGGATGTTATTTAAATGATTGTTACCCACTGAAAAAAAAAACTCAGCGTTTTAATGTTCCCACTGCTGGAACTCAGGCCTGCTCTCTATGAGGGAAAGGGCCGTATACCACCACGCACGGGTTGGTAGATGTCACATGTCTTCGAATGTTTTGGTTCTAGGACATCGGTTTCCTCACGATATTTTCCTTCACTGTTTTAAGAGCAGTGGTGATGTAATAAATTACACAAAGTAATGCGCCTGGCTGGGTTTGAACCCGCGACCTACCAATCGTAAGTCTGGCCTCTTACCACTCGGCCACCACTGCTCTAAATATATAAATATATATCTTTATATATATAATTCTTCCGTGAGTGTGTATGTCACTGAACTTCTCTCAAACGACTGGACCGATTTTGATGAAATTTTTTGTGTGTGTTCAAGGGGATCTGGGAATGGTTTAGATTCACAATTTTCACGCGAGCGAAGCCGCTGGCAGAAGCTAGTATAATTATATAAGTATGCAATGTTATTTAACATTAATTTTGCAGGCACAATTACCTAGATTAAAATTTATGCTCCAATAGTTTTTAATAAATGATTTGACGGTAGTTAGTAAACAATACACAATGATTTAATAGTTTATTGTAATATTTATTAAAGTATGAAGATTGAGTTATTGAGGATTTTGCACGGAATTATAAATATAAGTTTCGGTTTTCTGTCTTTAATAATACATGATATTTATTTTGCAAATAGGTTTTTAAAAAATACTTTTACACGTAAATTATTACGTCAGTTTAAATTAGATATGTCAGGTGTTTCCTAGCTGACTCCCTTTTTTTTTCGATGGGAAAAATCATCTTATGACAACCCCCGCTCTTGGGCGGAGCGGGAGATAGTGTCAGACTCCTACTGACTAAAAAACCCATCCCGTTCCTTCAAGCCTTCATACCGGGGCTCGAGCGCCGTTTCGGATAACCCTGGCCCCAGTAGGCTTCGACCCGGCTGGGTCCCTGCTGTTGCTGACAACTCCTTGAGGCGCGCGGGAACAGCGCGCGCCGTCGACGACTTGGGCTTGGTCCGGACTGTTACCGGACGGCCCCATTGCTCACTGTCCACAAGCCCGCGCCTACGGTGGCCGGAAATCGGTATCAGAATCCCGGCGGGGCGTGCTGAACCTAGCACTCCATATAAAAACTTTGATAAAGTGGAATGTCCAATTTACGCGGATACCATTTTGCTGGATTTATTAAACGAGGTAGTGGTCAAGCGCGAGCCTATCAACAGCAAAAGAGTTGTGTTACCTGTAGGTTCCTGACACCGAAGTGCTTCCTCATGTGCTGCGCGATGTTGGCGCGCATGCGGAACGAGTCCCCGCACACGTCGCAGATGTACGGCCTCTCGCCCGTGTGCTCCGCGCGCTCGTGGTTCTACAAACAATAAGGTTCATACACTTTTAGGCTAAAGGTCATAGCACGAAACGATTCTGCTCCAACACTGCTCCCACCCAACACCGCCCTGAACTAAGACGACTGCTCGCAGTCCACGCGGCGACAGCTAGCAGGCACCCAGCAGTCCACGCAGCGACAGCTAGCAAACGCCCAGCTTTCCACCCGCCGACCGCTCTCGCTTTTCGCGATAGACACAGTTCGCGATCGGTTTCCATTAAAGCAATTCGTATTTTGCGTCACTGGGATCATACAGATAGGGATATCTTCAGACTTCTTCTATAAGTTTTTCTTTGTTCATAATGGATACGTTCAATACCTGCGAAAACACTTGGAAAGAGATCAAGCGTGCGGATTGCTTGGTACTGACCGACTGGGCGGCGACTGCTAGCAGTGAGCGCGCGGACACCGCGCCGACCGCTCATCTACAACGAGCAGCCAGCGAGGCGTCAACTACTGGGTCCTGGCCATGGAGGCTCTCGGGCCTCGACTGAGAGGGCTCTTCAGCGCATGCATGGAGAGGGGCCAGTTTCCACTTTGCTGGAAGACGGGGAAACTGGTCCTCATAGCGAAGCCAGGGCGCCCTGCGGACTCTCCGTCCGCGTACCGGCCCATTGTGCTGCTCGACGAGGTGGGCAAGCTCTTTGAGAGAGTCATTGCAAACCGCCTCGTCGGGTGCCTAACACGAGTGGGGCCGGACCTTTCGGACGGACAGTTCGGCTTTCGCAGGATGCGCTCTACAGTGGACGCCATCATGCGCGTGCGAGCCCTCACGACGGGGGATGCGGTGTCCCGGGGCAGGTGTGTCGTGGCAGTGTCCTTGGACATTGCCAACGCGTTCAACTCCCTGCCCTGGAGTACGATCCGGAGGGCACTCCGGTACCACCGGGTGCCCGAGTACCTCTGTCGAGTGGTCGAGGCCTATCTGTCGGAGAGACTTATAGTCTACCCCGGTCACCAGGGAGACTGGAAACGTCGAGAGATGTCGTGCGGTGTTCCGCAGGGGTCGGTACTAGGGCCACCCTTGTGGAACATCGGGTACGACTACGTGCTGCGCGGCGACTTCCCTGACGGGGTCAGCGTGGTTTGCTACGCAGACGACACGCTGGTCCTAGCGCGGGGAGAGTCGTACCAGGCGGCGGTCGCTCTAGCGACACGCGGGGTTGCGATGGTCGTTGATCGGATCCAGGAGTTGGGACTCAAGGTGGCGCTTCACAAATCCGAGGCGATGTGTTTTCACGGTCGCCGGTCTCGGAACGCGCCGCCATTGAGTTCCCAACTAACGGTAGGAGGAGTTCACATCGGTGTCGGGTCGACGATGAAGTACCTGGGACTCGTCCTCGACAGCCGGTGGAATTTCGTGGAGCATTTCCGACGTCTGGCTCCCAAACTCAGCCGGACTGGGGCTGCGCTCAAGCGGCTCCTGCCCAACCTTGGGGGTCCAGACGCCTCCTGCCGGAGGCTCTACGCGGGGATCGTTCGGTCCATGGCCCTCTATGGGGCGCCGGTGTGGGCGCCGTCGCTGAAAAAGCAACCGGCGGCCATACTGAACGCCTGCCAGAGGGTCATGGCGATAAGGATGGTGCGGGGATACTGCACGGTCTCCCGCGAAGCGGCGAGCCTTCTGGCTGGCCTACCACCGTGGGATCTGGAGGCAACAGTCCTTGCACACATGCACGATATGCGCGTGGAGATGCAACGCCGGGGTGAAAGTCCGCTGCCGCGACAGGTCACGGCATGGCGGACAGAGCTCCGGCGGGATCTCATGGTGAAATGGCGTCAGCGACTATCGCAACCCAGTGCTGGGCACGCCACAATCATGGCGGTAAGTCCCCTCTTTGAGGCGTGGCTGGAAAGGCCTCACGGCGTCCTTACCTTCCGCATGACGCAGGTCCTCACCGGACATGGTTCGTTCGGGAGTTTCCTACACCGGATTCATGCGGAAGTGACGCCCGGGTGTCGCCACTGTGCGGAACGCCCGGAGGACACGGTGGAGCACACAGTCGAGGTGTGCCCTGCTTGGGCGGAGCATCGCCGTGCCCTCGTGGGGGCGATCGGCGGCGGAGACCTCTCGCGCCGGGCCTTGGTTGAGGCCATGGTCCGGAGCGAGGAGGAGTGGCAGGCGGTCGCCGACTTCTGCGAAGCAGTAATGCTTGCAAAGGAGGAGGCCGAACGCATCAGGCAACGGCGTATTCGCCGCCGCCGTCGCCGGGATTCTGATCCCGATTTCCGGCCAACGTAGACGCGGGCTTGCGGACAGTGAGCAATGGGTAGCTCGCTGTCCGGCCGTCCGGTAACCGTCCGGACCAAGCCCAAGTCGTCGACGGCGCGCACTGTTCCCGCGCGCCTCAAGGAGTTGTCAGCAACAGCAGGGACCCAGCCGGGTCGAAGCCTACTGGGGCCAGGGTTATCCGAAAGGGCGCTCGAGCCCCGGTATGAAGGCTAGAAGGAACGGGGTGGGTCTTTTAGTCAGTAAGAGTCTGACACTATCTCCCGCTCCGCCCAAGGGCGGGGGATGTCAATGCATGATTTTTCCCACCATAAAAAAAAAAAAAAAAAAAAAGGCGTCAACTACCGAGCAAAAAGCGAGCTGTCTGCTAATTTATGATGCCAATGTAAAACATATCTAAAGAGCAATAGTTAAAGCCCATATTTGAAATATATTCTTTTTGCTGGGCGGGAGCAGAGTCGTGTAAGTGGGCTATGACCATAAGAACACACGAAGCGGTTTTCACCCGCGCCCGCCACGGTAGACGATACAGCAATTTTATTTTTACAAAACTCTCGAGACCGCAGATTAACGCGATTAGCGGTGAAATAATCGGTACCCGACAGGGCCTTCTAAGGGGGGGGGGGGGGGGCTCAAGCCAGGCCTTTGCCCAGAGCCGAAAAAGGTGAGGGGCGGCAAAATTGACTTATTCCTGTGTTTCAACCCATCCACACCTAAGTTGGTAAGGTATTTTATGTGCCACCTTCCAGCTTTATTCAGGTTGGATAGTAGAAATATTTAAGGCCCAAGCGCCTGAGAAGTGCCATAAAACAGTGACTTTCTGAAGCTTACTCCTCGGTAACGGCCAGGTATAGGTTTGAAAAAATATATCTTTATTATAGATTCATGTACTACAACATTATCAACATTTGATTTTTTCGTGCTATTAATACTTTTGTCTAAAAAAAATATTAAGCAATTTCACAACTTTTCCCTACTCCTTCGAAACGGCTTGAATCTTTAGAAACACAATTTAGAACATTGCACAGAAAATGGATTTAAAGGTCAGCCGCGCGCTTTCCGGACGCTGGCCGCAAATAAATGCACAGATTTGCGTACTGCCGGCTACACGGGTGCGCGAGGTGCGTCCACATAATTTCGGCCAGATGGTTCAACGGACTATAAGCCTTAAGACATATGACTCATGGCTTACATGGTTTTGTGTATGTAAAGGGCGGTGAAAATTGTCTTTGCCCGGAGCGGCTAAATATATTATTGTGTATTGCTCGAGCGCGCTTTGTATGGGGATTAAATATAATGACCACCAAAAAAACGCTTTGGTACCCTTAGTTCTTTTGTCAAAAATATATTACTTGACACCAAAAAAATAAAATCTTAAAGTTACAATAGTATTTTAGTTACGACTGTACTTTAAATTGTATTCGAACACCAAATGTAGTAAATGATATCCAAATCTTAGCGAGCAAATGAATGCGCTCTTTTTAGCCCCGTAGAGCAGGATGATACTTTGTCTAATCAATAATCTATCTTAGTGGAATTTTAGGGCACCCCGGGTCGGATAGATTTAGGTTAGAAGAAGGTGGCGGGGTCGTAGTGAGCGAGCGAAGCGAGCGAACACAGACAGGTACACAGGTACACAACAGGTAGTTAACCTAACCTCAAAATTTTAACTACTGATATCTCCGTAACCATGGAGTTCTGCCGGTGCTTTATTTGGATTCATTTTGCTTAAATAGGATAGCGAGATGTTAAAACTTTGGTTATAATTTTACATTAAAATGTAGGTTTAATTTTGGTGATCATTTACTATTTTTGTCTTTTATATGTTACTATATCTGGTGGTAAGTTAAACAGAAGCCCTTTGTATGTAGATTGTATTTTGTGCTCTAACCTTGAAGTCACCCAAATTATAATCGCTGGCTAAAACCCACCCTACCCTTCAGTTGTTCAGATTCTTTCGAACAATTCTTCAGCCGTGTCTCTGAAGCTTACCTGTAACTGCAAGGGGTCGACTGCCCTGTAGGTACACTTGCTGCACGCCAGCCGCTTCCTCCGCCCGTGCACGCGTTGCTGATGATACCGCAAGTGACTGGGGTTCACGAACTTCTTGCCGCATTCCTGGAACACGTCAGTTCAGCCTGCAGACGTCCACTGCTGGACACAGGCATAAAGAAATCTGGCGCCCCCTTTGAGGAACCATCAAATAATTTTTGGTCTAGGTTTTTTTATCGGTGGGTAAAAATCAGCGATCTTTGGCGGAGCGGGAAATAGTGTCAGACTCTTACTGACTGAAAACCCAGCCCGTGCCTCCTTGCCTTTCATACTGGGGCCGAGCCTCCCTTTCAGAAGCAGACCCTTGGTCCCAGTAGGCTTTGACACAGCTGGGCCCCTGCTGTTGCTGACAACTCCTTGAGGCGCGCGGGAACAGTGTGCGCCGTCGACGACCTGGGCTTGGTCCGGACGGTTACCGGACGGCCGGACAGCGAGCTACCCATTGCTCACTGTCCGCAAGCCCGCGCCTATGGTGGCCGGAAATCGGGATCGGAATCCCAGCGGCAGCTTTGGCGCTGTGAGCGCCGTTGCCTGATGCAGTCGGCCTCCTCTTTTGCTAGCTTACTGCTTCGCAGCAGGAGGCGACCGCCTGCCACTCCTCCTCGCTCCGGACCATGGCCTGTACCAAGGCCCGGCGCTAGAGATCGCCACCGCCGATCGCCCCCAAAAGGACATGGCGATGCTCTGCCCAAGCGGGGCACACCTCTACCGTGTCCTCCGGGTGGTCCACACAGTGGCGACACCCGGGCGTCACCTCCGCACTTCTGGCCTGGGTGGAGCGCGAGAGAGTATCACATTTTTACCAAATAAATCGAGTTGCCATGACTTATTTTGATTTTAGTGGGAGAATTTATCGCTAGTCCCACAATGTACGCGGTATAAATGGCGAGGCGAATATTTCCGAAATTATTGACATTATCAAAAAATGATTTTAGTAAACCACTATTCATTTTTAAATACCTATCCAACGATATATCACACGTTAGCGTTGAAATTAAAAAAAAATAACTTCCCACTTTACATATAGGGGGGCTACCCTAATAAAACATTTTTTTCCAATTTTTATTTTACCACTTTGTCGGCGTGATTGATATACATATTAGTACCAAATTTCAGCTTTCTAGTCCTAACGGTCACAGAGATTAAGCGAGGACGGACAGACAGACAGACATGGCGAAACTATAAGGGTTCCTAGTTGACTACGGAACCCTAAAAAGCCGTAGTCACACGTTATTAGAGTGTTTCGGTTGGAACCTATAACGTGTGACTACGGCTTTTCTTTTTGTTCTGTTCTTGTTATTCACCATCCTGCAAATCTTGTTTGATTCTTTTTCAGCGTCGTTTTTTTGTCGTAGTCGGATTTTAGTTTTTTACTTTTTTTTTATTTTATATATTTCTATACTATTTACGTGAAACCCTTTCAAATGACACCAAACACGACATATTTATCTTTTTATTTTTTTAACACATTACTTTTTGTCCGCTAGATGGCGCTATATCGAGTTTTGTGACACGTCACGTAGTCTATGTTCAGCGGACGATTAAGGCGGTTCTAACGATATCTCATATGTCGAGTTCCGATAAGCAGATTAGGAGCTATAAGGGAACAGATGAACGTGCCTGTCAAAATCATATCCCTCCTTTGGCTTTGCCGTAGTCGGGTAATAAATATATAAGAAAACTTACCTCGCAGGCATTTTGCGGTTCAAAATGTGTTTTGGCGTGGCACTTGAAGTTCTGTAGGTTCCTCAATTCCTTGCCACATAGGGTACACCTTATGGGACCTTCGACGTCATACGGCACGACCGCTAGGGATAACAGCTTCGCATCTTGTTCCTGAAACATATTAAATTGGTTTGTCTATGTCTATACACAAAAGGACAGCTCTCCACAAACTTTATGGTATTGCTCAGTAGACGGAACTGAACGACCCTCCACAATTTTTAGGGTTCCGTAGCAAAATGGCAAAAAACGGAACCCTTATAGATTCGTCATGTCTGTCTGTCTGTCTGTCTGTCCGTCCGTATTTTTTTTTTCATTAAACCCATTCGTGTGGGGTATCTATGGATAGGTCTTTAAAAATGATATTGAAGTTTCTAATATCATTTTTTTCTTTTTTTTTGAATAGTACGCGAGAGACACTTCCAAAGTGGTAAATGTGAAAATGTGTCCCCCCCCCCCCCCCTGTAACTTCTATAAGAGAATGATAATACTAACAAAATTCAGTCCACCGAGCGTAGGTATAAAACGTGAAGTACATACATGAGATTGTCTTCTGTACCTATCTATTTTGTGACTCGGTGGAGCATAAGGTGGAGGCACCGCCGCCTGCCGTTTTAATTGTAGAAAAGTACATATTTGTTCAATATCAGCTATTACAACCGTGAGACACAATGTTGCTGTTTGTTTTTTTTTTTTTAAGCTATTGCATAGCTTCTATCGCGGGCCTTGAGTGTGGAGATCGAATCCAGAAATTCCGTAACGAAAATAACCTAACACCCCCCACTCATTTGTTTTTTGAGCGTGGTGACCGGTAATAAAACAAATGAGTGAACAATCAATCAAAATTCGATTCAATGTGTGAAAGTGTAACTTCAATTATTAACAATTAATATATTAAAGAAAAAAAAAACAAAAGAAAAAAAACTGCATAAATAAAATAAATAAATAATTATAATTGCATAAGTTGATAAAAATGCTATGCAATAGCTTTACCGCGGCAGTCCCCGAGTGCCACACGTCTTTTTATTTTTTTATTTTGTTTTAAGTTTTATATTTTATTAATGTTCCTATACTTGTTTTGTTCATTGTGTGCCCAATAAATATGTTTTCTTTCTTTCTTTCTTTTCTTTCAATTCAACCTGCACTTACCTACGCACGCAAGGCAAAACAATTTGAGTAAATATTATTCGTATGTCCAGCAAAGTGCTTAGGATACAATATTTTATGATCTAAATTAACTTTATTTTTGAGGTGAGTAATCATCTAATGTTTTCTCTCTCTCGCTCTTAAGCGGAGCGGGAGGGCGTGTCAGACTTTTTGGGCTAGGTACATTTAACCGGGACACCATGGCGAAATCATCCAATGACAACTCCCGCTCTTGGGCGGAGCGGGAGATTGTGTCAGACTCTTACTGACTAAAAGCCCACCTCGTTCCTTCTAGCCTTAATACCGGGGCTCGAGTTCCCTTTCGGATAACCCTGGCCCCGGTAGGCTTGAACCCGGCTGGGCCCCTGCTGTTGCTGACAATTCCTTGAGGCGCGCGGGCTCGGTCCGGACAATTACCGGAAGGCCGGACAGCGAGCTACGCATTGCTCAGTGTCCGCAAGCCCGCGCCTATGTAGGCCGGAAATCGGGATCGGAATCCCGGCGGCGATGGCGGCGACAGCGCCGTTGCCTGATGCGGTCGGCCTCCTCCTTTGCGAGCATGGTGTACTGATGAAATACATATAGCCCCAAGCTACCTAACTAGACACTAGGGAATCCAATTCCGCATCAAAATCGCGATCCCGCATGCCAGCGGGATTGAAACCAGACCCAGCGGATCCCGCGGGATTCGCGAGAGCGGAATTTTTATTTTTAATTTCTTTTTTGTTTTCAGTAGTAATGAACATGTAAACCGGTCAAGTGCGAGTCGGACTTTTACACCGAGAGTTTCTTATAAAACCTGCCTATGTAGGTAAATATTTCGATTCCTGAATCGAGTTTCGAATTATTATTTTTCTGAGACCTAAACATTCGTTTTTTTTCGCAGAAGTTTCGATGTTTTCACAGTTTCAAAGAACCGCAGACATGAGTAAGTATATAGTTTTAATTTCAACTCAATACCTCCATGCGTTTCAGAGATATAGGGTCTTGACAGACTGACAGAATTCAAAGTGCTCTCTCTAGAGCTCTGCTTAGCTAGACTAGAATAGTTGTGTGGAATATTATTATATTATACTAGCTATGCCCCGCGGTTTCACCCGCGTTTTTCTCTTTTCCGTGGTACCAACTCTTAACATCTTACACACGTGATAACTTTTAAACGAAATATCCGATTGATATGAAACAAAAAGTATTTTACTTCTACATAAATACTCTTGATAACATAATGCTTAATTTCGATAAAGATTAATATTACGATACATAATTATTTAACGTAGTTATTTTTTCTTCAGACTATTTAATAATTATTTTGAACACAAAATCGGTTATTGTGATTAAACCATGATAGCTAGATATATGTTCTCGCGGACATGGCACGTTTATTGGCATGACACGATTATTTTTGCGTGCGCTGCAAAAACTATTGACAATAGAACAAAATGATGTACTACGGGTTTGTAGATCCCATTAAGACCTACAAACCCGTAGTACATCATTTTGTTCTATTGTCAATAGTTTTTGCAGCGCACGCAAAAATAGGTTTTCGATTTTACACCTTGTGTTACAAAATAGCAATTTTATTACGGATCCCTAATTTTGAAAAGAAAAAAACATAGCCTATAGCCTTCCTCGATAAATGGACTACCCAACACTGAAAGAATCATTCAAATCGGACCAGTAGTTCCAGAGATTAGCGCGTTCAAACAAACAAACAAACAAACAAACTCTTCAGCTTTATAATATTATTATAAGTATAGATAGTATAGATATTAGTGTTCCTATAAAGGTTCTGTTTTTTCCTTTTGAACCCTAAAACATAAAGAATACATGATTATAATACCTTGCAGAGCTGTTTCCGTCTCTCTCTCTCCAGTAGCTCCTTCTCTTTAAAGTCCCAGTTGATTTTATGAAAATCCTTCGACTCCCTTTTGATAATATTCTTACAATCTTGGTCTAAACTGTCGCTAGATTCAAAATCCTCAATACAAATATTTGTCTCATTTTCACTATGAATTGAAGCTAAATCTTCTATCAAATAATTATTCATGAAATCTGAATCATTGCTAGATTCAAAATCTTCAATTCTAACAGTGAATTCATGTTTAATTTCATTTTTATCTTTTTTTATATCCAACCTTTTGTTTTTTGATACTTTTTTACATTTGTTTAAGTTTTTTTTACTTTTTTTTTGGTCTTTTAAATTCTGTGATTCTTTTTTATTATTCTGTCTGTTAGAATCATTTTGAACAGGAGTTTTTTCAGATGTATGCATTGTTTGACTTTCAATTAGGACCGATTCGATTTTTATAGATTTGAATGATTTTTTGAGTATTTCTTCTGATTTTAAACTCGATTCGCGTAGTTTGAGTGCTCCATCAAATAATTTTAAACATGGCTCGCATATTAGCTGAGTTAGACCATCGTCTGGCTCAATCTAAAACAAAAAATAATAAAAATGTAATTTATTTTATAGGAACAATAATAAATTAGTGAATTCTGAACTAACATAGAAATAAGTGATATTATACTAACGTATTATACTTAATGTGGACCAATACTTGTCTTTAAATATATTATTATAATTATTTTATTATATTTTTTTTTAATTGACACTTAAAAAGTTGATACTTACTGTATACCAAAGGTGTCAACTTTTAAGTGTTTGTGCACATAATGAATAAAATATTTGTGTATAAGGACTTTCTGTTTAACTTTTCTAGATAAAATCGATATAATCAATTGTTTTCCCTATATTAATATGAAAACAAATCAGTGTTTACCTTGATTCCACAAATTAAATTTATCTGATTACTGCGACAACTTACAAGATTCTTATCAGGAAATATTAGTTTTAGATCGTTTTTAGATAAACAAGTTCTACACATTGTCATTTTTAGTAATTTTAGTCAATTTATTTTACATTTGCGAAATTGCGATATTATCTGCAAAAAGCAAATTCATAAATAAATTATCGTTTAAAAAGATCGCTATCAGTTGATAACCTTTTTATCAGAGAGTTATTAATTAAAATTATCTTTCCTAAACTTGTTAGGATTTTATCTTCACATTCAATTTAGTTTAAAAACTTGTTTTAGAAAATAGATGACCTTTGATAGAATTGCCTGTATCATTATAAAATTAGTTAAATTCAGCTTCAAACCAAAGGAAGAGTTAGTAAAGCTATCCTTACGAACGAAATTGCACTTTTATTTTGACGTTTGAAGGGTTGCAAACAAAGCAAATAACCCCTTAAACGTGGAATTAGTGTGAATTCCTAAACTTATTAATTTTTATCTAATATAAGTTTATGTACTATTAAAAAACAAAGTATGAAGATGCACTTGTTGATTTAGTCATTTTAGATCAATCCGTTTTACGAATGCCCTTGTAGGTCTATGTAAAATAAAAGTATTTTCAATTTTTAAATATTTTTGAAACGAAAAATATATTTTTGAAATGCAGAGGCATTTTATAACGTCAAATTTAGCTAAGACTTTAATGTACCTATATATTATTTCTAATTATAGGTACTAAAACCTAAATAAATACATAACGTACATAAATAAAATACAAAAACACAAAGTACACTCAAGCGTCGAACTACTCCTCCACATTGCTGCCATTTCTAATTAGTTAAGTGTATTTTAAACTTGTAAAGAACTTTTTAACCATTAGGCTAATAAATGTTAAAACAATAAAAAAGTAGGATAATTATGTATAATTCTGTAAATTGCAGGGAAACCAGTTGAAGATCTATCAACACTGAATTATCCTACTAGTGATGTCACCGTTTGAAAGCTGAATCAAATATAAAAGAAAAACCAGGAAATAATCACATAAAACATTTTTATATACCTAAATAATTTTTAAGCATTAAATATGTGAACTTGTGGATGGTCTAAATCGAAAAAAGGCATTTTAACTAAGCTATGCCTCGATCTGTAGGATAGATTTGCTACTTTGATAGTCATCACAATAACGATAGTGAGACGAAAGTTTTTGTCTACATTTGATACTTCACGCTTGATTCACCATGACCTACGTGAGCCGGTAAATGAGGATGCTATGGCAACTCTCTAGCCATTCCTCAAAAAGGGGATTTACTCGTACTGCTGCATATCCCAATTAAGGCTAATTTTATCACCTACGATAGACAATTTATCATATTATCTTAATCATGTTTATTTCTTTATACCCAGCGTAAAACAATCTATCAAACTGGCGCATAGATTTATTTTATTGCATTGCATCAATAATTATTATAGTTCAATAAAACCATACTTTTATATTTCTGTTAAACTTTATGACTCGTAAAACCTGATAAGACATTTTCTGTGCTATTTGAACTGATATTGTAATTGTAATTTTATAATGTCCTTCTTCTCATTCTGCAAATGCAGTTTTTAAACCTAGATTTTATAAAATTACTTTTTACATTCTAAATAATTATCAATCGATTGAAAATTGATTCAATGGAACCGACATTCCCATCCCTATACTGAAATGTCATTGACTCTATTCGCCATCGGCTGTTCTCGTTCGCGGAGGGCCGTCGTGCAATAAAAAGCCTGCGAACGCAGCGCGAGCGATAATTACAGTTCATCCTTCAAAACGTTTGGTCGCCACATGTGTTAACTGTAATATTATCGCTAAAACACGACATAGATCAATTAAAACCGCCGCTGTACGATAAAAATCGTCGATCAAATCTACGTCCGTGAATGTTTCATATTCGCGAAACATAAATACATCGTGTTTTATACATTAGTGTGAAGTTTTACTTCCGTGGTGTCTCGCGTGTGCATTAACGAGTGTATTGTTGGATCAGGAAGATGGTTATTGAGAAGATTTGCTGTCTGGGCGCGGGTTATGTTGGCGGCCCGACTTGCAGTGTTATAGCCCTAAAATGCCCCAATATTCAGGTCACAGTCTGTGATAAGAGTGAGGAAAGGATAAACCAATGGAATTCTGATAAATTGCCGATTTACGAGCCAGGCCTGGACGATGTGGTGCGCCAATGTCGCGGTAGAAACTTGTTTTTTTCGACTGATATCGCAAAAGGTATTCAGGAAGCTGATTTAATATTTATATCAGTGAATACGCCAACTAAGACGTTTGGCAATGGTAAGGGGAGGGCTGCAGACTTGAAATATGTTGAAAGTGCAGCTCGAATGATTGCTGACTTGGCTACAAGTAATAAAATTGTAGTTGAAAAAAGCACTGTGCCAGTGAAGGCAGCGGAAATTATCATGAAAATATTGAGGGCCAACACTAAGCCTGGTGTTGAGTATCAGATCCTGTCTAACCCTGAATTTTTGGCAGAAGGAACTGCTATTGTAGACTTGGTTGAGGCAGAGAGAGTGTTAATTGGTGGCGAAGACACACCTGACGGACAAAAAGCTATCCAAGCGCTGTGCTGGGTGTACGAGCACTGGATACCAGCAAAGAACATCCTGACTACTAACACATGGAGTTCTGAACTCTCCAAATTGGCTGCTAATGCGTTCCTCGCTCAGCGTATCTCCAGCATAAACTCCCTCTCAGCAGTTTGCGAGGCTACAGGTGCTGATGTGTCGGAAGTAGCGCGAGCTGTAGGCAGAGACTCTCGTATTGGACCAAAGTTCCTTGAAGCATCAATCGGGTTCGGAGGTAGCTGTTTCCAAAAAGACATTCTAAACCTTATCTACTTGTGTGAATGTCTAAATTTGCCCGAAGTGGCAGCCTACTGGCAACAAGTATTAAACCTAAACGACTATCAAAAGACCAGGTTTACGAGAAAAGTCATTGAGTCGTTATTCAACACTGTGTCCGATAAAAAAATAGCGATATTAGGATTTTCGTTTAAAAAAAATACAGGAGACACTCGTGAGTCCCCGGCTATACACGTAACTAAGACATTGCTTGATGAAGGAGCCAAAATCCGGATATATGACCCAAAAGTCGAACAAGACCAGATTTTCTACGAGTTAACAAACCCGTACGTGACTTCCGAACCTGAAGTAGTCAAAAGTAACGTGGAAATACACAGTACAGCGTACTCAGCGTGTGCGGGAGCCCACGCATTAGTTCTGTGTACAGAATGGGATGAGTTCAAGAGTTTAGACTTTAAGAAGATTTACGAAGTGATGATGAAGCCAGCGTACATATTTGATGGGAGGAAGATCTTGAACCACGAGGCGCTCCAGAACATCGGGTTCCACGTGCAGACGATTGGCAAGCGGCTGAGCAGGGTGGGCAGTATAAGAGCACAAGGGAGTCAGACAATGCCTTAGTGTGAGTATTTTTGAACTATTATCTAAACTTAATATTTTTTTCAGAATGCACTTGAAAACTTTCTAGGTAAGTAGATACCCTATCTCTTTCGCAATAAAATGACTTTTTATACTCGTGCGAAAAATGCAATGGATTTTTTTTATTTTTTATTTATGATTTACTAGCTGCGACTTCGTTCGCGTAGACTACAGGATTTTGAATTTATTTTTTCCATAATAAAAGTAGCCTAAGTTACTCCAGCTACCTGCCAAAAAAAGTCTCGTCAAAATTGGTCCAGCCATTTCAGAGAATAGTCGGAACAAACAGACAGACAAAAATTGTAAATAAAATATATTTTGGTGTATGTACTGTATATATATTCTTATGCATGTAATAAAAAGCGGTTATTTCAATATTACCAACAGACACTCCAATTTTATTTATAAGTATAGATTTTGAATATTTAAACGTTGTTTACTCTCTTACATCAAAATAATTATACCTACAATTCCTGTACGGCAAAGCCAAAAAGTTTTTATTTACTTATGGTGTCCGGCCGTCCGGGCGTCCGGCAACCGTCCGGACCGAGCCCAAGTCGTCGACGGCACGAGGTGTTCCACGAGCGCCTCAAGCAGGTCCAATCCCCGTCAGCTAGGACCGCGGGGAATTTCTGAAAAGGAAACCCATAGTCCTAGAACGCAAAGGGCAATCGGACGGCAAGCTACCGATTGCTCGACGTCCTACGTCTACCGTGGCTGGTAGACGGGGTCGGAATCTTGAGTATGTTCGTTGCCTCACGCGTACGGCCTTCTCCATCGCTAACAGTACTGCTTAGCAGAAGGAGGCGACCGCCTGCCAATCCTGCTCCCAGATAGAGCCCCATTTTTTTTTTCCGGTAGGAAAAATCATCTTATGACAACCCCCGCTCTTGGGCGGAGCGGGAGATAGTGTCAGACTCTTACTGACTAAAAAACCCATCCCGTTCCTTCAAGCCTTCATACCGGGGCTCGAGCGCCCTTTCGGATAACCCTGGTCCCAGTAGGCTTCGACCCGGCTGGGCCCTTGCTGTTGCTGACAACTCCTTGAGGCGCGCGGGAACAGCGCGCGCCGTCGACGACTTGGGCTTGGTCCGGACGGCCGGACAGCGAGCTACCCATTGCTCACTGTCCGCAAGCCCGCGCCTACGGTGGCTGGAAATCGGGATCGGAATCCCGGCGGCGGCGGCGAGAGCGCCGTTGCATGATACGGTCGGCCTCCTCCTTAGCGAGCATTGCTGCTTCGCAGAAGTCAGCGACCGCCTGCCACTCCTCCTCACTCCGGACCATGGCCTTGACCAAGGCCCGGCGCGAGAGGTCTCCGCCGCCGATCACCCCCACGAGGGCACGGCGATGCTCCGCCCAAGAGATAGAGCCCCATCATCGTCATCATCATTTCAGCCGATAGACGTCCACTGTTGGACATATGCCTCCCCCAAGTGTCACACAACGATCGATCCTGTGCGGCCCACATCCATCGGATTCCCGCAACCTTCACCAGGTCATCGGTCCATCATGTAGGAGGCCTTACGACGCTGCGTCTTCCGGTACGCGGTCGCCACTCCAGAACCTTTCGTCCCCATCGAAAATCTGTTCTGCGTGCAATGTGCCCTGCCCATTGCCACTTAAGTTTGGCGATTCTTCGAGCTACGTCGGCAACCTTGGTTCTCCTGCTGATATCTTCATTTCTGATATAGATATAGAGCCCTGCTGACCTTTAAATCCATTTTTTTTTTTTGTGAAATTTGATTTACATATGCTATGTTCACTTTGAAGAATATTTAACCACTAAATATGTGTTTTCTAAAGATACAAACCAAACCGTTTCGAGGGAGTAGGGAAAAGTTGCGAAATTTATAAATATTTTTTTTTAGGTAAAAGTATTAATCACACGAAAAAATCAATAGTTCATAATGTTAATCATGAATCTGTAATAAACATTTTTTTTTTCAAACCTAATAACCTGGCCGTTACCGAGGGGTAGGCTTTAGAAAGTCACTGTTTTATGGCACTTCCCATGCGCTTGGGCCTTAACGAAATTGGTCCAAGATAAAATAAAAAACTTTACAAAAAAAAAAAAATACAACCGACTTTAATGTAATAAAACACTGAAAAGTACAAAATAACTTTGATTTCGGAAGTCGGTGTTTCTATTATAGTTTTGTCTTTTCGTTATTTCACCTCCTCCTTTTCGAAGTCGGTTAAAAAATAGTGATGTCTACATTTTTATATGATAAATATAGATTGATATATTATATACGATTATCTTGTTATTGTTTGAACGAAAAATAATCAAACAATTGCGTGACATCATTAGAGAGTGGTTTACTTGTCACACTATTATAATTACTGTTCAGAATCATGATTGTTTGTTTATTTTAAATATATATAACTCCAAAACATACTAATACTTTGAAAGTGAAAGTTTTTATACAAGTACTAGCGGACCCGACAGACGTTGTCCTGTCTACACGTCTTTAATTTGAAAAAGTATGATAACAAAACTTTTTTTTAATTTGATCGCAGCGCAAACTGTCGGGACAGACTAAAATTAAAATTCGAATATTGTTTAAAATTTGACACTGCGATGGTAGCGCCGTCTGTCGGATCCAATGTAAAACATTCCAAATTAATTAAAAAACATTGTCCAGCGGACAACATTGTGAATCTAAACCATTCCCAGATCCCCTTGAACACACACAAAAAATTTCATCAGTCGTTTGAGAGAAGTTCAGTGACATACACACTCACAGAAGAATTATATATATATACAAGTATGTGTGTCTTTGTTACTTCATTCACGATCGAATGACTGAACGAATTACTATGAAACTTGGTACACGGGTTTTTTTTTTCTTTTTTTTTGTTGGGAAAATCATCAATGACAACCCCCGCTCTTGGGCGGAGCGGGAGATAGTGCCAGACTCTTACTGACTACTACCTACCCCGTTCCTTCAAGCCTTCATACCGGGCTTGATTTGTCTTTCAAAACTAACCCTGACCCCGGTAGACTTCGACCCATATGGGCCCCTGCTGTTGCTGACAACTCCTTGAGGCGCGCGGAAACAGTGCGCGCCGTCGTCGACTTGGGCTCGGTCCGGACAGCGAGCTACCCATTGCTCACTGTCCGCAAGCCCGCGCCTACGGTGGCTGGAAATCGGGATCGGAATCTCGGCGGCGGCGAGAGCGTCGTTGCATGATGGCCGGGTTGACTACCTATGTCCTTGAATAGCAAGTATACTTTATAGGGTACCGCATTCAAACGGTGTCAGATGAATCTGCTGTCCATCTGTAAGTCACCAGGCTGTATCTCGTAAACCATGGTATGGTGATGTATTTCTTTGGCCGCTACAACTAACAAATACTAAAATAAAAATATAATAAAATAAATATTTAGGTGGGCCTCCCCATACAACAACCGTGAATTTTTTGCCGTTTTTTGGTACGGACTCCTAAGTTACCGAAAAAAAAGGTACAACCGTTTATGTCGCAAAATTCATAGGGTACCTTCCGTTGCCCCAGAATCCTGAAATTTGGCATATGATAAAGCAAGGTTTTTTTATAGCACAGGTTTAGGAATAAATCTGAAAACAGTGAATTTGTAGTTACGTCACAATAAAATTGCGATTTGAAAAAATCCTCGAGACTCCATTCGCGTAATTGAACTATTTACATAGAAAAGTTTGTACAGATGAGCAGTTGTACGAGCAGTGGCGGTCGAGTGGTAACGGCCTCGACTTACAAGTTGTAGGTCGTGGGTTCGAACTAGTGGTGCCAGGTCCGATTGGATAAAAATCGGGACAGTTGGTAAAACAAATCGGGATTTAGGGTTTTAGATCGGGACATTTTTTTAATAAAGTTTTTTTTCTGGTGGGAAATCTTCCAATGACTGCTCTCGCACTGTATCAGACTTTTAATAACTAAAACCCAGGGTTCTTCTGTCCCACTGTGCGTTCCAGGGCCACAGTCACTATTTCAAACGTTCCCGCAGTCCTAGCAGGGATCGGATCTACTTGGCCCCATCAGTGAAGCACCGTGTGTCATTTTGAACGCACTTGACATAGTGATGCGAATGCGATACTGGTTAAATTATTGTAATAATGATGGCTTTAATATATCTTTTGATTTATCGGGACATCTAGCGTCCCGATCAGGTGCAAATCGGGACGTGTCTCAAGACCCCTAAAAATCGGGATGTCCCGCGCAAATCAGGACGCCTGGCAACTCTGGTTCGAACCCAGCCAGGCGCATCACTTTGTGCAATTTATTCCATCACCACTGCTCTCAAAACGGTGAATGAGAACGTCGTGAGGAAACCGTCATGTCCTAGAACCAAAAATTCGAAGACATGTGACATTCACCAACCCGCACCGAGCCCGCGTTGTGGATTACGGCCCATTCTCTCTCCTAGAGAGACCTGAGTCTCAGCAGTGGGAACATTAAAAAGGCTCATGATGATGAAACATTAAGTTGGGATTTCTGGATGTTATTCAAAGACCAGCCCCCCTAGCCAAGTTACAATCGTTTCGCTTGCGCCGAACGCTTCGAGTTGACCTTGCCGTAAATTCTTTTGTTCTGACCACGTGACTGAGCGTTAAAACGACGTCATTCCCGTACATTTGAAGCTTTCTACGAGCGTTAACTATTACAGATTAGCAACTTGGCTAGGGGTACAGGTCTGTGCGCCATAGGTGAAAAGGGACGATACACATGTCCATGAACTTTTCTTTAAATGCCGCGGGCAATTCACCTTACATACAGTGTCACAGCTGTTGTCTTGTTACGAAAATAATCATGTTTTTATTTAATTACTTATGTATACATTTATGGAAAGATTAATAAATGGAGTATTCTATTTATGTCTCACGGACTTCTATTAATATAAATATGGTATTGTTAAAATAAAAACAAGTGTGTGTTACATTGAATGACACCTTCCCATAACTGTGTACTAGTAATCTAATACACTTGAGTTTGTATACAAAAACACGGGCCAAAACAAAAAGCCGCTACAAAAAGAAGCTAGAAGCGGCCACAAAAAAGCTAGATGCGGCCACAAAAAGCTAGAAGCGGTCACAAAAAAGCTAGAAGCGGCCACAAAAAGCTATAAGCGGCTACAAAAAGCTAGAAGCGGCCACAAAAAAGCTAGAAGCGGCCACAAAAAAGCTAGAAGCGGCCACAAAAAAGCTAGAAGCAGCCACAACAAAAAAGGTGAAGCGCGCGGTTGGTTGCATTTAATGATATGAGTCAATCATTTTCTTTTTTTATTTAATTTTGGTGGCAAAACCTACTTCGGCTTACTGAAGAAAAAGTTTCTTCTCCTCGGTTTTCGCAAGTAGGTTCCTGGGTCCCAAATCTTCACAAAAACAGAAGAAAAACTTTTGAAAAATGTTTTTCATTCTAGGTAAACGGGAACTACCCTATGAACTTTGATTTCAGTAAGATTGTCTAAGGACATGTTTTTTTCGACATAAACGGCCGTATCTTTTTTTTTCGCCAACGCAGAAGTCACAGCTTCAATGAGAACCGCCGTCCGAATTCTTTTTGACTTAAGATCTTCGGGCAAAAGTTAGTATTAAAAACAAAATGAACTCCTATTTCTCGTAGTCTGGTATATAATTCTCTTTTTATTGTTCATCAAATCATCAGCATATAGGGAGAGATGTAAAAGAAAAAAAAACATAATTATAGCATTATATTATTATAGTAGGTAGGTAGGGTAAGTAGGTAGTTAGAAATAGGCAGTTAAGTAGCGTAGGGTACTATTCACTAAGAAAACAGCCTTGAGTGCAGCGCTGGCCGCAGTGACGAGTCGAGAGCGCAGTACAATGAATTAACAATCCCATGTGTATGTCTATTAGGCGCAAAATACACAGAAGCGATTTTTTTTTTTTACTTTGGGAAAAATCATGCATTGACAGCCCCCGCCCTTGGGCGGAGCGGGAGATAGTGTCAGACTCTTACTGACTAAAAAACCCATCCCGTTCCTTCAAGCCTTCATACCGGGGCTCGAGCGCCCTTTCGGATAACTATGGCCCCAGTAGGCTTCGACCCGGCTGGGCCCCTGCTGCTGCTGACAACTCCTTGAGGCGCGCGGGAACAGTGCGCGCCGTCGACGACTTGAGCTTGGTCCGGACAGTTATCGGACGACCGGACAGCGAGCTACCCATTGCTCACTGTCCGCAAGCCATGTCTATTAGATTGTTAATCCAATGTACATATTTGGATTTCGTCGCTGCGGCCAGCGCTGCGCTTAACGCTGACTTCAATAGAATAGCACGCTAGAATAGAGTAGTTAGTTGACGGGAGCGAAGCCGCGGACAAAAGCTAGTACATAAACAATAATATTGTATCGTTGACCTCATGCCATGATTCACATATACCAATCTTTATGTGTTTTGTTGACAAAGTAATAAAAACAAATTGATATCGTTTATGTTTATTGATACTATAGATAATCAAAGTCTCGATATAAACATCGGCTTGCGGACGGCGAGCAAAATGCGTAGATCGCCGTCCTGCCGTTCGGGTATCCGTCCGTACTGAACCTGTACCCCTAGCCAAGTTGCTAATCTGCAATCGTTAATGCTAGTAGAAAGCTTTAAACGTACGGGAATGACGTTATCTCAACGCTTAGTCACGTGGTCAGAACAAAAGAATTGGGATCGCGTCGTGGCGAACTCGAAGCCACAAAATGGTCAGGTACAGAAGTCAATCTACATACAAAGCGCGCTCTCACAACGCACACATAGACACCGCACACGGACACGATATCTCGGTCGTGTCTCGGCCCACTCGTCGAACAGTTCCGCCTCAAACGCTTATTAGTGTGCGTCCACCGAGCGTAGGTATAAAAAGTGAGACTGACAGACTACATGAGATTGTCTTCTGTACCTATCTGTTTTGTGTCGAAGCGTTCGACGCTAGCGAGACGGTTGTAACTTGGCTAGGGAGGCTGAGTCGTCAACGGCGCGTATTGTCAGCAACACCGCAGGACCGAATCCAACTGGGGCCATGGATTCGCTTCTGAAAGGAAAACCCGGGGCCGATGTTACTGCTTCCCGCGCCCGCGTGCCCACTGCGGACACGCAAATGAAGCTACCCGTCTGATCGAAAACCTAGTGTATTCGCGCTCCATTTTTTAAAAAACGGAACCCTTTAAGATCACTTTGTCCGTCTGTCTGTTTGTCAAGACCTCTTATCTCGAGAACGCGTGGAGGTATCGAATTGAAATTAAAACCGTATACTCAGGTCTGCGGTCCCTTCAAGCTGTGAAAAAATGAAACCTCTAAGTTATCAAATAAAAAAGATACGGTCTTTTATGTCGCAAAAATCGTATGTTTGAGGCAGGTGTTTCCTAGCTGACTACCCTGAGAAGAAATACCGAAACAAACTCAGGGGTCAAAGTAAGTCCATACAGCAAACATGTAATAATAAAAAAAATAAAAAAAACATTTATTTCAGGTAAAAACCCATATAAAATAAAATTACAATCCAAAAAAACAATAAATTCCGAAATGTCAATAAATAAAATCCATTAATTTAAGTTAATCAAAAAAAATCCAATAAATTAAAATTCAATAAAAAAAAATGGTCAAATCATATGAGAACCATGCAGATTGAAGACTGATGTCTGAGATGGTCTTTTGAAGAAAGAACCACACAGTTCTGATTGGACCTATCCAGTCAGTGCACGTATTTTCTTTCTTTCTTTCATTTGTCAGTATTCGTGTAGCTCATTGCTCGTTGGCAAACCTTGAGTTTGAAGCAATGGTGGCCGAGTGGTAACGGCCCCGACTTACAAGTTGTAGGTCGTGGTTTCGAACCCAGCCAGGCGCATTACTTTGTGTAATTTATTTCATCACCACTGCTCTCAAAACGAGAAAGTGAGGAAAACGGCCCAGAACCAAAAATTCGAAGACGTGACATCTACCAACCCGCACTGGGTCCCAGCAGTGGGAACATTAAAAAGGCTGATGATGATTATGATGATGAAACCTTGACCTGGGACTTCTTGATGTTAGCCAAGTATGTGCGCCATAGGCGAAGACGGGAGAATACACATGTCTGTGAGCTTTTGTCTATGTGTCGCGGGTAGATGTGCCATTGCTGGCAATATTGCCCAGTGTGGGAATATTGCTAGCAATATTGCCACCAATATTCATACTTCGGGCAATATTGCCAACAATACTCATACTTCAGGCAATATTTGCCACCAATATTCATAATTCGGGCAATATTGCCACCAATATTCATACTTCGGGCAATATTGCTACCAATATTCATATTTCAGGCAATATTGCCACCAACATTCACACTTCGGGCAATATTGCCACCAATATTCTCACTTCACGGCAATATTGCCGCCAACGCCACATCTCTAGTCGCGGGCAATTCACCTTACATACCGTGACACAGCTGTTGTGTTACGAAAATAATCATGTTTTTATTTAATTACCTATGTACACATATTATGGAAATATTAATAGATCGAATAATAGGTGTTGTTATAAATATGAGTATAAACTTATAAAGATATTGTTTAATTCTATGGACATTTCTTTGAATTTAAAAACATGTTTGCGTTACATTATTCAGAAAAGTGTAGTAGCATTCAATAACACGGATTATGTGCACAATGCCATATTGATGCAAAATGTTGTTTTTTTAATTGATATAAACTAGTGCTTGACTGCGATCCCACCTGATGGTAAGTAGCGATGCAATCATTAATAGTGAGGCGCACTAGTTTATGAACCTATTCAGTCTTGACACTCAAATTATAACCGAACGGGAAGACCGCAGCAGGCAAATTGTTCTAGTCCTTCGACGTATACGGTATAAACGACGAGGCGAAACGCTTAGTCCGGACCGTACTGCTTTCAACAACGTATGGGAGGATACTCGTCGTACTTCGGGTTGTCCGGTAGAATTGAGATGGCGGAATCAAGTCATGCCATTCCTGCGCACACTATTCAAAATGTATCCTGTAAATCACCGAAAAGCTGGGTACCCCACCTCTGTGCTCAAGGCTTTGAAGGTTGGACTTAAGGGCCAAGCGCCCGAAAAGTGCCATAAAACAGTGATTTTCTGAGGCCTACTCCTCCGTAACGGCTAGGTCTATTGGTTTGAAAAAAATATATGTTTATTATAGATTCATGAACAATAATATCAACATTAGATTTTTTCGTACAATTAATGCTTTTGTCATAAAAAAATATTTAGCAGTTTCGCAACTTTTCCCTACTCCTTTTTAACAGCTTGGACCTTTAGAAACATTTTTACACATAAAAATTGGTGGTTAAATATTCTTCAAAGTGAACATTGCATATGTAAATCAATCAATATCTCTCAGAGAAAATGGATTTAAAGCGCTTTCCGGGCGCTGCTAGCCGCAAATAAATGCACAGATTTGCGTACTGCCGCTTAGGCGAGTGCGAGAGTTGCGTTCCCATAATTTCGGTCAGATGGTTCAAGGGAATATACGCCTTAACCAAATCTTTTATTAATATGCCGCACTACGTCCCGTCTCCGTGAGTAAAGTTACTAATCCAATAGTCCCATATTCGGCATGTTCGTACTACACCGCCTGCGACCGCATAGAGCTCCGTTGACATTTAAAACTATTGTCTTAATGCCAAATATTAATTGATTTACATATACTGTGTACATTTTGAACCAACAATTATTTTTTTTTGTAAAGATCAAAGCTGTTTGAAAGGAATTGGTAAAATAAACGAAAAAACGGTTTATACAATAAACCGTTTTTTCGTTTATTTTAGCGTGGGGTGCTCGATTTACGAAAAATATTGCCTATAGCGCTCCACGCTTTTTTCACAATGATATTAATATTTTTCGTTCATTATTATTATTTTCTACCTATATTGAAAATTATTTTACACTTTTTATTTTCATAAGCTATGGAAGCGTGTTTTTTTTTAGTTTTTGTAAACTATATTTTTATTTTTCACTAAAAAAAAACGGATTATTTTATTGTCATCAGTCTTTGATGGGTGTGCAAAGTTTGAAGAAAATCTGATCGCCCAACGTAGGTCAAAATCGAGTTCAAAGGCGTTGGATACAAGCATACAGGTGAAGCTAATATAAGCGTGTTAAAAAATAACACGTTGTTTAAAAATCTCATCTGCTGCTGATTTTTATCCACCCTGTATCTACTATAGGTAAAGCCGGTCCTGACAATAGCATCCTGAAAACTGGTTGAGAGTCCTTACTCCGCTTTTCTGGAGTGTGGAGACTGTGGTCAGATAGTTACTCCTTGCCATGTCATTCTCTGCACATCTAGCCTCAGGCACCCATTTTACTGCTTATTATTTCTTTGTTTATGTACTACTAACACTAATTTTAAGATTTTTTACTAATGGACTGGACACACGGTTGCACGAACTAGCGTTCTGTACCCCTAGCCAAGTTGATAATCTGCAATCGTTAACGCTAGTAGAAAGCTTCAAATGTACGGGAATGACGTCATCTCAACGCTCAGTCACGTGGTCAGAATAAAAGAAATAGATGCGTGGCCAACTCGAAGCATTCAACGCAAGCGAAACGGTTGTAACTTATCTTAAATACTAGCTTTTGCCGCCAGCTTCGCCCGCGTACATAAAATATAGCTGCTTTATATTGGTGAAAAAATTTGACAAATCGGACCAAGGTACTGGTCCGATTGCTAAATGTTTTTCCATAGATTAACTCCTACAAACAATAAAACAAACTACCTCTTTATTATATTAGTTTAGATTATGCCTATCTTAGTAATTAACATTTAATACTATCGTCCCGTCCCTAGTTCGATTAATATATTATCGGAGACCGCGTTTGAACCAACAGGGCTCAACCGGGTTCAAAAGCGGTCTCCGAGTTGCTACCAAGAAATTCGAAGGGAAATCCCAATGAGTCGTAACTAATTTACAAGAAATAAAATAACAAAAAGAAGGTTATTTCGCTGATGCTAACATATTACGATAATGACGGTAGTCAGCGATCAGGTTCCGAGAAGCGTGCGATCATCGCAGATGCGCGCACGATTTCGGCATAACTTTGGAGTTCGGTAACCGACGCATAATGCATCCATTATTTGCAAGGTTCGTTTCAAGTTCGTTTACATATCGACGGCTGTCTTAAAAGTCAAACGCCTTGGGTAATTAGGGTTAACTGAAATCTGTTGTAGTCAACACTGGTTCAATAGTCAAGGTCGATTAAGAGATCTTGATCATTGTTTACTAATAGAAGAACCTTATAAAAAGTATCGAATATAAGTATTTTTTAAATGATTTAATATTATTAGAATAGAATAGAATAGACTTTATTGCACACCAAAAAGTAATACAGCTTATACAAAAGAAGAAGAAGAAGAAATAAAGTAAAAGTAGTTAGTAGTAGTAAGTAGTAAGTAGTAGTAGTAAGTAAGTATTTTCGTTTAGAATATACCTATTTCTCTGTCTCTTTATTGATATTCTTATTACAAAAGTAGGATACATTTGTAAAGATATGTATAATACTGTCAAAAGTAAGTCTAAAGTAATATATATATATATATTTTTTTATTGTTGTTAGGTTCGCACTTGACCGCTATCTCACCATAATAACATAAATCTGTTATCATAAGAGCAATCTGCTTCTAAATATTCTACTCCGCTTATTGATTCATCATCACTAAACCTTATTACGATCAACATCTGTTGTAGAACTAAAATCATCTCAAGAAACAATTGAATGATAACCAAAATTCGCGTTGCCTACAACAGATTTATTATTTCCATAAAAAAATCCTAAGTCGTTAGACTTTTAGACAGACTACGAGTATAACAGCTGCGCGCTGGCTCCTAATGTCCGTTATGACCTGCCGTGACCTGTTTTGCACTTAGTGTCGGTGATGTCCAACTTGTGACCTTTTTAGGGTTCCGTAGCCAAATGGCAAAAAACGGAACCCTTATAGATTCGTCATGTCTGTCTGTCTGTCTGTCTGTCTGTCCGTCCGTCCGTCCGTCCGTATGTCACAGCCACTTTTTTCCGAAACTATAAGAGCTATATTGTTGAAACTTTGTAAGTAGATGTATTCTGTGAACCGCATTAAGATTATCACATAAAAATAGAAAAAAAGCAATAAATTTTGGGGGTCCCCATACTTAAAACTGAAACTCGAAAAATTTTTTTTCATCAAACCCATACGTGTGGGGTATCTATGGATAGGTATTTAAAAATGATACTGAGGTTTCCAATATCATTTTTTTCTAAACTGAATAGTTTGCGCGAGAGACACTTCCAAAGCGGTAAAATGTGTGTCCCCCCCTCTAACTTCTAGAATAAGAGAATGATAAAACTAAAAAAAATATATGATGTACATTACTATAAAAACTACCAAAGAAAATTGGTTTGAACAAAATCTAGTAAGGGATTTTTTTTTTAATGCGTCATAAATGGAAAAAAATACACTATTATTAAAACATCGATCAAAGTTACAACACATTACAAGAACTTTAATATTATGTTACTTGCTGCTACGGAACCCTTCATGGGCGAGTCCGACTCGCACTTGGCCGGTTTTTTTTAATATTTTTGGAGAAAAATATAACATGGTGTAAAAATTATTGAAATCTATTCAGCTACTGATTCTGAACAAACTATATTCAAGTTTAAAGCTTAGTGATAGCATGACGAGTGACAGGACAGACCCCAAGTAATATGGGGACAAGGGCAAAAAGATGATAAGGCTGCTCGCCAACGTCCGATAAACGGTGACCGATTTTTGTAGGGGAACAAGCTTTTTATGAAAATCATTTTTTCATAGCAAGCTTTTATAGCTCGGTATACCTATATAATTAATGCTCGTCAAGACGAATCATACGAGCCCAAACTCGATGGGATTGTGTCGTAGTAGCCACCTTCCGGTTCCATCATCAGATCAGCTCCTTGTCACAATAATTTTGTATTGTCATCTGATTTGCACATGCATGCAAAATTTCAGCTCAATCGGTAACCGGGAAGTGGGACAAATTTAATTTACAAGATTTGATGACAGACAAACATCGGGACAGATGAAACTAAATAAAAGCTTGTAAAAATAGACCACACCGATAGCAATAGTGCAATACACACGTCCTACAAAAAGTCGGACAGAAAACCTTCGATCAATAATGTATCATATCAATAATGTACATTATTGATCGAAGCAGAAAACAGAACAATTTTACAGATATACAAAATCGGCTCAATTATTCTGTCCTATAAAAATATAGTTAAAAAAACAAATAAAAAAACACGCTTTTATGGCATATGAAACTAAAAAGTGTAAAATAATTTTCAATACAGTTAGAAAATAATAATAATGAACGAAAAATATTAATATCATTGTGTAAAAAACGTGGGGTGCTCGATTTACGAAAAATATTGCACAAAGCGCTCCACGCTTTTTTCACAATGATATTAATATTTTTCATTCATTATTATTATTTTCTGCCTATATTGAAAATTATTTTACACTTTTTAGTTTCATATGCTATGGAAGCGTGTTTTTTTTAGTTTTTGTAAACTATATTTTTATTTTTCACTAAAAAAAATCGGATTATTTTATTGTCATCAGTCTTTGATGGGTGTGCAAAGTCTGAAGAAAATCTGATCGCCCAAAGTAGGTCAAAACCAAGCTTAAAGGCGTTGCTTACAAACATACAGGTGAAGCTAATATAAGCGTGTTAAAAAGTAACGTGTGCGGGCAGCGAGCGTAATGTAGGTTTTTTTTTATCAAGGTTGTAAAATTGACGTATCTTCCTCATGTTGCATGCGAGCCAACCCATTCTGAATACGATATCATTGTGTGCACAGATGCAACATAATCAAATATAGGTACTTGCCTGCCACAGCAGTTGCGTTTACATCTTGCGTCATACATAATGGACCATAAAATTAAAAATGATCATGAAGTTATTTTTACATAGGAAATTCAAAATCATTTCATTTCACATAGGCCTACACGGGGACTTATAATTTAACTTTCTGTGGTTACCATGCCATCCTTATGTCTAATCATCATTATCAGCCTTTTTAATACTCCCACTGCTGGAATTCAGGCCTCCTCTCTAGGAGAGCGAATGGGCTGTATGCACCACGCGGGCCCAGTGCGGGTTGGTGAATGTCACATGTCTTCGAATTTTTATTTCTAGGACATGCCGTTTTCCTCACGATGTTTTCCTTCACCGTTTTGAGAGCAGTGGTAATGAAATAAATTACACAAAGTAATGCGCCTGGCAGAGTTTGAACCCGCGACCTATAAACTCATAAGTCGGAGCCATTACCACCCGGCCACCACTGCTCCATCTTTATTTCTACGGAATAAGACTTAAAATCGTTTGAACGGGCGGTAAAAAGTTTTGTAAACTGTGTAATCTTACAGCGTATGGAGTACAACCACTTAGAAACTTGTAATCTTTAAGTATCACTTGTAATAATTACTAATGGTGTTATCTACAAGTGAATCGGTTCCTTGAAAGATTGGCAATGTACTTTTAAACACGTGAATTGGGAATACCTGGGTAACTCCGTACGGCGTTGCGCCACCGGTACATGGTGGACATCCCACCCATACGCGCTAAACGTTTTGGGAACACATTCATTATGCGTAATGCAAAGGAGTGGAATTCCCTCCCTTAATCTTTTTCCAGATAGCTACAATCTAGGGGTTTTTAAGTCAAGAGTGAATAGGTTACTTCTAGGCAAGCGTGCTCCATCGTCCACTTACCATCAGGTGCAATTGTGGTCAATCGCGAGCCTTTGCATAATAATAATAAAAATAAAACAGCAAGCTCACGTCACCATCGGTGGAGCAGTAAGGCCATCACCAGGAGTCACCATCATTACTGCCGAAAGACGACCACTGTTGGACATAGGCCTCACAAGTTTCGGCACCACGACCGATCCTGTGCGTCTCGCAACCATCGGTTTCCCGGTACCTTCACAAGGTCATCAGTCCACCATGTGGGAGGCATTCTAACGCTGCGTCTTTCGATGCGCGGTCGCCACTCCAGAATCTTTCGTCTCCATCGACCGTCTGTTCTGCGAGCAATATGCCTTGTTTTTTGGTGGGAAAATCATCCCCCGTAAGTGTAGTAGTAACGGTGTAAGACTTACTGACTAAAAAACCCACCCCGTTCCTTCAACCCTTCATACCGGGGTTCGAGTTCCCTTTCGGATAACCCTGGCCCCAGTAGGCTTCGACCCGGCTGGGCTCCTGCTGTTGCTGACAACGCCTTGAGGCGCGCGGGTTTTGGGCTTGGTCTGTACAGTAACCGGACGGCCGGACAGCGAGCTATCCATTGCTCACTATCCGCAAGCCCGCGCCTACGGTGGCTGGAAATCGGGATCGGAATCCCGGCAGCGGCGAGAGCGCCGTTACCTGTTACGGTCGGCCTCCTACTTTACGAGCATTGCTGCTTCGCAGAAGTCGGCGACCGCCTGCCTCTCCTCTTCTCTCCGGACCATGGCCTCAACCAAGACCCGGGAGCAATGCTCTGCCCATTGCCACTTAAGTTTGTCGATTCTTCGTGCTATGTCGGCAACCTTGATTCTCCTGCGGATATCTTCATTACTGATGCGATCGCGCAAAGAAACTCCGAGCGTAGCCCTTTCCATTGCCCTCTGGGTGACTTTAAGACGTGTATTTAACAATCTCATAATATTACAGTATTGGCTAGCGAGCCAAAATATCGTTTTATTTTAGACGTGAAATGAATTGCAGTTGTACATAATCTAAATCCAATCTGTTTATATAACATTAGTTTTGGTAAATTTACGTGAACACGTATTTTGATGTACAAAATTTCATAACTGTATTATGAAAACCTACAAAGTTATAAACTTGTTATGTCAGTAATAGTACATTATGAAAGTGTGTAATGTTAGTGATTACCGACGAGGCGGTATTTAGACCCGAGCCGTGGCGAGGGTCTTAAGAGAGCCGACGAGAGAGATACGACGTTTTTCAATACACTTGTGAAGAAAACAACTGTAAAACTACTAAACTTTTGTGGCGGTAAAAATCTATTTTCATATGCGCGCCTATATTTTTTTTGTTTACACTCACTGAAATGAATAAACAGGGGTTGACCGGCGACTCGTGGGTGGCGACCTGCGCCCACCTTGATACGATGAATGTAATATAATTATGGCGGGGGAGAGGTTGAACCATAAGGTTTTAACTACATTATAGCCCTAGTGCGTAATGATAATCAAAATGTCACAGTTTGGTAACAAGAGCCATTATGTTCCTAAGTGCAGTGCAATAAGAGTTAGTTTCTGAGCAAGTGTATAGAAAAAATACATAGTCATCGGGCCATCCAGCCCACTGAGATTTTTGCACTTGTATTCGGCTGTTTCCTGGCGCCTAATACTCGTTATGACCTGCAGTGACCTGTGTTTACTTAATGTCGCTGGAGTCCAACTTGTGACCTTTTGAAATATTGTTGGGAAAAAACATGGTGTAAAAACTATTGGAATCCCTTCAATTACTGATTGGGAACAAACTATATTCTTTATTTTTTAGTATATGCAAACATATCATATCTTGCAATTTCGCAACTTTTCCCTACTGCTTCGAAACGGCTTGGATCTTTAGAAACATTTTTACATATAAAAATTGGTGGTTAAATATTGATCAAAGTCAAAATAGCATAATATGTAAAACTTATTTAGAGGTCAGTGTGCAGCTGGCTGGAATTAAATGCACAGATACTCGTACTACCGCCTAGGCGGGTACGAGTATTGTGTCCATTTATTTTCGACCAGATGGTTCAAGGAACTATAAGCCTTAATGATGGAAAAGGCTGGGAACTGAACTCTTTAGCTAGAAACGCAGACATGTTGAGCATTAATTGAGTGAAGATGTAAATATTTATGAACCGGAGCACTGTACTCGCGGCGGTTCCCATCGAACACTTTTGGTTTAACTTTAAAATATACAAATCGCCTTGCATCTTGGAAATCGAACTGCGGAACGTTTTTACGTAAACCACAGTACATCGCGCCAGTGTTCTTTGAAAGCGGACAGCGAGCAATGGGTAGCTTGCCGTCCAGTAATGACTATGGCTACAAAATAGATAGGAACAGAAGACAATCTCATGTATGTACTTCACTTTTTATACCTACGCTCGGTGGACGCACACTAATGAGCGTTTGAGCCGAAACTGTTCGACGAGCGGGCCGAGGCGCTCCGAGATGTCGTGTCCGTGAGCGGTGTCTATGTGTGCGTTGTGAGAGCGCGCTTTGTTTGTAGATAGACTTCTGTACCTATCTATTTTGTGCCAAGGCCGTGGAACATCACACGAGCCTCAAAGAGATGTCAGCAAGATTTGAGTCGATACTTGAAATTCTTTGAAGGAACTTCGGAGAACTTTGAAGGAAAAGTCTGACATAATATTATTATTTATTTATTAACACTTCTTGCACAAACTGTACAAAGGCGGACTTAATGCCTTAGGCATTATCTACCAGTCGACCTTAGGGTGGTGCAGAGACATAACATGGTAGGTGCAACTTCAAGGCAAACAAACAAAAAGAAAATTAAAATCAACATAAATACAAAATTATATAAATACATACAAATAAACAAAATTATTATGAGAAATGAATATAACAAATCACTGCTGTGATGATTCTGCCAACTTCTTGCGAATGTGTTCACGAGCAGTATTATGTATTCAAAGAATCAAAGCGTTTTATTTCAAACTAGCTTTTGCCCGCGACTTCGTCCGCGTACATTAAATAAAGCCTTTGTCACTCAGGAATAAAGCAGCTTAATATCGGTGAAAAATTTAAAAAAAATCGGTCCAGTACTTCTAGAGATTACCTCCTACAAACAAAAAATAAACTTTACATCTTTATTATATTATATTAGCTGTGACGGCGACTTCGTTCGCGTGGACCACAGGATTTTGCATTTTTTTTTAAATAAAATTAGCCTATGTTACTCCTTATGACATCAGCTACCTGCCAAAGAAGTCCCGTCAAAATCGGTACAGCCATTTCAGAGATTAGCCCGGACAAACAGACAAACAGACAAAATTGTAAAAAAAATAATATTTTGGTGTATTGTACCATAATATATATGGTACAATACACCAAAATAACATTTTTTTCATATGCATGTAGTAAAAATCAGTTATTTCAATATTACAAACAGACACTCCAATTTTATTTATGTTTAAGTATAGATTTGTAGATTAGTGTAGGTAATTTTCAAGAAGTCAGTTAGTTAATGATACTAGTTGCACTTTCCGAAGCGTAGATCTCCATGGAGAAGAATATGCAAGAAACTCCATGGACACTCTAGCTATACATAGATAGGGTAGAGGCGGGTAAAGTTGGGCAGAGTAAATAGCGTAGTCCAGGGACTTAAAAACACCTTCATAAAGGTTACTGAATTATAAGTGTTACATGTTGAATGTGTAACAGAATCAAAAATGTAACACTTATATATGTGTTTTCAATGTGTTAACCCAAAACACTTAAAAAAGTGTAACCGTAACATATCTGTAACAGATATAAAAGTGTGAACAGTGTTAATAAGTGTAAAAGGTAAACGCAGCGTTGCCAAAGTTACAATTTACTTATGGTACTGTGCAATTATTTCTGTTACACATATTAACACTTTTTAACACAGTTTAAGTCGGTAACATTATTGTTTTTCTGTTATAACTGTTTTAAAAAACAGTGTTAAAACACATTATTACGGTTACAGTTTGAGTCCCTGGCGTAGTAAGTTGATGGGAGCGATGCGGCGGGCTGAAGCCAGTATGTGTATTATATATTGATACGTCTGAGAATAGGTCTTCAGCTACTTTGTACCTTATGTATAACCGCAGAACATCGTTTACCGGGTCGGCTAGTATTACCATAAATATTTTACAGTATTATTTTGCCTCGTGTAAGTGTGGATAGCTGCCAGTATTTTTTTTTTATTCCACAACTATCACACAACGCCGTCTAGTCCCAAGCTAAGCAGAGCTTGTGTTAAGGGTACTAGACAACTGATAAACATACTTATATATTTCTAAATACATATATATTATAGATAAATTACACCCAGGCACAGAACAAATGATCGTGCTCATCACACAAACATTTGTCCTGGGTGGGAATCGAATCTACGACCTCCGGCATAGTAGTCAGGGTCACTAACCACTAGACCAACAGGCCTGTCAGTATTGTCATTATGGTCGAGCCTGCGACTGTAATACCGGTTCCTTATCTCTGTGACTTATGGTCTATGGTCCCTACATATGGTGTCCATATTGCTTCCACACTGCTTGTTATTACTACCAACAATACACACGAATATCTGTTTCTATAAACTAACTTCTCCGCAATGTTTCACTCGTGTCAAAATGGAAATATTAGTAATAGGACATATGCGTATGAATAATGAAAAATCTAAGTACTGGCAACTTGCTTGCCAGTGATGACATAATATGGCACTAAAACATGATTTTTTATGGGTATTAATCATCCAAATGACATCCCCAGCCCTTGGGCGGAGCGGGAGATAGTGTCAGACTCTTACTGATTAACTCTTTGAATGCCGTAATTAGAGACACAATAGAAAGACAATTGCTTATGTCGAACTGTGTAACATAAGACATTCAAAAGGTTAAAAAACCCACCCCGTTCCTTCAAGCCTTTAATACCGGCTTCCCTTTCGATGCTAAACCCTGGCCTCAGCAGGCCCCTACGGTTGCTGACAACTCCTTGAGGCGCGGGGGAACAGTGCGCGCCGTCGACGACTTGGGCTTGGTCCGGACAGTTACCGGATGGCCGGACAGTGAGCTACCCATTGCTCACTGTCTGCAAGCCCGCGCCTACGTTGGCCGGAAATCGGGATCAGAATTCCGGCGGCGACGGTGGCGATAACGCCGTTGCCTATGCGTTCGGCCTCCTCCTTTGCGAGCATTACTGCTTCGCAGAAGTCGGCGACCGCCTGCCACTCCTCCTCGCTCCGGACCATGGCCTCAACCAAGGCTCGGGGCGAGAGATCTCCGCCGCCGATCGCCCCCACGAGGGTACGGCGATGCTCCGTCCAAGCAGGGCACACCTCGACTGTGTGCTCCACCGTGTCCTCCTGGTCACCTCCGACCTGGTGAGGGTCGCGGGAATCCAAAGGATGCGAGACGTACAGAACCGGTCGTTGCGGCAGCAATTATGAGAGGCCTATGTCCAACAGTGGACGTCTCTCGGCTTCTTCTTCTTATCATATCGATGGCGAAATTAGTTTAATTCCTTGCCTGGCCCAGAATTCGGTCACGGCAAAGCCGTCTGCAGCAAAGACAATCTCCACAGGTGGGGGTTCTCGGATGGTTCCGATCTTCAGTGTTTGTGCGGCGTCTCTCCGCAGACCATGTCCCACCTTCCTGCATCACGTGCCCTGTGACCTGCTCACGTAGGGACCTAATGACAGCATCAGCGGACGACATTGCCGTGGCCGAATCTCTCGGCTGAAATAATGATGAAGATACATCGAGATTTTTAAACAATCTGAAACATTTTTCATCACAGCAGTGGTAATTGAGTGTTACCACTCGGTTCGGCATCGACTTAAGAGTTGTAGTGCGCGGGTACAAACTCAACCAGGCGCATTATTTTGTGTAATTTATTTCATCACCACTGCTCTCAAAACGGTGAAGGAAAACATCGTGAGGAAACCGGCGTGTCCTAGAACCAAAAATTCGAAGACGTGTGACATTCGCCAACCCGCACTGGGCCCGCGTAGTGGATTACGGCCCATTCCCTCTCCTAGAGAGGAGGCCTGAGTCCCAGCAGTGGGAACATTAAAAGGCTGATTATGCTATTTCTAACGTACAAAGAGTGGTTCTGTCTTGGCAGATGTCATGCGTGAGTCAGTCATTTTATTGCTTGATCTCAATTTAGGGAGCACAATGACCCGTCGCCTATTTCATATTGTTTTCATTTCATATACTGCCCCATTGTTTTAGTGCTTCTGAAAACTGGGTCCTGCGTTCGATGCTTAAGTTAAGGAATGTGGCGATTTTTTATTCGTTAAACAAACCGGTGTATTTAAAAAAAAATGTTAGGCCAGGAATTTCTTAGGCAACCCACCCGCGTTATTTAATTTACTAAATTTATTTTAAAATATGTTTCATCGATTAAACAGACGGTCTGTTCGTTCGTTCTTAATCGGATCTTAGACTACAAGTGTTCAGGATTTTTTATTTTATTTTGGATAGGCTCACCTTTGACCACTACCTATCTCACTTCATGGAAAGCGATGATGTGGCCGACGATGGAGCACGCTTGCCTAGAAGCAATCTATTCACTCTTGACTTAAAGACCCCTAAGTTGTAGCTATCAGGAAACACAGACTCCGGCAGGGAATTCCAATTCTTAGTTGTACGCATAATGAATGTGTTCCCAAAACGCTTTGTACGTATGGGTGGGATGTCTACCTACCATTTTTGTCGTGTTTCTCCGGCGTCGGCAATTTAGAAAGAAAGAAAGAAAAACAGTTCATTTACGCGTTAAAGACGCAATCTTAAAAGTAGGTAACAGAACATAACATCAAAAAAGGGAAGATATGCGTCTCCTCCGCGCAAAACGGTCGAACGCTCAGCATAAAGCTGCGGCCTCACGCATAATGCGTTGAGCTCACAGCGCTGGCTTTCAGCGTGGGCCGGTCGCTGTGTCGACATAAAGACCCTGGAACGGTGCAGTAAACTAAAAATAAGTATAGTTATGTTATAAATGGGTAGTATTTAATCAATGTTTAAATTATTTATTACACTATTGACCAAATCGTTCAAAGGTCAAAATGCATTACTGGATAAATTATTAAGTATCAAATGGATTAACTGAAAAAGGTAAAAATCTCGAATGGATGAAACAACTTGGACGTAGCGTTAGCCGGCACCGCTCGCTACGCTCGCTCGGCTCACGTGCGGTTGGTCACAGTTCTAACCTAACCTAACCTATTTTACCCAGTTCAAAGTGCAATCAAAATGCAATCACATTTTTACGAGAGACTGTAGGTATTATTCGTTATTTCGAACTGGCAGAGTTTTAAGGTTGATAATAGACTCCGTGATATAATTAATCCAAATAAGAGAGTCTGATTATTTTAATGGTTTAATATTTAGTTTAAGTTAAATGAGAATACCAATAAAAAAATGGTAATTAAATATGTTTTTATTACTCTGCCCAAAAGGTGATGGGCCGTATGTATGATGCCCGGTCAATCTGATTATTTGAATAATTATTATCAAATCGCACTCTAATACTGGGCATTATACATAATGACTGGGCATTATGTATAATGCCCAATTTATCACCCGGTCCACTCTGTACTCTGCACTCCAGTGACGAAAAAGCGTGCGAAGCCGCGAACCTTTTTCAGTTAATTTGTTCTGCTTTTGGAAATAATACAATGTGACAGGATTTTTTTGTTTTAATAATCATTAAATTTGCCGAGCATGGCTTCTTGAAAATTAAGACAAATATGATGATAAGGTCTTGTTGTACTTACTGGTTAATATGCGACTGGGATAGTTATTTTGCTATGAAATATGGAAAATTTTCTGTGCAGTCAGTACTTATGCTATGTATATAGTACAAAAATAAATTTAACTGTATTGCATTATGAGGAAAAAGTAATGTCATATTGATGTATAATTTCGAATTATCTGCAGTTTGAATTTTGTTAAACATTTAGTTTATTTGTAGTGAAGTAAGTTATTTGATGTAAAAAAGAATGTAAATGATGAGTATGTATTGATAGGCGATTATTTATTTGATATGCAATTTATAATATCCCGTTATAAATACAAATAAAATAAATAGATAAGGTGACAAATACAATTTAGGTGATAATAGCCCATGACCCACATACTTATTTGTCTACATATCTAAGTAAAGAGAAAATTAATTGATTGTTGAGACCTTAATTACTTGACCACGAATCAACCTTGCCTAATTGGCGAGGCTGATCGTGGACGAAATAATAATCCGACTGTGATTTTATTTGAATTTATAATTACCGGAAATAATTACATGTCTTCATAACTGCCTAACCTTTTATGATTTAAAAATAATAATATATAAATGGAGATATGCAACCAATAATATTTCAATGATAATATAAATAAAATTATTTAAAAAGAACTTACTTTTTTTGCGATTCGGAAATATCTTAAAACTTCATACTGAATTATTTACGTACTTAACCTTTCGAATGTCTTAAGTTACACAGTTCGACATAAGCAATTGTCTTTCTATTGTGTCTCTAATTACGGCATTCAATGAGTTAAGTATGTTTGTATATTTCAACGTGCAAAATTAATTTCACTTTTTTTACAAGGATTATATTATCAACTTTTTTTAAGTCTCAAAACATACAAAAAGTCAACTTTGAAAATAATCAACAGTAGTAATAAAAGTAATTAATATAATAATTAACTTCAAACATAGCATAAACTCAAAACGCACTTTTTATGTAGACCGTACAAATTGAAAACAACAGAAAAAATTATAATAATAAATGTACTCTCTCTCTATGTAAATGGCTTTCGGGAATCGGGGCTCTCGGGACTCGAGGTTCTCGGTAATCGGGGCTCATGGGAATTGGGCTTCTCGGGAATCGGGGCTCTCGGGACTCGAGGTTCTCGGTAATCGGGGCTCACGGGAATTAGGGTTCTCGAGAATCGGGGGTCTCTGGAATCGGGGTACTCGGTAATCAGAGCTCTCAGGGAATAACGCAGGTTTTTTTTATATTGAAGTCGGTTGTATTTTTTTTATATAAAGTTTATTTTTATATATTTAATGATAGACCTTTCCATCGGTTTCCGGTTGCGGGACGCACAGGAACGTTCGATGTGGCGACACTTGGGGGAGGCCTATGTCCAACAGTGGACGTGTATCGGCTGAAATGATGAATGATAGACCTTTTCGTATTTTTTATAGACGAATAGATCCACAGTCACCTGCTGTGTCTGCATTTCCGCACTCGTCTGTGTAATGTAGGTCAGACTGTTTTGAAACAACCATTACATCATCCGTGTGAATGTTTATTTGTATTACGTTTGAGCTGTTATATTCAGGAGGCAAGCGAACTGGCTTTTTTTACGTAAGAAATACACCAGATATCAAAAGTATTTTTGTACTTACCGCTAGACGTACGACTTTTCGCCACAGGTAAATGGTAGACATCCCACCCACAGAATGGATGAAAGAGGTTAGAATGGCCTTGTGGGCGGGGCAGGCGTGCCACAAAGTAGGCACAATGCTCATAGTTCATTTTACCACTTTGTCGGCGTGATTGATATACATATTGGTACCAAATTTCAGCTTTCTAGTGCTAACGGTCACAGAGATTAAGCGAGGACGGACAGACAGACATGGCGAAACTATAAGGGTTCCTAGTTGACTACGGAACCCTAAAAAAGTAGTAGCCACTGGCCACAAGTGGCTTGTGGCCGCTTCTAGTAACGTTTCAACAGACATAATAATATTATAAATGGCACATATCAGACATGATAATATTATTCATCATTCCTAATTCAATACTTCAAATATTCAATCATTCCTAATGCAGCATTCCTGAGACGGACATGGTACGATGTAAACGGAGTCCTTAAAGCTGCTTGCTCATTATACATTTCGTTCTATGTACGAGTACTTACCTATTCTTCTTTAATTAGCTTCTCGAGGCGGTGTTTGTGCACATGGCCCAAGTCCGAAGACATATAATGTGTATATGGTTACTAGAACCCCTACTTCCAGCCACCGTAGGCGTGGACTTGCGGACGACGAGTAATAGGTGGCTCGCTGTCCGAATCAAGTCCGAGTCGTCGACGGTGCTTAGTATTCCACGCACGCTCAAAGAGGTGTCAACAAAACAGTAGTGGCCCAGCAGGGCTGAAGTCTACAGGGGTTGACTTCCGATAGAGAAACCCGTGGTCCTGGTAAGCCAGGCAAAGGAGGAACATAGGTGTGGTTTTAGTCAGTAAAAGTCTGAGAGGCCATTAGATGGTTTTCCATTAATAAAAAAGTAATCAAAGTTTGCATTGATGTTCGTAATTTTTGCCGATATGTGTAAGTGATAGATATGTCGTCGTGTAATTTATATCGTAATTTAGTTGTATCCTGTGTTGAAGATAACGCATAGTTTGACATATAACATTCATAGTTATTTGAATATGATATTATAATTATACTAGCTTTTGCCCGCGCGGCTTCGCTCCCGCTCTTCCCTACTTCAGCCTACTATACCCTACTCTACCCTACTATACCCTACTCTACCCTACTCTACCCTACTCTACTCTACTCTACCCTACTCTACTCTACTCTACCCTACGCTACCCTCCTCTACCTTACACTACCCTTCTCTACCCTACACTACCCTACTCTACCCTACACTACCCTAATTTTCATTATTTTTTCCATAAGAACCTTCTCCTCATAATAACGAACACAACAAAAAAAAAATTTGCGAAATCGGTCCAGGCGTTGTTGAGTTATGCGCTTACCAACACATTTTGCGATTCATTTTTATATTATAGATATGTATATTATGTATGTCGTGACTCGTGGCCAAATCTTGGAAATTGATCGCTTCTTGATATGGCCAAGTAATACTGAGCAGCCCGGTACGGCGTTCGCTCGTCGTCCGCGCACTCACTGTGGCCACTTGCATCAACGAACTATGGCGTGAGTGGCCCACGCGCATCCCGCGTCGACCAGCCCGTGCCGCTGTCTGCGCTCATGTGCCCACTATACCAGCCATACTCAAAGTGTGCTCCGCGGAACCCTAGAGCTCCGCAAGGCCTTCTTCAGGGCTCCGTGTGAATATAAATTACAATGTGGAAGAAAGTATAAAGACCAGGGGCATTGCCATAACGTGTTATAATGACAAACGTGCGAGTGAGAAAAAGGGATATGGCTATATACACAATATATACCTCCATCTCTTAGGTTAGGTCGTCAAATGGCCGTGAGGTGGTTCCAGGCTGGAACTTCCAGCCACGCCTCAAAGAGGAGCCTTATGAGGTCGTGGTAGGGTCTCAGTATTTCAATTTTTGTTTAATTTTTAAAGAATAAAAAGCCGCGTCATACCTCGCATTAGATTTTACTGTAACTCATTCAAAGTAAACATAACCCGTAAACCTTTTTTTTTATTTAAGGGCTCCGTCAAATATTTCGCCTTCCAATAGGGTTCCGTTGCAAAAAAAAGTTTGAAAACCGCTGCACTATACTATGGACACTCCATTACTGTAACTATACATATAACATAACTGTATTTTTTTTTCTTTATTTTTTTTTTATTGCTCTTTTTGATTCTTTTACATTTGATACGTGTTTTTTTTTTGTTTATTATTGTGTTTGGGCCTTGTGCTGTACCAAATAAATTATTTTTCTTTCTTTCTTTCTTTCATTATAGTTCTTTGAGTTTTCCGCGCCGCACCCGCCCGGGGCCGCGGGGGGCCGTGCTTGCAGATTTTTTTGCGGTTTGAACACTGATGTCATAAAAATTAAAATGAATAAAATTTTCAGTTTTTAAGAAGTGGTGGCTAAGGTCGCGGGTTCAAACCTAGCTAGGCGCATTACTTTGTGTAACTTATTTCAACACCACCGTTGTCAAAACGGTGAAGGAAAACATCGTGAGAAAACCGGCATGTCCTAGAATCAAAAATTCGAAGCCATGTGACATTCACCAACACGCACTGGGCCCGCGTGGTGGATTATGGCCCATTCTCTCTCCAAGAGAGGAGGCCTGTGTCCCAGCAGTGGGAACATTTTTATGCTAATTGTCAATAAGCTAATGTTCTTTTTCCTTTTATATTTTCAGGTACTGCTTGGAGTTTAGAAGTAAAATATCAAGAAGCACGGAAGAGGCGAGCCAAGATCTAAATGCTATGGAATTTATTAATTATATCTTAGTATAAGTTAGACTATATTATTATAATTATTTATATTTCATTTATGGTAGAACTACATTGCGCACTGGTGTGCCACGTACGTCGATATGGGCGCGTCGGTCTCCATACATTTTATATGGCAACTAGACTTGTAGAGCTACATTAGATCCACGCCACGCGACGCGGCTCTACGTACAAATTAGATGTGGCCCACTTGTACGTCGGTCTAATGTAGTTCTAGCTTGGTTGTTGCCGAGAGCTACTTGCGATATTATTTTAAGCGAAAAATATTTATTTTGAAGTATAGGAAAGCACAAAACGGTCAGAGAAAGCACTATCTACACTAATATTTTAAAGAGAGAAAAATTTGTATTTTTATGTGTGTAATGAATAAATTCAAAAACTACTGTGCAGATTTCAAAAATTCTTTCACCAATGGAAAGCTACATTCATCCTGAGTAACATAGGCTATATTTATTGCCCGTGCGAAGCCGGGACGGGCTTCAATAATATAGTAGATTGAGGAAAAAGTCGGAAAAAGTGCGCCTCAAGGAGTTGTCAGCTAACCATAGGGGCCCAGCAGGGTCGAAGCCTATTGGGACCAAGGATCTGTTTCTGAAAGGGAGGCTCGGCCACGGTACGAAAGGCAACGAAGGAACAGGAGTGAGTTTTTAGTCAGTAAAAGACACACTATCTCCCGCTCCGCCCAAGAGCGGGATGTCATTGGATGATTTTCCCACCTAAAAAAAAAACTTGTCCAAATAGTTTCGGCCGTGCATTGATATGTCAGTCAGTGTTCCCTTTTATACATAATATAGTTAAAGATTTCTTACTATCTCAGTCGGAATCTGCAATTTACCGGTTATGAATACTAGCGGATTTTAAAACAGATATAAGTCAGTCATTACTGAAGATAACCCGGTACTTTTTTACCGTTTCTTATCTTTTTTCCATAAATAACTAGCTGACTTGGCGAACTTTGTCACACCTCAGAATCAAAACTGATTATGTTAACTTATTAGCCGATTTAAATTCAGTTTTTAATTTTTTATTAAGATTGAATTCTAAAGAAAAAAATAATTATTTTAAAAAAGTCATTTTGTGAAAAATATTTGTCGTTTTACGTGATATTTTCGAAACTTTTAGTAGTTGTTTTGTTTTAAATCCAATAAATCAAAGTTCATATAAGATCGGTCCAGCCAACCCTGACAGAGGAATGGTCAGCTAACCCGACTTTGTTTTGTACTCGTAGTTGCCGATGGTTTCCCGCGACCCTCGCTAGGTCATCAGTCCACATTGTTGGAGGCCTTTCAACGCTGCGTTTTCCGTCGCCATTCCAGAAATCTTTCGTCCCCATCGACCATCTGTTCTGCGAGCAATATGCCCTGCCCACTGCCACTTAAGTTTGGCGATTCTTTGAGCTAAATCGGGAACCTCGGTTCTCCTGTAGTTATCTTCATTTCTGATGTGAACATACTTCCGGGATAAAAAGCACATACTATTTCAGAGCATAGTCTACACTTACACTGAAATCCGTTCAGCCGTTCGAGTGTAAAGAAGGACCACCTACCGCAACCACTAAACGCCGCCACCAGCAATAGTTCTCATACATTTTATAATGGATTCGCCGCACACAGTTGACGCTGGTGGCCGTCACAGGCTTCAAAAGTCCACTGCTCGCTTCTCTTGGCCCGCACTGGCCACTAAACGCTGGTAGAAAAGGCCATCACATGCCAGTCGCTCCTTTAAACCTACTTCGTCAGAGTCCATTATGATACGCAACAGCTACCAGCTACAAGTGGCTTGTGGCCGCTTCTAGCTTCTTGCAGCGGTGTTTGTAGTTGTGGCAAGTGGCCAGTATGCGCCGACACTTGCAAAAATACACATATATACAAACTTTCGGCTTTGATATCATCATCAGCCTTTTTTAATGTTGACCGCTGAGACTTAGGCCCTCGCTCTAGGAGAGGGAATGGGCCATAATCCACAACGCAGGCCCAGTGCGGGTTGGTGGATGTCACATGTCTTCGAATTTTTTGGTTCTAGGACATGCCGGTTTCCTCACGATGTTTTCCTTCACCGTTTTGAGAGCAGTGGTGATGAAATAAATTACACAAAGTAACTCGCGACCTACAACTCGTAAGTCGGGGCCGTTACAATTCGGGCACACTGCTCCTTCTCTCTTCTTATCTTTTGTGTGACATAATGAAAAATATTTATTTCAAAGGAAAATTGCAATTGTATATTAAAATGCTAATTAGTATGGTTATATTATTGATAAAACTATTATTTTTAATCGCGGTTCTTTATCAAATTAAAATTAGTTTCCATACATTTGTGTTTGAGCGTTAATAATGTCGATTAGATATTGTATATTGTGTGTTTAAATACCACGTAAATTTTTATTACGCTGTACTCTGTTCAAAATAACAGTAGACATTTATGAAAACCTTTTATTACTGTCCGTTCAACCGATTTTGACTTTTATTGCTTTAGTGGCATGACAAATGGCGGCTGCAGTAAATAGTTGGTATTGTAACCACTTTTTTTTTTAATTTAATGCCATCCTTATACTGAAATAGATATTAAAATCTGTTGATCAGACAGCAATAAAGGTTTCTCTAAATTTGTAATCTTAACGCGAATAGAGTATCTAGCCTTTCAATCGTGAGAATTACAGACACAATAGAAAGACAATGGGTGCGCGAACGCCGGCGTTGGCTTAGGGTATAATGAACTAGACACGCGGTAGCGTGTCAAGCCAAGTTCAAGTAACAGAACTAGCGAGCAGCACCTTGTGTAATATTATAGTTTTCTACGTTAATATTTTTATTTACTAACTGTAATCACACACAGTTACTGGGAACAGTGTGACCAATTTACAATCATCATCATTCGCTGTTAAAAAAACATCAAAATTCTTTACTAAATATGTTTTTTTCATTAAAATTGTTAAAGAAAATATCATGTTGACACTGTCTAAGGCGCTAATAGGTCCTAAAAAACATAAATAATGTTGCCTTCAAATCAAGAGTTCAATTTTATTTTTGTTACATTACCTAAGTGCTCTAAATAAGTACTAGTAAGTTTACAAGTGCACAGATGTTTAAATTTGCTTTGTATTGTAATATTATCGCTCCGATAAATACTTTTTGCTGTTATCTGTACTTTACTTTTAAAGATCAAAACTATATCAGTGTAATGTAGTCGTTATTTGAATTAGAGATGTGCCGTTGCTGGCAATATTGCCCGAAGTGGGAATATTGCTGGCAACTTTGCTACCAATATTCATATATCATATAGATGTCGTTTAAGTAAATTATTAAGATACAAAAATGTAATTAAGTTAAGGGAGAGCGGCCTCTCCTGGTACAGGTGTTTTCACACTTAAAAGAAGAGATCAACCTCAGTATTGTTGAACCAAATTTGTTACTGAATAAAGCATTTTTCATTTTCAATTTTCATACTTCGGGCAATATTGCCACCAACATTCCCACTTCACGACAATATTGCCACCAATACTCCCACTTCACGGCAATATTGCCGGCAACGGCACATCTCTAATTTGAACATATACTCCATTCTGAGTAAGATGAGACATGTAAAACAAACTTTTCCACTATCCGTTCAACCGATTTTGACTTTTGTTACGTTGATGGCATGACAAATGGTGACTGCAGTAAATAGTTTATATTGTAACCATTTTTTTGCTTTTAATACCATCCTTATGTTTGTTGGTTGTTAATTCGTACAGGAAACGACACTTAATTTTAAGACTTTTTTAAAATCGTCTTCGAAAAAAACTTAATGATATTTTAAAATTGAGTATCGTTTGGATGTAAAGGTGAGTCCACGCTAGCAGAGCCGAGCTCAAATTCGTGTAGTATCGACCGGCTCTACAAGCCGAGCATGAGTTACTCCATACCTTATTTGCGTTAAGATTACTTCAAATCTTTTTTACTGTCTATTCAACCGATTTTAACTTCTCTAACATAGTCATAAGGATGTCATTAGAAGCAAAAAAGTGGTTCCAATACCAACTATTTACTGCAGCCGCCATTTGTCTTACCACCAACGTAATAAAAGTCAAAATCGGTTGAACGGACAGTAATAAAATGTTTTCATAAATGTCTAATGTTATATTGAACAGAGTATACACGAACTTAAGTTCGGCTTGAACTTGGCTCGCGTAGACCCATCTTACCGATAGTACACAGTGCATTGTTAGCATATATTCCAGTCACAACATGTATTATTTTATTCATAAGATGTATTACTGACTGCCATTTTAAGTAGCATAGTCTATTTGAGGCTAAACCGGTTGCAGACTAAGAACTAAGCGAAGTCAATTTAAACTTAGCTCACATAGCTACACATAGTCTGCAGTTTGTACAACAGTACAGAATTATCAGCATCATCATATCAGCTGGAAGACGTCCCCAAGTGTAGCCACAACGATCGAATTTCTATGAATCTTACCAGGAGCACGGTCTACCTTGTTAAAGGCCTACAAACGCTGCGTCTTCAGATATGAGGTCTACACTCATGACACCGGTACATGGTGGACATCCCACCCATACGCATAAAATGGTTTGAGAACACATTCATTGTGCGTACAGCTAAGGAGTGGAATTCCCTGCCGGAGTCTTCGTTTCCTGATAGTTACAACCTAGGGGTGTTTAAGTCAAGAGTGAATAGGTTACTTCTAGGCAAGCGTGCTTCATCGTCGACCACGTCATCGCTTTCCATCAGGTGAGATAGTGGTTAAAAGTGAGCCTATCCAAAATACAAGCGCGAGCCTGTAAAAAGTTTTGGCCAAAAATAACTCTGCCATCCAAATTAAGTTTAACTTACTTAGCTTAACTCTTAATCTATAACCGGAATAAAATTCGGCTAGTTAAAGTAGCCAGAATAACTAAAGGCTTATATAAAAAAACTTAGTTTTATTTTGAACAATTTTGTGCTAATAAATTCATAAACATTTCATTCTAGTGCTCGCTGCTAATGGAGGCATCAAATTCTCATATTTATTTTATTTGGTTTAATCTTGTGTAGACTAAAGCTCAAAATATATAGGTACAGAAGACAATCTCATGTATGTACTTTACTTTTCATACCTACGCTCGGTGGACGCACACTAATGAGCGTTTGAGCCGGAACTGTTCGACGAGTGGGCCGATGCGCTTCGAGATATCGTGTCCGTGAGCGGTGTCTATGTGTGCGTTGCTCGAGCACGCTTTGTATGTAGATTGACTTCTGTACCTATCTATTTTGTGACTAAAGGTAGAACTACATTGCCCACACGTGGGTCACGCACGATCTGGTCGCGTCGGTCTTTATACATTTTATATGGCAACAAGACTTGTAGAGCTACTATAGATCCACGCCACCTGACGTGACACTTCGTACAAATCAGGCGTGTGTGCGTCGGTCTAATGTAGATCCCGCTTAAAGCGTGGGCCACACGGTTGTAACCCAGTGTCTTAACGGAAGTCACGTTACTTTCTAAGCCGTGTAGACAGGTAAATGTAATCCAAAGAGGGTTGGCCTTGGTACAGGCCATGGTCCGCAGCGAGGAGGAGTGGCAGGTGGTCGCCTCCTGCGAAGCAGTAATGCTAGAAAAGGAGGTGGCAGCACTCGCGAGCCAATGGCCCTCGCGCCCCAGCCGCCGGGATTCCGATCCTGATTTCCAGCCACCGTAGGCGAGAGCTTGTGGACAGTGAGCCATGGGTAGCTCGCTGTCCGACCGTCCGGTAACTGTCCGGACCGAGCCCAAGTCATCGACGGGGCGTAGTGTTCCACGCGTGCTTCAAGGAGTTGTCAGCAACGACAGTGGCCCACCAGGGACGAAAAGCCTATTGGGGCCAAGGCTCTACTTCTGAAAGAAAGGCTCGGCCCCGGTATGAAAGGCTCGGTCCGAACGGTTACCCATAGCTCGCCGTCCGCAAGTCCGCGCCTACGGTGGACGGAAATCTGGATCAGAAACGACTGATTTGCGAACGTGTTGGCGCTTGGATTAGATCCGGGTAGCCCAATCAGAATTCGTGATAGTAAACTAAGGTGACTTCTGTTGGGACGCTGCATTGCAACTGTGTGGCCTATGGTTTACAAAAATATGTACTAACAATTCTACAATATTATTTATTATCCCTAAGTTTATGAACCTTGACCGGTTTTTCATAAATACTGTTAAAAATTAACTTACAAACTGTAAACGTAGCATGTCTGAGTTTAAAAAAATTTTGTTTTGTCTTATCATCATCAGCCTTTTTAATGTTCCCACTGCTGGGACTTAGGCCTCCTCTCTAGGTGAGGGAATGGGCCACAATCCACCATGCGGGGCCAGTGCGGGTTGGTGGATGTTACATGTCTTCGAATTTTCATTGTCTGAACATCTAGAAATGTAATAATATGCAATGTGCTCGGTAAAAAAGACTTGATTTGCATTAATATCTCGATCATGGGCGTTGAACTTCGTAACGGAATCTTTGTAACCAAATAACTGCACCCGATATTTAAATCAGAAAACAAAATATGTAGTACATTTTGTTTGATACAAGTTTGTCATTGCGACCGAGGCTACATTCGCCCGAGCCGTAGGCGAGGGAGTTATGGAGCCGAGGGTTGTATTGACAAATTTCCACATGGAAATTTTCAATACACTTACGAAGATTTAAATAAACGTAGGTCGCTTAGCGCCCAGTCTGATACGATAAATGTAATAAATGCACGCGCACTTTTCCGCACTAGTGCGAAAATTTCGTGCAGCCTATCCATAATTTCTTTTGTGGTTCCCTACACTTATAGCCATTTATATCTTATTCAAAGGAAATTGCGGTCGGTTATCGAAATAAAATGCAAATAAATCATGAAATAATGTAGTTTTATGAGTATAACATCGTAAAAAAAAACAATACAAAATGTTTTATAGGAAAATAAAATTTTAATAAGACAAAAATTACAAATTGTGTAATAAAACTTAATTTGCATCGTCTTGGCGTTTGTTTTACACATTTGCATAATATTAAGCAACGTGACAGTTGCATCGGGACAACCATTTTGCATATTTCGTAAATGTCATAAAAAAGAGTGGAATGTCAAAATAGCCAATGTATTGAGTGGAAAAAATCTGACGATGAAACTTTTGTTTCTTCGAAGATTAAAAGGTCTCGACTCGTTTGGGGTGATTTAACATAATTCTATGCTGCTTCTCTCGTCATAAAATTGTGTGTAATAGGCCCGGCGCGATAGATCGCCGTCGCCGATCGCCCTCTCAAGGACACGGCTACCGTGTCCCGGTCCACTCAGTGGCGACGAAGGTCAGCCCAGAAGCTGTCACACTGTGTGACGTATCCGCTGACGTCCCGTTGTCAAGCTGGGTTCCGTACTATTGACTTCACCGACAATATATGTACAATATAACTGTAGACGAGTTGTTTGACTCAACATTAAAACAGTGAGTTTAAAAATCAACAGCTTTTATTAAAAACTGGTCGACCCAATAGCTATATTTTTACTAATCCCAGAATATATTTTATTCTTTTTTATTAAGCATTTATTATTGTTTTCGTATTATAACTTCGAAATGCAATACTAAACTAGATGAAACTAGATAGTTTTAAGTTTAAATCCTTTTATAAGAGTATTACAATTTAATTTAAATCATGTAATTTTATTGTTTTTAGTTGTAAGAACTTGGCGCGTTGCACTGCAGTGCAACTAAATATTATTTTCCTAAAATGTATTATTCCTTATTATTTTTAATAAATAAAATATACTTATTTTATTGTATCTGCATTGGTTTTATTTTCCTCACGTTGACTATAAACTTAAGTGTATTTATTTATTTATTTAACAATTCATGTACACACTTAACTTATATAAGAAAAGAAGACAGAAACAGAAAAATAGGTACATAGGTGATGCTTATTTCTAACGAAATCTCTTCCAGCATACCCGCGAAAGGAGAATTAGAAAAAAAGAGAAGTAGACACCGCGTGTAAAAGTGACAGGAAAAGAAACAAACAAAACAATTATTATAAGAATATACCTACCATATAAATATATATGTACTATCATAAATATAAACATACATATAATAGAATAAAAAAAAAGGAAATCCTAGTGTTGGGAGTCGCAGTGCTGTTTCAATCCAGCTAGCAAACAGCGAGCAATTTGTAGCTCACCGTCAATTTATCCCTAAAGCCGGTTGCAGACCGGAAAATAAGCTATGCCAAAGCTAAACTAATCAAGCTAAGCTAAGCTAGAAATAAATGGCATGCATACCAAGAGTTAAGCCAAAGCTTAGTCAGTGTTGCCAAGTTCAATTGGACGGACGACGCTCGCCATGAAAATAAATCGATGACACACACAAAAGAAGAAGCATTGACATCCCCCGCCCTTGGGCGGAGCGGGAGATAGTGTCAGACTCTTACTGACTAAAAGACCCACCCCGTTCCTTCTAGCCTTCATACCGGGGCTCGAGCGCCCTTTCGGATAATCCTGGCCCCAGTAGGCTTCGACTCGGCTGGGTCCCTGCTGTTGCTGACAACTCCTTGAGGCGCGCGGGAACAGTGCGCGCCGTCGACGACTTCCAGATCTTGGTTGTTTTGATTTGAATGTGTTGACCAATGTCAACACATTCAATTTCGTAGGGCTTAGCTTAGCTCGCGTAGCTACGCATCATACACAACTGACTTAGCATCGCATATTTTAGTTAGCTCACTTAGCTTAGTTCGCATAGTTTGCGGTCTGCACACAAGTATGGAAAACTGCGTCAGCTGTGCGAGCCGAGCTAAACTAACTTAGCTCAACTCTTGGTCTGCAACCCGTATTATAGATTGAATCCGAATAGACGGCACGTTGTATTCCATGCCCGCTTTAAGGCCTAGGTCCTAGCTAGCCCTATTTAGCTAAATTGTAGGAGCCCAGTATTCACGTAATGAAAACCGTAACGATATCGTAGCGATTTAGTCGTTTAGTAGGTAGACGATTTCCGTATTCACATCCATCAATCGAGTTTGAACGACACCGCTTTTAAAGTCGTTCGAAATTCATCGATAAAAAAAGCTGTATATAATTATCCAGGTAGAATACTGATTAATGTGACTGGAAATAAGTCGATAGATCGTGAATACCGCTTTTGGATAGGACTTCGATCGAACGACTTTAAAACTTCAACGTTATTTGGCTTGTTTGATTTTACGTGAATCAGGCTACAATTCCTAGGGCTAATGCCTGCTAGCTGGGCCCGGTCTAACTATTTAGTCGCTCCGGGCAAAGATAATTTTCGCCGCCATTTACATACACAAAACCGTGTAAGTCATGAGTCTTAAGTCATAAATATTTTTACTATCCAACCTGTACCCCTAGCCAAGTTGCTAATCTGCAATATTTAACGCTTGCTTGGAATGACGTCGTCTTAACGCTCAGTCACGTGGTCAGAACAAAAGAATTGGCGGCAAGGTCAACTCGAAGCGTTCGGCGCAAGCGAAACGTTTGTAACTTGACTAGGGGGCTGAAGTAGGGTGGAAGGTGGCACATACAATTCTCAACCTGTCAACTTAGTTGTAGATCGCTAGGTTGAAAGATAGGAATATATCAATTTTGCCGCCTTTCATTTTTTGTTGCTCTGGGCTGCCCCCCCCCCCCCCCTATAACGGTCCCTGCCTGCTAGGCCTGCGAGTTTGTTCGAAAGAGTTACAGTGAACCTAAAATGCAAAGGTTTAAGTCAGTAATAGATGGATGAAATGGCGACAGGTCACGGGAACAACTTGTGACCCACGGATGCCCCTCAAGTTGAAGGGTAAAATCTACAAGTCCGTGATAAGGCCTGTCATACTGTATGGATCAGAATGTTGGGCTGTGAAAAAGACGGATGAAAAAAGATTGCATGTAGCGGAGATGAGAATGTTAAGATGGATGTGTGGTGTGACGAGAAAGGATAAAGTGAGAAATGAGTATATTAGGGGAAGTTTGAAAGTGGCGCCAGTGACTGAAAGGTTGAAAGGAAATCGTTTGTCTTGGTATGGTCATGTAAAGAGGAGAGATGAAAAGCATGTTGCTAAAAGAGTTATGATTTTACATGTGGATGGATGGAGAGGGAGAGGGAGGCCAAAGAAAAGATGGATGGATTGTGTGAGAAGTGATATGAAAGAAAAGGGAGTTAGTGATAGCGTGACGAGTGACAGGACAGAATGGAAGAAAAAAACGTGTTGCGCCGACCCCAAATAAAATGGGACAAGGGCAGGAAGAAGAAGAAGAAGAAGATCTGAAATGCCTCGCTGTATGTAGAGTGGGAGACGCAACCCGAAACCCAACAAAACAAATCGCTGGTAGAGTCTGGATGAGACTGTTATAGGAATGCTAAGTTCGGCACCGTAAAAGGAATGCTTTTGGCTCCAGCAGTGGGGCTAGGATGATGAAACGATTTATTTTAGACTCTTCACTGAATTGTTTCTTCACATGAAAGGGGTCAAATCAAATATAAATAGTAAAACTGCTCTCTGAGAAAAAACCCGATTTTTAAACTCCCAAGCCTCCAAAAGTTTCGCTGGGTAATTATTTATATTTTCAAATTCTATTTAAATATTGAATACAGTATGTATGTCTGTCTAATAAGTCAACCAACTTGGGAATTTTGTATAATATTTGATCATTTAAAAAATACAATTATTCGGTACTTTTTATAAGGTTCTTCTGTTAGTAAACAATTCTTTATCTCTTAATTAACCTTGATAATTGAACCCGTGTCGACTACATAAGATTTCATTAAAACCTAATAATTACCCTAAGTCGTTTAACTTATTAGACAGACTTCTACATCAATTATATAAAAAAACTTGTGTTCCCCAACTTTTTACAAAAACCAAGTCTGGCAACTGGAAAAAGCACCGTCGTCATGGCAACCAGAGAAACAACAAATGACTGATTCTGTTTATAAACAACCGTGACGTTTAAAAAACATATAATAATATTATCTCCAGGAAAAACATTAAAATGTCAGGTTTAAGTGGCTTCGATGGAGAAGCCGTCGGTTTTGACTCCGTAAAGCTTAATAAAATTAAAGAAACCGAGTCTTCAACGCAAACCACTGAATTCCATGAAACTGGTGTTTCATCTCAAACCAATGCTCTCAAAGAAATGGGCTCCCTAGCTACCGCGGAAGACTTGAACGCCCAGGATGACATTTTAAAAGAATATCCACCTCCAGGACTCAACGAATTCCTGAAACGAATCGTACCTGCCGTGATGGAACAGCTGGACCAGAACGACCACGAACTACACTACAACTCCTCAGATTCAGACGAAGAGGAAGTGCTAGCTGCTAAACTGTTCCAAGAAATTAAGCTGACGGACTTGCCTGGGATCGGAGGAGGCGACGATTCGCTCTGCGTCCTCGACGTGTCCTGGAGTAGCGCCGGCAACTCCCTGGCCGTCTCCATAGGCAAGAACCAGCACAAAAGCTGGTGTACAGAGAATGGATTGATCAGAATCTTCACCATCAAACGAACTGCGGGCGATACTTTTGTAAGAAGCTTGGATTTGGCTGAGAAGAGCTGTGTGACCAAAGTGAAGTACCATCCTTCTGTAGCCGCCCTCTTAGCTTACGGCACTACCTCTGGGGAAGTCGTTTTATGCAATCTAAGGAATTTGGACGCCATTTTGTTAACATCACCAGCTGGCGCGCATGGGTCTAAACGCGTGAGTTACCTGCAATGGGCAGACGCGACGCTTGCTAACACATTCCTGACCATGCAAATAATGAATACAGGGAAAAGGCGCAGTGCCTCTGACCACATCCTGATGTCTTGCGGCTGCGACGGCACATTAAACGTATGGCGAGTTAACGTCAACCAGAAATTATTTGAGAACGTAGTTTGCTACTCCATCAACGGTTCCAGGAATTTGAGTGTCGTTCACATATCCTGTTTTGACTTTATCAAGTCGTATCCTTTGCGTCCTAGCGACCAGAAGGTTCCTAATGACATATTTGTGGTCGGGTCTCGCACGGGTACCTTATATCTTTGTAAAATGAAGACGTGTAATCCTATAGTGAACAGCAAGATGGTGGATCCTGTGTATGATGTGCTAGAGGGCCACATTGGATACGTGTTGGACATTGCCTTCAGCTGCCAGAAGCCTGGGATCTTTGTGTCGGCTTCTATTGATTCTGAGCTGAGGATTTATGATATTAACCAGCCTACTCCTTTAAAGGTAATTAATATTGATATTAATGGCAATGGGCCCTACATTCCTCGCAGAACAGATGACCGTTGGGGCCGAAAGGTTCTGGAATATCGACCACGTACCGGAAGACACAGCGTTGGAAGGCCTCCTACAAGGTGGTCCGATGACCTGGTAAGGGTTGCAGGAATCCGATGGATGCGGGACGCTTAGGACCACCTTGTAGGAGTCCTTCTACTGCGCCTCACTATCAACGATTGCATCACTGCTTACCATCAGGTGGGATCGCAGTCAAGCACTAATTATACTAATTTATTAAAAAAAAATCACCAACATCATTTTAGCGGTGAGTCGTCCACTGTTGGACATAGGCCTCCCCCAAGTATCGCCACAATGGACGGCCACATACATATCGCTTTAATAGGATTTTCGCGACCTCACCAGGTCATCGGTTCACATTTTGAGAGGCCCTACAACGTTGCGTTTTCCGGTACGCGGTTTTGCAGAATCTTTCGTCCCCATCAGCCATCTGTTCTGGGAGCAATGTCCACAGTCACTTAAGTTTAGTGATTCTTTGGGCTATGTCGGCGAGCATTGGTTCTCCTGCTGCGGATATCTTTATTCTGAACACGCAAGGAAACTCTGAGCATAGCCTTTTCTATTTGCCCTTAATTAACTAAGCATAATTGTATACTACTAGCTGACCCGGCAGACTTCGTACTGCCTCAATCGATAAATATAAGACCTAAACTTAAAAAAACAAAAAAAAAAACCTTTTAATCTTTCCCTAGACCTCCACGAACATTTCAAGACTAAGATAAGATAAATACGTTCAGCCGTTCTCGAGTTTTAGTGAGACTAACGAACAGCAAATCATTTTTATATATATAGATAGATTACAATAGACTAGTCAGCAAACACATAAAACAATAATAAAATATCTGGCGGACGTACGTCAGATATATTTAAGTGCTAACAATGCTTCTCCCATTGACGAAAAGGTTTTTTATAAAACTTTAACCACAAAATAGATATGTAAAATCAATCAATATTGTATTAATGACCTGGCTAATAATCGACTGGCCTGTTGGTCTAGTGGTTAGTGACCCTGGCTCATGGCTGCTATGCCGGAGGTCGTGGGTTCGATTCCCACCCAGGACAAATGTTTGTGTGATGAGCACAATCATTTGTCCTGTGTCTGGGTGTAATTTATCTATAATATGTATGTATTTAGAAATATATAAGTATGTTTATCAGTTGTCTAGGACCCATAACACAAGCTCTGCTTAGCTTGGGACTAGACGGCGTTGATAGTTGTGGAATATTATTATTATTATTATTATATTTCGCAAAGAAAGGTTAGCTGTACTCTATCTGGGCGCAGCTGGCCGCAATTAAATTACGCTCGGTGAATATTATTATTATTATATTTCGCAAAGAGAGGTTAGCGGGGCTCTATCCGGGGGCAGCTGGCCGCAATTAAAATACGCTCGGTGGACGCACACTAATGAGCGTTTGATCCGGAACTGTTCGACGAGTGGTCCGAGACGCGACCGAGATATCGTGTCCGCGAGCGGTGTCTGCGTGTGCGTTGCTCTAGCGCGCTTTGTATGTAGATTGAATTCTGTACCTATTTTGTGTTATAAGCCTTAAAACGATTGGTTTAACTTGTCTATTATAGGTACACACACTTGATGATTTGTGCATCGGAATTCGCTGACAACTGAAAATTACGCGGTTTTATGCACTTGTCGCGTTATGTAGAATTTCACAAAAGCGTGTCAACGGATCATGCGATATTACGTCACTTTGAAATACATATGCCTTCCTGTGACTTTGGCCGTTAATTTTCGAGCTCCACTGATCTAGTGTTTTTTTCTAGACCATTTTATTTATTTAAACTTTATATACAGTAGTGGCATATAGGCGGACGGCTTTCTCTCCCAGTCAACCTTTGGGTTAAAAAGGCGACACTGTGGTAGGTTTGCTCAATAAATACATAAACAATAGATATTACAAGAATGTAATATCATTAAATTAAGTTGCTTAAAACATTAAAACACAACGTAATTTTTAGTTTATGCGAAACCTAAATATAAGTAGTTTGTCAAGAATCAGTAATTGTATAGATTCCAATAGTTTTTACACCATGATAAATTTTTTCCCAAAAATATTGAAAAACTTTAGGTATGGGTTCCATTTTTTCCTACGGAGGTCTTCTTCTTCTTCCTGCCCTTATCCCATATTACTTGGGGTCGGCGCAACACGTTTTCTTCTTCCATTCTGTCCTGTCACCTGTCAAACTTTCACTAATTCCCTTTTCTTTCATATCACTTTTCACACAATCCATCCATCTTTTTTCGGCCTTTCTCCCTCTCCATCCATCTCCCTTTCCATTCTCGTCACACCACACATCCATCTCAACATTCTCATCTCCGCTACATGCAATCTTTTTTCATCCTTCTTTTTCACAGCCCAACATTCTGATCCATATTTTTCCTACGGACCTCCGTACCTACGGAACTCTAAATGCCACTGTATCCAGAGCCTCATCACTCATGCCTGTGTTCTAGGTGATCTGTGTGGACGCGCCGATATCGTGCATGTCCTGGTTGCCGAACAACCCGAGCGTCGTGGTCCTCGGGCTGGCCAAGCCTGAGGGGCAGCTGCTGCAGCTCTTCAACCTCAACAGCGGCCGCCTGGTGCCGATGGAGGGTCTAACCGGGGTCGGGGGCTGTGTCACTTGCATCGCCGTCAACCATAGCGGGTAAGACAGTAAGGGCTATATTAAGGGCGCAGCTGGTCGCGCCGCCATGGTCTCCCGGTGGAAATTTAGCGCTAAGCTACCAAACTAGACACCATACAGACACCAGAGTCGCCACACGTCCGAGCTGGTCGCGCCACCAAATTGGTTGCGCAACCAAACGGACACCAAGTGAGTAACTCTATAGAGCTGTAAACATTTTGTTGGTAGCGGCGACTGGTCGCGCCGCCATAGTTTTTCGGTGAAATATAGCCTTAAAGGTAGAACTACACTACGCACAAGTGTGCCGCAGACGCTAATCTGAGCGTGTCGGTCTCCATATTCTTAGGGAAAGTAGACTTGTAGAGCTACATTAGATCCATGACACGTGACGTCGTTCTACGTGTACAAATGTGTGCACTAGAGTTACACAATTTAATTCCGCCAAGTCCGTTCCATCATCGGACCACAAGACGTACGGCGTTGCGCCACCGGTATATGGGGGACATCCTACCTATTCGTACGAAGCGTTTTGGGAGTACATTCATTATGCGTACAGCTAAGGAATTGAATTCCCTGCCGGAGTCTTGAGTTTCCTGATAGCTATAAGTTAGGGGTTGAATAGATTGCTTCTAGGCAAGCGTGCTCCATCGTCGGCCACATCATCGCTTGCCATCAGGTGAGATTGTGGTCAAACGCGAGCCTATCCATTATATTAAAAAAATATCAGGCGTGTCAGACGTGTGCGTCGGTGTAATGCTAGCTTAATACCTAAATAGGCGAGTTTGTGTTTGTTACTTCTTCACGCGTGAACGTCTGAAGCGATTTGAATGGAACTTGGTACACCCTCCAACCACCCATGGCCCCACCGACATCATGTCATATGGGCCGAAACGCAAGGAGACGGCTGCGGACACAGACCACCCATATAAAATATGAGCGCGCCGCTTCTTGACTCCTTTACAAATTTCTGCGTCCTGTCCCTCAATGTGCCTTTCTCCCTATTCTGGGGCGGCATCCTGCTGACACCCCTGTCCTGGGTTTGCTTACGCCACAAACAACGATGCGAGTTCGCTGGCCCGTCCTCTCTTTCGAGCTCACTCCTTACTCTATGCCAGCTGTACGCGAAGACTTTTAGTTGTTGACTTTGAGTGGAACTTGGTACAGGGATGAACCAAATTCTGGAAAAGTACTTAGGATATTTTTAATCCCGGCAGTAGGTTAAATCTTGAGAAAATGTTCTACTTTCACGCGGGCAGCAGCTTACTAGTTGGAAAATAATTATTGATGACCACGGCCCGATCTAGGTATTTACCCGCTCCGGGCAAAGATGGATGGATGCGTGACACACAGGATCGGTCGTTGTGGCGACGCATGGGGGAGGCCTGTGTTTAACAGTGGACGTATATCGGCTGAAATGTTGATGATGATTTTTATTATTTCCTATATATACGTACATCGAAAAATCTTGTTCTGTTTGTAGTGTGTGCCGCGTGGCCGCCGGGGACGCCGACAGCAACCTTCACATCTGGGAGCTCCCCACGCGCCGCATCAAGCTCATGCAGTTCGAGGTCGACTGTTAGCAACCCTGGCTTCAACACGACAACTCGGCCATCCACTACGTTCGCCAACCTGTTGCGTCCCGCGTTCCTGCAACTGCTCCTCATATGGTCTAAGATCCGTAGAAAAAACCTCGGGGCTTCCCTCATCTGCTAGACAATTATGATAAATAATCTTAATGAACGTATTATCTAGCACATAAGCTAGATAATACATTCATTAAGACATTGCGAATAGGTTGCCTAGCCAAATCTGGTGCCAATGATGTTAGACAGTATTTTTTGTTACATTTTTGACATCAATTACCCCTCATTTGTTATTTGGGAAAGTCTAGCATTAGCTGAAAGAATGTGCCCCAAGGAGCTGAAAAAACTATATGTTGCCTCCTTTTTAGAGTTCCGTAGCCAAATGGCAAAAAAACGGAACCCTTATAGATTTGTCATGTCTGTCTGTCCGTCCGTATGTCACAGCCACTTTTTTTTCGAAACTTTAAGAGCTATACTGTTGAAACTTAGTAAGTAGATGTATTCTGTAAATCGCATCAAGATTTTTACACAAAAATAGAAAAATAGCAATAAATTTTGGGGGTCCCCATACTTAGAACTGAAACTCAAAAAATTTTTTTTCGTCTTACCCATATGAGTGGTGTATCTATGGATAGGTCTTCAAAAATGATATGAATGAATGAGGTTTCTAAAATAATTTTTGAACCCTCGCACTCTCGACTCGACTCGACTCGCACTTGGCCGGTTTTTTTAATGCTATAATAAAGATGTGAGTAAATGGCCATAATTTACCCTAATCTGTTATTTAATCGATTTTTTTTTCATGTTTATTAGTATTTTTTTAGTCTAATAGAAGCTATTCTGAATTTTTAAGTATTTGGATAAATTCGAAAATATAAAATGTTCGCGATCTGACAAATTGTATTGTTTAACATCATTGGCACCAGATTTAGCTAGGCAACATATTCGGAATGTCTTAATGAACGTATTATCTAGCACATAATAACATTATAATCGTCTAACAGATTAGGGATGAGATTTCTTCTACGGATCTTGTACTAATATCGGGTAAAATGACCCGAATACTTACAAATAAAACTTCATAGGGTATTTTCTTGATATTTGAATATTTTTTGGTTTGCGTGCTCAGCTTGAGCATGTGTCGTTCGCGACGCACGCATAAATGTACCGTCGTATGCCTCAGGTTGAGACATTCGTGACGAACCATTCGCGACGCACGCCTCGCGATGTCTTTACGCGGTTTTTATGAAGATGCGCGTAGTCTCCATCAGAGCGGTTGCAGATGCGCGGACCAGTTAGTGGGTTTTCGGCTATTTGATTTCTGAATGTTAGTTACTGAGTTGTGGAGATCAGCTAGGCAGTCGCTCCATGTTGGTACTAACCAGCATCAGAATTGGAAGCTGACCTCGATATGATTGTGAAAATGTTTACCAGTACAACTCACCTGTGCAAACTTGCCACCTGGAAGGTATACCCTAGAGGGCATTGTGTGTGTTTTTATATCTACGAATATAATTCGCTTAGAATGAAAGTGGCCTAAGTCAAAACTTCTACAAATTGTGAAAAGATATTAGGGTCGACGCTGCGTTACGCGGTCGCCTCCACGGTGGCATAGAAAAGTACTTCGTGCCACTACGTAATAATACATTAACCTTTCAATCGTGAGAATTACAGACACAATAGAAAGACAATGGGTGCGCGAACGTCGGCATTCGCTTGGGATTTTATGAACTAAAGTTCTTCATCGGCACGACTACAAGTATAGGTCGCGCGGTGAATCAAGATCGCTCGGTGAAAGTAGTGGGGGCAATCGGCGCATGTGTACAATTGCGCACAGAAATTCTTAGTATGTTAGGATTTTATTTTTAATTTCGTATGTTTGAACCTTAGTAACATAATTTATAATAACACTAGTTTTTGCTTGTAATTTATCTAATAAGTAGGTACGTAAACTAGGAAATAAATATTTTTTTTTTAATTAAAATAAAAAAAATAATTTCGTTAGTTTCTTTCTTAACGTAACAATTCACGTCGTAAACCATTTTTCTGGCTAGCAGTTTTAAAACTTTACTTTCAACCATTTTTTTTACGACCACGTATTACTAATACGGTAACACAAGCTGTACGCAACAGTACCCAAGTACAACAGTATCCAATGAGACGCGAGAACACAACGCGGGAATTGAAGAGCGACTCTATCTACCTACCAAAGACGTGTCGCCGTCGGCGCACACCCGCCCGCACGTCGCCAAATAGACCTTAGAATTGAATACTGCGCATGCCCCTTCCACTTTTGCCGAGCGATCTTGATTCACCGCGCGACCTGTAATAAGGTTTCCGCTACGGAGACCGTTACACGCACTTAGTCTCACGACGGGTGACTAAACCTTACTTTAGAACCCTAAGATGACAGAGGGCAAAATATGGGTTACAAAGAAACACGGGGGGAACTTAATTCATTGTGACACTTTAAAGTTCATTTTCCACAAATAGCAATTTTTGAGTTGGGTCACTTTCATTCTAAAGAAACGAATTACGTTTTTATCAGTAGCCAAAAACAGGCATTTTATTTATTGTGTTTTTTTATAGAAATAATGTTTATTTTTAAGAGCCGTGTGGTGTATGGGATTTGCCGTTAACTAAAATGACGAACTTCCGTACAAACTTTAGTATCATGACTTCGGTAGAATAAATTTTTAAAAATTCTTCCATAATACTCACCTGTGTTTTAAATGGAATTTTTGTGCTGAATTTCTTGTTTCTAGACTTGTTTATGTATTAGTGAATATGCTTGAAGTTAATGCGCCAGGGTATAGGGTATTTTTTTTTTAATGATGCTTGACTGCGATCACTCCTGGGCCCCAAGTCTGCTATTTTCATAAATTCGTCATTCCAACACGATCCAATTGTCATTTTGCTAAAAGTTTGTAATCTGCTAATTCATAATGATCGATCATTGATCGGTCAATGGTCTTGTAATAGAATTGTGGTAGAATGATAATTTCGAGCATATTAAAACCAATAACTGCACAATAACGTTCTAATGGTAAAACACTGATCAAATAAACTGTCAAAGGTTTAGCAGATTGCCGCAAACTTCAAATATTCATTTGTCAATATGTACGAGATTACCATTCTGTCACTTCTTTCAGTGGAGTGTCAGTGGTTGACCATTGGAAAGTCATAATGACGCCATTATATTAGTAGATTACCAAACTTGTCAAAATCGACAATTATGACACCGATGATAGACCATTGTGACACTATTGTAATAGCAGACTTGAGGACCTGATGGTAAGTGATGCAATCGTTAATGGTGAAGCGCACTAGTTCATTAAGAGCCTATTCAGTCTAGCCTTGAAGACACAAGTCAGAAACATTTATGGTTATTTAGTTATGATTTTGAAGCTACATTTTGAGAGAGAGAAATTGTGAGTTAGGAATCTTTTGTGAGTACACAACGGAAGCAACAATATGACAGTTTTCACGATTTCCAAAACAAATCTTATAAAATTGTGAGGTATGAAACATTTAATTTAATGAAATTGCTAAGGCCTTTTCTAAAGACAGAAAGAAAAGAAAGAAGAAAGATAAAACATTTTATATGTCGGAAAAGCCGAAAAGTAAGTCACTAAGTCAAGTGAGCCATTGGTGCTCCCTTGACAGTCTAAAAGGAGACATTTTAAGAAAAAAGGCGACAGGCAAATTTTTTTGACCTACCGTATATCGGAGAAAGATACCTATTTTAGTTATATTAAAATATACTTATATATAATAATTTACATTTAGTTGTTTTGTTTTTATACAAATAAAGTAAACCTTGAATTTACTCCGGGTTTTTATTGTAACTAGAGATACCTACCCTTCTCAATGATAAAGCTGTCGCCATGTCGTCAAGAGATCTCGCAGGAACTCTGTCCGCCATGTGAGTTTCGCCCCGGCGTTGCATCTCCAAGCGCAAATTATAGTGCATGCGAGCAAGGACTGTTGCCTCCAGATACGGCGGCAGGAGGCTCGCGGGAGGCCGTGTGGAATCCCCGCCCCATCTGAATGGCCCAGTAGAGGCCCAGCTGGGTCGAAGCCTACTGGGGCCAGGGTTAGCTCCGAAAGGTAGCTTAGCCCCGGTGTGAAAGGCAAGAAGGAACGGGGTGGGTTTTTTAGTTAGAGTCTGACACTATCTCCCGATTCGCCCAAGGTTTGGATGATTTTTACCCAAAAAAAAACATCCAGATGGCCAGCTTTCAGCTTTGTCGTTGTTCTCTTTCGCAGCGACGGTGCCTATGGCGCCTAAGGCCATGAGTCAAAGGATCCTCGCATAAAGCCTCCGGCAGGAGTCGTCTGGTCCTTCCAGACCGGGCAGGGGCCGCTTGAGGGCAGCTCCAGTTCGATCTCTTTGGAGCCAGACGACGGAAGTACTCCTCAAAATTCCATCGGCTGTCGAGCGATTCCCAGGCACTTCATCGACTCAACGCCGATGTGAACTTGCCTAACCTTATTTAGGAACCCGGTAATGGTGAGTATAGTGTGTTTCACATAAGAAGTTCCTTCGCCGTAATTTTGGCAACACGGAAAAACAGTGTTGCTATGTATTCAGCAATGAAATTACTTAATATTAGGGAGATTAACTGATATTTCGTTACTTTTAACAATTGCCTTATAATTTCGTTTTTTTTTTCTTTTCTTTTGGAAACTGTAAAACAATAATTTTGAATAAATTGTAGGACGCTGGGCTCCAATTCGATTGTCCTGCAATTCTTTCAAATACCAAATATGCCATGCCGCAATATCGTACCTCTCTATTGAAAATTTCTTTTTAGACCTGCTTTTTTTTTAAATAAAATCCCATTCCCCTCATAATTCTCCATAAAGTGGTGCGACTACCGTTAAAATCGATTTAGTTTCACATTTCGTGCAAAAATTTTGGTAGAGTAGGCTACTCTTCATTTTTCCCTTCTTTTTTTCTGTAGACGGACAGGGGAGCCAACATTACGGCGACGGAACTTCTTATGTGAAACGCACTGTACCGAGGGTTGTGAAAGTATGTACATGGTCTCAGCCGCTGACACCTTAAGCGCAGGCCACACCGGCAGCTAGCGGGCGGGCGGGCTAGGCGGGCGAACATCGTTTCACCTCTTTACATACTTCGGTTCACACCGCGAGCTACCGACGAACCTAACGAGCTAAGCTAACGAAATATCCGACGATTCCAGCGAAGCAACTCGTTCACCTCGTTGGCGCGCCCGCGCTTCGCTAGCTTAGCTCGCCCGCCAGCCCGCTCGCCCGGCTCGTTCGCCCGTCCTCCCCGTAGAGAGTAGACTAGTCGACGCTCGTCGTCTACCCCCGCTTAGCCCGCTCCGCTCGTCGCTCATCTGTCCGTAGTTTTCGGTGTGAACCCCATAGTTTAGCTCGCCAATATTTCGCGTAGTTTGTATAGTTTCCTTCGTTCGCTTCGCCCACCCGCCTAGCCCGCCCGCCCGCTAGCTGGCGGTGTGGCCTGCGCTTTAGAGGTATAATATAGTAGATATAGTTAAGAAGCATCAGATAGACAAGCCTTTCATGGAAACTATTTGTCCAAATTCTGAAAAGTTAAAAACAAAAGTTGGCTGCAGCGCTACATTGGCATTATGTCGTCTAACAGAACTATTAATGCAGCGTTAAGATAGCTTTTAGAGGACACTTTTTTTCGACCAAATTGTCTTAAGCACCATAAATTTCGAGGCACTTACGCATTTCGTTCAACAAAGTGTAATGTTCAAGGTATACGGTCTACATTACACATGACTGTTCGGCACGCCTAATCTAGTGCGTAGTACATTTATATCGATGTTTAGAAATAAAACAAGAGTTAACTTCATTTTATGTCATTTCATTTAAAAATTACAATATCTAAGGAATCATGTTGACTAACTCAAAATATACATTTTGTAGTTTCTCTTCTCTCGTTACTGCTGCGTGCTAAGCGTTCTTCTTCTTCTTTTGGTTAACGGCTTCTGGAAAAGAGAAGGAAATGAGATACTAGCTTTATTCAGCATTAGTTTAGTTCACAGGTGGAAGGTCATCAGATTTCTACTTTTTTTTTTTTATTTGATACTAGCTTTTGCCCGCGGCTTCGCTCCCGCTCTTCCCTACTTCAGCCTACTATACCCTACTCTACCCTACCCTACTCTACTCTACTCTATCCTACTCTACCCATCCACATTCTACTCTACTCTACCCTACCCTACTCTACTCTACTCTACTCTACCCTACTATACCCTACCCTACTCTATCCTACTCTACCCAACCACATTCTACTCTACTCTACCCTACTCTACTCTACTCTACCCTACTCTACCCTACCCTACTCTACTCTACCCTAAAAAAAAAAGTATCCTATGTCCTTCTCCTGGTTCTTAGCTACCTCCCTACCAATTTTCAACCAAATCGGTTCAGTCGTTCTTGAGTTATAAATAGTGTAACTAACACGACTTTATTTTATATATATAGATATATAGATAAACTAAGGTGTTTCTCGTCCAACATACAACAGTGTCTGACGAAAGTCTATGACTAGTGCGTGTTGTCAGTGATGACATATGACTCCGAAACGTAGTCGCTCACAATGGGCCTCATCAGAAGGCTTAAATTCACCTAAAGAGCAATGGAAAGGGCTATGCTCGGGGTTTCCTTGCGTGATCGAATAAAAAATGAAGATATCCGCAGGAAAACTAAAGTTGCCGACATAGCACGAAGAATCGCCAAACTTAAGTGGCAATGGGCAGGGCACATTGCTCGCAGAACATGCCCGTTGGGGCTGAAAGGTTCTGGAGTGGCGACCGCGTACCGGAAGTCGCAGCATTGGGAGGCTTCCTACAAGGTGGACCAATGACCTGGTGAATTACAGATTTTGAAAAAAGTACAGATTTTTTTTTTAATTCGGAAAATGCCGACGAAAAGTTCCACCACTGGGGGTCTAGAATTTTGTACTGGATTCATGGTATTCGTTTGTACGTCGATATCAGATACCTGTATATGTGTATTTTAGTGAACGTCTTGGATGTCAAAGACACCCTATACAGTACAATTCACGAATGATGGCGGTCGTGAAGTTTGCGCAGAAGGCTGCGCAGTAACGTGTTTTGGGAACCAAATGGCGACGTGCGTGTGCGAGAAGAGTGTGGTATGCGCGAAAGTTCGCAAAGGCTAACTTCACGCCCGCCATCATAATCTAAATGATAAATGATATTTGACGTCTTGCTAAATGATATTTTTTTTGCAAATAGGTTTTAAAAAGCACTTTCACACGTCAATTTTGTTTTCAGTCATTTTAAACTAGATAAACCCGGTGTTTCCTAACTGACTACCCTGAGAAGAAACACCGAAACAAACTCAGGGGTCAAAGTCTCTTTTAAAGTCCATACAGCAAACATGTAATGGTGAATGACGCTGAAGGCGCTTACCTGTCACTGCTTGGCTCTCCGCGAGGGCTCGGTGGCTGTGGGCGGCGGGGGAGGCCCCTTCTTATCCAGCTCCTCCAGGTAGCTCGTCAAGATCTGCTGTCTTTCCTCCGGGATGTGGTCGAGTGCTGTGTACCTGTACCAGATAATATTTGCTGTGTGTTTTAAATGCTCGACGGTTACAGTTTGATTGTACATTATTTTTAGTATATATGCGAATCTTGAATGTAGTTAACTGAATCGATTTCAATAATTTTTACACAATGTTGATATTTTTTCCCAAAAATATTTAAAAAGGTCACAAGTTGGTGGCTGGAAATCGGGATCGGAATCCCGGCGGCGGCGAGAGCGCCGTTGCCTGATGCGGCCGGTTTCCTCAGCGGGCATTACTGCTTCGCACTTGTCGGCTCGCGCCTGCCACTCCTCCTCGCTCCGGACCATGGCCTCGACCAAGGCCCGGCGCGAGAGGTCTCCGCCGCCGATCACCCCCACGAGGGCACGGCGATGCTCCGCCCAAGCGGGGCACACCGCGACTGTGTGCTCCACCATTTCCTCCGAGCGTTCCGCACAGTGGCGACACCCGGGCGTCATTTCCGCTTTAATTCGAAACATGAACCTCCCGAACTTGCCATTTCCGGTGAGGACCTGCATCATGCGGAAGGTAAGGACGCCGTGAGGTCTTTCAAGCCACGCCTCAAAGAGGGGACTTACTGCCATGATTGTGGCGTGCCCAGCACTGGGTTGCGATAGTCGCTGACGCCACTCCACCATGAGATCCCGCCGGAGCTCTGTCCGCCATGCCGTGAGGCTTGTGCTGTGGGTTGGTACTCAGAGCGCAAACTCTACTTAGTTCGTGCGACTAGATGGCGTTGTGTGAAAGTTGTGGAATATTATTATTAGCAAGATTAATCGCAATGACATTTACACTGGCCTGTTGGTTTAGTGGTTAGTCGCCCTGACTGCTATGCCGGAGGTCGCGCGTTCGATTTCCACCCAACACAAATGTTTGCGTGATGAGCACGATCATTTTTTTTTATTTAAAAATATATAGGGTTATTTGTTAAATACTAGCAACCTTTTAAGTGCTAGTTAAGAACATCATAAACAACCACTTTTGTTCTATGACTGTTAAAAATTTATCATATTTTGGTCATCAGAATTTGATACAAAAAAAAAAAAAAAATTATGCGAAGCAAGCCATAGTAAAATATCGGAGGGTAGCTGAACACGAACTTAACCTGTTTACGGGCGACACTCACTAGTCTGTCAGTCGTAATGATGCGCTTGCGTCGCGTCGTACGTGTTCTTGTAGCGAAATTGGCAGAGCGGATCTTTACTTGATGGTGTATCAATATTCTAATGTCGAGTACACGGAAATGGTGCGAATGCTTGCTAGGTGTAATTACAATATTTCGGAAGCCTGCTTACTATTATTACGAGAACAGTGCACGGGAGTCGCAAGTAGATCCAGCAAAATATAGAGTTGAAATGTGTTAGAACAACGAAATCTTGAAGGTTTGTTTTTGGTAAATGTGTTAAGTTATGTAAAAAGTCATAGAACAAAAGTTGTTGTTCATGATGTTCTTAATTAGCACCTAAGAGATTGCTGGTGTTTCACAAATAAACCTGTATAATTATCTATGTTTATCAGTTGTCTAGTACTCATAACACAAGCTCTGCTTAGTTAGCGACTAGACGGCGTTGTGTGATAGTTGTGGAATATGATTATTCGCTGTGTCGTACCTGGCGTCGTGCTTGAGCGCGTCGAGCACGTGCTGCAGCGCGGCGGGCTGGTCGCGCACGGCCGCCAGGCTCTTGTGCGTGATGCTGCGCGTCTCCTGCAGCAGCTGCCGCATGGCCGTCTTGGCGCACGACTGCTTGTCGCGCTGGTAGTCGCGGAACTCGCGCTCCATCTGTTAGAAAGAATGTCAACGTTAGCAACGCTTACCACAGGCCTGGAACGCAAAGGACGAAAGAAGGTTTTTTCGGTGGGAAAATTATCTAATGACATCCTACGATCTTGGCTGGAACGAGAGATAGTGTCAGACTTTTATTGACTAAAAACCCACTCCTGTTCCTTCGTTGCCTTTCGTACCGGGGCTTGAGCTATCTTTCGAAATTAACCCTGGCCCCAGTAGGCTTCGACCCAGCTGGGCCCCTGCTGTTGCTGACACTCCTTGAGGCGCGCAGGAACAGTTGCAACTAGGGCTCGGTCCGGACAGTTACCGAATGGTGGGACAGCGAGCTACCCATTGCTCGCCGTCCGCAAGCCCACGGAAGGAATGCAGGTGAGTTTTAGCCAATTAATTTGTTTTTTTTTTGTAGTGGAAAATCATCCAATGACTTTTGTTCGGGTGCCGTCGGCTACCTTCGTCACTCGTCGGGCTTCATCGCAAGCGACGACACGACCCGCTACCACTTCACTAGCGAGAACGACCGACGATACACGAGCGCCTTGCCAATTCCACTCCGTACCTAACATTTCTTTGGCTATACGTTTACCAGTTTTACAGTCCACTGCCTTTTATTTAAGTCCAAGTCTAAACCCCAACATGTTGGTCCTTCGAGCCGGATACCGTTGATTAAAACTGTATCTTCAAAGGCCTTTTGCATTCTAGAACCAGTGCGTTTCCTTCTCAGAAATCACTCGTAGTCTTAACGGACATTGGCCCTACTGGGCCCTTACGGACTTGCTGATATCTCTTGAGGTACATGAGGAACACTACATGCTATCGAAGATTCGGGCTTCGTCTGGTTACCGGACGGCCGAAAGACTAAGGCACAAAATATATAGGTACAGAAGTCAATCTACATACAAAGCGCGCTCGAGCAACGCACACATAGACACCGCTCACGGACACGATGTCTCGGTCGCGTCTCGGATCACTCGTCGAACAGTTCCGGCTCAAACGCTCATTAGTGTGCGTCCACCGAGCGTAGATATAAAAAGTGAAGTACATACATGAGATTGTTTTCTGTACCTATCTATTTTGTGGCTACGGTGTCTGGGGATGTCCGTTCCCTCACGTATGCGGCAGCCATCTTCGTTAGCATTACTGGTTTATTTATTTATTTAGCCTTTATGCAACAAAAAGTACATAGACGGACTTAATGCCTTAGGCATTCTCTACCAGTCAACCTAGGGTGGTGAAGAGACAATATGGTAGGCGCACAAAAGAAAATTTTGGCATTAAAACAAGAGTAAAAATATACATAATTATAGATAAAATACACATACATATATATTTAATATAATATATCACACACACGCACACACACACACACGCTGTTCTCGCCCAGACTAGAGTCCGGTGCGAGTGCGTGCCTCACGTATCCACGAGGCAGTGCTCCGCCCAAGCGCCGCACACTACACTGCACAGCACGGTAGTTACCTGCGAGGCACTGTTGTAGACGGGCGCGGTGGGCTCTTCCGCGAGTAGCGCGCGCACGTCCCGCCAGTGCGCGGTGCACGAGATGCCGCGCTCGTTCAGCAGCGCGCGCAGTTTGTCGCGCCGTTTCGTCGCGAGCGCGCTTGTGTGTTGCATGAATAACCTCTCCTGGAAAGAACATGAAAAAAAAAAACGGTTTTAAATTGATATCAATGCTTCTGTAGTTTATAGTCAGGGCTTTTTTTGGTGGATAAAAATCATCCAAATGACATCGCCTGTCCTTAGGCAGAGCAGGAGATAGTGTCAGAATCTTACTGACTAAAAAACCCACCCCGTTCCTTCTTGCCTTTCATACTGGGGCCAAGTCTCCCTTTCGAAAAAAGACCCTAGCCCCGGTAACTCTCGACCAAGCTGGGCCCCTTGTTGCTGACAACTCCTTGAGGCGCGCGGGAACAGTGCGCGCTGTCTACGCCTTGGGCTTGGTCCGGACAGTTACCGGACGGCCGGACAGCGAGCTACCCATTGCTCACTGTCCGCAAGCCCGCGCCTATGGTGGCCGGAAATCTGGATCAAAATCCCGGCGGCGGCGGCGGCGGCAATAACGCCGTTGCCTAATGCGTTCGGTCTCCTCCTTTGGGCTGGTCGGACTGCGAGCTCATTGTTCACCGTCCGCAAGCCCGCGCCTGCAGTGGCCGGAAATCGTTTATAGTCAGGGCTGCAGAATTCGATAGCCACCACGGCTCCGGAACGAAAAGGAGCAAGAGTAGGTTTCAATGGGAAGAAATCTAATGGCCGCCATACACGTTAGGGTATACCTGACAGGTTGGCCTGTACGGTTGAGTTATAAAGGTAAGCTGGAGCGTGCATGTTGCACAACTATTAGTACAGGATACGGTGAAGAACGACCTTTACCGGTTTGTTTAATGGATGAAACCTATTTTATGATAAATTTAGTATATTAAATAATATAACGCGGGTGAGTTGCCTGAGAAATTCTTGGCCAGACTATTATTAATTTAAAAAAAAAACTTGAAATTAATTTGGAGAGTAAGCCTGCTGGTAAACCTGTTAGTTATACCCTAGCGTGAATAGCGACGACCAATTGGAACCGTACGCTAACTTCTGACGTTTTATAAGTGCCCATGTAAGTCTGTGTGAAATAAAAACCATTTTGAATTTGATTCATCCAGATCTGGAGAGTGGGTGTGTCTCAGGGTATAAGGGCTATGCTGGTGGAGCCAGAAAACTGGAGGGAAGTTGCTTCTTTCTGTGAGACCGTGATGGTCTAGGAGGAGGCCGCCGAGTGAGATCGTGAAAGCGCCAATTCTTCTTGGAGAAGGCGTCGGGGAGGCAACCACCTCGATGCCTAACACGCCGAAACCCTGCTTGCATCATCTAACGCAGGTGGGACTTTAGAACCACGGGCGCTCTGGGTGCGGACTCTGCTCGTCAATCAAGTGACTCCAGGGAAGACGGTGGCACAGTAATCACGTGCTACCGCGCACAAGGACGCTCAGGGGTAAACCGTTATACAGTCTCCTCAAGGATGTGCCTTAACAGGGGTTGCAGTTGCACAGAGGGGTTCCGGAATGGTCTTTTGTGAGGTAACGGGGCCCCTTCTACGAGCAGATGGTGATCACGGGGGTGGCTTTAGTAAGATAAAAATCGATTAAAAAAAAGAAAAAAAATGGGGTTACACCAATGATAGCCCCATTTCTTGTCCAGGCAATTATTGTCCATTCCAGGTTGCTTGGAAGAGATAGCGGAATGCGATAAGGCCGCCCATTGTATGTGTTTTATTTAGTTTTAGTTTCCTTTTTGTATGTATAATGGTGTACAATAAAGTATATAATATAAGTGAATTACTTGATCGTTCATCTTCAGTCTTTCAATTTTCTCACTGCTGGGACTCAGGCCTCTTCTCTAGGAGAGAATGGGCCGTAATCCACCACGCGGGCCCAGTGCGGTTTGGTGAATGTCATGTCTTCGAATTTTTGGTTCAAGGACATACCAGTTTCCTGACAATGTTTTCCTTCACCGTTTTAAGAGCAGTGGTAATGAAATAAATTACACAAAATAATGCGCCTGGCTGACCTGGTTAAGGTAGCGGGAAACTGATGGATGCGGGACGCACAGGAACGTTCGATGTGGCGACGCTTGGGGGAGGCTTATGTCCAACAGTAGACGTGTATCGGCAGAAATGATGATAATGATGCGCCTGGCTGGGTTCGAACCCGCGACCTACAACTCGTAAGTCGGGGCCGTTACCACTCGGCCACCACTGCTCTATTAGAAGAGTTTGATTATCCTTACCTTATCGTCCTTCGTTAGTAATTCGGCTAGGCTGTATCTGTGGTCCTTCTTGAGCTGTTTCTTGGCGTCTCTCCACGATAAGTCTGGATTCCTTACTAAATCTGCTAGTAATGCGTTGAAATGCTGAAAAATATACTTTTAGTTACAATCCATGCTGATATTGTAAATGCAAGGGTACCCTACTTTTTTCTGTACATTTAAAAGCAATATTTCATGATGATCAGTTCAGTGGTTTAGGCATGAAAAGGCAACAAATTTTCTCTCGCATTTATAATATTAGCATTCCATTACACGCGCCCTATAAGTTACACAGTTAATCTTTCGAATACCGTAATTAGAGACACCAGAGAAAGTATTGGTAGCATGACTCATACTACCAATGAATAAAGTAGTACCCTCTCACGCAGTATACTAGTACCCCCCCCCACTTCCTCTCCCTCATGCTGCATGAGGGAGAGCAAGTGAGGGTACACGAGTTTCATGATACGGTGACGAGACCGAAAAGTTTAAGAATCATTGCTGTCCTGCGCGTGTAATGGAATGTCAGTTACAAATATAATAATAATTTCTCTACACAAGTTACGTAAGGTGTCTTCAAGGCTAGAGTGAATGGCTCTTAATAAACTAGTGCGCCTCACCATCAACGATTGCATCACGCAGTCAAGCATTAGATTATATCAGATTAAAAAAAAAAAATTGCTGGCTATAGAACCAGGGTGCTCACCTGAACTGCTTCGTCCCTCTTATGGTACTCCCGTTCCTTGTCCCTATCTCTGAGGCTGGTGGCGAGTGCTCGCTGCACCTCCCTCTCTCGCTCCTTGATGGAAGCCTGTGCCCTCGCCTCCTTCTCCCTGGCCGCCGTCTCCCCGTCGCTGGCGGCTTCTGGCTCCTCTGCATCAGCTTCTTCTGTCTCTTCGGGCGGTGGGTCCTGTCAGAAAGGGACTTTGGCTTGAGATTTGTGTTTAGGAGAAAATCGTTAGTGAAATGGTGCTTGGAATTATCGTGATAGAAATGGCGACGCACAACAGTCTCCAGTTAGAATTTTATGTGAATTAGTGTGAGAAATGACAGCCGGTCGCCCTCTTTTGCGAAGTTGCTAGCAAAGGAGGCGGGAGAATGTATCAGACTTTTACTGACTAAAAACCCACTCCTGTTCCTTCTTTGCCATTGTTCTAGGGTCCGGGGATCTCTTTCACATCACTCATGGCCTCAATAGGCTTTGACCCTGCTAGGCCAATACGGTTGCTGATAACTCTTTGAGGCGCGTGGAAAGCTACGCGCTGTTGACAACTTGGGCTCAGTCCGTCGGACGGTGAGCTAACTATTGCTCGCCGTCCGCAAGCCCGCGCCTGCGGTGACCGGGAATCGGGATCGGAATGCCATTGCCTCACGAGTGCGGCCGCCTCCTTTGCTAGCATTACTGCTTTGCAGGAGCCAACCGCCTGCCACTCCTCGTCGCTCCGGATCATGGCCTGTACCAAGACCCGGCGCGAGAGATCGCTGCCGCCGAGATTCTTGGATGGCCTTGTAGTGTAACACAATATTGATAGTATAATTTTAAATTTATTTTTGTCTCAGTAGCAGTTTCACTGTACTAAAAATCTAGTGCTAAAAAAGTTATGAGTTTACATGTGGATGGATGGAGGGGAAGAGGGAGGCCAAAAAAAAGATGGATGGATTGTGTGAGAAGCGATATGAAAGAAAAGGGAGTTAGTGATAGCGTGACGAGTAACAGGACAGAATGGAAGAAAAAAACGTGTTGCGCCGACCCCAAATTAAACGGGACTAGGGCAGGAAGAAGAAGAAGAAGAGCAGTTTCACTGTAAGAAATTCTGCTTAGTAGGTCACCTTCATGATAAGTGAATCATATGGTCTCGTTAAAAAAAACAAAAAGTTGAAATTGTCAGCATGCAGCAATTTTATCGAATACTGTCCATCTGTTAGAAATCCTATTCCTAAAGATACAAATGAATGTAAGTCATTGCGACCAATTGTGATAATAGTAGAAGCGCTATGTGGTTCGAGGAAAAAAAAGATTGAGAAAGTATAGCATATTCCACTTTAGGAAATAGTGACGTCATCATTGTCACTGCTTAGTCACACCCTTTCATTCTCCAAATAGCATACCTACATAATATGGTAGTTTCCAGGGTCAAACTATTACATTTTATTTAGTCCGTATTTTAGATTCTAAAGAAATATTGGACACGTATTTTTTCTTTTTTCGATTAAACAAAAAATAACAAAGATATAGCCCATTAAAGTTACGTATGACGTCACCCCGTGCGAAAAAATGCAGCACGGCGTGACGTTACACTTAACTTTAAACCTTTCGAATGTCTTAAGTTACACTGTCCGACATAAGGTAATTGTCTTTCTATTGTGTTTCTAATTACGACATTCAAAGAGTTAAGGGGCTACATATATCTTTGTTATTTTTGGTTTAATTTACAAATAAAAAAATACGTGTCCCTTATTTTTGAATAATCTAAAAGAGTTAACTACATTTTTTACGGCAACTTATAGCCTATTCAGCCTTTTAATATTCCCACCGCTAGGACTCAGGCCTCCTCTCTAGGAGACGGAATCGGTCGTAATCCACCACGCGGGCCCATTGCGGGTTGGTGAATGTCATAAGTCTTTTATTTGAGGACATGCCGTTTTTCTCACGATGTTTTCATTCACAGTTTTGAGAGCAGTGGTGATGAAATACATTACACAAAGTAATGCGCCTGGCTGGGTTTGAACCCACGACAGACTCGTAAGTCGGAGCCGTTACCACTGCTCCCAACATTATGCTTTTAACATTTGATCAATTAGATCATAGTAATCATTTTCATATAGGTAATAGTTAGACACCTCAATAGTACACAACTTATAAGCATAAAAATAATCAACCTTAACATGTGCCCACAGCTGGGATTCAGGCCTCGTCCATGGGTCGTAATTTACCCTACAGTTACCGGTCACGAGCATGAAGAGACGTAGCAAAAAGAAATCAACATATTCTAAGGTCCCTCACGAGAGAACAGGTTGATAGGCATACCAGGGCTATCAGGATAATCCCAGCAGGCCTAGCCAAGTTACGACCGTTTCGTTTTGATTCTCTTGCTTCGAACGGCTCGAATTGGCCACACCTTCAATTCCTTTGTTCTGACGTGATCTCAACGCTTTCACGTGGACAGAACAAAAGAAACGGAGGCGTGGCCAACTCGAGGCGTTCGACGCAAGAGAAACGAAACGGTCGTAACTTGGCTAGGAGGGCAGTGTGGTGAAGACCCCTATTAGCCCCAGTGCGACTTGGTGGATGTCACAAATCATTAAATTTTAGTTCTACGACATGAGTTTTCTCACGATGTATTCCTTCAGCGCTTAGAGAGCAGTGGTGATGAAATATGTTATGTATTTAAATTGCTGGCTTGGGTTTGAATTTACGACCGGTTAGGGTCAGCACAGAGTAATAATTCTCGCGCGATCTCGAGCATTTTCTGACGGATGGCGTATGTCGCGTATCTTCGAGGACGCGCGAGCATTTTTTGCCAGGTTCAAGCTTGTATGCACTTTATTTCAATAACTTTAAAGTTGATTTTGGAGTGCCCTAATAAAATCCGCTGCGCTCTTTTCTGTCTGCTCTGGCCGTAATTCGGGGCCGATACCACTGGGTCACTAATGCTAAAAAAAAGCAGGTTATAAAATAAAAAGAACAACATACACAATTATCAATTTATTCACAAATCATTAAATCTAAGTGTTCAATCATAATTAGTAATAAAAAACCTATGTACAGATTACATAAAAACTAAAACAAAGACGGTACTAAATGTACTTATCATAGTAAAAATGCTAAGTCGGGTAGTCGGAAAAAGTCAAAAAAAATTAAACTTTATAATCTTTGAGACTACAATATTGACCTTTTAACCGCTTACGTCGGATCCGACAAATCGTTTATTCCGCCAGGGTCGTACATCCACGACCAAATACTCGCATCTCGTCAACTCTTCTGTCACCTATGGGGATTGAAGAGTTGAACGAGATGGAGTACCCAGTCGCTAACAAACGACCTTCGTTAATAAGCCACGAAAACACTCGTCGGATTAATCCGACGCAAGCGGTTAAAGGGTTAAACACAAACTCAAAGAAATTTAGAAAATTACATTGATTGAAAATTATAGCTACCGCAAAACTTAGTTTTTTTTTTTAACCCTAGCTGCGTTAACCAATTGTTAAATATATTAACGAATTGTTAAATATCGGCAAAATGTGTCGTTCCCATCAATTATTAAGATTAAAATATAATTTAAATTATATATTAGCGTAACTAAAGAATTTTATACTATTTTTAACTTTTGGTTGTGATGACGGCAGATAAAAAAATAGAACTGGCTCTAAGAGATTCACAATTTTGCGATAGCAATAAAATCAATAATAATTTACATAAATGTGATTTTCTGAAACTCTGACAATGTGATTGCTGACTATACCACATGTACAACTATTTCATGTGCAGAATTTTCTCCAGAAAGTTTTTTTTTTTTAAATTGTGATTTATATTTGCTAACAATGTCTCGAGGCCTGTTTCACCACCTTCGATTAAGTTTCCATTAAATTTCTTTTTCAACCCTTAACCGCCAGCGTCGCTTTTGTCTGACAAGTGTTTTCGCGTTCTATTCGCCAGGGTTCTGTTTGCGATGGGATACTCCATCTCGTTTAGCTCTTCAATCCCCATAGGTGACAGAAGAGCTGACGAGATGCGAGTATTTGGTCGTGGATGTCCGACCGTGACGGAATAAACGAGTGTTTGTCGGATATATCCGACGCAGGCGGTTAAAACGTTAATCATTCAGTGAGTTGCAGCTAGGGTTTGGGCCCCGGGACGCCTCGTGTCGCGAAGTCCCGGGACTTTTCGTGATTTTAGTTGTCTCGAGTCTCGACACTCAAGTCCCTGGACTCGAGACGAGACAAGATTGTCGAATTAGTAACTGACGAGTCTTTTGTAAATCAAATGGAACAAGCAAATAAAATATCCAAGAAATTGTACCCGAAACTTAAAAAAAAAAGCAATCGGAAAACATACAGAACGTATGGTACTACTTTAAAAATCCTTAATTACAATTAAACCGACATTTATTGAAAACGAGTGTTAAAAAAAACGGAAATATGTTGTTCGTCGGACAAAGGTGTTGACAATCCGAATCCGATTTTTATAAAAGCCTATTTTATTATTTATATTTTTTAAATTATAAAACAAACATGTGATCACAAGAATTAACAATATTGTAATTATGATCAATGATTAGACACTAGAATTACTAGATAATAGTAAAGTTATTAAGAATTAGTATGATTTTTAACTAAGTTCGGTTTTATAACTACATATGTATAAGAATTAATTTAAAAAAAAAATGTTTTTTTATGTGTTTTACCAGAAATTAACTATATCAAAATTCTTCAAAAAAGGTTTACTTCTCTTAAAAAAAAACAAAACAGAAATCTTTAAAGTCTCTATGTCCTGGGACTTTGATTGTAGGCTGTCTTATGTCCCGGGACTTTGAATTGTCGGGAAATCCCAAACCCTAGTTGCAGCTAATCGGACATCGTGAAACCGGCCTCTATTCTTCAAGATTATAAACGGACTAAAAGAGGATTATAATTTAATTTCGTCAAGTCAGATTAGAGTCATAATTGTTAAATCATTAAACGACGCACAGTAAAAATAATTCATTTAAAGTCGTCCTAAGATTCAATGTGACAGTTGTAAAATATAAAAATTTGTCAAATAATAGAAAGACTTATGGGGCGATAAAATTGGTAAATCACACTGATCTCTATAGTGCGTTTCACGTAAGAATTATTTTGGCCATAATGTTGGTTCTCCTGTCTGTCTAGAGAAAAAAGAAGAGTTGCCTACTCTAAAAATTGCTGCACGAAATCGATTTTAACGTTAGTAGCACCACTTTTTGGAAAATTATGAGGGGAAAATGGATTAAAAAAAAAAAGAAAAACAGGTCTAAAAGGTAAGTGTTAATGAAGAGGTACGATATTGTGGCGTCGCCTTTTTAGTATTTAATAGAATTGCCAGACAATCGAAATGGAGCGCATACTTTATTCCAAAATAGTTTTTACAGTTTATTTATGGCAATTGTTAAATGTAACGAAATATCACTTAATCTACCTAATATTCAGTAATTTCATTGCTAAAAATATAGCAACACTGTTTTTCCGTATTGCCAATATTACGACGAAGGGAATTCTTACGTGAAACGCACTATACTACTTAGTGTTGTTCCATATTTTTGTCAGCTATTTTTTTTTTGCCTATTTGAAGCGCCACTGGCGAGCGTCTAGAGAACTAATTTTGACTTATAATGCAAATAACTGCAGAGAAGTGTACATTACTCTGAAGTATTTTAGCATTTTGAATTAATTTCGTTCGAATTTTCTAATTCGGTATTCTTGTTTCGCGAATTATATAAAACCTATGAAAATTGATGTCAAGAGTATATTGTAAGAGGCGGGACATTGCTAGTTTTATTACCGTAGACACTCGCTACGGCCGACAGCGCCAAAATGGCGAATATCAAACGGGCAAATAGTAGAGGTCAGTGGTCAAAAGTACGTCAAAAGGTCTTAAAAGTCAAGATAATATGAAAAGGCTGAAAAGTTTGTTATTTTTAAAATATTCGTCATTCATGGAGCGTAACTTTTTGAAAAAAATATCTAAATAATAATCGATTACTTTTCAAAAGAGCTCTATTACAAAATTAATTCTTCAATGAGTTCATGAGGCTGATGCAGCATTTTTACACTCGTAATTACATTTATTTAATAATTTGGGCCTAATATTTAACTAGGCCCCTCCTAGTTATTAATAATAGCTGTTTAACCAATTAAATGAGTAAAAGTAGACGAAGTCTGCAGCCGACTATACAATCAATAATAAGGCTCATAAAATATATTTATTCTAATTTGTAAACAAACCAGATTCAAATAAATAATTAATAATTATTATTTATTATTTCTGTGATTAGGTTGACCTTGGAAATTTTCTTAGTCACTGTATAGTCGTTAAATTGTCACACAGAATCAAAACACTAGAAGAAAAGTCGCTAAAATCACCAAAGTCAAAGTCAAGTCGTCATCAAAGTCAAAATTGGGACACTCATACGTTACTTATGTCTATTTAAAATGTGTGGTTCCAACACATAATATGAAACAATACAGGCGCATTACACACTGAACTAACCCTTTAACAGGCTGCGTCGGATATATCCGACGAACACTCTCGCATTCATTCCGCCCGGGTCGTACATCCACGACCAAATACTCGCATCTCGTCAGCTCTTTTGTCACCTATGGGGATTGAAGAGCTAAACGAGGTGGAGTACCCAGTCGTAAAAACACGTAGGACTTGAAAACAGTCGTCGAAGCAATCCGATGCGAGCGGTTAAGGGTTAAATTTCGTATCATATTAAATCTATATATTTAAAGTTACTAATATTAAAGTGTCATAAACATAAACACACACAAACATCCATGTTCGGGAACAAATATGGCTATATATTAATTTGTCCCGAAGCGGGAATCGAACCCGGACAAAAAGGCTTACGAGCCCAACTATACTTACTATGTTCCAACAATGTTTCAGTTAATAAAAATATAAGATCAAATTAAAGTAGTTGCAAAACTTCATTAGCTTATTAGTATGTATATTTTAAGTGAAATCTAATTCGATTTGATTTATGAAAGAAAGTTCAAATTTCATTCTAAACAATTGTTTTTTTTTTGTCCTTTGAGACAAAAGTTCATTTTAAAATATACACAGAATACGGGCCTACTATCCATGGACGCGTAGGTTCATAGACGCGTATCACCCCTTACAACGCATTCAAAATGAGAATAGGATCGATTGCCATGTTGTGACGTCACGATTCACTATCAAATCGAGGAAAGAAATTTTGAAACTTTAATTTACAAAAAACAAAAAAATATTTAAGAACTGTGAATGAGAAAAGTTTAATCAGAATCCAGTTCTTAAATTGTACTCATCTCTAATGCCTTGATCACACGTACCGAGTAAACGGGCGAGACAGTACTCTCGGCCGAGTACTCGGTACGTGTAAACACAGCGCCGAGTGCTCGGCCTACCATTTATCTCTACAACTCGCTTACACCACTGTCTCGGGCGAGCAACATTTTACTGTCTCGCCCTTTTACACGGTACGTGTGATCAAGGTATAAGTTCTTCAATTTTGTCAATTTTTTTTCGATTTGACAGTACGACGTGACGTCACAGCATGGCAATCGATCCTATTCTCCTTTGGAACGCATAGTATACTCTTGGTGTACGCCTACGTGCGACGAAGCGACCACTTTGTCTAGTTACGGCTCCGTCTACAGAGTTACATAGTTTAGTAAGTAAGCTTCACGCAGGCGTACGCCAGGCGTATAATAACGAATACGCGTCCATGAAGCTACGCGACCGTGGCCTTAGTATTTTGGTAAACTAAATTAATTTGACCCATATTGTATTAACTTTCAGTGTGTATTACACCTAATACGAAATATTTTACAGATCCGGTCAATACGACACATCGAGATTTCGAGAAAGATACTGTCTTATAGATTTGAACGAGACAGGCTGGTATGAGAAGCTGGTGTTGGACTTTCACAGGGTAAGGACTATATTTGACAGAGATACCATGGCGACGCGACCAGTTGCCGCTACCAACAAAATGTATACAGCTCTATAGAGTTACTCACTTGGTGTCCGTTTGGTCGCGCAACCAATTTGGTCGCGCGACCAGCAAGCTTACTCTCCAAATTAATTTCAATTTCAATCTAAAGTCAATCCGATTGCAATGTCAATTTTGACGTTACGTGATTTGGTACTCTTGAAAACAATATTGTCAACATAAGCGATTTCACTTAGTTCTCAAAATGGTCACGCAATTTTGAACCAATTTGGCGCTAGCATTGAATTCAAAGGTGCGAAACGTCACAATCTCAATGTCGACCGATCGTTATTGAACTCAAGAGTAAGCCTGCAGATCGGACGTGTGGCGGCTCTGGCCCCCTAACCAAGTTACAACCGTTTCGCTTGCGCCGAACGCTTCGAGTTGACCTTGCCGCCAGTTCTCTTGTTCTGACCACGTGACAGAGTTAAGACGACGTCATTCCCGTACATTTGAAGCTTTCTACAAGCGTTAACTATTGCAGATTAGCAACTTGGCTAGGGGTACTGGTGTCTAGTTTGGTAGCTAAGCGCTATATTTCTTCGGGACACCATGGTGGCGGAACTGGTCGCGCCGCCGTGATTTTTCAGAGAAATATAGCCCTAATACCCTTGTGTACTTGAGTTGACTTTTGCTTTCTAGGACCATTCTCCGCGGTCCCAGCGAGCATTGGCCCTTCTGAACCCCTACGGAGCCTGCTATAGTTGCGAAGGACGCAAAGAGCAACATACAGATCTAGTCTGTAGAAGTCTGACAGCGAGAGAAGTTTTTTGATGATGGTAAACAAAAATCTCTCTCTCAAACAACTCGTTGTGAAATATTCACGACCGGCCACAGTAGCTTATAAATATATTGAGCTTGACACTTATAGTGGCAAGTATATATATAACGTTAAATAACTTAAATATTACAAAATATGTACAATATGCATTGCTATTCACGTACAGACTGACTCATCAAACGATGTAGACGTCGTGGCCATATTTAAAACTGCGTACAGACATCGCGAGGCGTGCGTCGCGAATGGTTCGTCACGCATGCCTCAACCTGAGGCATACGACGGTACATTAATGCGTGCGTCCCGAATGAACATGCTCCTGAGCCCGCAAACCACCACGCACGGCGTTAAGACGCGAGTGTTCACTGTGAGCACACTCGTCCACACAGCTCGAGGCATGCGAGACGAACCATTCGCGATGCACGCCTCGCGATGTCTGTACGCGACTATAGAAATTGATCACTTTATGGCCAAATCGTTTTAAACGAAAAACTTTGGTGATATATCAATCCTCGTTTGCTCTACTTTCTTTCATTATAATGATAAGGCCAAACGCTGATCGATATATCATCGAATGTTAACTTTCAAACGTTCTGGCCAATTTCAATTGGCGATACCATGGAGTGATCAATTTTTATAATCTGGCCACGAAAGATATGCTAAAGATGATTTAGGACTTGGCACAAACATCTTCATAAAGCCTTTTCCCTAACTATCTTGGGATCGGCTTCCAGTTTAACCAGATGCGGGTAAATACCCGTGTTCTAGTACATAGAGCGACTGCCTATCAGACTTCCGCCACCCAGTTACTGGGTAACAAGATATTCCTTGGCTAGACTTTCTGTACATCAAAAATCTACGAATGAGAACTGGGGCCGTATTATGACCTCTTAAAACCATCATGTTTTCGGTGTGAAAAAGAGACGGAGCTATACAGGACGAATAGCACTATTCTTTTCTCACACAGAAAACATGATGGTTTTAAGATGTCATAATACGGCCGCTGGACCCAACGGCTTCTGAGGCACGTAATCTAAACACGGGCTCAGTGCGAACTAGTCGATGTCACATGTCTTTGAAAGTTTGATTCTAGGACATGCCGGTTTCCTCACGATGTTTTCCTTCACCGTTTCGAGAGCAGTAGTGATGAAATAAATTACACAAAGTACAACTCCTGGCTGGGTTTGAATCCTCGACTCGGTAAGTCGGGGACGATACCACTAGGCCAACTTCGCGCTTTGTTCAACCATCAATTCTTTTAGAATATTCATAGTTCAATGAGTCGGTCTATACTGTCAAGTATCTATACCACCGTTGGACCGATACATGATTTTTACATAATAATTTTATTAACAAATACGTACAATCAACAATAATCTTACTGTCATTGTTATAGGATATATTTTGTATCGGATCGAGAGAAAATACAAAACGTAGACCGCAAAATTCGAATTTTCGTATTATTCTTTGCAACCCGTATTCTTTTTTGTTAACTGAATACTGTAATTAGAGACACAATATAAAGACAATGAGAGAGCGAACACCAGCGTTCGCTCAGTGTTTAATGAATTAAACCGAAATAGTAATATTTACAATTTGATATTTTTTTTATGGTGGGAAAAAAATCGTCGAATGATAACCCCCGCTCTTGGGCGAAGCGGGAGATAGTGTCAGACTCTTACTGACTAAAAGACCCACCCCGTTCCTTCTAGCCTTCATACCGGGGCTCGAGCGCCTTTTCGGATAACCCTGGCCCCAGTAGGCTTCGACCCGGCTGGGTCCCTGCTGTTGCTGACAACTCCTTGAGGCGCGCGGGAACAGTGCGCGCCGTCGACGACTTGGGCTTGGTCCGGACAGTTACCGGACGGCCGGACAGCGAGCTACCCATTGCTCACTGTCCGCAAGCCCGCGCCTACGGTGGCCGGAAATCGGGATCAGAATCCCGGCGGCCAATTTGATACTTAATGAACTACAGTAATGTAGAATGCCGCGGATAATAGCTGATGGATACATACCATAGAACAGATGAGAGGTTAGAATGACCTTGTGGGCGGGGCAAGCGTGCCACAAAGTAGGGCAATGCTCATAGTTCAACTACCAATCTGGGGCCAGGGTTATCCGAGAGGGCGCTCGAGCCTCGGTATGAAGGCTAGAAGGAACGGGGTGGGTATTTTAATCAGTAAGAGTCTGACACTATCTCCCGCTCCGCCCAAGAGCGGGGATGTCATTGGATGATTTTTTCCCACCATAAAAAAAACTACCAATAGCAAACTTGCGATCTAAGTGTGCGTGGTCTGTTAGATGCGCGTTCGTATTGGTTCATTGCCTGTAGTGGAGTTAAAGGGTGGGAGACAAGCGGCGACACTCGTAGTACAAATCGGAAAGTGTTTCCTTTCTAACCTCTTTCATACAATGCAGTGGCGTGCCCGCCATAGAAGCCAAAAAGCCAGGCTTGCCCTACCAAAACCTCACCTAATTCATAGAACACGACCAATCAATTATCATTTTAGTAAGCCAGGCATGCCTTACTAAAATGCTCGATAGAAGGGAATCAATATCAAACCCGAACTATTTAAAAGTTCGCGCGCTTAATTCTTATCAAAATAACACAAAGTGTGCCACACTTACTACACATCGCGATTGTTCGCGCGCAGAGTTTCGCATTTACATATAGCTATCTCGCTTACACGCGCCGGCTTTTACCGGGCTTTCAAATACTATCTCTGTCTCTTTCGCACCTATGGCGACGTGCCGTATAACGAGTTAGGACCTTTTGCGTCTACAAATCGATCAGTATGGAAGATTTAAGCCGGGCATTCGTATGAAGTTGCTCGCGTATGCGTGACCTTGTCACCTTGCCAACTCTGCAGTGTTGCCGTTTTAGCGACGTTGTGAGATCTTGGAGATTTTTAACGAGTTTGGAAACTTTTTTTAAGATTTGGCAACAATAAAAACTAGCGACTTTTTAAAACAACGAAATTAAATATTCAAGCAATATATTAAAAATAAAAAATTTACGACATTTTGCTAGATTTTTCATATACCTGGCGACTTTTTATTGCCTAAATGACAACACTGCAACTCTGTTTGCAACTCACTCCAGTTTTATTTGTTTGAGTGGAAAATAGATGTTTTGATTTTTTGCTGTTTGTTGTTTTTTGTTTTCTTAGATTTTCTCAGTGATGCAATTGTTTTGGTGACTTACCTACAACAATGGAGGCAATTGTACCTTGTGAGGATTTAAAATGCTTTCTAGTTTTGATTGGCGTAGATAAGGTAAAATCTTTAAACTTTGCTCAGAAAAAACAGTTAATTTCTCAGAAAAAACAGTTAATTTCTTCATTAAAACCGACGCCTAATCTGTGTATTTCTCGGACTAGTAAATCGCATAAACGAAAATTTAATAGATCGGTGTATAAAACTAGTTGGATTGTTGGCTGTTCGCACACTAATAAGTTGTATTGCTGGTGCTACATATTTTTTCTTTTTTTGAAATCGATTAAAATTTTATTGGGCTTGCCTTATTTTGAAACCCTAGGCACGCCACTGATACAATGTAGCTACTTATCTCTTTCATTTTAAATATGCATATATTTCGTCCTGCTCTCATCCTTTTCATATTATGGCTAGCTATGAAAAGACCTTAGTAGATATCTGATAGAAATCTGTCACCAGTCCTGTTAAGGTACTGTGTTATCTAAACAAAGTATTGTGGAATGGTCAGTCAGGTAATGCTTCAAAGAGGTAAGAAAATTCGAATTTCACGATTTATTTTAGAGCATTCTCTTCAACGGTGTTCACACAACTCAATGTGTTAGTTTAGCATCTTTAATTTGCATTTCTTTGAAAATCATTGCATCTTTTTAAAGTTCATTCTAAGATCCTACACTTTCAAAGTAACATTAGACATTTATAAAAACCTTTAATTACTGTCCGTTGGTGGCATGACAAATGGCGGCTGCAGTAAATAGTTGGTATTGTAACCACTCTTTTGCTTTTAATGCCACTCTTATGCCTACGGAATAGAAGTTAAAATCGTTTGAACAGACAGTAAAAAAAAGGTTTCTTCAAATGTCTAATCTTAACGCGAATATGGTATAGGACATACAAAAAAAAAAACTTGAGCCTTACTGGCTTAGTAATACAAACTAACGATTTCTAACCTTAACCGCTTACGTCAGAATGATCCGACGAGGGTTTTCGTGTTCTATGCGCCAGGGTCGTGTGTTCGCGACTGGGTACTCAATCTCGTTTAGCTCTTCAATCCCCATAGGTGACAGGAGAGCTGACGAGATGCGAGTAATTGGTCGTGGATGAGCGACCCTGGCGGAACGTCAGTGTTTGTCGAATATATCCGACGTAGGCTGGTTAAAAGGTTAAATAAAAATCGCGACTATTTTATAGTGAATCTCAAACAATCCATAATATTTATTATTTAGTTTTTTAAATTGGAAACTGCTGTCCCGGACGTGGCTATGCTGAACTCAATATTTTTAGTGTATTTAGAATTTAGAGTAAAATCGGACATTTCATTTTATTTTATTGATTTAAACCACTTAATTCTGCCTCTTATATTAGTAAATACCGTTTTTTTGACCTCTCTGCCGCATATCGATTGAGCAGTGGGCCGGTGAAACCAAGTCAGTGTCCTAAAATAGCAGGACAGGGTCGCGGCAGCCCACCAAGATGGCGGAATGACTTACTCGTCTTCCTTAGGAATGAAGTGGCTTAGAGCCAGGAACAATGGAGGAAGGTCTTTGCCCAGTAGTAGGACAGTAGCCTAGATAATTCCAGTGCTCCCATACACTAAAAAACAAATAAACTAAAAATATTGATCTAGTGAGAAAGCCACACTCGGTCCCATAGTTCTCACCAAAATAACAGCACCCGATCATTACCTTTTGACACGTCAAAAAGCAAAACCGTGCTCTTGGCGCCAAGATACGACTCCATCCTTAAAACTGTCACGAAGTCGTGACAGTGGCGTACCGGACACACGTTTCATAATGACCGGTCAAAAAGTTAATACGGCACTTCGAGGTTTAGAAAGAGATAGTGACACAAGTGTGAGTGAGAAAAACTATGCGATACAAACACTACTTCTTTCTTAACCCCAATCTGCCATACTTAGGTCTGCTGTCCACGGACGCGTAGCTTCATAGACGCGTATTCGTCTTTATACGCTTGCTGTACGCCTGCTCACAGCTTACGTACTAAACTACGAGTCGGCGCATGCGCATTGAGGCGTACATCGAGCGAACGAAAGGCGGGAACGTCTTCGTCGTCCGACGCCATTATCACAAATATTTGAAAACATACGCGTGTTATACGCCTCGAGGACCGAGTTCAGTACGCTGCTGTGCTGCTAAAGCTCTCTGGCGTATTTTGAAACGTCTATGAAGCTACGCGTCAGCCGACAGTAGGCCTAATGGTCACGTACTGCGTCACAATTTTTTTTAAATAGACATGTAGCATACTAACATGTCAAAATATGACAATCCGTGTAGAAATATCGATATGAAACTATCGATGATTGGTATCGATATCGATATAAATAAGTCATTTAGCTTCCGTATGACTATTGTACTGTATACAGGTTGATTAAAATCGCACGTATGCTGAATGCCATTTTGATAACCTTTTATTAAAGCTACTTAAAATTTAAAAATAAATCTAAGCTTAAGAAATTACAATTTAAAATTTACAAGATTTTTTTTTCAATATTTACAGAGTCCAAAATGTTTAATTTAAAACGTTCAAACATGTTATGAGGATAGTAGACTGGTTGACTTAATATTTAAAACAGTTACAAGGAAAAATGACAATTATTATCTATGTTGAATTATTTGACTGGCCTGTTGGTTTAATAGTTAGTAACCCTGACAGATATACCGGAGGTCGTAGGTTTGAACCGGGCCACACGATGCGATGTGGTGCCGCATCGTAAATATTGCGACATATCGGCGAGCACACAAGGGACGCCACTCCGCTCGTACGGCCAGCCGATTTGCGATGCGATGCGGCGCCGCAACACATCGTGTGGCCCGGCCCTTGGATTCCCACCAAAAATATTTTTTTTTGTGATGAGTCCCATCATCTGTTTTGTGTCAAATCCGTGTCTATTTTTTTCTAATGTAAAGAATCTATGTACAAAATTTCATGACAGTATCATGAATAATCACAAAGCTTGCTATGTCCGCAAAAATACATAGTCACCGAGCCATGCAGGCGACTGAAGGGTTGTTTTGCTTCTGCACCCAGATGTGCTTTGGCGCTTAATGCCCACTATAACCTACCGTGACCTTACTGATTCTGAAAGAAACTATTTTCTGGTTTAGCATATAATAAAAATATTGTATTTTAAAGGTACTGAGTGACATATCAACGCAATCGTTTGGCTCTAGGAACGTGAAATTCTGCACAATGGTTACTTTTATGATAAAGGCGAGCATTAAGAGATTACTACTACTAGAGCATTAGAGTCTGTCTAATAAGTCAAACGACTTGGGTAATCATTAGGATTTAATTAAATCTAATGTAGTCAACACGGGTTCAATAATCAAGGTTGATTAAGAGATAGAGATCATTGTTTACTAACAGAAGAACGTTATAAAAAAGTACCGAATATAAGTATTTTTTAAATGATTTAATATTATACAAAATTCCCAAGTCGGTTGACTTATTAGACAGACGGAGTTGCTGGCATTTTTGCTCAACTGGAAGAATTTAACGCAGCCGCGCATACATTGTATCACTTCTTTTTTAATCTTAAGTTCCTAAATGTTGTTTCTACAGTGTTGTGTGTGTCAAATAAAACATTTTTCTTTCGTTCTATCTTTACTAAACAGATCAAAATAGGATTAACCTCTCAGGCTCTACTGCAACGAATTCGGTAAACCTCAGTACCGGCTTGAACCTTATCTTTACGTATTAAGGTTTAAATTAGCTTGTACGAGGTGTACCGTTTTTTTTTAAATTTATAATGGAACAGTAGCAGTCAACCAGTCTGCTACGCACGTACAATACAAAGAATATTAGTTTCTATTGTAATCACACTGAAAGAGTCTATTTCTTGATGTGTGGGCAGGCCTGTAACACAGCTTGCGTTTGTCCGTCCTATCATTGTTATTGAAATAACTGAAAACTCGAAAAGGGGGGCGCTGTAGACTCGTCACAGTATGCGGGCGGTCACTGCATTATGCTATTACGCTGAGCATCCGGCCGTATTGTGCGTACATGGCGCATATTTTCCCTATAAAGGTTGTATGAGACAGCTTTCTCCAAACTTTAAGGGCTTGCTCAGTAGACGAAACTGAACAACCTTCTACAAGACTTTTTTTTTTCAGGCAATGAAAAAAAAAAAATCGGCCTCTCCATACAAACTGTCCGATCAAGTTTTTAATGTTGTATGGTCAGTCAATTTTTTTTTGTTTCCTGCGGAAAATTTACCAAAATCGCGAAAAACAATCACGAATGAACGTAAGTTTGTCGGATATATCAGACATATGCGGATAAAATGCAAATACCGCTGTCACCATCAATAGAAAACTAATTTGTTTAAGCCTATAGATACTATGCTCCTGCTCAAGCTTCGAGTTATTTCAATAACAAGTCGTTTAGTTAACCTCTATGTGATATTTTATTTGGAATACAATTTACTTGTAACCTAGCCAAAAGTATAGCTACACGGTTGACGCGGGGGTAGTGCGACTGGCTTTTGAGCTGCGTGTCGCGGGTTCGGCTCTCGCACGGTATGGCTTACAGGTAGCTATTAGGGGTTTGGATGTCCTGCCCCCTAGTCAAGTTATAACCGTTTCGCTTGTGTCGAACGCCTCGAGTTGGCCACGCCCCCGATTCTTTTGTTCTGACCGTGTGACTGAGCGTTGGAATGACGTCAGATTACAGATTTTCAACTTGGCTAGGGGTAGTGTACTTTTTATGAACGCGTTAACAACACAAGTGTATTTTGCCATAACAAGTTAAGACGTCACTATGGCATGCGAGCTAATCGCTTACCTTTGTGCAAGTTACAAGCATTTGTATTTTAGCCCGAAGTAGCTAGCGCAATTTTAATTTACTCAAGAATTTTGCATTTCGCAAGTCAGCGTTTTTTAATGATTTTTTCATAAAACATCCATGCAATAGAATTATACTCCTTAGGATGATACTAAAACATTTTTTACTGTTTGTTCAACAGATATGACAAAGATAGGAATTTTTTGCTTTGAATGTCATGCTTATGCATAAGGAATAGAAGTCAAAATCGGTTGAATAGACAGTGAAAAAGGTTTGTTTAAATATCTCATCTCATTTATTAACTGAAACGGTTCTGTTGATGATTTTAAGGACTATATTTCCGTAAATAAATACGTGTTATGGCTACCAACCATATTTTAATGAACACACAACACTGACTTGCAAAATACAAGAAACTTGACTTCCCTGGAGAATCCACCTTCATCTTATAACCGCCTACATTCGACAAACACTCCAGGGTCGCACGTCCACGACCAAATACTCGCATCTCGTCAGCTCTTCTGTCTCCTATGGGGATTGAAGAGTTACACGAGATGGAGCACCCAGTCGCTAACACGCGGCCTTGGTGAATAAGATGCAAGAATACTCGTAACTTAGTCAATATTCCGGCAGGGAATACTGACTAAAAGACCCCAAAGTTGTAGGTACAACTTAGGGGTCTTTAAGTCAAGAGTGAATAGGTTGCTTCTAGGCAAGCGTGCTCCATCGTCGGCCACATCATCGCTTACCATCAGGTGAGATAGTGGTCAAACGCGAGCCTATTCATAATGATGAAAGAAAAAGAACCGACATTTAGATCGCTTTTTGGAATAAGGCGGTTAAAATTTGAAGTTTCGAATCTGACGCAAGCAGCTAAAGTGTTATTAATCCTTGTTAATTTTTGACATAGGAGGTGAATTGGCCACAGACAAACCTAACCGATCGCACTAATCTGCCCACACATCACTTGGGAGGCATGAACAAAGTCTCTGCACTAGGTGCGCAACGCTCGGTGCCCGCCGAAGAACACATACATCAAACACTATTCTTTCTCCGACTTCTTCCGTTTCCGCTTCTCTGTCTTGTCAGCCTTATCCACCTTCTTCTTCTCAGTCTTCTTCGCGACTGGAACGGGTTCCACCTCTGGTTGGAACTCTTCTGGTTTCCGTTTCTTGGGGGGTGGTTTGATGGGGGATTTTTCGGCTTTTTCTGGGGTTTGGGCTACCTCTTTTTTCGATGAGCGTAGCTGTTTGGGTGACGGTGCGTCTTCTTCTGAGGTGGACTTCGATTTGTCCAGGTTACGGCGTGTGGCTTTGGTGGGTTTCTTAGGGTCGTCTTCTCCGGGTATGCCGAGGATCTCGGCCCACTGGTCGGGTGGGGGGGTCGGCTGTTTCCGCTCATCTTCGGTCTCTGCCGGCTTCTGAGGGACAAACGGAGAGAGTGAGGGTGTTGCTAATGTCTTACGTGTTTATACCCACAATATTTTGATACTGTATTTTTGAAGTGTCTATATGATAAAAAGTTGAAATGGGTTCAGTACACAAAATTAATAAATGTGGACCTTAATATGACCGCAATAAAATCCATTTCGTAGTTGAATTACGCGCGGAATCAAATAAACACATCTTGTACCTACACTCAGCATAATAAATACACGACTCAGCAAAATATTGTGGATATAACTAATGGACACAGACATTAAAAAAGCGACTCTGCATCGGACATCAATTTACTGACTGACACGGCCTTAGAATATAAAAAAAACAAAGTCAAAATGTAAAGAAAAACTTATTTTAAATACAGATTATTGTAGACTTTTTATAATAAATGCATTTTCGCGTAGACAAGGGTTCTCTGCAGCTCTGCATTAGTCCAGAAATTAAGCGTAAAAAAAGCAAATGAACAATGCATTGCATGACAGACAATCCTAAGTCACATTGCAGACATTTTTTTTTTCTAAGCTGCGGAGTTTTCTCGACTCTGCAGAGTTAAGTCATATATTATTTTTCACTTGACATTTCTGTAGAAGCATGTCGACGTCTGAAGCCACATTGCAGAGCTGCAGGGTTCCCTAAGGCCGTGTGTCATAAACTGCGGGCGTTTACTACCAAATGCTAAAGAGCGTGTAAGGTCACATTTTAATATAAATTAAAAATTCATGTTATTTTGAACTGCAGACTTTGAGTCTGCAGAGTTTTTTTTTGTGGATGATTGTTTATGTCGGAATTATATTTTTAATTTGAATAGTGCATTTTTTAAGTGCAGGAAACCTTTCTTCCTGCATTTTGATTGCACAGCAATGGTGTGCGGGCAAAACGTGTAATACAGTACGTTTGTGCGAGCAATCTGAACAGAGAATAGCTGTAGACCAATTATTTTAAATCTTGCAGCTAGCCAAAAATTCTCATCATCATTAGATTTTAAACCGAAACTCTCCCCATTTTTAATTTTTTACCTCCACCTTCTTCTTCCTGCCCTTGTCCCATCTTATTTGGGGTCGGCGCAATAAGTTTTTTTCTTCCATTCTACCCTGTCACTCGTCATGCTATCACTAACTTCCTTTTCTTTCATATCATTTTTTACCTCCACCATTATTGATTAAAAAAGGCTAAGATATTTTAACCATATAAGTACACATCAGTGATAAGAATGATGTGTTAAATTATGTCCTTTGTATAAATAGTGGCATTTTCAATATTCTGGGCTATTATAATATTTATTACCTCAAATCGTCCCACTTGAAGGCGATTTTAGGCTTACCCTTGCAGTTTGAATTGCGAATTTTAAAGCTCAATTATTTGTCAAACTGTAATTAAACCTGAACACCAGTCAAATTTTGGTATCAAAGTATGATTTGACAGGTTCTTAATTCTCAATTGAGAAACCTGTCCTTAGACGCCATTGACGTATTTAAGTTAGCTTTCCCTTCATAAATAAACATGAGGGTAGGACCAGTATTTGTGACCCATTTTATAAATAAATATGTTTTTTTTTTATCTGATAAACTAGTGCTTGACTGCGATCCCACTTGATGGTAAGCAGTCGTTGATGGTGAGGCGCACTAGTTTATTAAGAGCCTATTCACTTTAGCCTTGAAAAAATCATGTTTATCAATGAATTAATGCTGCACAGTGATGATGAGATGTTTTATTCTTCTAAAACCCAAACCATCCCCATTAATTTAGAAATACCAAATAATTACGAAAAAGACAACCATCCACAAAAAATAAACAACCGTCACACGCCAACTATCTAACATCGACAGAGACATAGCGAGTCTAAGCCGCTGCAGAGTTGGATTGTGTGTAACGGCCTTATTGTATAAAATGTGACCCTAGAAATAAAATATTGGATACGCCCCTGTGGCCGAGAGTGCACTGTAGGCGCTGTAGCTGTTACTAAATAAATGTTTTAAACGACTGTTTATTAGGTATTATGGAAATCGACACTCCCTACGAATAATTTTGCTTTTATTTTTAAATTTGATGTGGCTGAAAGTTACTTTTTTTTAGTTTTCTTCGTAAACTATAAGTTTGATTATCAACAGGCAGATTTTAAATGAAGAATTAAACATGGTAGTTTCACGTATCATACTGACAAAAAGTCATAGTTGTTCCTTAAGTATTCTTACATGTCCAATGAAAAATCAACTTTTGGATTGAATAAAAACATTTTTTTTTTACTAAATTATGCTTACGAAAAAATTATCAGCCCCAAAACGACAGCAGGTACCCAGCTGGGTCGAAGCCTACTGGGACCAGGGTTAGCTCCGAAAGGTAGCTCGGTCCTGGTATGAAAGGCAAGAATGAACGGGGTGGGTCTTTTAGTTAGTAAGAGTCTGACACTACCTCCCGCTCCGCTCAAAGGCGGGTGATGTCATTTGGATGATTTTTATCCACGAAAAAAGACAAAAAAAGCCCCAAAATGAAAACAAACAGTTATACGCTAAGTTTAACAGTCAGACAAGTCATATGGAGTGTCAAAATCCCAATTCTTGTTTCCTAGTACAATGTTCATATGCTACATCACAACCCACAGTGCACCCCGAGCCCGTCCGATGCAGTTCGCCGCAAACACCACACGTCGCTCCGTTTGTCCGCGCCATTCTCATAAACTATGCAATTCTGCAACCAACACGTAACTGCATTAACTCACTGCACTCGCACGAAACCTTTCGAATGGGATAGCGACGCTACCCGCAGGTTATGACAGTCGGCATATAAACACAAACATCCGAGAACGATTGCCTTGTAACGTCAGGCGCGTTTTCATAATCCGCTGTTTTAAAACCGCTCTTCTTGAAAAATCCGCAAAGAAGCTTTACCAGCATTCGTTTCCTTTAAAGAGGTGCAAAAAGACGCTTGACGCAGCTGACAGTACTTTTACTTTTAGTCATTGTGAAGACGTAGTCACGGAGATATTGAAAGTTAACTTGAAATTCTTTTACGAAGTTTTCTTGAACGACCCCTGAAGATATCGTTGCATACATACATAATCAAAATTTTACAGAAATTAATTTTCCACAAAACATTGTCTAACAAAGTTTGTTAAACAAAATCCGTAGACAATGGCTTGGTGATGAGTCTTTTTACACCCTGTAGGATTCAGGCTGATGATCAAGTATAATATGGCGGATGAACAGGCTGGACAACCATTATGTGTAATTGCGACGATTACCCATCAGCAATCGCTTAAAAGCCCATGTAAGGCACCTGGGTGTAATACTAGATTTTAATAACACAATAAAATAAAATAAAAAATTATATTATTGTCGATCATGGACATAAGGGGCCAATGTTGTCAAAACGTTATAAATCAAATCTTCTTAAATAAACTATACCATTAATAATTCTGATTAAAAACTATGTACGTACCTGAGCAACTTCGAAGACGACGCCAATAAGAAAAACATGTCTTATAATATAAAGGTTGGGGTAAATAAAACAACGTTTATTTATTTTTATTAACAACACTAAGAAAAAAAAAATCATTATATATTTAAAAAATATTATTTCCTATGATGTATTATTATAATACACCATTGCTAGAACTTTTATACTAAAATAACTCTCAAAATTCAATATCATAACGAAAAAGTCACGGATGTGATAAATAATAAACAATTAAATCGACCGTGAAGTGAATTTATCTTAATGTCCGACGCAGTTTCGCTTTAATAAAAAAAACGTTAAAATCTATCGCTCTGCAGCCTGCCAAAATATGACAATTATTATTTTTACTATACTCACGACGCCTCTGTCGTGTATTTGTGACTAAATGTTAGAGTGATATGATGGCATAACTCTAGGATTAGCATTAAAAGAAAAGATATTTTTTTTAAACTTGTGGCGATAGTCTAATGGTATGTCCAGACCTGGCGAAAGCCTGGCGAAAGCTTGTGCATTTCACGCGCGGCTCATTCGTACTCGGCCCCTGCACCGAGCGCGCTTCGTACGAACATGGAATGTACGCGCGCAGTTCGCAAGCGGAGAGCGAACGGCTCGCAAGCGCAGCATTCGCAAGATTTGGATGCACCACAAGGGCTGTGCCATGGCGGTGTAGCCAGGTCATCACGCCAAAAAAATTTATATAAGTATTGAAATCATTAATTGCTCCAGGAGCTAGACAGGTCGAATAACGTCATTATTTTTCTTACTTCACTATCAAAATTTTCGTAACGGGTTCAATCGACAGGCTTTAGCGTCGTGAGCATTTTTGTTTCAAGTTTCAACAGTGCACAATTAATCATAAACAGAAAGGAACTGGTTGCTGGGTAGTCATCATTTCCCTAACCATTTCCCCGACTATTTACTAATATAAATAATTCTGGATTAATCCAATATTAACAGTAATAAAAACAAAAACTCTGCAGAATGAAAGTATTAATACTTTCAAATTGCAGAGTTTTTTTTTTCTACGAATTTGCTGTTAGGGTTAGTTTCCAGTGTAACCGAATGGAGCTGAGTACCAGTATTCCACATGAAGCGACTGCCTACCCAGCATAAGACCCTAACCAAAAAAATATACATATTTATCAATATAAAGGGCTATTTGCAAAACACTGGCAACCTCTCAAGACTATGTTACTAACATCATAAACAACAACTTTTGTTCTGTGACCTTTAAAAATGTATTATATTATAGTTCATAAGATATTATCATATAAAAATAAAAATATTTAATTTGAGCGTTCTAAATATTACAAAGTCTATGCGACGCAAGCGATAGTACAATAGCGGAGGGAAGCTGGGATCAGACGGCGGGGGTGCTTGTTGCGCTTGAGTCGCGTTAAATAGACGTAGGTAAGTACAGCAAAATACAGAGTTGAAATGTGTTAGATAGATCAACGAGATCTGAAAGGTCTTTTTTTTGGTAAATGAATTATGTTTTGTAAAAGTCTTAAAACAATAGTACATTATGATATAAGTGTGTAATGTTAGTGATTACCGTCGAGACGGTATTTAGACCCGAGCCATGACGAGGGCCTTAAGAGAGGCAAGAACGGCAATCATTAATTACTCATGTGTATCATACGACGTTTTTCAATACACTTGTGAAGAAAATAACTGTAAAACTAGTTAGCTTTTGTGGCGGTAAAAATCAGTTTTCATAAGCGCGCCCACACGTGAGTAATTAATGATTACCGTTCTCGGCTCTCTTAAGACCCTCGCCATGGCTCGGGCCTAAATACCGCCTCGACGGCAATCATTAACATTACACACTTATATCATAATGTACTATTATGATTTTAGTAATACAGTCCTGCAAGGTTATTAGTGTTTTACAAAGATAGGGTATATGCCTTCATCCCTCTCTCGCTCACACGGTTGACGTTTCAACACGCCACGGCAAGGCTGTTCAACTCTAACATAATTGTGCACCGTTGAACTTCGAGCTAGCACAAAATAGATAGGTACAGAAGACAATCTCATGTATGTACTTCACTTTTTATACCTACGCTCGGTGGACGCACACTAATGAGCGTTTGAGCCGGAACTGTTCGACGAGCGGTCCGAGAGGCGACCGAGATATCGTGTCTGTGTGCGTTGCTCAAGCGCGCTTTGTATGTAGATTGACTTCTGTACCTATATATTTTGTGGAGCTAGTCTAGCGCTACGGTACTTACGTCTCCCTTCTCCTTCTTCTTATCTTTCTTCACGTCCTTCTCTGTCTTCTCCTTGTCCTTGTCTCGCTCCTTCTCTCGCTTCTCCTTCTTGCCGCCGGTGCGCTCGCGTTCTGTAATCAGATGGACAAATGTAAAAAAAAAGAAAGACAAGTTTTTATTTATTGTTGATAGGCTCGCGCTTGGCAACCATCACACCTGATGGTAAGCGACGATGCTGTCCACGGAGGAGCTCGCTTGCGTAGAAGTATTCACTCTCGACTTAAAGAACCCTAAGTTATAGCTATCAGAAAACAGACTCCGGCAGGGCATTCCACTGCTTAGCTGTACGCATAATGAATGTGTTCCCAAACCTTTTTTGCGTATAGGTGTAATGTCCACCATTTACCGTTGGCGCAATGCCGTACGTCTGGTGGTCCGATGGTGGCGGAATTAAGGGCCAAGCGCCCGAAAAGTGCCATAAAACAGTGATTTTCTGAGGCCTACTCCTCCGTAACGGCTACGTCAATTGGTTTGAAAAAAATATGTTTACTATAGATTCATGAACAATAATATCAACATTTGATTTTTTCGTGCAATTAATACTTTTGTCAAAAAAAAAAATATTTAGCAATTTCACAACTTTTCGCAACTTTGCCCTACTCCTTCGAAACGGCTTAGACGTTTAGAAACATAAAAATTGGTGGTTAAATATTCTTCAAAGTGAACATTGCATATGTAAATCAATCAATATCTCGCAGAGAAAATGGATTTAAATCGCTTTCCGGGCGCTGCTGGCCACAAATAAATGCAGATTTGCGTACTGCCGCCTAGGCGAGTGCGAGAGTTGCGTTCACATTATTTCGGCCAGATGGTTCAAGGAACTATACGCCTTAAGTTACGCAATTCTGACGCACACTCCTCGAAATGCAACCGGTAGAGAACAATAAGATAAAGATATTCGGTTATTGGCACGGTTTTATGGTTTATTCCATAAGTTGGTGGGGATTTTTTTATGCCTAAGTGGGGATTGTTATTTATTTTTCCAGATATTAAATTTAAACCCCAACAGGTGTAATAGTTTCTAAATAATTAAATCAACACACGCGGAAAGAGATAGAGAGGGACATTGAGATAGAGCAGGGCAGGGCGGGAGTGGCTTAAAATGTTCAAAGCATCTATTTTCCTTAAGAAAATTTTTACGTATTTTTTAAATGCTTTATGCACACAAAAGTACAGAGGCGGACTTAATGCCTCAGGTATTTTCTGGCAGTCAACTTCTGGGTGATCCAGAGATAATAGTGGTAGGCGCAATAAACGAGAGAGAGGAGATTAATACAAGAAATTATAAACCATATACACCCCTACTTTTTAATTAGTACACAAAAAATGGGTTGTACCCGTCACTGATCATATTTTTGTAGTCAAAAGTAGAATAAACCGAAATCCTAAAATTGACCACGAAAAGGTAAATTCGTCACAGAATCAATCATACATAACAATTTTAAGTAGAAAATACTGCGGGCAGTGTTATCCAAACTAATATTATAAATGCGAAAGTAACTCTGTCTGTCTGTCTGTCTTTGCTTCACGACTAAACTACTGAATCGATTTGTGTGAAATTTGGTACAGACAGTTCGGAACTTGAGAAAGGACATAGGATAGTTTTTATTACCACCGGACATACAGCGCCATCTATTGGTCAAGAGTCGGCATCAATTCAGTACTGAAATTTCCGGAAGTCACTATTCCATGCGAACGAAGTCGCGGGCAAAAGCTAGTTCTTTAATAATTGTCACTTATTCATTTATTAATCAATAGCCTGCACAATATTTCCTGACGGACGTTTTGGGACATAAACCAACGCTAATAACTTTTCTGTTTATGAATATTATTTATTGAGATTTTACTTATAAAATAACAAGGGCTTTTCTAGTAAGCCCTTTAAGTATGTGTACTAATTAAAAAATTGTGGTGTATATACATAATAAAATTATACAATAAACTAGCTTTTGTCCCGCGGCTTCGGTCCCGCTCTTCCCTACTTCAGCCTACTATACCCTACTCTACTCTACTCTACCCTACTCTACCCTACTCTACTCTAATAAACCTCACGGAGCCCGAGACCTTTCCAACGAATGCAAAACCGTGGAAATCGGTTCGTGCGTTCTGGAGTTATAGCGTCAGGAAGGAATATCCGACTTATTTTTATATAGTAGATAACCTAACCTAACTAATATAGTCAAACAATTGGTCCAGATCGACAATTACAAAACATTAACATTGTGATGATACTACTGCCAACTTCTTACGAATTATTCCTGTTCTAAGTTAATATCTATTTTTGTGTCAACCACACGCCAATTGAGCGGTGGGCCAGTAAAGCACAAAGTTGCTGAAATCGCACGACGGGGTCGCCGCACACCAAGAAGAAGATGGCGGAAAGTCTTTGCCCAACTATGGGACAGTGTAGGATAGATATAATATAATAGCAATTTTTAACGGACTTCAAAATTAGGAGGTTTTGTTTTTTGTAATGTTTTTTGTTTGTAAGTAAGTGATAATCTTTTGAAGTACTGGATTTTTTTTTTTCGATGGGAAATTTCATCTTATGACAACCCCCACTCTTGGGCGGAGCGGGAGATAGTGTCAGACTCTTACTGACTAAAAAACCCATCTCGTTCCTTCAAGCCTACATACCGGGGCTCGAGCGCCCTTTCGGATAACCCTGGCCCCAGTAGGCTTCGACCCGGCTGGGCCCCTGCTATTGCTGACAACTCCTTGAGGCGCGCGGGAACAGCGCGCGCCGTCGACGACTTGGGCTTGGTCCGGACAGTTATCGGACGGCCGGACAGTGAGCTACCTATTGCTCACTGTCCATAAGACCTGAAGTCCAGGGTTATCCGAAAGGGCGCTCGAGCCCCGGTATGAAGGCTATAGGGAACGGGGTGGGTCTTTTAGTCAGTAAGAGTCTGACACTATCTTCCGCTCCGCTCAAGAGCGGGGGATGTCAAAGCATGATTTTTCCCACCATAAAAAAAAAAAATAAGACCTGAAGTACTGGATCAATTGCTAAAATTTTTTCACCGATAGAAAGCTGCTTTATTCCCGAGTGACATAGGCTATATAATGTACGCGAGCGAAGCCACGGGTAAAAGCTAGTCTTATATTTATATTAAAAGCGAAATAAGGCTCACTGATTAATCACGAAATCTCATAAACTTCAACACCTACAAACTTACAATTTGGCAAGTAGGCTTATGGGATGTAAGACATCCGCTAAGAACGGACTTTCCGAAATTCATCCCTTAAGAAGCTGCTTTTCCACTCGCTTACCGTAAACATCGAGCATGGTTTAAAAGCTTGTTACTTCATCTTACGCAATCCAACGTGATGTTTGACGTAAAGGCAACGCGAAAAAAGAGTGATAATACCTGAATACTCTGTTGGCATTCAGTAATTCCGTGATTTACTCGAAAATTTTACAAAACTTGTTCCAGGAAATACGTGTTTTTTTTTAAACCCTTAAAAGTTTTTGTAAAAAATTGTCGTCATTTAGAATTTTGATAAAATTTGCTAGGCTTGTATGGTTGAGCCTTTTTGACTTTTTAAATTTTTGAGTAAATTATGAAGTGTCAAAGCTCATGAAAAATAGCAGATTTTCAGAGGTCTTAACTGGATTAGTTTTACACAAATTTATAAATTGATTTCTAGTGGAGAGACGTAAGGCGTTAAATTAGTAAAACCTCGGAATCCGGGGCCAGTCAATGAATTTTAATACAAACTATTGCACTGTATTGTCAAAATTTCAAATAAAAAAGTTAAAAAAAAATGTTCGGTCTTGTTTTTTTTTTTACCTGATATAAACTAGTGCTTGACTGCGATCCCAACATTTGATAACAACAATTTACTGAAAATTGAGAGGGACAAGAGAAAAAAAAAAGGTTTAACACCCAAGTCTGCAACCTTGAACATCCTGTGCTACGCCCATGGTGCTCAAAAAACTCCGAAATTTTGGCACTTTTATTTTTATTTTTCGGAAAAACTACTCGAAAAAAGCTTTTTTAGTATAGTTGCGTTGTTTTATAATATAATAAAGCTAACTAAATATACTATAATTTGAGCTTATCCCCAGTACTCTAGATTCATTAGTTGCAGAGATACAGTTTGTCAAAGTAGGCTTTCTTTTTTGAACCGTGAAAATGTTGTGTTTGCGTCATATCCAAAGACACTGGCTAAACTAATAGTCCTAGAGAAAAGTATGAGGCAACGATTGGTACCAAATGTAATTAGCTTAAATTCGATACCATAGTAATGCGTCTAGGCTTCATAGTTTTCTCAAAAATTACAAAAATATTGGGTTCGTATACTACATTACTAATACACGTAAAATGTACAAAATCGATGTTGATAACTTTTATACATCAAAATAATGTGTAACTTGTTATATTACTTAGACTTTGTTTCATCGCAATCGATTGACTTTATCGAAAGATATACTACATTTATTGACACTTTTTTTTTATTGATATAAACTAGTGCTTGACTGCGATCCCACCTGATGGTAAATAGCGATGCAATCTTTGATGGTGAGGCGCACTAGTTTATTAAGAGCCTATTCACTCTAGCCTTGGAGACACCCAAATTATAATCAGACGGGAAGATGCGGTATAAAAGGGCAAAAGTCCACAGACTTTCGTCCTTATGGAAGGAATAGGTTTCATTCAGTCTAGATTAGTGGGGGGAGTGGAGAAGGAGAAATAATGTTTTCTGAAGGTGGAGACGGGTCAGCTTATGGTGTTAGGTCTCCTAGGTCCACATTCTCGTCCTCTTCATCCAGGACGACAGGGTTGGCCTTGTTGCAATTTCGACCTTGGCAAAAGAAACATAGAATAGAGCACTTGAGCCTTGTCTTTCCTGGGTTTTTTAGTCAGTAAGAGTCTGACACTATCTCCCGCTCCGCCCAAGAGCGGGGGTTGTCATAAGATGATTTTTCCCATCGATAAAAAAAAAAAAAACGTTGGTCTTTCTGCAAGTGCACGATCTTAATCCAACAACCAAAAAAAGAAAAGAAATATTGTCGGTCCATAAGTGTTGCCACTAAATCGCACAAGATCTAACTTAGTGTAATTTTTTAATTTTAATTTATAAGGCTTGAAAACTATTTCAATCTTTTATTTCGCATTTGTTATTCTTATTACTATTTACAACTTATTTTATTTACTTTATAAGAATAATTTACTGAACTCTTTCAAAAATTGCTATTTATTATCAAATAATTAATTAGATAATGATGTCAAAGTTGTGTTCCATAAATCTCTCGCAATTTTCTTATATCGTTACTCTTCGTTACTTTAAAATATTTGCGGGTCAACTTATTTAGATAATACGTAATTTTAATTTAAAAATAGACCACACTAGCAAAATGAGGGCTGTGACAGCACAGAAAAAAATATCGATATCGACTTTATAAGTATTTTATTCTATTATTTTTTCAGATTTCCAAAAGATGCAATGACTCGGAATGTCTGAATTCGGGCTTGTGCAAATCATGATTTTATTTGTAAAAAGATTTTTTTTTACACTTTTTAGTTATGGAACCCACCACTAAAAAGTACCTCTCAGCCAAAGTTAAATATCTTATAGCCAGAGTGTATCTTACAACTATTCTATTAATTCCAAACACGGTTAGATTATATTAATTTACCTTCCAGCTTCATAATCAGATTGGTTCGATACAACCCCCGCCTCCTTTTCTTTCAGGCAGTCAAGGACTACACGTATAAACAAAGCAATTTTACTTGTTACCACAGTTCTGCTGTGTTCCTATGAGGAGTTCTGTTCCATATCTCCAAAATTCATGATCAAATCATAACAATATTTACATGGGACTAACTTAGAAGCATAACCTTTCAGTCAAAAACAGAATTTTCAAAATCGGTCCACAATTGACCGAGTTTTATTTTTTTGTATGTTCACCAAACATACTAAAAAAAAAACATACATTCAGCCGAACATAGAACTTCCTCCTTTTTGGAGTCGGATAAAAAAGAGCCAGATATAAAAAAGTCGCTTAACTTTTTTCATTATAACTATTGGCTGAACATATCGATAGCAAAATCGATAGTGTCCAGCACTATCATCGCTTACATACCAATGACGTCATCCTGTTCACTAATAAGGCGTCTCTGTGTGTTTTTGTACATGTGTGCGTATAGTTTACGCTTGTGTTTGATTTTTTTTCGTGTGCGTGCGTAACAACGCGATCGAAAATGCATTAGTGTGTTATTACTATTTGTGTGCGTTCCCTCGTCCCCCGCGATGAAAGTGGCAGACTTGCGTCTCCCGTTGGTTTAATGCTCTAAGTTAAAAACACATTTCAAAAGTTTATACAAAGATTCATTGACTGGCCCTAGATTTTGAGGTATAAATCTTACGGCACTCCACTATTCCATAGAAGCTTAGATAATATCCACAAGATACTGTGTTTCCAAAATATCTAAGGAAAAATGTGTGTCCGCGTAAGAGCGGTTGTATGAAAAACAGAGAAAATGTCGAGATACATCCCCTTATGAGGATGAAACGGGGGTCCACAGTAGGAAACTGGAAGCTAGTATTAAGTAAAAGTTTCTTTGGGAAAGTTTTTTGTAGTCATGAGTACAATTACGTATATAAGTATCGGTCACTAATTACCAGTCATCCTATATAAATAAATAAATAACTCACTCTTCTCCTTCCCATCTTTCTCCTTCTTCCTTTCTTCCTTGACCATCTTACAGTACTCCTTGAAGTAATCTTCTCTCAGGTTACTGCTCTCGACGGCCTTGTACCGCGGGTCCATGTCGATCTTCTTCTTGGCGTCCAGCCACCGCGCGTGACGGTCCACGACCTTCTCCTTCAGCAGCGCTATGAACTCCACTTTCACCTATAATGAGATAGTTCACCGTTATTCAATGTCATGGTTGAAAGGTTCAGTTTTAAAGTGGGTTTAGACGATTGGTTTTTAGGAATTGTGGGGTTTTGAATTTGGTTTTCTAAGGTCGGGCTGTGGTTGGCGAGGCAATTGGGAAGTAAAGTACGTGGGCCAGGGTTAGCTCAGAAAGGTAGCTCAGCCCCGAAGAGGAACGGGGTGGGTTTTTTAGTCAGTAAGAGTCTAGACACTAACTCCCGCTCCGCCCAAGGGCGGGGGATGTCATTTGGATGATCAGCAAAACAAAATGTTAAATAATGGCAGAAAAAAAGGGTTAAATGCTACATATTTTATAGTTGCTATATATTTGATATTTATTAGTATATATGATGTTTTTTTTTTGTATTGTATGTATGAATTAATGTATTATTATATCTTATTAGTATTATTTCTGATGTTTGTACAATGACAACCATAAATCTATCTCCTTTCTTTCAGTCCATCTAAAGGTTGTCTGTAAGAGATTGCCCTCTGCGATAAGACCGCCCGTTGTACGCTTAGTTTTAATAATGTTTTTCCTGTATCTCTTTTATGTGGAGTACAATAAAGAAAGTAATATAAGAAATAAATAATGTTTAGAATTTCTAAAATAAATCTGGTTAACAAGGTAATTAATGTCTAATTAGCGCAGTTCGATTCCTTCACGGAATAAATATTTATATGGCTTACAGATAGCTGGACCGCGTTTGGGTGTCTTGTGTGTGTGAGCTTATATTTGTGAACGCAACATTACAGGAATAAATCCAAGTGTGAGGACAAAGTTTAAAAAAAAAACGTCAATTTGCTTTGAGAAGTTTTGAATAAAATTTTGTTTTTTATTTATTTATTAAGACTTCATGCAACATAAAAGTACATAGGCGGACTTAATGCCTTAGGCATTCTCTACCAGTCAACCTAGGGTGGCGAAGAGAAAACATGGCTGGTGCATAAAAAAAATAAAAAGAAATAAAATATTAATACGAAAAAACAAGAGTTCAAAATAATTTACTAATACAAAATACCACATATACAAAATTGCATTAAATTTAACATAAAAATATACATATATGTATTTATAAAAAGTAAAAGAAAAGAGGGCAAATATTTTAAAATAAAAATGCAACGACGTTATGATTAATTTAGATTCGTCTTTGTGTGACGGACAATGGAATATTTAACATAAATATTGATACATAGAGCAAGGTTATATTTTTGAGTAGTGCTTGACTGCGATCCCGCCTGATGGTATAATAAAATTCGGACGGGAAGACCGCAGCAGGCAAATTAATATAATATAATAATATAATATTCCACAACTATCACACAACGCCGTCTAGTCCCAAGCTAAACAGAGCTTGTGTTATGGGTACTAGACAACTGATAAACATACTAATATATTTCTAAATACATACATATTATAGATAAATTACACCCAGACACAGAACAAATGATTATGCCCATCACACAAACATTTGTCCTGGGTGGGAATCGAACCCACGACCTCCGGCATAGCAGTCAGGGTCACTAACCACTAGACCAACAGGCCAGTCAAAATTGTTAGAATATGGGCGCCGCCGTGAGACACACATTGTCAGTTCTCTTTTTTCTTATATAATCTGTATAATAATACAGATAAATTAATAAATATAATGTGTCTACATGTTGTTACTACTCTGTGTGTATCTACGAGTGTGTAGGCCAAATAAAATAGTTTCTCTCATTTTTTAGAGGACAGAAATCACGAGATTTTTTTCAGTATTTCAGAAGGGTCAAGAGGAGGATTTTACAAGGATAAGACAGCCATAAAACAGCCCGTTAAAACAAATAATATATAAAGAATTCGCTGAGCTAAATTCCTGAAAACCAGCCGTGTGTGTACCCAGCACGCACAGAGCTACGCCGACAAGAGCTGGAAGAAACGGTTCATGATTAGAAGCTGAAAAGCTAAAAAGTTTATATTAGAAACCTGTGGAACGAAAAAATTATTAAGTTCTGAAAGAGAATTTTTTATTAGTATTATTCGGGTATTTGGTAGGCGGAAGTATGTTTAATCTTATTAGAAAAAAACCTGTTCTTTTTTTACAATTTTTAAATCATTTCGAAATCAAAAATATTTTTAGTAAATTTTTCTAAAAATTTTTTGCTACACATTTTTGGTAAATCACTTTTAAAATCGCCGATATTATTAGATAAATTTATCCTTACGGACTGCATCTTATTACTAAATTTATTTTTGAGATTATTTTTAAGATATTAATTTAAAATCAACGCATTTGCTTTCCAATGTACACCAAAATTGTCTAAAAGAAAATTGTCCTAGTGTTGACATTATATTATTATATTGTCTTATTTAATATAAGGAATAAAATTGATAAGATTTATTATTGGGAGTCGAACCCAAAATATATTATTACGAGCGTAATTGGATAAAAAAAAACACATTTTGCGGGTCTGATTTCAGCAATTCTAAATGACAATTTTACTACCAAGGAATTGAACCTAGGAAATCCCAAGGTGCAACATGATCAGCGACCTTTGACATTTATCATGGGTCTAGAATTATTTTAAAGAATATGTATGGTATATAATATTTATGTTATATCCAATGAAAAGTAAGATTAAGCACGGGAATTGAACCCGGCGCAATAAGTTCTAGGAAAAATAAAATAAAGAAATATTAATACATTGTATTGTTGCAGTGCATTTCTCTATTCAAAAAATTATGGGTTTCGAACCCAATATATTTCGACCAACACATTAACATGACATCACATTGATCTATAGGGGTTATCACAGAATTATTTTCTTTCAAAGACAAGAGGATTGTACTTCTTATAAATCACACTGGGATCACTAATCCAATAGCAAAACATGGCGATTTTATTGATCACCATTTTTGGCAGGTAATACCCAAAATTGATATAACTACAATTATAATTTTATGGATTATTAACATTGTCCTAACTAACCATCAATATTTTGAACGCACAGGATACTTTATACTTTAAAATAAACATGCACAAAACACCAATAAATATTTGTAAATATCTTCATTATTTTCAACGCAAGACTCGAACTTGCGTTATTATGTTTATGGATTTTTTTTTGGCAAGCATAGCCGCAATAAAAATATAGTTTTGTTAATAAATACTTCCGTTTACCAAATAGTTTATATTATTCCTAAATCTGACCTTTCTAAAATGTGTACAAATTGAACCAATCTTACGAGTGAAATATTTTTATTATAAATTCCAAAATGACGATAATTATGTTCGGCCTAGGAATCGAACCAAGGTCCTATTAATCGCACTCGCAGCATTAAGCCAAATATACTTATACTGATTTCCTATCTTGGGTTTTGGCCACCAAGATATTTTTTTCTGTACCTTTATGTAGGCTATTTATTGATTTACATTTGGTGTTATTAAATAAAAATCATTTTGTTGACCTAGGAATCGAACCCAGAGTCATACGCTCAGCAGACGCGCTTGTAACTGACTGATTTATATTTAAAATGAGATTATATTGAATTCATCTGGCCTTTATTTTAAGCTTAAAATATATATATATAAATATATATTTAAACACAAATACTCCACAGGTAAAATTGATTAAATTTAGTTCCATCAAAATGTACTAGTACGATTCTTTACAATTATTAGAGTTTATCATTGAAAACAATTAACTTTCTATTCTTTACATTACTTCAATATGTACTTGAAACTTTAATAATTTATATATTTAATAGAAACTTTCGTCCAAAAAGAAGACAAAACTAAAAACGATTCAGTTTTTACTAAGAATCAAAATCTTCTAAAATGATGCTCAGATAGATAATAAATAAAAAAAAAATGCTGAAAAAGAAATGATTAGTAAGCCTATTTCTTTTTTTAATACTAATTTCCATTATTTATTTACATATATAGTGACGTTTTCGGACCCATCACCATTACTTAAGACTGGCAACACTTAGACGTGAGTGTTGCCAGCGCACTAAATTATTTCCGTCCACTTTAAGCGTGGCAACACTGCCCGTACTTGGCATTGCATGCATGAGTCTTGAAGCTCGTCGTGGGGGAGACATTTTTCTCTATATAATAATAAAAGAAGACTTTTAACCCAGCGTTGGGAAAAGAAGTTACCGTTTGTTCTTTTTTTAATATTTAATAAAGAAAAAAAAACTTATTATTATTTTAAATATACAGGATGTGTAAATTTTTTTTATTTTATTTTATTAACTTCTTCCACCAACACTGAAGGCAGTGTTTCCAAACATATTTCGAATTCTAAATCGATTGTTAATTGTTCTATATATAATCAGGACTGATTTGATTGATCTGCTTAAAATATGTCTAACCTTCAAATGTTTCGGCCGACGCGGCCTGGCCGATTGACGATCTCATTTTAAATTGTACAGTTCCCAAATTACTTTCGCACCGAGTATTTTAAAATACTCTTAATACGAGCTTTTGATCTTTTGAAATAATTCTGCAATTCAAATAAAAATAATAAGTATCTTTATCTCATTTAATTCACTTATTATTTCAATTGAGAAACAAAAAAAAATATTTTTTTACTATTTAACCTTTTAGCCGTCTACGTCGGGTATATCCGACAAACACTCCCGCGTTCATTCCGCCAGGGTCGCACATCCACGACCAAATACTCCATTACGTCAGCTCTTCTCGGATTGAAGAGCTAAACGCGATTGAGTACTCGGTCACAAATACACGACCCTGGCGTTCGAAGATGCCTGTCGGATAAATTCGACGCACGCGGTTAAAAGGTCAAAATAATTGTGCTCAACCTACCGCCTCCGATTTCAGAGCGTGTAGTTTTTTTATGACGCAGGCGTCTTTTTGCGCTTTCTGGCTATTATGGCACAAATGTGTACGTCCCGGCACGTATCGTCAATAGGCCAGGCACGCTCTATCCGCGCGCCGTCCGCCCGCGCGACGCCCGCCGCGCCGCGCCGCCGCCGCGCCGCTACCCACAAACAACGGACGCTACTATTTGCCTTTTAAAGCTAGAGGGGAGGCGCGGTCGTGTTGTCGTGAGGAGCCTTTTGTCTTGATAATATTTGTAATGTAAACTATTTATAATTATTAAAAGTTTTAAATATTAATTTAAAAAAAATAATAACAATCAAAATTTTTTATATAATTTTTTTTTTAAAGATAAAAATAGTTTAAAATTATAACATATTATCACATTAGAAGGCTTACATCAAGAAACACAGCCGTCATTAAGAAAAAATGTTTTAAAAGATAAAAGATCAGCGTCATGATTTTCTTGAAAAAATGTTTCTCAATAATATAGATTTCTTCAAAATACTTCATCAAAAATACGTCTTTGGTATTGTTTCAAAAATATTACACAAAATTAATTTACCAAGTGAATATATGTGATCAAAAATTCCTGGTCAAAACAATAAAAATAAAAAGAATTTTCGCTTTGCAAAACAATATCAGAGACCGATTAAAATTCAAAGAAAAAAAGCTTAAAAATTCATTTCAAAATTCAATTTACATCAGTTTTGCAATAAATTACTGTAAAATTCGCACAGCAGATTTTTCTCATTCAAAATTAAAATATTCATTGGTAATGGGAATCGAACCCAAATTCTGAATAATAATTCAATAAAGCATTTAAATATTGATCAGGATTCGAACCTGAAGTAATCACGAAAAAGAAAGCTGAACATAAAAAAAAATATGTTTAAAAAATTCGCTAAATAATATTACAATTCGTTTGGGAATCGAACCCAAAAACTCGTCGATCATAATCTGTAACATTAGATAATTATTTAAAAATCTGCTTATACGATTTGGATTATCAAAATATCATATTAATAAAACAATTAATACACATAAATATTACGGTTTAAATTTAAACACACAATATCAATTTTTTTTTCCATTTTTTTTATTATCCTATTGTGTATCCCACTGCTAGGCAAAGACCTCCCCGTTCTCCTACCAAACTTCTCCGTCTAGGGCCATCTCTGGTCAATTTTGCCCAGCGACCATATGATCAGATCGTCACACCACCTTTGCCGCGGTCAATTACGACCTTTCTTAGTATACTTTTTTAAATAAAATAAAAAAAAAACTTTATAAAATAAAAAGTATCCTATTTCTTTTCAAAGCATGCTGTTTAACCCTTTGCTGGACAAAGGCTTTCTTTGATATATATAAAAAAAAAAACACTTTAAAAGTTTGTATTTTTTTTCTCAATCACGCATGTCGAATTTTGACAAAATTTGGAGCATAAAAAAAAATTATATCCGAGCATTTTTTAAAGTCACGCTGTAGATTGTATACCCATTTTCGCTGGACAAACTTTTTTTTCACTATTTAACACTCTAACACAAAAATTTATTGCCATTTTTTTACCCCACCTGATGGTAAGTAATGATCCTGATTACCGTGTATTATATACTTATATTTGTATGTTTTCTCCTAATCACAATTTTGATAACATTCGAAGCCCAAGTCTATTACAAGCATAATCAGCCTATTACACCCACTGCTGGGTCACAGGCCTCCTCTCAGGCAGTGGGTAAGAACCATCACGAATGAATCACATACCTATCATGATCAAAACTCAGGACGATTTCAACATGCACGTTTTTCTACATCGTTCTCACATATAACTAGCGATTACAGATATTTGAAATTCTCGGCTTTTCTCTACTATTATATTCATGTATTATACATTTATACGCTTGTAATGAATCATTCTGTTTATTGTTGCAATTGCATAAATATCAGATTTGTAGTTTTTGATTTCGAGTTTATACAGACAGACAGACGCAGTGGAGGACTTTGGGTTTGTAATATGAAATGGTTTCAGTACAATTTTAAGAAAACAAAGTTATAAATAGAAAAAAGAAAATCATATAACCTATACAACTCAAAAGAAATACAAATGTCACTAACATTTCGGACAAATAATAGTAAATGTCATACATTTGTTATATGTCAAAATAAATTCATAACAAATACCAAAAGAATTCATTTCAAATGTCAAAATAAATATTAATACCAAATGTAAAAAAAAGAAATAAAACAAAATCGTAACAAATTTTTATATATATAATTCTTCTGTGAGTGTGTATGTCACTATACTTCTCTCAAACGACTGGACCGATTTTGATGAAATTGTGTGTGTTCAAGGGGATCTGGGAATGGTTTAGATTCACAATTTTGTCCGCTGGACAATGTTTTTTTAATTAATTTTTAATTTATTAGTAGTTGATTTTGGAATGTTTTACATTGGATCCGACAGACGGCGCTACCATCGCAGTGTCAAATTTTAAATAATATTCGAATTTTAATTTTAGTCTGTCCCGACAGTTAGCGCTGCGATCAAATTAAAAAAAAGTTTCTATATATATAAAGTCGTGTTAGTTACACTATTTATAACTCAAGAACGGCTGAACCGATTTGGTTGAAAATTGGTAGGGAGGTAGCTAAGAACCAGGAGAAGGACATAGGATATTCCGATTTTTTTTTTTAACTTAGAGTAGGGTAGGGTAGAGTAGGGTAGAGTAGAGTAGGGTAGAGTAGGTAGAGTTGACAGCTTAGATAAAAGGTAACTATTAGGCGGTACGAAGTTTGCCGGGTCAGCTAGTATCATAATAAATTCATTGAGAATGTCAATAAGCTCAATGTAAGTTAGTACACGCGTAGATCACGTCCTGGAATAGCACATATGATACTTTTTATCCCAGGAGTATGTTACCTTGGGAAAAAATTCTACTATCAGGCAGGCGAAGCGAGAATATTCGCTTTTTTAGAAACTGATTCAAGGCTTTGGCGTTTTCGTATAGAATTCGATTCTTTAAATCAAATTATCTTGAACGCATCAACATAACTAAAACATAACGTAAAGCGACAGACAGGTTGCAGAATCGTTCGAAAAAGGTATTGAAGGAACACGAGTGGATTTTAAGCCCCGTTTTCATGGGGATATTTGTACCGCGACCATGTCGACCGACACGAATTCTACATGTCGGGCGACGTCCCAGGTGAGATCGGCCGACATCGCAGGCGACATCTACGAGAACAAGTCGGTTGTCGACGCTCGGATAGCGTCGATCTTGCGCGACTTCATGTCCCGCGGTGTGCCTCAGCAGTCGCCCGACGGCATTTGTGTTCCGAGGACGTGCAAGCCGCACTCAACAACACATCTCCTTGGGCGACTTCTTGACCATAATTCCGGTATGTGGACGAGCGAAGAACAGTGGTTGCCGAATGGTAACGGCTTCGACTTACGAGTTGTAGGTCGCGGGTTCGAACCCAGCCAGGCGCATTACTTTGTAATTTATTTCATCACCACTGCTCTCAAAACGGTGAAGGAAAACATCGTGAGGAAACCGGCGTGTCCTAGAACCAAAAATTCAAAGCCATGTGACATTCACCAACCCGCACTGAGCCCTCGTGGTGGATTACGGCCCATTCCTTCTCCTAGAGAGGAGGCCTGAGTCCCAGCTGTGGGAACATTAAAAAGGGCTGATGATAATGATGATGATGGACGAGCGAAATGCTGGTCGACACTGTCGCTGGACAGTCGCACGTAAATGTCCTGCGACTGCACGCGATAAGCGACTTTGTCTCCCAGTGAAAACATGGCTTTAGTCATTAAAATTCTGACAATTCCTTTTGTTTTTCGTGTTAAAGAAGACCAGTGGCCTTCTTTCCACATGGCTGACGATGGTCCAAAGACCTCATGAGCTCACCTCGAGACAGACAGCACAAAATCGTGGTCAATAGAAATTAAAGACAAGGGCTGACTCCAAAATAAGTGCTAGCCAGCAGAACCGGGATTCCAATCCCGATTTCCGGCCACCGTAGGCGCGGGCTTGCGGACGGCGAGCAATGGGTAGCTCGCTGTCCGACCTGAACTGTCCGGACCGAGCCCAAGTCGTCGACGGCGCGCGCTGTTCCCGTGCGCCTCAAGGAGTTGTCAGCAACAGTAGGGACCCAGCCGGGTCGAAGCCTACTTGGGCCAGGGTTATCCGAAAGGGAACTGGAGCTCCGGCTTGAAGGAACGGGATGGGTTTTTTAGTCCAGTAAGAGTCTGACACTATCTCCCGCTCCGCCCAAGACCGGGGGTTGTCATTGATGATTTTCCCACCATAAAAAAGGCCAACTCCAAATAAGTGCATTACATGCAACATTATTTTTAGTTTATACAAAACCTGTACCCATAGCCAAGTTGCTAATCTGCAATCGTTAACGCTAACAGAAAGCTTCCAATGTACGGGAATGACATATCAATGTCATCTCAACGCTCAGTCACGTGGTCAGAACAAAAGAATTGGCGGCGCGGCCAACTCGAAGCGTTCGGCGCAAGCGAAAGGGGGGCTGAATATAGTTTGCTCAGAATCAGTAACTGACTGGATTCCAATAGTTTTTACGCCATGTTATATTCTTTCCCAAAAATATTTAAAAAGGACATAAGTTGGACACCATCAACACTAAGTACAACACAGGTCACGGCAGGTCATAGCGGGCATTAGTGATCATCAAACAGCTAGGTGCAAGTGCATAACAACCCCTCAGTCGCCTCGTAGGCCTTTTTTATTTTTTCGATGGGAAAAATCATCTTATGACAACCCCCGCTCTTGGGTGGAGCGGGAGATAGTGTCAGACTCTTACTGACTAAAAAACCCATCCCGTTCCTTCAAGCCTTCGTACCGGGGCTCGAGCGCCCTTTCGGATAACCCTGGCCCCAGTAGGCTTCGACCCGGCTGGGTCCCTGCTGTTGCTGACAACTCCTTGAGGCGCGCGGGAACAGTGCGCGCCGTCAACGACTTGGGCTTGGTCCGGACTGTTACCGGACGGCCGGACAGCGAGCTACCCATTGCTTACTGTCCGCAAGCCCGCGCCTACGTTGGCCGGAAATCGGGATCAGAATCCCGGCGGGGATAACGCCGTTGCCTGATGCGTTCGGCCTCCTCCTTTGCGAGCATTACTGCTTCGCAGAAGTCGGCTCGCGCCTGCCACTCCTCCTCGCTCCGGACCATGGCCTCAACCAAGGCCCGGCACCTCGTAGGCCTAGTGACTATGTATTTTTGCAGACATAAAAAGCTTAAACTTTGTGAATATTACAAGCTCTTTAGTTTCACCTGTCCCGATATCTTGCAAATTAAATTTGTTCCTCTTCCCGGTTACCGATTGGGCTGAAATTTTGCATGCATGTGTAAATCAGATGACAATGCAAAATCATTATGACGTGGAGCTGATCTGATGATGCAGCTGGAAGGTGGCTATAGGAACTTGGTAGTTAAACGACACAACCCCATCGAGTTTGGGCTCGTATGATTCGTCTTGACGAGCATTAATTATATACGTATAACCGACCTATAAAAGCTTGCTATGAAAAAATTATTTTCATTCAAATCTTGTACATGATACGATTATGGAATTTTGTACATAGATTCTTTACATAAAAATACAAGACAGATGTTTCAGGATTCACTACATAAAACTAATGTTGAATTATAAGCTTTTTTTTTATGGTGGGAAAAATCATGCATTGACATCCCCCGCCCTTGAGCGGAGCGGGAGATAGTGTCAGACTCTTATTGACTAAAAGACCCACCCCGTTCCTTCTAACCTTCATACCGGGGCTCGAGCGCCCTTTCGGATAACCCTGGCCCCAGTAGGCTTCGACCCGGCTGGGCCCCTGCTGTTGCTGACAACTCCTTGAGGCGCGCGGGAACAGCGCGCGCCGTCGACGACTTGGGCTTGGTCCGGACAGTTACCGGACGGCCGGACAGCGAGCTACCCATTGCTCACTGTCCGCAAGCTCGCGTCTACGTTGGCCGGAAATCGGGATCAGAATCCCGGCGACGGCGGCGGCGATAACGCCGTTGCCTGATGCGTTCGGCCTCCTCCTTTGCTCACATTACTGCTTCGCACGCGTCGGCTCGCGCCTGCCACTCCTCCTCGCTCCGGACCATGGCCTCAACCAAGGCCCGGCGCGAGAGGTCTCCGCCGCCGATCGCCCCCACGAGGGCACGGCGATGCTCCGCCCAAGCAATTATAAGCTAATCTTAAGATTGTTTTCTGCCAATGCGACCCTATCACTACGGCCCTGCTATCCTTCCATCCGTCTGTCTGCCAAAGATCTGTGTATCTCAAAAACCGTAAGGGCCCTTTTCCTGTCACGCGTATTTTATACCGCACGCGGGTCTCGTCCGCATACGGGTGATAGCACGCTCCGGGCCACACGCAGGACAAAGATTTCGTTTGCTGCTGCAGTGTTGTGCGCGTCGCCAGTGGGTAAACGTGTTTGCGATCTATGCGGACTATGAGCATGCGTGCAACCACACAGTAAAAACAACACTGAAGGCAGAAGATCACCGCCCGCATCCGGATAGCGCGCACGCGGGCTGCGAGCCCGTTGCCAATCAGCGTTCCGTGCGCGTGCTAGCCGCATGTTAGGTAAAACATGTATCAAATGATAGGATGCGGGCAATCCGCATGCGGGCGAGAACCGCATGCGGGTTAGACAGGAAAAGGACCTTTACATGTAGACAGTTGAAATTTTCACGGAATTCGTATTTCTATAGCAATTACAACAACAAATAATAAAAATTCCCATACAAGATCCGTTATTTTTGTCAGCATTTTCTGCTCTATTTGAACCTTTTCGTCTGCGAGTCCGACTCGCACTTGGCTAGTTTTTCCTTCTTACTAAGCACACCATAACTGTTCACTAAGCGATCAAAAGCACATTTTCAAGTATTGCGTCCTCGCTTCTAGCTACAATTGCTAGAGGATGGTACTGGTGACAGCTGTCAGATTCACACAATGTAGCTACCTATCCCTTTCTCTCATATTAAAGACATATATTTCCGTCCTGCTCTCATCCTACCCATGCATCGATATATATGTACTACGCACTAGATTACAACTGGTTTGACATCACGAGCATGGCAATGGAGAGTTTTTCATGCTCACCCAAATGTCCTGCTGATGGTGTTTTAAAAAGAGTGTCCATGGAGTTTCTTGCACGTTCTTCTCCATAGAGACCTACGCTTTGGAACGTGCAATTTAGCTTTACTTTTCTTGGACTGACCGACATTTGATTATTCAAAAGTGCCTGCAAATGCTCTATTTGAAATAAATGATTTTGACTTTGACTTTGACTTTACGCGTGCCGAACATTCACTTCAATCGACTCAGGTGTAATGTAGTCTATACACCTTGAACATTACACTATGTTGAAAAAAACGCGTAATTGCCACATAATTCATGGCGCTTAAGATATTTTGGTCGCGAAAAAAGTATCCTCTAAAAGCGCTGCACGTTTTAATAGTTCTGCTAGACGACATAATGCCAATGTAGCGCTGCAGCTGATTTTAGTTTTAACTTTACAATATTTCGACAAATTGTTTCCATGAAAGGGCTTGTCTCAGAATAAAGTCGATGTATCGAAGCTATACACTTAAACATGTAATAAAACGTCAAGCAATAACTCGTGCTAGCTACCTATCCTTCTCTCTCATCATAAACATACATATCTCCGTCCCGCTCTCATCGTACGCACGCTATGCAAAAGAGCTCCGCGCCTCGTGCTCGTCGGCGTGTTGCCGTCTCGCTCGCTCCCGCAGCACTCACCTGTTCTCTGGCCTTGTCTTTCTCCTCCTTCTCCCTCTTGCGCAGCTCGGCGAGGTACTCGTTGAAGAACGTCTCCCTCTCGCGTGCCTTGTCTATACCTTTGTAGCGCTCGTCGCGACCGTGTTTAGATGTGAACTCGTTGAACGATGACCTGTGGGACAGATAATTGTTTATCATTTATTTATTATATTCTTAACTAGCGACCCGCCCCGGCTTCGCACGGGTGCAATGCTAATGGATGCGGAAAAAATGTAATTATTTACGACATCACATTAGAAACCTCAAAAATAACAGTACTTCTCCACTATTTAATGGATGTTATTATACATATAAACCTTTCTCTTGAATTACTCTATCTATTAAAAAAAAACCGCATCAAAATCCGTTGCGTAGTTTCAAAGATTTAAGCATACAAAGGGACATAGGGACAGAGAAAGCGACTTTGTTTTATACTATGTAGTGATTGTACACCAAATAAACAATTTTATGTTATAGGGTTGATTAGAGTAGGATATACGTATATATTTGTATATTTTAAGTGTTTTGTTTTTAAGTATCGATGTAGAAGTAGGTTCTACATTATTTTTTGTTTTTAAGTTTTATATTATATTAAGTAATTTTAAGACCGCACTATCGCATTAGGTATTTACCTGTAATGATAGTTGTAAGGAAGATAAATAAATAAATAAAATAAAAAAAAATACAGGACAAACATTTTAAAGAATAAGTGCACAATGGGCGGTCTTATCGCACAAGGCGATCTCTTACAGACAACTTTTGGATGGACTGAGAGAAAGGAGATAGATCATCATCATCTCAATCCGGAGCGAGGAGGAGTGGCAGGCGGTCGCCGACTTCTGCGAAGCAGTAATGCTCGCAAAGGAGGAGGCCGAACGCATCAGGCAACGGCGTTATCGCCGCCGCCGTCGCCGGGATTCTGATCCCGATTTCCGGCCAACGTAGACGCGGGCTTGCGGACAGTGAGCAATGGGTAGCTCGCTCTCCGGCCGTCCGGTAACTGTCCGGACCAAGCCCAAGTCGTCGACGGCGCGCACTGTTCCCGCGCGCCTCAAGGAGTTGTCAGCAACAGCAGGGACCCAGCCGGGTCGAAGCCTACTGGGGCCAGGGTTATCCGAAAGGGCGCTCGAGCCCCGGTATGAAGGCTAGAAGGAGCGGGGTGGGTCTTTTAGTCAGTAAGAGTCTGACACTATCTCCCGCTCCGCCCAAGGGCGGGGGATGTCAATGCATGATTTTTCCCACCATAAATAATAAAAATAAAATCATCATCTCAAAAAAAAAATTAATCAATTGTGTTGATTATAATTAAGTTGTTAGCAGCAGCGGAACAGTGGTGGCCGAGTGGTAATGGCCCCGACTTACGAGTTGTAGGTCACGGGTTCGAACCTGGCGCATTACTTTGAGTAATTTATTTCAACACCGCTGCTCTCAAAACGGTGAAGGAAAATATCGTGAGGAAACCGGCATGTCCTAGAACCAATAATTCAAAGTCATGTGACATTCACCAACTCGCACTGGGCCCGCGTGGTGGTTTACGGTCCATTCCCTCTTCTACAGAGGAGGCCTGAGTCCCAGCAGTGGGAACATTAAAAAAAGGCTGATTATGCTATTATGCTGAATTGTTATTGTAACTTATTATAGGTTACGATGGGGCTAACATGCTCTTTAGATTAAAGTCCCTAAAAAATAAAGAGAAAAAAAAAAGACATCATCTAAGCCAAAGGACGTCCACTGTTAGGCATAGGCATCCCCCAGTGTCGCCTTAATGACCAGTCCTGTACGTCACGCATCCATCGGACACCCGCGACCCTCAAAAGTTCATCGGTCCACCTCATGGGAGGCCGCGCCAACGCTCCGTCTGACGGTACGTGGTCGCCACTCCAGAACCTTTCGTCCCCATCGACCAACTGTTCTGCGAGCAAATGTCCTGCCCACTGCCACTTTAGTTAGGCGATTCTTTACTGTACTTGTTTAATATACGAGTATTACTATAGCGTATACGCATTAAGAAAATAGTGACGCCACCATTACAACTGAAAAGAATAGTGACGTCATGGAATAATAGTCAGTCAGTACAAGTGAAAAGTAAAGGCGTTATTTTAGTATTTTTTACTGGCTTGTTGGTCTAGTGGCTAGTGGCCCCGACTGCTATGCCGGAGGTCGTGGCTTCGATTCCCACGTAGGACAAATGTTTGTGTGATGACCGTGATCACTTATTCTGTGTCTGGGTGTAATTTTTTGCAGCAAATTTAGCAGGTAGGTTCCTAATAGGGTGTCGAGACATCCACTGAAAATTTTCCGAAATTCACCCCTGAGAGGATGAAACGGGGTCCAGTTTCTTACAAACTTTGGGCACAAAATAGATAGGTACAGAAGACAATCTCATGTATGTACTTCACTTTTTATACCTACGCTCGGTGGACGCACACTAATGAGCGTTTGAGCCAGAACTTTTCGACGAGCGGGCCGAGGCGCTCCGAGATATCGTGTCTGTGAGCGGTTCTATGTGTGCGTTGTGAGAGAGCTCTTTGTATGTAGATTGACTTCTGTACCCATATATTTTGTGCTTAGGGCCCCCGAAACCGACTTTCACACGGACAAAGCCGCTGCTAGATTTTAGTTAATAATAACATTAATCATGTTGTTAAATAACATTAAGTATGAAGGTAATCCGAAACAGTGAAGTGTGAACTTACTTGGAATGCAGCTTCGCCTCGTCCATGAGGGCTCTGAAGGCGATCTTCTTTTGCTGCAAACGATTCTTTTTCTCTTTGCGTTCCTCCTCGGCACGGTCACGCACGTATTGGTCAAATACCTGCCAAGGGAAAATAAAGCTTATGAAATGTTACGACTTCAGTTTGAGCGGTGCGCGGCGCGGCGGCATCGGTAAGCGGACGCACGGCGCTATGAGCGGCAAATCAAATCAAATCAAAGCATTTATTTCAAATAGACCATTTACAGGCACTTTTGAATAGTCAAATGTCGGTCAGTCCAAGAAAAGTGAAGCTAAATTGCACGTTCCAAAGAGTAGGTCTCTATGGAGAAGAACGTGCAAGAAACTCCATGCCCACTCTTTTAAATCATATTATGTGTTACATATTACTTGTTGCTTCTATCATGTCGGCGTCTCGTGGCGTCATCATCATCATAATCATTTCAGCCGAAAGACGTCCACTGTTAGACATCGGCCTCCCCTGTGTGTCGACATAATGACCGGTCGTGTGCATCTCGCATCCAGCGGATTCTCGCGAAGGTCATCGGTCTACTTTGTGGCGTCTCGTGGCGTCATCATCATCATCATCATTTCAGCCGAAAGACGTTACGTTAGACATCGGCCTCCCCTGTGTGCCGCCATAATAAGCGGTGTCTCGCATCCAGCGGATTCTCGCGAAGGTCATCGGTCTACTTTGTAGGAGGCCGCGCAAACGTTACGTCTTCCGGCAAGCTGTCTCTTGGCGTTTTCAAACTTTTGATCTTACTGCTTGCCGCGCCGCGCTGAGCTCCCGCTCATCACAGCAAGGTCATGAACGGGCTGTTAAGGCTCACTCTGTCCACGTTGTGCCATCATCAGTGATAGGAATAGGTAGTGCCTATTTGCCTAAACTTCGAAGAACAGAGACAAGAAACGGAGACTTATACAGGGAAATTGAAAAAATACCCGAAACCTCTTAATCCTGCCTTCATATCTTGACCCTGAACAACATTTGTTCTACGACTTTGACCTCAACTAAACAACGTATCCAAAAACAATTTGTTTTCATTTATTTGTCGTCTGTAAAATTTGCGTATACTACGCGCGCGCGCGCGCGCGTACCCATTTTGATAGCTAACATTAACGGGCGCCCGCGCCGCGTGCATGTTAAATTGGACCTTGTCGACTTGCGTTTAACAAGGTAGGTACCGTACCTACAGCTGATTTGCTCAATTATTGGCGATTATTAAGTGCAAGCAAACAAAATCGAGTAAAATAATAAATGTAGGCAACATACAAGTAGTACATTGACCCCTGAATATTTCATCGCATGGTTCTACGCTAATAAGTATGTTATGTACCTACATAACAAAGTGTCATTCTTCAATATCAACAGATGGATGAAGTACCTACATTACTTAAAACAGTTGTTTTGATGGACTACTTAGCCTTGTTGATAAGTGTGTCTCCTGCCAGGGTTGCGGAAATTGTCCGAAAGGATTACCGTGGCCCTGGAACGCAAAGGCATACGAAGGAACACGGGTGGGTTTTAGTCAGTAAGAGTCTGACACTCCCCTCCGCTCCGCCCGGAGCGGAAGAAGTCATTTGATGATTACCCATCCAATAAAAAAAAAATGTGTCTTATCTATGATAGTTATGTGCAGTGCCATTTACTCTGAATGGCCGTTTTAGCGAAAATAAGTACCTACACGACTAAGTTCTGCCTCATTGTTGTTGTGGTCGCAAGCGCGGCTACTACGCGCGAGGTCCTGCCGTCATCGATCTTAAACATCTGGGCGGAGTCAAAGCGCTAGGCCTTGCGCGACAAAACAAAACATTGTGTTACGCGGCGCGTCATTGTGCACCAGAACCATTATTATGATCATAAATTATTATTTTAATAGAGTAATAGTAAGCGGAAGTGCACGCTAAGGATTGTATTGGCACTGTGAACAAGCGTTACAGGCCATACCTATATCTGGTGGAAGGTACCTAACCCAATGAGATTTTTAATTAAAAAACAATAAGTTCACTTATTTAATAAAAAAAAAGTGTAAATAAAACTTCAAACAGCTGATTCGCAAAAGTTCACGTTTGAGGTCAACTAGCTTTATACCTACGAAAGCGCTCGACAAAATCGAAACAGCTCGCAGTGCCTTAGGTTGATTTTAAAAGATTTTTGTCAGTTCGGTTTTTATGTTTATCGCAAAACGATGTGGACCACATATTTCTATGATGTGGACTGTGTCTGTTAGTCGTAAATTCGAATTGATAAGTTATCAGAATAACAATCTTTTCTCTGAGTGTCTTGTCTATGTGTGTGTATTTGATGTTCTGAATTGAAATGAAAAATCGTATTGTGAACGTGTTTACAATGCTGCGTGAGGAGTGTGTCCAGGACCCCACTTTTTTGCCTCGTGTCCACTCTGAAACTCTGCGCCGTGCTCAAGATCTAGCGAGCTGGTGGCTACCAATTTAGTTAGAAATGAGCGAGCTTAGGGTGAGTAAGTTCAATAACTCATACCTACATTACGATCGATCGAATGTCGAACATCCCGAATTATTATTTAGGAATGAGATTTTGTTCGTGTTTTTTCTTATTGTTATTACATCATTCATCAGTGTTATTGAGTAATTAAAATTGATGGTAGGTATGTGATTTAAAATGTTGTCATCAGGTAGGTACATTTCAAGATTCCCTTTAGTTTTGTTATTGTGGTAAATTGTTTGTAAAGTTTAATTCCACTTTCCCTTCATACTTTGCCAGGCTTAGGACTGGCTACATTAAAAAATAAAGTGTAAACAGTATTAAATAGCAGATGTCAATCATTACAAAAACAAATCTATCGGATTCCGATGCCCCAGCCACACGCGAGTGACACAGCGAGCGAGAGAGCGAGGCTAGCGCTTGATCTCAGTCCCAAGAAATTAATTGTCTACAATCTTATTTGACGAGTCGCCAATAAACTTTAATCATTATTTGTTTAATGTAGGCGTATTTCAAAAGTGGAATCAGCTTATTTACAATAATTCGTTTTCTATTTACAATTATTATTATTTACACGATATTGTTACCTCGCAATCGCAAGTCCCTGGGATGGCGATGGTTATCACGCACAAAACGTTCAAAATAATCACCGCCACATCCAACACAAACACCACATCGGAACACAGATTGTTCTTCAACCCGAGCTAACACTTGCGGGTTACTCCGAATCAGGTCAAATGCTTCATTAATTTTAGTTATTAGCATTTGCCTATTTTCAGCTGCACCGCCGCTGTACACTAAACTTTTAACATGACCCCACAAGTAAAAGTCCATTGGGGTGAGGTCTGGCGATCTCGGAGGCCAAGCATGAGGTCCGCCTCGACCTATCCATCGTTCGGGATACTCTTCGTTCAGCTTTGCTCTAACTGCAAGAGCATAGTGTGCCGGAGCCCCATCTTGCTGGTAATAAAAATCACGCAAATCGGCAATCGGTACATCCTCTAACAAAATTGGCAAGGTATCTGTTAAAAACCTTAAATATGTTTCTCCAGTAAGTCGCTCAAGAAATACAGGGCCAAGTAAAGTTGACCCCACAATTCCTGCCCACACGTTAACTCGAAAGTCATGCTGAAAATTATGAGGTCGTACTTCGTGAGGATTTTCATATGCCCATGTGTGTTCATTCCGAGTGTTGAAAAGCCCGACTCGACCAAAAGTGGCTTCATCAGTCCACAGTACCAGGGGCCGTTCAGACAGGAACCAGTTGCAAAATGCCACTCGTGCTGGTTTGTCGGGGTCTATGATATCTTGAACACGTTGGAAATGAAACGGGTATTTGCCTTCATTGTGTATGACACTCCAAGCAAAGTGTTGGGGAACGTTGAATCGTGCTGCTGCGTCGTATGTGCTGGCTGACGGATTTACTGCAAAGAAGTCCAGTATTTCTTCTTCTTCACGCACTGTATGGGTTGGCGGACGACCGCGGTCACTGGACCTAGGTCGAAATTGACCGTGATCACGTAGACGCTGTGTTGCAGATAGCATTGTTTCATAGCATGGTCTACGTGAGTTAGGGAAACGTAATGCGTATTCACGGCAGGCCAACGACACGTTATCATCGCACCTTGCAAGCATCCGCACCATCTCCGTGTACTCAATGTTGGTATAATGGTAAGACATAATACTTAATTTACTAATACGCGGGAATTTCGATAGTGGTATACGCGCACGCGTGTTCTTACGAGTAAGGCACTCATGCGACTGTCACCCCGCGACCCCGCGCTGTGCGCCCGCTCGCTTCCTTTTGATCTAGCCGCGCCGGCCGGGCGGCGGCCTTTCGTCGGTCACCGCATAAATGATATAAGCAAAATTTAGACTATGTTTATTTTTTTGTATGGAAAAAAAATGCTTCGAAATTTGAAAAGTCGTAGAACAAATGTTGTTCAGGGTCATGATATGAAGGCAGGATTGAGAGGTTTCGGGTATTTTTTCAATTTCCCTGTATAAACTTAGTCCAGAAATTATTTAAAAACTGTTCTTTCCATCAAGTTCAAAATAATTTTCCTAGAAAGTCCTTATAAAGTTCTACTTTTCAGATTTTTTTCATATTTTCTAAACATATAGGTAGTTCAAAAGTTAGAGGGGGGACACACATTGTTTTTTACTTTTGGACTACTAACTACTTAATCCAAATAACAATTTTTGTAAATGTATTTATGTGTTGTCTTGAAATTTCGGGACAGATGTCTCAGAGAAAATTTAGTCCTAAGGAAGTCTCCGTTTCTTGTCTCTGTTCTTCGAGGTTTAGGCAAATAGGCACTACCTATTCCTATCACTGGTCATCATGTCGTTGTCGCTTCATTGATAGTTTTATGCGGGTGCGGGTGGGCATCGACTCACCTGCCTGCGCTCCTTGGAGTTGAGCATGAGGTATCTGGGGTCGAAGACGATCTTGTGCAGCTCCTTCTCCCAGGTGGAGAAGGCGGACACGTCCTTCTCCTGCAGCATGTGCAGGAAGGCGGCGAGGCGCTGCGGGTGTGGGTGGGCATCGACTCACCTGCCTGCGCTCCTTGGAGTTGAGCATGAGGTATCTGGGGTCGAAGACGATCTTGTGCAGCTCCTTCTCCCAGGTGGAGAAGGCGGACACGTCCTTCTCCTGCAGCATGTGCAGGAAGGCGGCGAGGCGCTGCGGGTGTGGGTGGGCATCGACTCACCTGCCTGCGCTCCTTGGAGTTGAGCATGAGGTATCTGGGGTCGAAGACGATCTTGTGCAGCTCCTTCTCCCAGGTGGAGAAGGCGGACACGTCCTTCTCCTGCAGCATGTGCAGGAAGGCGGCGAGGCGCTGCGGGTGCGGGAGGGCGCCGCGCTCCCGCGCCGCGCGCACCTCGGCCTCCACGGCGGCCGCCGCGCCCACCAGGATGGTGCCGCCGCCCGACAGGCTGGACTGCACCACCGGGGCCTTCTTCTCTGTTGAACAAATGGATGGGTACTATAAGCTGCTGACTTGACAACCATAAGCTTGCTGTAACTGTTCTTAACATCTTTTTGACCCTTTTGTAGCCTACTGGGGCCAGGGTTAGCTCCGATAGGTAGCTCGGCCCCGGTATGAAAGGCAAAAAGGAACGGGATGGGATTTATATTCAGTAAGAGTCTGACACTATCTCCTGCTCCGCCCAAGGGCGATGGATGTCATTGGGATGATTTTTACCCACGCAAAAAAAAAAAAACCTATTTTGTATCTTTGCGGAATGTTCTAATCGAACTATCATCACAAATCAAATCAAATTGACATACAAGTGTAAGGCCTACTATCCACGAACGCGTAGCTTCATAGAAACGTATTCATCATTATAAGCTTGGTATACGCCTGCGTGAAGATTACATACTAAACTATAAAACTTCATGTGTCCATGAAATTACACGTCTGTAGACAGGCCTTATGTGACCGCGATCGATAAGTTTATAACCTTCATCGCTCCGATTGGCCCCCTACATACTCTTGAACAATCAGAGAGCTAAATGCAGTAAATGTTAGTATAATAGTTAGTGGCCCTGACTGCTATGCCGGAAGTCGTGGGTTCGGTTTGTGAGATGAGCATGATCATTTGCTCTGTGTCTAGATGTAATTTATCTATATGTATGTGTTTAGAAATCAATAATTATGTTTATCAGTTGTCTAGTACTCATAACACAAGCTCTGCTTAGCTTGGGACTAGACGGCATTGTGTGCTTTATTTATTTACAAATAGATATTTAAAACCGCGTACAAACATCGCGAGGCGTGCGTCGAGAATGGTTCGTCTCGCATGCCTCGGGCTGTGTGGACGTGTGAGGCCACTGTGAGCATTCCATTCGCGTCATACGATCGTTGCGAACGCCGCCTCAGTACGGTGCGCTCCGTGTGGACGGACAGGTGTTTAGTGTCCGACCGAATCTTCGGTAACGGTCGAGTTTCGACAAAAAAAAACGAGTTTCGGTTTCGATGTTAAGCCTGCCGAAACTATGACAGAAATCGAATCTGCACTCGGAAGTTGTCGCGCTGTGATCGGTCATGTTCAGCGCGTTAAATTCCTTCCAAGCGAGTAAGCAACGAAGACATTTTGCCGTGTCCACGTGCCTGATCATGTCGCGACTGACTTGTGTTTGCAGTTCGTTTTACCTAATCCCAACCTAAATTCGAGTGCAGTAAAATTGAAATGGTAGTCAACAAAAGATCAGTAGCCTGATTCACGTAAAATCAAACAAGCCAAATATCGTTGAAGTTTTATAGTCGTTCGATCGAAGTCCTATCCAAAAGCGGTATTCACGATCTATCGACTTATTTCCAGTTACATTAATAAGAATCCTACCAGGATAATGTAATACAGATTTTTTTTTAAATCGACAAATTTCAAACGACTTCAAAATCGGTGTCGATCAAACTCGATTGATGGATGTGAATACGGAAATGGTCTAAACGACTAAATCGCTAATGGTCTGACTGATTCCCCTCAAACCCCAAGCGAAGAATGCGCGTAATTCCGCGCCATTCGGTTAACAAGATTATTAAAATATTTAACGTTTTATTTATAGAGTTTGTATCTTAGAATGTAAATAAGAAGTTTTTCAAGTAGTCTGTTAACATCGAAAATAAGCAACCTTTCTATTTACTATATTTATACCTACTTAAATCATCAAGATCGAGGCGTTAATAACGTTTTAATTATTTTTCCGTCAAAACATGATCCTTGTAAGGAAATTTCGGTTTCGGGCGAAACTGATACTGTTGCCATAATTCGGTTTCGGTAGAAAAACCAATTTCGGTCGGACACCGAAATCGACCCTAGTCCCGTTTTATTTGGGATCGGCGTTGTTGAGGTTATTAGGTTACCAAAGAGAAACTTCGATTTAAGGATTTCAATAATAACTGTTTATTATCCTTTTCTTTATATTGGGAAGGTGTGTTTCAGTAATGTTACGTGAGACGTGTGCTCCTAAGCAAGGCTAGTGGAATACAGTTACTGTAACCATACTAGGGATTTCAGTCAAGTGCTGACGAGTGGCTAAGACCAATTAAATACAATATTTATGGTTTAGAAAGAGAAAGACCATAGTGTTGAAGCAGGATGGATTTGTTTTTGTTATATTCCAACAGACGCAACACGTTTTTTTCTTCCATTCCGTCCTGTCACTCGTCACGCTATCACTAACTCCCTTTCCTTTCATATCTCGCTTCTCACACAATCCATCTATTTTTTTTCGGTCGGACATTACAATATAAAATTTCAGACATATTTCTCATCAAGAAAAGAGCCACTAACCTTCATCGACCTTCGTCTTCTTGGCGGCTTCCACTCCGGAGTCATCAGTGCTGGAGTCAGCGGCTCTCTTCAGCTCCCCATTTGCCGATTTGCTGCTTGACGCGATCGCGGCGTCTTTACGCTACGAAAAGATATCACGACATTAGAAAACCACCCTCGCCATTTATACCGCGTACTTCGAAGGACTGGAACAGTCTGCCTGCTGCGGTCTTCCCGTCCGATTATAATTTGGGTGTCTTCAAGGCTAGAGTGAATAGGCTCTTAATAAACTAGTGCGCCTCACCATCAGAGATTGCATCACTGCTTACCATCAGGCGGGATCGCAGTCAAGTACTAGTTTATAACAGATAAAAAAAAAAACTAGGGTTCCTTGAATGAATTTTTTTTTTAATTAAAAATGTCGCACGTCTAACGAGCTGTGGGCGCGTAAAACGCTGGATTGGTGCCCGGACACAGCCACGCGGGGCCGAGGCAGACCACGAAAGAGATGGCGGGACTACCTGGATGACCTTCCCGTAACTGGAATGAGGGGGCGAGGAACCGTGATCGTTGGATGGAGTAGAGGCCTTTGCCCAGCAGTGGGGCAGTGTGGGCTAAATAATAATAAAATAAAATATTTCAAAGTGTCATTGGCGTTGATTAGAACATCGAATCGAATATCGAGCGGCGGGGGTGCTTGATGTGCTTGCATCGCGTCTTACAGACGTAAGTATAGCAAAATACAGAGTTGAAATGTGTTAGATAGAACAACGAAATCTTGAAGGTTTGGTTTTTGGCAAATGAATTTTGTTTTGTAAAAAGTCATAGAACAAAAGTTGTTGTTTATGATGTTAGTAATACAGTCTTACAAGGGTTGTTAGTGTTTAATAATCTTGTAAAACTTCATCAAGGGAATTTACTGCGGGATTGAAGTCAGCAACCCCGCGCTATATCTTTAAATATAAAAATGAATGCCACTTTTCGTTGTAATTTTATAACTCAAGAACGGGCTCACTTATCCAAACTAAATGTTTAGGCTTTGTTCGGACTATTTAGTAGATGGTTTATGTGAATTTTGGTAGGGTAGAGTAGTGTATAGTAGAGTAGGGTAGAGTAGGGTCGGGTAGAGTAGGGTGGGGTAGAGTAGGATAGAGTAGGGTATAGTAGGGTGGTGTAGGATAGAGTAGGATATAAGTAGGGTGGAGTAGGGTATAAGTATGGTGGAGTAGGGTACAGAAGGGTGGAGTAGGGTATAGAGGGGTGGAGTAGGGTGTAGTAGGGTATAGAAGGGTGGAGTAGGGAAGAGCGGGAGCGAAGCCGCGCAGGCAAAAGCTAGTAATAAATATAATTTAAAGTTGTTTCATCACTTTTTAGTCAATCTAAAAAATAGTAATCAAATCGGCGCGGCGGCGACGGCGGTGTGTCGCCTGAATCCAATTTTCTTATAAAATTTCAATCTCGCGCTTGGTTTCCCTAGCTCTATCTCTTTATTCAATTTAGGTCGTCAATTGGATCGCATTAAGTGCTCGTGGTAGGCGACTCGACCAGCGAGTCTATTATTTTTTTGATTATTTTAAGCTTGTTAAAGTTTGGGGCTCCTTGGCATAAACTATTATACAGTTAAGGATTAATGTAATAATTTATCAGCTCAAAAACATGGTCGCTCACAATGGGCCTCATCAGAAGGCATAAAGTCATCTAAAGGGCAATGGAAAGGGCTATTCTCGAAGTTTCTTTGGATGATCGAATCAGAAACAAAGTTTGAATTGATACCAACACGTGATCGTGATGTTGACAGAGCGTTGATGTAGGTTTTTTTTATTTTTGATATGTTCGTGCTTGACCGCTATCTCACCTGATGGAAAGCGACGATGCGGTCGACGATGGTACACGCTCACCTAGAAAAAACCTATTCTCTCTCGACTTAAAGTTACAACTCTGGAATCTTTAACACTCCCCTAAATGCAACCGGTATAAAACCGACAGGCTAGCAACTCGGCGTCGATGCTCAAGACCTTGAAGCCTCGACTCGACGAGTGTATTATGGGCAATCTACTATATAAAAATAAGTCGGGTTTTCCTTCCTGACGCTATAACTCCAGAACGCACGAACCGATTTCCACGGTTTTGCATTCGTTGGAAAGGTCTCGGGCTCCGTGAGGTTTATTAGAGTAGAGTAGGGCAGAGTAGGGTAGAGTAGAGTAGAGTAGAGTAGGGTAGAGTAGGGTAGGGTAGAGTAGAGTAGGGTACAGTAGGGTAGAGTAGGGTATAGTATGCTGAAGTAGGGAAGAGCGGGAGCGAAGCCGCGCGGGCAAAAGCTAGTAAGATATATAAGACATTGGCAGGTTACCTGCAGCTCCAGCAGCGCGGCGGGCGGCTGGCTCACGGCCTTGTCGACGTCGGCGCGGCCCAGCAGATATAGCACATTGGCAGGTTACCTGCAGCTCCAGCAGCGCGGCGGGCGGCTGGCTCACGGCCTTGTCGACGTCGGCGCGGCCCAGCAGATATAGCACATTGGCAGGTTACCTGCAGCTCCAGCAGCGCGGCGGGCGGCTGGCTCACGGCCTTGTCGACGTCGGCGCGGCCCAGCAGATATAGCACATTGGCAGGTTACCTGCAGCTCCAGCAGCGCGGCGGGCGGCTGGCTCACGGCCTTGTCGACGTCGGCGCGGCCCAGCAGATATAGCACATTGGCAGGTTACCTGCAGCTCCAGCAGCGCGGCGGGCGGCTGGCTCACGGCCTTGTCGACGTCGGCGCGGCCCAGCAGATATAGCACATTGGCAGGTTACCTGCAGCTCCAGCAGCGCGGCGGGCGGCTGGCTCACGGCCTTGTCGACGTCGGCGCGGCCCAGCAGATATAGCACATTGGCAGGTTACCTGCAGCTCCAGCAGCGCGGCGGGCGGCTGGCTCACGGCCTTGTCGACGTCGGCGCGGCCCAGCAGATATAGCACATTGGCAGGTTACCTGCAGCTCCAGCAGCGCGGCGGGCGGCTGGCTCACGGCCTTGTCGACGTCGGCGCGGCCCAGCAGATATAGCACATTGGCAGGTTACCTGCAGCTCCAGCAGCGCGGCGGGCGGCTGGCTCACGGCCTTGTCGACGTCGGCGCGGCCCAGCAGATATAGCACATTGGCAGGTTACCTGCAGCTCCAGCAGCGCGGCGGGCGGCTGGCTCACGGCCTTGTCGACGTCGGCGCGGCCCAGCAGATATAGCACATTGGCAGGTTACCTGCAGCTCCAGCAGCGCGGCGGGCGGCTGGCTCACGGCCTTGTCGACGTCGGCGCGGCCCAGCAGATATAGCACATTGGCAGGTTACCTGCAGCTCCAGCAGCGCGGCGGGCGGCTGGCTCACGGCCTTGTCGACGTCGGCGCGGCCCAGCAGATATAGCACATTGGCAGGTTACCTGCAGCTCCAGCAGCGCGGCGGGCGGCTGGCTCACGGCCTTGTCGACGTCGGCGCGGCCCAGCAGATATAGCACATTGGCAGGTTACCTGCAGCTCCAGCAGCGCGGCGGGCGGCTGGCTCACGGCCTTGTCGACGTCGGCGCGGCCCAGCAGATATAGCACATTGGCAGGTTACCTGCAGCTCCAGCAGCGCGGCGGGCGGCTGGCTCACGGCCTTGTCGACGTCGGCGCGGCCCAGCAGATATAGCACATTGGCAGGTTACCTGCAGCTCCAGCAGCGCGGCGGGCGGCTGGCTCACGGCCTTGTCGACGTCGGCGCGGCCCAGCAGATATAGCACATTGGCAGGTTACCTGCAGCTCCAGCAGCGCGGCGGGCGGCTGGCTCACGGCCTTGTCGACGTCGGCGCGGCCCAGCAGATATAGCACATTGGCAGGTTACCTGCAGCTCCAGCAGCGCGGCGGGCGGCTGGCTCACGGCCTTGTCGACGTCGGCGCGGCCCAGCAGATATAGCACATTGGCAGGTTACCTGCAGCTCCAGCAGCGCGGCGGGCGGCTGGCTCACGGCCTTGTCGACGTCGGCGCGGCCCAGCAGATATAGCACATTGGCAGGTTACCTGCAGCTCCAGCAGCGCGGCGGGCGGCTGGCTCACGGCCTTGTCGACGTCGGCGCGGCCCAGCAGATATAGCACATTGGCAGGTTACCTGCAGCTCCAGCAGCGCGGCGGGCGGCTGGCTCACGGCCTTGTCGACGTCGGCGCGGCCCAGCAGCAGCGCCGGCCGCTCCCACACGGACGAGTGCGCCGCCGAGTTGTAGAAGAACACCGAGCCGTCGCCCGTCCACACCACGCACCTAAGGACCAAGGGGGTTTCATCATGACCGGTGTATACGCTTACAACAGGCGCAAAGGTCGATCTTCGAAATATCATACGTGACAAAGTAAAATGTGTCCAGCACGCCACAGTTATTACATGACAAACTTCATTTTTCTTCATTCTTTCATTTTACTCCTAAAAATTTACCCTACGTAACAAACTTACCCCGAAAATGACGGATCCCTTAACTACCCTTTAGTTCCCCCATTTAGTTCTCTACCCGACCAAATAATCTTACCCCCACAAAAAGCTTTTCATAAGCTTTAATTTTACCCCACTTCATAATTTCACTCCACCTATCAAACTTACCCTCAAAAAGGAGGGAACCTCTACACTAATCTTTAATTTTAAACTTCCCCCAAAAAAGTGGAATACCTTCACTAACTTTAGATTTTACCCCACCTATTAAACTTACCCTCAAAAAGTGAGATCCTTCACTACCTTTAGATTTTACCCTACCTTCCAAAATGACCCTAAAGACTATAGTACTGACCAAGGCGTGCCCAGTATGGGCGTGCTGGAGATGGGGCGGCTCCGGTCCTGCTTGGCCTTGTCCTTCTCCTTCTCCTTGTCGCTCTTGTCCTTCTCCAGCTTGTCTCGCTCGGCGGCTTGGCGCTCCTGGTCGGCCTGCTGCTGCTCTTGCTTCTCCCGCTCCTCGGCGGCGCGCCTCTCGGCCGCCAGCTGCCGCTCGGCCTCCGCGGCCGCCTTCGCTTCGGCGTGTGCTTCTACGTCGATTACTGTCGACAAATTTTAAATTTTATCATACGTGTTACGATCGAACACCCGAATGCCCGTTCGTCATCATCAGCTTTTTGTTCCCCCTCCTGGGACTCAAGCCTCCTCTCTAGGAAAGGGAATGGGCCGTAATCCACCACGCGGGCCCAGTGCGAGTTGGTGAAAGTCACATGTCTTTGAATTTTTGGTTCTAGGACATGCCGGTTTCCTCACGATGTTTTCCTTCACCATTTTGAGAGCAGTAGTGAACCCGCGACTCGTAAGTGGGGACCGTTACCACTCGACCACCACAGATCTCCTTATTCTAAAACTGAAAAACATGAGTTTTAACAAACTCACCTTCGATCTTACCATCGTCAACGTCCATGACCTTCTTGTCATTTTTATTCTTGTCGGAAGTTTCGCCTTTCTCTAGGGCGATCTTCGCTCTCAACTCTGTGTGGGACAAAGAATATCAAATTAATAATATAAATACATATAACAATAATATTCCACAATTATCAAACAACGCCGTCTAGTCTCAAGCTAAGCAGAGCTTGTGTTGTGAGTACTAGACAACTGATAAATATACTTATATATTTCTTTCTTTTGACAGGCCTGTTGGTCTAGTGGTTAGTGACCCTGACTGCTATGCCGGAGGTCGTGGGTTCGATTCCCACCCAGGACAAATGTTTGTGTGATGAGCACGATCATTTGTTCTGTGTCTGGGTGTAATTTATCTATAATATGTATGTATTTAGAAATATATAAGTATGTTTATCAGTTGTCTAGTACCCATAACACAAGCTCTGCTTAGCTTGGGACTAGACGGCGCTGTGTGATAGTTGTGCAATATTATTATTATTATATTATTATTTCTAAATATATACATATTATAGATATAAATTACATCGAGACACAGAACAAATGATCCTGCACATCACAGAAACATTTGTTCTGGGTCATGTTGCCAGGCGGATGAGGCTGAGCGGAGGGGCGGAGAGACACAGGCGAATGAAGCTATGCGGAGAGGGGGATAGGGCCAGGCAGACGAGGCTGACCCCAGGAGAGAGAAGTGCCAGACGGATGAAGCTGAGCGGAGGGGTGAGAGGTGCCAGGCGGAAGAGGCTGAGTGAAGAGGAGTCAGGCGAATGAGGCTGAGCGGAGAGGAGAGTGGTGCCAGGTGGATGAGGCTGAGCGATGGAGGGTGATGAGTCAGGGGGATAATGGTGAGTTGTGTTACCTTCGAGCTCCTTCATGGGCTTGGGCTTCTCCCAAACGCTCTCCTGCTTGGCGGCGTTGTAGTAGTAGGGGCGGCCGTCGGGGGCGCGGTGCGTCGTCCACGCGCCCGCCGCCGCTATCAGCGCAGGGGTTATTACCTACACAAACAAATCTGGTTATTAACAACCAAAGGTTAACCTTATATATAGTCGTTGAGCTCCTTAGTAGTCCTGAGTTGAGCTACACGCATATTGACAAATGCTTGCACTGACTGGACAGGTCCACTTAGAACTGTGTGGTTCTTTCTTCAAAAGACCATCTCAGGCTCAATCTGCATGGTTCTCATATGATTTGACCATTACATGTTTTGCGTATGGACTTTAAAAGAGACTTTGACCCCTGAGTTTGTTTCGGTGTTTCTTCTCCTCATCTAGCATTATTTGACGAAAAAAAAAAAAAAATGACATGTAAAAGTGTTTTTATAAAACCTACTTGCAAAATAAAGATCATTTATCATTTATAACCGCCTACCGTTGCACACCCACGACGACCAAATATTCCATCTTTCTGTAACCTATGGGGTATGAAGAGCTAAACGAGATGAAGTAAAATAAAGTTTAAGGGGTATTAAAGTTTTTCTTTAGCGATATAAACCAGAGCTTGACTGCGATCTCACCTGATAGTAAGCAGTGATGTTATCGTTCATGTTTATTAAGATTAAAAGTCAAAAGTTTTTTATTTCACATAGGCTTACATGGGCACTTATAAAACAAAAGCATTAAGAGTCTACAGTGCGTTTCACTTAAGAAGTTCTTTTGCCGTAATGTTGGCAATACGGAAAAACAGTGTTGCTATATTTTTAACAATTAATTAACTTAATATTAGGGAGATTAACTGATATTTCGTTACTTTAACAATTGCCTTATATTTCTTTTTCTTTTATTTCTTTTGGAATTTGTAAAAACTATTTTTGAATAAAGTATAGGATGCTGAGCTCCATTTCGATTGTCCTGCAATTCTTTCGAATACCGAAAACGCCACGCCACAATATCGTACCTCTCCATTGACAACTACCTTTTAGACTGCCTTTTTTTTAATACATTTCCCATTCCCCCTTATAATTCTCCAAAAAGTGTTGCAACTACCGTTAAAACCGATTTCGTTTCGCGTTTCGGGCAAGAATTTTGCTAGAGTAGGCAAAATTTTTCTTTTTTCTGTAGACAGACAGGGGAGCCAACATTACAGAGAAATAACTTCATAAGTGAAATCCACTGTATTCACTCTAGACTCTAGCCTTGAAGACACCTAATAGTAGACGATACAGTTAAGAGCGACCTTCACCGGTTTGTTTAATGGATGAAACGTATTTTTTGATAAATTTAGTATATTAAAGAACGGTTCTTTCGGTTAGTATTAAATTTATTCGTTAAACACACCAGCGCATGTTTTTAAAAAAAAAAAATTGTCTGGCCAGGAATTTCTTAGGCAATCCACCCGCGTTATATTATTTAATACACTAAATTTATCATAAAATAAGTTTCATCCATTAAACAGACCGGTGAAGGTCGTTCTTAATCGGATCTTAGACTATAAATTAAAATCGGACGGAAAGAGCGCAGCAGGCAAATTCTTCCAGTCCTTCAATAAACGCGGTAGATGCGAAAGAGACACCGATGCGATGCGGAGGTTGTTCGATGATAGAAAGGAGATGGCAGAATTAAGTCATGCTTCCCGCGCACTCTTCAAAATGCATCTTGTAAAACACCGAAAGGCCGGCTACCCTACGGCTGTGCTCAAGACTTTGAAGACTGGACTTAAGGCGTATAGTCCCTTGAACCATCTGGCCGAAATTATGTGAACGCAACTCTCGCACTCGCCTAGGCGGCAGTACGCAAATCTGTGCATTTATTTGCGGCCAGCAGCGCCCGGAAAGCGCTTTAAACCCATTTTCTCTGCGAGATATTGATTGATTTACCAAGCAATGTTCACTTTGAAGAATATTTAACCACCAATTTTTATGTGTAAATATGTTTGTCCAAGCCGTTTCGAAGGAGTAGGGAAAAGTTGCGAAAAGTTGCGAAATTGCTAAATATTTTTTTTGACAAAAGTATTAATTGCACGAAAAAATCAAATGTTGATATTATTGTTCATGAATCTATAATAAACATATATTTTTTTCAAACCAATTGACCTAGCTGTTACGGAGGAGTAGGCCTCAGAAAGTCACTATTTTATGGCACTTTCGGGCGCTTGGCCCTTAACCAAATCTGGATCACTAACTAGCCTCATCATATAGAAAAGCTGAAAAATAAGTAGTAGAATATAAAAGTAATACTCACAATCTCCTCCTTGGCGGGCCTTTCGGGTGGCGTAGGCGAGTCGCTGATGAGCGTCGGCTCGGGTGACGCCACGCGCGGGGCCCCCGCCGGGCCCGGGGCTCCTGCGCCCGCGGGCCCCGCGCCGCCGGGCCCCGCGCCTGTGGGCCCCGGGCCGGGCCCCGCTGCGGCAGGGCCGGCCGCGGCGCCTGCAGCCCCACCCATGTTTATTGCTGCACCCGCGGGGGGAACGAAAACAATGTTAGATAATACTGACAATACACACACATATGCAAACTTCTACTATTAAAACAGTTTTATTAATTAATATGTAATAAATACAAAAAAAATGGGCAAGTGCGAGTCGGACTCTCATATGGGTTCTGTACAAACTAAAATCGAGTCATCAAAATCGATTTTTACGAATAGAATTTTTTTTAAGACGTAACTAGAAATTTTCAGTTTTATTCCTATATATTTGTGTTTTACGACCTTGCTTCATGTCAAATTTCAGGGTTCTAGGTCAACGGGAAGCACCCTATGAATCTTGATTCCCTTGATAGTGTCGAAATACACGTTTTTTTTGCAAACGGTGGTATCCTTTTTTTCGCTAACTTAGGAGTTTGATTTTTTCACAGATTCAAGGGACTGCAGACCTGTGTATATGGAACTTGAACCTTGTTCGCAATACTGATGGGTTTACTGTGTTTTATGTTTTTTAATGTATTTTTTTTTTATTGTGTGTTTATTTGAGCAGATTAAACAAGTTTTCTCTCTTTCTGAAAATGTTTATTTAGTAAGCCGTGTCCAGTGACGGCCTTCACCACCAGACAAGGGCTGACTCTTTCAGAAATGGCATGATCTCCTTGAACTAGAGGCAAGAGCTTTAGCTCTCGTCAGTATAATACGGTAAGTAACTCACTGGAGTCCGGGACGGCCGCGTTGGCCATGTTAGGCGGCGGCTGCGCCACGAGGGGGGGCGGCCAGCTGCCCCAGGCGGGCCAGGCGCCGCCCGCGCCCGGGTAGGCGCCGTAGCCGCCGTAGCCCGCGCCCGGGAACATGTTGCCTGGGGAACCACCACAAATATATTAAACAATCACACACTTGCCAACTCTAAACTCCAAAATGCATCCTGTAACTGTGCACTCATAATACGTTACGTTGCGTGGTGTTCCGTCGCTTCCGCGGACAGGTGCCACAGAACAGCACGAAGTGAACTAAGTGCAATGTGAAGTGTTACTAACAGTCTTAAGTCTTATTTACTAACGACAAGTTGTATTTACTCTACATGTATGTTAGTCTGTAAGGTATATATCTATGGGCCAAGATGCCTGATAATAAATGATTTATTATTATTATTAAAAAGAGTGTCCATGAAGTTTCTTGCATGTTCTTCTCCATAGAGATCTACGCTTTGGAACATGCAATTTAGCTTCACTTTTCTTGGACTGACCGACATTTGACTATTCAAAAGTGCCTGTATATGGTCTATTTGAAATAAATGTTTTTGACTTTGACATGTGCTCAAGGCTTTGAAGATTGGACTGAACCAAATCTGGATCATCAACGAGCCTCTTCTCACACCTTACTACATATACATAAATTGATACCTAGTGGAAATTGTTATGTAAAATTGGTATACTCATATCTCAAGTGTCTGTGCAACTGGACAATGTATCATTATCATCATTAGCCTTTTTAATGTTCCCACTGCTGGGACTCAGACCTCCTCTTTAGAACTACCCTCTGTATGAGCCGTAATCCACCACGCGGGCCCAGTGCGGGTTGGTGAACGTCACATGTCTTCGAATTTTTGATTCTTTGAATTTTTTCATGCTGGTTTCCTCACGATATTTCCCTCCACCTTGTATGGAATCATTGAAACAAGTGTGCGATCTTGATAAAAATGGAGCTGAGATTTTTTAGGTTATCTTACCATTGGGCGGCTGCTGCGCGATGGGCGCGTTCTCTCCGGGCGGCATCTCGTCATTATCGGTGGGACTTTCACCCTCCTTCTCTTTTGAACCTGATGATAAAGTAATAATGTTAAGGGGATGCAACTCGACACTTCTCACTGTTTTTCATACAACCACTCTTAAGGCTTATAGTCCCTTGAACCATCTGGCCGAAATTAAATGGACGCAACTCTCGCGCCCGCCTAGGCGGCAATACGCATATCTGTGCATTTATTTGCGACCAGCAGCGCCCGGAAAGCGCGCAGCTGACCTTTAAAACAATTTTCTTTGCGAAATATTGATTGATTTACATATGTTATGTTCACTTTGAAGAATTTTAAACCACTAATTTTTATGAATAAAAATGTTTCTAAAGATCCAAGCCGTTTCGAAGGAGTAGGGAAAAGTTGCGAAATTGCTAAATATTTTTTTTAGATAAAAGTATTAATAGCACGAAAAAATCAAATATTGGTAATGTTGTTCATGGATCTTTAATAAACATAATTTTTTTTCAAACCTATAATCCTGGCCGTTACCGAGGAGTAGGCTTCAGAAAGTCACGGTTTAATGGCACTTTTCGGGCTCTTGGGCCATAAGCGATTATGGCGTTTTACACATTTTTAATTAGATATTTTGGAAACACAGTATCTTGTGGATATTATATAATCAACCAAGCGGGCCCAGTGCGGGTTGGTGAATGTCACATGTCCATGATTACCCCAAAGAAAGTGTTGAGCAAATATAAATTCATAAGATAGATAGATGCCTTTGTAAACACCTTTGTGGAAGAGTGTCTTCGTAAACCTGTTCTTACGTTTCATTTTCGAACACGAGTGGTGCTGTTTTTCCGTCACCGTCATGTCATGAAAATATTTTTTCTTTGTGTACAAGAATAAAATTGCGTTTATAGAAATCTATTCGACTTTACTGAAATATTACCTAAACCCAATATAAAGTAAGTACTTTCAGAATAAAACAGAATCACAGTTTTTTGTTATGGAACTCCTCCGGAATGGGTTTACCGATTTTTCAGACATTTTTATGTATTAAATGTATGACAGGGTTTGCCCCCACTGCCCATTTTATTCTTTGATACATTTTATGGCAGAACGTTTGATGGGTTTTTTTTTTCGATGGGAAAAATCATCTTATGACAACCCCCGCTCTTGGGCGGAGCGGGAGATAGTGTCAGACTCTTACTGACTAAAAAACCCATCCCGTTCCTTCAAGCCTTCATACCGGAGCTCGAGCGCCCTTTCGGATAACCCTGGCCTCAGTAGGCTTCGACCCGGCTGGGCCCCTGCTAATGCTGACAACTCCTTGAGGCGCGCGGGAACAGCGCGCGCCGTCGACGACTTGGGCTTGGTCCGGACGGTTACCGGACGGCCGGACAGCGAGCTACCCATTGCTCACTGTCCGCAAGCCCGCGCCTACGGTGGCTGGAAATCGGGATCGGAATCCCGGCGGCGGCGGCGAGAGCGCCGTTGCCTGATGCGGTCGGCTTCCTCCTTAGCGAGCATTACTGCTTCGCAGAAGTCGGCGACCGCCTGCCACTCCTCCTCGCTCCGGACCATGGCCTCGACCAAGGCCCGGCGCGAGAGGTCTCCGCCGCCGATCACCCCCACGAGGGCACGGCGATGCTCCGCCCAAGCAGGGCACACCGCGATTGTGTGCTCCACCGTGTCCTCCGGGCGCTCCGCACAGTGGCGGCACCCGGGCGTCACTTCCGCCTTGATTCGGAACAGGAACCTCCCGAACTTGCCATTTCCGGTGAGGACCTGTGTCATGCGGAAGGTAAGGACGCCGTGAGGTCTTTCCAGCCACGCCTCAAAGAGGGGACTTATCGCCATAATTGTGGCGTGCCCAGCACTGGGTTGCGATAGTCGCTGACGCCATTCCACCATGAGATCCCGCCGGAGCTCTGTCCGCCATGCCGCGACCTGTCGCGGCAGAGGACTTTCACCCCGGCGTTGCATCTCCACGCGCATGTCGTGCATGTGTGCAAGGACTGTTGCCTCCAGATCCCACGGTGGTAGGCCAGCCAGAAGGCTCGCCGCTTCGCGGGAAATCGTGCGGTATCCCCGCACCATCCGAATTGCCATGACCCTCTGGCAGGCGTTCAGTATGGCCGCCGGTTGCTTTTTCAGCGACGGCGCCCACACCGGCGCCCCGTAGAGGGCCATGGACCGAACGATCCCCGCGTAGAGCCTCCGGCAGGAGGCGTCTGGACCCCCAAGGTTGGGCAGGAGCCGCTTGAGCGCAGCCCCAGTCCGGTTGAGTTTGGGAGCCAGACGTCGGAAATGCTCCACGAAATTCCACCGGCTGTCGAGGACGAGTCCCAGGTACTTCATCGTCGACCCGACACCGATGTGAACGTTTGATGGGTCAGCTAGTATTGGTGTAATCCTAACTAATATTATAAATGTGAAAGTGTGGATGTTTGGATGTTTGTTACTTAATCACGCAAAAACGGCTGAACGGATTTGGATGAAATTTGGCATGCATATAGCCTTTGACATGGAAAAGAACATAGACTACTTTTATCCCGGAAAAACATCTTATTCCTACGGGAAAACATGTTTAGAGTGCGATAACCGAAGTACACGCGGGCGAAGTCGCGTGCGGACAGCTAGTAATACAATATAAAACATTATTTTTAGTTTATGCGAAACCTAAATATAATTTGTTCAGAATCTGTAACTGAATGGATTCCAATCTTTTTTACACCATGTTATATTTTTTCCTAAAAATATTTTAAAAGGTCACAAGCTGGACACCACCGACACTAAGTACAACACAGGTTACGACAGGTCATGGCAGGCATTAGGTGCCAGCGAACAGCTGGGTGCAAGTTAAAAACAACCGTCGCCTGAATGGACCGGTTACCTTGTATATTTGTTGACATAACAAGCTTATAACTGTGATTTTTCATGAAACTTTGTACATAGATTCTTTACATAACAATTCTAGATATTCTAATGTTGTATATGAGGATGGATGAAAGTGTGGATAGAATAAAATAAATCATCATTTGGATTAGACGCACAATGCCACATTTGCAAAATGACATATTGACGCAAAATGCCACATTCGCAAAATGACATTTCGCAATATGCCACATTAGCAAAATGCCACATTTGCAAAATTACTTTTCTCAAAATGTCACATTAGCAAAATACCACATTATCAAAATGACACATTCTAAAAAAATCATAGTGCGATTTACGTAAATTAAAATAAAAAAATATTAAAATTACTTATTTACTTCTTGCAGTGTACTTTTTTTTCATAAAAACATACTAACGTCTAAATAAAAAAAATACTGAGTTCGAAATGACATTTTGGCATTATGCGAAAGTGGCATTTTGCGAATATGGCATCTTGCGAAGATGGCATTTTGCTAATGTGGCAAAGTGCGCCTAATCCCATCATTTCAGCCGATCACGTCCACTGTTGGACATAGGCCTCCCCCAAGCGTCGCCACATCGAACGTTCCTGTGCGTCCCGCATCCATCGGTTCCCCGCTACCATAAAATAAATAAAAAGCTACAATTCTTACCTCCCTCTTTGACCCAGGGCGGTGGTTGCGTCATGAACGGTGGCACGTTCCCGGTGGGGGGCGCGTTGTGCACGCCGGGGGGCATCACGTTGGACATGACGCCGTTGGGCATCATCCCCATAGGGCCCGACATCGGCCCGCCCATGGGCCCGTTCATGGGAACGTTTTGTGGCATGGGACCGCCTGTGGAAACAAACTTATGGTTACATGGTGTTTTAGAGCCGGTGGGATACAATGACTTACATTCTAGTGATAGTTGAGCACGTTAAATACTGAAAAGTTTAAAGTTCACTGCAACGCTACATCGGCATTATGTCGTCTAACAGAAATATTAAAATACTAGCTTTTGCCCACGCCGTTTCGCTCCCTCTCTTCCCTACTCCACCCTACACTACCCTAATTTTCATTTTATTTTCCATAAGAACCTTCTCCTGAAAATAACAAACACAACAAAAAAGAATTAGCGAAATCGGTTCAGACGTTCAAGCGTGATGGCTTGACCAAGGGAAATAGGGATTCATCTATAGTAATATGGGGCCGTTCAAGTATTACGTAAGTTGTTTTTTTGCAAATATTAACTCTCCCCTCCCCCTTGTCAGCAAAAGTAAGCAAAGCTCTAACCCCCTCCCCCCATGCTTACGTAAACATTGGTAAAAGTATTTGTCAATGTGTTGGTTCCATTATTAATTTATGAACACTAGTTGTAAGTCTACAAATAAGGAATTAGCTTGAAATAAAGGAAAAAAACAAATTTTAATAAAATTTTGACATTTTAATTTAAATTAACGACATTGCAGACACATGTCTGCTCACTTTCTTGTGATTTTGGAACATCGAGATCGTTCTCATAAAAAACTAAGAAAAATATATACTGCTGACGTAATCATCATCTAGACCCCCCATCCCCCATGTCATCAAAAATAAGCAATGCTAAAACTCCCCACCCCCCTATAGTGCTTATGTAATATTTGAATGAGATTATTAAGATTATTAATGAGAATATAATTATAAAGAGGAAAGATTTGTATTTTTGTATGTAACGAATAAACTCAAAAACTACTGGGCCGATTTCAAAAATTCTTACACCATTGGAAACCTACATTCACCCTGAGTAACATAGGCTATATTTATTGCCCGTGCGAAGCCGGGACGCGCCGCTAGTTTTTATATATATAGATACAGCGCAGCGCTAAGATAGCTTTTAGGGTATAATTTTTTGCGACCTGCGAAATTCATGGCGCGAAATGTCTTAAGCTTCTCCCCCAAGAGTCCCGCGACCACACCAGATTATCGGTCCATCTTATGGAACGCTTCCCAACTCTGTGTCTTTAGGTACTTGATCGCCATTCCGAAACCTTTCGGCTTGACTTGATCAAAAATTTCTTCTGCGAGCAATGTGTGTTATTATAATTATCTAGCCTACGGAAAGTTCAGATAAGATGGCGACTAAGCACGAACCTATCACAATAAAAAAAAATTGGGCAAGTGCGAGTCGGACTCGCGCACTGAGGGTTCCGTGCAAACTACAATTCCCGAACGGAGTCTCGAAGATTTTTCCGAAATGTGATTTTTTTTTTGTGACGTAAGTTACATCAAATTTACTGTTTTCAGATTTTTTCCTATACCTATGATATAAGACCTTGTTTTGTGCTAAATTTCAGGATTCTGGGTCAACGGGAAGTACCCTACGAATTTCGATCTTTGAGAGTATCAAAATATACGTTTTTAGGGTTCCGTAGCCAAATGGCAAAAAACGGAACCCTTATAGATTCGTCATGTCTGTCTGTCTGTCTGTCTGTCTGTCTGTCTGTCTGTCTGTCTGTCTGTCTGTCTGTCCGTCCGTCCGTATGTCACAGCCACTTTTTTCCGAAACTATAAGAGCTATACTGTTGAAACTTTGTAAGTAGATGTATTCTGTGAACCGCATTAAGATTTTCACACAAAAATAGAAAAAAAGCAATAAATTTTGGGGGTCCCCATACATAGAACTGAAACTCAAAAATTTTTTTTTCATCAAACCCATGCGTGTGGGGTATCTATGGATAGGTCTTCAAAAATTATACTGAGGTTTCTAATATCATTTCTTTCTAAACTGAATAGTTTGCGCGAGAGACACTTCCAAAGTGGTAAAATGTGTGTCCCCCCCCTCTAACTTCCAAGATAAGAGAATGATAAAACTAAAAAAAATATATGATGTATATTACTATAAAAACTACCAACGAAAATTGGTTTGAACGAAATCCAGTAAGTAGTTTTTTTTTAATGCGTCATAAACCGAAAAAAATACACTATTATTAAAACATCGATCAAAGTTACAACACATTACAAGAACTTTTATAATAATAATAATAATAATAATATTTATTTGCAAAAAACACGGTATTAAAAGGTGTTATAATACAAAGAGTCCAAACATGTTTTGCTTAATATTAAAGCATGCAAAATTATAGTAACAAGATTACAGTTTATGTTCAAGAAATTCTTTAACACTATAGAAATTATTTTCATTCAGCCACTTATACAATATAATTTTAAAATGTCTGCAATTTAGTACTTTAAATGCATTTGGTAATTTATTAAATATACGCACACACATAGCCACACAGTTTTATTATATTTAGCACTCCTGGGCATCTCGTCTAGTACCAGTCTGAATTGGTCACGCCGACTTCGTGAACATACATCTTCCGCTGTTTTGAACAGTTCTTTGTGTTTCTGTACAAACATACATACTTCATATACAAATAGTGAAGGCAATGGTAGCAGACCAAGCTTTTTAAATATTGGTTTACATGATTCATCTGATGGAATTCCGTAAATTGCTCGTATACATTTCTTTTGTGCGATAAATGCTCTATTAAAGTCGGTACTATATCCCCATTTTATTATTCCATACCGCAACGAGGATTCCACATACGCTCGATATGACATTACAGCCGTTTTTATATTTGTAATCTTCTTAATTTTTCTAAGGGCATATACAAATTTATTCGCTTTGCTACATACATGCTCAACCTGTGCCTTCCAGTCCAAATGTTCGTCTATTACTACGCCTAAAAACTTAGTTTTTGTCACCTGGTTAATTTTTGGTATGTCCATCTTAAAATTGAATTTATTATTATAATATTTGTTAAATTGTACATATACAGATTTGTCAAGATTAATAGATAGATTATTATTATTTAACCAATTAATTAAGTCAGCAATTGTATTATTTATGTCAGATTCATGGTCAGTAGTCGATTTATGTTTTTTGTCAGTAGTTACGATTATAGAAATGTCATCAGCATAAAGAAAGCATTTGTGCTTAGTCACATCAACAATATCGTTTATGTAGAGGAGAAATAAAATAGGCCCCAATATGCTACCTTGAGGCACACCACGTTTTATAAATTTATACTCAGACGTATACTGTAACATATCTCCATTTCCGTCGAGTTTGGAGACAGTGACACACTGTTGCCTGTCAGTTAAGTATGAAGATATCCATTGATGTGGCAGTCCCCTAATTCCGAGAGCTTCTAATTTTTGTAATAAGTTAACGTGTGAAACTAAATCAAACGCCTTTGATAAATCAAAAAATAGTCCTGTTACCAGCTGGTTGTTATTTATACCGTTTAGTATTGTTTTCAAAAGTGAAAAAATAGCCAATGTAGTAGATTTACGTTTTTGAAAACCAAATTGTTCTTTTCTTATGATATTAAATTTTTCGCAGTAGTTTATTAATCTATGATACATACATTTCTCATATATTTTTGACAAAATGGGTATTAGCGTTATAGGGCGATAATTGTTCATATCATATTTTTCACCCTTTTTGAACAATGGTTTAACAATAGATAATTTCAAAGCGTTTGGGAATATTCCTTGTGAAAAGGATAGGTTAATCAAATATGTCAACACTTTACTTATTTCATTGGAGCATGTTTTAATGACTTTGGTGTTTAATTCATCGTAGCCTTCAGAGTTGGTATTATTTAACGATAGTATATGTTGCCGTACCTCACTCTCAGACATTGGAGTGAGGAACATCGAGTTAGCAGTGACGTTTTCATTGCGATAACTATTTATACTATTTTGTATTGGAAAACCGTCTATAAAATTATTGTTAAATGCAGAGGCTATTTCTGCAGGTTTTGTGAGTATAGCGTTGTCAATATGTATATATTCAATATTATCTCCATAGTTCATATTGTGTATTTCATTTTTTACAATGGACCACGTGGCTTTACATTTGTTTTTATTGTTATTTATAAACTTAATGTTAGCATTCCGTTTAGCATTATGTATACATTTTTGCAATAAATTGGAATATGTTGTATATTTAATCTTGTTAGTTCTATTTTTGTTCTTATAATACTGATATCGCAAGACTCGTTTAGTTTTAGAACATACTTTAAGACCCTTAGTCATCCACGTTCGTTTAATATTATTGTTTGTATTTATCCTAACCCTTACTTTTGGAAAGCAGAGATTATGGAACAGGCATATTAGTTCATGAAAACGATTGAATGCCGTATTTGCATCGTTTTCTACATATACATCTGACCACGTTACATTTTGTAAACATTCTTTAAATTTATGTATGTTACTTAGACTGTAATCTCTTTTGTAAGTATGAAATATTGCCGCTCTTGTCTGGATTCGCAAGGGAAAACTTAACATTTGCGCTGTGTCGTGGTCAGAGAGATGAAGTGGTAGTATTTGTGCGATCGCGTCAGGTATGTTGCTTAATATGTGATCTATACAAGAACATTTTCGAGTAGCTATGTTAATATGAATCTTTAGGTTGTGAGTGTGTGCAAGGTCTTGCAGGTCTTGTGTGATTTTGCCTTTTTTGAGGGTATTTATATTGAAGTCGCCTGCTAAAACTATTCTCGTTTTAGAATTGTATTTTGTGAGTAAGTATTCTAAAATATTATTTAACTTAGCTAAAAATTGGTTAGGGTCAGACTGTGGGGTTCTGTATAAACAAATAATTACCAATTTTTCTTCAGTTAGCTCTATTCCGCATGCCTCAAAAGTATTTACAGATGCATACGTTTTTAATGGTAATTCTTTAAATCCTATACCTTTCTTAATTAGTATGCAAGTGCCTCCTCGATGTTTTTCCCTGCAAAAATTGGTTGCCATTACGTAATTGTGTAACTTGAGATAGCTCTCTTCTCCTTTTTTAATAAATGTTTCGGAGAGACAAATCACATGTGGGTCATTGTTTATGTCTCTCATCTCCTGTAACGTTAATTCTAGAAGCTCTTGTTTGGATAATACACTTGCAATGTTTTGGTGGAGTATTCTAAAACTATGTGATTTAGGCGCTGCATTTTTAGGCACGAAAAAATGTGTCGTTTTTAGTGTTACGTTGAAAGTAGAAAGGTATGGTACCTTTTTTAGGTTTTACGGACGGTGTACTAGTAAAATTATTCAACCCGAGTTCTTCGCTGTTGACAGTTTTAAAATAATATGGAATAGTACCTTTTTTGGGTTCGTTTGACTTCGTTTTAGGTAAAAAGCTTCGTTTGCTACTAACAAGGATTTTCCTAATCTCGATTGGATTAAGATATTTTCTGTTGTAGTCTTCACAATCTATTACATAATTAATTGATTTGCAAATTTCAGGCAAGTTAAAATATTTGTTATTCATAAAATAACTGTTTTTGTAGTATTTACAAATGTTTTTGATACTATTGTTTAGTTTGTTGACATTTAGGTGGTCATTTTTTAATACATTTAATACAATAATATTATTTTTATGATATAACTTAAGTACATTTTTAAGCTGAGACAACACTGGTCCGGCTATACGGTCATTTTCACCCAGACATATTACGATTTTGTCTTCTGGTCTTAGGTTGGCCTTAGTACAACAATTAACTATTGTGTCACAACATGCGTTTGGCATCGTTTGGGCGAAGACTCCATACTTTTCATAATGTGTAGACTTTCTTGAATGTTGTAGCGCAGCAGCTAGACCTACGCATTGTTGCGCGCCGAAAATGGCTATTGTTTTTCCAGGTAAGCGCTGTTGTAAGTGTGGTGTATCTTTGATTGAGTGGGTTGAAGTTGTTAACGTCAACTCTGGTTTTGGTGTAGTGCTGAGAGATTGTTCTAGTAACTGTATTTGTGAAGTTAGTCTTTTTATCTCATCTTTAGCTTCTTGAAGGTTTTTTTCTAGCGTGATAAATTTTTGTTGCAGACATTGATGAGAAGCATAGTTGGCATTATTTGAGACTCTCGGCGAAGACGGTGTCGATGAAACATTTTGACTGAAGCGGGTGTATTTTTTCTTTTTGTCATTATTTATGGGGCTGCTTTCTATCATTGTTGAAGAATGACATAATGTCTTCAGTATTTTAATTTCAGTAGTTAACTTGTTCAATTGTTTATTTAAATCATTGTTTTCTAAAATAGTATTTTCCAACTCGTGTTCCGTACTTTCTAGTTTTGCAGTTAACTGGACTATTGTATCTTGCATCTCCGAAAATGATGACAAATTAGTCGTAGTCCCGTCGACACTCTTTGAGTGTGCATTTGGTGAAGTATCCGATTCGTAGGAGGTGTCATAGTCGGTGAGGACATGAGAGTCTTGTGTAGAAGATAACTGATTTTTCCTCTGATTTGTTTGTGTATCCGGTGAAGACTCCGTGGTAGATACGGCTGGTTTTTTCCTCATTGTTATATTAGATGCATCTTTGGAACAAGAAGCCAATTTTCTAATGCATAACTTGCAGCGCCATCTGTTTTTGGACTCCTGATTCATTAACCGGTATGTTTGCTCCGGATAACCATCGCAGTCTAGTTCATATCTATTCTTGCAGACAAAACATAATGCAGTTTTTTTTATGTCAACATGCTTTTTACATTTGTGACATACGACGAGTGCTGGTATCTTGCGGCCACTATTTGTACTAATAGACGTAGTGGGTTGAAGTGACATGTCTGTTCTAATGTTTACGAGTATTTTATGTTCTTTAAATAAGTCACTGTATCTGACCGCTACTTGGCTATCTAGACGACGCTGTTGTCAACTTTTTTTTGTTACGTAGCTGAATGACAAAGCCAGGTAATTACGGAATAAACACAAAAAGTACTTCGCTTGGTGAGGCGCGAACTCGGGAACTCTTGCGCGCCAGACCACGTTTATTAGGCACGGCTATTTTGTATTAATTATTATGAGGTGAAATTAATGATCGCTATCAAGTTAGATTTAAAAAGTTCGTTATGGATTTAAATAAGAATGGACTTTGTTCCCAACACTTGTAGAATTTTTCACTTTTTGGACTTGGGTTTTTTATTCAAAATTCTAGTCACTTAACACTGATACATTGTCCACGGTAGTTTATTTACGCTCCGTAGCATTATTGACGCACATAAAAACGCCACACAGTTTGAGTTCTGGTTCAACTATCACAACACTTATAGTTTTGTTGAATGCGATAATTACATTGAGATAACAGTAACACGGGTTATTCACACAAGTGGTAAGACAATCTTAATAGAATTAGCATTATACAACTGATTTTTAAATTTTAAAAGAATTTAGTAGCGGAACAAGATGTTTACGTGACGACTAGCGCCATCTGGCGATTTAGACTATTATGTTACTTGCTGCTACGGAACCCTTCATGGGCGAGTCCGACTCGCACTTGGCCGGTTTTTTGTTTTTGCGACATAAACGACCGTATCTTTTTTATTCGTTAACTTAGAAATTTAATTTTTTCACAGCTTGAAAGGACCGTAGACTTGAATATATGGTTTTAATTTCAACTCGATACCTCCACGCGTTCCCGAGATAAAGGGTCTTGACAGACAGACAGACAGGACATACAGACAGACAGACGGACGGACAACAAAGTGATCCTATAAGGGTTCCGTTTTTTCCTTTTGACAGACGGAACCCTAACAAATCACTGTTGACATGATTTTAAAGTAAGTAGTCTTACCTGAAGTAACCATGGCTTCCATATCCGACTGTGATATGACCTTGCAGGTGGGCCCCTCCTGGGGGCGCGTCCAGGTGGTCTCCCGAGTCCTGGAGTGGTAGTAGTACGGCTTGCCTTCGTCAGACTTCGTCTCCACCCACAGTTCGGGGGCAGGCTGTGAAAAGAACATAACAGTTTAGGGTCTAAACAGACTGACTGCATTTCAACTGAAGTCCAACTGCAAATTGCAGTGTAAGTGCAGTTTGAATGCAGTTGACACGACTGCAATAGAACTGCAAACACGACTGCACCATGCGTGAGAGGGCGGAGCGTGCGGGCGGGTGGGTATGGTGCAGTTCGGATGCAGTCGGTGTGCAGTTCACACGACTGCAATAGGACTGCACGTTTGGTTTGCAGCGGTCCGTCTGTTTAGACCCTTAGTGTTTATGAAGATATTCCTTTTTTTATAATTGCTAGGCTCCCATTTGACCACCTTATCACCTGATGGTAAGCGATAATGTGGCCGACGATGGAGCACGCTTGCCTAGAAGCAATCTATTCACTCTTGACTTAAAAGACCCCTAGGTTATAGCTATCAGGAAACACAGACTCCGGCAGGGAATTCCACTCCTTAGTTGTACGCATAATGAATGTGTTCCCTAAACGCTTTTTTAGTACAGGTGGGATGTCCACCATGTACCGGTGGCGCAACGCCGTACGTCTTGTGGTCCGATGATGGAACGGACTTGGCGGAATTAAATTGTGTAACTCCAGTGCACACTCTACGAAATCCTATCCTATCCAAGAACGCAGAAAACAGAGTCTGTAAGATTTATATTTTAGTCTGAAGTCTAGGAAATTATTATGTTCAATCACCTATCGTCAACGTCGAGTGTAGTTTAAAAGCTTGTTACTTCAATTAACGCAATCCTACTCAATGTTTGATAAAAAGGCAATGCAAAAAGAGAGATAACGCCTGAAAACTCTGTTGGCATTCGGTCTAAATTCTAAAATATCTTGCAGTAAGTTAATTTATTTACTGCGATTGAGGCACAAAATAGATAGGTACAGAAGTCATTCTACATACAAAGCGCGCTCGAGCAACGCACACATAGACACCGCTCACGGACACGATGTCTCGGTCGCGTCTCGGTTCACTCGTCAAACAGTTCCAGCTCAAACGCTCATTAGTGTGCGTCCACCGAGCGTAGGTATAAAAAGTGAAGTACGTGCATGAGATTGTCTTCTGTACCTATCTATTTTTTGATTGAGGTGTCGTAAAGGCGTGAATAGGCTCTTAAACTAATGCGCTTCCCCATCAACAATTTCATCACTGCTTACCTTTAGGTGGGATCGAAGTCAAGCACTAGCTTATATTATTAAATAAAAAAATGTTGAATGGTGACATTGTCCTCAATGGTGACATTGTCCTTATGAAAATACAGTTATATTTGATAACATTAGATAATTCCATACAGAAAAAACACTTACCATATTAGGCGGTGGCATACCAGGTGGGCCACCGAATGGCGGTGGCTGTCCCATCATATTAGGTGGAGGACCCATTGGTCCGCCCGGGGGCATCATACCCGGCGGGGGCCCGAACGGGGGAGGGCCACCCATCATGCCAGGCGGGGGGCCGCCCATCATCCCCGGTGGCGGAGGACCCATCGGTCCCCAGTTATTGTCAAAGTTGGGTCCGTTATTTGGACCAAAGCCGCGCGGGCCGCCGCGTCCACGGAAGAAGCCTCGACCTCTCATCGGGGGACCGCCTGGACCGTAGCCGCGTCCTCTGAATCTCATAGGAGGCCCATTCATCCAGCCCGGAGGAGGACCACGGCCTCTGCTTCTGTCAAAATTCGTTAGTGTTAGACTTATAGATGGCTCAGCTTAGAAAACACATTAATAATAATTGTAAGGATGTTTTTAATATCATGCGGATTTCATCACGTCAGGCGGATGTATCTTTGATGGTACAATATGGTCGCCATATCTTGACCGCTCAGATCTTCGAACAAATGGCTGCGCAGTATTTCTTTTTAAGAATCTTATGGCGAACACTTTGATACGTATTTTTTCGGCTATGCGCAATAGTTCGGAACACCAACTTCAGAGTGGCCTATAATTAACCGTACTAACAAATTTAATGTTTAAGGGCGCTATCAAAAAATTTAACGCAAAGTCATCGGTTGAATGGACAGTAAAAGTTTGTTTATGCGTCTAATCTTACAGTTGTCTTTTAGTATTTGGATAAGAAAAAGTCACCTTGGCGTATGAAATTAATACTAACGTGCTTTAAAGTGTTATATAAGTATGATTATAAAGTGTTAGAGCTGCGCTGCTTGTCACGCGTTCGATTCCCGCACGGAACAAATATTTGTGTGGGCTACAAATAGATTTTCTGGGTCTGGGTGTCTGTGTATATGAGTTAACATGTTTGTGAACACACCCACGTTTCAGGAATAATTCCTAGTAATAGAAGGATTCATCATCATCATCATTTTTCAGGCGATAGACGCCCACTGTTGGACATAGGCCTCCCCCAAGCGTCGCCACAACGAACGATCATGTGCGTCCCGCATCCATCGGATTCCTGCTACCTTCACCAGGTCGTCAGTCCATTCGCCATTACAGAACCTTTCGGCCCCAACGGCCAACTGTTCTGCGAGCAATGTGCCCTACCCATTGCCACTTAAGTTTGGCGATTCTTTGTGCTATGTCGGCAACCTTGGTTCTCTTGCGGATATCTTCATTTCTGATTCGACCACGCAAGGAAACTCCGAGCATAACCCATTCCATGACAATAGAAGGATTGACAAGAAAATACTTTTTGGTATATAAAACATATTTAGCAGGATGCAAAATATGTATCACGCCACAATGGCGGTGATAACTCCCATCATAAAAAATTTGGAACTGTTTGACACCTTATTTGAATGTAATTCAAATTGTATCTTGTTTTCGTTTTTCTATACATATATTGTATGTTTTTTGCGTGAATATTTGTGCCTAGATTCAACACAATGTCCATTGGGCAGCATAGCAAGTGGCGCATGACCTGTGCAGAGGCTCCACACTGGCAATGTGATGGATGGGTAGAGGATGCCGAATTAGCCAGATTGTTTTTACAGCGGCCGAGCAGCATTAAAAATATCGTACAGCGATTCTAAACGCCTGACGCACCCTGGACAACTAACACTCGATAACGCAGAGTCAACCTTTTTTCTTTCTTTTTTTTATGGTGGGTAAAAATCATGCATTGACATCCCCCGCTCTTGGGTGGAGCGGGAGATAGTGTAAGACTCTTACTGACTAAAACACCCACCCCGTTCCTTCTAGCCTTCATACCGGGGCTCGAGCGCCCTTTCGGATAACCCTGGCCCCAGACGCAGAGTCAACCTGACTATTTCTTTCACCACGATGTCTCGAAGTCATGGTTTATTATAAAGTACATAATTATAATAAATAAATGCATGTATTTCAATGGGGACACAGTTCAAGATCATCTCATATTTACTTGCTATATTATTATTCGCAGCACAGTATAATGGCAAATGACATTTGACACTTATGAATTTCAATTAGTTTTTTAATTTCTTTAATAATGTTGTAGGAATAAACAGTAAAGAGGAGGGATAAAATGCATGTTACCAAAAGAGTTATGAGTATACATGTGGATGGGTGGAGAGGGAGGCCAAAGAAAAGATGGATGAATTGCATGAAGAATGATATGAAATGATATGACGAGTGACAGGGTAGAATGGAAGAAAAAAAACGTATTGCGTGCACCCCAAATAAGATGGCACAAGGGCAGAAAGAGGTCAGTGGGTAGCCTTAGGGGCGGATTTTTTGGAGTTGGAGTATATCCTTAGGGCGCTATGAGAAGCAAAGAAAACGAAAAAAATAATTAAAAAGTCCCAAAATTTTTTTTACCAATTTTTTTTTTTGTTTTCTGCACGGCTCATGGTGCCTATAAGCGTATGGTACCAATTTAAAAAAAAGAAAATTCGAAAAAATTTTCACTCCAACCCAGGAAGAAGAAGAAGAATGTTGTAGGAATAACTCCTGCATCGTGTGCGTTCACAAACATGTAAAGTCTTAATAAATTAAATAAATAAGGAATTACTGCCTGTAGGCCTTTGAAATATTTGTTCTGTACGAGACACAAACCGTGATTTGACTCCACCCCCTAATGACTTACTGCCTCCTGATATTACCCGCCCAGTTAACATTCCTTTCCGTCTATATTTAGCCCATACCCCTGCAGTAATTTTTTTTTATAAAATTTAATGTAAATAAAATCTAGTTGTGGCTAGTACTTTTATATAATTATAATATCATGTACTATCTATTAATATTTCACGTTTTAATTATTATTTTTTGTGTGTGTAAAAATGTTTTGTCCCGTATTAGCATGATGATTAATGGATGCCATCACTACAAAAACTGATTAATAGATTAGAGTATTATTGACAAAGTACCCACCATTTCCACCTCATACCTTGACATAGGCAAAATCATAGGACGCTTGCGATGGAGCCATACAATTAAAAATTTGATTGAATTGAAACCATGATAGGCGATGCTGTAGGTCCATCATACAACTACTGCAACCATGCTGTTACATTTGCTGTTAAGTCTATAAGCTATATTTTTATCATTTCTAAGCTGTAGCAGGCAACATCATAAAAAAAGCTAAATTATTTACTTAAAAAGTTTATATTACATGCATTACACATATCAGGAAGAACCTAAAAGGACTTTAGCACATGACAATTTAGGCATACATAGCACTCATAATAAGCCCTATAATATACCCACTGCTGGGACTTGGGCCTCCTCTCAAGGACAGGGAATGTAGGCCCAATGCACAATGGCAACAATATAGAACTGTTTGTTTTCTGACCAGGATTATCTGAAAGGGAACTCGAGCCCCAGTGTGAAGGCTTGACGGAACGGGAACTGACACTATCTCCCGCTCCACCCAAAAGCGGGGGCTGTCACTGGATGATTTCCCCACCATAAAAAAAAACTGTTTTATAAAATTAGACTCCCTGGACTTAGATCTCCTCATGCTTTTTGCAGCAGCAACCCAGTCTGTGCTTGTTGCATTATCATCAGATTAACCTTTCAGACACTGCAATTAGAGTCCATACAAAGGCGGAGAGGAAATGCCAGCGTTCGCTTGGGATTTAATGTATTAATCAGCAACATAATCAACTTTATAATGTTCCCACTACTAAGACTCAGGCCTCCTCTCTAGGAGTGAATGGGCCATAATCCACCACTTAGACCCAGTGCATATTGGTATACATCTCATTTCTTTAAATTTGTGTTTCTCTGACATGTCGATTTCCTCACAATATTTTCCTTTATCGTTTCGAGAGCACTGGTTATGAAATAAATTACACAGAGTAATGTAACTGGCTGAGATTTAAATCTGCAGCTTACAACTTGTATATCTATTACCACTGGCCCACCACTCCATAACTCCATAAAAAATAGTGCTCGCAATACAATTATGTATTATAATTCAAACATCAATTAAAAATAATTCAAAACCTTTACACACTGAATGCCAACAAACATTTAGGAAGACATTCCTTCAAGTTATGGGGAACTGCATCCAAAAAAAAGCCTTTGAAACCATTTCTACCAAACCGAGTTGTAACAGCATGGAACAGGCTCCTGGAAAGTGTTGTGAAAGCCCCCACATTGAACTGCTTCATTAAACCCCAAGCGAACGCCGTTCGCGCACCTATTGTCTTTCTACTGTGTCTGTGATTTCCACGATTAAAGGTTAAAAATCGGTTGGACAGACTAACCATCTCCAAACTATATGAAACACACGCATCAGCTAATAGCTGCTAGTGTGTCTTGCAAAATAATAAACATAGACTAAAGCCTACTGTTCACAGACGCCTAGATTCGTAGACACATATACTTGGTATACGCCTGCCTGCAAGCTTACGTATATGTTCTTATATAACTATGAAACTCCGTCAACAGAGTGGACAGTAGGTCTTACGCATTCAAATTCAATCCTTCTGTTACAACAATAGAGAACAGCAGGTACCTATAGTTTGATAAAGTTGCAAGCTTTCAACAAAATATCACATTTAAATAAATCAGACTAACAATGCAAGCAAATAAGCGAACACACAAAATATGCAAGTCGGGAATCATCATCATTATTTCAGCCGAAAGACATCCACTGTTAGACATAGGCTTCCTCCAACTTCGCCACAATGACTGATCCTGTGCGTCCCGCATCCACCGCTCGTGAATCATTGCAGGGAATAGAAATTGGTACAAGTAACATGGTCCTATAATGAACACTCAATAATAGGCAACCACAGCTTAAGTAAATCTAAATCATACACTTTCCGTTACCAGAAGCCCTACCACGAGCTCTAACAAGATGCATTTTACGACATAAATTGAACAGTCAAAACCTTGATTGAAAAACCTACCGCCTAACGCGTTGCATGACGGTTTTAAGGACCTATTGACGATAACCATCATTTGATGGAATTGATTGACGCTTGCATGACCGTGTAATGTTCGCCTAACACATCTTAAGGCCCAGTTACAAGATGAAATATGCATAGTTTTAGCTATAACATGCTAGTGCAGGGCAGGAAGGCAGTCTTTTAAAAAAGAAGAGTCATATATACAAAAAAAAAAAACACATTTATATGATTTTGGGGACTACAGACAGAAAAAGCTTTTTATAGGTTAAAAAACTAAAATATTTACACAACCTATTCAGTTATAGATTCAATATGACCGTGATGAGGTCGCTAGCTTATAAATTAATGTGATTTACGCCAGCATGTTAGTATAAATCCAAAAATTTTACAAGTCAAGTAGGTATCCAAGGTCCTAGTAAAAAATAGTTGCTTTTACATATAACAAACGGTTTGAAATTTTACAGAAATGCTTGCAAAGGCCGTAGAAGGTTATTAGGATCACATATTACAATAATAAGCTCAAGATATGCAGTTAATTATTAGACGACTGATAATATAGGTACATACATCATGGCATTTCAACTATGAAACATAGACATTTTTACCTGAAGTTCCCGCGTCCTCGACCTCCTCTGAAGTTATTTCCACCTTCGTCGTCGTCGAAGCCCTCTTCAAACCCCACGGCCACTACATCGCCAAAATCCTTCGTACTGTCCACCAAATTTTCACTCACTTCACTGTTGCGATTAACCACTTCATTTACAGCTGCGTCCTGAGAGTCAATATATTCCTCTTCCATTTTACGTTTTATAACTACTAAGCTAACAAAAACTTAAGTCCTCATACTAAATCAGTATATTTTGTTAAAAACGGAGACACATTTCATGTGATATGAAAATCAACAATGTCGAACTAAGATGGCGGCCGGCGGCTTGCCTACTAGTGCTTGACGCAACTATAGTTGTGTATTTGTTGAGTCGAAGTATCGATTGTGTCTGCAGCTAAATATATTTTTAGAATACACTGTGTTGCAGGGCAGAGCAATGAATATTTTATCAATAATGCTCTATACGATTTTAAAACTCACTACATAAACTAAAAACTAAGTACCTACCTAGATGCAAATTATATTTAAATGAGTTGATGACAGTCCTTGAGACTTAATTGGCCGGTTTTTCCGAAAAACGGTTTTGGTTAATCTAACTGATAGTTGCGTTTCACCAGAGATAATTTCTAAATTGTAATTTTTCATTACAACTCGAGTGAATCAAATGAGCTGCTAGAACTAGAAATTAGCTTACTGTCTAAGTGTAATTATTGGTAATTAGTGGTCGACTATAAAGTCTGTCTACTAGGTCAACCGACTTGGGAATTTTGTAAAATATTGAATCATATAAAAATACTTATATTCGATACTTTTTAAAAGGTTCTTCTGTTAGTGACAATGATCTATATCTCTTAATCAGCCTTGATTATTGAACCCGTGTTGACTATATCAGGTTTGAACCAACCATTACAACCAACCAACCAAACAACCATCAAACTTAAATATTATTCAAGGTTGATTAAGAGATAGAGATCATTGTTTATTATCAGAAGAACCTTATAAAAAGTATCGAATATATGTTTTTTTTAATTATTAAATATTATACAAAATTCCAAAGGCGGTTGACTTTTTAGACAGACTGTCACTGTAGTAAGTAACAATACTATAAAAATTATGCTCTTATAATTATTTATTAGATAATCTGCGGAATTACTAAGTAATCTACAAACTAACGGCCAAGCACACAGTTATGTTATAAAACAGGTTCTTTGCTTGAATGAAACATTCAAATTCATTGTAAAAAATAATTTAATTTATTTATAAAAGATGTAAGGGACAGGCCTCCACAAACTTTAAGGGCTTGCTCAGTAGACGAAACTGAACAACCTTACACAAAATGTTTTTTAGGAAACGAAAAAAAAAATCAGCCTCACCATACAAAATGATAAACTTGATTGGAAAATTTGTATGGCGAGGCGATTTTCTTTTCATGTTTTCTGAAAAAAAATTTTATGTAAGGATGTTCAGTTTCGTCTACAGAGCAAGCCCTTAAAGTTTGTGGAGGGCTGTCCCTTACACCTTATATTAAGTAATAAAGTTTGATGACATTTTACGCACGAAGAATTTCAGTGCCGAACGGAGCTCTCGTCTTTAGCCTTCGTGGTTATTTACCCACCCAGAAGTTGGAGCCCCGCGAAGCGAAGCTCCGTCAACAAAAATGTTTCGATCTAGCATAGGTTGTACATAGATTAACTAGGTAAAGTTAAGATATCTAAGTCAAATTTCACACTTTAACCGATTTAACCCGGTAATTTGCAGATTACCTAGTTTATCGTATTCTAGCGGTAACTTATACAGGGTTACTTGTAAAATACTAAAAACTTTGCAGGACTGCATAACTACCATCATAGATAACAACTTTTTTTCTGTGACTTTTTACAAAATACGATTAATTTAGCAAAAACAAACCTTCAAGATTTCGCTGTTCTATCTAACACATTTCAACTCTGTCCTTTGCTATACCTACCCACGTCTGTTCAATTTTTTATTTTTTTTATCAGTCTGATGAAAATATTATAAATTTTTAAAAGTCATAGAACAAAAGTTGTTTTTATTGACGGTAGTAATGCTGTCCTGCAAAGTTGTTAGTGTTTCACAAATAACCCTGCTGTTTAAGGGGCCGGCGACGGATGAATTTCCATACAAACGTAATACCACGCTCATTTGCAGTTGGAGCATATTTCCAACATATTATGATGATATTCGATTATAGACAATATTTATCTAGGTTCCTACGTCATTCTTTAAAAAAAAAAAAAACAAAAAGAAATGTAAGCGAAATGTATTTCGCACTTTTTTACAGCGCAAAAGGCAAAACAGGCCATATTTTGGCTTTTTCTGTATTAAAAATAACAATATATCTAATATTCTCGACGTAGGAACCTAGATAAATATTGTCTATAACTAAATATCATCATAACATGTTGGAAATATGCTCCAACTGCAAATGAGCGTGGTATTACGTTTGTATGGAAATTCATCTGTCGCCGGCCCCTTAAGTACTTACAAAAATATTATTTAGTTACAATACATACTTAATAAAAAGCTTGCAAAAATTGAGTTTATCGATTGATGACGTGCAAGTGATTACTGACATGATATTATTATAAATGGTGACAAGCAATTATGTAGATTATTCAGATGTAAAGAAAGCAATGATACGCAAAGCTCTAAAAACACTAGTCGTTACCTCGACTAACATATCTCTGTGCCTGAAGAGCAAGTCCTGTCTGTTGAAAATTAATCCATTAGTTATTAGAAAAAACAGCATCAAAATCGGTTACTAAATAAAGCAGATAGCATTTCTAATACTAAGGCTTAGAGTCCTTGAACCACCTGGCCAAAATCAAATGAACACAACTCTTGTACTCGCCTAGGCGGCAGTACGCGTATCTGTGCGCGGCTGGCCTTTATATCTATTTTCTTTGCGAAATATTGATTGATTTTCATATGTTATTGTACTGTGTACATTTTACATAAACTTCAGTTCACATTCGGACCGCGTCATTGCAACACCTCATTTAACTATCATTACTTATGGTCGTAGACTCAATACACGTATCAAGTGAATTACATAGTTTTACTTATAGCATTCAGCATCCCTATCAATCAATATCAATCATTCTCTTAAGACCCTCGCTATGCTTACTCGGGTCTAAATACCGCCTCGACGGTAATCACTAGCACTACACACTTTTAACATAATGTCACAATGTTATTATTACAGATGTAACGCTGGCTATGTTGGAGAACGCTGTAAAGTGCACTTGTTTATTGGTTCCTGCTTGAACAATGGCACCTGCATCATGAACGAGGAGGATGAGCCAGTTTGTGAATGCATCAGGGCATACAGAGGCGGAAGATGTGAACTTCCAACTGGTGTAAACAACGTCGACGGTTCACTAATCCGTGCGTCACTGCGGGGTGCCAACTGAAAATCAGCGCTGGGTGTCTAACGTCCAGCAGATGCTGAGGTGGTCACCCTTTGGCTGCGGGCACGCTCGGCGTACTTTGTACTTTTATTCTTGTTTACTTTGTGTATGTAACCGTTGTGCTGTGTCTGTACCGAATAAAAGTATTTCTATTCTATTCTATTCTATTCTAATCTAAAAGATTGAACCGGCGTGTCAAACACAAGGTTCTATATTGAAAGACGATCAAAATAATGCTGTCTCATCTGCTTCTAAGCACTACACAGCAGAAAGAAATATCACTCTAGCAGATTTGTAGGCAAATTGACAAAAACCTGTCGCAACAATCTCCGTAGTAGTGGAAGTAAAAACTAACAATTGATTGTGAGACTGCTTTTGTTTTAACTTCAACAAATAACAATAAATCCGCCTCCCGCTCTTCCCTGCTCCGCCCTACTATATCCCACTCTACCTTACTATACCCTACTCTACCCTTCTCCACCCTACTGTAACCTTCTCTCCCCTACTTTACCCGAATCTACCCTACTCTACCCTACTCAACCCTACTCTACCTTTCTCTACCCTACTCTAGTCTTCCCCTGCACTACCCTAATTATCATTTTTTTTTCCTTAATAACCTTCTCACTATAATGTAGGGTATTCTTAAGTTGTGTCTACTATAAATATGGTTGTACACCCGCCGCGTACTTTTAGTCAATAAACAGCTACCGAACGAACGTCTATAGTTTTACTACTGATACAACGACACCAGTGGCGACGAGGATGGCTAAATTCGGTGAATTTGAAATGAAGACTGGAAGGTGGCAAACCTATTGTGAAAGGCTGGAGATGTATTTCTTGGTGAACGCAGTAAAGGAAGGCCTAAAACTACCGACCTAATAGCATTCATGGGGGAACCGCCATACGAATTAGTGAACTTAAGAGGCCGGCGACAGATGAATTTCCACACAAACGTAATACCACGCTCATTTGCAGTTGGAGCATATTTCCAGCATATTATGATGATATTCGATTTTAGACAACATTTATCCAGGTTCCTAAGTCTTTCTTTTTTAAAAAAACAAAAAGAAATTTAAGCGAATGGTATTTCATACTTTTTTACAGCGTAAATGGCAAAACATGCCATTTGGCTTTTTCTGTATTAAAAATAACAATATTTCTAATATTCTCGACGTAGGAACCTAGATAAATATTGTCTATAACCAAATATCGTCATAATATGTTGAAAATATGCTCCAACTGCAAATGAGCGTGGTATTACGTTTTTATGGAAATTCATCTGTCGCCGGCCTCTTAATTAACGCAAGAAAAACGAGTAAAACTTAGGTACATATAACTACGCGTCCTTCGTTCTTCAAACAAAAATCAATCACGACGACACACAATATTACCTCCAACATTACCCTTCCTTACCATAACATTTAAAAAGATTTTAAGTCTAAATATCTTTTTTTTTTCAATTTGATTAGGTAGTTTCTACCTTATAATCTAAGTTAGTAAGTTTTTTTTTTGGGAGATAGTTCCCTTTCTAATAAAGCCCTCCTCTAGTCCTTTCAATTTGACAAAACGACGCTAAATCACGACACTAAATTGATAATCGACATGTTTACGTTTTTGGCGCGAAAGATATCAACAATATTTACAAGTGCAAATGAAAAATGAAGATAAAAAGGAAGATTTACCTGTTTACTAGTAGTGTTGCTTGCTAAGCCCACTGATACGATCACAATTTTGTTTTCGAACTGATAACGCGTCGCGTCGCCTCGAGAGGACTCGCCACTCAGGTATACGTAGATGACCTATGGACTATGCTTAGGGTTGCCACTTGTACTATGAGTGAAATTTAAATTATACGCAGTGATGATAAATGGTGGCCCATGGTAACTGCCACGACTTATGAGTTGTAGGTTGCGGATTCAAACTTCATGAATTTTCTCAAAATTACATTACATTACAATTACATATCGTCGCCCTCCACGCTAACTGTCGTATCTCACAAATTGGCGTATCTGCACTGACATTACCTACGTGTTAATACCATTATTTCGTATAAGTTATCTCTAATCGTCGTATCTGTATCGTGTAGGTACCGTTTAGAAGATAATCACGTGTTTTGTTTTGCGTAAGTGCAAAAGAAGGGAAAAAATATCCCCACTACTTTCGTATCTTAGGGCTTTAGGGCCGCTACTAAATAAAAGAATAAGCTAAGATTAATATAAAAAACTTATTATTAATTTATAAATAAAGCTACAGCTAATGTAACTACAGGAACAAGATTTTAATGCCCGACCGACGGTCACCCTGGAAAAATATCAATTGCTAGTTAGGACAGTTAGCAGGGAGGGTGACGATACATTGTTTGGAGTGCTTTATGAAAAACTAGCTTCGCCCGCGTGATAGTGAGTTTCTTCATACAATTTTTGGACCCCGCCCCGTTTTATCCCCTTAGTTGTTAGTTTACGACTCACCCTGAGTTTTGAGTTTTGGAAAATCCACTCTTGGTACTCCGCCTATCAAAGGAACCCATAATGTAAAACACGCTACTTTGTCACTGTAGTTTCGGCTTTTTTTTATGGTGGGAAAAATCATGCATTGACATCCCCCGCCCTTGGGCGGAGCGATAGTGTCAGACTCTTACAGCGGGGACCCCCGCTGTTGCTGACAATTCCTTGAGGCGCGCGGGAACATTGCGCGCCGTCGATGACTTGGGCTTGGTCCGGACAGTTACCGGACGGCCGGACAGTGAGCTACCCATTGCTCACTGTCCGCAAGCCCGCGTCTACGTTGGCCGGAAATCGGGATCAGAATCCCGGCGACGGCGGCGGTGATAACGCCGTTGCCTGATGCGTTCGGCCTCCTCCTTTGCGAGCATTTCTACTGTAGTTTCGGCTGTGCGTTAATATGTCAGTCAGTCAGTTTCTCTATATAAATAGGTAAAGACTAGGTGACCCGGCGAACTTCGTACCGCCTAACAGTCAATGAATGTAATATAAAAAAAAACTTATGTTAAATTATATAATACCCAAATTAGTTTAATAAACAAGCTCAAATTAACAAATAATATTAAAAAAAAAGTTAAATACAATCAAAAATATGTAATTGCTATCGTCTTGCCTTTAGGAAACGATACGTAATGAGTTCACTAATACAGCAAATATGTACTTTTTTTCTTGTTACCCGCATGATTTTGGAAGCGAACTTTTGTGGATAAAAGTACTTACTAGAATATTTGAGTACCTACATTTCTCATGTCAACGTATTTAGTAGTTAAGAATAACTTTTATTTCTCTTATTAAGTGAATTGTATTCTTTTTGAGAAATAAATGTCTTAAACCGTAATTATCTTTCGATATAGTCAAACGATTGCGATGAAACAAAGCCTAATGAAGTAATATGTCAAGTTACAATTTTATTGTATAAAAGTAATCTACATCGATTTACTATACAGGGTATAATGGACACCCCTCCACAAACTTTAAGGGCTTGCTCAGTAGACGAAACTGAACAACCTTCCACAAGACATTTTTTCAGGAAACGAAAAAACAATCAGCCACACCATACAATATTAAAAACTTGATTGGACACTTTGTAGGGAGAGATTTTTTTTCGTTTCCTGAAAAAATGTCTTGTGGAAGGTTGTTCAGTTTCGTCTACTGAGCAAGCCCTTAAAGTTTGTGGAGGGCTGTCCCCACCCTGGCACCGTGTATGTATATCGTCATCTACATCTTATAGGTATATAAAATTTCAATTGCTGTTTGTTAGCCTCGCTAAAACTTGAGAACGGCTGGACCGATTTTAATTATTCCTTTTTTCTTTTGTTCACCAGCATACAGGGAAGGTTGAAAAGCACAAAAAAAAAAAATGTAGGTATGGTAAGTGGGTAGCGTGGAGTAAAATCTAGTATACTATAATAAATCTGTAGAAATTTTTAGTTAGGTTGTCATGCGAAGTACACAGCCTACAGTCGAAATTGACTGTTTTTCCCTGGCACCGAGTTATATTCATAACAAATAATCTACACTAATGTAATAAAGAGGTAAAGCTCGTTTTTTTTTTGTTTGTTTGTAGGAGCTAATCTCTGGAATTACTGGTCCGACTGCTAATTTTTTTTTAACAATAGAAAGCTGCTTTATTCTTGAGTGTCATAGGCTATATTTTATGTACGCGGGTGACGCTGCGGGAAAATGCTAGTATATTATAAGGCATTTAACAGACATTTTATTTCACCTAAACGCACGTGGCAGCCCTTGCTATGCACTAACTGTGCAGGGCGCGACGCGCAGGCGCGGTTTTATTAGTTGCTATTTCGCTTGCACTTCACCAATATAAATGAGAAAAAGTATTTTGTAAGTTATTTTGGTCCTAAATTGATTGGATCTGGGACATTCGAAGATGGAAATGAAAAAAAATTGGGTTTGAAATAACTTTATTTCCCACTAGCGTTTGCCCGCAAATTCACGTGCGTACATAAAATATAGCCTGTAAGCCTGTCATAATTCGGAAATAAAGCAGCTTTGAATCAGTGAAAAAAGTTGATTGAGGTGCCCCATTTCGTATCTTAATGCAATTAAATATTATTTAAAAGTGAGTTTAAAAATTTAGTAGGTTCGATCCTCGATTTTGTAGTATAATACTTAAAAAGTTACACGAACATTAAGGTCAGGAGAGACACTACGAACATCATGGTTGAATATTTATCATAATTTGGTATGATTTAGTAGCGTTTGTGTTAAAATTATAAAAAATATCATCCATTGTTTAAGGCTCCTCAGACCATACACATGACCAGTCGTTTTTCAAATAGAAGCATTAGTTCAATTAATACGCAATTTCGTCATCATTTAGTAGTAAGTAACTATATTAGATTTGTAGGTTAAGAACCGGATATCAAAAATGAGTAATAAAAATAATATATAATAATAATATTCCACAACTTTCACACAACGCCGTCTAGTCCCAAGCTAAGCAAAGCTTGTGTTATGGGTACTGGACAACTGATAAACATACTTATATATTTCTAAATACATACATATTATAGATAAATTACACCCAGACACAGAACAAATGATTATGCTCATCACACAAACATTTGTCCTGGGTGGGAATCGAACCCACGACCTCCGGGATAGCAGTCAGGGTCACTAACCACTAGACCAACAGGCCAGTCAAAAGTGGATCGGGAGTTAAACCATATTTAATGAGGCTCCTCAATTGAGATGCTTCGGTAAATAGATTGGCCTCTAATCTACTAGTGACAAAATTTGGAACAAAAAAACATCTATATTTAGTATAAAATTCTACTAATTGTACGTATAATCCCGCCTTAAAAATACATATCTACGAAGTTATTAGCTGTTCCTTAATTTCCTATTAAAAGATTTTGAAGGGTGACCATGAATACATTATTTACTAAGACTAGTTTTGTTTCCTGGCTTATATAAGCATAAATCTATTTTATTTTATTTATTTTTTGGAGATTATTAACGACGACTATGATTCTCATTGTAAAATTCGTAAAAGCAACGACCAGCCATTATTAATTCATTCGTTTACTTATGTATGTCGAAATTGAATACTAGGTCAACTTCGACATAACTTCGTGTAGCATGTAAGAACGAAATGGCGAAAATCCTGCATCGCACAATTAAGTTTTCATTAGGGTATAGTTATATAAGTTTTGTTTTTTGTTATTTTAATACTGTTTTATTCAATATGCAAGAAGAAATGCTTTGTTTATACCCAGACTCTTGTAAAATATTTTTTTTTTCTTTAGTATTTTTCGTACAGTCGTTTTATTATTACGTTCCGACTTTATTCTTAACTCGATCTCGCTAAGAAACTCCAAGCACAGCCTTCTTCATTGGCCTTTGGGTGACTTGAGTTTTCTTACGAGGCCTATAGTAAAACGCCACGATTCAATGTGAGTGAATCATAACTGGCTACACACTGGTCAAAGAATTTTGATTTGTGATACTGCGGGCTCTTTGATAAGAAGATGGCATGACTTCCCTAAAACATGACTTACCTACCTAGTTTGACCGTTTGTCCCCGGTACAAACACAACATGGTCACCCTTAATAGCAAATTCTAAATGAATATTGAGAAGTATTTTTTTATCAAATACCAAATATGTACAATTTTGATTTGTACATATGTATTTAGTAGATATTTATACTAAATATTAGTGTCTTTGGTTTTTGATTTCATTGTGATATCAGGCACATACCTACCATCAATTATTTGTTATTTAAAACGTCAGGACTGAGGAGCCAAATATAATGCATTTATTTACAAAATTTACTCAGTTTTACTACTTTCTCTTTATGCTACAAATTCAAACACTTACTACTAAATGTTTTTTGCAGTGGAATATAAATTGACAGATTACTTTCATGTAAAGTCACGCTCTTGTGTGTAGATTGAGGAGCCACATTAAAAGTATTGTATATTCTTGAATATCAACAGTATTAGACTCAAATTTTTAGTAGGTACTATACACAACTACTACTAAATGATACAAAATTTTCAATAATATTCATTGAGTACTTTCGGTGTTCCAGCTGGCTCCTCAGTTCAGACGTTTGGATTGAGGAGCCACTTTAAAATTGATATAACTTTGGATATGTTTTACTACAAATTTCGGGGTTTGGCCTACAAAATAATCTGCTTTCCTACTAAATATGGGGTGAGTTTCCTTTTCAAACCAAAGTGGCTCCTCAATTTAAACGGACATAATGTTAAACATAGATCTAGTATATTTCGAGATACGTGAGTGTAGTATTATCTCAGGTTCGCGGACTAGCCACTTTTTAACCGACTTCGAAAAGAAGTAGGTGCTATGCTCGGCTGAATGCATGTTTTTTCCCATCGATTTCACAATTGTTTTATCTTCACCATGAAGTTATCACAATTGTTTCTTAAATCCTTTCTTGATTTCGTATAAATATAATGAACTTTTAAAAAAGAACACTCAATCCACACTGACACACTGACGATGGGATGAACATATGTTTTACTCCTTCCAGGGTTTGGTCAGCGGGAACAAAGAGAACGGGCCACTAGATGCCGATACAAAACGCCATCACACGCCATGCGCGCATTCTAAACTTAGGTAGAGGTAGGAGTGTGAGTGATAGAGGTAGGAGTGGGAGTGATAGAGGTAGGAGTGGGAGTGATAGAGGTACGAGTGAGAGTGATAGAGGTAGGAGAGAGTGATAGAGGTAGGAGTGGGAGTGATAGAGGTACGAGTGAGACTGATAGAGGTAAAAGTGGGAGTGATAGAGGAAGGAGTGAGAGTGATAGAGGTAGGAGTGAGAGTGATAGAGGTAGGAGTGAGAGTGATAGAGGTAGGAGTGAGAGTGATAGAGGTAGGAGTGAGAGTGATAGAGGTAAGAGAGAGTGATAGAGGTAAGAGAGAGTGATAGAGGTACGGGTGAGAGTGATAGAGGTAGGAGTGAGAGTGATAGAGGTACGAGTGAGACTGATAGAGGTAAAAGTGGGAGTGATAGAGGTAGGAGTGAGAGTGATAGAGGTAGGAGTGAGAGTGATAGAGGTAAGAGAGAGTGATAGAGGTAAGAGAGAGTGATAGAGGTACGGGTGAGAGTGATAGAGGTAGGAGTGAGAGTGATAGAGGTACGAGTGAGAGTGATAGAGGTACGAGAGAGTGATAGAGGTAGGAGTGAGAGTGATAGAGGTAAGAGAGAGTGATAGAGGTAAGAGAGAGTGATAGAGGTACGGGTGAGAGTGATAGAGGTAGGAGTGAGAGTGATAGAGGTACGAGTGAGACTGATAGAGGTAAAAGTGGGAGTGATAGAGGTAGGAGTGAGAGTGATAGAGGTAGGAGTGAGAGTGATAGAGGTAAGAGAGAGTGATAGAGGTAAGAGAGAGTGATAGAGGTACGGGTGAGAGTGATAGAGGTAGGAGTGAGAGTGATAGAGGTACGAGTGAGAGTGATAGAGGTAGGAGTGAGAGTGATAGAGGTAGGAGTGAGAGTGATAGAGGTAAGAGAGAGTGATAGAGGTAGGAGTGAGAGTGATAGAGGTAAGAGAGAGTGATAGAGGTACGAGTGAGAGTGATAGAGGTAGGAGTGAGAGTGATAGAGGTAGGAGTGAGAGTGATAGAGGTAAGAGAGAGTGATAGAGGTAGGAGTGAGAGTGATAGAGGTAAGAGAGAGTGATAGAGGTAGGAGTGAGAGTGATAGAGGTAGGAGTGAGAGTGATAGAGGTAGGAGTGAGAGTGATAGAGGTAGGAGTGAGAGTGATAGAGGTAAGAGAGAGTGATAGAGGTACGAGAGAGTGATAGAGGTAGGAGTGAGAGTGATAGAGGTAGGAGTGAGAGTGATAGAGGTAGGAGTGGGAGTGATAGAGGTAAGAGTGAGAGTGATAGAGGTACGAGAGAGTGATAGAGGTACGAGAGAGTGATAGAGGTACGAGTGAGTGATAGAGGTACGAGTGAGAGTGATAGAGGTAGGAGTGAGACTGATAGAAGTAGGAGTGAGAGTGATAGAGGTAAGAGTGAGAGTGATAGAGGTAAGAGTGTGAGTAATAGAGGTAAAAGTGGGAGTGATAGAGGTAAGAGTGAGTGATAGAGGTAAAAGTGGGAGTGATAGAGGTAAGAGTGAGTGATAGAGGTAAGAGTGAGAGTGACAAAGAAGTGACAGAAGCTAAAGTTGGCAGAGGTTCGAGTAACAGAGGTATAGTTATCGGTACGAATATTGAGCGCTCGGCGTCAGAGTGGGGATCACTTTGCAAATTTCACACATTGGTGAGCCAATAGTAGTCGTTATTAGATACATGTAGCAAGCGCAGGGAACGAATCACGAGTTATGTATGTCACGATGGCGCGGCGAGCCAATCACTGACATTCCCCACCCCCGCGTCTCACGTCGCACCTCAAGAGACCGAATATTTGACTTCTGCGCAACTTAGCCAACTAAGCCAGCGCTCAATATTCGTGCCGATAGCTACAATTTAAGAGTGGATGTGGCAGAGGTAGAACGCTTGTAAATTAAGAACAAGATAAGGGAGCGTAAGTGACACGTGAGTGAGAGAGCGAGGAAGGTTCGAGTGGGGGGAGAAAAAGAGAAAAGCAAGAGCGTAGAAAGTGTGAGTGAACAATAGGAATAGGACTAAACGCTACGTAAATTAAAAATCAACTTGTGTTTAATGTTACAATTTTTATTTTATTTTATATAAACGATTAATTATAAAATAACGGTAGATTAAAAAATCACACACGCTTTAGTTAATGTAAAAAACGAGAAATTACTGTTACTTGCAAGATACTGGCCATTCGCTCTTTAAATCTTGATCGCGTGGCTTGACTGTGCACCGCGGGTGAGTGTGCAAGTAGGTGAAGCAGTTGGGGATGCTGGGCAATTCCCTTTCTACAATTGGAGTGCAGTACCTTGGGTTTTCAACCGCGGGAAACTTCGTTTTATTGAGAATCTTTTGCATTTCCGGTTGCATACTGTGGTCAGGTGTTTGTGGCAGCGAAGGGGCAGGCTTTATGCTCGTTCGCACGTCCGAATTGCTGCTCATCGTAGACTGGTAGCACGTGAAGATGCTGTTGAGCAGCGGCTTGTTGGGGTCGTTAACCTGCTTGGTGTCATTGTGCCCTGGCCGCCGGAACACGGTCAAGTTGCTGCCCGGCCGTTTCAAAAGCTGCACATTGTTAATGGCCTTCTTAGGTGGAGCTGGAGTATTTGCTACTTCGGAACGCTCTTCATTAACGTTGGTCCAAGAGGAAGATACCTCGGGATCGTCAGACATTACTTCATCAGTCATAGTTAGACAGCATTGGGTGAAAGGCCCGGGGCCTGCAGCTGTGCCGAGGCTCGCTGGATTGACAGGTATTGGCTGTGAGCATTTGCAATTGATGCAAGGGCCTGTCCATTGTCCATTAGCGTTCGGCGGGGGAGGGAGTCCACTCACGGTCGGAGGGGGCGGGATGGGCGCTAGACACGGCATCGCGCTGTTTGGGCATGTGACTCCGCAACACGCACCACAACCGAAAGGAAGGCACGCGCCACAGCCGCATGGCCCGCGACCGCATGCTCCGCAACCACAGGGGCCGGTAAGAGGGCCACATGGACCACAACAAGGGCCACAGCCGAAACCACAAGGGCCACAGCCACAAGGGCCGCAACCACAAGGGCCGCAACCACAAGGGCCGCAACCGCAAGGGCCGCAATTACCGCAATAGCATCCGCAAGGGCCGCAGGGGCCAACACACATGCCTCCACAGCCACCAGCGCAGCCGCAACCCGGTCCGACACAACACTGAGCGGACGAGCCGCAGCTGCCGAAACCGCCGCAACCACAACCAACACCGGGGAAACAAGGACCGCACGGGCCAAATGGACCTTTAGGACCGCATGGACCACAAGGCCCGCAGCCGCCGCAGCACGGGGCGCACGGGGCGCCGCAACCGCCCACAGACGGCCCGCAACACGGCCCACACACGCTGCACGGTCCAGCCATAGGAGGCAATGTATTACCTCCCCCCCCCTTAGCTGGTGCATACAGTGGAAGACAACTCATAGGCACGCTACTCATGTCAAAAGGCAATTTAATTTTAGTCACATCCAACATATTCATAGCTTGTTCACTGGGCATTAGGTTGATCGCACTGCTTACATCGGATGTTGGCATTACAGCTAGAGAATTGAGTACTCCGCACACACATGCAGGATTGCAGGGTCCACAGGGACCACCGGGGTTAGGGGCGCAGGGACCGCACGGGCCACCCGGGGCCACTGGGCCGCCAGGCACACAGGTACCTGTTACGTGATACGGTCCACAAAACCAAAATCCATAAGGGTAGTAATAATAACCTGTCATGTATTGGACACACCGAGGGGGCGTATTGCAGGGGGCGGGGAGCGCACAGTTGCAAGGGCCGCAGCAAGGCCCGCAAGGCCCGCACGGCCCACTCTTCCCCGGGCAAGGGCAGCAGGGGCCGCATACGTTACTGATGTGTTGCATCACCTTGTTAGTCATCGAATCCTGCTTGGCCGGGGCCCATCGCGCCTCGTTGCGATAGTACGACCGGCAGTTGTCGGAAAGCTTTATTGAGGGTTTAGAGGCGAGCGGGTGACGGTAGTGGTCTTGATGGAAGACAGCAGAATGAGTCTTCGGAAGACATAGGCAGGGAGAATCCTTTCGGGGATTGCTTGCCCCGAAGCATGGACACGACGCGCACCGGAGCAGGGAGCCGACGAGCTTCTGCTTCTCTGGGACCGCCTGCCTCTGTAGCCCATGTAGTCCGGCCACCGGAATATCACGAATCACATTTAGTTGCTCCGTCTTATTCTTCATTGAAGTGAGATTCGCTGAAAGGACGATTGTTTTACTGTAATCACAATCTTATCAAACTACTGGAGTGTCTGTGTATCGAAATAAAATGAAACGGCAATGTCTAAAGAGATGTTGAATGTTTTATTGCTTGTTACATTTTTATGTTATTTCAATCACTTGGAATCGTCAGCTTACGTGATCAGTCATTCAGTTTTAGTCTCATATTCCCTGTAGTCAGAGGTGTCTTTGTTGGGTTGGGTGGGAAAAGGATTTTTATAATTTGGGATGTTGGTGTACTGAAATGTCCCTGGGAAAGTGGCAGGTTTATCGCGTTGCTCCTTGGTCAACAAACCTCGCGGGTTCTCTAAAACTGAGCACAATTCGCAATTTACTCTTTTGACCCGCTTATGATGTATAGGGCTCCTACTTTCTGAACGTTTCTCATAATAATTCGATTTCTTTGCCTTTTCACTGTAGTAGTAAGAGGGGGGCACGCGCGGCCTAGTTCTTGCCTTGATACAAGGCGTACAATAAACTGGGTTATGTTCAGGGTATAATCTAGTACAGCCAGAATATTGAGTTTGGGGACAAGACTGTGTCAGAGGCTGGGTGCTGTAGGGGCACACGTGGACTGAAGAGTGTGGCACGCGTGTGGCTGGCACTAACGCAGGAACAGCGTTGAATGGGAAGAACTTCGATATGCCTCCTTTGGAGTGAGGTGTAGGAGCACGCTCCCGTTGGGGAGGGTCGACTCGTGGAAGTGGATAGCTGACTTCAATTGGTTTGGATTCGGATTTGGGGTTTACTGGTGGAACCTGAACACTCTGGCAACGAGGCTCTGGGTCACCGCCTACCACGGCCGTTGAGATTGGATTTAAACAGGTGCAGCATTTCGGACACGGGCATTTGGGTTTAGGGGGAGGAGGAGGAGGACAAGGGCTACAACAAGGTCCGCAAGGGCCACATGGGGGACATGGGGGCCCACAGCAGGGGCCACAGGGGGAACCAGGACTGCAAGGGCCAGCGGGCACACATGTCCCTGTGACATGGTACGGTCCGCAGAACCAAAAGCCGTAAGGATAGTAGTAGTAGCCGGTCATATACTGTATACACTTGGGTGGCGTATTGCAGGGTGGGGGGAGGCAGTTGCAGCAGCCGGGGCAGCCCGGACAGGGGCACGGGGCGGGCTTGCACTTGGAAACGTAATGCGATGTATGAAAGTAACTGCAGGGCACGTTCGGGAGCGAGCCTGTCCGTTGCAAAAGTAACGTGTCGTAATTGATGGAGCTAGCAGGGCCGGATATTATCGGTGAACCGCCGAGTCTCGTTCTAGAGAGAGGCACGATGTCTGGGCTAGACACGCAGAACCGCAAACGCGTGGCCTCGCCCCCACCGCGACCCTCGATCTTAAACGGCGTCAGCGGCTTCGCACCTTCAGTCTTCACGGTCCCCACGCGCAGAGGTCGGGCCTTATACTTCAAGTTTCTGTGACATGGGACCGCCGTCGCTGCAAGGGAATTGTATGCTATTCACCTTCATTAAAAGATCCGAGACTGTCGGGTACTTCAGATAATTAAACGGGACTTTAAGGTTACTCTACACGAGATAGCTCGACTACTAACGGGCGTAGTCTGTGCGAACTCAAAATGAAATGATACGACCAAGTTATGGATGCTTTTTAATGTAAACGTTATAATAATTTCAAAATATGTACAAATATAAAAAAAAAATCATGAAATTATTGTATTAAACATTGTTCAAACGACTGAATGAAAGTTGTGCATCCGCGTAGTTAGCAGGGCACGGACTTGCTGTAGGTTCCCACTCGAGCTGGCGCCTTTTTATCGTCTTTCTTGCTATCTTCTACTTTGCACGTTGTCGACGCTTTCGCCATGCATTGAGGGCACATAGGGCTAGCTACGCACTTTTTGGGACATGGCTTAGGGCAAGGCGGGCAACATGGGCCGCACGGACCGCAGGGGCAAGGGCAGGGGCAGGGGCCGCAGGGACCGCAGGGGCCGCAAGGACCGCAGGGGCCGCACGGACCGCAGGGGCAAGGGCAGGGGCCACAAGGTCCACAGGGGCCACACGGCCCACATGGGCCACACGGCCCACATGGGCCACAAGGTCCGCACGGACAAGGGCACCGGCAGGGACCGCAGGGCCCACACGGTCCGCACGGGCCGCAAGGTCCACAAGGTCCACAAGGTCCGCAAGGTCCGCATGGTCCGCAGGGTCCACAAGGGCCGCAGGGACATGGGCCGCATGGGCCGCAGCAGGCGCCGCATGGGCCGCAGGGGTAGCACGGTCCACAGGGGCCACATCCACAGCAAGGGCACCCGCATGATGGACATGATCCTTTCTTGTCATCCTTTTTTTCTGCATAATTCCTCGTCAAGATGAGGCGATCGCCAGCGCACAGAAGCTTCGTGCGACCATCTTCGTGCCGCGGACTGAAGTACCTCACCGAATACCCGTGGAGAGCTGCAAAGGACATCCAAGCATATAATACTAGGCGAGAAAGCCGCTGGTCGGAAGCTCATGCTATTCGGAAGAACGAAGGGCTGACACGCACTCGCCGAGTATTATAAGCATGGAGGTCCTGTGACGGCGGCCACCGTTCTCCAAAATAACAGAACCGCACCAGCGGCTGGTTGGTCGGTAAGGGCCAAGTTTACACGAAGCTATCGAACTCAATGACAGTCAGGTGACAGCTGTCCATTTGACTAAATGCGATTGTCTTTACTTTATAAAAATTGCTTTTATTTCGGTTTTTGTTATCATTTCTACTTAATCTACACTATGCTACCACTTACCTTTCCCATAGGACCAAGATGATCATATAACTACATCAACCCCTTTAACGAAATATTGTAAATCAGAAAATTTTAATGTCCGGCCCGACTGTGCTCTAATATTAGTAAACTATCGATGAGTGATCAGTTTCTATCAAGTCGATCAATTCTAAGTTGGGTTACACAAACATTACAAATTTAACTACAATGGCGTCAAAACAATGGAAAATACTTACATAATACTCCATTATTCTTTTTATTAGCCGCAGTAGCTAATGGTCGCCCTTTGAAATATTTGAGCAACGACACGTTTCTTGGCAAAATCGCTTTCCTGAACATCAAGGACATTTTTGCAGTTTACTTGTCCTTTATGATTTATTGATACTAATAATTTTGTGGTCTGAAATTACTTGATGATTTATCTAGAAAGTGTGTTATTTTACTTGAAAATTTTGGCCATGGTAGGAGCGTGACCTTAGAGCTGGCCTCCAGAGAACAAAAGATGTGCGACTGACTTGAAAGCGTTCGATTTTTTTCAATATTCTCTTTCAAATTCTTCTGGCCTTCGTTTCTTTCTTTTCATTTCTTGAAAGGTACATGTTACCTAGAAAACTTTTTGGTGGAATTTCTAGTCTATTTCATGTCAATTTCTTACATCGAGGCAAAAGCCCAACAAACTGCTAAAAAATTGGATCTTAACAAAGGTGAGACGGTATTTCACGCCGGAACAGCTACTAAACCTCTATCAAGCGCAAGTTCGATCGTGTATGGAGTACTGCTCTCATTTTTGGGATGGGTCAGCCAAATACCAGGTTGATGCTCTAGAGTCGATTGAAAAGCTTGCCAAGATCATACGCAATGACTAAACTTGTGAAGTCAAAACTCCAAAGTCTTGAGCATCGACGCCGAGTTGCTAGCCTGTCTGTTTTCCGTTGTTTACATTTCGCAGAGTGTGCACTGGAGTTACTTATACAATTTGTATATAGTCTGTCTAATAAGTCAACCGACTTGGGAATTTTGTATAATATTTAATCACATAAAAAATACTTATATTCGCTACTTTTTATAAGATTCTTCTGTTAGTAAACAATGATCTCTATCTCAACCTTGATTATTGAACCCGTGTTGACTACATCAGATTTCATTAAATCCTAATAATTACTCAAGTCGTTTAACTTATTAGACAGGCTCTATCATCGGACTACAAGACGTACGGTAGGTACAGCGTTGCGCATCCTTTAACAAAAGCCATTTTCACCAAATCATACGATTCTATCTAAACACGGGGTCATGGGCTCCGGGCACCTACAGTGGTAGTCGCACGAAAAAGTTAAGCATAATTTTGCTTGCACGTTTTGTGAACATATTATATTGTTTTCACAGATCCCAGATCCAGATTGATTCTTTTTAAGGCGTATAGTCCCTTGAATCATCTGACCGAAATTATGTGAACGCAACTCTCGCACTCGCCTAGGCGGCAGTACGCAAATCTGAGCATTTATTTGCGGCCAGCAGCGCCTGGAAAGCGCTTTAAATCCATTTTCTCTGCGAGATATTGATTGATTTACATATGCAATATTCACTTTGAAGAATATTTAACCACCAATTTTTATGTGTAAAAATGTTTCTAAAGGTCCAAGCCGTTTCGAAGGAGTAGGGAAAAGTTGCGAAAAGTTGCGTAATTGCTAAATTTTTTTTTTTTTGACAAAACTATTTATCGCACGAAAAAATCAAATGTTGATATTATTGTTCATGAATCTATAATAAACATATATTTTTTTCAAACCAATTGACCTTGCCGTTACGGAGGAGTAGGCCTCAGAAAGTCACTGTTTTATGGCACTTTTCGGGTGCTTGGCCCTTAAATGATCACAAATAGAGTCTACAACTGTGCGGAAAGTAAACCATCGTGGGATTTGAGGGCGCTGCAGTAGATAAATATCTTTTTTGTGTTATGTAAGCAACATTGTGACGTCATTATAGTGCGACTGTTAAATTTTGATATTTTGAAACTGTGTTAGGCTAGCTTCTTCCAGCGGCTTCACCTTATAATAAAGATTATCCTATTACTTTTGCTCACCTAATGAAACTACAAAGTTATAGCTCATTTATGTGCTATATTATTGCAATGTTTATGATTAAAATCATCTGTCTGGTAGTTTTGGCGCGACACATCCATACATACGAGTACCTCCATCCATCTTCATAAACTTTCGCATTTATAATATTACTAGCTTTTGCCCGCGACTTCGTTCGCGTGGAATAGTGACTTCCGGCAGATTTTAACATGAACCGAACTCGTGTAACGATCGACACCATTGCGCGATCACCAACTCGACATATAGTACTAATAGAATTATCTATACTCCGTTAGAGCATTTTCTTTGTACTAAAAGTTATATTATATTATATTTTCATACCTTTTTACTATTTATTTACATTTTTCCGATAAATTTTCAGTACTTACTGAATTGATGCCGACTCTTGACCAATAGATGGCGCTGTATGTCCGGAATACCTAAATTTTATTTTTTATTTTATTTTGTGTAATAAAAACTATCCTATGTCCTTTCTCAAGTTCCAAACTATGTCTGTACCAAATTTCACACAAATCGGTTCAGTAGTTTAGGCGTGAAGCAAAGACAGACAGACAGACAGACAGAGTTACTTTCGCATCTATAATATTAGTTTGGAAGCTTCGATGACTATGAAAATAAAGTACTTACAGTTCAGAATTTGTAATGTTGCTTCGTAAAAAATCTATTTAGCCTGTAAGGGGCCATCTCGTCATATAAGATCCTTGGGATAACTTTGTTGTCCGTCTGTTTATCTGTTAAGACCCTTTAACTCAAGAACGCTTGGAGGTATCGAGTTTAAATTAAAACCATACACTCAAGTCTGCGGTCTTTTGAAGTTGTGAAAAAGTCAGACTTCTGAGTTAACGTACAATTGATATATAAATTCAACCAACAATTCATTCCATCTCAATTCTACCATCGGACAACCCGACGTACGGCGAATATCCACCCTTACGTTGTTGAAACCTTTACAGTCCGGACTAAGCGTTTCGTCATTTACACAGCGTACGTCGAAGGACTGGAACAATTTGCCTGCTGCGGTCTTCCCGTCCGATTATAATTTGGGTGTCTTCAAAGCTAGAGTGAATAGGCTCTCAATAAACTAGTGCGCCTCACCATCAAAGATTGCATCACTGCTTACTATCAGGTGGGATCGCAGTCAAGCACTAGATTATATCAACAAAAAAAAAAACCGGCCAAGAGCGTGTCGGGCCACGCTCAGTGTAGGGTTCCGTAGTTTCCCGTCCGTCACAATAAGTGTACCCACTTATGAGTTTAAAAAAATGCTTGCATATACGATTACACCACAAACTTAGTCTAGAAATTATTTTGTAGAACCTTTTTGTCTTTTTGTACAAAAACTGTTCTTTCCTTCAAGTTCAAAATAATTTTCCTAGAAAGTCCTTATAAAGTTCTACTTTTATGATTTTTTTCATATTTTCTAAACATATGGTTCAAAAGTTAGAGGGACACACACACATTGTTTTTTACATCTGGAGCGATTATTTCCGAAATTATTGACTTTATAAAAAAATGATTTTAGTAAACCCCTATTCATTTTTAAATACCTATCCAACAATATATCACACGTAAGGTATAAAATTAAAAAAAAAATCACTTCCCACTTTACATATAGGGAGGCTACCCTAATAAAACATTTTTTTCCAATTTTTATTTTACCACTTTGTCGGCGTAATTGATATACATACTGGTACCAAATTTCAGCTTTCTAGTGCTAACGGTCACAGAGATTAAGCGAGGACGGACAGACAGACAGACAGACCGACGGACAGACAGACAGACGGACAGACAGACAGACGGACAGACAGACAGACGGACAGACAGACATGGCGAAACTATAAGGGTTCCTAGTTGACTACGGAACCCTAAAAATTGAAACAGCCAATACGCTATATAGTTTTCAAGTTACACGAGGGCCGTGCTGAAAGCGTTTGGCTGGCACGGCCCCCTTTTTAGGGTTCCGTAGCCTAATGGCAAAAAACGGAACCCTTATAGATTCGTCATGTCTGTCTGTCTGTCTGTCCGTCCGTCCGTATGTCACAGCCACTTTTTTCCGAAACTATAAGAGCTATACTGTGGAAACTTTGTAAGTAGATGTATTCTGTGAACCGCAGAAAAAAATCAATAAATTTTGGGGGTCCTCATACATAGAACTGAAACTCAAAAATTTTTTTTTCATCAAACCCATGCGTGTGGGATATCTATGGATAGGTCTTCAAAAATGATACTGAGGTTTCTAATATCATTTTTTTCTAAACTGAATAGTTTGCGCGAGAGACCCTTCCAAAGTGGTAAAATGTGTGTCCCCCCCCCTCTAACTTCTAAAATAAGAGAATGATAAAACTAAAAAAAAATATATAATGTACATTACTATAAAAACTACCAACGAAAATTGGTTTGAACGAAATCTAGTAAGTAGTTTTTTTTTAATGCGTCATTAATCGAAAAAAAAATACACTATTATTAAAACATCGATCAAAGTTCAACACATTACAAGAACTTTTATATTATGTTACTTGCTGCTACGGAACCCTTCATGGGCGAGTCCGACTCGCACTTGGCCGGTTTTTTTTGCATTTTTCTTCAAAACTACAGAGGTACATTGAAAAAGAAAGCGGTACATATGTTTCTGGAGACGAGTACCTACATTGCTTTGGTGCACACCTAAAACGCAGATTCTGTGGGGCCGTGCCAGGCAAACGGACACAAATAAGTGATGGGGTCGCTGGGGAGCATGACGTAATTTTTGTTTTAATTTACGAAAAAAAAAAAATTTGGAAGATTGTCCAGTTTCGTCTACTGAGCAAGCCCTTATGCTGGGACCTGTCCCTTACACTTTGTATGCATCTTGATCGAAAACTGATCGCGTTGAGAACTTGTGGTAGGGCCTCGAGAGTCTTTTAGCCTACCCTCATCTTTATAAAATTTAATGCAATGCCTAAGGAAGGTCGTCTGACTGGCCTGTTGTTAATCTAGTGGTTAGTAGCGCTGTTGCTATGCCGCAGGTCGTGGGTTCGAGTCCCACCCAGGACTATGTTTGTGTGATGAGCACGATCATTTGTTCTGTGTCTGGGTTTAATTTATCTATAATATGTATGTAGCGACATCTATGGCGCCACATAAGAACTACGAAGAAAGTACGAAATCCTGCATCGCGCAATCAAAGTTCTCCGCGCGATTTGAACATATACGACAGCCCGAAATCATCTATCGGGCAGTACCCCACCAGACCATAACACCTGTCTGGTCGGAGGATCCTTCAATGGAGGCATGTGGGACTTTACTCTCTGTTCCGCATCCCTCCAAATGTATGTATTTAGAAATATATAAGTATATTTGTCAGTTGTCTAGTACTCATAACACAAGCTCTGCTTAGCTTGAGACTAGACGGCGTTGTGATAGTTGTGGAATATTATTATTATTAAGGTATAAATATAAAGTATAATAGCTAAAATTGAATGAAAACCAGACACATTTTAACATCATTTATTGTACATAAATAACAGTGTAAAAGCCACACTAGTGCTTTATCTCTACCTCATCCCTTACCTATATAATGTACGACCAGCGGACGTTAATGACACATCGAGGTTTAGAGAGAGACGGCAACATAGGTGCGAGTGAGAGAAACGACGTGAGACAAACACGACCCCTTTCTACGACTCGATGGGACAAAAACGAGCGGATACTTGTTATATAGGATTAAATTATATTAGAAATCTAATGACAATAAATTAAAATAAAAATCTTGTACATTTGTCAAACTAAAAATAGTTAACAAAAAATAATAATCTACTAAAAATAATGTAAAATTAATATTTTCTACTAAATGTGGTAGTTTTAGATACCAGATAATATTTCATATTCAAAAACAGATATGAAATCCGACATGATTTCAGTAGCCAGAAGAGTAAAAGTGCGACTTATTAAATAAATATCTATATTAAAACAGTATTATTATTTATTCTGTACTCTCCCCCTGCTGGGTGAAGACCTCCCCCATTCCTTTTATCGTTCCCAGCCTTTGTCGTGAAACGGAAGATGACACGAGACAGCTTTTAAAATTTCCTTTCGACATATTCAACGTTCTGGAGCCATAAGCCGGTTGCAGATCGAAAACTAAGCTACGCTCAATCTAAACTAAGCTAGCTAGGCTTAGCTAAGCTAAGCTAAGCTAGAAATAAACGGAGTACACACCAAAAGCTAAGCCAAAGCTCAGTCAGCTCATGATTCATGGTTCATGAGTAGTGGAATTTTTCGTCGGCTATGTCCCAATTTTTTTTTTTTTTAATTTAAACTGTATAAAATTGTTATTCTAACCAACCCCGATAATTTTTAACAATAAAAAAAAAATGATTTAATATTAATTAAAAAGTCATCGAGGTAGATAAAATCGTTATCCTAATCAATAGAGATGACATTTTTGATTTCAAAGGTAGTTAATTAATTTTTTTCACAAAAAAATGACAAAATAACGATTTTATACAGTATAAGTTAAAATACGTAAAAAAAATAAAAAATAGGAAAATACCGACAAAAAATTCCATCCAGAATCATATAAGTACTGGATTGGTATTCGTTTGTGCATCGATGTCAGAGACACCCAGTATAGTTTTAATAGGTATCGTTGACGTGGCCCAGAATACTGACCAGTTTATAAGGGACTAGACATGTCTGCCGCATGATAAATGAGTATTTAAGCTGGAAAATTCAAGTTTCATGTCCCAAAATCGGAAAGCTAGGCCGCGAGAGCCTTGGATATCTGTCTACATTAAAAATTTAATAAGAATTAGGTACAAAAGGAATTGAGAAAGGCCTTTGTCCAGCAATGACTTAGTAGAGAATAATAGTTTCTACAAGCGTTATTTTTCGCTTCTCTTAAGGCTCGGTCACCAAGTCCCTTGTCCTTCGCGGGGTGTCCGGGCGGAGCAACGCAGCATAGAAACAGTCGTACATAACGTTAAACACAGCACAGAACATAGAATTACATAGAGCCGCCAAGACTGCATATTCGCGCGTGAAATGCGCCGAGCTCGCCTCCCCTAGCTGTAGTCCAAGCTGATATAGACCGCAAATGTCTTAAACCACCACCTGTTTGAAAATGGCAAATTTTAATATGTCACGTAATTGCAACACTGTAGTACGAGATCAGTAGAAGAAATCTCATCCCTCAGCTGTTATTCGAGTATGATAAATTTTAAAGGATGTTCAGAATAGGCACATGAAGAGATGCGATATTGAGTCCGGCACTTGGAAGAAACAGGCTCAAAATCGTCCTGAATGGAGACGTCGTGTGCAGCAGCACGTTTTTTTTTTTATAATGGATAGGCTTGCGTTTGACCACAATTTCACCTGATGGTAAGCGATGTTGTGGCCCACGATGGAGCACGCTTGCCTAGAAGCAATTTATTCACTCTTGACCCCTAGGTTATAGCTATTAGGAAACACCTGCAAAGGAAGATAAGAGGAGGCCGGAATTGGACAGGAAGCGTGATGAACTCAAAGCTAGACCACCTGCAGTTATAATTTATCGTGTCGTTAATAGCGTCCTGACATGTCCGCTTTGTGCTCGGAGTTTTTCGGCCAAGGTTGGATGTGCAAGTAACATGAGGGCGCATAAAAGAGCAGCAGATCTGTAGCCCGATTCACGTAATGAAAACCGTAACGATATCGTAGCGATTTAGTCGTTTAGACCATTTCCGTATTCACATCCATTAGTAGAGTTTGAACGACACCGATTGATATACGACGATTTAAAAAAAAATCTTTATAATTATTAATGTAACCGGAAATAAGTCGATAGATCGTGAATACCGCTTTTGGATAGGACTTCGATCGAACGACTATAAAACTTCAACGATATTTGGCTTGTTTGATTTTACGTGAATCAGGATCTACTGGTAGGGTGCGAGTGTTTTACAAATAACGCTGTATAATTATATTATAGGGAAGAGGCTGCAGTACCTTCCATCCAACCAGTCATCCCCGGCGAAGTCGACCGACTCGGAGGACGGTAACACTTCTTGTACCTAGGAAATTGGGACATTGAAGTTCACAAAACATTAAAGAAAGTATAGTGCGTTGGGGTAAGATCGGCATTGGGGTAACAACGAATAAATATAAATTATATTACTTATTTACCTTTTTTTTAAAGCTAGTCATATTGCGTGCCGCGTCATTACGTTCCACCTTGCCCAGCAATGTGGCTGGCATTAAAAATAAAGCTAAATAAGTGGTATATTGATTAATACGATCTTACCCCAATGCCGATCTTACCCAACACACTAACTTAAAAAAAAATAGTGTGCTTCACCATCAATGAATGCATCACACCTCTGCCACACTTGACGGAAATCCCGTCGCGGAAGATGGATCGATCTGACGTTTTATAAATGCCCATGTACCTAGACCTATCTTATATTTATATAAAAATGAATAGCTGTTCGTTAGTCTCGCTAAAACCCAAGAATGGCTGAATAGATTTGGCTAATTTTAGTCTTGAAATATTAGTGGAAGTCCAGAGAAAGTTTAAACGGTGAGAAAATCTGGAAAAAAACACGAAAAAAAAAAGTCTAATACAACGCCATCTTTAATTAAAATGTATTTTTTAAATTAATTATGCCCGTAGATGGCGTTATTTGACAGCTTAGCTAAAAGGACTATTATGCAAAATATTTGAATTTTGAGTCGTCGATCTTCCGTGACGGGATCTCCGTCAAGTGTGGCAAAGGCCTAAAACTACTGAGCTACTGTAGACCCTTGAAATACACAAACTAATAGACTACTAGATATACCTAAATAGCAAACTTTATATACACCGTTAAATTTTAATCGTTTTAATCCCGTGGAGGGTCGATCCGGTACATGAAACACTATCGATTTATAAAGATAAAATTAAAAAATAATTTACCTCTTTTTCAAAACTCGTATTAATTCACGCATGTACGAAATTATTATCTTTAAGAAAACGTCAGCTGAGCGAGTTCAATGACCTGTAGTTAATAGTTGGCGTTGCGTACAAAGTACCTACAAGTCATTGAACTCGCTCAGCTGACTTATTACGGGATTAAAATTTAACTGTGTATATTTTTTTTATATAAACTAGTACACTGCGATCCCTCAAGCAGTGGCACTAGTTTATTACGATATTTTAAATACTTAATAACGATAGAGCTATCCGTAAGTTTACTTTTACGCGTTTTGATATTACAAAAATCAGTAGCGCCACTTCCTAGAACTAAGATGTGTAGTTGAGCCTACTGGGGCCAGGGTTATCCGAAAGGGAAGCTCGGTCCCGGTACGAAAGGCACGAAGGAACGGGGTGGGTTTTTTTAGTCAGTAAGAGTCTGACGCTATCTACCGCTCCGCCCAAGAGCGGGGGTTGTCATTTGATGATTTTTCCCACCACGTGTTGTTGAGATGTAACTAGGGAATCCAATAACGCAAGCGCAGGATCCCGCACTTAACCGGCGGCCATACTGAACGCCTGCCAGAGAGTCATGGCAATAAGGATGGTGCGGGGATACTGCACGGTCTCCCGCGAAGCGTCGAGCCTTCTGGCTGGCCTACCACCGTGGGATCGGGAGGCAACAGTTCTTGCACACATGCACGATATGCGCGTGGAGATGCAACGCCGGGGTAAGTGTCCGCTGCCGCGACAGGTCACGGCATGGCGGACATAGCTCCGGCGGGATCTCATGGTGAAATAGCGTCAACGACTATCGCAACCCAGTGCTGGGTACGCCACAATCATGGCGGTAAGTCCCCTCTTTGAGGCGTGGCTGAAAAGACCTCACGGCGTCCTTACCTTCCGCATGACGCAGGGACTCACCGGACATGGTTCGTTCGGGAGTTTCCTGCACGGGATTCATGCGGAGGTGACGCCCGGGTGTCGCCACTGTGCGGAACGCCAGGATGACACGGTGGAGCACACCGTCGAGGTGTGCCCTGCTTGGGCGGAGCATCGCCGTGTCCTCGTGGGGGCGATCGGCGGCGGAGACCTCTCGCGCCAGGCCTTGGTTGAGGCCATGTTCCGGAGCGAGGAGGAGTGGCAGGCGGTCGCCGACTTCTGCGAGGCAGTAATGCTCACAAGGGAGGAGGCCAAACGCATCAGGCAACGGCGTTATCGCCGCCGCCGCCGCCGGGATTCTGATTCCGATGTCCGGCCAACGTAGGCGCGGGCTTGCGGACGGTGAGCAGTGGGTAGCTCACCGTCCGGCCGTCAGTCGTCGTCCGCCTAACACTATCTCCCGCTCCGCCCAAGGGCGGGGGATGTCAATGCATGATTTTTCCCACAATAAAAAAAAGGATCCCGCACAATTTTTTGCGGGATCGAAAATGCGCGATAACTCATGCGGGATCCCACACTTCTGCGGGATTAGTGTTTTTTATAAGAAAATTGGATTTCGACGACCTGTCACCGTTTTGATTATTTTTTAGACCCAGCTCATTCTCATTGCAGCTAAATATTTTTTAATTTCTGTTTTGTGTTGTGCGAGTCCTGTATCGCAACTAGAACGGAATGTGATGTCTGTTTAGGTACTCTATGACCAGGGATTTCCCAAAGCACGTCAATTTACTTTCCCAAAATATGCGAATCCGTTAAATATTTTATTATATTGTTGTTTGCTGATTTTATATAAAAATCATGCTAATTTATGAAATTAATACTTTAGTATTTATACACTAAAAAAATTTTTTTTTGTTCGGAAATTCTTCAAAACTCGAAACGGGTATCAAACTATTTATCCTATACTTGGTGTGTCCAACTCGCACTTTACCGTTTTTTTTTTTATGTTTATTACTAATTAAAACAAAAAAGAAATTAAAAATACCAATCCCGCAATATCCACGGGATTGCTGACTTCAGTCCCGCAGGGACGCGGGATCGCGATTTTGATGCGAGATTGGATTCCGGCGTATAGTCCCTTGAACCATCTGGCCGAAATTATGTGAACGCAACTCTCGCACTCGCCTAGGCGGCATTACACAAATCTGTGCATTTATTTGCGGCCAGCAGCGCCCGGAAAGCGCTTTAAATCCATTTTCTCTGCGAGATATTGATTGATTTACATATGCAATGTTCACTTTGAAGAATATTTAACCACCAATTTTTATGTGTAAAAATGTTTCTAAAGGTCCAAGCCGTTTCGAAGGAGTAGGGAAAAGTTGCGAAATTACTATTTTTTTTTTTTTTTGACAAAAGTATTAATTTCACGAAAAAATTAAATGTTGATATTATTGTTCATGAATCTATAATAAACATTATTTTATCAAACCAATTGACCTAGCCGTTACGGAGGAGTAGGCCTCAGAAAATCACTGTTTTATTGCACTTTTCGGGCGCTAGGCCCTTAAACGTTTATAAGTTTAAATAAATAAATAATATCTTTATTTGTACATTCATTCAACACACACAGTAACATTATATAATGACATGAACAGATACAATAGTTGTACAAACACTGATCATTGGAAATAAAATGAACATTTGACTCCTAAACTAAGTAAAATAAATACTTGTATCTTAGGAGCCAGTTCCTCCTTGGAGATGATCAAAAATAGGATGTTTGGTACAATTACTATAGCCTTTATATAGACGTTTACATGGTATTAAAAAAAAAAAATTGCACTCCGGGAGTGCCGGCAGAAGTGAAAACTTGATTATTAACGTTGAGCATGTTTGATATTTTGGAACGGTTAGGGAATAATTTAGCACCAATTGCTTTATCAGTATAAAAGTACTATCATTTATGTGGTAGAATACAATATTCATTTATTGCGCTATCGTACACAAACATGACAATTTATATTACATTAAAAATTTAACACTTTAAAACTATTACAATTATTTTACATTAAAAAGTTTACCATCCGTCTTACGCTTTTTCGATCAGGTCACGTGTCCTGACGCGAGTTTAAGATTTTATACCCATTACAGAAAAAGTGCTCAACGCCGCTAAAGAAGTTTTCACTTCAAAAAAAACCAATTGCTTTCAAAAAGCTAACGCGCGCCGCTTCCTATTTAGGCGCAGTGCGGGTAGCTGTGATTTTGCCTGGCTTCGTCCTTGCACAGTAGACTCACTAAATAGTCTATCTATTTTGTGCGTCTACTGTGAAAGTCAATCTCACGTTTGTACTTCACCTTTCACACCTACGCTCCCAGCAATCGCGCTAGGGTCAGCGTCAGTCTCTCCGAGCGCGCTCGTGCGCGGCGATAAATTGATTTGGTTTTAAATCATCATCATCATCATCATCAGCCTTTTTTTAATGTTCCCACAGCTGGGACTCAGGCCTCCTCTTTAGGAGAGGGAATGGGCCGTAATCCACCACGCGGGCCCAGTGCGGGTTGGTGAATGTCACATGTCTTCGAATTTTTGGTTCTAGGACATGCCGGTTTCGTTACGATGTTTTCCTTCACCGTTTTGAGAGCAGTGGTGATGAAATAAATTACATAAAGTCATGCGCCTGGCTAGGTTCGAACCCGCGACCTACAACTCGTAAGTCGGGGCCATTACCATTTGGCCACCACTGCTCTCGTTGGTTTTAAAACTTAACTTTAATTCTATGATTTTTTTTTTTGGTGGGTAATAATCATTTAAATGACATCCCCCGCCCTTGGGCGGAGCGGGAGATAGTATCACACTCTTACTGACTAAAAACCCACCCTGTTCCTTCTTACCTTTCATACCGGGGCTGAGCTACCTTTCGTAGCTAACCCTGGCCCCAATACCATGTGCAGCAGTGCCACCACAAAAAAAAGCTAGCAGCCGCTTCAAGCTTCTCTGGCCACAAGCTGTCGCGCGCTTCAGCTTTTTTTGTGGCCGCTTTTAGCTTTTTTTTGTGGCCCGTGTAAGGGGACACTAAATGGTTTATTTGAGCTTGCTTTAATTTTTTCTATAGTTTGCATATCGGACGGACTTGACATTTCTTTTTCTGACAGTTTATGATGTGATTTGTTTCACTGACATGCAATTTGTTTCACTTGGATGAAGTCCCATCTTTATATATATAATTATTCTGTGAGTGTGTATGTCACTGAACTTCTCTCAAACGACTGGACCGATTTTGATGAAATTTTTTGTGTGTGTTCAAGGGGATCTGGGAATGGTTTAGATTCACAATTTTGTCCACTGGAAAATGTTTTTTTAATTAATTTTTAATTTATTAGTAGTTGTTGATTTTGGAATGTTTTACATTGGATCCGACAGACGGCGCTACCATCGCAGTGTCAAATTTTAAATAATATTCGAATTTTAATTTTAGTCTGTCCCGACAGTTAGCGCTGCGATCAAATTAAAAAAAAGTTTTGTTATCATTGTAGACAGGACAACGTCTGTCGGGTCCGCTAGTATAATTTAAAGTTCAATTATTTTTGTAAACTTTGTTTTGGACGCCTTACGGGTGAAACATGTCCGGACATAATATTAATTTCATAACATCCTACATGCTGTATCCTATATGCTGTATTTTCATATATATGCATGTTTTGACGAAACTATTGGCCAATGGCAAAATTTTTGAAGACAGTTAAACGATCGGACAGCCCTGTCGTTATGCCTATTAATACAAATGTCAAAGCCTATTAATATGAACGTTAATGCAATAATATTTCTTAATTCCTAATAATATCTATGTCAAAGCCTATTAATGTCTATATCAAAGCCTATTAATATCTATGTATGTCATTAATACCCATGCAAGCCTATTAATATATATGTGAAAGCCTACTAATATCTATGTAAATGTCTATTAATATCTATATCAAAGCCTATTAATATCTATGTCAATGTGTATTAATATCTATATCAAAGCCTATTAATATCTATGTCAATGTGTATTAATATCTATATCAATGCCTAATCATCATCTCCGCCGTCATCGTCATCTCCACCGTCGTCATCGTCTCCACCGTCATCATCGTCGTCGTCGGGTTCGGGCTCGCTCTGCGCCATCTCTGATTCGGCGCCAAGGTTCTCATCACCCTCTCCTTCGTCACCGCCTTCTCCCTCCATCCCCTCTCCCTCCATGCCTTCTCCCTCCATGCCTTCTCCCTCCACCCCCTCTCCCTCCATGCCTTCTCCCTCCATGCCTTCTCCCTCCATCTCTTCTCCCTCGCCTTCCTCGCCTTCTTCTCCTCCCTCACCCTCAAGCTCACCCTCCGCCGGCATACCTGCAGTCGTCGTGCGCGTGGCACCACCTTCACTGGTAGTGACGTAGCGCTGCAAAATTTAATTTTCGAGACTTGAGTTTTCGCAACTATGTACTCTTTCAGAGTGGACGCGGGCGCGGGCGCGGGTGCTAGCGCGGGCAAGTGTTATTTAAAAAGTATGTACAATGCGTTCCAAATGAGAATACACACGAAATTTTGTCAATATTGAGGAGATGAGTAATATTGAAAAACTGGATCCTGAATAAAAATTTTTTGTACACAGTTCGTAAATAAATTAAGTTTTTCGTAAAATTGTTAAGTTTAAAAATTCCTTTCCTCGATTTGACAGTAAATCGTGACGTCACAACATGCAATCGATCCCATTCTCATTTCAAACGCATAGTAGAAGGCTGTTGTGTTCATAGACCTCGTGCGAGCTGAGCATCTGAATCATAGAATAAAATAGACAGGTACAGAAGTCCATCTACTACAAAGCGCGCTCGAGCAACGCACACATATCACGGACACGATTTCTCGGCTCTATCGTCCGGTCGCACTCGTACAGGGCCTCAAGTCTGCTATTACAATAGTATCAGAATGGTCTATCATTGATGTCATAATTGTCGATTTTGACAAGTTTGGTAATCTACTAATATAATGGCGTCATTATGACTTTCCAATGGTCAACCAGTGACACTCCATTGAAGTGACTTAAAATGGTACCTAATCTCGTATATATTGACAAATGAATATTTGACGTTTGCGGTAATCTGCTAAAACTTTGACAGTTTATTTGATCAGTGTTTGACCATTAGAACGTTATTGTGCAGTTATTGGTTTTAATATTCTCGAAATTATCATTCTACCACTATTCTATTAAAAGACCACTGACCGATCAATGATCGATCATTAGGAATTAGCAGATTACAAACTTTTAGCAAAATGACAATGGGATCGTGTTGGAATGACGAATTTATAAAAATAGCAGACTTAGGGCCCAGTCCAGCAGCGCACTGACGCTAGCGCGATCGCATAGCGTAGGTGTAAAAAGTGAAGTACATACATGAGATTGACTTCTTTACCTATCTATTTTGTGTCTGAATGAAGCGGGCGCGTGTCCACCCCTGGGACCGTATTATGACCTCTTAAAACCATCATGTTTTCGGTGTGAAAAAGAGACGGAGCTATACAGGACGAATAGCACTATCCTTTTCTCACACAGAAAACATGATGGTTTTAAGATGTCATAATACGGCCGGTGTTCTTCACACTGATGTAGCGTCTATTAAAGTCTGTCGAAAAAGTCAAACGATTTAAGTAATTATTAGGTTAAAATGAAATCCGATGTAATCAACACTGGTTCAATAATCAAGGTTTACTAATAATCTAAGATTCGTTAAAAGAAATCTCTTTTCTCATCTGTTATTTGATTATGATAAATATTATATGCTAGATGGATGGATTGTGTGAAAAGTGATATGAAAGAAAAGGGAATTAGTGATAGTTTGACGGGTGACAGGACAGAATGGAAGAAGAAAACGTGTTGCGCCGACCCCAAGTAATATGGGATAAGGGCAGGAAGAAGAAGAAGAATTATATGCTAGATAATAATGCGTTACTTAAGACATGGTTGCCTAGCTAAATCTGGTGCCAATGATGTTAAAACAATAAAATTTGTTGTTACATTTTTGACATCTATTACCCCTTATTTGTTATTTGGGAAAGTCTAGCATTAGCTGAAAGAATGTGCCCCAAGGAACTGAAAAACTATAGGTTGCCTCCTTTTTTTGGTGCAAATAGGGAGGGTTCTCTCGCTTAAATAGGTAAATTAATGGCCATAATTTAAAATCATCTATTAGAACTCAAGGTTTGCCAGCGTGCAATGGAGCGTAGCATACTAGGTGTTAAACTAACAGATCATGTTCGAAACACAACACTACGCTCCAAAACGCAAATCGTTGATGTGGCTCAAAAGGCTGCCCAACTTAAATGGGACTGGGCAGGACATGTCTGTCGTATGTCTAACGAGCTGTGGGCGCGTAAAACGCTGGATTGGTGTCCGGACACAGCAATGCGGGGCCGAGGCAGACCACGAAGGAGATGGCGGGATGACCTGGATGGCTTCCTTAAGAACTGGAATGAGAAAGCGAGGAACCGTGATCGTTGGAAGGAGTGGAGGGAGGCCTTTGCCCAGCAGTGGGAACAAACAAACAAACATCAAACATTTCATTACATCAACAAATTAAAAAAAATATATATATATTTTTTATTTGATAATTAGTATTTTTTTAGTCTGAGAGAATAGAGGCTATTAGTAACGATAGAACTCAATTTGTAAGTATTTGGATAAAGTTGAAAATATAAAATGTTCGCGATCTCAGACAAATTTTATTGTTTAACATCATTGGTACCAGATTTAGCTAGGCAACATATTCTAAATGTCTTAAATAAACGCACATAACATTTATCATAATCGAATAATAGATGAGGGAAGAGATTTCTTCTACTGATCTAGTATTATTATTAGAGATCTTGATCATTGTTTACGAACGATTCATTTAAGAAATACTTATATTCGATACTTTTTATAAGGATACCTTATAAAAAATATCGAACATAAGTATTTTTTAAACGATTAAATATTATTAAGGGACTTTTTAACAATAAGAAATGCAAAAGATTTTCGTTTAGAATATACCTATTTCAGTCTCATCAATGATACATATTCTTATTACAAAAGTAGGATACATTTGCAAAGATATAGTAGTGTCATGAGCAAGTATAAAGTAATGACATAAATGATTCTAATTACTCTACTCCGCTTATTGATTCATCATCACTAGACATATTACGATCAACATCTGTTGTAGAACTATCATCGTCCAAAAAACATGTGAATGGCAACTAAAATTCTTGTTGCCATCAACAGATTTTTTTATGTCAAAGCCTATTAACATCTATGTCAAAACCTATTGACATCTATGCCAAAGCCTATTGACATCTATGTCAAAGCCAATTAACATCTATGTTAAAGCCTATTGACATCTATGTTAAAGCCTATTAATAATAATAAATAAATAAAATAAATTAAAAAAATCTTTATTGTCATAATTATAAGGTTGATACAATTCGCGAAGCCTACTTCCGAACTAGGCACGCCTGTATGTCAAGATTCAGCGCCCTTCCAATTTTTTATAGACACAATTTAATTCTAATTCTTATTAAAAAAAAATATTTTGAAATACATAATATGTATTATAACATATTATGTTTTGAAAATATAGGTAACAAATTACTAATTCTAAAATTAATTATCTAACTATATCGTGCTGTGTGTGTGTAGTGTTCGTAAATGTGAGCGTGTTTATGTATGTGTGTATGTCCAGAAATATATTTTTGTATTTGTAACTAAAAATGGATTAGTATGAATTATTTATTATTTTCTCCACACTATCATAATCAAGAGTAAGGAGCCAGTTCCGTACCTTTAACTTGCAATCGCGCTGGGTCAGCGGTTAAAGATTGAGAAGTCTATTAATTTTATTGTGAAAAGGAATGCTTTCTGCCTTCCTGCAAAAGCCGTACGACATTTGACCGATTCGATGACATTCGGAATTATACGTTATTTCGAAGCCTATTGGGATCATACGGGGTACATGCGTGTTGCTTTGTTATAAGGTGGAAAATAATAAAAAAAATTGTCGCACAGTAAATACCTGGCATATCTCGCACAAAGACTTCGTGGTGAATCTGTATGGTTTGAATAGCATAATCTTCAGCAATGACCGTTGGGCTCTTTCAAGGTGTAAGAGATACGTTTCGCATGCACCGCCCCAGGCTCCTATACAGTAGCCAATAACTGGTTGGGCCAGTGCATAATAAACAGTACGGAGGAGATCGCTGTCTGCTATATGCCTGAGATTTTTAAAAGCCCATGTAAGTTTTCTAACTCTTGATGAGGCCGTGTTGATATGTGGTTGCCAAGGAATTTTCTCATCCAAAAGAACCCCAAGATATCTAAATGTCTTAAATTTATTTACCGCTGCACACGAGCACTGTTGAGTGAACTGTGGTTGTGCACAAATGTGGAATCGAACAGCCACATTCGATTGCTTTAAGCGGACGTTAGTGAACTGTTTACAACAGGTTTTTGATAGGTTCACAGGCAACAGATTATGCCTTACCCATAAACTGACTTTATGAAGCCCCATCTCCGCATTTCGTTGGACTTCGTTCCATGTCTCTCCCTAAAACACCAACAAGTGTCGCTTGACACAGATCGTTAATTTACATGATGAATAGACTGGGACCAAGAATGCTGCCTTGTGGAACTCCGTAAGTGACCGCAATATCTGAACTAATAGCACTACCCACCTTAACCCTCTGCAAACGGCCAGTAAAGAAATCTTTGAAGATTTTAAGTACCATTCCCCTTATTCTCACTTCTCCAGTTTGTCAACAAGAGCAGAAATCGAGACAGTGTCAAAAGCCTTGGCTAAATCGATAAATACTCCAATACACTTTTGTTAATTATCAAGGCAAGCGGTGACATAATCTACCAACGACCTAACGGTTCCTTCTGTTCTTTTGGCTACCCTAAATCCAATCGGACAGTATATTATTTTGCTCTAAAATTCTCCTATGATGATAATATTATTGCGCTTAGCTGGTCGAAGTATGCTGTCAATACTATTCAAAAAATTGTCGATGCAATAAATGGAGGTAGATCTATAAGAAGCTAAAATTGTTATGTCATTGCTAATATTAAGCAGCAAATAATCTCCTCCTATGGGATGTGGTTCCTCCACAGTACACTATAATTATATTATTAGTGACATAAGTGACAATGCCATCATATTTTTTAAACTTTTCTTGGAAAAGTAACATGAATAATTGTCTAAAAGTGGTGGTGGTTTGTGCTCGCTTAACCAGCGTTCGGTTAAAACGATTATGTTAGGTTTAAACGTAAGCCTAGCCAAGTAAACAACAAAACTATATAGAACATTTGCATAGAACATTTGCAGCATCTATAAAAGTTTAACATATTTTTATAGATGCTGCAAATGTTCTATGAGATTACAGTCAATGCGTTCGAATTAGACCCAATTAGGTTTCCACGTGATTCTGGCTCACATCTATATGATTTAGCCACAGAAACATCATCAATATCTTTAACAATGTTATTTATAGTGGACATTGGTAGAGTGTAGGTGAGAAAGTCACAACTTTTGACACCACTGTACTAATATTAATTAATTTTGCTCTATTTTTTTAAATAAGACGAGAAAAATTTATCTGACCGACGAAGATGTGATGATTTCGTTAAAAATGTAAATGTTTCACTTGTATGAATTTGAATACGTGATCGTGAAGAAAACTCAGACACGTGTTTGTGTAGTATGTAGTAGAAATCTATATTTATAAAAATGAATCCCTATTTCCTTGGTCACGCCATTACGCGTGAAAGGCTGGACCGATTTCGCTAATTCTTTTATTGTTGTGTTGGTTATTGTGAGTGAGGAGAAGTTTCTTATGAGTAGAGTAGGGTAAAGAAGGGTAGAGTTGGGTAAAGTTGGGTAGAGTAGGGTATAGGGTGGAGCAGGGAAGAGCGGGAGCGAAGCCGCGCGGGCAAAAGCTAGTACTTAGTATATATTTATAATGTAGTAGTAGTTAAAAGTGTGTTCTTGATGTACGTTTGTATAAACTTGATTTTGTGATAAGTTTTTATGTAATTTTTGTAGAGTCAGCACGACCAGGACGAGATTTACATTCATGCGAAATTAAATGAAAAATATAATTAAAGCTAAAAAGCAAAAAATAATTTTCTGGACCTGTAGTAGTCATGCACAACTAGCAGGTTTAAGTTTTGGAGTATCTTCTTCAGAGTTCATTCGGATTTGTGGATCTCCAGCCTTTTTACGTAAATAAACAACGCCGTAAGAGGTCCAGCAGAAGTTATACCCACAGTTCTTGTACTGTGTTCTTGCTAAATAATAAAGTTTCTGCGTTTCGTGGTTGGTGACTCTTAATAAAAGCTTCAGATGGGTAGTGTTGAGCTTACTTCCCTTGTCTTTTGACTTAACCCCCTTAATCACCTTATCTTTAGTTATAACGGAGCTTTAGGCTACTATAATCGGGTTTGAGTTACCTTTTGACCTAACTCCTTTAGATTATGTTCACGGTTTAGGGTTTGACCTAAATCAACAACTAAATCACAGAGGTCATCTTTTGTTTCACCTTCGGACTTCGGTACGTTACGAATTTCTATTTCAGAGGCTTTCATGTTATGCTCTAGGAACTCAATCTTATCTTCGAGTTGTCGGATAAGTTTATTGTCCGCTTTTTTCTCAGCTTCCAGAGACGATATACGGCACAGAAACTCATCAACCTTAGCCAACATTACCTCAACAATCTGTTTTAGCGCAATGTTTTGTTCTATTATACTATTAATCCTGAGTCATCGAACTGAGCTTCCTGTTTTTTGGAGAACGTAGCAAACTCTCGTAAGTCCTGTCGAGGCAGCCGCATTTTCTTCTTCGAATTTCCTTTTTTCATATGCACAATCATGCAGGTCGGGTGCCGAGGCACATTGTAGCAGCGTTGACTTCTCGGCGCGAACCGAACGGATGTAGGAGTGTTATCTGCCATGTCGACAAATACTGTTAGTGGCGGCGTCGGAGAGGCAGGAGGAGAGTGGTTGACGGGCATATTACTATTCTTTGTCAGTTTAGATTCAAGGCACAAAATAGATAAGTACAGAAGTCAATCTACACATAGACACCGCTCACGGACACGATATCTCGGAGCGCCTCGGACGACCCGTCGAACAGTTCCGGCTCAAACGCTCATTAGTGTGCGTCCACCGAGCGTAGGTATAAAAAGTGAAGTACATACATGAGATTGTCTTCTGTTCCTGTCTATTTTGTGTTCAACGTACCAGTCAATCAAAATTCAAAGGTTGTTTTTAAGTTAACAGTACCCTATTCATATGTTCTTATCATTTGGTGTGTAAAATAGTGAACATACTGATATTATACCAGTAGCTCAATGTAAATACAGAAAATCAGAAAAACAATATTTGATCGTGAGATTCGAACCCGCGTGTCACGGTCTCCTACGGTTTACCCAACTGTGTCACTTGCCTAGATGTCAGGGTAATCGAAAATGGTCTTCTAATTTTACTGTTACGCTAAATGTTTATGCTCACCGGTTGGTTCTCAGTTCCAACAGTCCTTTCGTAGTTGTTTAAGGTTATGCCAACCTAGTAGCAGCTGTTGATAACACTTCTTCCAAACGCTTTCAGAGTTCATATGACGTGTCTCGGCAGGTTGGAGGCGGGAACCCTGGTGTGACGACATCAGCGGGCGGGCTGCCTCACAAATGAGACGGCAGGATGTTCTTACGCAGCGAGGCGGTGCTTTAGTTGCCGAGGTGGTACCAAAGTTGGATTGATGACGCGGGGGAACTTTCTTTTATGAGTTTATGCACTAATATTATTATTTTTTATTTAATTGGTTAAAAACGACTTTAAAATTAATGCTTTATGGTAACTTAAAACACGTCTGTTCGTAATCGAGATCCGGGGCGAAGGGCATTAATATCTATGTCAATGTGTATTAATATCTATATCAATGCCGCCCTAGTCATCTCCAAAGTCAAAGTCAAAGTCAAAGTCTCCACCGTCATCGTCGTCTCCATAGTCGTCATAGTCATCGTCATCGTAATCGTCTTCTTGTAAATCGTCGGCGGACGTGGGGTTTGCCTCGCTTTGCCCCATCTCTGACTCGGCGGCAAGGTTCTCATCACCCTCTTCTTCGCCACCTTCATGACCTTCACCCTCTTCTCCCTCCATCCCCTCTCCCTCCATGCCTTCTCCCGCCATGCCTTCTCCCTCCATGCCTTCTCCCTCCACGCCTTCTCCCTCCATCTCTTCTCCCTCCTCTCCTGCCTCACCCTCAAGTTCACCCTCTGCCGGCATGCCTCCTTCAGCCATGGGCGTGGTACCACCTCTACGTCTACGTCTTCTGGAGTAGTGCTGGAAAATTTAATTTTCGAGACTAGAGTTTTCACAACTGGGTAAAAATCATCCCACTAAAAACGTACCTGTTAAAAAGTGGGCCAAGTTCCTATCGGCTAATTGTTCGCCTAAAAAAGGGTTGAAATCCAATCCAATGCCAAGTTTAGATGCACTTTGAAATCGATCATTATATAAATTAACATCAAACCTCCCTCAAAGAGGTTTATTGCATCATGTGAAATCCAAACTAGGCGAGGGTGATATCTGAGGCGCTTCTAGGATTATCTTTAGCAGCGATGTTGTTGCGCCGTACTGTCCAGAGACACTTATGGCTCTGGAGAGTAAACACCCCGCCCCGGCAGATGACCTCACCTTCCCCGATCCTCCCCATTCAGAAATCAATTCCCCTCAAATTAGAGCTCAACAAGTATGTGCAGCCGTTTGCTCCTTCCGGAGTGGATCCGCCGGCGGTCTCGACGGCCTGACACCGCAACATCTTAAAGACCTGATGAGCGCAGGCGCCGGGGAAGCTGCCGAGTCCCTCTTGAAGGAGCTGACGGCCCTCATCAATCTCATGCCCTGCGGCAATGTGAACGAAGCCGTCATTGATGTCCTGTACGGGGCCAACCTTTGTGCTTTGCGCAAAAAGGATGGCGGCATTCGTACCATTGCCGTAGGGTCTACCTTCCGACGCATCGCAGCCAAAATTTGCTGTGAAGCACTTGCCAGCAAATTTCAGCCCCTGCAGCTTGGTTTCGGATCCAAAGGGGGCTGTGAGGCTGCGGTACTTACCTCAACAGCAACGAAGGTGAGGTCACTCTTAAGGTTGACATTAAGTATGCCTTTAATTCCGTGAACAGGGACACCTTGTTGACAGAAGCTCAAAAAGAAATACCCATAATTTACAGTATCCTTTATCAATGTTATAGACACCTCTCCAAATTACTGTATAAAGAAAACCTTTTGGAATCAGCCGTCGGCTGTCAACAGGTTGACCCTTTTGGGCCAGTCATTTTCAGTTTGACAATAAATCCTATCATTCGGCAGCTAAATTCTAAATTTAATATCTGATATTTGGATGACGGAACCCTAGGAGGTGATGTAGACACGGTCTTAAAAGATTTAACTTTTTTGAAAAATACATTTTCTTTTATTGGATTACAATTAAACCTTTCAAATTGTGAAATTTATCTCCCCCAAACGACTGACAGACAGACGACTATAGCAAAATTTAACTCAATAGTACCCAATATACAAATCACCGATAGAAATTCTCTTCACCTCCTGGGCTCTCCAATTTTCGATGAATCTTTTCCAACTTTTATTGAACAAAAGATACAAAATTTTAATGACGTCTCGGAAAGACTTTTCAATAACCCGGATAATCTTCATACAAAAATAAAATTGTCCTCTTTACGGGCTGCGTAACAAAAATGATCTAAATAAATATAATAACTAAGATAATTAATTATTGATTAACTTTTTGCCAAAACGTTGTTAATGTCCACTGATTACGGTAAAAAAATATTTAATGTTAATAATTTATAATATAAAAATTTTGGGTTCAAACTAACGTCAGTTATTTTTTTCATTATTTATTTTTGTAACAAAAAAAAACGGTATTATTTAGAATTTGTAAAAGGGACTCGCTTAAACTATAACGAGCCAAATCACATGCCAAAAGCAAATATGAGACAGTCATTTTGTCCTCGAGGGAAATTAGTGAACGACGCGTGTTTCTTGATCAGCGAGCAGAATTCCAATTTTAATTAGTTTTGTTTTGTTTCAAACAATGCAGGTATAGTCTGTCTAATAAGTCAGCAGACTTGGGAATTTTGAATAATATTTAATTATTTAAAAAATACTTATACTCGATACTTTTCATAAGGTTCTTCTGTTAGTAAACAATGATCTCTATCTCTTAATCAACCTTGATTATTGAACCCGTGTTGACTACATCAGATTTCATTAAATCCTAATAATTATCCAAGTTGTTTAACTTATTAGACAGACGCTAAGTGAACACTTATTATTTAATTAATCAGTTAAGCATGACATTGCTGACAATTATTGAAATGCAAGGTAGTTGGAACTCATCGAGAATTCTGTTTGGCTTAACATTATTTTAAGTTACTTTCAAAGCATAAACTGTTCTTCATTTTTGTTATGATTTTAGGTGCGTTACAAAAATGAAATAACAAAAATGAACTAAAGTCGGAATCACATTGCTGACAAAATGTTATTATTACAGCGTGATTCTAATGTTGTATATTTAAGTGTATTTTCGTATACATAATATGGACCCGTTTTTCTTTCTGTTTGTAATGTTATGTTCTGTTTACTGTCGGTGAAAAAAAATCCTTTTAAGTTTATTTTCTACAATTAACTAGCTTTTGCCTGCGGGTTCGTCCGTGTGCATAAAATATAGACTATGTCACTCAGGAATAAAGCAGCTTTATTTCGGTGAAAATATTTTAGAAATCGGACCAGTACTTTCAGAGATACAAAAAAACAAACTTTATAGTCTAAGATCCGATTAAGAACGACCTTCACCGGTCTGTTTAATGGATGAAACTTATTTTATGATACATTTAGTGTATTAAATAATATAACGCGGGTGGGTTGCCTAAGAAATTCCTGGCCAGACTATTGTTAGTTAAAAATTGAAAATTCACTTTTTTTTAGAAAAGTGCACAACCGTTATTCATACCCGATTTTTTTGCAGACAACACTATAACATCGTATTCGTAATAAAACAGCGTTTATTTTGATAAAGAATTTATTGTATATCAAAATAAACACAATTGTTAAAATATACATACTTACCTGTTTATACCTGGCAACCCATAGTTATGCCAGGAAACAAATAGGCAACCCAACATTTTTATGTTCTAAAGGCTTCACTCTTTCCGTTAGTATTAAATTTATTCGTTAAACACAAAGGTGCACTTTAAAAAAAAAAATGTTTGGACAGGAATTTCTCAGGCAACCCACCCGCGTTATATTCTTTAATATACTAAATTTATCATAAAATACGTTTCATCCATTAAACAAACCGGTGAAGGTCGTTCTTAACCGTATCCTCTAATATTACCTCTTTATTATACTAGTGTAGATTAATAAATACAACATAATAATATGATAAAAGAAATGACCTTATACAGAAATCAATAAAAAAATTACAGTCAGACTATAATGTTTTGACTGGCCTGTTGGTCAAGTGGTTAGTGACCCTGACTGCTGTGCCGGAGGTCGTGGGTTCGATCTCCACCAAGGGGTGCTATTCTCTAAGAAAACAGCCTTGAGCTCAGCGCTGGCACAGCGACGAGCCGTGAGCGCAGTACATTGAATTAACAATCCAATGTAAAGGGACATTAGGTTGTTAATTCAATGTACTGCGCTGACAACTCGTCGCTGTGCCAGCGCTGAGCTCAAGGCTGTTTTCTTAGAGAATAGCACCTTAGGACAAATCTTTGTGTGATGAGCATGATCATTTGTTCTGTGTCTGGATGTAATTTATCTATAATATGTATGTATTTAGAAATATGTAAGTATGTTTATCAGTTGTCTAGTACCCATAACACAATCTCTGCTTAGCTTGGGACTAGACGGCGTTGTGTGATAGTTGTTGAATGTTATTATTATTATTAAAATCAATCAATCTCACACATTTGATTAGTCAGATAGTAAGTAATACCTAGCGACTCTGGGGATCTTGCAGCGTGTGAAAATGGGCATAAATTTGACTTACCTCAAAATCGTCCTTTAAGGAGAGACAGTAAAAAAAGTACATATAAATTAACATTGAACACAGTCTTTTCTTATTTATTAAAGAACAAATTATTCAAAACAGCGAGCAAATATTTGGCAAGCATTTGCGACGTTGCATGTTTGTGAAAATGAGCATAGACTTACCTCAAAATCGTCCTTTAAGGAGAGACAGTAAAAAAAAATACATTTTTAAATGAACATTAAACACAGTCGATTCATAACTAAATATTAAAGAACAAATTATTCAAAACTGAGCAAATATTTGGCAAGCATTTGCGACGTTGCACGTTGCAAACTTTAAAATTGCACTCTGTAAGGGCCTCTTCACATGCACACGGTCACGGGGACCAGGGGTGCTATTCTCTAAGAAAACAGCCTTGAGCTCAGCACTGGCACAGCGACGAGTCGTGAGCGCAGTACATTGAATTAACAATCCAATGTAAAGGGGCATAGGGTTATTAATTCAATGTACTGCGCTCACGACTCGTCGCTGTGCCAGCGCTGAACTCAAGGCTGTTTTCTTAGAGAATAGCACCCCGTGTCGTGCCCGTGTGTCACCCGTGCTATCCACTATAAGTACGGTTTTGACGCGGCAACCGTCTTGCAGTCATGTATCGACTTGTATGGACTCGTTCATATGAACGGGCGCAAAGCGGCACGGAGGCGGCGTCTGCTCTAGTAGGACCCTCAATGATACTGCGATCACCCCTCGCCGCCACCGCCGGGCGACGGAGCGTAAACCGTGTACATGTGAGAGAGCTTGCACGGGACAGCGCCTCAGTGCCGTTTAGACGGCAACCGTGTGCATGTGGAAAGGCCCTAGTGAGTACAGGACGATGTGCTCATTGTACCTGTCCACAATCGAGCCATCATAATCAGTTATCACACTGCCACACACCACGCAGCGTAGTGCGTGTCTTAACGCTGCTTGTATATCCGTTTGTATAGAAAACACGCACAGTCCAACACACCGAAAATGCATCCACGCGCGTTCATACGGAGAAACATGGACTCACGCGCGTGAGTGCGGGGCGACACGCAAGGTATGACACACTGAGACGAGTAATGCCATGCGTGAGTTTGTATGAAATGAGTGCGCGCCAGCATGAATTTACAAAACGCACCTACGCGTAAAAAAACCGCACGATGATGCAGACATGCACTCTCGCAAGTACGCGCATAGGTGCGTTGACACGCAACATGCAGCGTGATGCGTAGCAGAGTGATAATCGCCGTAACGACTCGCTGGAGCGGGTAACTCAAACGAACTAGTTTAGAGTTACCGGCCCCGCTTACGACTGGCCGTATGACTGGTCGTACGAACAATAAAAAGTAGTAACCTATATTAAAAAGTGGCTCAATTGATTCTGCTCGTTATTCTGATCAAACTGTTTTCAAATTTTGCGCATTTAACGTTACACGTTGTATATTCAGCGATCACTTACCTCAAAAAATAAGAAAAATATACACCGTTAAATTTTAATCGTTTTAATCCCGTGGAGGGTCGATCCAGTACATGAAACACTATCGATTTGTAAAGATAAAATTAAAAAATAAAGTCTCTTTTTTTCAAAACTCGTATTAATTTACGCATGTACGAAGAAAACGTCAGCTGAGCGAGTTCAATGACCTGCAGGTAATTGTCGGCGTTGCGTACAAACTACCTATAGGTCATTGAACTAGCTCAGCTGATGTTTTCTTAAAGAAATTAACCTGTCAATCGTGATAATGACAGACACAATTGAAAGACAATAGGTGCGCGAACGCCGGCGTTCGCTTGGGGTTTAATGAATTAATTTCGTACATACGTAAATTAATACGAGTTTTGAAAAAAAGGTACTTTATTTTTTAATTTTATCTTTACAAATCGATAGTGTTTCATGTACTGGATCGACCCTCCACGGGATTAAAACGATTAAAATTTAACGGTGTATGTTTTTTATCCCATTATTAAAATATTTCATTTCAGTACAAAATAACCCGTTTGTTTCATTTTTTTTTCTCTTTTTTCACCTACGTCCAACAGTGGACGTCTTTAGGCTGATATGACGATAATGATTCTCTGTTTGTACAACTTACCGTTGTTCCTCCTCCTCCACCTCCTTTGCTGCTGAAGCCGCCTGCCGCAGCGTATCCGGCGAGCCCACCGGCGGCGAGGCCGGCAGCTCCCAAGCCCAAAGCTGCCTTGGTGCCCAAGCCGCCCTTTTTTTTTTGTCCTCCTGCGTCTTTTCCGCCTTTCCCGCCTCCTCCTTTTCCGCCTCCTTTCCCCCCTCCTCCACGTTTACCTCCGGGGGGCGGTCCGCCTTCGTACCCGCCGCCGCCGCCGGGGCCGTAACCCCCACCACCCGGAGGGCCGTACCCCCCACCCGGGGGACCGTATCCTCCCCCACCTGGCGGCCCGTATCCTCCCCCACCCGGCGGCCCGTATCCCCCGCCAGGAGGACCGTATCCCCCTCCGCCTGGGGCGAATCCGCCTCCACCACGAAAGCCCTGAAAAAAAAAAATCGTTCAAAATTCTTATCTTCAATGTGATTTGTAAATTGATGTTATAATGAGTCTCAGACATGTCTGAGGCGTCTTAGACAGATCTGTCTGAGAAGTCTTAGACATATCTGTCTGAGACGTCTTAGACAGATCTGTCTGAGACGTCTTAGACAGATCTGTCTGAGACGTCTTAGACAGATCTGTCTGAGACGTCTTAGACAGATCTGCCTGAGACGTCTTAGACAGATCTGTCTGAGAAGTCTTAGACAGATCTGTCTGAGACGTCTTAGACAGACCTGTCTAAGACGTGTCTGCTTTGTCTAAAGTGTGCGCAGACCCAAAAAAAATGTTCGGTGTCGGTAACTGGATTAAAAAGTGTCTGCGTTTGCGCAGCGCCTTAAGGTAGAACGCGGTTGGGCGACCGCCAAGGGCACAAGATTTGAAGGGACGCTGCAGGCGTGAACCATTGGTTGGAAGATGGGTCTCGAGAAGGCCCTTCACAAATCTGAGGCCATATGTTTTCAAGGCTCCTGGAGCGACAAGCCACCATCAGGTTCCCAAATAACGGAGAGAATGCTTTTTTTTATGGTGGGAAAAATCATGCATTGACATCCCCCGCCCTTGGGCGGAGCGGGAGATAGTGTCAGACTCTTACTGACTAAAAGACCCACCCCGTTCCTTCTAGCCTTCATACCGGGGCTCGAGCGCCCTTTCGGATAACCCTGGCCCCAGTAGGCTTCGACCCGGCTGGGTCCCTGCTGTTGCTGACAACTCCTTGAGGCGTGCGGGAACAGTGCGCGCCGTCGACGACTTGGGCTTGGTCCGGACAGTTACCGGACGGCCGGACAGTGAGCTACCCATTGCTCACTGTCCGCAAGCCCGCGAACGAGCGAATGCTTACCATTCCCACCGTATAGTGTCGAGGATTATTTTTATAACACTGGCAACCTCTAAAAAGTACGTTACTAACATCATAATCAAAAACGTTTGTTTTGATTTTGAAAAATGCATCGTATTTTAGTTCGTCAGATTTCCATACAAAAATAAAAATATTTAAATTGAACGTTCTCAATATGACTACGTCTTTGCGAAGCAAGCCAGTGAGGTATGACTAAATACAGAGTTGAAATGTGTTAGATATAACAATGAAATCTTGAGGGTTTGTTTTTGGTAAATGTGTTATATTTTGTAGTCATAGAACAAAGTTATTGTTCATGATGTTAGTAATACCGTCCTGCGAGATTGTTAGGGTCAACTCACACCGAAAGAGCGGCGAAGGGCAGCGAAGCGGAGCGCAGCTTCAGTTTCATATGAATTTTAATTTTATTATCATTACCATAATACTTATTATCGCATGAGAAACAGGAATTCCGGGGAATTCTCTCGTTCGTGTCGAAGCGCAGCGACCCGTTTACCGTTTATCGAATTCGCCGGAATTCCCGCGGCGCCGCGGGCATCCGCGCGACTCGTTCGTGTTTCTCATGCGATAATAAGTATTATAGAAATGAAAATAAAGTTAAAATTCATATGACACTGAAACTGCGCTCCGCTTCGATGCTCTTTTGGTGTGAGTTGACCCTTAGTGTTTAACAGATAACCCTGTTAAGGCTCCTTGACTCTTGTGATGATGACTCAGGGATGTGCCTGACAGACCTTGCACTGTCAATGTTGTGTCACTAAATAGATAGGTACAGAAGACAAGAAATATGTAACCAAGATCTATGTAACTCATAATATATTTTAAAAAGAGTGTCCATGGAGTTTCTTGCACGTTCTTCTCCATAGAGACCTTCGTTTTGGAACGTGCAATTTAGCTTCACTTTTCTTGGACTGACCGACATTTGACTATTCAAAAGTGCCTGCAAATGGTCTATTTGAAATAAATGATTTTGAATTTTGAATTTGAATTTTGAAACAATCTACCTACATACAAAGCGCGGTCGAGCGACGCACACATAGACAACGCTCACGGACACGACAATTCGGCTCAATCGCCCGCTCGCACTCATGCACAAGTCATTCGGAGCAATGCGTTGACTAGAGCGCGACCGCAGAGCGTAGGTATAAAAAGTGAAGTACATCCACGAGGTTGAATTCTGTACCTATCTATTCTGTGGTTGTGTCCACAGGTTACTGATTTCCTCATACCCCGGTCTTTTATCTGTTGAATTGCCTTTTAAACAATTACCCGCGAAACAAAAAAAAAAAAGATGTTTATGCCACTTACGCCACCGCCAGCCGCAGCCATAGGTGGATAGCCATGAAAACCGCCTGCTCCACCTGTAACAATTAAAGTTTGTTAAAACAGATCTCTTTAGTAATAATTGAAAGCAGTGGTGGCAGAGTGGTAACGGGGACTTACGAGGGGCGGCTGATAATTTCGCGGCCTAAGGTAAAAGAAATATACAGCTTTAAATTTTTTATTTTTCAATGGATCAACCTCTCAACCCTCAAGTGAAGTACACTTTTCACACACACAACTCCAAAAAATCTCTTAAGTAATGAGTAAATCCTAATCGTCTGTCCTTGTCAAGAGGTTTGACCATTCGCCAGGGTCGATTTATGCATGTCGGGGCCCCTAGGCAATGCACGTCTCGGGGCCCCCTACCCTTTTCTAACTTCTTATTATATTTTGTGTCTTACATAAATTTATTCATAATTAACTACGTTGTTTTTAGGGTTCCGTAGTCAACTACGAACCCTTATAGTTTCGTTTAAATCGACAAAAATGGTTTATATTGGTATTAAACGGATGAGTTTAATTAGTTTTAAATCGGCCTTACATCTGTAATCAGGTGAATAAAATATGTAAAAAATAATAAAACTTACGTAGAAATAATAATTGTAACTTCAGTTTATGAAACTTTAGTTTACACTATTTTAATTTTCTTACCGTTTTATCGATTTTCTCGAAGCCCAAAGCACTTCTGCAGTCTTTACAAATAAATATCCAAAATTAAGAATAAATTTTTATTTTACACTTTTTAGTTAAATTTTAATATCACTATTTATTCACTATATTTTAGACGTAAAATCAAACCAACTTAAGCATTCGCCTCAGTACAAAATAAATAACATAGATTTACTTTTTTAATATGGCCATGACATACCATTTTAAAATCCTCATGAAAAGCCATCCATATTGCAGAATATAAAAAAAAAAAAAATCATTTTTTTACTCTAACATATATGGCATCTCACAATCGATATGTTGCTTTTTTTTAACGCCAACTATATGAGAACACTTAGGTTATCAAGACGAATCTAACGATATTTTAATTATAAAAATCTGTTCAGCGGTTTAGAAGATATGAGGTAATAAAGAGTATTACATACATACAAACATACAAGATACGCGCGAAAAACATAACCTTCTTGCAGTCGGGTTAAAATTAGTGTGGAGGTAGCTTAGAACCAGAAGACGGACATAGGAGACTTCTTGATAAAGAGGCAGTTTTTTTTTTATTACTGATCCGATTACTGAAATTATTTTAGCAATTATACAGCAGCTTTCTGTCGTTAGAATGCTACTTTATTCCTCAGTGACATAGGCTATAGGTACTATATGTGCGCGGGCGAAGCCGCGGGCAAAAGCCAGTTATTATTAAAATATTTAAAAGAGGTCCTAGGGACTTCCATCAGTTTTCAAAAAAGCAAAAACACGGGGTTTTGGTTGCGCAACCATTGTGGCAGCGCGACTAGCTCGGACGTGCACAGAATGTGACTGGTCGCGCCGCCACTAATTACTATAAAGCTGTATGGTGTCTCACGAACTCGGCCGCCAGTGACGCCTCCACCCAGTTCATTTTGATACTGTCTCGGTGTGGCGTGGCGACTCCGGTGTCTAATTTGGTAGCTTACGGATACCACGGTAGCGCGACTGGTTGCGCTGCCACGGTGTCCCGGTGAAATATATTTATTTATTTATTATACACTTTAATGTACACCAATACACATACAAAAAGGAAACTAAAACTAAAACACATACATACAATGGGCGGCCTTATCGCATGCCGCTATCTCTTCCAGGCAACCAGCAGACTTACTCTCCAAATCAATTTCAATCTAAAATCAATCCGATTGCAATGTCAATTTTGACGTTACGTGATTTGGTACTCTTGAAAACAATATTGTCAACATATACGATTTCAATTAGTTCTCAAAATGGTCACGCAATTTTGAACCAATTTGGCGCTAGCATTGAATTCAAGGGTACGAAACGTCACAATCTCAATGTCGACCGATCGGAATTGAACTCAAGAGTAAGCCTGCTGATCCGCACCGCTCTTGACTCTACGATGTACAATGCCCTTCACACCGCCAGAGAGAAACAGATGGAGAAATATCACAAGGATTAGAGTGACGAAGCAGGGAGGTCATGACCCTCAGCATTGAGGAATACGACGCAAGGAGGAGGTATAATATTGACTGGTTTACACTGTCCTCACATATTTATAATGTAGAAATATTCTACCAGGAACAGAACGATCCTACACAAGCGCCACCACTAGCGAGACCTTCGTCACAATCACCACATCGCAGACTACCCCCTTTTTAGGGTTCCGTAGTCAACTTGGAACCCTTATAGTTTCGCCATGTCTGTCTGTCTGTCTGTCCGTCCTCGCTTAATCTCTGTGACTGTAGCACTAGAAAGCTGAAATTTGGTACCAATATGTATATCAATCACGCCGACAAAGTGGTAAAATAAAAATTGGAAAAAAAAGTTTTATTAGGGTAGCCCCCCTATATGTAAAGTGGGAAGTGATTTTTTTTTTATTTCAACCCTAACGTGTGATATATCGTTGGATAGGTATTTAAAAATGAATAGGGGTTTACTAAAATCATTTTTTGATAATGTCAATAATTTCGCAAATAATCGCTCCAAAAGTAAAAAACAATGCGTCCCCCCCCCCCTCTAACTTTTGAACCATAAGTTTAGAAAATATGAAAAAAATCTGAAAGGTAGAACTTTATAAGGACTTTCTAGGAAAATTATTTTGAACTTGATGGAAAGGACAGTTTTTGTACAAAAAGACAAAAAGGTTCTACAAAATAATTTCTGGACTAAGTTTGTTGTATAGTCGTATAGGCAAGCATTTTTTTAAACTCATAAGTGGGTACACTTATTGTGACGGATGGAAAACTACGGAACCCTACACTGAGCGTGGCCCGACACGCTCTTGGCCGGTTTTTTAAGTTCTTACGTTCCATCCTAAGGTTTTCTGGGAGATATCGCTGTCAGCGATAAGACAGTCATCGTACCCATCGATTTAAACTTTCAGATACCGTCAATTTGAGACAATAGTAAAACAATAGATGCGCAAACGCCGGCGTTCGCTTGGGGTTTAATTAATGTTAGTGTAAAAAGTTTTATCGGGGTCGTTCATATGACGTAAGCAGATTTACCTGACATTGACTGATCTTACCTGTACCGGATTCGTGAGGAAGTGACGCCCAGGTGTCGCCACTGTGCGGACACGAAGCAGCACACAGTAGAGGCACAACATAGATAGGTACAGAAGTCTATCTCGTGTATGTACTTCACTTTTTATACCTACGCTCGGTGATCGCGCTTGGTTCAGCGCGTTTCGCTAAACTGTGCGAGAGCGACCGGGCGATTGAGCCGAGATATCGTGTCCGAGAGCGGTGTCTATGTGTGCGTTACTTGAGCGCGCTTTTCATGTAGATTGACTTCTGTACTTATCTATTTTGTGGCACAGCAGTCCGCAGAGAAAACTATATCGTAGGCAAGCGTGTTTCACGCTGCGTGAAATTTTCTGCATGCGGACAAATCCCGAAAATTTAAATATCCAAAAAAGCGCGTCCCGCGTGCTTTGGTATTATATCCCGTGTACGCCTACCTAGTGGCGTAGCTAGGGTGACCAAGGGCCCTGGGGCAAAAATAAATTGGGGCCCCGAAATTGTTTAGGCTTTTCTTTAAAAAATATTTATGTATCTACATATTTTAAAAATTCAATGCTACATACTATGCTTTTATATAAATCCCAAGTTATAAGATTTGTCATTAACGTGCACACACAATGATATGGAGACATGGCCGTCGATAATGATCGGCAAGGATATCTTTCACAGCTTAATTACCGAATCTTCACGAGTAGGCTTTTCAACCAATACTGCAGTGGTCACATTATCTGATTCACTATCAACAGAAATTATTTATTGTAAAACTTTTTCGTTCATTCAATATGCAGTTTGTTAATCAGATTTTGGGGGCCTTCCGAGCTTTAGGGCCCCGGGGCACTGCCCCACCTAGCCCCTAAGTAGAATGGATCTAGAAAGATAATACAACTTATTTGATTTTATACAAATTAAGTACTTTAATATTTTTCTATCACGCAACTTTATTGTTGTTAACTTCAAATCATAACAAATCTTTTCGAATGAACTTAACTGAATTTCGGTGAGGCGCGGCCTCCTGTTTCTCCAGATGGGTGCATGACGAGTATGTCGGATATTCGTACCTATCCATCAGAAGAACGTTCGTAGAGTTCTGCGTAACCTTGACGTGAATAAAGCCAGTGGCCTCGACGGGATACCGGCAGCTGTTCTTAAAACTTGTGCACTGGAATTGTCGCTTGAATTTGAAATTCGCCTCTTATGTGAGACTAAAAAAGTGCCGATGGCTTGGAGGCACGCTAACGTTCAGCCTGTGCCCAAGAAGGCAGTCGAGCTGACCTGGCAAGCTACCGATCCATCTCCGTTACGTCCATCCTCTTTAAGAATACGGGACGGGTGCTTAACAGAAAGTTTCTGACATATCTAGAAGCTAACGACATCCTCAGTGACCGGCAATACGGTTTTCGCAGAAACTGGATTTTCTAGCGAATGCCATTTACATCTGGAGTGAGGCCATCGAGAAGCATGAGGAAGTGCTTGCCGTCACCCTTAATACCTCGAAGGCTTTCGATAGGGTCTAAGCTGGCACGAAAGCCTTATTATTGCTAAGCTTCCTTCCTTCGTTCTAACCACTGGTCCATCTCCATCCGAGTGGTTTTTGATGGCTGCTCGTCGAGTCAAATAGTTACTATTGCCGGGGTCCTTCAGGTGTCAATATTCTCCGCAACACTGTTCTTCTGCACATAAATGACCTGCTTAAACCCGGTACCTTTGGGTATGCAGACGATAGCACTGCTGTTGAGAGATGTAACTCTCCACAGCAGTGCGTCTCAACAGCGTTTTGGTAACACACTTATTAAGCGTACAGCTAAGGAGTGGAATTCCCTGCCGGAGTCTGTGTTTTCTGAATGTGTCAATCAATCTGTTACGGCTCTGCTGTTAGATATAAACTTGGCCGACATGAAATGTGAAACAACACATGACATTTTGCGCGCACTTTGAAAATCGATATTCGCATTCGCATTCACGAATATTGTATTTGAATATTCGTTTTCGCATTCGCGAATGTCAAAAATCAAACATTCGTTACCTACATCACTAGTCTTTACGCGACTCTATATAGCTCTCCGATCGACACATGCTCGTCAGGGCTTATAACAACTAATGCCGGAGTTCCAGGAGTTTGTCCTCTCTGCAACTCTGTTCCAGCTGCATATCAACGATCTGCTGATGCCCAGTATCTGTGGGTATGCAGATGATATCACTGTTGGTGGTGTTGTAGAGAATTACCTGCCAAGTGCTCGGGCTTGTAAGGAGCTAATCCAAAACTTAAGAGAGGCTATGGTAGAGCGTTCTCTGTTCAAGCAGTCTCCAAGTGGGGCGAGGCCAATCTGGTCGGATTCAACGCCGTCTAAACAAAAGCGTATCTGGTGTTCTGTTCACCGCCAAAAGGAGCCCGTTTACATTGGCTCTTGCTTTTTAGAATGTATTCCTGAAAAACACCGACCGCCTTCAGCTCTTGGGAGTTGAAATTTTCTTTACTTTTGGGCGTTTCATTGAATTCAAAGCCAAAGTAACGAACGCGAAGGGCAATTGAGAGAAAAAAGAGTGGGTCAGGTGCCACTCCCTCTTCTTCCATTCAGAGCGAGAGGTTTTTGTTATCTGATATAAACTAGTGCTTGACTGCGCTCCTACCTGATGGTAAGCAGCGATGGAATCGTTGATGGTGAGGCGCTAGTTTATTAAGAGCCTATTCACTCTAGCCTTGAAGACACCCAAATTATAATCGGACGGGAAGACCGCAGCAGGCAAATTGTTCCAGTCCTACCATATTGTGACGAAATTATTCGAGAAATTCCCACCACATGAAAAAAAAGGACACAAGGATGAATAAAAAAACAACAAGAATAAATAAATTTTAATATTTTTTATTAACTTTAAAATATTAAATAATGCGACATACATACAAAAACTAATACAACAGTTTATAATGCAGCTACAAACATTGTGAGACTACCCGCATTCGTACATAAATATCTAACGCAAATTATTATTTCACAGCAACTGAGAAAGGGTGTTTGTTTACTAGGTATAAAATGTAGTAAAGTCAGAGTACATTTTGGCGGTAATTACACTACCACGCACCACACAGCGTAGCGCGTGACTGCGTGTCTTAACGTTGCTTGTAAATATCTCCGTTTGTATAGAAAACACGCACAGTCCAACACAGCGAAAATGCATCTACGCGCGTTCAACGCAGATCACGCGCCTACATGCGGAGAAACATGCACTCACGCTCGTGGGTGCGGGGCGACACGCAAGTTCTGGCACACTGAGTCTCGTAGTACCGTGCGTGATTTTGTATGAAATGAGTGCGTGCCTGCGTGAATTTAAAAAACGCACCTACGCGCGTGAGTGCGTAAAAAACTTGCACGATGATGCACTCCCGCAAGTACGTGCGTAGGTGCGTTTTCACGCGTTACGCTGCGTGGCAGTATGATAACCGCCTTATGGTGAAAATCACAGGCCGTCGTAACCAAAACCCCGCTAAATGGCGTTAAACTCAAAATTTTAGTTTATTTTTTTGCAGCCTGTGTTTATCAGTGGCCACTCCAAGATAATAAGTAATAACCGACATTTACGCGAACCAACCCGCTCCTACAAACTAAAAAAAAAAAAAAAGTTCAGCGCCATCTAGCGGCTGCCACGCTCGCACCCTTTGTTCTCACATGAAGGTAATAACTAAAACAGTTTTATTTGTATTCAGTAAGTTGACATTAGACAATAGCCTGACTAATCAAAATATGACGAAAGAGTAATGGCTGGTTTACACAGTGCGAGCTAGCGTACGAGCCAGCCTACCGAGTAGCTGCACTGCAGTAACTCGCAGTTTGAACGTCACTTACGAGTAACTCGCACGTGCGAGTTGGCCAGCTCGCATCCGAGTTACTTCAACCATTTTTCGTTTTCACTCGCTTGCTCGCCCGGCAGCAACTCGTACATGGCAGCAGCTCGGCCGTCGCTCGCATCGTTTGGACGTGTTCGGCAGTAGATCGCCAGTGCCAGCCGGACAGAGTGAAACCCGTGTTTTTTTTTGTTCGCTGCATTTTAGTCATAGTACGTTGACTCGACAGCTACTAGCATTGTGAAAACAGCTAAGGCAAGCCGAGCTACTGGCATAAGACTAGGCAATACGAGTAGCTTGCATTGTGTAAAACCAGCCATAAATGACGCAAACTCGGTCCAACCAGAGTAAAAATTAATTCTTTGAAAAATTACCTTTTCAAAAAAGGAGACGCCATTTGTTTTTCCAAAGGTCTACTGTCCACGGCCGCGTAGCTTCACAGACGCGTATTCGTCATCATAAGCGGTAACGTTTGTTGTCGCTTCGCCTAAAGAGTTTCATAATATAGTACGTAGGCTTTACGCTGGTATACCTACACCAAGCATACAAAGTTCTTTTTTAAACTATTGTATGTATCGGTCGTTCTTTTTGCGAGTTTATTTAACCTTTTGAATACCGTAATCAGAGACACAATGGAATGACAATGAACCCAGCGTTCGCTTGGGGCACAAAATATACACCGCTAAATTTGAATCGTTTTAATCCCGTGGAGGGTCGATCCGGTACATGAAACACTACCGATTTGTAAAGATAAAATTTAAAAATAAAGTACCTTTTTTTTCAAAACACGTATTAATTTACGCATGTACGGAATTAATTTCTTTAAGAAAACGTCAGCTGAGAGTCCAATGACCTGTAGGGAGTAGTTGGCATTGCGTACTAACTACCTATAGCTCATTGGACTTGCTCAGCTGACGTTTTCTTAAAGATAGCGGTGTATAGGTACAGAAGACAATCTACATACAAGGCGCACACATAGACACCGCTCACGGACACGATATCTCGGCGCAATCGCCCGGTCGCACTCGTACAGCTGCCACCACGGATATTGAACGCTGGCTTCAAGTTGCGCAGAAGTCAAAAATCGGGTCTCTTTAGGTGGTGCGACGTGAGACGCGGGGGCGGGGAGCGTCAGTGATTGGCTTGCTGCGCATCGCGTCATAGCCGACACTCGTGATTCTTTCATTGCGCTTGCAGCATGTATTTAACGACGACGATTGGCTCGCCAATGTATGGAATGCGCAAAGCGATCCCCACTCTGACGCCGAGCGTTCAATATCTGTGGTGGCAGCTGTAAAGTTGGGCGCAACGCGTTGACGTGTGTGCGATCTCCTAGCGTAGGTATAAAAAGTGAAGTACATACAAGAGATTGATTTCTGTAGCTATCTTTTTTCTGCGGTTTAATGAATTAATACAACATTACTTACCAAACATTTCATAAAATCAATACTTAGAGATTGTCAAGTTACTGAATACATTAGGAATAGTTGAAGTTTAATTTACAGTTAATACCATAACTGATTTATTTCCAAAATACTTTCCCAAAACACCCATCACTTTTATAATTTTTTCCAATTCCAAAATCAGTCGATAAAAGAAAAAAAAATTACAAACGCCAAATAGTTTTTATTAAAATGCGAAGCGTAAATGCGTTTTTTTTTAACAGGAATACACGTCACTACATTAAATTTTTATTTCGCAACTTTTAATTCTTTTACACATTTATGTACGAAAAATAATAACAATAATTATATTTTATGTAGATTATCAGAATACAAACATATATCTTAAAACACCAAAGAAAAGAGGATGTTTCATTGACTCGTTTCAATCCGGTTCAAAGAATTGTTTGGATGACAATGATTATTTCTTACCAATCTCGCCTCAAGGATTGCCCAAACATTCATAAATGTTATCCGATAAACAGTCACGCATCGATCCCGCCAGGGTCGCTCATCCACGACCAAATACTCGCATCTCGTCAGCTCTCCTGTCACCTATGGGGATTGAAGAGCTGAACGAGATGGAGTACCCAGTCGCGAACACACGACCCTGGCGAGTAGGACACAAAACATTAGTCGGCCCAATCGACGAACGCGGTAAGTACGCTACAGGGAATGCGAAATGCGTGAAATACTTTTAACTCTAGTAAACAAATAAAAATAGTTAAAATATCTTCATAAACAACGAAGTTATGCTTCAAAGCTGCCAATAAGAAAGAGAAGTCCGATATAGACTATGACGTCAAAGGCCATGTCCATGTCACATGCATATGTTTATCAGTTGTCTAGTACTGATAACACAAGCACTGCTTAGCTTGGGACTAGACGGCGTTGTGCGATAGTAGTAAAAAAATTATCTTCAACCCAGCCAAGCGCTTTACTTTGCATAATTTATTTCATAACCACAGCTCTCAAAATTGCAAAGGAAAACATCGTAAGAAAACCGGAATGTCTTACCACCTTCGCCGCGGTCGACCTCCTTCAGGCGAGAGATAAAATTAAATTCGGATTTTTTTTTTTTGAGGAAAACTCACGGTGTATGTTTAATAAAAACAAAAAAAAAAAGAGATTACTATACACAAAAATCGTTGAAACACCTCTTGGCTAAAGAAATTTTTTGGCTTCAATGGACATTTTTACTTATAAACTAGTAAGTTTAAGATTCTTAACGAAATGCTTTCTTTTGCTGTCCGATAGATATATAACATAATTTGAATAATATTAAAATGCAGAGGTTAAATTTATAACAACGTATTTGTGTTACTTCCCAATCAAAGATCGCGGTAAAAAAAAATATAATTGAGTCAGCTCTGATTTTCCGTTGACTTACAACTCCAAGCACAGACAGCAAAAGTATAACTACAAATATAAAAAAAAAATGCAATTGATTTTTCAAAAACAACTTCTACAAAAGAAAAAGTATTTAAAATACCCTTTTCCTGAATAAAAAATAAAACAGTGATTGTAAAAACATTGTAAAATTAAACACGGCAAGCTTAGATTAAAAAAAAAAACAGTGAAATAAAAAACCGATTTTAAAGAAAAAAAAATTAAAATTCACATGTACACTCAGCAAAGGAGATAAGTAACCTGAGGCCCTTCCACTCAAATCCCAAGCGAACGCCGCCGCCGGCGTCCGCATATATTATTAAAATATTAAGTGTTTTATGTATAGGGTAGGTATGTATCCAAGAATGTAAAAAAGAAGTTCTTAATAAAGTAGTCAAGAAACATCGAAAATAAGCAAACCTTTCTATTACTCCATATTTATACCAAAAAAAATGCCAAAGCCTACAGGTTAACGCGTTTTATTTGACGAACTAACCTGAACTGTTACTGCTATACCTACTGGATATATAGCTTCAACCCTCTTTTTCGTTCGCACGAATGACACTTTAACATGTCATGGTTTTACCCCAGGATCGTTAAATATCGTTGAAGTCTATGTAGAAAAAATATAATCAAATTCATAGTGAACAGCTTTTTAACTCATCAATAAAATTACCGCATTCGGGAAGCTGCGCGATTTTTTCAGCCAACAGACCACAGTAAACATCTTTCCGCTGAAATATTGATGTTAAAGATTTCCATTAAGACTTCAACTATACATGACGAACCCGGTTACTCATCTCCTTTGCCGACTGTACTTGATACGGTTAAACCAAAAAGTCTTCAAATAATTATCCACATTACCCGGTAAATGTTGAAATTACAGGTAAAATCGATAACAACCAATGTACACAAATTAATATACAAATATTATTTTTATGTTTAGGAGATTCGGGATTCAAGACTTTAAACATAACCTAATAACTGAAATGTAAAATTACATTCGAAAAGATTGCTTTAACGAATTTTCAAAAAGATACCGCATCACAAATTATGTTCAAAGTATGACACGACAATATTTCTCTTTCCAGGAATCGGGATATATTTTTTCTTTAAATTCGGTTTACAAATAAAAAAAAAAGTAATCTTAAGAAAAATTGATTTCAAAATATTTAGTGCCATCATGATTCTTAAAGGATTTTTAGTAATAATTTGAATAATAAGATTTTCCGTCATTTCTTCTTACTTTACAAGGCACCTGGAATAAAAAATAAATATATATTAATATTTTATTAATTAGGAGTAAAATTATAATCATTGTTTCAGTGTAAAAGTGAGACAGAGTTTAAGGCAGGGCGCAAACGTAGACACTTTTGTGTATATACATATTCATGATCATGTATCAGACACAATACAAGCTACCGATGAATTTTTGATTTTTATAGAACCAGTATGGAATCATCCACTGCCTCCGCAGACGTTAAACATTTTTTGTGTCCATTTGCTTCCACTTACAGTCTGTCTAAAAAGTCAAAAGACTTGGAAATTTTTAAACGAATCATAATCTGTTATTACCAGAGATCGGAATAGGTAGGGCTGTGTTTTATGTACTTGCCATAGGTTAGAATAATATTGATATTCACCAAGTCCCGGGATTTGATTTTAAAGTAGTAAAATTATAAATGGTAAAGAATTAAACTCTACTGGCGCAGAAAGAGGCAAAAACAGGTGCGTCACTATAGCGCCACAAATACCCCGCTATTGTTTTCTTTTGTTCAACGACGACTATTGGCTCGCTAATGTATGTAATGCGCAAAGTGATCACCACTCTGACGTTGAACGCTCAAGATCCGTGCGCGGCATCTGTATGCGTCTCAACAAAGCGGCAACGTCGCGCGCTTGGCAAAAAGTTTTATAGCGTGCTGTTGACGTAAAATTTACAATGTCGCATATGATACGCTTATTGGCTTAAATACATTTTTTTTATACACCAAATAGAATGAAATTAAATTAAATCCCATAGTATCAGCCGGAATCCTGTGGAATATCCATATTAACATCAATGTTTGCGGTCAATGAACCTAAATAGCCATACCAATTCCGATCACTGGTTTATTACATACAATACTTTTTATAAAATTCTATTAGTAAACAATGAACATCGCTTAGCAACCTTGATTGTTCAACTAGTGTTGACTATATAAGATTTCAAGAATTTGGTTATTTGATTAGATTACCCAAGTCTTTATTTTTTAGACAGACTAACACATATTCATAACGATGAAAAAGTATTTGGTGTCGGTAACTAGAACAAAAAGTGTCTCCGTTTGTGCAGCGCCTTAGAGGACGAATATCACTATTAGAATAAGATCTCAGAGCGATAACACAACATATTTTCACATGGGTTCACCCATTCACCCCACCTTAGGTTCTCAGTAGCGTCTCATGTGATACTAATAACTGTGTGCTTGTGGAGCTCCTCTTTAGGGCAGTCGGGCAGGTAAGAGGTGAGAAAGGGCTCTATAAAGGGGGTGAGAATAGACCACCATAGATCCGTGTGAAAATAAGTTATGTCTTATCGCTCTGGGATCTTGTACTATATCGTTTCACTCATGTTAGGGTCGATTTTCAATGAAACAGATGCAGCTTGATACCAGAACTTTACATGGAATCGCCAATCTGATTTCCACAACACAGTAACTGGGAAACATGATACCTTAAGTCTGATTTATGTTAAAGATTAGGTGCGGGCTGCCCGACGCGGAACGTGCGCGGGCCGCTTACGCCTAAAGGTGGATACAGACTTCGCGAAGCATGCGCCGCGAACGGCACACAGCCTCTGCCTCGGGTCGGGCCACGGCGTACATAGCAAATGCTTCATTTGTCAGTCTTCATGTTTGTGGCGAGGCATGTGCTTGCGAGGCATTGGTTGTGCGCCGTGCGTGGCGCATGCCTCGCAGTTTGTATCCGCTTATAGCTCGTTCATACCGCGTGGCCGCAGTGAGAGCACGGGCGACGAGCAGCGACCCTCACGGGGCCGGTAACCCAAACTAATTCTAGAGCTAACTGCGTGCATTGCTATTAGGGTCAACTCACACCGAAAGAGCGGCGAAGGGCAGCGACCCGTTTACCGTTCATAGAATTCGCTGGAATTCCCGCGGCGCCGCGGGCATCCGCGCGACTCGTTCGAGTTTCTCATGCTATAATAAGTATTATAGCAATGAAAATAAAGTTAAAACTCATATGACACTGAAACCGCGATCCGCTTCGCTGCGCTTCGACGCTCTTTTGGTGTGAGTTGACCCTTACGCTCAACTGCGTACAGCCAAACGCGCGCGTCATCACACCCGCACCGTGCTGTCAGTCTATCAAAGCACTTATTTTCGGGAAAAATTATCTAAAATAATTGTAAAAAAATGTAATACCTGTATTTCTCTCTCCGCTATTGCAAGCATGTCAGTAGTATTGGTAGCCTGCAGCAAAAGAAACAAAAATAAATAAAAATTAGCTTCGCCAACAGATAATACACAATTTTAACTATAGGATAAAACCAAGTGACAATTTGACAGCTTGTGTCAATCAATGTTCCTGCCTTTCTCCAAGTACGTTACCTTCCAGACTAACCAGAGGCTACTATGTATCTGTAGGCAACTCATTTTTGTTAATGTATTTTTATTATTAGTTTTAAGTTGGCAATATTTACGCGCGAACACCGCCATTTGATTGTGCTTCGCGCGCATTTTTGAACCCACGCCGCGCGCGCTCGAACGCCGAGGAGTCGCCGCCAAAAACTCGACGCGCGCGGGCGTGTATATGAATGTTCCGAGTTCCCGCCAAAACCTTTTCAGTTTCCTAAATAATTTAGCTTTATGTGTGTATTGTACTGTTTCAATCTGTAACTGTCGCGAGTTCTGTTGCCTAGTTGTAAAGTGATAATCAGAAGTCGGAGTAGATACAGTACAATTCACGAATGATGGCGGGCGTGACGTTAGCCTTTGCGAACTTTCGCGCATACCACACTCTTCTCGCACACGCACGACGTCATTTGGTTCCTAAAACACGTTACTGCGCAGCCTTCTGCGCAAATTTCACGGCCGCCATCATTCGTGAATTGTACTATAGATTGATTTAAGGTCGTTGACGTCAAACGTAGAGGATAATATGGATATGCCTCCAAAATACAGGAACTTCATATTTATTGTGATATTTGTTTCGGAATTTTGAAATTAGCACGAATTTGTGTTTAAGGTGAAAAAAGTATTAATAATATTAATCTACGCTGCCAGTATGAACAAAATCAATATTTTATTTTATACAAATTAAAAATAATTGTTCATTGAATTCAATCAATCATTCATATACCTAATAAACGATTTTGTTACCCTATCTGTATGTTCTTTATTTTATTTTATTCCATAATTCCAATCCCGGAACTTTTTCCGGTACTTCCCGCACATTATGGATAAAATGGCATGTCCATATTATAATTTCTTGACACAAGTATATAAAATCAATCTACCTACTCCGACCTCTGGTGATAATATACGGAATTCACCAAGTGATTGCTGCGGTGTATTGTGAACAAAACCCAGCCTTATTTAACAGTATCAGTATTTTCCATAGTGACTCCCTATCTGAACTCCACAAGGCAAGACTAGTGTCAGAATTCCTGGCATCGACTATAGTGCGTTTAACATAAGAAGTTCTTTCGCCGTAATGTTCGAGATAATTTATCAAAAATTAGAAAAAAAATCTTATACCATGTTAAAATTTCAACCCAGACTTTTTAAGATCCTTTGTAACGCCTCACTTATAATTTAAGTTACGACTTTAAGCGTGGTCTCGCTAGATGGCGATATACTCAAAATTTTTAGTTTATTTTGTTTTGAATACATAGTCACATAGTTCCGCCTTATAATGTTCCCACTGCTGGGAGAGGGAATGGGCCGTAATCCACCACGCGGGCCCAGTGCGGGTTGCTGAATGTCTTCGAATTTTTGGTTCTAGGACATGCCGGTTTCCTCACGATGTTTTCCTTCACCGTTTTGAGAGCAGTGGTGATGAAATAAATTACACAAAGTAATGCGCCTGGCTGGATTTGAACCCGTGACCTACAACTCGTAAGTCGGGGTGCGTTACCAGTCGGCCACCACTGCTCTAGAGCACGCTTGCCTAGAAGTAACCTATTCACTCTTGACTACTTTTAGGCGGGCAAAACCACTAGCAGACACTAGTGAAGGTTTTTTTAGGTGGGAAAATCATCAAATGACATCTCCCGCTATTGGTCAGAGCGGGAGGTAGTGTCAGACTTTTACTGACTAAAAACCCACTCCTGTTCCTTCTTTGCCTTCGTCCCAGGGCCCTGGGTTTCACTTTCACACTACACGTGGCCCCAGTAGGCTTCGACCCTGCTGGCCTCCTATACTAGTATTTTGGTTACATTTTAGATTTGAACTGTTTCTAGAAATCAATCAGAAAGAAGAAGAATCATCATCATCTTCCTGCCCTTGTCCCGTTTTATTTGTGGTCGGCGCAACACGTTTTTTCTTCCAATCTGTACTGTCCCTCGTCACGCTATCACGAACTCCCTTTTCTTACATATCGCTTCTCACACAATCCATCTATCTTTTCTTTGGCCTCCCTCTCCCCTCCATCCATCCACATGTAAATTCATAACTCTTTTAGCAACATGCTTTTCATCTCTCCTCTTTACATGACCATACCAAGACAAACGATTTCCTTTCAACCTTTCAGTCACTGGCGCTACTTTCAAACTTCCCCTAATATACTCATTTTTCACTTTATCCATTCTCGTCACACCACACATCCATCTCAACATTCTCATCTACATGCAATCTTTTTTCATCCATCTTTTTCACAGCCCAACATTCTGATCCATACAGTATGACAGGCCTTTTCACGGACTTGTAGACTTTACCCTCCAACTTGAGGGACATCCATCATTATTGGTTTCTAGAAATCAATAATGTCATTTAATGACCGCGTGCTATAAGTAAGTCCAAAGGTTACCATGACCTTGGATCGAATAACTTCGCATGTGGCGGTCATTTCAAGGTCAGAAGATGGATCGAAGGTAGCCTTGACCTCGTTAGGTATACCAGTGTTTTGAAATACTTCGTCTAGGGACATATTTTTTTTAACTGTTGATAGGTTCGCACCGAACCGTACTGGGCCTGTGTGGTGGATTACGGCCCATTCCCTCTCCTAGAGAGGAGGCCTAAGTCCCAACAGTGGGACCATCATAAGGCCGACTATGCTATGCTAGGTTCGCGCTTGAAAGCGATGATGGGATAAACATATAAACACACACCTACATGTACACACCAATGGTATCCCTATCGGTCGTACTCTGCGATTCTTACAAAGCAAATTAAGATGGTATATCGGTGACGTCTAGAGTAAGTCAGTCAGCTGTGCCATATTGTGTTGCTTGTACCTACTTGCTTGTTTTAAATGATTTTGTCGTGCCCTGTTACATTCTATCATAGTAATATTGCGTAATGTTGTAAGCCCATTGTGTATATTATTGTAACTGTACTATAGATAGTATTGCATGCTTCGTCATTAGACGACCACAGTTAAACTAAATTTTAAATCTCATGTAAGTGAACGATGTAATATGTTCTTATGAGAAATAAAGATTCTTTAAACCTAAAGAGGATTGCCCAGCCTCTGCGGTGTTCCAGGCCAAAGACGGACATCAAATATGATAAAAGTATTGTTTTTTCCATCAATGATAAAAGTATTGTTTTTTCCATAAAGTTACTTTTTATTTACCACTTATTGTTTATTATAGTGACGCTCATTTGGAACTAAGGGAATACATATTTTTTTATGGCGAAATTAATGAACAAAGTATTTTTTCTCTAGTCAATTGTCCGCTCATTGCCTCAAATGGGCAATCCCCTTTGTAACGTCGGATATATACGACAAACAGTCTCGCATTTATTCCGTTAAGGTCGTACATCCACGACCAAATACTCGCATCTCGTCAACTCTTCTGTCACCTATGGGGATTGAAGAGCTAAACGAGGTGGAGTACCCAGTCGCTAACACGAGACTGGTGAATAGGACACGAACGCTCGTTGGACCAATCGGAAGCAAACAGGTTGTTTTTAACCCACTTCAAAAAGGAGAAGGTTATAATAATATGTCCGGCTGTGTTTTTTTGTTTAGCTACTGTAATCAATGAGGGTATTCTAAAACGACGTTCACCAGGTGGCAGTACTGAGGCGTTAGGTCGAGGCAACTGTCAAAACGCTAACGTTAATGCCATAAGACATCAACGTCAAACGTTAGACATAGTGCGCACTGGTGACTTTTGTCACGGTGATGATAATTTTTTTTACCCATTTTTACCCAATTATTGTCACGTCTTCAAGTGCGCGGACTACATGTTGTGTTCATAGGCACGATGACTTTTTTGTCAGAAGTGCATGCTTTGCCTTATACGTCAACATCGTGTGTACGTTTTCAAAGGAAAAGACCTGACGGCTAAGTGGCGCCACCTAGTGTTGTGAATTTTCCTGAAAACCCTCATTGTCTAACGGTTGTAATTCATAAAAGAAAATCACGGAATTATAGAAATGTTTAGTGTTAGTAGTATTAGTTGACAAATCGGAAAGTGTAAATAGGTACAGAACAGAAAATAGCGGCCATAAGCAATCCAGTATTTTACGAACCATGCTTTTTAAAAGCTGCTAAACCCGTATTTATGACATACAAACAAAAAGCAAAACAAATAATATATATATAAATAAAACCACACCCATTCCAAACACACTCAAGACAAAACGATATAAAAATAAAATAAAAAATCAAAAAAGAAAAATTAAATACATTATTTACAAAAAGGTACGACTTACCTTTTAGTGTTAGTACAAAAAGGGAAAATAAAAACACTCGCGTTTTCTTGAAAAAAAAAACGGGCAATGTTAAGTACTGACTAAAATTCATTTTGACCGGTCAGAGTTGATAAAAATTAAAAATACTTTAAATTCTTTTAAAAAAATAGGTCAAATTGATCATAATAATATTGTTATTTTTAAATAATAAAAAATGCTTAAAATTCTTTACTTTTTATCATTTATACACTAAAAAAAAAATTATTAATAAAAATGTATTTGTATTATTAAATCGCATTTGTAAAAACTATCCCACGATTTCAGAATCAAGGATCTTAAGTCGAACATTGGTCAATCTCAGCTTTAGCCTAAAACCATGTTGTCAAACTAAGCAGAAAAACCCTTTAACCGCTCGCGTCGGATTTGTCCGACGACAGTTTCCGCGTCGGATTACTTCGACGAGAGTTTTCGCATCGGATTTGTCCGACGAGAGTTTTCGCGTCTATTCGCCAGGGTTTTATCGTGTGTTAGCGACTGTCTACTCAATATCGTTTAGCTCTTCAATCCCTATAGGAGACTGAAAAGCTGACGAGATGGTGTAGTTGGTCGTCGATGTGTGACCTGGCAGAATAAAGGCGAGTGTCCGTCGGATATATCCGACGTAAGCGGTTAAAATGGTAATTCATACTCAATTCAAAAACCAACCCCGTATATAAATTATTATGCACTTCCACCGTAATAGATTACATAAAAAAGCTCATATGTTAGTATATACAGCAGTATTTAATGTTATAATACAAAATAATTGCAGAAAAAGCATGCTATTAAGACAAAATGCACGTTAGACAGACAAGTTAACACATTGAATACCAAGAAGTACATGGTCAGCCTACACAAAGAATAATATCGCAGGTGGTGTCTTTTATGTTAACTAACAGTGCCCATATACGAGATATGTCGTATACGAGATATCTCGTACTTGGGCACCAGCAATATTTAAGTTAAAGACAAAATAACCCCACGTATGCTACGCATTATAACCTTAAGTGTTAGCACACGGGCCACAAAAAAACCCGCTTGTAGTTTCTTTTCGAGACCCGTGTGCGGGAACAATTAGTTTTAGATATTGTTTCTCAGTATATGTATGTAATTCTATAGGAGATAAAGTTGTTCCATAAGTAAGTTGTAACCTAAATTAAGCCCAAAGTAAAAACTTACTTAGCATATGCAACACTGTCACTTACACCCCATTAATTTTTTTGTTAAGTAAAAATCATTCAAATGCCACCCCCCGCCCTTGCGCGGAGCGGGAGATAGTGTCTGACTCTTATTGACTAAAAAACCCCCTCCGTTCCTTCTTGCCTTTCGTACCGGGGCCGAGTTGCCCTTTCGGATAACCCTGGCCTCAGTAGGCACTTACGCCTCATGCAAATTCAGTCAGATGACATAAGTGGGGTCTGTTTGTCTCTATTTTAATACTTTTTTTATAGGCCATCTACGAGAAAACTCGTAAGAAAAGACAGTACGAGTTCTCTTTAGGTGGCATCTGAAAACAAATCGTCTACGAAATATCTCGTAGTAGGCATTCAAAGTGTTAAACTGTTAGTTTGGCATAACTGTTAACCCTTATATGCAACATTAATCACTGGAAAACACGAGACGACATCTCATATATACCATTACCAATGCGATTGGTCGTAAATAGCAAATAGCTTATGGTACCAAACTTGACACCATACAGACACCAGAGTCGCCACACGTCCGAGCTGGTCGCGCCACCAAATTGGTTGCGCAACCAAACGGACACCAGGTGAGTAACTCTCTACACCGCTAAATTTTAATCGTTTTAATCCCATGGAGGGTCGATCCGCTACATGAAACACTATCGATTTTTAAGATAAAATTAAAAAATAAAGTACCTTTTTTCTAAACTCGTATTAATTTACGCATGTACGAAATTAATTTCTTTAAAAAACGGCAGCTGAGCGAGTTCAATGACCTGTAGGTAGTTCGTACGCAACGCCGACTATTATCTACAGGTCATTGAACTCGCTCAGCTGACGTTTTCTTAAAGAAATTAATTTCGTACATGCGTAAATTAATACGAGTTTTCAATAAAAGGTATTTTATTTTTTAATTTTTTATCGTTACAAATCGATAGTGTTTCATGTAGCGGATCGACCTTCCACGGGATTAAAACTATTAAAATTTAACGGTGAATATAGAGCTGTATACATTTTGTTGGTAGCAGCGACTGGTCGCGCCGCCATGGTGTCTCGGTGAAGTATAGCTCTAAGAGCCGTATGAGCTTATACTTTACATGAAGGTGTGCAAGTCTTACCTGGGGCGTAGCCGCCGCCGCCTTGTGGGGCTCCGTAGGCCGGAGGAGCATACGACGGAGGAGGTGCCTGAAATTAATAGAAATATTTATTTTACTTATAACACTCTTATACTTTATGCTGTCTATAGTCTGTCTAATAAGTCAACCGACTTGGGAATTTTGTATAATATTTAATCATTCAAAAAATACTTATATTCGATACTTTTCATAAGGTTTTTCTGTTAGTAAACAATGATCTCGATCTCTTAATCAACCTTGTTTATTGAACCCGTGTTGACTACATCAGATTTCATTAAATCCTAATAATTACCCAAGTCGTTTAACTTATTAGACGGACTCTACACACCGAAGCTCGCCGGCACGAATCCAGCGGCTGCAAAAGTTGCGAACCGGACAATTTTCGAAATTTTCTTAGGGTCAACTCACACCGAAAGAGCGACGAAGGGCAGGGAAGCGGAGCGCAGTTTCAGTGTCATATGAATTTTAACTTTATTTTCATTGCTATAATACTTATTATCGCATTAGAAACTCGAACGAGTCGCGCGGATGCCCGCGGCGCCGCGGGAATTCCGGCGAATTCTATAAACGGTAAACGGGTCGCTGCGCTTCCTTGCCCTTCGCCGCTCTTTCGGTGTGAGTTGACCCTTAATCGATTATATTCATGGCGAGCGTCGTCAGTCTAATTGCACTTCGCAACACTGACTGATCTTTGGCTTAGCTCTTGATGTGCACACCATTTATTTCTAGCTTAGCTTAGCTTGCTTAGTTTAGTTTTGGCATAGCTTAGTTATCGGTCTGCAACCGGCTTTAAAGTTGCAACGAATATTTGCAAGATTTGATTACAGACAAAACATTAGGACCTAGACTGGCCTGTCTCTCTGTCGGTCTAGTGGTTAGTGACCCTGACTGCTATACCGGAGGTTGTGGGTTCGATTCCCACCCAGGACAAATGTTTGTGTGATGAGCATAATCATTTGTTCTGTGTCTGGGTGTAGTTTATCTATAATATGTATGTATTTAGAAATATATAAGTATGTTTATCAGTTGTCTAGTACCCATAACACAAGCTCTGCTTAGCTTGGGACTAGGCGGCGTTGTGTGATAATCAGAGGTCGGAGTAGGTAGATTGATTTAAGGTCGTTGACGTCAAACGTAGAGGATAATATGGATATGCCTCCAAAATACCGGAACTTCATATTTATTGTGATATTGTTCCGGAATTTTGAAATTAGCACGAATTTGTGTTTAAGGTGAAAAATGTATTAATAATATCAATCTACGCTGCCAGTGTGAAAGAAATCAGTATTTTATTTCATACAAATTAAAAATAATTGTTCATTGAATTCAATCAATCATTCATATAATAAACGATTTTGTTTGCCTATCTGTATGTTTTTTATTTTATTTTATTCCATAATTCTAATACCGGAACTTTTTCCGGTACTTCCCGCACATTATGGATAAAATGGCATGTCCATATTATAATTTCTTGTCGCAAGTATATAAAATCAATCTACCTACTCCGACCTCTGGTGATAATTGTGGAATATTATATTATTATATTAGACTAATTAAAAGTTTGCAAAGGTTATACGCACCCCGAAGCCTTGCGCGGCGGGGCCCCCACCGCTGGCGCCCTCGAACGAGATGAGGCTGACCATGGTGTCGCCATCCACAGTCACGTGCGTGATCCTCTGGAACGGGATACGATGAGCGAACTCGGCGAAGTGCATGCCGTTCAACGCAATCTGGTAAAAAAAAAAAAAATTTTCATTACACTCGAAAACAAAATGGTTCTCTCGAAAGGTTCTGGAGTGGCGACCGCGTACCGGAAAACGCAGCGTTGGAAGGCCTCCTACAAGTTGGACCGATGATCTGTTGAAGGTTGCGGGGAACCGATCGTTTATTGTGGCGACACACTTGGGGGAGGCCTATGTCCAACAGTGGGCGTATATCGGATAAAATTATGTTTTTCTATAATAGTTTTGTCTCTTCTTTATTTAACACTGACTTCCATAATTAAAGTTATTTTAATCTTTTCGGTGTTTTTTAACATTAAAAGTCGGTTATATTTTTTTGTGTAAAAAGTTTTTTAATTTTACACTTTTTAGTTATTATACCACCACTAAAAAGTACCCCTCAGACAAACTTAAATAACTTATAGCCACAGGTGCACTGTGGCATAACGATTCTAATAATCCCAAACACGACTAGATTACATTAATTTATTTTTTTTCCTTCTGGCTTCATCATCAGATCAGTTCGATACATCTCCCCCCCCCCCCCTTTTCTGACAGTCAGTCATCGACTACACGTATAAACAAAGCAACTTTACTTGTAACCACAGTTCTGCTGTGATTCTATGAGGAGTTCTGTTCCATATCTTCGAAGTTAATGATCAGATCATAACAATATTTCTATGGGACCAACTTGGAAGCATAACCTTTCAATAAAAAAAATAATTTATAAAATCAGTTCACAATTGACCGAGATATCGATGAACATACATAAAAAAAAGTATACATTCAGACGAACATTGAACCTCCTCCTTTTCGTAGTCGGTTAAAAACTGCCTAATCCCACCGCTTTTGGAACGCAATTGACTGTTTCCACTACGTTATCACATGTAATGTATCAGGCGGGGCGAGCGTCGACGTCGTGTTTTATTTTATTACCTCTGAAATATTTGAAGTCTAGCTACCCTACCTTCATACAATGCGGCTCACACAGCACTAGCACTTCATAGTCTTGGCCCCGGCTGAGCGGCATGCCCCCGTCCACGTCTTCCACGCCCCAGTTCATGGCGGTCATGTGGTTGCGCACCACGCACATCTTACCTTCACCCAATGCGGCTCGCACTGTACTAGCACTTCATAGTCTTGGCCATGGCTGAGCGGCATGCCCCCGTCCACGTCTTCCACGCCCCAGTTCATGACGGTCATGTGATTGCGCACCACGCACATCTTACCTTCATACAATGCGGTTCGCACAGCACCAGCACTTCATAGTCTTGGCCCCGGCTGAGCGGCATGCCCCCGTCCACGTCTTCCACGCCCCAGTTCATGGCGGTCATGTGGTTGCGCACCACACACATGTTACCTTCATACAATGCGGTTCGCACAGCACCGGCACTTCATAGTCTTGGCCCCGGCTGAGCGGCATGCCCCCGTCCACGTCTTTCACGCCCCAGTTCATGGCGGTCATGTGGTTGCGCACCACGCACATCTTACCTTCATACAATGCGGTTCGCACAGCACCAGCACTTCATAGTCTTGGCCCCGGCTGAGCGGCATGCCCCCTGTCCACGTCTTTCACCCCCCGTTCCTGGCGGTGATGTGGTTGCGCACCACGTACATCTTACCTTCATACAATGCGGTTCGCACAGCACCAGCACTTCATAGTCTTGGCCCCGGCTGAGCGGCATGCCCCCGTCCACGTCTTCCACGCCCCAGTTCATGGCGGTCATGTGGTTGCGCACCACGCACATCTTACCTTCATACAATGCGGTTCGCACAGCACCAGCACTTCATAGTCTTGGCCCCGGCTGAGCGGCATGCCCCCATCCACGTCTTCCACGCCCCAGTTCATGACGGTCATGTGGTTGCGCACCTCGCACATGTTACCTTCATACAATGCGGTTCGCACAGCACCAGCACTTCATGGTCTTGGCCCCGGCTGAGCGGCATGCCCCCTTCCACGTCTTCCACGCCCCAGTTCATGGCGGTCATGTGGTTGCGCACCACGCAAATCTTACCTTCATACAATGCGGCTCGCACAGCACCAGCACTTCATAGTCTTGGCCCCGGCTGAGCGGCATGCCCCCTTCCACGTCTTCCACGCCCCAGTTCATGGCGGTCATGTGGTTGCGCACCACGCACATCTCGACGAAGCGGAAGTTTAGGTGGAGGGCGATGTCATCTCGAGGGTCGGTGTTGGGGCCACACTGCAGGTTGATGGCGAATCTGAGGAACAAGAAACGAGGTTATTCATACAAAAACTAGTGTCTGTCAGCGGCTTCGCTCGCGAGAAAGTAGAAAATATATATTATATTATTTTTAGTATATGCGAAATCTGAATATAGTTTGTTCCAGTAACTGAATCAATTCAAATCATTTTTACACAATGCGGTCTACAAGTACCGGCACGAATCTCGAGCGCTCAGCGTCAGAGTGGGGATCGCTTTGCGCATTCTATACATTGGCGACCCAATCGTCGTCGTTGTTACATGCAGCAAACGCAGGAAACAAAGGCGCGGCGAGCCAATCACTGACACACACGGCCACGCGTCTCACTTTGTACCACACTAAAGAGACCGAATATTTGACTTCTGCGCAACTTGAAGCCAGCACTCAAGATCTGTACCTTGACTTAAAGATTCCCGGGTTATAGCAATCATTTCGGCCAGACACTTACCTCTGAGCGCCAGGTGGAAGGTTGCCCTGCACCCTGAGCATGCGACCTGGTCCCAGGCCATTTGGGACGGGCAGAACGCATGGTATCGGCTGAAACAAACAGGAAATTTGTTACATTTATTTATTTAACAACTAGCTTTTGCCCGCGCGGCTTCGCTCCCGCTCTTCCCTACTTCAGCCTACTATACCCTACTCTACCCTACCCTACTCTACCCTAGTCTACCCTACTCTACCCTACCCTACTCTACCCTACTTTACCCTACTTTACCCTACTCTACCCTACCCTACTCTACCCTACCCTACTCTACCCTACCCTACCCTACTCTACCTGTCGAACGGGATAAAAAGTATCTTATGTCCGTCTCCTGGCTCTAAGCTACCTCCCTACCAATTTTCACCCAAATCTGTTCTGCCGTTCTTGAGTTATAAGTGGAGTAACTAACACGACTTTCTTTTATATATATAGATTTATGTACACACAATAATAAAAGAACAGAAGAAGGAAACAGAAGAACAGTACAAAGGTGACGCTTATTTCTAAAGAAATCTCTTCCAGCATACCTGCCAAAGGAAAATTGGAGAAAAAAGAGATGTAGACACTGTGCGTAAAAGTAAATGTTTATCTTCCTTCTTCATAGTAAAAACCAGATAAGGAGTGTGGAAATGAAAAATAAATGTAGTCTGTCTAAAAAGTCAACCGACTTGGAAAATTTGTATAATATAATTATAATCAGTTAAAAAATACTTATATTCGATACATTTATAAGGTTCTTCTATAGGTAAACAATGATCAAAATCTCTTAATCAACCTTCATTATTGAACCAGTGTTGACTACATCAGATTTCATTTTACAGACTCTAATGGCGTCTATCGCGTCACATAGCAACAAATCTTCATCATCATCAGCCTTTTTTAATGTTCCCCCACTGCTGGGACTCTCTCCTTCTCTCTAGGAGAGGGAATGGGCCGTAACCCACCACTCGATCCCAGTGCGGGTTGGTGAATGTAACGTCTTGCAATTTTTGGTCTTGGGACATGCCGGTTTCCTCACGATGTTTTCCTTCACCGTTTTGAGAGCAGTGGTGATGAAATAAATTACACAAATTAATGCGCCTGACAGGGTTTGAACCCGCGACCTACAACTCGTAAGTCGGAGCCGGTACCACTCGGCCACCACTGCTCTTCGGCCAACTAATACTTGACAGTTCCGCTTCGGTCGCAATGACAAACTTTCTCCTCCACATGTATCAGTGACGGTACATACTTATTTGAGTAACAGTGTCCAAATCTATTCTTACGTTTTAAAAATAAACAAGGCCATATTTTCATAAAAACTTTATTACGAAAAGACAAAAATAAGTGCAAACAATAAGTGACGCTGTTATCAACCGATATTGTGCTGTGAACAATTCTTAAAACAGTAAAAACTGTGTGTGCAATCAGTTACTTGTGTTTTTCTACCCGATACGTGTAAATAATAACAGTTGTTATTACATAGATTCGTCAAAAACTTTGAGACGGAGTTCCAGTGTGTGCGCAACTTTGTTTTGAAGCCGTGTCTGGGTTTATGGTGTCACAACGTACCATAACACCGTGATTCCTGCCGTAAACACTTTATTGAACACAGCGCCATCTGTTGATCTCCAGGAGAATTATATAACAATCGACGCGGTAACAATTACATTATTTACCATGGTCAAGTGTGGTGGCTGCGGCAAATTTCTTACCTCAACTGATGCAGCTAAATGCGATAACTGCCGATCCTGGTACCATAGGCAATGCGTTGGTATTAGGAAGACGGGCACTTTATCTCCTTCTTGGCAGTGCCCGGAATGCGAGAAAAATGTTGTGCGGGATAACCGGTCTGAAACGCCAGTTAGAGGGCGTGCAGATGCGGTGCTGGAAGATCTCATAGAGACGAGCCCGACAGATACCACCACTTTGGAAGCCGCGCAGGAGCTTACCCAGGATATCAGGGCTGAGCTCAAGAAATTCAAAGAAGAATTCATTAAGACAGTGCGCAGTGAGTTCCTGCTACTGCGCAATGATTTAGCTGAGCTGAGAACATCGTTGCAGTCCGCTAATGACCGTATGAGTGGGTTGGAGGAGAGAGTTGCTGCTTTGGAAAACCAAAAGGCGGCTCAGCCCGTGTCGTCAGATGTGCATAGCCTAATTGATCAATTGCGGAGCGACATCAACGACCGTGATCAGGAGCTACTGGCCTCTGATATTCAGATCTCGAACCTGCCTGAGACGAGTGGTGAAAACCCCATACATACGGCTATACTGGTGGCGTCAAAGATAGGCGTCAAAATCGAGGCTCGCGACATTGTCAGTGCAGAGCGTATTGGAGGCAGGCGCATAAACGCAACGCAGCCAGCGCCGGTGGTGACCCGCCCGCGTTTTCTCGTCGTGCAACTTGCGCGTCGCGATCTTCGCAACGAGATACTGGAGGCTGCACGAGTACGTCGTGGTATGACTTCTGCTGATCTCGGCATGTCCGGCACGCCAGCGCGATTCTACATCAACGAGCGCCTCACGAAGAAAAATCGTGAGTTATTTCGGATGGCGCGGGAGGCTGGGGGTAGACTGGGTTGGCAGTTCGTGTGGTGCAAGCGAGGCCGTATTCTTGCCCGATGTAAACCTGGGGAGCCCGCTTCCCAGATACGGTGTGAGGCTGATATCCAGCGTATTTTTGAACCCGCATCTGTTCTGGTTGCTGACAGGCAAACGTCATCCTAATTTAGTGTTCCTTTTTATTTCTGTCTTTTTTTATGATCATAAGTATTCTATACTCTTAATTTTTAACACACCCATAAAACTTATATTGTTATTAGTGGTCAAAGAATTATGGTTATTTAAGTTTATATTGTACATACTGTATACTGCAAATGTTTGTCTTACGGTGGCGCGACTTGAGAATCTCGCAAATAAGTTTAACCGTACCCATATTGTTAAATTATTTATTTACACTTACATCCTGCACCCACGTTTATTTTTTTATTTTAATCTACTTACATATTTTTATTGTCTAATTTACTCTTATATACTCGTACTTTCAAATGCCTATATAATTACTCTATTACAAAAAACTACAACTAATATTAAGAATTTAATATCTAAAACCGGAATGCAGATACTGACTCATATTACTATAGGAATAATTTTACATTATAACCATGCTACCTAAAAGTGGGAAATATCTCAAGGTTGGCTTCCTTAACGCAGGTTCTCTGGGTACAGGTCATGATGATTTGATCTGTGCAAGTTATTTCTTTTTTATTTTCAAAGTACCCGAAGTTATAACAAGTTTTTTTTTATATTTTTGTTTTTAAATTTTGCGCTGTTGTCAATTCGTCCATTGCGCCTAGCTGCCCTAGGCATAATGAATTGGCGTCCCGTTGCACTGCGCAAGCTGACGGGCGTGGTTTTGTTTTGAGATTGAGTCGCTTCAAAGCCGGTTTTTTGTTTGCGCATGCACGATTAGAGACCTATTACAATTTTTTTAATTTTTATTTATTTTCTCTTTTTTTTTTTTTATTTGATGTATTTTGTATGCTGAACACCTATTTATTTATTATTTACCGTACATAAACATATACATAAAATATTTAATTTATTTACCGTACACCTATTCACTAATAACGAGTACTAAAAATAAACCAATTTTCAACCGTAGTTACCGTACACTCGAAATAAGGTTCAGTTGAAAACCAGCGTCTGGCAACTACCATGTAGTTGTCTGGCATTATTGCTGAACTGGACCTATTTGGCGCCGCCGTGAGACACACATTGTTAGTTGTCTCTTTTTTTTTATGTATAATAATTTATTAGTGTTTACATGTTGTTACTACATTGTGTGTAATACGAGTGTGTATGCCAAATAAAATATTTTTCTTTCTTTCTTTCTTTCTTACTTCATTGCGCAATTAAAGTTCTCTGCGCGATTTGAACATAATATAGTACAGCCCGAAATCATCTATCGGGCAGTTGCCCAACAGACATAACACTCGTCTGGCAGGACGACGCTCCTATTATAACGGAGGTATGTGGGACTTTACTCTTTGTTCTGATACTAACTAGTGCTTGACTACAACTTAAACTGATGGTAAGCAGTGATGCAATTGTTAAAGATGAGACGCACTAGTTCATTAAGAGCCTATTCGCTCTAGCTTTGAAGAGACCTAAATCTTAATGGACCGCAACAGAGAAATTGTTCCAGTCCTTCGATGTACGCGGTATAAACGACGAGACGAAACGCTTAGTCCGGACCGTAAAAGTTTCAACAACGACCATCAAAAGACTATCTTAGACACTAATCGTGTCTGAGATGGTGTTTTAAAGAAAGAATTTTAAATATTGATTTTTTTAAGAAAAAGCTTTCTTGAAGAATGGGTCGTAATCCAGCACGCGGGCCAAAAATGGGTGCAAGGGATGTCATGTCTTCGAATTTTAGGTTCTAGGACATGCGTTGAGTTTTACCAATACTGACAAATGTTTACACTCGCTGAACAGGTACACTCAAATCTGTATGTATCTTCGGACTCGCCCATGAAGGGTTCCGTAGCAGCAAGTAACAATATAAAACTTCTTGTAGTTCGTTGTAACTTTGATCGATGTTTTAATAATAGTGATTTTTTAAGATTTATGACGTATTAAAAAAAACTACTTACTACAAACTACTTAAAAAATTTTTGGGTTTCAGTTCTAAGTATGAGGACCCCCAAAATTTATTGCTATTTTTCTATTTTTGTGTTTGAAAATCTTAATGCGGCTCACAGAATACATCTACTTACTAAGTTTCAACAGTATAGCTCTTATAGTTTCGGAAAAAAGTGGCTGTGACACACGGACGGACAGACAGACAAACATGACGAATCTATAAGGATTCCGTTTTTTGCCATTTGGCTACGGAACCCTAAAAACCATATCTGCGTCCTCATCTCATATCATTTGACCCATGCTTGCTGTATGAACTTTAAGCTTTCAATCGTGTCAATAAGAGACACAATAGGAAGACAATGACAGTGCGAACGCCGGCGTTCGCTTGGGGTTTAATAATTAAGAGACTGATCCCTGAGTTTGTTTCGGTGTTTCTTTCAAAGTCAAAGTCAAAAGTTTTTTATTTCACATAGGCCTACATGGGCACTTATAAAACGTCAGAAGCTAGTGCACGGTTCGAAATTCTTCTCAGGGTAGTCTGCTAGGAAACACCGGCCTTATCTAGTTTTAACTAGATGAAATAAAAAAAATAACGTAATACAAGCCCCGGAACACCTATCTGTAGACATTACAAATATTTGTTCCACGCGCGTATTAATATAATGATAACAGATAACCTGTTTTAAAAACTCTTTTTCAAGTCATTAACCTTTAAATCGTGGAAATTACAGACACAATAGAAAGACAATAGGTGCGCGAACGCCGGCGTTTGCTTGGGGTTTAATGAATTAATGTCGCAAGACGAATTCGAAAATAGTTAGCATCTCTTCTTTACCCACGTTGGACCCGCGTGCTGGATTACGGCCCCATTCTCCAAGAAAGCTTTTTCTTCATAAATTCAAATCTTCAAAAGACCATCTCAGATTAGATTACACGATGCAGATTGGCGTCTGAGATTTTGTCTTTTGAAGAAAGAACACACAGATTTGAATGGACCTGTCCAAGTGTCCAGTCAATGCACGCATTAAGTAGGTAATTATTCTTATTTCTAAATTTTCCCTAGAAATCCTGACCCTCGCATTTGTCGACTGTGTTTACTTCTAACGCTAGGACAGACAGATAAGTATTACATAAATAAGTAATAGATATATAAGCGTTGTTTACATAACAGTAATAATAGATAAGACGGTCAATGACTCGCTTATCAATCGATTCAGGTGATTTGATAATCACGTACTTACGGCTCAAGCAAAATATAAAATTGGCGAAATATTTTTAGCAGTTTTTTTAGACTAGGTAGGTACTAATTTTGTCGATTCGTTTTGAAGTTTAAAGCTGCATACAGAGATCGCGAAGCAGGTGTACATTTATGCGTGCGTCCCGAACGACACATGCTCAAGCTGAACACGCAAACCAGCACGCACGGTGTTCGTCAGTAGAAAACGTAAACAACACCCGTCCGTCCACACGGAGCGCACGGCTCGTACTGAGGCGGCGTTCGCAACGATCGTGTGACGCGAATGCTCACTGTGAGCACACGTTCACACAGCCCAGGTACGCGAGACGAAACATTCGCGACGCACGCCTCGCGATCTGAACGCGGCTTTACATTTTCATGACGCTGGTTTGATGCGATAAATTCTATTGAACGTGAATAAATAAATTAACACATACAAAAGTGTATATTCATGGACTAGTGCGCATTGTAATCGCTGGGTTACACAGTGCAAGCTACTGACTAGACAGTACGCAACTACTCGTATGCCAGTAGCTCAGCTCGCCTTAGCTGTTTTCAGAAAGATTTGGCGATATAAACACGGGTTCCACTCTCTGTCCAGCTGACACTAACGAGCTACTGCCGAACGTGTCCAAACGATGCGAACGGCGGCCGAGCTGCTACCATGTACGAGTTGCTGACAGGCGAGCAGGCGAGTGAAAACGAAAATGTTGGAGGATCTCGGATCCGTGCTACTGTCCAACTTGCACGGGCGAGTTACTCGTAAGTGACGTCCAAACAGTGCGAGTTACTGCATTGCAGCTACTCGGCAGGCTAGCTTGCGCTGTATAAACCAGGCATTATTAATCGTTCATCGGTGACAGATGTCAGAATAGGTTTTTTTTGTACGAAATGTTTGGGAACTTGTAACCATGGCAACGGAACCAATAATACAACTTTGTACCTAACATCGCTTGGTGTACCTATAATACCTTTATATACCTTTGGTGAACTTAAGGCGTATAGTCCCTTGAACCATCTGGCCGAAATTATGTGAACGCAACTCTCGCACTCGCCTAGGCGGCAGTACGCAAATCTGTGCATTTATTTGCGGCCAGCAGCGCCCGGAAAGCGCTTTAAATCTATTTTCTCTGCGAGATATTGATTGATTTACATATGCAATGTTCACTTTGAAGAATATTTAACCACCAATTTTTATGTGTAAAAATGTTTCTAAAGGTCCAAAGCGTTTCGAAGGAGTAGGGAAAAGTTGCGAAATTGCTAAATATTTTTTTTTTTTTGACAAAAGTATTAATTGCACGAAAAATTCAAATGTTGATATTATTGTTCATGAATCTATAATAAACATATATTTTTTTCAAACCAATTGACCTAGCCGTTACGGAGGAGTAGGCCTCAGAAAATCACTGTTTTATGGCACTTTTCGGGCGCTTGGCCCTTAAATAAAAGGAGAAACTGACCGTCATATCAACAACTCAAAGCCTATTACTAGGACCGTTTTGTTTTTAGCAAATTGTCCCGTCCTTTCTAAATTATTCATCCCTTTCGTTCAACCTTTCTGCCATTGGTATCAGCACAATATAGGTAGATGGATACAGAAGTCATCTACACACAAAGCGCGCTCAAGCAACGCACACATAGACACCGCTCACGGACACGATATCTCGGCTCAATCGCTCGGTCGCACTCGTACAGTTCGGCGCAACGCGCTGACCCTAGCGTAGGTATAAAAACCGGCCAAGTGCGAGTCGGACTCGCCCATGAAGGGTTCCGTAGCAGCAAGTAACATAATATAAAAGTTCTTGTAATGTGTTGTAACTTTGATCGATGTTTTAATAATAGTGTATTTTTTTCGATTTATGACGCATTAAAAAAAAATACATACTAGATTTCGTTCAAACCAATTTTCGTTGGTAATTTTTATAGTAATGTACATCATACAAGGTGTAAGGGACAGCCCTCCACAAACTTTAAGGGCTTGCTCAGTAGACGATACCGATCAACATTCCATAAAAAATTTTTTCAGGAAACGAAAAAAAAAATCCGCCTCACCATACAAAATTATTAACTTGATTGGACAGTTTGTATGGAGAGGACGAATTTTTTTTTCATTTCCTGAAAAAAAAATTTGTTGTATGTTGTTCAGTATCGTCTACTGAGCAAGCCCTTAAAGTTTGTGGAGGGCTGTCCCTTACACCTTGTATATTTTTTTTAGTTCTATCATTCTCTTATTTTAGAAGTTAGAGGGAGGGGGGACACATTTTACCACTTTGGAAGTGTCTCTCGCGCAAACTATTCAGTTTAGAAAAAATTGATATTAGAAACCTCAGTATCATTTTTGAAGACCTATCCATAGATACCCCACACGCATTGGTTTGATGAAAAAAAAATTTTTGAGTTTCAGTTCTAAGTATAGGGACCCCCAAAATTTATTGCTTTTTTTCTATTTTTGTGTAAAAATCTTAATGCGGTTCACAGAATACAGCTACTTACAAAGTTTCAACTGTATAGCTCTTATAGTTTCGGAAAAAAGTGGCTGTGACATACGGACGGACAGACAGACAGACAGACATGACGAATCTATAAGGGTTCCGTTTTTTGCCATTTGGCTACGGAACCCTAAAAAGTGAAGTACATACTTGAGATTGACTTCTGTACTTATGTATTTTGTAGTATCAGTGTCAAACTTCCTCTAATGTACTTCGTAGGTTAGATGTTACCAGGAAATTCTACATATATGACGACGGAGAGAATGCATAAAGACGGATGATAGTATGAGGAAAGTTTCGCGTACTTGTGAGTTTAACTACATTTTTCCTTCAATTAGGGAATACCCCTTGCCAGTACTGCATCTGACACGCACTTACTGCTATAAAATCCATCTATATGTATTCCGTTCGGTTGCCCTTAAAGTTTCTGGGGCGCGGTAACTCTTTTGATCATTATAACACTGGCAACTAGACATCTACACTAATGTAATAAAGAGGTAGTTTGTTTTTTTGTTTGTAGGAGGTAATCTCTGGAAGTACTGGTCCGATTGCTAAAATTCTTTCACCGATAGAAAACTGCCTTATTCCTGAGTGACATAGGCTATACTTAATTTACGCGGGCGAAGCTGCGGGCAAAAGCTAGTTATCAGTAAATATTTTACAAGAAGCGACTCGTCTAGATAGTCGCACCTTGAGCACTATATCTTCCGCATCGATGATTAGTCGATCAGACGAACCATTTGTTTAGCGGCGACAAAACATGGGCCCCATCTGTATCCAATATCGGCTTACAGGATGGCACAATCATTAGTACCGACGTCACAGCCTTCTGTGTAATGGTACAAGGCCATGCACCGATCATTAATGACACTAATAGCATACAAGGTTAGGCCGTATGACTGTATCAGTAGCGAGGCCGCACCCTGCGGGATCCCGACCCCGATTTCTAGAAACCATAAGCGTGGGCTTGCGGGCAACGAGCATTGAGTAGCTGCTCGCCGTCCGGTCGTCCGGTAACCGCTCAGATTAGAAAAACGTAGGGGCCATGGGTTCAATCGGCGGCAACGACCTGCCGCGCCGAGCCCTGGTTCAGGCTATGGTCCGGAGCAAGGAGGAATGGCAGGCAGTCGCCTCCCTTTGCGAAGCAGTAATGCTAGCAAAGGAGGAGGCGGCACGCGTGATGGAACGAAGGTTCCAAACCTCACGCCCCAGCCACCGAAATTCCGATCATACCAGCCAAGGTAGACGCGGGCTTGCGGACGTCGAGCAATGGGTAGCCCGCCGTCCGGCCGTCCAGTAATCAACCGGACCGAAACCAGTCGTCAACAGCGCGTAGTGACCCACGCGCTCCTCAAAGAGATGTCAGCAAACCGTAGGGAGCCAGCAGGACCGATGCCCGCTAGCTGGGACCGCGGGGAATTTCTGAAAAGAAACCCCGTAGTCCTATTACGCAAAGGGCAACTGAAGGACACAGGTGTGGTTTTAGTCCATTTTAGGGCCACCGGTTGGCTTCCGAAATGGAAACCCGGGGTCCTGGAACGCCAGGTCTTCAAATTCTTGGCTCAAAGAAATTGCGGGTTGCTTGCGATTTTTTACCTCTCTCATCAACAAGCTGAAAGTGGCAAAACGGATCTTGAGCGCTCGGCGTCAGAGTGGGGATCGCTAAGCGTCAGAGTGGGGATCGCTTTGCGCATTCTATACATTGGCGAGCCAATCGTCGTCGTTGTTACATACATGTATTAGCGCAGGGAGCGAATCATCAGTTACGCCTATGACGCCGTGTTGCGGCGAGCCAATCACTGACAGTCCCCGTCCCCGTGTCTCACTTCGCACCACTAAAGAGACCGAATATTTGACTTCTGCACAACTTGAAGCCAGCGCTCAAGATCCGTGGAGGCAATTGTACGGTTGGTGTACGCCTGCTCACAGCTTACGTACTAAGCTACGTCACGCTCGCGTCGCCGCTTGCGCTTCATAAGCTACCGTACCGCATGCCATCATGGCGTACATCGAGCGAATGAATAGCGGGAACGTCTTCGTCGTCCGACATGGCGTCGATGTCACAAATGGCATTAAGCTAGGACTACATTAGACCGCGCACACGTGTACAGTTGCCATCACGGATCCTGAGCGGTTGCGCAGTAGTCAAATATTCGGTCTCTTTAGTGGTGCAAAGTGAGACGCGGGGGCATACCCGCCCGCCCGCACGCTCCGCCCTCCCGCGCATGGTGCAGTTCGGATGCAGTCGGTGTGCAGTTCACACGACTGCAATCGGACCGCACGTTTGGTTTGCAGTTCTATTGCAGTCGTGTCAACTGCATCCAAACTGCACTTAAACTGCAATTTGCAGTTGGATTGTAGTTGAAATGAGGTCCGTCTGTTTAGACCCTTAGTGCTCGCCTACGTCGTAAAAGCAAGCTTCGTTACAAAATTTCATGCTCCTAGTCCCAGAAGCTTCAAGCTGTGCGTTAATATGTCAGTTTATATAATTACTAGCTTTTGCCCGCGACTTCGCTCCCGCTCTACCCTACTCCACCCTACTACACCTTACTCTACTCTATTCTACCCTACTCTCATAATCTACCCTACTCTAACCCAACTCTACCTTACTCTACCATACTATACCTTACTCTACCCTGCTCTAATCCAACTCTACCCTACTCCAACCCTACTATACCTTACTCTACCCTATTCTACCCTACTCTATCTTACTCTACCCTACTTTACCCTACTCTAACCCAACTCTACCTCACTCTACCCTACACCACCCTACTCTATACCCTACACTACCCAACTTTTAATTTTTTTTTAAGTAACGTAACTTTTCGGTAAGAACCTTCTCCTCACAACAACAAACACAACAAAAAAAATAATTAGCGATTTATTATATTTACTTATTTATTTGCGCTTAGCAACACACTTAGCGATTCATTTTTTTATTATAGATAATAGATACGCATCTCTCTGAACCCCAGTTGATCTCATTAATTCAAAATGAAGTCAGATCTAAAATTAGTCTACAAGAATGGTGTCTGAGTCACATATATGTCGAAATATACCATTCAATACAAATAGACTATTGTATGTATTTATGTAATGTTTGAGTACCATGTATAGCCTAGCGTAAATAAAGATAAGTGTACTCAGCCTGAGATCAGATCACAGTTCATCTATATCCATCCTGATTTTGACTGGCCTGTTGGTCTAGTGGTTAGTGACCCTGACTGCTATGCCGGAGGTCGTGGGTTCGATACCCACCCAGGACAAATATTTGTGTGATGAGCACAATCATTTGTTCTGTGTCTGGGTGTAATTTATCTATAATATGTATGTATTTAGAAATATATAAGTATGTTTATCAGTTGTCTAGTACCCATAACACAAGCTCTGCTTAGCTTGGGACTAGACGGCGTTGTGTGATAGTTGTGGAATATTATATTATATTATATCCTAATATTATAGATATGAGAGTCAGTCATCGCGAGGCGTGCGTCACAAACTCTGTATCCGTATTTCGTCACAAACAACCGCTATTACGTCATCGAAACGACGTCACACGCTCCGCCCGCGTCCAATTCGATTACGTCATCCGCATGCGTCGTTCGAATTCTTAGGATTTCATCGAAATCAAAACCGACATTAGAATAGATGAGCACTCGCATTTTTGAAAGTGTAATTAAAGGACGCTTTTTTTTTATAGGTTCGCGCTTGACCGCCATCTCGAAAGCGACGACGCGGTCTACGATGGAACGCGCTTACCTAGAAGAACCTATTCACTCTTGACTTATTCCCGGGTTGTAGCCATCAGGAAACAGACTCCGGCAAGGAATTCCACTACTTAGCTGCACGCACAGTGAATGTGTTCCCAAAACGTTTTGTGCGTGTAGGTGGGATGTCCACCATGTACCGATGGCGCATCGCCGTACTTCTGGTGGGCCGATGGAATGGGCTAGACGGAATTAGGTCATGCAATTCCGACGCACACTCCCCGAAATGCAACCGGTAGAAAACCGACAGGCTAGCAATTCGGTGTCGATGCTCAAGACGAGTGTATCATTGCCAATTATCCTTCTGGCTCGCCTCTCAATCACCTCAAACGCTCGGTTGCGCAACCTACCCTGCTCGAAGTTACTAGAGTAGCTACTCGAGTTGCGAGGCGTGCGCCGCGAATAGTTTGTCAGGCTTGCCTCAACCTGAGGCACACGACGGTACGGCACGCAAACCACCACGCAGTGTTCATCAGTAGAAAACGCAAACAACACGAAGCGCACGGCTCGTACTGAGGCGGCGTTCGCAACGATCGTATGACGCCAATGCTCACTGTGAGCACACACGTCCACACAGCTCGAGGCATGCGAGACGAACCATCCGCGACGCACGCCTCGCGATGTCTATACGCGGTTTTAAAAGAACGACCCTGGGTTGCGACTCGAAGCATTTTTGAACGGTTGGAATAACGACCCTACTCTCGTTATTTTTTAATGCAGCCCAGGCCAGGGTATCTCCCGTTGCCCTGGAATCCTGTACGTCGTGAAGCAAGGTCTCATCGCACAAGCGTAATTTCTAATTTGATTTAAATGTTTGATACCTACAATTATCTTAATTGGATTTTAATGTTTACTTTGATTGTGATGTTTAATTGGATTTTAATGTTTACTTTGATTTTGATGTTTAATTTGATTTAATTATAATCAATTTGTTACATAAGTTGTCATGCCTTTACAGGGTCCATAATAGTACTATAGCTAAAAGTCAATTTTAATATCTTTAACCTTTGGGTGGAATTTTGAAAGTATGACCGCCATAATTGTACCCTCAAACTGAAGTTTTTGTATAAGCTGTATTACTTTTTGGTGTACAATAAAGTCTATTCTATTCTATGTATGAGAGGATCCCTGGATGGTTAGAAGATTAATTGGATGGTAGATGGTGCTGCAATTGCGTTCTCAATTTTTTTTTCTAGAAAATTGCTAGCTTTTAGGCAGTACACAGTTTTTTAGGACTGCTAGTCTGCTATAAATAAAATACTAAGTTACATAACATGTTATTATCTGCTGTAAAATCCTAACTAACATTATAAATGTGAAAGTGTGGATGTTTGGATGTTTGTTACTTAATCACGCAAAAACGGCTCAACGGATTTGGATGGAATTTGGCATGCATATAGCCTTCGACATGGAAAAGAACATAGGCTACCTTTTATCCCGATTCCTTAAGTACTTAATGCCACGCGGGCGCAGCCGCGGACAAAAACTAGTGCTCAATAAATAAGTTGCACAAATTATTATTTTCATAATAGATAGTCGGCCTTATAATGTCCCCACAGTTGGGACTCAGGCCTCCTCTCTAGGAGAGGGATATTTACCGGTCAAATCTAAATTACTTTACCATTGTGCAGAGGTCAATTTTATCAAATTAAAATGAGGGGACAACCTGTCACATGATTTGTTACACCAAAAGTAGGCAACCCTCATGTACCCAAAAGATGGTGTTGGAAGATAGAATTGCCCAATGAGAAGATGGGAAGGACATCCGCCTGACCTTTAGTCCGTACTGGACAAGGGTAGCAGCAGACAGTGTCTAGAAGCAGTTGGGGGAGGGCCATGCCAAAGAAAACACTGAACTGAGGAAAACACTAACCAACACTACAGTTGCAACACAAAAAGATAATGAATTATGCCACACAAACTTGCAAATTTTTATAATATAAAGAGGTAAAATTTGCAAGTTTGTATGTAGGGGGTAATCTCTGGAACTACTGGTCCGATTGCGAAAAGTTTTTCACCGTTAGAAAGCTGCTTTATTCCTGAGTGACATAGGCTATATTTTATGTATGCGGGCAAAGCCACAAGATATAGCTTGTAAATAATAATAATAATTTTCCACAACTATAACACTACACCGTCTAGTCTAAACTTAAGCAGAGCTTGTGACATGAGTACTAGGCAACTGATAATTTTTTTTTTGTTATTATTGAAAGGCTCGCGTTTGACGACCATCTCACCTGATGGTAAGCAACGATGTGGTCGACAATGGAGCACGCTTAGTAGTAACCTATTGACTCTTCACTTAATTCATTAAACCCCAAGCGAATGTGGCCGTTCGTGCACCTATTGTCTTTCTATTGTGTCTGTAATTTCCACGATTGAAAGGTTAAAGACCTCTAAGTTGTAGCTATATATACTTATGTTTCGAAATAAATACATATTATAGATAAATTACACCCAGACACAGAACAAATGATTATGCTCATCACCAAACTTTTTTCCTGTTTAATTTATTCAATTGTATTATTGCATAAGTTTATATTAGAATTGGCCTTTCAGACATTTTGTCTTGCTGTGTCATACATTACAAGCTTAGTATTTAAATCTATAATGAATCCCAGCTCGCAAGGTTCTAGACGTTTTCCTTAAATGATGTGTAGTAGGCATCATTGTATCCATTTTTAACGAGGTTTCTGACCCACAACGATAGAAATCTTTTTAGAGCTATATTTATTATAAGAAGCTAGACTTCTAAGTCAGTAGTTACATTACTACAGGCAAATTTTTAGAACTGCTATTCTATTCTATTGGAATTTAGTATGCTAAAGAGTAGGCGGGACTGGTAAAGAATACAAATGCGAAAATTAAACACTCAAACCGCTACCTACTTTACTCGAAAAATCCTGCAAGTTTCTGGTGAAAATTATTTAAACAAATAACAAGCGACGTATCCATGAATGTGTCTCAAGAATTGAGGAAAAACAGATAATTTAAAGCAGTTAAAAAGAATTACCGGCTCCGTAAGAGGTAAAGACCTTGAAGCCGACGAAATACCGATGAATACTAATTTTCTAAAACCGTAAATGGATCCTGATAACTTTGTTTTAACAGAACAGTGTATTTACACAAGGCGTATCGTAACTAATCGCACCGAATTGTTCCAAATGCCCTTGACAACAAGTAAAATGCGGCAAATAATGGCATCTTTCGTAACTTTAGAGATACCAATAAGAATATTAAAAAAAAACTCACGGGGTTGTAGATCGGAGCAGCCATCTTATCTTGGATGTTTTTCGCAGCGGATAGTCCAAAAACTGATTTTATAAATCCTACGTAGCGCTTTTTGACGATTTACACTAAAATACTAAGCGCCGGATACGCCTAGCGCAAAAATATTAGACGATTCGATTGAATCAATTCTTTTTTAATGTGCGTCATACGTCATATGACGACGGATGATTAATCCTTGGCGTGATGTGTTGGTTCGGGGGTGCAAGCGAGGTAGAGAGAGTAAACTTTGTAAGTGCAAGTGAGATGGCATCAAAGAAAAGCTATTGATACTATTATTTTCATACTGTAACGCTTTTATTTTATACGTCAAACGTGTTCGAGTTCCAATTTCGAATTTTTTTAGCTTTGACTTCTAGGGTTTTCAGTAATAAAAAGTTTTTCCACTTTTCGACCAAACGGAAAAATAAACAAAATGTCGCTTAAATAAAAATATAGTTTTAAAAAACTAAAAAAACACGCTTTCATAGTATATCAAACTAAAAATTGTAAAATAATTTTCAATATAGGTAGAAAATAATAGCGTGGGGGCGCTTTGTCCCATATTTTTCGTAAATCGAGCACGGCACCCTTTTTAGGGTTCCGTAGCCAAATGGCAAAAAACGGAACCCTTATAGATTCGTCATGTCTGTCTGTCTGTCTGTCTGTCCGTCCGTATGTCACAGCCACTTTTTTCCGCAACTATAAGAGCTATACTGTTGAAACTTTGTAAGTAGATGTATTCTGTGAACCGCATTAAGATTTTCACACAAAAATAGAAAAAAAGCAATAAATTTTGGGGGTCCCCATACATAGAACTGAAACTCAAATTTTTTTTTTTCATCCAACCCATGCGTGTGGGGTATCTATGGATAGGTCTTCAAAAATGATACTTTTCTAAACTGAATAGTTTGCGCGAGAGACACTTCCAAAGTAGTAAAATGTGTGTCCCCCCCCCCCTCTAACTTCTAAGATAAGAGAATGATAAAACTAAAATAAATAAATGATGTACATTACTATAAAAACTACCAACGAAAATTGGTTTGAACGAAATCTAGTAAGTAGTTTTTTTTTAAGGCGTCATAAATCGAAAAAAATACACTATTATTAAAACATCGATCAAAGTTACAACACATTACAAGAACTTTTATATTATGTTACTTGCACTACGGAACCCTTCATGGGCGAGTCCGACTCGCATTTGGCCGGTTTTTTTGAAAACGAGAAGTAATTAATTTCCAAATTTTAATGTGAAATAACGTATTTCACATAGAAATTAGCGTGTTACGTAGAGTAAAAGGGATAAAGGTCTCTCTCTCCTTTTTCCAAACACATCTGCCCGATGGTTTGCCTGTGAGGCATAGGGCGCAGTGACAAGTATATAATCAAAGGGCGCAGTCTAAGAGTTTGACTGTCGGACCGTGTTACGAATACCTTTCAATCGTGGAAATTACAGACACAATAGAAAGACAATAGGTGCGCGAACGCCGGCGTTCGCTTGGGGTGTCACAATACCTGAAATCACAAATGTTACCCAGAAGCCTGCAATTCATAAATACGATTAGGTAGGATAGTTTTGTTGTATGCTACATAAGTTGTAGGTTAAAATAACTACTGGGTTACATCAATTTTAGTCAATTTATCATATGAGAAGTATGAAGTTGAAGAAATTAGCTTTGCTCTTGTTTTTGCTCTTACCGGTTTCGAAACTGACCAGCACTCGCAGATTTTATTTGGGTCCGCGGGCTTGGGTGGAGTCTTAGGTGGAGGTGGAGTCTTACGTGGAGGTGGACCCTTTTTTTTTGCAGGCATTTATGAAAAATAATTTGTCTGAAATTCTGGAGCTGTTAAAATATGAATTATGCAATCCATTTCTTTCAGAAACATGTCATTAGAAAAGTAAACATTAGTAGAAAAAAGTAAAGAGAAGAAAGGTTTTTTTTTATGAGTGGCCTCTTGAATGTATCTAATGAGGTTGTCATCTGCTCAGAATTGCTTATGGCAGGCTGAAAGGTCTCAAAGCTTGCAAAACACTTCTGAAAAAACTTGTTCTTTTCGGGTTGATACTGTATATTATTATTTTAATCGATACTGGGGCAATTGAATACATAACAAGCGTTTTTTTGTATTGTTATCACAAGCCAACATATTATGTACTTAATGTGTTTGCGAAGATTCGAAGCGATACGATTTATACGAGTTTGATTTTGGAGATTCTAAGATTCAAAGTATTTTATTGCAAACTAGCGTGTCCCGCGGTTTCATCCGCGTTTTTCTCGTTTCCGTGGTACCAACTCTTAACATCTTACACACGTGATAACTTTTAAACGAAATATCCGATTGAGATGAAACAAAAAGTATTTTACTTCTACATAAATACTCTTGATAACATAATTCTTAATTTCGATAAAGATTAATATTACGATACATAAAGACGATTTAATAATTATTTTGAACACAAAATCGGTTATTGTGATTAAACCATGATAGCTGGATATATGTTATCGCGGATTTTTTTGTAGGTTTTAATAGGATCTACAAACCCGTAGTACATCATTTTGTTCTATTTTCAATAGTTTTTGCAGCGCACGCAAAAATAGGTTTTCGATTTTACACCTTGTGTTACAAAATAGCAATTTTATTACGGATCCCTAATTTTGAAAAAAAAACAGCCTATAGCCTTCCTCGATAAATGGACTACCCAACACTGAAAGAATCATTCAAATCGTACCAGTAGTTCCAGAGATTAGCGCGTTCAAAAAAACTAAAATATATATATATATATAATAATATTAATATATATATCAGTATAGATAAACCATTTACAAGCATTTTTGAAATGTCAAGGAGTGTCAGTAAGAAAATTCTATTTTACAGGTATGTATGGAGAAGAATATGCATAAAACCACTCTTTTTAGTAATGCTATGCCCGAGTCCGAGATTGGGTATATAATCTGTCTAAAAAGTCAACCAACTTGAGAATTTTGTATAATATTTCTTTATTTAAAAAATACTTGAATTCGATTCTTTTTATACGGTTCTTCTAATATAATAAACAATTATCAATATCTCTTATTCAACCAGTAACGACATCTATGGGGCCACATAAGAACCACGAAGAAAGTACGAAATCCTGCATCGCGCAATCAAAATTCTCCGCGCGATTTGAATAAAAACGACAGCCCGAAATCATCTATCGGGCAGTTGCCCACCAGACTAAATCTGTCTTTCCGGAGGATCCTCCATATCAACGGAGGTATGTGGGACTTTACTCTCTGTTCCGCATACCTCCAAAAACCTTTATTACTGAACCAGCGCAGCGTTGCCTACATCAGATTTCATTTTACCCTAATAATTACAAAGTCGGTTGACTTATTAGACAGACTCTATTAAATGTCATATAATATGCAGTGGCTTAGCTAGGTGATCAAGGGCCCTGGACCAAAAACAAACTGGGGCCCATAAATTGTTTAGGCTCTATCAAAATATTTTAAAAATATTTATTTATATAACACATATTTTAAAAATGCAACGCTATTTTATTTTTTTATGTAAATCTCAAAATAAGAAGATTTACATAAAAACATAGTTACAGTTACATGTAAGGAGACATGGTTGGTGGAAATATGAACGCCAACGACATCTTACTCAGTTTAATTACCGAATCTTCATGAGTAGGTTTTTCAACGAATACTGCTCACTATCACTGTCAGACAGAAATATTTTTCGTAAAACTTTTCGTCAATTCAATAGGAGGTTTGTTAATCAGGTTTTATGGCACTCCAATCTTGAGGGCCCCGGAGCACTGCCCCGCCTAGCCCCTTAGTAGCTACGCCACTGATAATATGAATATCAATGTAGTATCTTGGACTAAATTGAATAGATAAATCAATAAATGGAGTAGAATACCAGGAAGACATTCCGTGCGTAAAATCTACCATTCTACCAAACTTCATATAAATAATACCTTTGCTCGAATGCGGAAACAATAAATCTATTTATTAAATTGGCAGCCCTGCAGTATTTTGATTGACGCAATACCTACATCCATTAGACACATAAATGTAGTGAATTAAATACAATTAAATTCTATATGCGCTAATTAAATTTGCGCTTTGCGGTCTCCAAATCATTCTGCGACGTGTCCTTAACGTAACAGAATTAGTTTACAACAAAAACGAGCGCCAACACGGTGAAAAATGACGCTCGAAGGGAACAAGGACGAAGCAGAAAAATGTATAGCAATAGCACAAAATGCTTTTACTGCGGGGAATATGGAGAAAGCTGAGAAGTTTCTACTTAAAGCTGAACGCCTGTACCCTACTACGCATGCTAAGGAGCTCTTAACGCGGGTGAGGGCTGCGGGGCCTTCGACAGCAGCACCTAAAAGGACTCCTCCATCGAGTCCTAGTGCTGAAGAAGTGAGGAGACGAAAACCCACAGCACATCATGTACCTCAAAGGGAATATACTCCGGAGCAACAGGAGGCGGTCCGCCGCGTTAATAAGTGCAAGGATTTTTATGAAATCTTGGGTAAGTGAGCCAATTATTTGTCCAGTCATTCTTAATATTGAATTCGAATTCAAAGGTATTGTAATCCGTTTGTATGTCATCAAAACATCTATTAATATGCCATTAGGACATTGTCTGTGACTAGAATGTTGCCTAGTTAAGAAATTACTATCTGAAATGTAACTGTTACCCTTATTATCTATGTTTAATGTGTATGTTTCACGTTAAAACTGATAAACTCAATAGGATGAAATTTGGCACACTTGTATTTGATGGCCTGGTATAACACATAGGATACTTTTAATCCTGGGAAAATGTTCTCTCGTGAACATTTTCTCTTATATAATAATTCATATTTATTTTGCAAATAAAAAACACTTTTACGCATCAATTTTTTTCAGTCAGTTTAAAATAGATGAGGCCGGTGTTTCCTAGCTGACTACCCTGAGAAGAAACACCAACCTAACTCAGGGGTCAGTCTCTTTTAAAGTCCATGCGGTAAACATGTAATGGTGAAATCATATGAGAACCATGCAGATAAGGCTGCCTTATAAGGTTTTTCCTTGTGACTCAAGTACCCATTGGGTTTTTTTACAAATTATTTGATTAAGAAGAAGCGTTGGTGCCGCCTTCCACAAAGTGGACTGATGAGACAGGAATCCGATGGATGTGAGACGCACAGGACTGTTTGTAGGGCCTATCTCCAATAATGGACATTTAATGGCGAAAATGATAATGAAATGTAATGATGCGTTTGTATTTGTATTTCGGGCTGGTGTCTGCAAGGGTGTGACAAATCTGACTTTTGATCCACCCCAGCTTCTCAAGGAAGGCCAGTATCACCTTGATGATGACGATAAATATTCATAACATTGTTCAAATGTTTTCACAAAGTCACAAGTTTGAAGGGAAAATTACTTGCCACACAGCACTAGTCGTAATGGCTTCATTTAAGTATTTAATAATTTATGTCATTAATTCATTAACCTCTCAATTGTGGAAATCATAGACACAATAGAAAGACAATAGGTGCGTGAACGCCGGTGTTCGCTTGGGGTTTAATGAATTAAACCTCAAGGAACGCCATTCACTTTCTCATTGTCTCTAATTACGGTATTCGAAAGGTGTTCTGACATGACCTGCTCTGTGCTTGGAAGTTTTTGGCCAAATTTATTAGGATATGCCAGTCACTGACTGGCCGGTTGCCTAAAAAAAATGGAAGAAAAGGAATGTATAGAAAAAAAAAATTGGGCAAGGTGCGAGTCGGACTCGTGTACTGAGGGTTCCGTGCAAACTACAATTACCGAGTGGAGTCTCTAAGATTTGAATTTGAATTGCAATTTTTTTTTTTTTTTACAGGTAATAGCAATTTTACTGTTTTCAGATTTATTCCTATACCTGTGATATAAGAACTTGCTTTGTGCCAAATTTCAGGATTCTGGGTCAACGGGAAGTACCCTATGAATTTCGATCTTTTAGAGTATCAATATATACGCTTTTTGCGACATAAACGGCCGTAATTTTTTTATTAGTTAACTTAGAAGTTTGGGTTTTTCACAGCTTGAAGGGACCGCAGACCTGAGTATATAGTTTCAATATAATATATATAAAGGGTCTTGACAGACAGACGGACCTGATTTTTTCCTTTTGAGGTAAGGAAGCCTAAAAAACCACATTTCGAAGTTTTCTAACAACTGCACGAAGTCGTGGTAGGATATAGTAATGTTATTATAATATAAAGCTGTGCTGTAAAAAACTTCACAACAATAGAAATACAGTGTTTCCTTGAATTTCTATCGGCTTGCTCAAGGTTCCTTCTTGCTTACCTAACTAGATTTGTAGCAGTTATATAAAAACAGTTTTTATTTTAATTGTGATGTTATAAATGTCGTCGATTGTAAACCTAGTGAGACTAGAAGGCTAGAGCGAATAGACTCTTAATAAACTGATGCTCATCATCAACAATTACATCACTGCTTACCATCAGGTGGTGTCGCAGTCAAGCACTAGTTTATATTATTTAACCTTAACCCGTTTCTGATGGATGCAAGACGCACAGAAGCGGTTGTTATGGCGACACTTGGGGGAGGCCCATGTCCAACAGTGGACGTCTTTCGGCTGAAATGGTGATGATGCTGCATCGGATTATAATAATATAATATTCCACAACTATCACACAACTCCGTCTAGCCTCAAACCAAACAATAAACATACTTATATATTTCTAAATACATACATATAGATAAACTACGCCCAGACACAGAACAAATGATCGTGCTCAGCACACAATCATTTATCCTGGGTGAGAATCGAACCCACGACCTCCGGCATAGCAGTCAGGGCTACAGCTAACCACTAGACCAAAAGGATAGATTGGTCCGACGAGTGTTGTCGCGTCCTATTCGCTAGGGTCGTGTGTTCGCGACTGGGTACTCCATCTCGTTCAGCTCTTCAATCCCCATAGGTGACAGAAGAGCTGACGAGATGCGAGTATTTGGTCTGACGGAATAAACGTGAGAGTGGTTATTGGATATATCCAACCCCCTACGGGTTAGAAGAAGAAACGTTAAAGGAAAACATCGTGAGGAAATCAGCTATCCAATGTATAAAATACTGACTTGGCGTATGTTGTTGTAAGTATGTACCTTAGGAAAAAAAAAACATAAAAATTGAAATTGATAGCAAACACTGTGATACGAGATTTTTATATTTGGGGTACGCGAGTGCCCCGCACCCAAGGCGAGCCAAAAAAGTGGCACGGCCGTACCATTATTTTCGCGTATGACCCTCTATGGGGCTCTTCACACGTACCACAACCATCCCACGATGCAACGCCAAAATGCTGTCAAGCAGTGGTTACGTGGGACCGGTAAGTCCCCTCTTTGAGACGTGGCTGGAAAGGCCTCACGGCGTTCTTAGCTTCCGCATGACGCAGGTCCTCACCGGACATGGTCCGTTCGGGAGTTTCCTACACCGGATTCATGCGGAAGTGACGCCCGGGTGTCGCCACTGTGCACTGTGCGGAACGCCCGGAGGACACGGTGGAGCACACAGTCGAGGTGTGCCCTGCTTGGGCGGAGCATCGCCGTGCAGTCGTGGGGGCGATCGGCGGCGAAGACCTCTCGCGCCGGGCCATGGTTGAGGCCATGGTCCGGAGCGAGGAGGAGTGGCAGGCGGTCGCCGACTTCTGCGAAGCAGTAATGCTCGCAAAGGAGGAGGCCGAATGCATCAGGCAACGGCGTTATCGCCGCCGCCGCCGGGATTCTGATCCCGATTTCCGGCCACCGTAGGCGCGGGCTTGCGGACAGTGAGCAATGGGTAGCTCACTGTCCGGCCGTCCGGTAACTGTCCGGACCAAGCCCAAGTCGTCGACGGCGTGCACTGTTCCCGCGCGCCTCAAGGAGTTGTCAGCAACAGCGGGGACCCAGCCGGGTCGAAGCCTACTGGGGCCAGGGTTATCCGAAAGGGCGCTCGAGCCCAGGTATGAAGGCTAGAAGGAACGGGGTGGGTCTTTTAGTCAGTAAGAGTCTAACACTATCTCCCGCTCCGCCCAAGAGCGGGGGATGTCAATGCATGATTTTTTCCCACCATAAAAAAAGGGGTTACGTGGGACGAAAGTGTTAGACGAACTCGTCACCACTGTTCTCAAAACGGTGAAGGAAAACATCGTGAGGAAATGGGCACGACCTCCTGACGCCGGTTCAAAGTGTGTAATATACTAATATGTATTTATTCAATTGACAAACTCTAGCATGACGTGGCACAAATTACGTAGTTGATCAATAACACAAGTTATTGTGAAATATATTACTGACGTGTACCTGCGACCTACTATACTATTTGTTGTAAAATAAACTTTTTTTTTTACAACTATCACACAACGCCGTCTAGTCTCAAGCTAAGCAGAGCTTGTGTTATGAGTACTTGACAACTGATAAACATACTTATATATTTCTAAATACATACATATTATAGATAAATTACACCCAGACACAGAACAAATGATCATGCTCATCCCAGAAACATTTGTCCTGGGTGGGAATCAAACCCACGACCTCCGGCATAGCAGTCAGGGCCACTAACCACTAGACCAACAGGCCAGTCAAAATTCTTAATATGGTGCTGTTTGCCGTAGACACTTCTTTGATTTTTAAGATAAATAGAAGGACTAATAATCTTAACAAAAAAATAACGCCCCACTGCAGGTCCAAAACAAGTTCACTGCTAATAATCTGGTTCGAATGGGAAAAAACTTAAATGAATAATATTTCCCTTACCGAATGTCAGTTACCCTTGGGATAACGTTTGACCCAAGGCCTTTACATGATCGTAACTTGTAGATGTGGAACAACATAGACAAAGGGGTCCGCTAATTGAGACTTATAAAATACCCACAGAATACTAAAATGTGCCCAGCCTTCAAGACCATTACACACTGAATGCCAACAAACATTTCTGAAGATATGCCCTCAAGTTATGGGGAACTGCATCCAAAAAGAAGCCATTGAAACAATTTCTACGTAACCGAGTTGTCAGCATGGATCAGGCTCCCGGAAAGTGTTGTGAAAGCTTCCAAATTGAACTGCTTTAAGAATTGGTTGGACAGACATAAACATCACCAAACTAAATGAAACACACGCATCAGCTAATAGCTGCTAGTGTGTCTTACTGTAGCGACATTTATGGCGCCACATAAGAACTACGAAGAAAAATACGAAATCCTGCATCGCGCAATCAAAGTTCTCCGCGCGATTTGAACATATACGTCAGCCCGAAATCATCTATTTTGCAGTCGCCCACCAGACTATAACACCTGTCTGGTCGGAGGATCCTCCCTTTTCAACGGAGGTTTGCGGAACTTTACTCTCAGATACTTAAATAATAATAATAATTATGTTCTTTGCAGGAGTATCGAAGGAGGCGACGGACTCAGACATAAAGAAGGCGTATAAGAAGCTCGCGCTACAGCTGCATCCGGACAAGAACCACGCGCCGGGAGCCGCTGAAGCGTTCAAGGTATGACCTTCGTAAGACGAAAGCTCTAGGAAGTCTAGGAGATCGGGGAGAAATAAGAACAGCTACTTAGATCAAATCTATACCCCTACACCCCTAGTTCGCTGTCCGACCGTCCGCAACTCCGCTATTGTACTATCGCTTGCTTCTCATAGACTTCACAATATTTAGAACATCTATTTAAATAATTTTTTTTTTGTATGAAAATCTGATGAAATAAAATACACCGTTAAATTCTAATCGTTTTAATCCCGTGGAGGGTCGATCTGGAATCCGGCTGAGCGAGTTCAATGACCTGTAGGTACTTTGTACGCAACGCCGACTATCAACTACAAGTCATTGAACTCGATCAGCTGACGTTTTCTTAAAGATACTAATTTCGTACATGCGTAAATTAATACGAGTTTTGAAAAAGAGGTACTTTATTTTTTAATTTTATCTTTACAAATCGATAGTGTTTCATGTACCGGATCGACCCTCCACGGGTTTAAAACGATTAAAATTTATCGGTGTATATATAGTCATGGAACAAAAGTTGTGATTTATGATGTTCTTACCATAGTCCTGAGAGGTTGCTGGTTTTTTACAAAGAACCCTGTATAGGTTCATCACTTTAACAGTTCAATTGGGTCGTCAGATCATCAGATGGATGGCGTTAAGTATCAGTACTCGGGAATCTTCAACAGCAAATGTCCCATATTTTATAGGCTATAGGCAACGCAGCCGCTATCTTGACTGACGCAGAGAAACGCAAGCAATATGACCTCCGAGGCGAGGAAGCCACCCACGCCCCGACAACGGCACACCATCAGTACTACTCTCGGGGCTTCGAGTCCGACCTCACGGCTGAGGAGCTGTTCAACATGTTCTTCGGAGCCACCGGTAACACCCTGACATATAACTTTTCAGCCATACATCTGGGGTAATCAACGTGGATGCGATTGCGAAGCGAAAAGCGGTTTACGTGAATTCTACGCGATACGGCGTTATTTCGTTGGTTTGCAACCATCTGGTCACCCCTTAAACGACACCAGTGTTGTACAATAAACAGAAAGCGTATACTCGTTTATGTAGTGTAAGGCCTTCTGTAAACGGACGCGTAGCTTCATAGACGCGTATTCGTCATTATGACTCACGACGTTGCCGCTTCATCGATAGAGTTTTATCGTGTTTTTCTTCTCGCAGGCGTACATAAAACGCATAATTAATCTATACTAATATAATAAAGAGGTACCTAGTTTGTTTTGTTTTTGTGTTTATTTATTTCCTTTTTACAATTGCTAAAATTTTTTCACCAATAGAAAGCCGTTTTATTTCTGAATGACATAAGCTATATTTCGTGAACGCGGAAATCGCAGGCAAAAGCTAGTAATGAATACGCGCCTATGAAGCCACGCGTCCGTGGACAGTAGGTCAAAGTTAATTGATGGTGATATCCCCATCAGCAGCGTTCCCAGGCGGCGGGCCGACGGTGTACGCGCGGAGACGCGCGCGCGAGCCGGAGCAGCGCGACGCGCACGCCGGCCTCGTGCAGCTGCTGCCCGTGCTAGTGCTGGTGCTGCTCTCCATGATGTCGGGCTACTTCATCAGTGAGCCCGTGTACAGCCTCGCGCCCAGCTCCAAGTACCCCGTGCCCAGGGAGACCGTCAACTTGAAGGTGAGTGTTTGAATATGAAACATTTCAAAAGTAGAACTTTATAAAGATTATTTTGAACTTTATGGGTTGAACAGTTTTTGAAAAGTTGTAGAAAATAATTTCTAAACTAAGTTTGTAATTTTACCGTATATGCAAGCATTTTGTTAACATATTCTATTATCCTGACCATATTTTCTTTCAAATAAAAAAAGAATTATTTAAATCGGTTTACGCAATCCAAAATTACCACCGAAATGCTTACATACTATACTACTATATATTATACTTAACCCGTCTAGTTTGTATGAATTAGTAACCTAATTTCCCGAGAGATGGCGCTGTACTTTGGGCTACTTTGCGCTGTTAAGATTTTTCCTGAATTGATGGGGCCGGGACGGGTAGGAGCTATTGTCGAATTGTTCGTTTGATCTCTCGTTGTTTGTCATTCATTGTTATTAATAAGAATATTTGGTGGTATAGTGGGAAATAGGCTAGTTGCTTTAAAAAAATGTAATTAGTCCGTCTTTTAGATTATTCAAAAATAAGGAACACGTATTTTTTTATTTCTAAATTAAAACAAAAATTACAAAGATATTCTTTTTTCGATTAAACAAAAAATAACAAAGATATAACCCATTAAAGTTACGTGTAACGTCACGCCGTGCTGCATTTTTTCGCGGTGTAACGTCACACGTAACTTTAATGGGCTATATCTTTGTTTTTTAATGTTAAATCGAAAAAAGAAAAAATACGTGTCCAATGTTTTTTTTATAATCTAAAATACGGACTAAATAAAATGTAATTATTTTGACCCTAGAAACTACCCTATTGTAATTGTGTTTAAGTAAATTATATCGAGGGTTTAATATTTTAACTTGGACAGGGAAAAAATTGGTTAAAGTCTTCGAAGTTTAAGAGTCTGTTACATTACAAGGAATTGAGTTTATTTTTGGAGATTTTAACCAAGACTATCTTAGTAACAGCAATACTGCAGTATTTAAATTACTAAATTACAGTACAATTCACGAATGATGGCGGGCGTGAAGTTAGCCTTTGCGAACTTTCGCGCATACCACACTCTTCTAGCACACGCACGACGTCATTTGGTTCCTAAAACACGTTACTGCGCAGCCTTCTGCGCAAACTTCACGGCCGCCATCATTCGTGAATTGTACTGTACACTGTTTATCACTCCCATGTTATAACCCCTTCCCACTACTCGTGGTTAGACTCAAATAGACAATTTTTTTTCGAACTTTCCATGTGTAGTTGGAATCTATAACTCTTTCTTTAGTTATCACCGTCCTTTGTGGGCCCGTATTTAAGGTTCCGTACTTAGTATGTCAACTCAATGTAACATATAGCCCATTTTTTTAACTCAGTGGGGACACTGGTTCTGAGTCTGGGTGTAATTTATCTATAATATGTATGTATTTAGAAATATATAATGTTTATCAGTTGTCTAGTACCCATAACACAAGCTCTGCTTAGCTTGGGACTAGACGGCGTTGTGTGATAGTTGTGGAATATTATTATTATTACTTATTGTAACGGACTGGAAACTACAGAACCCTACACTGAGCATGGTCCGACACGTTCTTGGCCGGCTTTTTTACATTGAAGTCGGTTTTTTTTTATTGTACTGTTCATAGTCTCATGAATAAATAAAATAAAATTCCAGGTCCCGTACTACGTCAAAGAGAACTTCCACACTGATTACCAAGGATCGTTGCGGCGTCTCGAAATGGCTATAGAGGAAGAATATATAGGTAAGTCTCTTTTTATTCGTTCTACACTCGCGCTTGACAATTACACTTTTTTTTTGTTGGTTAAAAATCATCTAAATAACATCCCCCGCCCTTGGGCGGAGCGGGAGATAGTGTCAGACTCTTACTGACTAAAAAACCCATCCCGTTCCTTCTTGCCTTTCGTACCGGGGCTGAGCCCCCTTTCGGTTAACCCTGGACCCAGTAAGCTTCCATTCGGCCCCTACTGTTGCTGACAGCTAGCGTTGACAATTCCGGAAAGAAACAATTTATTGTTTCTTTCAATAAAAAAACAAATTGTGTTTTTTTTTCCGTTTTTTTTTCACATGTTGCATTGAAATTTTGCGGAAAAAATCGTTTGGGAACAAAATAGAAATCTTTCGAATGTTTTATTCATTGTTTCGGTTAAGCCTCCCCCAAGTGTCACCATGGCCGACGATGGAGCAAGCTTGCCTAGAAGTAATCTATTCACTCTTGATTTAAAACATTCGAGTTGTAGCTATTCGGAAACAGACTCTGGCTATGAATTTCACTCCTCAGCTGTACTTACATTATTAATATGTTTCCAGAATGTTTTTATTTGTTTAAGTTTGGTTTTAATTTACACTAAGGGTGAGTTGCACCATTTAACTATAACAATAATAAAGCCGTTAACAGTTGTCAAATCGTCGAATTGACCAATAGGCGGCCGTTTCACGGCTGGTTATGGTTTGATTATCGTTATAGTTAAAAGGTGCAACTCACCCTAATATTACAAAGAGGTAGTTGTTAAAGGTTAATTGGTCAAGGGAGCGATGACGTCACTGTTCTCTTAGCGTGCATAGGCTGTAGTATTGGAATATTGTAAGCCTGGTGTGTTGTTGCAGTGGGGCTGCGGCACTCGTGCCAGCGCGAGCGCAACTACCGCGACAGCATGGTGTGGAAGGCGCGCAACTTCGGCGACTCGCGCCAGTACGCCGACGCGCAGAAGCTGCGCACGCCCTCCTGCGACAAGCTGCAGAAGTTCCACCGGTAGTCACATGTAGGTACGCATTCTACAACACGAGTGCCGGCGCGAGCGCAACTACCGCGCCAGTACGCCGACGCGCAGAAGCTGCGCACGCCCTCCTGCGACAAGCTGCAGAAGTTCCACCGGTAGTCACATGTAGGTACGCATTCTACAACACGAGTGCCGGCGCGAGCGCAACTACCGCGCCAGTACGCCGACGCGCAGAAGCTGCGCACGCCCTCCTGCGACAAGCTGCAGAAGTTCCACCGGTAGTCACATGTAGGTACGCATTCTACAACACGAGTGCCGGCGCGAGCGCAACTACCGCGCCAGTACGCCGACGCGCAGAAGCTGCGCACGCCCTCCTGCGACAAGCTGCAGAAGTTCCACCGGTAGTCACATGTAGGTACGCATTCTACAACACGAGTGCCGGCGCGAGCGCAACTACCGCGCCAGTACGCCGACGCGCAGAAGCTGCGCACGCCCTCCTGCGACAAGCTGCAGAAGTTCCACCGGTAGTCACATGTAGGTACGCATTCTACAACACGAGTGCCGGCGCGAGCGCAACTACCGCGCCAGTACGCCGACGCGCAGAAGCTGCGCACGCCCTCCTGCGACAAGCTGCAGAAGTTCCACCGGTAGTCACATGTAGGTACGCATTCTACAACACGAGTGCCGGCGCGAGCGCAACTACCGCGCCAGTACGCCGACGCGCAGAAGCTGCGCACGCCCTCCTGCGACAAGCTGCAGAAGTTCCACCGGTAGTCACATGTAGGTACGCATTCTACAACACGAGTGCCGGCGCGAGCGCAACTACCGCGCCAGTACGCCGACGCGCAGAAGCTGCGCACGCCCTCCTGCGACAAGCTGCAGAAGTTCCACCGGTAGTCACATGTAGGTACGCATTCTACAACACGAGTGCCGGCGCGAGCGCAACTACCGCGCCAGTACGCCGACGCGCAGAAGCTGCGCACGCCCTCCTGCGACAAGCTGCAGAAGTTCCACCGGTAGTCACATGTAGGTACGCATTCTACAACACGAGTGCCGGCGCGAGCGCAACTACCGCGCCAGTACGCCGACGCGCAGAAGCTGCGCACGCCCTCCTGCGACAAGCTGCAGAAGTTCCACCGGTAGTCACATGTAGGTACGCATTCTACAACACGAGTGCCGGCGCGAGCGCAACTACCGCGCCAGTACGCCGACGCGCAGAAGCTGCGCACGCCCTCCTGCGACAAGCTGCAGAAGTTCCACCGGTAGTCACATGTAGGTACGCATTCTACAACACGAGTGCCGGCGCGAGCGCAACTACCGCGCCAGTACGCCGACGCGCAGAAGCTGCGCACGCCCTCCTGCGACAAGCTGCAGAAGTTCCACCGGTAGTCACATGTAGGTACGCATTCTACAACACGAGTGCCGGCGCGAGCGCAACTACCGCGCCAGTACGCCGACGCGCAGAAGCTGCGCACGCCCTCCTGCGACAAGCTGCAGAAGTTCCACCGGTAGTCACATGTAGGTACGCATTCTACAACACGAGTGCCGGCGCGAGCGCAACTACCGCGCCAGTACGCCGACGCGCAGAAGCTGCGCACGCCCTCCTGCGACAAGCTGCAGAAGTTCCACCGGTAGTCACATGTAGGTACGCATTCTACAACACGAGTGCCGGCGCGAGCGCAACTACCGCGCCAGTACGCCGACGCGCAGAAGCTGCGCACGCCCTCCTGCGACAAGCTGCAGAAGTTCCACCGGTAGTCACATGTAGGTACGCATTCTACAACACGAGTGCCGGCGCGAGCGCAACTACCGCGCCAGTACGCCGACGCGCAGAAGCTGCGCACGCCCTCCTGCGACAAGCTGCAGAAGTTCCACCGGTAGTCACATGTAGGTACGCATTCTACAACACGAGTGCCGGCGCGAGCGCAACTACCGCGCCAGTACGCCGACGCGCAGAAGCTGCGCACGCCCTCCTGCGACAAGCTGCAGAAGTTCCACCGGTAGTCACATGTAGGTACGCATTCTACAACACGAGTGCCGGCGCGAGCGCAACTACCGCGCCAGTACGCCGACGCGCAGAAGCTGCGCACGCCCTCCTGCGACAAGCTGCAGAAGTTCCACCGGTAGTCACATGTAGGTACGCATTCTACAACACGAGTGCCGGCGCGAGCGCAACTACCGCGCCAGTACGCCGACGCGCAGAAGCTGCGCACGCCCTCCTGCGACAAGCTGCAGAAGTTCCACCGGTAGTCACATGTAGGTACGCATTCTACAACACGAGTGCCGGCGCGAGCGCAACTACCGCGCCAGTACGCCGACGCGCAGAAGCTGCGCACGCCCTCCTGCGACAAGCTGCAGAAGTTCCACCGGTAGTCACATGTAGGTACGCATTCTACAACACGAGTGCCGGCGCGAGCGCAACTACCGCGCCAGTACGCCGACGCGCAGAAGCTGCGCACGCCCTCCTGCGACAAGCTGCAGAAGTTCCACCGGTAGTCACATGTAGGTACGCATTCTACAACACGAGTGCCGGCGCGAGCGCAACTACCGCGCCAGTACGCCGACGCGCAGAAGCTGCGCACGCCCTCCTGCGACAAGCTGCAGAAGTTCCACCGGTAGTCACATGTAGGTACGCATTCTACAACACGAGTGCCGGCGCGAGCGCAACTACCGCGCCAGTACGCCGACGCGCAGAAGCTGCGCACGCCCTCCTGCGACAAGCTGCAGAAGTTCCACCGGTAGTCACATGTAGGTACGCATTCTACAACACGAGTGCCGGCGCGAGCGCAACTACCGCGCCAGTACGCCGACGCGCAGAAGCTGCGCACGCCCTCCTGCGACAAGCTGCAGAAGTTCCACCGGTAGTCACATGTAGGTACGCATTCTACAACACGAGTGCCGGCGCGAGCGCAACTACCGCGCCAGTACGCCGACGCGCAGAAGCTGCGCACGCCCTCCTGCGACAAGCTGCAGAAGTTCCACCGGTAGTCACATGTAGGTACGCATTCTACAACACGAGTGCCGGCGCGAGCGCAACTACCGCGCCAGTACGCCGACGCGCAGAAGCTGCGCACGCCCTCCTGCGACAAGCTGCAGAAGTTCCACCGGTAGTCACATGTAGGTACGCATTCTACAACACGAGTGCCGGCGCGAGCGCAACTACCGCGCCAGTACGCCGACGCGCAGAAGCTGCGCACGCCCTCCTGCGACAAGCTGCAGAAGTTCCACCGGTAGTCACATGTAGGTACGCATTCTACAACACGAGTGCCAGCGCGAGCGCAACTACCGCGACAGCATGGTGTGGAAAGCGCGCAACTTCGCCAACCTTGATTATTGAACCCGTGTTGACTACATCAAATTTCATTAAATCCTAATAATTAGCCAAGTCGTTTAACTTATTAGACAGACTCTAATGTTTATAATCATAACAGTGTAAGGGTGAGTTGCACCATTTAACTTTAACGATAACAGAGCCGTTAACAGTTGTCAAATCGTCGAATTGACCAATAGGCGACCGTTTCATGGCACTTATGGTTTGGTTATCGTTATAGTTAAATGGTGCAACTCACCCTCATAGGAGTCTGTCCAAAAAGTCAAACAAATTGGGTAATAATTAGGGCGAAATGAAATCTGATGTAATCAACACTGGTTCAATAATCAAGGTTGATTAAGAGATCTTGATCTTTGATCGAATAAAAGTATTTTTTAAATGATTGAATACTATACAAAATTCCCAATTCGTTTGACTTTTTAGACAGACTATAAAGGGTGTAAGGGACAGCCCTCCACAAACTTTAAGGGCTTGCTCAGTAGACGAAACTGAACAACCTTCCACAAACATTTTTTTCAGGAAACGAAAAAATAAATCGGCCTCCCCATACAAATTGTCCAATCAAGTTTATAATTTTGTATGGTGAAGCGGATTTTTTTGTTTGTTTCCTGAAAAAAAGTGTTATGGAAGGTTGTTCAGTTTCGTCTACTGAGCAAGCCCTTAAAGTTTGTGGAGGGCTGTCCCTTACACCTTGTATTTACCTATATTTGATGACCACATTTTTTTTATATGGCAACTCTGGATTCTACTGTCAACGTGCTCCAGGGTTGCCATTCGTGAAAATGGAAATAAATTTAGTATTTTTTTTTCTTTTTTGCAGTGTCCATATCCAGATGGATTCGCAGTAGAACAACACTTATCGACCAGATAAATTAGTCTAAACACATCTAGGGATGGTGGAGCAAGCTGTTATATTATACTTTCGACTTTAGTGCAATATATTATTATATTTTTTGTTTTATACATATCAACGGCGAAGTGCCAATAACTATTATGCCTTGATCACACGTACCGAGTAAACGGGCGAGACAGTGCTCTCGGCCGAGTACTCGGTACGTGTAAACTCGCTTACTTCACTGTCTCGGCCTAGTAACGTTTTACTGTCTCGTCCTTTTACTCAGTACGTGTGGGCAAGGCATTAATGCCTTGATCACGCGATCATAACGAAAACACTCCGCTTGCCAATCCGCACAGCTCGCCGCGCCACGTTTCTAAGACCAAATTTGTGACCAGGCCGTAAGTAAGAATGCTAAAATGTAATTTTCTACAAAACTGTTAATATAATAATAATATTCCACAACTATCACACAACGCCTTCTAGTCTCAAGCTAAGCAGAGCTTGTGTTATGATTACTAGAGGACTGATAAACATACTTATATATTTCTAAATACACACTTATTATTGATAAATCACACCCAGACACGGAACAAATGATCGTGCTCATCACACAAACATTTGTCCTGGGTGGGAATCGAACCCACGACCTCCGGCATAGCGGTCAGGGCCACTAACCACTAGACCAACAGGCCAGGACCAGTCATGTTAGAAGGTATTGGCACTTCATAGTCGTTATAAGCCTTATGAACTCCTATGTATGCTACCTCTTGCGTGAGCAATTCAACACGATTGCGGGTGCGAAGCGTTTCGATGTGGTTCACGCGAATGGAACGCGATGCGGCGGCTTTGTCCTATTTGCGCGTGAAAGCAGTAGTGGCAGAGTGGCAACAGCTTCGACTTACGTGTTGCAGGTCGCGGGCTCAAACCCAGCCTTTGTGTAATTTATTTCTTCACCACTGGTCTCAAAACGGAAAATATCGTGAGGAAACCGGCATGTCCTAGAACTAAAAATTCGAAGACGTGTGACATTCACCAAAGTCTTAGCGGGCACTTGGCGCCAGGCACAACTGGGTGCGGCGGCAAAACAACCTCTTAGTCGACCGGATGGCCTAGTGACCATGTATTTGTGCGGACAACAAGCTTTGTGATTTTTGAAAATACAGTTATGACATTTTGTACATAGATTCTTTACATAAAAAATACTAGACGTGTGTCTCGGGTTTCACATTGTGTTTTTTCCATTCGCACCGCCTCGCTTCGTAATCGCCGTCGCGTTGTATTGCTTACATACGATTCCGCATTAGTTTTATAGTCGATTAAACATCAAAACAAACCTTTTTACCATCCGTTCAACCCATTTTAACTTCTATTTCGCAGTCATAAGGATGGCATTAAAAGCAAAACAGTGGTTACAATACCAACTATTTACTGCAGTTGCCATTTGTCATGCCCTAACGCAATAAAAGTCATAATCGATTGAACGGACAGTGAAAAAGTTGTGTTTAAATGTGTCATTGCGAATGGAGCTTACAGTTGAGTTACGAAAATCGCCCTTATTACCACGATGTAAAGGCGCTGTAAATATTTACCCATTATATGGTAGACGCCAAATAAATTTGTCGTAGCGGTCACTAACTCTCTTACTTTTATTGGTATTCTTAATTTTTATATACAGGATTATTATTAAAACGCTGACAAGCTCTGAGGACTATTTTACTAATATTATGAACGACAACTTTTTTACTTGAACAATGACTTTAGAAAATTTATCATATTTTAATTCATTAGATTTCCATAAAACAAAAAAAAAAATTGAATGTTCTAAATATCAAGAAGTAATGTGAAGGAAACGATAATACAATAGCGGAGGGAAGCTTGATGCGCTTGCGTCTCGTCATACAGACGTAGGCAGGTATAGCAAAATACAGAGTTGAAATGTGTTAGATAGAACAACGAAATCTTGAAGGTTTGTTTTTGGTAAATGAATTATGTTTTGTAAAAAGTCATAGAACAAAAGTTGTTGTTTATGATGTTAGTAATACAGTCCTGTGGGGTTGTTAGTGTTTTAAGAATAACCCTCTATACTTGTAAAAAGCAAAGTTTTAACTCACTAACTGAACACCCAGCACAAACTTTTGGACCTAGAACTCTGAAATTTTGCACGGAAGTTCTTTAGATCATATTTATGACACTATACAAGGTGTAAGGGGCAGCCCTCCACAAACTTTAAGGGCTTGCTCAGTAGACGAAACTGAGCAACGTGCCACAAAATTTTTTTTCAGGAAATGAAAAAAAAAACAGCCTCACCACAAACTTGATTGGACAATTTGTATGGCGAGGCCGGTTTTATTTTTCGATTTTTTTTTTTTTTTTTATCTGTTATAAACTATTACTTGACTGCGATCCCGCCTGATGGTAAGCAGTGACTGCCTGATGGCAGCGGTTTTTTTCGTTTCCTGAAAAAAAGTTTTGTGCAAAGTTGTGCAGTTTCGTCTACTGAGCAAGCCCTTAAAGTTTGTGGAGGGCTGTCCCTTACACCTTGTATATTTATAAATATCGGTAGATATATCATATAAAGAATATATAATAATAATAATAATAACAACCTAACCACCGGTAGCTTGGACCCTGTTCCCGATACCGGTGGGATACTGTTTTTTTATATTTTTAAATGTTTTTTTTTTTATTGTTTTTTAAGAAATATTTAAAAATATATTGTAACATGTTAAAAAATGAATAACGGAAATAATAATAAAGTGCAAAATTCCACGTTCCTAGTCCCAGTAGCTTCGACTGTGCGTTGATGTCAGTCAGTCAGTTTCTCTTTTTATACAGGGTGATTTTTAATTAGTGACCGATAATTATACACGTGATAGTACTCATGATTTCCAACAACTTTCCCAAAGAAACTTTTTTTTTATACTCATTAGTTTTGTCACAATAACAAAAAAGATGTTCGTGCAAATTCGCGCCCAACGCGGTCACCCATCAGTTCCCGCCCATCGATGGTTTTACAAGCGACGCGGGTGCTCTATCACTATTTTGCCCCTGATAGTTAAAAAGACGTATCTAACAAAAAGTAAAAATGGAGAAAAAATGGTTTTGTGGCTGTCTTTGAGTAAATTTAAATATTTACATATTAAATGTTGAAATAAAGCCGAATATAAGCCGAAGCTTTAACTTGTTTTAATAATAATATGAAACTCAAATCAAATTTGGAAAAAATGTTAGATCCGTCTTTTTAGGGTTCCGTAGCCAAATGGCAAAAAACGGAACCCTTATAGATTCGTCATGTCTGTCTGTCTGTCTGTCCGTCCGTATGTCACAGCCACTTTTTTCCGAAACTATAAGAGCTATACTGTTGAAACTTTGTAAGTAGATGTATTCTGTGAACCGCATTAAGATTTTCGTACAAAAATAGAAAAAAAGCAATAAATTTTGGGGGTCCCCATACTTAGAACTGAAACTCAAAAATTTTTTTTTCGTCGAATCCATGCGTGTGGGGTATCTATGGATAGGTCTTCAAAAATGATACTGAGGTTTCTAATATCATTTTTTTCTAAACTGAATAGTTTGCGCGAGAGACACTTCCAAAGTGGTAAAATGTGTGTGTCCCCCCCTCTAACTTCTAAAATAAGAGAATGATAAATCTAAAAAAAATATATGATGTACATTACTATAAAAACTACCAACGAAAATTGGTTTGAACGAAATCTAGTAAGTAGTTTTTTTTTAATGCGTCATAAATCGAAAAAAATACACTATTATTAAAACATCGATCAAAGTTACAACACATTACAAGAACTTTTATATTATGTTACTTGCTGCTACGGAACCCTTCATGGGCGAGTCCGACTCGCACTTGGCCGGTTTTTTTTTACTAACGGGCCAGTATTGTAGGTAAGGTACACGAGACAACGGCGTTACGCGGCTAACAGCTGCGTTTTGTTATTATGATAAAACTAATGAGTATAAAAAAAAAGTTTCTTTGAGAAAGTTGTTTGTAATCGTGAGTACAATCACATGTCTAAGTATCGGTCACTAATTACCAGTCACCTTGTACACCGCTAAATTTAAATCGTTTGAATCCCGTGGAGGGTCGATCCGGTACATGAAACACTATCGATTTGTAAAGATAAAATTAAAAGATAAAGTACCTTTTTTCAAAACTCGTATTAATTTACGCATGTACGAAATTAATTTCTTTAAGAAAACATCAGTTGAGCGAGTTCAATGACCTGTAGTTAATAGTCGGCGTTGCGTACAAACTACCTACAGGTCATTGAACTCGCTCAACAGACGTTTTCTTAAAGAAATTAATTTCGTATATGCGTAAGTTAGTGTTTCATGTACCGGATCGACCCTCTACGAGATTAAAACGATTCAAATTTAACGGTGTATACGTAGGTTTATCTGGCGCCTACCATAGCTCATAAATATACTTCCAAATAACAATTCTATTTATGTTACCAGAATTTTAAACGTGTTTCTTTGATTGATTCAGTTGTAATATTCAAATTATTTCGTCCTATGGACTGACTTGTTAAAATGAGTTCCTAGGCTACTGTCCTAGGACGCGTAGCTTCATAGACGCGTATTTGTCATTACACGCTTGGTGTATGCCTGCGTGAAGCCTACATATAGGTACCGGCACGAATCTTGAGCGCTCGGCGTCAGTGGGGATCGCTTTGCGCATTCCATACATTGGCGAGCCAATCGTCGTCATTGTTAGATACATGTTAGAAGCGACAAGAAATATGTAACCAAGATCTATGTAACTCATAATATGTTTTAAAAAGAGTGTCCATGGAGTTTCTTGCACGTTCTTCTCCATAGAGACCTACGTTTTGGAACGTGCAATTTAGCTTCACTTTTCTTGGACTGACCTGCATTTGACTATTCAAAAGTGCCTGCAAATGGTCTATTTGAAATAAATGATTTTGAATTTTTGAGCAGCAAACATAGGGAACGAGTTACGAGTGACGTCTATGACGCGACTCCCCGCCCCCACGTCTCATTTCATACCACTAAATAGGCCCGATATTTGACTTGCGCAGGTGAAGGTCAACGCTCAAGATTCGTGCCGGTACCTATACTAAACTATGAAACTCTTTCGACGGAGCGACAACGATATGACGGCACCATGTTGCCGCTTCGTCGACACAGTTTCATAGCTTTGTGTGTAAACTGTGAGCAGGCGTAACGGCAAAATCAAAAGTATGCAAATATTTTAAGCAAGCGACGAGATGCCGTCTGCTTACCGCTCGCTACGCATCCGTAGACAGTAGGTCTAACTGAACATCCAGTACCTATATGTAAAAAATAAGTTCCTATTTCATTGTCTTCTGGTTTGTACTATGTAAAATAGCAGCTAGTTAATTAATATAATAGTGAATATGCATGCAATTGTTTTATTAGCTAAATTAAATAATCTTTAGCTTCAATAAACAGAAAGCTGCTGATAAGAAAGAGAAATACGATGCACTTTGAAGTAAAGGGCCATCGTGTGCGGCGAGCTGTGCGCGCCCTACGCACATAAGGGTCTAAACAGACGGACTGCATTTCAACTGCAATCCAACTGCAAATTGCAGTTTGAATGCATTTGACTAGACTGCAATAGAACTGCACACCGACTGCATCCTAACTGTACCAAGCGCGAGAGGGCGGAGCGTGCGGGCGGGTGGGTATGATGCAGTTCGGATGCAGTCGGGTTTGCAGTTCTATTGCAGTCGTGTCAACTGCATTCAAACTGCACTTAAACTGCAATTTGCAGTTGAAATGCAGTCCGTCTGTGCAGACCTTTAAAGTTCTCCATCGACACGAATACATGCATAACGTTAAAGTTGATATAATGACACTGCGCAGGTATTGATCTAAGATCCGATAGATGAAATCTCTTTCCTCATCTGTTATTGGCACCAAATTTAGCTAGGCAATCTATTCGGAATGTCTTAATGACAGTGACGTAACGATAGGGTGACAAGGCTGGCAAAATGCCACGGGGCCCAGGCCCAACGGGGCCCCCGATCACAGAGGCCGCGAGCTCAGAAGAAGTAACCCAATACATATATAAAAAAAAAATCAAATCACAACGTAACGTGATTTATCGGGGGCCTTATCTAATGAATTGATTGAAAGCCTCAGATGATTTATTTATTTCTAAAAATGTACAATATCCTTACAGGCTAAATGGACCCAATGCGATATTGCAGTTTCCTTATTTTAAATAGTGCCACTGTTTATACCGTAGGTATATAAGAAAGAAGAAAGAAAGAAAGAAAAACAGTTTATTTACGCGTTAAAGACGCAAACTTAAAAGTAGGTAAACAGAACATAACATCAAGATAGGGAAGATATGCGTCTCCTCCGCGCAAAACGGCCGAACGCTCAGCATAAAGCTGCGGCCTCACGCATAATGCGTTGAGCTCACAGCGCATTATATTTTATATGTTGCTATTCTAGTGAACGTACTCAAAGCACATGAGAACATACTCAAAGCACATGATATAGCTACGCCACTGCTTAATGAACGCATTATCTAGCATATAATATTTATCATAATCGAATAACAGTTGAGCAAAGAGATTTGATCTACGGATCTTGTGTTATAATAATGCGGTTTGCGCTACGGGGAACGCCGCACCCGACACACGCGAATGTCACGCGACTAGTGCGCTCACGGGCTCCCGCACGTTGGTCCTTAGTATTTTATTTTTGATAAACTGTTAACAAATATTTATTTCATGCATATTCCCTATTGTTATTTTGTAAACCCCGGGAATGTTGCATTTTTATAAAACAATCCCAAAGCCGTGTACAGAAATCGCGAGGCGTGCGTTGCGAATGGTTCGTCTCGCATGCCTCGGGCTGTGTGTGCTCAAAGTGAGCATTCGCCTCAGTACAAGCCGTGCGCTCCGTGTGGACGGACAGGTGTTGTATGCGTTTTCTACTGACGAACTCCGTGCGTTTGCGTGTTCAGCTTAAGCAATGTGTCGTTCGTGATGCACGCATAAATGTACCGTCGTATGCCTTAGGTTGAGGCATGCGTCAACCATTCGTGACGCACGCCTTGCGACGTTTGTACGCGGCTCAAAATACCCGAGGTATTTATCTCGGTATGTTCCATTAGTATATCCCAGGATATCACTACACATCGGGGATTTAAGGTTTTGTTCAGAAATTTTAAGACGCACGAAATTCCGGGATGTTTTAAGTTTATTCCCGGGATTTTTGGTCACAGATTATGAGATAGTTACGAGATCTCGGAATTTAGGGATTCCTTCACCGACATTGTTTCTGCACTTAAAAAAAAAAGAGACCAATTTAAAGTATATTACGTTAGTATATTTACCTTTTGATTACATACAAGTATGATTTGGAGGACAATTTGATTTATTATGATATACTTAGTCTCTCTAAAAAATCAAACGACTTGGGAATTTTGTACAATATTTAATCATTAAAAAAATACTTATAATCGATAATTTTTATAAGGTTCTTCTATTAGTAAACAATGATCAAGATCTCTCAATCAACCTTGATTACTGAACCAGTGTTGACTACATCAGATTTTATTTTACCCTAATAATTACCAAAGTCGTTTCACTTTTTAGACAGACTCTAATAGCCAAATTAGGAAGCATTGCAATATTTGAAGCTTGGTATACCCCTAATTTCTGATTTAAGCATTTAAAGTTAAGTATTTTTCAAACTCTATCCTGTCAAGATTAGGCATTTAAATAAGATTTAAACTACACAAGCTAGAACTACATTAGACCAATGCACACGTGCCATCATATCAGCCGATAGACGTCCACTGTTGGACATAGCCGCCCCCCCCCCCCCTCCCGGGCGTCGCCACAATGAACGATCTTGCGCGTCCCGCATCCATCGGCTTCCCGCAACCTTCACCAGGCCATCGGTCCACCTTGTAGGAGGCCTACCGCCGCTGCGTCTTCCTGTACGCGGTCGCCACTCCAGAACCTCTCGGCCCTAACGGCCATCTGTTCTGCGAGCTATGTGCCCTGCCCATTGCCACTTAAGTTTGGCGAATCTTCGTGCTATGTCGGCAACCTTGGTTCCTCTGCGGATGTCTTCATTTCTGATTCGATCACACGTGTAACGGTCGATTTGTACGTAGAACGACGTCGTGTGGCGTGGAGCAAGTGTGGATCTACAAGTCTAGTTGTCTTATGAAATGTATGGAGACCGATGACGCGCCCAGATCGGTGGTATGTGGCACATGTGTGCGCAGTGTAGTTCTACCCTTAACCATTCAATGGCCTCGGTCGAATATACCCGACAAACACTCGCGTTTATCCCGCCAGGGTCGCTCATCCACGACCAAATACTCGCATCTCGTCAGCTCTTCTGTCACCTATGGGGATTGAAGAGCTAAACGAGATGGAGTACCCAGTCGCTAACACAAGACTGGTGAATATGACGTGAAAATACTTGTTGGACTAATCCGACGCAAGTCGTTAAAGGGTTAAAAGCAAAAGTGCTGAACAATACTGTTTACTGCAGTATTTTTTAGGTGGGAAATTTATTCAGTGACATCTCCCGCTGTTGAGCGGAGCGGGAGAGTGTGTCAGACTTTTACTGACTAAAAACCCACTCTTGTGCCTTCGTCCCAAGGCCCCGGGGTTTCACTTTCACACTACCCGTGGCCTCAGTAGGCTTCGACCCTGCTGGGCTCCTACGGTTTGCTGACATCTCCTTGCCGGACAGTCGGTACCCATTGCTCGCCGTCCGCAAGCCCGCGCCTACGGTGGCCAGTATCTCGGTGACTGGGGCGTGAGGGTTGCTCCCTCGCGCGTGCACGTGCGGCCTCCTTTGCTAGCATTACTGCTTCGCAGAAGGAGGCGGCCGCCTGCCACTCCAACTGTTTACATTTGTCATGCCACCTATCATAGGAGTCAAAATCGGGTGAACGGACATTGAAGAAGGTTGTTTAAATGTCTTGTTGCGAATGGTGTGTCCTTAGAGTGAATAGGTTACTTCTAGGCAAGCGTGCTCCGTCGTCGACCACATCATCGCTTACTGTAAGGTCAGATAGCGGTACTGAACTCTACTAATACCACTAGTCAAGCTATTCCATACGTTTGACAGCTAATTTTTTATGCCCACTTAAATTGCCCCTTGCGAGCGCCCAGAGAATTAATTTTGACTTACAGTACAAATGGCTGCAGAGAAGTGTACAGTATAGTTAACGGCACGGATCTTAGTGCTGGCTTCGAGTTGCGCAGAAGTCATATATTCGGTCTCTTTAGTTGAGCGGGGAATGTTAGTGATTGGCTCGCCGCGCCATCGTGTTGCTGCACGTATCTAACAACGACGACGATTGGCTAGCCAATGTATGGAATGCGCAAAGCGATCCCCACTTTGACGCCGAGCGCTCAAGATTCGTGCCAATAACTATACCGCAGATACTTGCTAACACTCTCTACGGCTGACAGCGCCAAAATGGCGAATATCAACACACATACATACAGAGTGGTAGATAGTAGAGATCAGTGGATAGCGGTCAAGCGCTATCCCTAGAAAAAAAATCATTGCTCACAATCCAAGCAATACCAATTTATTTATCTATATTTTTTAGTAAATAATAACGAATTTAAGTTTAAACTAAATGTTTCTTATTTATTCAAAAAATCACTTTAATGTATGTAAATATGTTTTGTTTATTTGATTATTATAAATAAAGAAGTTAAAATAAATGTTGGTGTATTTTTTTCTGTTGTCTAAATGTACTGTAATTTTGTTTAGAACATTTCAGGTTTTCTTCTGAGAAGTAATATAGAAATAGGGAGTCTTTTCGATGATGATAGCGAAGCTTACAAATATTTTGACTAGTTTTTTTTAGGTTCAAAAATGCGGGATCACTGAACACGTGGGGCCCCCAAATGGGGGGTCTGTAGCATTTGCTACATGGCTAATCCGCCACTGAGTGCCATCTTACTTTTGCATGAATGTCGAGTTTCCTAGCAGTTACCGTGGCTTTGTACTCGATGAACTGCTCAAAGTTTAAGAGCTGAAGGCGATCGATACACTCCAAGGATACATTCTAAAAAACAGGAGCCAAGGTGATCAGGCTTCTTTTGGCAGTGAACGGACCCGCTTGAGTTTTGGCGGCATTGAATATCGTGGCTAAATAAGCAGCGCATACTTAGTATTTTCATGAATAATCAAACGTATCAACATATGGCGTTCAACTAGGGTGAACAGCTTTAATTTTTTTTTAATACTGCCTCCTTTTTGTTTTGCCAGATTTCTATCGGTGAGATCTTCGCAGTCATCAAAATAGACGGAGCAGCCACCAGCGCGTTTATTATTAATAATTATTAATGTAAATACTCTGAAGAAGTTGTGTAGGCAACACTGACCTCTCCTAGAGGTCAGTCAGTGGTACAATTGGTTTCAAATCTTTGTAATGTTAAACATGAAGAAAACGGCTTGAAGGACTGAATATCTAAACCAAAAACATTAACAAAAAAAAATGAATGTCAATTCCTTCTGTCAGAATCAAAATCAAGTCAATGTCAAAGTTTTGTTTATATTGCATTTTTTGCAAAATTAGTGAAATTTGTTCCTACTCCTACAGAATCTTTAATTACAGATACGTTAATATCTTATAAGAATCACGTCCGTTTTCAATAACGTAAGAAAAAATATGAAACAACTCCTAAAACCATATTATTATCCAGCATTGTAGTTAAGGAAACATGGATTTTTCTGCAATTTGCCGGACCTGTATCAAAAGTATTAACAACATTGGATTCAATCCAATTTTCTTGTCTGAAGATAATCTTGAGACAGTTTCCAGCGCTTTCTACTCATGCACGGGGGTTCAGGTAACTAAAAACAGCACTTTATTATTACACTAGCTTTTGCCAGCGGCTTCGCCCGCGTACATAAAATTTAGCCTATGTCACTCGGGAATAAAGAAGCTTTCTATCGGTGAAAAAATATTAGCAATTGGACCAGTACTTCCAGAGATTACCTCCTACAAACAAAAAAACAGAAAAAAACAAACTTTACCTCTTTATTATATTAGTGTAGATTAAAATATTATTTCATAGAGGTTTTCCCCGGGAGCACTCATCAGCAAAAATGAAGGTATTCGCAGGAGAATCAAAGTGACCGACATAGCATGAAGAATCACCAAAGTTAAGTGGCAATGGGCAGGGCACATTGCACGCAGAACAGATGGTCGTTGGGGACAACCGGTTCTGGAGTGGCGAGTTGCGAACACATACCGGAAAACGCAGCGTTGGAAGACCTCCAACAAGGTTGACCGATGACCTACAGGCTTACTCTTGAGTTTAATTCCGATCAGTCGACATTGAGATTGTGACGTTTTGTATCCTTGAATTCAATGCTAGCGCCAAATTGGTTCAAAATTGCGTGAACATTTTGAGAACCAAGTGAAATCATATGTGTTGACAATATTGTTTTCAAGAGTACCAAATCACGTAACGTCAAAATTGACATTGGAATCGGATTGAAATCACAATTAATTTGGAGAGTAAGCCTGCTGGTCAGGGTTGTGAGAATCCGATGGATGAATGACGCACAGGACCGGTCTTTGTGGCGACGCTTAGGGGAGGCCTATGTCCAACAGGGGACGTCTTTCGGCTGATATGATGATGACTCATCAGCATCAAACTTAGTGTCGCCGCACATGTGCCTCATGCTACAGCCACAAGTGCCGCCACGAGAAGCTAGCAAACGAAGCTGAAGATTTTTTAACCAATACCCGCAGTATCATAATAAACTCTAACGAAGATGGTTTAAATTGTCTCTATGCCTGGAAGTACATAGAATTTTTTATATTCTATGTTTCTTTCTACTGTGTTTTTGTGTTATTATTACTGCCAAGGTTGCCGATGCCTATGCCTTATTAAAATAATTTTAATCAAAATAATTTTCAGGTAAAACACAATGACGGCTTACCCCAAAATATGTGTACAGATTGCACGACCCAATTCAACAACACACTCAAATTCAGAAAACAATGTAAACTTGCTGATATACAATTATTGAAGATCAAAACTGAATACGAATCGAACACTGAAAGGCAAGCTTTAGTAAAAAAATTGCCAACCAATCGGAAAGCAGAAGGGCAAAATGTCAACTTAAAGTTTGACATTCAAAATATCAAAACTGAACCTCTAGCAATTGACATTGAGACATGTCAATCTGCAAAATATTTCACGCTTAAAAAAAGTGTCCCATTGCTAGAAAGTAACAATTTGAAACAAACCGATGATGAAATCAATATAGGAGAAAATTCTGATGTTGAGTTTTGTAATGACACGGTTACATATACAAACGAGGAAAACTTTAAAACGGAGCAAACTTATCTTCAAAATTCTGAAGATTTATCAAACAGTACGGAACAAAAATTAACAGAAACTTTAAGTGACATTGAATTAAACATATCCGACACAAGTGTTACGGACAAAAAAAATTTTGACATTCCATATGTCATCACGGAGACCGCTAGCAAAAAGACATTAAGGGTAGTCTGTAAATTATGCCAAAAGGAGTTGTCAATCCGGAGCATAGACTCCCATATGATGAGGAGGCACCCTGGAGCTGACGAGAGGAAGGTCAAGTGTGAGTTGTGTGATAAATATGTGATGAAGGACAAACTGAATAGACATAGGGTTATGATGCATGGGAGCGTTGGAGTTAGGTGTGGGGTATGTTTCATTCATTATTATCTTTAAGTCAAGAGTGAATAGATTGCTTCTAGGTAAGCGTGCTCCATCGTCGGCCACATCATCGCTTACCATCAGGTGAGATTGTGGTCAAACGCGAGCCTATACATTATAAAAAAAAAAAAATATATTATGTTTAGTCTATATCAAGTCTTTTCAGGAAAAACATTGTAAGCGACAATTTGGATTTTTTGTGGGAATGAGTTTTCTCTAATTCCGTAATTAAAAAGTATTTACGAAAATACCTATGTTAGTAGCAACAATTCTATTAGATCGGTAGTTATGTAAAGAAATATTTTTTTTATAAAATGTAATTATGATTTTTTTTTAAAAACCTACATTGTATAAAAAAATATTTCTTAATTAGGGAATACTTTTTAATTATGGAAGAGAAAATCTAGTCCTGCAAAAACGCTTGCTGTCGCTTAGGACGTTCTTCCTAAAAAGGCTCGATATGTATTCTCCCTATTCCGACCTGTATGCTGCTCAGTACTGATGTAACGAATATTCCTACGCATTCGCGCGAATATTTGCACATTTTTATTTGGCAATTTTTCTTGACAAACAAAAATGTATTTAATATAACTAATATTCGCGAATATTCGTCAAAATTTAACATTATTTACAGCAGTTGTATTAATTATCATTCTATATCCGTTCAATCAATACTTAAATACCTGTTTTGGTAGTTAAAAAAAATTATTGCCAAATATTCGCATGTTTCTTGTGAATTCTACAAATATTCTCGAATGTGAATATTTGTTCCATCACTAGTGCACAGACTCGGTTTTTGACTAACATCCAAAAGTCCAAACTCAAGGTTTTCCAGCGTGTAATGGAGCGCAGCATACTAAAGGGCCTATTACACTGCACTGAATAACGTGTGTAATAGGCCCTTTCAGATTCAGACTCTAGTACAGGTCGCGCGGTGAATCAAGATCGCTCGGCGAAAGTAGTGGGGGCAATCGGCGCATGTGTACAATTGCGCACAGAAATTCTTAATATGTTAGGATTTTATTTTTAATTTCGTATGTTTGAACCTTAGTAACATAGCTTATAATAACACTAGTTTTTTATTGTAATTTATCTTGTAAGTAGGTAAACTCAAAAAATTAAATTTTTAAAAAAAAAACATAAAATTAAAAAAAAAAATCTATTCGTTAGTTTCTTTCTTTAACGTAATAATTCACGTCGTAAACCATTTTTCTGGCTAGCCGTTTTAAAACTTTATTTTTAACAATTTTTTTTTACGAATACATATTACTATTACGATAACACAAGCTGTACGCAACAGTACCCAAGTACAACAGTATCCAATGAGAGGCGAGAACGCAACGCGGGAATTGAAGAGCGACTCTATCTACCAATGACGTGTCGCCGACGGCGCACACCCGCCCGTACGTCGCCAAATAGACCGTAGAATTGAATACTGAGCATGACCCTTCCACTTTTGCCGAGCGATCTTGATTCATCGCGCCACCTGTAGTTCCAGAGATTTTTTTTTTTTTTATTAAGTATTTAAACACATTTTTTTTTTCTTCTATCATAAATTATTTCCGCAATTGTATTCCATACTGAATTATACTTTGGCTGCAGTATTAAACAGCTGTGCAGGAAGCACAGCTGTTTAATACAAAAATTATTTTATGCAAACATTTATTATACAAACACTATTATTTTTAGCCGTAATTAGTTCGTGCGCGTGCAGTCATTAGTTGAAACTTGTTTATACTTCTTTTTAATATTAGTATGGATTATTTCAGTACTGTAAATCTGACTTTAATACCAAAGAGGCGCTTGTTGATCATGTTGCAACCTGCACGGCAAAGAGTAGGAAACGGAAAGTTAATGATTCTGTAAGTATATTATAATAAATAACTAATACACGCCTCGCACATTACTTCTAAACAAATATATAACGTCATAAAAACACAACCTTAAAAAGTTGCAAGTACACAATCCCACAAATACACAACATCACAAAGCCATTAACACATAACCCCACAAAATCATACTACACAACCTTACAGTCAGAAATATCATCATCATCATTTCAGCCGATAGACGTCCACTGCTGGACATCGGCCTCCCCCAAGCGTCGCCACAACGAACGATCATGTGCGTCCCGCATCCATCGGATTCCCGCTACCTTCACCAGGTCGTCAGTCCACCTTGTAGGAGGCCTTCCAACGCTGCGTTTTCCGGTACGCGGTCGCCACTCCAGAACCTTTCATCTCCAACGGCCATCTGTTCTGCGAGCAATGTGCCCTGCCCATTGCCACTTAAGTTTGGCAATTCTTTGTGCTATGTCGGCAACCTTGGTTCTCCTGCGGATATCTTCATTACTGATTCGATCACGCAAGGAAACTCCAAAAGTCAGAAGTATAGAAAGTCTTAAATACATAACCTCAAAAAGTCACAAATACACAATCCCACAAATGCATAATCTCACAAAGCCATAAACACATAACCTACAAAGTCAAAAATACACAATCTCACAAATACGCAACTTCAAAAAGTCACAAATACACAACAATACACAACTACAAATGTCTGTGGTTGTGTACCATGAGGTCCTGAACACCATTTTTTTTTCCTCTCACAGTGTTCCCTTCCAAGAAAAATATAGGTAGGTACAGTCGTACAGTATTACAGTACACGAATAAGTATTTGTAATGAATCTGGTACCCAAGGAATTAACTAGGCAACCCATTCAGAATTTCTTGATTAACGCAATATCTAGCATATAATATTTATCATAATCAAATAAAAGATGAGGCAAGAGATTTCTTCAATCGGATCTTAGATCATTTGAGGGTGATGTTGTCCAGGGTCGTGCCTTGGCTGAATGTGACGTCTGTCAGATGACGATGCAGAGAGCAAGTCTTAGCAAACACAAAGCGGTCAAGCACGCTGGACTCAGGCCTGTCTGTGAGGTGAGTAAACTTAGGGTGAGTTGCACCATTTAACTATAACGATAACCAAACCATAACCAGCCGTGAAAAGGCCGCGTATTTTTTTATGGTGAAGAGAAATCATGCATTGACATCCCCCGCTCTTGGACGGAGCGGGAGATAGTGTCAGACTCTTACTGACTAAAAGACCCACCCCGTTCCTTTTAGCCTTCATACCGGGGCTCGAGCGCCCTTTCGGATAACCCTGGTCCCTGCTGTTGCTGACAACTCCCTGAGGCGCGCCGGACAGTTACCGGACGGCCGGACAGTGAGCCACCCATTGCTTACTGTCCGCAAGCCTGCGCCTACGGTGGCCGGAAATCGGGATCAGAATCCCGGTTGCGGCGGCTGCGGCGATAACGCCGTTGCCTGATCCGTTCGGCCTCCTCTTTGGCGAGCATTACTGCTTCGCAGAAGTCGGCGACCGCTTGCCACTCCTCACGGCCGCCTATTGGTCAATTCGACGATTTGACAACTGTTAACGGCTTTGTTATCGTTATAGTTAATTAGTGCAACTCACCCTTTAAAATAAAGTACATCGACCTTTTCCTAATATCGGTTGTGTTACATGATTCCGAAAAATGAAACTGCCAAATATATGCCATTGCCAAAGTGCATCTCATGACAATTATAAGCCCAAATACAGCTAGAATACATTGATTACTTACGGAGTTCCGGTACCTACCTAGTAATTTTCGGCTCCATCGTCGTCATCAGATCAGTTCGATGATAAAAAATTTCGATGATTCATATATTTTAAAACTTTTTTCCATTTCTTACAGCACTGCGGCAAAAGCTTCGGTAACAAGTTCCGTCTAAACGAACATTACAGAGCGAAGCACGGCTACGAGAAGTTCCAGTGTCGCTACTGTGACTTTAGAAGCGCTGGCATCATGGCCATGAGGGTGAGTGACCTGCTGCTTCCGTAAGTTAGAAGCATTACAGAGCGAAGCACGGCTACGAGAAGTTCCAGTGTCGCTACTGTGACTTTAGAAGCGCTGGCATCATGGCCATGAGGGTGAGTGACCTGCTGCTTCCGTAAGTTAGAAGCATTACAGAGCGAAGCACGGCTACGAGAAGTTCCAGTGTCGCTACTGTGACTTTAGAAGCGCTGGCATCATGGCCATGAGGGTGAGTGACCTGCTGCTTCCGTAAGTTAGAAGCATTACAGAGCGAAGCACGGCTACGAGAAGTTCCAGTGTCGCTACTGTGACTTTAGAAGCGCTGGCATCATGGCCATGAGGGTGAGTGACCTGCTGCTTCCGTAAGTTAGAAGCATTACAGAGCGAAGCACGGCTACGAGAAGTTCCAGTGTCGCTACTGTGACTTTAGAAGCGCTGGCATCATGGCCATGAGGGTGAGTGACCTGCTGCTTCCGTAAGTTAGAAGCATTACAGAGTGAAGCACGGCTACGAGAAGTTCCAGTGTCGCTAATGTGACTTTAGAAGCGCTGGCATCATGGCCATGAGGGTGAGTGACCTGCTGCTTCCGTAAGTTAGAAGCATTACAGAGTGAAGCACGGCTACGAGAAGTTCCAGTGTCGCTACTGTGACTTTAGAAGCGCTGGCATCATGGCCATGGGGGTGAGTGACCTGCTGCTTCCGTAAGTTAGAAGCATTACAGAGCGAAGCACGGCTACGAGAAGTTCCAGTGTCGCTACTGTGACTTTAGAAGCGCTGGCATCATGGCCGTGAGGGTGAGTGACCTGCTGCTTCCGTAAGTTAGAAGCAATAGCAATGCCCTACCCGTGTACCAAGTTTAATCGAAATTCATTCAGCTATTTGAGCTTGAAGAAGTAACTATATACATACACACACTAACAAAATTTCTACTCATTTTATTTTGACTTCGCATTTTTGTTTAACCGACTTCAAAAAAAAGGAGGTTATCAATTCGACCCGTATGTACATATGTAATATTTCCAGAACTGCCTAGTTTTCGTATATGTTAGTATATATCAGCGTCTGAACAAATGTGTAAAATTTCAAAAGTGTATGTATGTATGTTTTTATGTTTGTGTTCGCATATCTCCAGAACTACAAGTCCGATTTAAGTAATTCTTTTTTTTGTTGTACTAGGTATTGTTAAACTTAGGGAATACTGCAAGTTTCATCAAAATCGGTTTAGTAGTTTTTGAGATAGGATTTTTTTTCCGAATTAGTTTATTTGTAAAAAATATTTTTAATTATTGGCTGGGGTTATTTTTATGTGGTCGACGATGGAGCACGCTTGCCTAGAAGTAACCTATTCACTATTGACTTAAAGACCACTAAGTTGTAGCATTTAGACAGTGTCTAGTTTAGAATGTACACCGCTACATTACGCACTATCGATTTGTAAAGATAAAATTAAAAAAAAAAAAATTCAAAACTCGTATTAATTTACGCATGTACGAAATTAATTTCTTTAAGAAAACGAGTCCAATGACTTGTAGGTACTTTGTACCGTACAAACTACCTACAAGTCATTGGACTTGCTCAGCTGACGTTTTCATAGAGAGATTAAATTCGTTGAGTCTGTTCACTCTACCCTTGAAGACACTAATTCATTTCGTTGACTTTCACGTTTGTAGTGTTATATTATTTTCGCAGAACCATGAGCGGCGTCACCGCGGAGAGAAGCCGTTCGTCTGCGAGGCTTGCGGCGCCAAGTTCCACGCGGCGTACCTGCTCATGCAGCACAAACATTCGCACAGGACTGAGAAACTTGTGAAGGTAAGCTTGAAACTGGACTAGGGGCGAGAAATTTTATTCAAGGCTTCTTTTTATGGTGTAAGGAGCACTAACAAAGAAAAAATTCGGTTCCTAAAGATATGAAACAGGGTTCAAAAGTTTGTATGAAGAAACTTAATACGAGCGAAGCCGCTGCTAGTTAATAATAATAGGCTAGTTGCCGTAAAAAAATGTAATTAGTCCGTCTTTTAGATTATTCAAAAATAGGGAACACGTATTTTTTTATTTCTAAATTAAACTAAAAATGACAAAAATATAGCCCATTAAAGTTATGTGTGTCGTCACGCCGTGCTTCATTTTTTCGCACGGGGTGACGTCACACGTAACTTTAATGGACTATATCTTTGTTATTTTTTGTTTAATCGAAAAAAGAAAAAATACGTGTCTAATATTTTTTTATAATCTAAAATACGGACTAAATAAAATGTAATTATTTTGACCCTGGAAACTACCATATTAATACTCATCACGACCATTTCGAAAAACTCAAACTGTACCTGTGGCCACCTTCCGATTCCATCACTAGATCACTTCCAGGTCATAATAATTCTTGTTTCAGTGCGACCTCTGTCCGGCTAGCTTCAAAGCGAACAACAACCTTCACATGCACAAGCTGACGTGCCACAGCTCGTCGTACTACAGCTGCTCGCTGTGCGCGCGCTCCTACAAGTGCCGCTACTACGCCGCCAAGCACGTGCGCCTGGCACACAGCGTGCCGCACGCGCCCCACCTACTTCAACTGTGAGCGCAACAGCTTCAACAACAACCTACACACAAGCTGACGTGCCACAGCGCGTCGCAGTACTACTACAAGTGCCGCTACTACGCCGCCAAGCTAAAATGTTCCAACTTGTAAACTCACTCTTATCCCACCGCATTAAGATACACAATTGAATTTTTTGCACTAGTATGGAAAAGTGCGGGTGCTCGCTCTTGCCACGATTTTATTACATTTATCATATCAGGCAGGACGCGCGTCGACTCCCATTTAATTATGTCTTCTTGAGTGTATTGAAATCATCGTTAAATATGACTAGGTGATAGGATTTGTGGAATAAATCCATTTTTTTTGTTGGTAACTCATTTTTTTAGTTTTGTCAGTATTCATCGATCTCTGAAAGATACGTAGGTGCGATACGTAAAGCCTTGATAGGTATTGTAATGTATAATTTGTAAATAAAACATTTATAATTATTTAGTAGTTTTTATTTCTAAAGCAAACCTTGTTCCCGATGGAATTTCTCAGCGATAAAAATTACGAAAACCTATCAAAGTATTCGTAATTTTTATACTTAGTTATAGTCTGTCTAAAAAGTCAAACTACTTGGGTTGTTCGAACAAAGTTAATAATAATAATCCGCATGACGAGAACCTCGTGAAAGCCGAGAAAGATAAACTAATTAAGTATATCGACTTGGCTCGCAAGGTTGTCTACATGTGGGAAGTGGAATCGGCGATCATTGTACCGATAGTTGTGTCAGCCAATGGCTTAATAGCCAAAAGTCTCGACCAACACCTTAGGAGGCTCTCGTTAGGCGGCTGGATCAAGGGCTTGATTCAAAGAGCGGTACTCCTGGACACGGCTCGTATTGTTAGAAGGTTCCTTTCTTTGGAGCCCTGACCGCCGGTAGCTTGGACCCTGTTCCCGATACCGGTGGGACACTATTTTTATATTTTTTAATATATTTTTTTAAATATTTAAAAATATAACTTATATGTTTAAATTAGTGTAGAAAAAAAACATACTAAAAAGGGATATAATAATACAACAAATCACTTACAAAATGCTATTTGTTTATTGAAAATTACACGGTATAAACATCAAATAGCGCCTCCGTAATAATAGATAATATAAAAAAATAATCATTGCTATAATAATAATAATATACACAAAATAATAATTTCAATAGAACATTTAACTTATATTAAAAACTCAGGCTGCCGATATCACAACTTAATAATAAATGGGTGTACAATACCCGACTGTATAGCCTACTGTCCACGGTCGCGTAGCTTCATAGACGCGTATTCGTCATTATACGCTCGGTTTACGCCTGCGTGAAGCTTACATACTAAACTACGTAAGGCGTTGCGCAAACGGAGACACTTTTGTTCCTGTTACTAAACACTTTTGGATCGTCATGAGTACAATGCGTTCCAAATGAGAATAGGATCGCCCGCCATGTTGTGACGTCACGATTTACTGTCAAATCGAGGACAGAAATTTTTAAACATCAATTAATTTACGAAAAAAATAATTTATTTATGAACTGTGAACGAAAAAAGTTTAATCAGAATCTAGTTTTTCAATTTTACTGATCTCTGAGTTCTTCAATTTTGCCAAAATTTCTTCGATTTGACAGTACGACGAAACGTCAAAGCATAGAAATCGGTCCTATTCTCATTTGGTACGTGTAGTGTGTGTTAAGTGGAAGCAACTGGAGATAGAAAATGTTTACGTATGCGCAGGGAGTGGATGATTTCATACTAGTTCTATAGAAATCAAATTTTCATCGGTAGTTTGTATCTGACACAAGACACGAACGTTTCCGCTCTGCCTAACTTTATCGACGGAGCGACAACTTTCTGTCGTCGGTGCTAATTCGTCGACAGAGACAGAATACGCGTCTATGAAGCTACGCGTCCTTAATATGACACTGACAATATATATACGGAGTTATGCCTTGATCACACGTATTTACTAAACGGGCGAGACAGTGCTCTCGGCCGAGTACTCGGTACGTGTAAACACAGTGCCGAGCGCGACAGTAGCTCGGCACCCGTCCTACTTGCTAGGCCGAGTGCCCACCTACCCGCACTGTCTCACTCGCTCACTCGGCAAGTCTGAACGTACACTGTTTCTCCACTCGGCCACATGATTGTCGCTTTGTATATTTTTTAATAACCTTTTTACGATACATCGTATCCGAATTGTTGCCTCAATTGACTGTCAATCTGAGTTCACTGTGCCAATAACATGTGTGAACAGCTAATCGCTCACATCACTGTCTCGGCCTAGCAAAATTTTACTGTCTCTCCTTTTTACTCAGTACGTGTGATCAAGTCATTAGGGTGCATTTCTATTAAAGCGGAGCAGGGCAGAGTAGTGAAAAGTGTCTAGTGTTTAGATAGTTGCGGGGCGTGGTGGACTGGAGTTGAACTACCCTCCGCTTCATACTCTCCCCTCGACTCCGTTCTGTCCGGCTCGAAGGCGCATGTTCATTTGTTTGATTACAAAGCTACTACCTAGGAGTCTTTAAGTCAAGAGTGAATAGGTTACTTCTAGGCAAGCGAGCTCCATCGTCAGCCACATCATCGCTTATACCTTGATCACACGTACCGAGTAAAAGTGCGAGACAGTAAAATGTTGCTCAGCCGAGACAGTGATGTAAGCGAGTTGTAGAGACAAGCTTTCGGCCGAGCACTCGCCGCTTTGTTTATACGTACCGAGTATTTGGCCGAGAGCACTGTCTCGCCCGTTTACTCGGAACGTGATCTAGGCATTACCATGCTACGTCTAGTGTTGTAAAAACGCTCGAGTCGGCGCTAAAACGCTCGAGTCCGGACTCGAGCAGTTTAAAAACGCTCGAGTCGGGACTCGAGTCGGTTTGAAAACGCTCGAGCGCTGGCTTGAGCGTTTTTGAAAAAAAGCTCGGTAAATAGCGCCGACTCGACGCTCGACTCGAGCTTGAGCACGAGTCTTTATAAAATAGGTGAAGAACAAATCAATTTAATACTAACTACTCATTGTATATGTTATTCCCGCGGTTTTATCTGCGTGGTTTTTATTTGTTATAGAAAGTTTTATCATTTCCTTCGGGACTAGCGTTGAAAAAAGCAGGCAAAATTCCCGTTTCTTTCCAATACTGTTGTTTTATTCATTATAATATTCGAAACTTTCAAGTACATAATTTATAAAGTATAAATTTCATGTATTTTTCCAATAAACCCGAAAAAACGGAAAAATATCAAAATACCGGAAATTTCATGTTTGATTTTTTTAAATGCGTATTTTTTTTTTAAATTAATATTTCTAGCGCTTGACTGCGATCCTACCTGGTGGTAAGCAGTGATGCAATCTGATATTGAGGCGCACTAGGTGTCCAAATTGGACATAGGCTCATAAACTAGTGCGCCTGGACAGTCCAATAGAGGACACCGGTCACTATAACGAAGGGGAGGCCTATGTCCAACAGTGGGCATCAATCATTATAGCGCCTAAATGGCGACACTTGGAGAAGGCGTATGTCCAACAGTAGGCATAGGTCATTAGTGAGAGGAGACTTGTGTACAACAGTGGGCATCAATCATTATAGCGCCTAGGTGGCGACACTTGGGGGAGGGTTAAGTCCAGCAGTGGGCATAGATCATTATAGTTAGGGGTAAACTTATACCCAACAGTGGGCATCAGTCATTATAGCGCCTAAATGGCGACACTTGGAGGCTTATGTCCAACAGTGGGCATAGGTCATTAAAGTGAGGGGAGACTTGTGCCCAACAGTGGGCATCAGTCATTATAGCGCCTATATGGTGATACTTGAAGGAGGCTTATGTCCAAGAGTGGGCTTATGTCATTGTAGCGAGGTGAGACTTATGCCCAACAGTGGGCATCAGTCATTATAGCGCCTAATGGCAACCCTTGGGGGAGACATGTCTAACAGTGGGCACCGATCATTATGGCAACACTTGGGGGAGGCTTGAGGGAGCTCGAGTCTGATCAAGCTGACGATTCGTCAGACAGTGAAATCGAGATTTTGGCTGAGGAAAGTACCTTTTTTTTTTAAAAAAAAAAGATGCTTTATTTTTTTATTTTATCTTTAGAAATCGATAGTGTTTCATGTACCGGATCCACGGGATTAAAACTATTAAAATTTAACGATGTATTATAAAATATTATAAACACAAAAGATTTGAGTCGAAGTGCATCTAAAGCACGTCATGCATCACAACGATTAAAGATTTCCCTATAGTCAAATAAAATTATTAATATACCCCCAATAAAAATGTTAACGCTTCGACGCTCGAGCGCGCGACTCGAGCGTCGAGCGCCCGAATTTTCAACGCTCACGAGTCCTAAACGCTCGAGCGTTTAACGCTCGAGTCATGAACGCTCAATAGCGTCGACTCAGCGCTCAACGCTCGACTCTCAGCGCTTATTTTTACAACACTAGCTACGTCTCCGTCGACAGAGGGTTATATTTTGGTATGTAAGCTACACGCAGGCGTACACCAAGCCTGTAATGACGAATACGCGTCTATGAAGCTACGCGTCCGTGGTCTCGATTGTGGTGGGTAGGCACCTTAAATACAAAAAATATTTTAAAGGAGAGCCTTTGTGGACACAGCTATTAAAACATTTTTTAAATTTGGTGCTATTAAACTGGAAAAAACATTGAAAAATTTATAATTTAAAAAAAATGGTCTATTTTAATTGGTTACCTAAGTAGCTGCATATATCCGTTACAGTTAACAAAATAACGTGTCTGGCTGTTCCTAAAACGTTTTTTAAAACACAAATTTTTGCCTCAAATAGTGTCCAACATATTTGTACAGTACTAGCGACTCGCTACTGGGCCCAAATAGTGGATTACGGCCAATTCTTTCATCTAAAGTCTCAGGCAGTGCGAACATTAAAAAGCTGATTTATTTAAGCTATTATTATGTGTTGAATAACAACTCTTCTCGTGGTTTTTAAAATAAATCATCCAATGATTTTGTTCACTTGTTTTATATATCGCCAAGTATCACTATGGCTATGCAGGAACGTTCGAACACGTAACAAAAGTCTGACAACATATATATAGGCCAAAGGAGCTTTTTTTACCATTGATAGGCTTGCATTTGACCACTATCTCACCTGATGGTTATACCTTGACCACACTTACCGAGTAAAAGGGCGAGATAGTAAAATGTTGCTCGGCCGAGACAGTGAAGTAAGCTCATTGTAAAGATAAACTCTCGGCCAAGCACTTCGCGCTGTGTTTACACGTACCGAGTACTCGACCGAGAGCCCTGTCTCGCCCGATTACTCGGTACGTGTGATCAAGGCATAAGTGACGATGTAGTCGACGGTGGAGCACGCTCGCCTAGAATTAACCTATTCACTTTTGACTTAGGCGATTATCACATTGTCACGCAGCGTAACACGTGAATGCGTATTTTAACCCATTGTGTGTATTGTGTCTCTAATTACGGCACTCGAGAGGTTAACGTTCCTTGTAAGTATCTCCGTTTGTATGGAAAACACGCATAGCAACACACAGAAAATGCATCCACGCGCTTTCATGCAGATCACGCGCCTACATGCGGAGAAACATGCGCTCACGCGCGTGGGTGCGGGGCGAAACGCAAGATATGGCACACAGTCTCGTAGTGCCGTGCCTGATTTTGTTTGAAATGAATCAGAGCCTGCGTAAATTTACAAAACGCACCTACGCGCGTGAGTGGGTAAAAAATCTGCACTCCCGCAAGTACGCGCGTAGGTGCATTGACACGCAACATGCAGCGTGATGCGTGAAAGTGTGATAATCGCCTTAAAGACTCCCAGGTGTTAGCTATCAGTAAACACGTCACGAAAAAAAAGATAATTTTCAATACATTTGCTAGTACAGTCATAAGTTTTATACAAAAAAAAAATGCTATAACTCTGAGAATATTTTGTACAATATAATCAAATTGGGCTAATAAAAAGGTTCGCAATGATGGCACTTTTGTCAAAATAATATAACAAATTAGTTATACTTTACATAGTACAGGTTGTCTCAGAAATAATTCACTTTTGTAGAAGCATTGTTAACACCTCTACGGTCCGGACTAAGCGTTTCGCCTCGTCGTTTATACCGCACACATCGAAAGACTGGAACAAATTGCTTGTTTCGGATTCCAGTCCAATTATAATTTGTCAGGTGAATAGGCTCTTAATAAACTAGTGCGCCTCACCATCAACGATTGCATCACTGCTTACCATCAGGTGGGATCGCAGTCAAGCACTATTTATGGCAAAAACATTAGCCAGGAAATTAAGAACATTCCTACTTAACTTTTCATGTGCGTTTTCATGAATGTCAAAGATTTTTTTTTTTATTGGTAGGTATAAACTAGTGCTTGACTGCGATTCCAATTGATGGTAAGCAGTGATACAATCTTTGATGGTGAGGCGCACTAGTTTATTAAGAGCCTATTCACTCTAGCCTTGAAGACACCCACATATAATCGGACGGGAAGACCGCAGCAGGCAAATTGTTCCAGTCCTTCTAGATTTCAAGAGCGGGAAGGTTCTATTTTTTTTTTTTATGCGTCTACGACTGTAATTACTGAGACATCAAGTAGTAAAACCTATTTGCACGCTTCCAGTCTTTAGTAAAGTATTTAGTTTTGTTTTGTAACCTAATAGATCTTTGTTGTCTGATTATGATATAAACTATTATCTCTTTATTAGTCATTTAACACCCCGGATACTGCGCTCCATGGCTCGCTGACAAACCTCGAATTTTCGACCGCGTAAAGAACAGAGCTGCGCGCCAAAACTAAGATTAAAGGTGTTACTCGAAAAGCTGCCACTCTAAAGTGGGATTGAGCCGGACATGTTTGCCGCATGTCGGACGAGCTGTGAGCTAAAAGAGCCACTGATTGGGTCCCATTAAACGCAAGGCGACATCGCGACTGACCAAGGCGAAGGTGGAGATATGAGCTTGATAAGTACTGGCGCGCAATGGCCGAAGGCAGACGTGTGTGGAACAGGGAGAGGAAGGCCTTCGCCCAGCAGTGGGTCATGGGCTAACTAACTAGCCATTTAAACTTATTAAAAACATTTTTTAGTACTTCTGAAAAAAGAAAACATTTAAAAATATAAAAAATTGTTGCCCACCGACATCGGGAACAGGGTCCAAGCTACCGGCGGTTAGGACTCCAGAGAAAGGAACCTCCTAACGATACGAGCCTGTACTGTAAATATTATTATTATTGGTGTCGGCTGTCATTGAAGGGAGAGGGAGGCCAAAGAAAAGATGGATGGATTGTGTGAGGGAGTGATATGAAAGAAATGGGAGTTAGTGATTAGTGGTGGGTCGCTGTCGAATTTTTGAACGAAACTTGCAGAAAACTTTAGCTGTCGCAAAATCTTTAATCGTCGCTTCGTTGTTTCAAAACCAGCTATTGCAATGAAAAATGAACTTTATGTTCATAGTCATAAAGTTTTTTTCGTCTATTTTCGATCTTATCTTTTTAGCAGTAAGATAACAATTCGCATACAGTAATTCGAGGACTGGTTTGTGCAGAACAAAAAACAGTCTTTGAAAACTGATCATTAAAACGCCCACCGCTATCAGTGATAGCGTGACGGGTGACAGGACAGAATGGAAGAAAAAAAAACAGTAGGCTTCGACCCCGCTGGGCCTCTGCTGATGCTGACAACTCCTTGAGGCGGGCGGGTACAGTGCGCGCCGTTGACGACTTGGGCTTGGTCCGGACAGTTACCGGACGGTCGGACAGCGAGCTTCATAGAATGCTTAACTATATTACTAAAGACTAGAATCGTGTAAACATATAAAGAGAGCTTTAAACCGTTTAGTTTGTGACTAAAATGTAAGTTATTTACAGCAAAGCAGTTTTTAGTCAATTTTTCTTATTTTTTTGACAAATTATAATAAAATGATTTATATGATCATAAACAATTCCTTTCTTCGAACTTCGTGAAAATTCTTAAAAGTAAGACAGACAAATAAATACGCATGCGACATCTTTATTAAAAATCGTTTAAAAATTGACATTTTTATAACGTCCAACGCGCAATGTACTAGCAAAAAACATTTTCTGATATGTCCAAATAAATTATACAATTAAATATACAAAGTTTATATACCCCTACTTAATAGTAGGTAAGAAATTTCAAGCAAGACTATTAAAATTACATTTTTTTAACACAAAAAAAGTTGCCAACAATAAAAAAAATCTCTAAATACTGTAAAAAAAAGCGTTTCAACGCGACTAATCGCAGTCACTAATCGCTGCGACTAATCGCTACGATTAAACGCAGCGACAAAACGCATTAAAAAAAAAAGTCACTATCGACCGCTAACGGTACATTTTCCGCTGTGTCGTAGGCTATTATAGTAATATTATTACATAATTATTATAATAATATAATTTTTTCGAATACACGATTTTTTTTCATTTTCTTTAATAAATTACGTAAAGTATGCATATACCCTCATATTTATTACTTCCTAATAAATATATCTACGTATACAAATGCTTCTTGTGTGCTTCTAAATACAAAATGCGATGAAAAGCTTTAAATTAATGAAAATAATTATAATTTACAGATTTACAAATGACGACATATCCGCTGCGAACGATCGACACGGCTTCCATTTTTTTTTTATATCCTAACATTATTAAAAATGTTAAAGAAAAGGTAGGTAGAACTTCACTGCGCACACGCGAGTCGCAAGCAGGGCCCGATCTAAAGGGAGGGGAGGGGGGCAAGCTGGACATTTGCCCAGTAGTGCGTTCAAAAATAACCAGAGTCGAGTAGAGTTGCAACCCAGGGTCGTTCTTAAATAACTCGAATGAACCCTAGAGTTAACGCAACTAACTCTAACTTTGAGCAGGGTAGGTTGAAGTAAACGGCAATATGCTTGACATTGACAGTCGAACTCCGTTCGCGTTCAAAAATGCCAGGTTAGAGTAATTTGTAACATACCTTTTAGAATGTAATCGCGAAATACTGTCCCTTAAGACACAGGATAACTTAGTTTAAGGGACAGAGTTTAACTTATTGTGTTCAGATTTCTGGAGCATCTAAAGGTTTTGTAATTTTTCCTATTTTTTTGTAGGAAAACCTGTCACATAGATATAAGTTTTTTTGGGAAATAAAGATATTTACTATTACAGTGAAACTTGGTTAGGTGGGACCTGGATAAGTGAGAAACCTCCATAACTGGAACTCATGCTGAGGTTCCAACACTTTGGCACTGAATTACCTCTGTTAGTGGGACGAGGTAAGCCTCTATATCTGGGATTTGTTCTTTCGATTTATCATCATAGTTACCTCTATAACTGAGACAGCGAGTAAATTTTATATGCATAAACCTCTGTAACTGAGATAACATTGTTTGTTTACTCATTCTTATTCTACCCACAAATTCCACACGTAATTCCAAGTACGTAAGTAATTTTGAAATAACCTGTATTCTCACCTATATTAATGGAACCCTCTGTAAATGAGACAGATATTTATTTATACCTGTATATCTGAGACACTGGGTAAGTGGAATACCTCTATAAGTGAAACGACATTGCAGGTCCCTTGATGTCTCACTTAACCAGGTTTCACTGTATTATTATTATTAATTACCCAATGACATCATTAGAGTTAACTCTAAACTCAAATTTGAACGCAGTCCAGAACGGCAAGAATGAGGGGCGGCAAAATTAACTTATTCCTATCTTTCAACCTAGTCATTTACACCCAAGTTGGCAGGTCGAGAATTTAATGTGCCACCTTCCAACCTACTTCAGGTTGGATAGTGGAAATATTTAAGACTTAAGCGCAGGCCACACCGCCAGCTAGCGGGCGGGCGGGCTAGGCGGGTGGGCGAAGCGAACGAAGGAAACTATACAAACTACGCGAAATATTGGCGAGCTAAACTCTGTGGCCCTAGTGAAAAGGGGTATAAGTCCGATTTTGTCGAAAATGAGTTAAGTATACCAAAATGATCAGAAAAAAATGCTCTATCGTTTGGTGAAAAGAGATCTAAGCTAGCCCTAAAAATAAGGAAGTTACTTTGTGCAAAAGGATTCAACTGACACCAAAAAAAACCACGCAAGTTGGTTTCAAGTCGGAAAAATAAAAACTTTCTTTTGTGTATTTTAATCTAAATTAACATAAATCAACCATATTTCAATTTGGTTGGTGTTTATCGATACAACAACACTTAGTCCATAAAAATGGTTTAAGTTAGAAAGGATATTATTAGACTTATATCCGTTTTCACCGAAATAAAGAGAAAAAATATTTCTTTCCATTAGTTAATTAGTTATTAAAAATAATTTCAAATGCGTATCCCTTTTCACGTGCATGAATTAATATTTAACTTATGGGAGAACGGGTCTAACTTATTTTATACCCTTTTGGAATTCATTTTGTGGTTGGTATAAGTCACTATCTTAAAAACTATTAACTTTACATAAAAAATAACTCAATAATAGTAAAGAGCATAAATTGTTTACCTATAAAAAACATCACATGTATTTCATTTGGTAGCGGTTTGAATGACACACGAGGTCAAACAGGAATTTGGAGCACGCAGAGTCTCCTGTAAAGTTGCATTTTTGGACTTAGATCCTTTTTCACTAGGGCCACAGAACTATGGGGTCCACACCGAAAACTACGGACAGACGAGCGACGGGCGCAGCGCGCGGAGCGGGCTAAGCGGGCGAAGCGGGGGGCGCGGATGGGAGAGCGAGAGGTTAGCGTTCTATCTGTCCATTGTCATTTGCGCGCAGTCGCATTGTGTACGTCATCAAGACGAGCGTCGACTAGTCTACTCGAAACGGGGAGGACGGGCGAACGAACCGGGCGAGCGGGCTGGCGGCCGAGCTAAGCTAGCGAAGCGCGGGCGCGCCAACGAGGTGAACGAGTTGCTTCGCTGGAATCGTCGGATATTTCGTTAGCTTAGCTCGTTAGGTTCGTCGGTAGCTCGCGGTGTGAACCGAAGTATGTAAAGAGGTGAAACGATGTTCGCTCGCCTAGCCCGCCCGCCCGCTAGCTGCCGGTGTGGCCTGCGCTTTAAGACTCATGACTTATATGGTTTTCTGTATGTAAAGGGCGGCGAAAATTATCTTTGCCCGGATTGGCTACATAGTTAGATCGGGCTCTGCTCGCCGCATTCGCTATGTCTGGACACACCATTAGGATATTAGAATATGGAAGCAGTATTGCCACGATCGATTTGAAACAGAAAACGATATGACACTATCAATTTGATGATATTATTTCAATATGTAAGTAAATAGTCGAAAATCATTGATATTTATATGTATTACGCGTGCCGAACATTCACTTCAATCGACTCAAATGTAATGTAGACTGTACACCTTGAACATTACACTATGTTGAACGAAACGAAGTACCACGAAATTCATGGCGCTTAAGACCTTTTGGTCGCGAAAAAAGTATCCTCTAAAAGCCATCTTATCGCTGCATGTTTTAATAGTTTTGTTAGACGACATAATACCAATGTAGCGCTACAGCGAACTTTTGTTTTAACTTTTCAGTATTTTAACAAATAGTTCCCATGAAAGGGCTTGAATATAAATGGTTGTCGATAGCAGAGCTTGGAAAATACTGTCGTAACTGTGTTTTGAAGCTGTAATGGGCTGGGCTGCGGAATCTCCCCGACCCTGGAACGCATAGGGAAGCTGAAGGTACACGAGTGGGTTTTAATCATCGACTTATATTCTACTGATACACAAGCCCTTTCATGGAAACTATTTGTGTACATTTGGTAACAAATAAGACAGTTTTTCGACATTAATATTTTTTTTTCCTCGTGGGATAATCATCTAATGACATCCCCCGCTCTTGGGCGGAGCGGGAGATAGTGTCAGATTTTTACTGACTAAAAACCCACTCCTGTTCCTCCCTTTCGGAACTAGAACCTGGCCCCAGTAGGCTTCGACCCGGCTGGGCCGCTGCTGTTGCTGACAACTCCTTGAGGCACGCGGGAACATTGCGATCCGTCGACGACTTGTCCTCGGTCCGGACTGTTACCGGACGGTCGGACAGCGAGCTACCCGTTGCTCGCCGTCCGCAAGCCAGCGTGTACGGTTCGACATTACTACTTACATAATTGTAATAATACCATAATAAAAAATCTATCGAATAACAAAATTGTCTAATACAACCTCTGTAAGCACATAATATTATTTAAATACATTAGCTAAAATCGCTTTGCCGAAATCTCATACGAACCGTAATTTTGTTGTCTACCAAATAAAATTATAATAATGCTATCTTTGTCTTGCCTTTGTCTAGTGGTTAGTGGTTCTGACTGCTGTGCCAGAGGTCGTGGGTTCACCCAGGACAAATGTTTGTGTGATGAGCACGATCATTTGTTCTGTGTCTGGGCGTAATTTATCTATAATATGTACGTATTTAGAAATATACACCGTTAAATTTTAATCGTTTTAATCCAGTGGAGGGTCGATCCGGTACATGAAACACTATCGATTTGTAAAGACAAAATTAAAAGATAAAGTACCTTTTTTTTAAAACTCGTATTAATTTACGCATATACGATATTAATTTCTTTAAGAAAACGTCAGCTGAGCGAGTTCAATGACCTGTAGTTAATAGTCGGCGTTGCGTAGGGACTACCTACAGGTCATTGAACTCGCTCAGCTGACATTTTCTTAAAGAAATTAATGTATAAGTATGTTTATCAGTTGTCTAGTACTCATAACACAAGCTCTGATTAGCTTGAGACTAGACGGCGTTGTGTGATAGTTGTGGAATACTATTATTATTAGTTAGTAAGAATCTGATATTCTCACTCCACCCAAAGCGAGAGAAGTTACTTGAAAATGTCCTATGTCACTTAAACTTACAATAGAACTATTTTGACAAGTCTAAATCTCTTCCCATCTCTTTCTAAAGCAGTACGCTAGACAAAGACAGCAATACTTCCTCATATCAGCTGGTAGAAAACAAAACTAATGCCTATTTGTACCAGCTTTTTATAATAACTGGTACTTTATTTATTACATAATTTAATTTTAGCATTTTTATTTATATTATCGCGTATTTCACTTGGTTATTTCATGACAGGAGCGAATGTATGTAAATCCTTATATATAAAATTATTCTGTATGTGTGTTTGTCACCTAACTCCTAAACGGCTTGACCGATTTGGATGAAACTTTGCGGGTACATTTGATTGGGACCCTTTTTTCGATGGGAAAAATCATCTTATGACAACCCCCGCTCTTGGGCGGAGCGGGAGATAGTGTCAGACTCTTACTGGCTAAAAAACCCTTCCCGTTCTTTCAAGCCTTCATACCGGGGCTCGAGCGCCCTTTCGGATAACCCTGGCCCCAGTAGGCTTCGACCCGGCTGGGCCCCTGCTGTTGCTGACAACTCCTTGAGGCGCGTGGGTACAGCGCGCGCCGTCGGCGACTTGGGCTCGGTCCGGACAGTTACCGGACGGCCGGACAGCGAGCTATTGGGACCCTAGATGGTTTGAAGGTACAATTTGAGTGTCTCCAAGGCAAGGGTGAATAGGCTCATCATCAACGATCGCATCACTGCTTACCATCAAGCGGGATCGCAGTCAAGCACTAGTTTAAATCAGATAATAAAAAAGGGCCGTCGAGGTCAGCCTAGAAAGAGGTGGCGGGATGATCTGGACGCGTACCGCAAGGACTGGTTTGAGATGGCGCAGGAGAAGAAAGTTTGGAAAGACTCGGGGGAGGCCTTTGCCCAGCAGTGGGACAGCAACGGATACAAAAAAAAAAAACACGACCATAATTTTAAAAGATTTTTTTGAAGAGGCTTGTGAAAATAAGAAAGAAAGTGAAGATTCTCAAAATATAGAATTTTTTTTTTTTTTTTTTTTATTGTTGATAGGTTCGCACTTGACCGCTATCTCACCTGATGGAAAGCGACGATGCGGTCGACGATGGAACGCGCTTACCTAAAAGAAACCTATTCACTCTCGACTTAAAGATTCCCGGGTTGTAGCTATCAGGAAACACAGACTCCGGCAAGGAATTCCACTCCCTGGCCGCACGCACAATGAATGTGTTGAATGTGTTATGTTAATGACATAATTCAAAAAAATACTCACTGTAGATTGATTTTTGATACTATAGTACAGAAAAGGCCGAGAGCAGTAGTGGCAGAGTGGTAACGGCCCCGACTAACGAGTTATAGGACGCGGGTTCGAACCCAGAGAGGCGCGTTAGTTTGTGTAATTTATTTCTCCATTGCTCTTAAAATGGTGAAGGAAAACATCGTGAGGAAACCGGCATGTCCTAGAACCAAAAATTCGAAGACATGTGACATTCACCAACCAGCGCTGGGCCCGCGTGGTGGATTACAGCCCATTCCCTCTCCTAGAGAGGAGGCCTGAGTCCCAGCAGTGGGAACATTGAAAGGCTGATGAAAAGATTGTTGCCGGGAGAATGCTAAAGTCTTATGTTGTTTTTTTTTAGATGGGAAATTATTCAATGACATCTCCCGCCCTTCGGAGCGGAAGGACGAGTCAGGCCTTTACTGACTAAATCCAACTCCTGTACCCCTAGCTAAGTTGATAATCTATCATAAATCAACCGTTAACGCTAGTAGAAAACTTCAAATGTACGGGTGTGACGTCACCTCAACGCTCAGTCACTTAGTCAGAAGAAAAGAATCGGGGGCGTGGCCAACTCGAGGCGTTCGACGCAAGAGAAACGGTTGTAACTTTGCTAGGGAGACTGTTCCTTCTTTGAGTTCGTTTTAGGGCCCCGAAGTTCCCTTTCGTATAAACCATTATGATGTAAAGATATGTAGGGCACAAACTATGGCAAGTCTTATCATGTGAAGATATGCAGGGCACCACCGGGAGGTAAACTGTAAGGGCCTCATGTAGAGCATCTAGGAGTCAGCTCGAGTCTATTCACCCACGCCACGTAATACGTCACGTACATATATGTTGTCAGTAAATACGTACCTACTGAAATGTTAGTGTTTTCCACTGTCAATATTGATTTTCTACGATATTTTATTTGTTATTTATCATCTAAGGCCCAATGACATAATTTAATAACAAACATATTTAGACATTCCGGCCCAAGATACTTTTTTAAATCATAAAATTACAGCCCAGCTACCTAAAATTAGGACATGATATTGAAACATAATTTTTGGTTTAAAAATCTAATAAAAAATATTTACCTTTTTTGTTTGATGTAAAAAAATATATATTTTATTATGTTTTTCCATCAAATAGTTGGGTATTGGAAATACAGTTTAAAAGAATACAGCTAAAAGCACCAAAGAAAGAAAGAAAAATGTACTGAGCCGCAACTACTTACGACTATTTTTAGAACATTGAGTAGTAATGTATATCGACCTAAATTTAGGTTGGGCCTAACGATAAAATAAGGTCATACGGGTCTCAAAAATTGCAAGATTTGCACACTACAATGTAAGGATTTCGCTCCCATCTCCAAGTTTACCTGATACAGTTAACTTTAATTTATATATAGAATTTTAAAATTAAATATGTACACTTATATTTAAAATATACATAAGACTAACATTATATGGCGTTCAACTACTATCGTGATTAGCTTAATTTTAAGCTGCGACTGACGGCTAACGACTTCCGAATTTGTAGATCGACTTCAAAAGTTAAAAAGCGACTTTCGTTTATGTGTGAAACCATTTCGAAAGTCAAACGAATTTTAAACAAGATGGAATTCTATGGTACCTTCTGTGTCGACACATTATGACACTATAAGGTGCCGAATAGTGTATGGTCTTAATTTTTTTTTTTCATTAACTTACTTTACAAATGATTCTAGTAGAATTTATTACCTCTAAAGTCGACACAATATGGCACCATTTAGTGCCGAATAGTGTTAAATTTTGTACAATGTATGGCTCAAATTGTTAGCGATCACTTTAAAGCTGCTTCACAAATGATGCAGTTAGGGTGGGTGCCTTTGAGGTCGATACGATATGGCACCATTCACCAGGACACCATGGCACCGCAGCTGGTCGCGCCGCCATTTTATCCCGATAACTAAGCTTCCAAACTAGACACCATACAGACACCAGAGTTGCCACACGTCCGAGCTGGTCGCGTCACCAAATTGGTTGCGCAACCAAACGGACACCAGGTGAGTAACTCTCTATAGAGCTGTATACATTTTGTTGGTAGCGGCGACTGGTCGCGCCGGCGTGGTGTCCTGGTGAAATATAGCACTTAGAGCCGGAAAAAAAAAAATTGTAAATTTGTATCAGCCATTTTTTTCTGGGCTTACAAATAAATGATGCTGGTTAGGTATAGCACTATTTAGTGCCAGTTAGTCTCTTTTAGTCCAATTCACGTAGACCTGCCTCACAAATATAGCCGGTACTATGTAGTACCTAGTGTCGACACGGTGTGGCACTATTTAGTGCCCGCTTGTGTCGGTAGTGTCAGCCGATAGTCGCAGCCGGTGACGCCCTCGTGCGTCGATTTTTGGCAGTTTTTCAGAGGATCCACCTCACAGCACGGACCTGGAAGATAAAAAAAGTACATTTTATAAGACAGGTCTGTTGATCTAGTGGTTAGTGACCCTGACTGCTATGCCGGAGGTCGTGGCTTCGATGCCCACCCAGGACAAATGTTTGTGCGATGAGCACGAGCATTTCTTCGATATCTCCTGTATTAGGGTGGAGCATTAAGGCGTGTTGTTTGTTTTGTTTTTCTTTTTGGTATGTAAAAATCATCCAAATGACATCCCCCGCCCTTGAGCGGAGCGGGAGATAGTGTCAGACTCTTACTGACTATAAAAAACCTACCCCGTTCCTCCTTGCCTTTCATAACGGGGCTGAGCTATCTTTCGGAGCTAACCCTGGCCCCAGTAGAGCAGGAGGGCGCGTCAGATTTTTTCTGAGTAAAACTCACCTATGTTCTGTACCCCTAGCACGAACAACTTGCGAAAAAGTATTCGTATCGTTAACGTGAGCATTTTGCATGGAAACATGAACAGCGCCTCTGGTGTGCGTAATTTGAACTAATTTTGTGAGCACGAACTTATTCAAGTAAGTTTCGTATCGAATTCGAAACCTTAATAACGTAACCTTGAACCATTTGTATGAAGATAGCTAGCACGAAGGCAAAAAATGACGTATAGTATCGTCATTGTCGAAGGCTGGTTTGCGAGTTTCTCGAAAATTTATTCACTGTAAATTTGGCAGTGAGAAAACTTTCGTCTGAGTTTATTGGAAGCATAAAATAATAATTTAAATGATTGTGTTACTAAATTTTGTTAGAAAATGCTTAGATAAACAAGAAGAACCCCTAGACATAGTACAGTGTACTATTATCTTGCGGTGCGATCGATTGTTAAAAGTTGAAATGTACGAAGAAAAAGTGTGTGATTTATTTTAGAACACTATATTTTTGTAAATAGAAAATAAGTTTTTCGTATAAGTAAGAAAGCATTTTTGTATTTATGTCGCGAATTAGAAGATAAAAACAGTCTAAGATCAAGTAAAAAAAATCGGCCTGAAACATAAACTAAGAGTAATAAATACCTTCTTACTTACTTACCAAAATTTTTTACAAAAATATTTTTATGTACGTACTATACCTACACTGGATATTTTTAATTATTATCATTAACACAAAAATAATCCTTATATCCCATTAAAATACTCAAGCAACAACAAAAACACACACACAAAAAATTATGTTTTTTTTACTTTTTTACAAATTCTACCGCAATACATATTGCGAGTTCTCATTTTGGAAACGTTTTATTGGTTTTATTGATGCGAGAGTTAAGTTTTAGAACTTTTAGATGTAAAGAAATCTAATACAAGTTCACTTATAAACAAAATTGACCTTGAATGAGCTTCGCTTCAAAAAATGTCAAGTGTTACGCGTCGTTCGTTTAGAAACACAGTCTCACTGAATACAAAGTTTTAATAATAAATTAAACAATTATACCATTTATCTTAACTGAATATTAACTTTTACTGTAGTTTCTTCGTATTGCATCGAAATTTGAACAGTTTTAAAGTTTTAAAGGCTCCGAAATCACTCAAAACTAAATACGTATATAGTTTTTGAACGAAATGTTCAATCAATTTTAAGATCATTCGTTCAATTTTGTACATCCTTACTTACATTAGTATGACGTCACTAACGTAATCGTATCGAGGTCTCGATACTATAACGAAAGAGCTTCGTGCTTCCGACTTTAGTTATGTTCCGTTATCGTATCGACAACTCGATACGTTTACGATACGAAACCTACAAATATTCGTGCTAGGGGTACTGTCCTTGCCTAACGTTGAACGTCGAAAGGGAAGCCAGCCCAACTCGAGGCAGGCCTATGAAATGATGTTTTTGTTTTTAATTCGTTAAATATGGACTTTAAAAGAGACTTTGACCCACGAGTTAGTAAAAAAAAATTGAGGTGTAAAAGCGTAGTGTGTCATTTAATCATCCAATTACTTCTCCCGATCTGGGTGGACCGGGGGGCCAGTAGGCTTCGACCCTGCTGGGCCCCAGCAGGTTTGCTGACATCTATTTGAGGAGTACGAGTCGATGATTGGGGCTTGGTCTGGTCGACCACGGACTGCCGAACGGCGAACCATCATTGCTAGGCGTTCACAAGCCCGCGTCTACCGTGGCTGGTAGTGGGGGTCGGGGTCTCAGCGGTTGAGGCGTGAGGAAGTCCATTCCCTCACGCGTGCGGCCACCTCCTTCGCTAGGATTACTGCTTCGCACTTGGAGGCCTGCCATTCATCCACACTCCGGGCCATGGCCTGTACCAGGGCCCAGCGATCGCCCCCACGAGGACTCTAGGAGAGGAGGGTCTACAGCTGACATGAAGATGAAGGCAGCTCACCGTTATAGGAACAGCACGGGTCGGTCCTGCGCGCTGTCGGGCTCGAGGTCCCGGCCGGGCGCCAGCGAGGCCCCCGGGGACCCCGACGACGTGCTCTTACGTTCCGTCTCCTTGGCCGTGAGCCGCTCCGAGCCCCCGCTGGAGCCCCCGCTGCCGGAGACGACCGATTCTTCACGGTTGTAACTGTGAATTAGAAATGGGATGATTTTTATTTATTTATTTATTTATGGTAAATCAACAACACAAACAAACGCAAAAAGGATCAGTCATGAATTTGTGGAGTATCCAGACTTATAACGTCAAAAAAAAAAAAACCAGTAGATACTGTGAAAAAATTATTTAAATCGGACCAAAAATGACGAAGATACAGCAATTTTAATGTATTAGTTTCAGAAACGCGCCCGAGAATGTAGCGACTCGCTGTGACGTCATCTGTCATTATCGGTCTCCACTGCGCAGTCTGTCGGCGTTCGTCACACGGATCATGACAGATGACGTCATCGTAAACAGTCCAGCGAGAGCGCGCGTTTCTAAGTAGCCGTTCAGAAAAACTTTAATAAATCCACCATTTCTTGACAGATTTTAATAATTTAAAAAAATAAATGCTCAGTAAATTATTACACATACGATGTTCATAGAGTGAGTTGCACCATTTAACTATAACAATGACCAAACCATAACCAGCCGTGAAACGGCCGCCTATTGGTCAATTCGACGATTTGACAACTGTTAACGGCTCTGTTATCGTTATAGTTATATGGTGCAACTCACCGTTAGTAAAAAAATCTGATCGCCCAAAGTAGGCCAAAATCGAACTCAAAGGCGTTGGTTACAAACATACAAGTGAAGCTAATATAAGCGTGTTAAAATCGGATTTGCTATTATGTGATGGATCCTCATTATTTTTTTAGTGACATAAACTACTGACAGTGTTCCATTTAACACATTCAAATGACGATCAAAGATCGGTGTCAGTAACTGTAACAAAAATTGTCTCCTTTTGCGCAGCGCCTAAGTGGTTGACAAAGAGGCCTACGAAGTCTAAATAATAATATACTTATTTAAATAAAGAATACCGATTTTTGTTTTTTGGTTTTTACTCTTTTTACTTGGCGACCGATACCAGCAGGCTTACTCTTGGGTTCAATTCCTATCGGTCGACATTGAGATTGTGACGTTTCGTACCCTTGAATTCAATGCTAGCGACAAATTGGTTCAAAATTGCGTGACCATTTTGAGAACTAAGTGAAATCACGTAACGTCAAAATTGACATTGCAATCGGATTGACTTTAGATTGAAATTGAAATTAATTTGGAGAGTAAGCCTGCAGTTATGAGTAAAAGTTACGATACCTCAATGGTATCGTTTCATCCCTAAGCGGTAAGCGTAAGGTAGGTAGCGTAGTGTAGGTAACTATACAATATTCGCATTAAGAATAGAAATGTATGAAACCTTTTTTTCCGTCTGATGAAACCTTTTTTAATGCCATCCTTATGCCTACGAAATAGAGGTCAAAATCGGTTGAACGGACAGTAATAAAAGGTTTCCATAAATTTATAATCTTATTTTGATCAGAGTATAAGTAGAGTATATTAGGGTAGGGTAAAGTAAGGTAGAGTAGGGTTGATAGAGTAGTTAGTTAGCGGAAGCGAAGCCGCGGTCAAAAGCAAGTACACAATACAAGAAGGACGACTCACCCGTAGACGGTGTGCTCGCTGTTGAGACAGGAGGAGTACTTGAAGGGTATCGGCTGGTAGCCGTACGAGCCGGCGTACGGCATGTAGCCCGGGCCCATTATGCTGGAACAAACATGTGGTATGTTAGATTTTATTATAGATTTTATTCGTGTTTAGTTTTTGTGGTGTTCATGTAAATAAATTAAACTCAAATATCGTATTATAATATATTTTAATCATATTTATTACAACTTTAAAAAATAGCGACTGGTACTACTCCTGGCAATTGATGTCTTTGCCACGATAAAAATCCGAAGAACACTCACGATTTGCGTTTGAAGAACTAACCGATCCAGATATCCAATACTCCACCAGCGAACGACATATCCGATAGCGTAAACAGTGTAATATCATTATAAACTCAGACTTTGAGGTATCTTACTCTGTGTCACTAAGATTACTACGCACACTCAAGCGATCTTCGTCATCACACATCTCCTGGTCGGACAAAGCAGAGTCAGAAACTTGTAAATTCGAAAGATTATGCTGCCATTCTAACTCTTCTGGATTCATTTTTACTAAATATCATCAAAAAACACAAATTCAATATATTAAACTATATAGCATATAGCAACTTTAATTGTAAACAACAACAAAAAAACAAATAAATATTTTCTTTTAAGGTGAAGGCACGTGAGCATATTCGCAAGATGTTGGTAGAATCATCACCGAGCTAATGTGTTGGATTTGTTTTTTCACAACAGCATTGTTTTTGTTATATGTATGTATCTAAGTATGTATTTACTATTGTATATATTTGTTTCTCTTCTGTTTTGTCTATTTATTAAGTTGCACCTACCATGTTATGTTCCTGCACCACCCTAAGGTCGACTGGCAGATAATGCCTAAGGCATTAAGTCCGCCTTTGTACAGTTTTTTTGTGCATAAAGCTTTAAATAAATAAATAAATAAATACCCGGACTACACGAACTGCGGGGATGGGTCTCACAGACCCTTTTCAATTTTGAGATCGTGTAACTCATACTGCGGCTGTTGCACGTTATAAGTGTTGACTGCGATGCATAGAAGAACTCAACAGCTCCAGCTATTGAGAAGAACAGCAACGTCGCACGCATAGTAACCGAACTAGAAGCTGTATAAAATGTGACGAGTCTCACAGACCCAACCCCCATGATGCCGAGTTAATGAGTATTCTACCAGGATAATATAATACAGACTTTTTTAAAATCGACGGATATCAAACGACTTTAAAATCGTTGTCGTTCACACTCAATTGATAGATGTGAATAAGGAAATGGTCTAAACGAATAAATCGCTACGATATCGTTACGGTTTTCATTACGTGAATCGGTCTACTGGTCGTGCCACCAAATTGGTTGCGCAACCAGCCAAATAAAAAAAAGAAAAACATAAAATAAATGAAAATGTATTTGTGTGAAACGGAAAAAAATAACAATAAGGGCCAACGCTTCGTTATAGCAGAAGCCGGCACGTGTACCCGTCGTGTGTCCAACGGCGGTCCTGTAGCGGGAACAGGATTATTACCTGTCGCTAGTCAAATGTCTCGCTGTTGGTGGCACGTGTTATTGGGCCGTTCAGTTCCCTTCAAAATGGTTGAGCTGAGTGGGGCTGATGCACGCGTCATGCTCGTGAGCGGGTGCCGTCAGATGGGACTGGTCATCTCTTAGCTGCCAGTAGCTTAATTCAGTTTCTATTTTTTAATTGTTTTACATTTCTATTTCACTATCGACATTGTGCTCACATGATAGAAGCAACAAGTAATATGTAACCAAGCATTATATGTAACACATATATGATTTAAAAGAGTGTCCATAGAGTTTCTTGCACGTTCTTCTCCATAGAGACCTACTCTTTGGAACGTGCAATTTAGCTTCACTTTTCTTGGACTGACCGACATTTGACTATTCAAAAGTGCCTGTAAATGGTCTATTTGAAATAAATGCTTTGATTTTGATTTTGATTTTACCTGTCGCTAGTTTAACTCTAAAGGTGTGCATGTAGTCATGTCGTGTGTCGAATCGTGTTATTACAATTACCGGCACGAATCTTGAGCGCTCGGCGTCAGAGTGGGGATCGCTTTGCGCATTCCATACATTGGCGGCTCGCCAATGTATCGTCGTTGTTGTTAGATGCATGCAGCAAGCCCAGGAACGAATCATGAGTGACGTCTATGACACGTAGGCGCGGCGAGCCAATCACTGACACTCCCCGGTCCCGCGTCTCACTTCGCACCAATAAAGAGACCGAATATTTGACTTCTGCTCAACTTGAAGCCAGCGCTCAAGATCCGTGCTGGTAATTGTACGTAGCGGAATGGGCGCAGGACGCGGCCCCCGAGACGAAGCACTTTAGTAAGTGACCGCGCAGGCGCCCGAATAACGCAGCGTTCGGCCTAACTCTCCAATAACACCCCGTGTAGGGTACACGCACTTCACGCGTGTCGTTAGTGTTAGTATCGCTAGTGCCACTGACGGGACTGTCGGGTCTGACGGAACTGTCGCCCACGTGGTAGCACTGTGCCGAGAACGTTATCTCGTTCACGTGTGTAACATGACTCACTTGGGGTTGGGCAGCGGCGCCAGCGTGTCGCTGACGAGACTGTCGCTGTCGGCACTGCGCAGGCGCAACGCGGCCAGCTCGGCGCACAGCTCGCCCGCTACGTAGTAGCACTGTTCCGAGAATGTTATCTTGTTCACCGTGTGCCGTATGAAGCCGGCCTGCAAAGAGAAATACAACAAAATTATTAGTAAACAATTTGACTAATCTCCGTTGAGACTGTCGGACATTCAGTCTAGAGAGGAGAGAGGTTATTATTGTAATTATGCAGTTTAGAGGGAAGAGGGTATCGAGAGGGCTGGCATTTGACCACTATTTCACCTGATGGAAAGCGATGATGTGGTCGACGATGGAGCACGCTTGCCTATAAGTAACCCATTATAATTATTCAGTCTAGAGCGCAGAGAGGTATTGTTATAATGATGATTACCTTGAGCATATGCGAGGCGTACTTCCTGGCGTCGCGGCGGTCCGTGATGCCGGCCACGTGCTGCAGGATCCAGTCCACCACGTCGGCGCCGATGAATGCGTTCGGTATCGTGATCTTCAGCCACATTCGGTCGCGGATCTCTAGGCCTGTGGGGTAGAGACCATTTATACAAGGTGTCGTTTTGAAGCAGCAAAATATTTCAGGAGGTAATTATGTTAGTGATTCTCGACCCGAATCAATAATATGAGTAGGTAATTTTTTAATTTTTTTTTTTTTTCTTATTTATGGAAAATCGGTATGTGTGAACTACGTTTCTTAAAAAGCAGCCAGTCTGATACCTGCCTTATAACCGCGCTTTCTTTCACTCACAAAAACACGGGACAATAAAGGGCGTTTTCACACACACTAACTCGCAACGATAGTTTCATAAATAATGTATCATCCAATCATCATCCCGCACGCCACACCCTAGCCACGCCCCCGCGGCCATTGTTCAATCGATTTAGTTTAGTGTAGTTAAAAAATAAAATAACAAGTATTACTGATTATTGACCAAGTATCGTTTTTTTACATGATTATTTATGAGTTTTATTACAACCTCCTGAAATATTGAGCAGTTTTAAAACTGCACCTTGTATAGTACCATCGCCCCAACCCAGTCTCCTTTCCCTCGTGCAAGGTCCACGATCAACGCTCTTGCGGGGTTACCATGACGTTCAAAGTAAGATTGTTTTTCTTGTTTCAGTGTGGGTAAGAGATGGCGCTAGACAACCTGTATAGCTCTGTCTCTTACCCACACCGAAACAAGATTAAAACAATCTTACTTTAAACGTCATGGTCTAGGTCCTAGATGCCAAACCTGATTGGGACGTGTTCGCGGATGAATGGAAGAACTTCTGTCTGTCTGGAGTTTTGTGAGATGAGTGTATGACGGCTATGAAGTTTTATTTTGTTGTTTATTTTCAAAAATATATCACATGATCTGTGGGACATGCTTGGATTAAGTACTAGCTGATTTTTTTTTATTGTTGATAAGATGGATGTGTGGTGTGACGAGAATGGATAAAGTGAGAAATGAGTATATTAGGGGAAGTTTAAAAGTGGCGCCAGTGACTGAAAAATTGAAAGGGAATCGTTTGTCTTGGTATGGTCATGTGAAAAGGAGGGATGAAACGCATGTTGCTAAAAAAGTTATGAGTTTACATGTGGATGGATGGTGGGGAAGAGGGAGGCCAAAAAAAAGATGATTGTGAGTGTGTGTGGGATGGATTGTGTGAGAAGCGATATGAAAGAAAAGGGAGTTAGTGATAGCGTGACGAGTGACAGGACAGAATGGAAGAAAAAAACGTGTTGCGCCGACCACAAATAAAACGGGACTAGGGCAGGAAGAAGAAGTTGATAGGCTGGCTCTTGACTACCTCACCTGATGTAGTCAACAATAAACTTATATTGGAGCGCGCTTACCAAGAATCAACCTATTCACTCTTGACTTGATCATGTTGTTGCGAGCTGTCTGGTCTGGAAGCTGGTGAACTAACCTGAGTCCGGCCTCAGCATAGCCCTGACGACGAGCGCCATGTCCATGTTGACGGAGAGCTGCGGCTCCAGGCCGCCGGCGGGCACGGTGCTGGCGTCGCTGGCGCCGCGCTCCGACACGGACGACACGGGCAGCGCCGACAGCGACGGCGGCGGCGGCGGGTACGCCTCGCGCAGCGCCTGCGTGTGCGCAACCCAAGCGCCTGGGGGGGGGGGGGGGCACGGTTATTTTTGATTAGAACTAAAAACTATGTCGATGTTATTTTTCTTTTTGCTATATTGCGTGTTATTTTTTAGAATTTTTGTATTAATATTAATAATGAAATATCAAATACAATGTAAATTGTTCCTGATAAATAAATAAAAATAAATAACTTGCAAAACTATACAAAAATGAGCAGATACACATCACTGAGCAGCAAACATCCAATGTCACTAAAGACATATTGTTTTGTTTTTTATTATAATTTTCTAATTCTTTATTATAATTGTAATGCAAATATTTGTACGCCATGACGGCAAGACGTAGTGTTCTTTTATATTGACATCACATCTGTAATTTTGTTTACCTACCTATGTTCCACAAATAAAAATATCTGAATCTGATAACCAAACCATACCCAGACGTGAAACGGCCGCCTATTGGTCAATTCGACGATTTGACAACCGTTAACGGCTTTGTTATCGTTATAGTTAAATGGTGCAACTCACCCTTAGAGTCATGGATTCGTGTGTCATGGACTGACGACTGGTAATTTGAATGAATATGACAAAGTTTTGACGTGACAACGTCTTATAAATTGGTTTGCCGGGTGACACTTCAAGAAACTGCGTTACGCTCCGCTCACGTTATGCGCTCACAATGAGAGCGAGTGAGAGGCACGCGTCCCTTCCACTCGGGCATGGTTAGCCCGCCTAAGAGCGAGAGAGACAGACATAAAAAGTGATAACTATTATTTCATCCTTCTTCCTACTATACGAATGAATATTCACATTAAAATTATTTTACCACTCAAAGTCGTTGTCACGTAAAACTTTCGCCCGTATACCGACTTTACAGGCAACCAATTTTTTTTTTAGTGAAGTTTGTTTTGTTCTTCTATTTCAAGCCTTATTTCTAATCTCTATACTTATTACTTTAACTGTGGAGCGCACTGTTACACGACATAATGCCAATGTAGCGTTGCAGCGAACTTTTGTTTTAACTGTTCATTATTTTGACAAATAGTTTCCATGAAAGGGCTTGTTTGCCACTAGAATATAAGTCGATGGAAAAATGCGTGTTCCAATGTTTACGTGAACATGGGGGAGGGGAGAGAGCTTGGCTTACTTTTGCTAACCAGGGAGAAGGGGTTGAAGGAACGGGGTGGGTTTTTTAGTCAGTATGAGTTTGACACTATCTCCCGCGCCGCCCTAGAGGTGTTGTCATTGGATGATTTTCCCCAGCGAAAAAAAAAGAAGTGGGAGAAGTTAAATTTGCAAAAATCAACTTCTAAAATACTTGAACGGCCTCTTAGGCGATTTTCACACTACCACGCAGCGTAGTGCGTGAGTGCGTATTTTAACGTTGCTTACAAGTATCTCCGTTTGTATAAAAACACACACAAAATAGACTCTCGTAGTATCATGCCATGATTTTGTATGAAATGAGTGCGTGTCTGCGTGAATTTACAAAACGCAGCTACGCGCGTACAAAATCCGCACGATGATGCAGATCTGCACTCCCGCAAGTACGCGCGTTGACACGCAACATGCAGCGTGATGCGTGGCAGTGTGATAATCGCCTTAGCGTCACTACTCACCAGGGTCTATGGGCCTGACGGGCTCAGTCCTGGGTATAGTGAAGTACCCCTTAGGGTTAGGGTCCCAGCACTTGGCGACCACCAGCTTGATGGGGCCCGGCTTCTGCACGACCTCGCGCAGCACCCGCACCGCCTCGTCGTTCGTCATGTCTTCGAAGTTTACGTCGTTCACCTGGAATTGGGCAAAAAAGCGTCTTAAAGCGTCCAGCTCAAGGTACATTTTCATACAACCGCTCTTACGCGATTATGATGATAATACACATATTTCTCTAAATATTTTGAAAACACATGTCTTGTGGATATTATCTAGGTTTTTATTGAAATCACAACATAAAGCATACCCTTTATACAATAGATATATTTTTATAATATTTGTAATTTATAAAATAATACATTATGAAGGGCCAAAGTTCACGCAAAATAGCAGATTTTCAGAAGTCTCCTCCAGAAGGATTAGTTTTACACAAAGTGTTTTTTTTTATTTATCTACTATGAAAAAATATATGTATAGTCTGTCTAATAAGTCAACCGACTTGGGAATTTTGTTTAATATTTAATCAGTTAAAAAATATTTATATTCGATACTTTTTATAAGGTTCTTCTGTCAGTAAACAATGATCTCTATCTCCTAATCAACCTTGATTATTGAACGCGTGTTGACTACATCAGATTTCATTAAATCATAATAATTACCCAAGTCGTTTAACTTATTAGACAGACTCTAGAAACCTTGCATATTTAATCGAGATTCTGAATGACGTGTTTTTTTCCGCCCAACAAAAAAATAAGAAAAAAGTTTTAAAGAAAAATACGTATTTTCTGTTACAAGTTTTTTGAAATATTCATGACGGAATTACCTAATATTGTTCTGAGTGTGCATGTAGGTGGATGGAGAGGAAGAGGGATGTCAAAGAAAACATGGACGGATTGTGTGAGGACTGACATGAAAGAAAAGGGAGTTAGTGATAGCGTGACGGGTGACAGGACAGAATGGAAGAAAAAAACGTGTTGCGCCGACCCCAAGTAATACGGAATAAGGGCAGGAAGAAGAAGAAGACGGAATTAACAAATGCCAACAGAGTTTTCAGGTGTTATTTCTCTTTTTTCGTGTTGCCTCTTCATCAAACATGGCGATGGGTTACGTTTTATGAAACCAAAAGCTTTTAAACCACGCTCGCGATGACGATAGACGAGTGGGAAAGGGCCCTCTTAAATACAGCAGCTTTACGTGCTGCCCTTGTCTTATAAAACACATAGCCATTGATCCTGTCAATCGTAGATCTTTGACAGTCGTTATAGAAGCCAGAAAACCTGACCTTAGGCCCCGCTGGAGGCGCGGCGGAGCGCATTTGAAGACAACAATTTAATATAAACCTTAACTACCTTGACATACGGTCTACAAAAGAATAAATTCGCATGCGGCGCTCGGCCAGGCGCATTACTTTGTGTAATTTATTTCATTAATATTGCTCTCAAAACGGTGAAGGAAAACATGGTAAGGACATGTCGGTTTGGCATGTCTTAGAACCAAAAATTCGAAGACATGTGTCATTCACCAACCCGCATTGAGACAGCGTGGTGGATTACGGCCCATTCCCTCTCCTAGAGAGGAGGCCTGAGTCCCAGCAGTGGGAACATTAAAAAGGCTAATGATGATGTTCTTAATTCAAAATACTCAATTCTGACACTAGCCCAATGAGAATGATTTTTAAGTTTCTTTTTTTATGGTCTCCATGGCCCTTATACAATGGTCCACATAAGACTAAGTGCGGAAACCATACTTAGACATAACATAATACAGTTTTTTGTTATGAATAATGCAGGTATGCTGCTGGATTACCTCACCTCATTATCCTAACCTAATCTCTGTTGATTTCAAACTTTGATTATGTCAAGATTGTACGATTGATTTGCCTTCCTTGCACTGCGTGGTGGAGGTCTGATAAGCTGTTATTTTACTAAGCCGACCAAATCACTAAAATTAAAAGTGTTTTTTAAACCTATTTGCAAAATAAATATCATTTATCACTAGAAAAACCACGAGCTGGGGCCGGAGACTCTGAGTCAGCGGGGGAGCCCAGGGGCGGAGTTTTTCCCGTACCATTTTGTACGGGCGTCCCCACGGGTCCGCGTTCAGAGACCCCAGCCACACGACGCGGGCCTCGAATTTGGACCGCTTTATCTCCGCTCTCTCTGTAATCATCGTACAGTTCCGCCTCTCTGGCCTCCGCATCCGACGGGCGGATGCGGCGCCTGCAGTGTCTGGCGTACCGGCATCACGCGTGATTGCACGCGTTGCGCAGTGCAGCGATCTCCGGCGACCACCAGTACACCTGGCGCTTAGCACGTCCTGGACAAACTCGGGACATTGCCGCATCGCAAATTTGCGACATGGCCTCCCGGAACCACTCCGCCTCGACGTTGATGTCGACAGGCCTGTCCGGTGCTTGCACCCAGGCCTGTACCGTCGCGGCTTCCAGGAGGAGCTCCCGGTCTATCTGCTTAAGCGCCCACCGCGGATCGCAGTGGCTCTGTCAGACCGGCGCGGCCGAGGTTTCGACGGAGACGTCAAACCGGAAGTACCGGTGGTCGGAGTACGTCTCCAGCTTCTCCATAACGCGCCAGTCGATGACACGCGGCGACAGAGCGGGGCTGGCGAACGAAATGTCCACCACTGATTCACCCCGCTTCCGCACCAACGTGGGGACAGAACCCCGGTTCAGGACGACTAGGCCCAGCTCCAAAGCCCTATCCTCCACCATCCGACCCCGCTGGTACGTGTGCCGGGAACCCCAAGCCATGTTCCAGGCGTTGAAGTCCCCGCAAACGACCACGGAGAAGGTACCAAACCCAGCGACGACGGCATTTAGCTCCATAAGGGAGACATGGAGTTCGTCGAGAGCTATACAAATGGTGACACTATATTATCATCACCAACCGGGACTCAAACCTCCTCTCTAGGAGAGGGAATGGGCCATAATCCACCACGCGGGCCCAGTGCGTGTTGGTGAATGTCACATGTCTTCGAAATTTTGGTTCTAGGACATGCCGGTTTCCTCACAATGTTCTCCTTCACCGTTTTGAGAGCAGTGGTGATGAAATAAGTCACACAAAGTAATGCGCTTGGCTGGGGTCAAACCCGCGACCTACAACTCGTAAGTCGGGGCCGTTACCACTCGGCCACCACTGCTCGCTGCCATTAGTTTATGAAAAGGCTAAATGCCTTTTCATTATTGCTACATAGAATTCTGTATTGGTTTTAGTTGTTGTTTAGTTTTTAGTAGGGAACATACGCTTTGGTCATGGAGTTGCAGAAAACATCCTGTTGTACTTTACTATACTAGTTGGGTTTACTGGCAAAGGCAGAAAACAAGGCATTTAGTATAGTTGCTAGCGTATAGACCACAGAAAGAGGAAATGGCGAATGTTAGTATTACAACTATCTAATAGTCAGAGAAAGCCCATAAAGCTGTTGCACTCTCAGCCCTGCATTCAAATTTGAGTTAGAGTTAACTCTAATGATAGGGATTAGATCATAGGGTAAATACTCTACCCTGGCATTTTTGAACGCGAACGAGTTCAACTGTCAATGTCAAGCATATGGCTGCATACTCCAAACCTATCCTGCTCAGAGTTACAGTTAGTTGGGCTAATACTAGGGTAGCTGCTGGAGTCATAAAAGACTGACCCTGGGTTACAACTCTACATTACTCTGGTTATTTTTTAATGCAGGGCTGAGTAAGCACATAAAGCTGTTACTTTAACACCTCCAGTCTAGTTGTAATGGATTATGGTCCCATCAGACTATGAAAATAGAGGAGCAGAGTGCACCTGTGTTTGTCAGCTGTTTTAAGATTCATTTGGCATGAACTGTTTTATTGTGACATTTTGTATGAACTGTTTTATTGTGACATTTTGTATGAACTGTTTTATTGTGACATTTTGTATGAACTGTTTTCATAAACTGTTACTTTCTGTTTGTGCCCACAAACTTCATCTCTTGTGTTCTTGTGGCTAATATGCATTGAGGTTAGCCACTGTGGCCGAAAAACTTTTGGGAGGGTTACTAAATATCTGCTACTAGCTGTGCCCCGCGGTTTCACCCGCGTTTTTCTCGTTTCCGTGGAAATACCGATATAAAATATTGCCTATAATTGCCTCCCTCAATAAATGGACTATTGAATATTTAAACAGTTTTCATATCAGATCAGTATTTGCCAAGATTACCGCGTTCATAAATGTATTTATTATACTCTTCAAAGATCTTATACTTACAATCATCACCAAATATATTTCGAAAAAGATTATTACAGGATTTTATGTTGATAAAAAACTCTATAGCCCATAACTCATTAATAGGTGCCAACTCTTAACATCTTACACACGTGATAACTTTTAAACGAAATATCCGATTGAGATGAAACAAAAAGTATTTTACTTCTACATAAATACTCTAGATAACATAATGCTTAATTTCTTTAAAGATTAATATTACGACACATATTTAACGTAGTTTTTTTTCTTCAGACGATTTAATAATTATTTTGAACACAAAATCGGTTATTGTGATTAAACCATGATAGCTAGATATATGTTCTCGCGGACTTTTTTGTAGGTCTTAATGGGATCTACAAACCCGTAGTACATCATTTTGTTCTATTGTCAATAGTTTTTGCAGCGCACGCAAAAATAGGTTTTCGATTTTACACCTTGTGTTACAAAATAGCAATTTTATTACGGATCCCTAATTTTGAACAAAACAAAACATAGCCTATAACCTTCCTCGATAAATGGACTACTCAACACTGAAAGAATCATTCAAATCGGACCAGTAGTTCCAGAGATTAGCGTGTTCAAACAAACAAACAAACAAACTCTTCCGCTTTATAATATTATATAATATATCTGCTATGCAGACCATTGTGCGTGGGCCATAACATGCAAACTTCTGCAAACTTATTGCAACCAATACACCTCCCTCCAAAAACTGATTAGGCCTCTTAAATTTTTGAGGATGACTGTGAGCAAATTTAGAGATCCTACTGTAGGCTTAGGTCACAAACATTTACCAAAAAAAACCATTTTGGACACTTTCAAGCACAGCAAGACTGTCAAGCATATAGGTGAGGAGTTGAGGACTTATCATCATAACATGTTCGCGGATAAATGGAAGAACATTTTGTCAGTCTGTTTGGAGTTTTGTGAGATGAGTGTATGACTGTGATATAGTTATTATTTTGTATTGTTACTTCATAATTTTTCAAATATATATTGTCTTTAACTAATGTAATTGGCCTTTGGCCATGTTATGTTAAAATAAATAAATAAATAAGCATCTTACAATCTAAGGAGGGTTTATAACTAAACATACCTGTAAAATCATGTCTCCAGGCTCTATCCTACCGTCCAGAGCCACAGCACCACCCTTCATAATACTTCCAACATATATGCCACCATCGCCACCCTTATTCGACTGCCCAACTATTGAAATACCAAGAAAATTGACCGTATCCATATTCAAAGTCACCGTAATAATATGCATAGACATTGTAGAGTCCGTTATTGATGAGTACGAAGAGGTTCTAGACATGACTTGTGGCCTTTTTCGTCGCCGCTGCGGTCTTTTACGGGAACTCACTTGTAAGTGGGAAACACTGCTGCATTCTGTTAGGGCTCGGTCTACAGACGCGTTAGTGTGCCGGCCAGTCGTTGTAGTGATTTCTGACTGGCTGTCGAAGAGACTCGTCGAGTCTAAGTCAGAACTAAGCACTGAGGCAGTCTCGTATTCCAAGCCATGGTTCCCGTACTTTGAGTGGCCGTTTATCCGTAAGCCCCGGTATTTATACTTGTCACAGGATGCTCGATGGCCCGGGCGCGAGCTGATGGTGCTGTCCGTGTCCGTACAGGTGTCCCGGGTGACGGGCGCCGGAGCCCCATGGGTTTGTTTGCCTTTGCCAGCATTGCTATCAGTACACTGCGAAGCACCGTCGGAAGGATTTGAGCCCTCCGCAGACACTAACCACGACACAACACGACCGTTAAAACACGGCAAATGAGCGTTATCGTCCACAATTTCTTCTTTAACAACACCAAAATCATCGTCCATGGATTTGAAGAAAAACTTGTAGTTCGGTCGGTTCAACTGGTTTTTAAAGTCCAACAATGTCACTTTCTCCGGTGAGATCGGAATTTTCACTAAATACGGAGTTTCCTCATCGTCTATGTAATAAATAACTTTCGTCTCCTCCATTTTTAATGCATTTATTTATTGAATAACAACACCCTTACGATCTATAAATATCGGTCGCCATCACAAATATGGCGATAAATATAGTACTGCTATTCGGCACTACGGGGCGCCACTGCTCCTTTCTCAAAACGTTCGGATACTCATGCAAAATGGTTCCAAAAGTCCAAAATCGATTGAAAAAACTTTGAGAACCAGTGACATTTGCTTGTGGTCTGGATTTATATGCTATCTGTGGCGTTTGTTTATGAATTTTTGAATTTCAAAATAGTCGTTTGTTGTCGTGAATGTTGTGATTCCTAAATCTTTTAGAAAATCGAAATAAAAGTTATCAATAATGGGTTCAGAATCGAAAGAAACTTGGTTTTTGGACTTTGTGGAGAAACTGGACGACTTCTGCAAAAGAGTAGACGGTAATAATTCATAGTGCAAACTAATTTCACCAAACGATGGACATCCTGCATATTTTTAACATTTCTTTTCAAATAATTACAGAAAAGATCGAAAAAGAGCAACAACAGATGAAAGCATGTAAGAAGAAGACGGAATTAGAGACGAAACTAGCACAGGAAATGAAATTACATGTAAGTTTAACTTAACATTATTATTTAAACGCCTACGTCGGTTACATCCGACAAACACTCGCGTTCAATCCACCAGGGTCGCACATCCACGACCAAATACTCCATCTCGTCAGCTCTCCTGTCACGTGTTGGAATTGTAGCTGTCCGACTGTCCCGTAAATGTCTGGACCGAGCCCAAGTCGTCGACGGCGCGCACTGTTCCCGCGCGCCTCAAGGAGTTGTCAGCAACAGCAGGGGCCCAGCCGGGTCGAAGCCTACTGTTGGGGCCAGGGTTATCCTTTTAGTTAGTAAGAGTCTGACACTATCTCCCTTTCCGCCCAAGGGCGGGGGATGTCAATGCATGACATTTCCCACCATAAAAAAAGGGGGCCCCCCCAAAACCTGATTAACAAACCCTTACTGAATGAACGAAAAATATTTCTGTTGATAATGATACTGAATTAAATGTGACCACTGCAGTATTGGTTGAAACCAAGAGAAGGTAACTCAGCTGTGATAAATATTGTCGCCAATCATATTAACGACGACCATGTCTCCGTATCATTGTGTGTGCATGTTAATGATAAATATTATAACTTGGGATTTATATAAAAATTAAAGTAGCATTGCATTTTTAAATAAATATTTTTTAAATATATTGATAAAGCCTAAACAGTTTAGGCGCCCCAGTTTATTTTGGCCCAGGGCCATTGATTACCTAGCTACGCCACTGCCCGTTGACCTAGAATTCTGAAATTTGACTTGAGGCAAGGTCTTGTGGCAAAAGACCAGGTAAAAATCTAAAAACTGTAAATTTGTGGTTACGTCACAAAAAAAAGGTGATTCGGAAAAATCTTCGTAGCTCAATTCAGAAATTGAACTGTTCATAGGTAAGTTTGTACGGAATACTCAGTGCGCGAGTCCGACTCGTACTTGCCCAGTTTTTTCTTCATTGTGTGTGTCTGTTTGTTCAATGCACCTACTGTATCATACATATAGCTCACTAATAACCATTCTTATACTCCTCAGAATGAACTAAACGAGCGCCTCTCCGAGCTGTCCCGCCGAGGCAGTGAGCTGGACCGAGTGTGCGCCACCTTCGAGTCACACCTCACCATTGCCGACAGTGATAGAAACAGACTAGATAATGCCAAGTTAGTAACTACTTGTAAATATTTGTAGAAGAATTCCAAAAGAAAGTTTGCGTAGGGTAGATGAGAGGTGCATTTTGGAGAGTGTGCGCAGGAATTGCATGACTTGATTCCGCCATCTCAATTCTATCGGACAGCCTGGCGTACGACGAGTATCCACCCATACGTTGTAAACCTCTACGGTCCGGACTATCCACCCATACCTTGTTTCAACCTCTACGGTCCGGACTAAGCGTTTCGTGTCGTCGTTTATACGGCGTACGTCGAAGGATTAGAACAATTTGCCTGCTGCGGTCTTCTCGTCCGATTTTAATTTGGGCTAGAGTGAATAGGCTCTTAATAAACTAGTGCGCCTCACCATCAGAGATTGCATCACTGCTTATCATCAGATGGGATCGCAGTCAAGTATTAGTTTAAATCAATAAAAAAAAAAATGGTTAATGTAAGGGGGAAGTACCAGGGTAGCCCATGAACGCCGAACCCTGGTACAGGCCATGGTCTGGAGCGAGGAGGAATAGCAGGAGGTCGCCTCCTTCAGTGAAGCCGTAACACTAGCGAAGAAAGCGGCCGCTCGTATTACTGATCGAATGTCCTCACGCCCCAGACGCTGGGACTCCGACCTCAATTTCCAGCTACTGTAAGCATGGGCTTACTGATGACGAGGAATGGGTAGTTCGTGGTCCAACCGAGTCGTCGAAGGCGCGTAGTGTTCCATGCGCGCCTCAAAGAGATGCTCAGCAAAACGATAGGGGGCTCCAAGCCTACTGGGGCCTTTGGTTGATCAAAGAAAACCCGTGGCCCTTTTTTTATGGTGGGAAAAATCATCCAATGACAACCCCCGTTCTTGGGCGGAGCGGGAGATAGTTTCATGTCAGACTCTTACTGACTAAAAGCCCACCCCGTTCCTTCTAGTCTTCATAACGGGGCTCGAGCGCCCTTTCGGATAACCCTGGCCCCAGTACTGCCGTCCTCTAACTAAAAAGCAGCTAAGTTACTTCGAAAACAAAGCACTTAGCTGCTTTTTAGTTAGAGGATGTCAGAGTAGGCTTCGACCCAGCTGGGCCTGCTGTTGCTGACAACTCCTTGAGGCGCGCGGGAGCAGTGCGCGCCGTCGACGAATTGGGCTTGGTCCGGACAGTTACCGGACGGCCGGACAGTGAGCTACCCATTGCTCACTGTCCGCAAGCCCGCGCCTACGTTGGCCGGAAATCGGGATCAGAATCCCTTGCCTGATGCGATGCCAATGTAGCGCGGCAGCGAACTGTTTGTTTCAACTTTTCAGTATTTTGACAAATGGTTTCCTTGAAAGGACTTGTCTATCACTAGAATATAAATCAATGTTCTATACTGAATATACTGATCTACATAATGTGTTCCAGAGAAACGTACCAGCTAGCTAAGGAGCTGACCGGCATCAGATGGGACTTCAGCGCACCGCCCAACGTGGCCAAAGGATGTATCCTTTTTATAAAGATTATTATACGAATATTAATCGCTATCTCACCATTGGCGGTCACGACAATCGACACAATGGGCTATTTGCCGTAAAAAAAATGTAATTCTCTCTTTTAGATTATTCAAAAATAAGGGACACGTATTTTTTCGGTTAATTTTTAAGATATAGCCCATTAAAGTTACGTGCGACATCACCCCGTGCAAAAAATTCAGCACGGCGTGACGTCACACGTAACTTTAATGGGCTATATCTTTTTTATTTTTTGATTAATCGAAAAAAGAAAAAATACGTGTCCAATATTTTTTTATATTCTAAAATACGGACTAAATAAAATGCAATTATTTTGACCCTGGACAGTACTCTATAACAGCAGAGTCCCACATTCCACATGTCGACAACCTCGTGTACTATTATTATTACTTTATTTAGGTATTATTATTGTTCTCACATAAACGACAAGAAATATTTAACCGAGATGTTTGTTAATATTAACATGATTGAAGAGTGTCCATGGAGTTTCTTGCACAGTTTTCTCCATGGAGATCTACGCTTTGGAATATGCAATTCGCATCATTTTTTGTGACTGACTGCATTTTTGAAAAAATCAAAAAAAATGCTACAGCCATGTTAAAAGCTTTTGTTTTGAGTTGACATCGAAAAATCCTTCACACTTTGTAATCGACATTTTCTCTTGCCATAGGAGAAGTATTTTTGGTATGGCACCTGCTATCTTTAACCACATTCCTAATTCTATAAAAAAGGAACCAGAAACTATCCTCAAAAAGAAACTAACTGCACTTCTATTAAACAAATGTTATTACTCTGTATTGGATGTTCTAGCTGATAAATTTTAATTATATATCAATATTATCTAAGATAATCAATATTTACATGCCTAAATGGTAGAATGTACAAGGAGACTTCAATATAATTAATTTTATCACCTTATTGTAAATACCTGCATTCTGAGCAAAGAAATCAATAATCTATTCTATTCATAAAATCCTGAACTAGCAAAACAGATATAAAAAGCGAAGCCCGCAAGCTGCTCCAACCGATAGAACTGGATTTCTCGAACGGGGCCGACAGTGGAGCCCTGTGGACGCTGCTGCAGTCCACCGCGGCACCCGGCTGGCCCTTCGCCACTGACAAGGAGAACAGGCCTTTGAATGACGCTGACAAGATGAAACAAGTCGTTTAAGTTACAAATACTGGGTTTAAGGACAGCCCTCCACCAGGGCCTGATCTAACTATGTAGCCAGGGCCGGTTTATGCATGTCGGGGCCCCTAGGCAATGCATGTCTCGGGCCCCACCATATTTTAAGAAGTTAGAAGAGGGTACTCTTCTAACTTCTTAAAATATTTTATTTCTAACACAAATTTATTCATAATTACTTTGTTTTTAGGGTTCCGTAGTCAACTACATAGTTTCACCAAATCTGTCTGTCTGTCCGTCCGTCCGAGTAGTAATCTCAGTGATTGTTAGCTAGAAAGCTTGCTAATGAAAGATTGTGTTTTATTAAACTCCATCTGTTGACAGCTTTTCGCATAATCCAATGCTAGGATTGCTAGTTAAATGGCATGTCATCGAAAATTCAATTTTTTTCCTGAAGCGCGGGGCCCTAGAACCTGGCGGAGTTGCCTACATTGCCTAATGGATAAAACGGCCCTGTATGTAGCCGCTCCGGGCAAAGATAATTTTCACCGCCCTTTACATACACAAAACAATAATTATATGTAAGTCATGAGTCTTAAGGGGCTGCATCTCGACATACATTTTCACTGTTTTTCGTACAACCGCCTCTTACGCGACTATGACGTCATTAAACATTTTTCATTAGATATTTTGGAAACAGAGTATCTCGTGGATATTATCTAGGCTTCTATGAAAATCAATTTATAAATTTGTGTAAAACTAATCCAGTTAAGTAAACCTTTGAAAATCTGCTATTTTGCATGAACCTTGTCACTTCATAATTTACTCAAAAACTAAAAAAATAAAAAAAAGACAACATACAAGCCTAGCAAATTTTATCAAGAATCTATATAATGACAATGTTTTCCAAAAACATTGTCATTATACTATCCATACTATCCAACTTGAAGTAGGTTGGAAGGTGGCACATAAAATTCTCAACGTATCAACTTGGGTGTGGATGGCTAGGTTGGAGGATAATAATAAGTCAACTTTGTCGCCCCTCATTTTTTGCTGCTCTAGGCAAATGCCCGGCTTGCCCCCCCCCCCCCCCCCCCCCTCCGTATAGATCGGGCCGTGCCCTCCACAAAATTTAAGAGCTTGCTCAGTAGACAAAACTGAACAACCTTCCACAAGATTTTAAAAAATTAACCTCACCATACAAAATTAAAAACTTGATTTGACAGTTTGTATGGAGATGCAGATAGAACTCTTGTTCAGTTTCGTCTACTGGGCAAGCCCTTAAAGTTTGTGGAGGGCTGTCTCTTACAGAAGTCAATCTACATACAAAGCGCGCTCAAGCAGCGAACACAGACACCGCTCACGGACACGATATCTCGGAGCGTCTCGGCTCACTCGTCGAACAGTTCCGGCTCAAACGCTCATTAGTGTGCGTCCACCGAGCGTAGGTATAAAAAGTGAAGTACATACATGAGATTGTCTTCTGTACCTATCTATTTTGTGCTTACAACCTGTATAATAATAATAATAATGGAATGAATTGAGCTATTTGTAATTTTTAAGATGTAATACCAAATAATTAAGGTGTTTAATTAAAGTTATTTGTAAACTAAATTATTGCTTTTTTTTTCGATTGCTAATGAATTGACTCTAGTTGCTATATGATGGTGCATTTCAGCCGATATACGTCCATTGTTGGACATAGGCCTTCCCCAAGTGTCGCCACAATGAACGATCATGTGCGTCTCGCATCCATCGCTTTCCCTTCCCCTCATTTGATCACATCATCATCATCATTTCAGCCGATATACGTCCATTATTGGACATAGGCTTCCCCCAAGTGTCGCCACATTGAACGATCATGTGAGTCTCGCATCCATCGGTTTCCCTTCCCCTCATCAGATCATATCATCATCATCATTTCAGCTGATATACGTCTACTGTTGGACATAAGCCTCCCCCAAGTGTCGCCACTTTTAACGATCATGTGCGTCTCGCATCCATCGGTTTCCCTTCCCCTCATCAGATCATATCATCATTTCAGCCGATATACGTCCATTGTTGGACATAGGCCTCCCCCAAGTGTCGCCACATTGAACGTTCCTGTGCGCCTCGCATCCATCGGTTTCCCGCAACCTTCACCAGGTCATCGGTCCACCTTGTAGGAGGCCTTCCAGCGCTGTGTCTTCCGGTACGCGGTCGCCACTCCAGAACCTTTCGGCCCCAACGGCCATCTGTTCTGCGAGCAATGTGCCCTGCTCATTGAATAACAAGAAAGAAATTATCTAGGGTGAGTTGCACCATTTAACTATTACGATAACCAAACCATAACCAGCCGTGAAACGGCCTCCTATTGGTCAATTCGACGATTTGACAGCTGTTAACGGCTTTGTTATCGTTATAGTTAAATGGTGCAACTCACCCTAATATAAATCTTGGTCAATTAAATAACATGCATTGTTTTATTGATTGATAATAAACACAAGGTGCAGTTTTAAAACTGCACAATATTTTAGGAGGTTGTAATAAAACTCATAAATAATCATGTGAAAAACGATACCTGGTCAATAATCAGTAATACTTGTTATTTTATTTTTTAATTATACTAAACTAATTCGATTGATCGATGGCAGCGGGGGCGTGGCTAGGGTGTGGCGTGCGGGATGATGATTGGATGATACATTATTTATGAAACTATCGTTGCGAGTTAGTGTGTGTGAAAACGACCTTTATTTTTACGTGTATGTGTGTGTGAAAGAAAGCGCGGTTATAAGGCAGGTATCAGACTGGCTGCTTTTTAAGAAACGTAGTTCACACATACCGATTTTCATAAATAAGAAAAAAAAAAAATTACCTACTCATTTTATTATTGATTCGGGTCGAGAATCACTAACATAATTTACCTCCTGAAATATTTTGCAGCTTCAAAACGACACCTTGTATATAGAAAATACATTTCCGCATTAGATAGAAAACATGATAGAAGAAAACATTACAGAAATAGAAGCCGACCGCATCAGGCAACGGGGCTCACAGCGGTCCGGCCGCCGTCGGGATTCCGATCCTGATCTCCGGCCACTGTAGGCGCGGCCTTGCGGACGGCTAGCAATGTGTACCTCGCTGTCCGACCGTCCGGTAACCGTCGAGCCCAAGTCGTCGCCGGCGCATACTGTTCCCGCGCGCCTCAAGGAGTTGTCAGCAACTGTAGGAGCCCAGCAGGGACGAAGACTGCTGGGGCCAAGGGTCGAAAGGAAGGCTCGGCCCCGGTATGAAAGGCAACGAAAGAAGAGGGTGGGTTTTTAAGTCAGTAAAAGTCTGACATTATCTCCCGCTCCGCCCAAGGGCGGGGGGATGATTATTACCCACCCGAAAAAAAATCCTCACTTTACAGTACAATGTTCAAAAAGTTTCTTGTAAAAAATAAAACAACAAAGGATTATAATTGTTGCCATTTATTGATAAGGTACTTTATAAATAAATTATTACCAAAAAAAAAATGTGGCAAGAGGGGTCAAAATATAAGGAAGAAATATCAATATACCTATTATCTTTATATTAATTCTTTTGTATGTCTGTTTGTCACCTCTTCCTAAAAGGCTTGACCGATTTGGATGTAATTTTGTGTCTATATTTGAGTGTTGAAAATACAATTGGATCCTACAATTGGCTTTTGCTGTTAGGTTGGGCCAGGACTATGGATCACTAAACTCCATCTGTTTAGGTAAGTTCTGAATCACAACGTCTTTTATCGAAAAAAAAAATGTCTAAATATTGTATATAAAAATGTTTACAATTAGATATTTTGACTGGCCTGTTGGTCTAGTGGTTAAGGACCCTGACTGCTTTACCGGAGGTCGTGGGTTCGATTCCCACCCAGGACAAATGTTTGTGTAATGAGCATGATCATTTGTTCTGTGTCTGAGTGTAATTCATCTATATATGTATGTATTTAGAATATATAAGTATGTTTATCAGTTGTCTAGTACTCGTAACACAAGCTCTGCTTAGCTTGGGACTAGCCAACGTTGTGTGATAGTTGTGGAATATTATATTATATGTATTTATTTAAATAATCTTTTTTACACGATTTTTTTTATCAATATTGTTTATGTTTAGTTAACTCCCTAAACAGATGGAATTTGTTTGTATATTACTACATACGTTGACAGACGTTGTCCTGTCTGACAGCTGACTTGTAGTCAGACGAAAATAGAAACACTTATTGCAGCGCCCCCTGCCGGGTTCAATTATATTTTCAAACTATACACAAAATTTTATCTAAATCTGCCAAGTCGTTTAGGAGTTAGGTGGCAAACACACGCACAGAAGAATTATACAGGATGTAAGGGACAGCCCTCCACAAACTAAGGGCTTGCTCAGTAGACGAAACTTTTTTTTTTTATCTGTTATAAAAACTAGTGCTTGACTGCGATCCCGCCTGATGGTAAGCAGTGATGCAATCGTTGATGGTGAGGCGCACTAGTTTATTAAGAGCCTATTCACTCTAGCCTTAAAGACACCCACATTATAATCAGACGGGAAGACCGCAGCAGGCAAACTGTTCCAGTTCTTTGATGAACAACCTTCCAAAAGATTTTTTTTCAGGAATGAAAAAAATAAAATCGGCCTCTCCGTACAAACTATTTAGACCAATTAAGTTTTTAATTTTGTATGATATAGGTATGATAAGGCTGATTTTTTTTTCGTTTCCTGAAAAAAAAAGTCTTGTGGAAGGTTGTTCAGATTGGGCACGCCACAATCATGGCGGTAAGTCCCCTCTTTGAGGCGTGGCTGGAAAGGCCTCACGGCGTCCTTACCTTCCGCATGACGCAGGTCCTCACCGGACATGGTTCGTTCGGGAGTTTCCTGCACCGGATTCATGCGGAAGTGACGCCGGGTGTCGCCACTGTGCGGAACGCCCGGAGGACACGGTGGAGCACACAGTCGAGGTGTGCCCTGCTTGGGCGGAGCATCGCCGTGCCCTCGTGGGGGCGATCGGCGGCGGAGACCTCTCGCGCCGGGCCTTGGTTGAGGCCATGGTCCGGAGCGAGGAGGAGTGGCAGGCGGTCGCCGACTTCTGCGAAGCAGTAATGCTCGCAAAGGAGGAGGCCGAACGCATCAGGCAACGGCGTTATCGCCGCCGCCGTCGCCGGGATTCTGATCCCGATTTCCGGCCAACGTAGACGCGGGCTTGCGGACAGTGAGCAATGGGTGGCTCGCTGTCCGGCCGTCCGGTAACTGTCCGGACCAAGCCCAAGTCGTCGACGGCGCGCACTGTTCCCGCGCGCCTCAAGGAGTTGTCAGCAACAGCAGGGACCCAGCCGGGTCGAAGCCTACTGGGGCCAGGGTTATCCGAAAGGGCGCTCGAGCCCCGGTATGAAGGCTAGAAGGAACGGGGTGGGTCTTTTAGTCAGTAAGAGTCTGACACTATCTCCCGCTCCGCCCAAGGGCGGGGGATGTCAATGCATGATTTTTCCCACCATAAAAAAAAAAAAAAAAAAAAAAAAAAAAAAAAAAAGGTTGTTCAGATTCGTCTACTGAGCAAGCCCTTAAAGTTTGTGGAGGGATGTCTCTTATCCCTGTATAGTATAAAGATAAAATTACCTCTTGATTAGCACTATAATACAACTCTAAAAAAAATGTTTCAAAGTACTAAATACTACTATCACAATTTTTTTAATACTTTAAATATACGAATAAATAAAAATCTTAAATGGTTATCTTATTAAAGAACGACTGATCGGTTTCGGCTAGAGTCTGTCTAAATAGTCAAAAGACTTGAGTAATTACAGTACAATTCATGAATGATGGCGGCCGTGAAGTTAGCCTTTGCGAACGTTCGCGCATACTACACTCTTCTCGCACACGCACGTCGCCATTTGGTTCCTAAAACACGTTACTGCGCAGCCTTCTGCGCAAACTTCATTGCCGCCATCATTCGTGAATTGTACTGTACTAAGGCAAAATTAATTCTGATGTAGTCAACACTGGTTCAATAATCAAGGTTGGTTAAGAGATCTTGATCATTGATTACTTAATAGAAGAACCTTATAAATATTTTCGAATATTTTGCATTTTTTAAATGATTAATATTATACAAAATTCTCAAATCGGTTGACTTTTTAGACAGACTATAGAAAGTGGGTGATTATCCAGCTCAGCCCAAACTGTACTCCATCGGTTTATGTAGTTGATTAAACTTAAACAATCTTGATATGTCTTTTTATTTAAAATAAATCGTATAAAAGACGAAGTATACTTAATTACCTAACATCGGTTTAGGTAAATACCTAATTATAAACAATTTTAGACAATTTTTTCTATAAAAGACATGTTAAGACTGTTTACATTTAGTTAACTATATAAGCCGATGGAGTATAGCATCCCCTCGAGCGCCGATTGTACATACACAAAATAAATAAGTACAGAAGTCAATCTACATACAAAGCGCGCTCGAGCAACGCACACATAGACACCGCTCACGGACACGATGTCTCGGGGCGCCTCGGACCACTCGTCGATCAGTTCCGGCTCGAACGCTCATTAGTGTGCGTCCACCGAGCGTAGGTATAAAAAGTGAAGTACATACATGAGATTGCTTCTGTACCTATCTATTTTGTGTCCTATTGCGTCAACAATGAACTCTGGGATTCAGTAGCCAAACTTGAAATCAGAGGCGTAGCTCGGCTAAATTTTTGTCTCGGTTCAATCGCCCGGTCGCACTCGAACAGTTCGGCGCAACGCGCTGACCCTAGCGCGATCGCCTAGCGTAGGTATAAAAAGTGAAGTACATACATGAGATTGTCTTCTGTACCTACACGGAGCTCCCGGCCCGCTCTTCGAACAGTTCCGGCTCGAACGCTCATTAGTGTGCGTCCACCGAGCGTAGGTATAAAAAGTGAAGTACATACATGAGATTGTCTTCTGTACCTATCTATTATGTGTCCTGTGTGTCTGTCCATACTCTTTGCGTGTTGTCGGTAGACTGAGCTATGTTCGCGCGCCAGGAACAGATGCGAGCAGATACAGGGTTACTGTGAGCACTTGTCTTCGCTATCTTCATTCGATCTATATAGTGCGGCGCGGACTGCACGGTTTTAATGCGCATCAAGTAACACATGACTATAGTGGCGGTCACTGGTGGTCAATCTGGGGTCACCGGTGGCATGTGTCTACGATATCTTCATGCAGTCAATGTGGTGCGGCGCAGCCTGTACGACGTGGATGCGCATCAAGTAACACATGACTATGGCGGCGGCCACTGGTGGTCACGCTGGGGTCACTGGTGGCGTGTGTCTACGCTATCTTCATTCGACCTACGTGGTGCGGCGCAGCCTGCACGGTTTTAATGCACATCAGGTAACACATGACTCTATGGTGGGGGTCACTGGTGGCATGTGTCTACGCTATCTTCATCCAAAAAATATGGTGCGGCGCGGCCTGTACAGCGTTAATTTGCATCTGATGACACATGACTATGGTGGGGGTCACTGGTGGTCACGTGGGGCACGTGTCTACGCTATCTTCATCCGAACTATGTGGTGCGACTCGGCCTGCACGGCGTTAATCCACATCAGGTAACACTTGACTACGGTGGGGGTCACTAGTGGTCACGCTGGGGTCACTGGAGGCATGTGTCTACGCTATCTTCATCCGATCTATATGGTGCGGCGCAGCCTGTACGGCGTGGATGCGCATCAGGTGACGCACGGCGTTGCGGCGTCGCACGAACGTGTTTTCACACACGCGACACTTGAACGAGTACTGCGGCGTTTTGTGACGATTCTTGTGGATGCGCATCAGGGTGACCGACTTGAAGCGAGCGGGGCATTGGTCGCACTGGAAATGTGAAAACGTACAGTCAAATAATATTCGCACCTACTCAGGAAGATTTCTATAATTATATGTATAGACTTATAACACTTACGATGGTAAGTGTTATAAGTATACATGTGGATGAATTGAAGGAGATCCTGGTCAAAGAAAAGATGGCCGGATGTGTGGTTTGTGTGAGAGTCAAGAAAGGCAAATAAAATATTGGCACATTTACAATAAATGCGAAATTGAGTTTTACCGGCCAAGTGTTTGAAAGTGGATAATTTATATCGTTAAATATCTATGATGGTCTATACTAGTAGGCAACATAACAATTTCTGATATAAAATGAAAAATGAAACCAAAACTTTTTTTTAAATATTTATACAATCTTTGACCTTATAATGTTCCCACTATTGGGACCGAATAGTAATGGCTCCGACTTACGAGTTGTAGGTCGCGGGTTCAAAGCCTGCCAGGCGCATTACTTTGTGTAACTTATTTATTTACCACTGCTCTCAAAACGGTGAAGGAAAACATCGTGAGGAAACCGGCATGTTCTAGAACATATGGGCATTCACCAACCCGCACTGAGCCCGTGGATTACGGCGCCTCTCCTAGAGAGGAGGCCTGAGTCCCAGCAGTGTGAACATTAAAAAGGCTGATGATGATGACAGAATAAAGGTTAACCTCACCACATAAATATTTATCACAGTCAAGGCACAAAATAGATAGGTACAGAAGTCAATCTTATGTATGTCATGACTTCACTTTTTATACCTACGCTAGGCGATCGCACACACGTCAGCGCGTTGCGCCATACTGTACGAGTGCGACCGGGCGGTTAAACCAAGATATCGTGTCCGTGAGCGGTGTCTATGTTGTGGAAGCGCGCTTTGTTTGTAGATTGTCATCTGTACCTATTTTGTGAACAGGGTCACAAACCACTAGAGCAACAGGTCAATCGAACTATGTGGTGTGGTTACCTGTACATTCTTGTCTGGCAGGTGTATGGCCACGTGCTGCAGGTAGCTGCTCTTGCGGTGGAAGCCGGTGCCGCACTCCGCGCACACGAACGGCTTCTCGCCCGTGTGCAGGCGCTCGTGGATCTGAACAGAGAAAGAAAACAGGTTGATTTGGCACACAGGCGTTGAGCTGAAGTCATAATTACAATATTTTTTATATTTATTAACAAGGTTTTTGTGGTCTGCACGATGTGGATGCGCATTAGGTGACGCATAACTCTTTTATGAGGGTCACTGGTGGTCACGCTGGGGTCACTGGGGTCACGTATCTACTCTATCTTCATCTTATCTGTATGGTGCAGCGTGGATGTGCATCAGGTGAAGCATGACGCTATGCCGGGGGTCACGTGTCTACGCTATAGTCATCCTATTTATATGGTGGGGCGTGGCTTGAACATTCACGCGCATCAGGTGACGCAAGAATCTATGACGGGGGTCACTGAAGTCACGTGTCTACGCTATCTTAATCTATACACATAAATAAAATTAGAGCGTCAGTTTGTAATATTGAAATAACTGCTTTTTATTACATGCATATGAATATGTATACGGTACATACACCAAAATAACATTTTTTACAATTTTCGTCTGTCTGTTTGTCCGAGCTAATCTCTGAAATGGCTGGACCGATTTTGACGGGACTTTTTTTGGCAGGTAGTTGATGTAATAGGAAGTAACATACTTTTATTTTAGAAAATAAATTAAAAATCCTGTAGTCCACGCGAACGAAGTCGCGGGCACAGCTAGTCCTATCTATATGGTGCGGCGCGGCCTGAACAGCGTGGATGCACCTCAGGTGACACATGACCGGGGGTCACATGTCTACGCTATCTTCATCCTATCTATAAGGGTCAATCCCCACTAAAAGAGCAGCGGCGCGCAGCGGCCGTAAGAGTAAGTGACTGAGCGCGGCGCCGCAAGGGGCAGTGTGGCGCCGCGCGGGGCAGTGTGGCGCCGCGCGGGGCAGTGCGGCGCCTCGAGAGGCAGCGCGGCATCCCGAGGCTCCGCAATGAGCCTCCGCGTGGTAGCTTTGAAAACTAGTGTGCGATCTACTTCACTCAAGGAAAGTAAATGCGCAAGCGGCACGGCGGGCGGGTAAGAAATGGTCGCTCGCGCGCAGCCGCGAGTCTGTCAGCTGCACCGCGGTCGGCCGCACGTCAGCTAGCTGCGCCGCGATCAGCCGCGCGGCGCCTCTTTTGACTAGTCGGTAGAAGGCTCGTGCACCCTCGCGACGCCACGCTACCCCTCCTTTGCCTTCAAATGACTATGAACTTTTTAATCACGTAGATAAGATTCAAAATAGTTTGTAATATTTTGCCTCAAAAAGACGTTACCGGCCGCTGCTCTTTCAGTGGGAATTGACCCTAAGATGCGGCGCGGCCTTCAGGCCGTTATGCGTCATTTGGCGCTAAGGCCCAGATGAAAAAGCAACCCGTGATTCTAAAACGCAAAGTGCAACTGAACGACACAGGTGTGATTTTAGTCACTAAAAGTCTGACACGCCCTCCGCTTCACCCTAGAGAGGCAATTTAGCTTTATTTTTTTTGACTAACCAACATTTTTACAATTCAAATGTGCCTGTAATTGACTGGCCTGTTGGTCTAGTGGTTAGTGACCCTAACTGCTAAGCCGGAGGTCGTGGGTTCGATTCCCACTCAGGACAAATGTTTGTGTGATGAGCACGATTATTTGTTCTGTGTCTGGGTGTAGTTTATCTATAATATGTATGTATTTAGAAATATATAAGTACATTTATCAGTTGTCTAGTACCCATAACACAAGCTCTGCTTAGCTTGGGACTAGACGGCGTTGTGTGATAATTGTGGAATATTATATTATATATTGGAATAAATGTTTGTGATTTCTGAGAGCGGACTGATTGGTTGATTTTACATAAGACTGACATACCTTGACCTGCTCCGCATTGGACGCTCGGTAGTCACAGAAGGAGCACTTGTCCGTCTTCTCATAGCCATGCTTAGCTCGGCAGTGCATTAGTAACAGTCTTCTAGTTATGAACTTCTTACCGCAGTGCTGTGGACAGCGATAATTATTCGTTTCATCATTATCATCATCATTTCAGCCGATAGACGTTCACTGTTGGATATAGGCCTCCGCCATGTGTTGCCACAATTAACGATCCTGTGCGTCCCGCATCCATCGAATTCCCGCAACTTTCACCAGGTCATTAATTGTTTACTGATATTTAATTTGCAGATTGTATTTGTCACCTTATCTATTTATTTTATTTATATTTATTAGTTTTCTATACTTATTTTTAGTTACGTTTATTTACTGCACCGTTCCAGCGTCTTTACGACACAGCGACCGGCCCACGCTGAAAACCAGCGCTGTGAGCTCAACGCATTATGCGTGAGGCCGCAGCTTTATGCTGAGCGTTCGGCCGTTTTGCGCGGAGTAGACGCATATCCTCCCTATTAATTATTATTGATGTTTTGTTATGTTACCTACTTTTAAGATTGCGTCTTTAACGCGTAAATAAACTGTTTTTCTTTCTTTTTTCTTCTTTCTAGATAGGTTTAAAAAGAGAAAACTTTTACAGGTCAGTATAAGCTGGATGAGGCCGGTGTTTCCTAGCTGACTACCCTGAGAAGTAACACCGAAACCAAACCCAAGGGTCAAAGTCTCTTAACATGTAGGTAACAGTCAAATCATATGCGATCCACATATGATTTGAACATTACATGACCATCATCACCAAAAACCATCTGTAACACTAATCTGTAGTGTCAGAGATGGTCTTTTTAGGAAAGAACCATACAGATTTAAGTGGTCACCAAATAGCAGAATTAGTTGGTCACTGGTTCAGAAGTTATAAGGGTTTATAGGTGGCCGACCTGGAGAAAATTTTCGTGGTTTGGCCACTTTTATATTTCAAAATCTAGTGCACCTAGCGAAGATCTGTTTTCTCCCAAATTTTGTTGCTAATTAGTCGAAATGATTCAGAAGTTATAAGGGTTTACAGGTGGCCGACCTGGAGAAAATTTTCGTGGTTTGGCCACTTTTATATCTCAAAACCTAGTGCACCTATCGAAGATCTGTTTTCTCCCGAATTTTGTTGCTAATTAGTCGAAATCAATCACCAAATTAGATTTTGTCGTGGCCTGGGACTTGGCTACATTCATATCTCAAAAACTAGGATGCCTAGCAAAAACTTGTTTTCTTCAAAATTTTGCGATAAATAGACGCCATTTTTCGCCAATCGCCAAAAAACTATTACTTTGACTATACTTAAAAACAAATATAAACGTGGAAATTTCTTTAGCCATACCTATATAGGTAGAGCAACATGTTTTACTTGTTTTGATCACTAATACCTTACATTGGCAATAACCGAGATTCACATGGGCAAAGTAGTGAGCAAAACAATGAATTTTCAACTTACTTCACAAACAACGTCAAATCCAGTGTGTATCTTATAATGATTTCTTAACGATAACTTAGAAGATAATATCTTATGGCAATATTCACACTCAATCTCTTCCTTCAGTCTCGCTTTCTTCTCACCATTCTCCTTTTTACGTCTCAAAGTCCGTTTTACGGGCTTTTCTGTACTCTTTTTACTCTTCTTACTTTTAAATATTAATTCTACAGGTTTGTCAACAAGATCTTGCACTTTCGTTTCAAATTCTATTTCTTCGTTATCATTATTTTCAACGGAATCGTAACTGTAATTGTTTATATTGTCATCGAGATTATTTAGATCCTCCAGTAGGTCTGATATGTCTATAGTTATGTTACTACTACTTCCAGTGTCAAACATATTTGACTCAATCTTTACATTATAAATAGTTTTGTCTTCAAAATGGCTCAGAAATAGTTTCTCATTTTCAATGCATTTTTTTCTAAACTTGTAAGAGAAATTGATAAAGTTTATGCACGATGTGCACATTTTTTGCGGTAATGTGTCGTTACAAGCCACCTGAAATAATAAAATTCAGTTTATTCTTCATTTTTAATGGCTTTGAAATGATATCTTAAACTTTCCAATATCTTTCATATTAGAGTTTTTAAATGAGTTCTAAATATATTTTCTTACAAGTTAAATATCTTTTCAACCATACCTTTAGTCCAGTAGCTGAAAAAATAACTTCAGAATACTTTTCATGGTGTTCTATAAACTTGAATATAGGATGCAAAGATTCCACTCCCAGACATGTTCTGCAGCAGTTCCAAGGGTTCATTTCGCTACTTGCAAGAGATATTTTTAATTTATCGTCAATTTAGTTATAAATTCGAGTTAGAAAACATAAAACCACAAAAAAACCTAAACAAGTACACACTCAGATTGACGCCAGAAGTGACGTTTGCGTTTAATTAACTATCAGCGATATATAGCCACTGTCAAACATTAGTACCTAGATATCATTAAAATGTTGTAAAAATATATATATCTTATACAGAATCTATCTTGAACAAAAGAAATAAATTTTTGATGTTGTTTATTTCATCAATTCATTTTATGTACAATTATAGAAATTCTTATTAACACTAACGAAACGGATGTAAAGTGTGTTCATTTTATGTATATAATACTAAACTAAACATAATAATATAATAATTGACAATACTAAACAATAGTGTAATTACATTTACACTATTGTTTAGTATTATATATTTAGATATTTCTTGAATTAGATTCTTTCAAATAAGCCATCCAAAAAATATTGTTGAACTCAAACTTTACCTGCCAAAGGACACAATTTGGCCATATTAACATTTTGAACATGAACACAAGTGTCAATCTGTCAATGTCTAATAATGTCATTAAGAAATAAAATGGCTGCTACTACGTTTGTTTATGTTTATGTTCATCAGTGTTTTAATCTAAAACTTTAATGCAAATGTATATAAAACCGTGAATATATAGACTTATTTACTTTACAAAGCAATTTATAATCATAACCTACATGTTTCGAGTCATAAATGTTCTTTATCGTGTTAAATAAAAAAGAAAAGACAAATAAAAAATGTTAGCGTTACTCTTACTAAATAATATGAGTGCAAAACACAGGGCAGCAAAGCGTAAACTGGCTGTGAAAGTGGATAAAGTGAAGACGAAGGCGCCTGAAGAGGTTTACTGCAGGACCTGCTTGAATACTGAGGATTTAGTGTCGATATTTTATAACAAAGAAAGCGAAGAAAAGAGATCGCAAGATTTGAGGCTTGTGACCGGTCTAGAGGTACGTAGGTACATATGTACAAGGTTATTAGTAAAACACTAACTAAATAACCTTGCAGAACTGTGTTACTAGGATCATAAACAACAGCTTTTGTTTCATGACTTTTTACAAAACATAATTCATTTACCAAAAACAAACCTTCAAGATTTAATTGTTCTATCTAACACATTTCAACTCTATATTTTGCTATACTTACCTACGCCTGTATGACGCGGCGCAAGCGCATCAAGCACCCCTTCCGCCAGATCTCCGCTTCTCTGCTATTTTACTATCGCTTGGTTTACATAGACTTCGTAATATTTAGAACATTCAAATATTTTTATTTTTGTATGAAAATATGATGAACTAATGATATTTTTTTAAAAGTCATAAAACAAAAGTTGCTGTTTATAATGTTAGAACATAGTCCTAGGGGATTGTTAGTGTTTAACAAATGAGCCTGTATAGGTAGCTAGCCATTATTGTTAGATTTTGCTAGTTAGTTCAAAGCTGGATTTAGGCTATGACTTTGTAAAACACCCTTCTTTTCAAAACTTAAAAACTTTCATTGGCATCTAAACTCTTACTTTAAAAAAAAATGTTAGTCAAGCCACTGAACCACTTTTAACATTTTACATGGATTTTTTATAGTTTGTAAGGACTTGGGGGAGGCCTTTGCCCAGCAGTGGGACAGCAACGGCTATAAAAAAAAAACATTTGTTTACTTATTCTCTTACAACACCCTGTAAATATTTTTTTCATCTAAAACATAAAACAAACGCTTCCATACTTTATTTTCTTTTTGAATTACCCAAAAAGATCGCAGTAATAATTAAAATTTTAAAAAATTATTAAAAAATTTTTTTTCACTGATTGACAATTTGTTTTTTTTTTGAACATATGGAAACATAGTTCTTTAGTCGGAATAATAGAGATTACTTGTTTCATTTACTCATTGTAATAATCATATTAAAAATGTTTTTGTAGTATTTTGCAGAAAATGTTTAAAATCAAGACGGCTGATTTTAGAGACGGCAAGGGACTGTTTTTTGTTGTTTTCTATTAGCTAAGGAAAAAAAAAAAAATTTTTGTAAACCAAAAAATAACACAATTTACAAATAAAAGTTATAGGATTGTGTTTTCAATGTCGTGCGTATATCCTCACGCTTGCGGAATTGCTCCACATGCGGAGGTGCTGTGCACGTCACGCGTTTTTTTTTTTCGGTGGGAATATCATCTAATGACATCCCCCGCTTTACGGCCGAGCGGGAGATAGTGTCAGACTTTTATTAACTAAAAACCCACTTCAGTTCCTTCGTTGCCTTTTGTACCAGGGGCTGAGCTACCTTTCAGAGCTGGCCCCAGACGGTGTTACGCGTGGCTATTCCACGAATTAAAATAAATACTTGAATGGAAATTTCATTTGCGGGGGTTACGCGTAGGTGGAAATCCTACATGTGCGATCCAAACCGTACGATATAAAGTATACTCAGACATAGGACAATGGCGGTCTTACCGCTGACAGCGATATCTACCTAAAGAAATATGTAACGATGATTAATGTAACTCAATACGATTTAAAAGAGTGTCCATGGAGTTTCTTGCATGTTCTTCTCCATTTATTTTTTTTATTTTTTTTTATTTAAAAAACTTCATGCAACACAAAGGTACAAAGGCGGACTTAATGCCTTAGGCATTCTCTACCAGTCAACCTAGGGTGGTGAAGAGAAAACATGGCAGGTGCATAAAAAAAAAAAAAGAATATTTTGATAAGAAAACAAGTGTACAAATATTTATATAATAAACATACTTAAATATTCAATATAATATAAACCTACATACATACAAATATATATAATTTATATAAGGTAACGAAAGGATTTTTGAGACTACTCCGCTATTTCTGTTGAAAATGAAGCCACAACTTCCGCTTAAATGCATACCGACTGGTGGCCGTCCTGATGTCAAGAGGAAGCGCATTCCACAGAAGAATAGACTGTATATGAAAGGAAGAATGGACAAAATCAGAAGAATGAGAAGGACAAAGCAGAAGAAGGTTATTGGAAGAACGCAGATTCTTGGCATGGGAAGAACATAGAAATTGAAAGTTTGATATAAGATAAGAAGGAGGGGTGGGAGAATTCAGCAGAGAGAAAAGTGTAGTCAATGCGCGCAAACTTCTATTGAGACCTACTCTTTGGAACGTGCAATTTAGCTTCACTTGTTTGACACATCGATATTTTGACAATTCAAAAGTGCCTGTAACTGGTCTATTCGAAATAAACGTTTCCGATTTCTGTTTACCAGATAATAATAAAATAGCCATTTATTTCCAAACTTTGGGATACAATATATATTATTCTTTGTGTGATTGTTATAGAATGTCCCTCCGTTCGGTGTGCCTTTTGGCATAGGCCTCTTCCAACTGTCTCCACTGGACTCTGTCCATTGCCACCCTTGTCCAATATGGACCCAAGGTCAGGCGGATGTCGTCTTCCCATCGTCTCGTTGGGCGACCCTGTTTTCTGACGCCATCTCTTGGGTAGCGTAGGGTCACTTGCTTGCTCCATTTGATTACCAGATAGCTTCATAATAATAAATTAAACCTAATAATTTCATCTTTCAGATCAAAATGGACGACGGTTTATCACAGAAGATCTGCACACAATGTATAGAGACCATGAACATGGCACTACAGTTTAGGAGAACGAGTCGAAAAGCTGAGAAATCACTACTCAATATGTTATCAGGTAATTATTTCATGGGTAGCTCGCTGTCCGGCCGTCCGGTAACTGTCCGGACCAAGCCCAAGTCGTCGACCGCGCATGTTCCCGCGCGCCTCGAGGAGTTGTCAGCAACAGCAGGGGCCCAGCCGGGTCGAAGCCTACTGGGGCCAGGGTTATCCGAAAAGGCGCTCGAGCCCCGGTATGAAGGCTTGAAGGAACGGGATGGGTTTTTTAGTCAGTAAGAATCTGACACTATCTCCCGCTCCGCCCAAGAGCGGTGGTTGTCATAGGATGATTTTTCCCATCGGAAAAAAAAGGTAATTATTTCATACTAGCTTTTGCCTCGGCTTCATTGGTGTGAACTTGAGTGGCAATGGGCAGGGCACATTGCTCGCAGAACAGATGGCCGTTGAAGCCGAAAGGTTTAGCAGTGGCGACCGCGTACCGTAAGACGCAGCTTTGGAAGGCCTCCTACAAGGTAGACCGATGACCTGGTGAAGGTTGCGGGAAAGCGATGGATGCGAGACGCACAGGAACGTTCGTTGTGGCGACAGTTGGGGGAGGCCACAGATTTAAGTTTGTGGCGGAGGCCTATGTGCAACAGTGGACGTTTATCGGCTGAAATGATGATGGTGATGATGACAATAAAGTTTTGGTGTACAATAAAGTTAATTCTATTAAGTACTAAGCTTTTTTTTTTTTTACTCTACCTTACTCTACCCTACCTTACTCTATCCTATTCTACCTTGCTCTACCCTACACTACCCTAATTTTATTTTATTGTTTCCATAAGAATCTTCTCCTGACAATAACAGACACAACAAAAAAAGAATTAGCGAAATCGGTCCAGCCGTTCACGCGAGATGGCGTGACCAAGGAAATAGGGATTCATTTTTATATATACAGATCATTTTAATCCTAAATTCCAGGCAAAACGAAAAAAAGACACGCAACGCGTCTCCAGAAATCATTATCGAAGCCAAAACTGAAGAAAGCGAAAGTGGAGAAGGTGGAACTAAACGACTATAGCTACGAGATCAGCTTCAGCGAACAGTTCCAGAACGATGACGAGGTCGAGGACTATGACGTGGTCGAGAAGACGGAGACGAAGAGAGAGCTGAGATCTAGACAGGTACGGAGATTGTTTTTCTTTTACTGACATAACTTAGGCGCTGAAAGTTGGGTTGAAAGCGCTCGTAATATTTCTCAAGTTCAACCGAAGTTGAGTGTCTGTTGTATTTTGTCCTGCTTCTAATCAGTGTTGCAACGAAAGTGTTAACTGAAGCGGAAACGGACACAGATGTCAAAAGTATTTTTTTGCGGAAGCGGGAGTGTTAACAGAACAGATGAGAGGTTAGAATGGAATTGTGGGCGGGGCAGGCGTGCCACGAAGTAGGGCAATGCTCATAGTTCAACTACCAATAGCTAACTTGCGATCTAAGTGTGCGTGCGCGGGCTTGCGGACAGTGAGCAATGGGTAGCTCACTGTCCGGCCGTCCGGTAACTGTCCGGACCAAGCCCAAGTCGTCGACGGCGCGCACTGTTCCCGCGCGCCTCATGGAGTTGTCAGCAACAGCAGGGACCCAGCCGGGTCGAAGCCTACTGGGGCCAGGGTTATCCGAAAGGGCGCTCGAGCCCCGGTATGAAGGCTAAAAAGAACGGGGTGGATCTTTTAATTAGTAAGAGTCTGACACTAGAGTCCGTCTAATGAAAGCGTGACCTGAGAAAAGGAGGTTACAACCAAAAATTTTGAATGTGGTATTATTGAAATAGTAGGAGAAAAAAGTTTTGATACTAGAGTATTTTTTGTATTTAGGACAATTTTAGAATAGTTGTACAAGAACATATATCCTGGTCAAAAACATGTGTGTAGACTTAATTATTTGGTGGGTGTATGGTAAATGTCAATAACATACAAAATGTTAGATAGTATTCCAAATTATTTTATTTTATCTGATCTCTCAAATATCGCTATGTAATATTTAAATAATATTCTTTATTTTCCATTTGGCTTTCTGGCAAGAATACCAAGTGCACAAGACCGTGATAGTCAAATAAAATAGTCAAGATGATTTCAACTTCATCACGTCTCGCCAACACTATTAATGTGTTTCAAGATTGTTGGTTTGGAATCGATTCGTTTTAGCATAGAGAAAATTCAGATCTTTTGGGATTAGTCAAGTGGGAACATGTTTTATACTCCAGTGATTGTTTCAAATGATACGGATCGACTCGTGAGACACAAAACGTTCAGCAGCTGCTGCAGCAGCATCTCTCTCAAACTTGAACTAGGATTTTCGCGATTTTAACTTCAGTTGCAGACTTTCACGCACTACCAGACAGAGTGAGGCAAATCTTTCATTACATCTCAACTGCTTTTGAACGCATTCTACCACTCACTAGCATGTGTTTTTGATTAAGTCGATTTACAAAAAGCCTTCTTTGTTCGATGTTTTTGTCCATTATGAAATTCGCAATATGTCAGATTTATCTAAAAATATAAGAAAAAAATTATCATGATATACCGAAATATAACTCTATAATATTATTAATCTAATAATATTAGTCGACAAGGATCAAGATTATAACGTCATACTAACTTAAAAATCAGAAATCGTATGTAAACAATGTTAGTTTTCATTGAAAACACCTTCTTTCTCTTCTTGTTTTTGTTTGAACTTATTAACCATAGTGTGTAGCAGTTTTTGCACGTTACTGTTTATTGTTTTTCCACAATTAAGCAATTATTCTTGAAAAATAAATATCAGTTTCCAAAAACTGACAATTGCAACCATAGACTTTGACGTGTTTTTTTCGGCAAAACAATGTTGCCAATTAAATTTAAAAAAAAAACTCCAGGTTACGCTTTCAGTAGACGCACTCTATCTCCCGCTCCGCCCAAGAGCGGGGGATGTCAATGCATGATTTTTTCCCCACAATAAAAAAAAAGTGTGCATAGTCTGTTAGTTGCATAATGCGCGTTCGAATTTTTTTTTTAAGTTTGGTTTATTCTTGCAATCTGCTTGTTTCAGGGCATTTAGCTAGAGGTCATGAATTTCTACTTTGTCTTGAATGAACTAAGCCCAGTGGCTAGTCCAGGTCATATCAGGTGTTGAGGTACTTTTTAAGCTATTGCATAGCTTCTATCGCGGGCCTTGAGTGTGGAGATCGAATCCAGAAATTCCATAACGAAAATAACCTAACACCCCCCACTCATTTGTTTTTTGAGCGTGGTGACCGATAAGAAAACAAATGAGTGAACAATCAATCAAAACTCAATTCAATGTGTGAAAGTGTAACTTCAATTAAAATCAAAGAAAAAAAAACAAAGGAAAAAAGAATACTGCATAAATAAAATAAATAAATAATTATAATTGCATTAGTTGATAAAAATGCCATGCAGTAGCTTTACCGCGGCAGTCCCCGAGTGCCACACGTCTTTTTTTTCTTGCTGAAATGTGTTGGTGGTCTTATGCATCAGATTACAAGCAAGTGTGATTGGGTTCTTTTCAACACGTTTGGCATACGATTTGAGCTTTTATGTTATCTCCTGCTTCACCATTGGCATCTTCAGGTCATGGTGTAGTTGATTATTGGTAATATACCATGGTGCGTTTGTTATCATGCGCAGTATCTTTGACGATGAACTTGAACAGGCTGGGGCTCAAGGTCATCAGATAGGACCAGAACCCCTCTGTGGTATCTCAAAGAATCAGGCCATGCAGACCCTTAAGGGCAACTTATTTGGCGATTCAAAAAAGCACTGGTTGGTACAACCAGGTCTGCTACACGCCAATCTCTCGTAGGCTACTCACAAAAAAGAACTGTCGAGCTTCTTGAGTTTAGCAGGACGAACATCTGTGCGATAGCCCGCACCTTAACCGGCCACTGCAAACTAAACAGGCACCAATTTCACATGAAACTGAGTGATATTGATGTTTGCGGGTACTGCAATCAGGAGAGGGAGCCGTCTAAGCACCTGAGTGAATGCGGGCCCCTTATCCACAAACGCAGTGTCCATCTGGGCCGACACATTATTCGCCCGGAGGAGATTAAAACTCTAAAAGCTAGAAGTATTCTAAATTTCTTGGAAGCCTCCGGGCTAAAAGAGTTACTCTAACAAGGTGGCGAGTTACAATAGATCTTTTAGGTCGCAGTGACTACATCGCCTACACTATGGGTGATGCATAGCCCCTTATCTTCTAAATAATAATAATCTTTGACTGGAAACGTTGTAGAATTTCCAGGTTTCAATCGGCGGTTTATTGCCTGTATGGAGGTAAAGGGTGGGGGACAAGCGCCGACACTTGTCGACCTCTTTAATCTTTTCTGTTGTTAAAGTGGAAAAAAAGCGGAAGGGGAAGCAAAGAGAACTCTACTTCTAAGCCCTCTATAATGTACTCTAACCACAAAGACAACGACTGACGACTATGCTTGACGAGGCGAAACGAACTAAATATGGAAAGAAGCTATTACAAACACGGGCACGGATATTGAGCGCTGGCTTCAAGTTGCGCAGAAGTCAAATATCAGGTCTCTTTAGTGGGCCGTCCGGTAACTGTCCGGACCAAGCCCAAGTCGTCGACGGCGCGCACTGTTCCCGCGCGCCTCAAGGAGTTGTCAGCAACAGCAGGGGCCCGGCCGGGTCGAAGCCTACTGGGGCCAGGGTTATCCGAAAGGGCGCTCGAGCCCCGGTATGAAGGCTAGAAGGAACGGGGTGGGTCTTTTAGTCAGTAAGAGTCTGACACTATCTCCCGCTCCGCCCAAGGGCGGGGGATGTCAATGCATGATTTTTCCCAACATAAAAAAAAGAAAAAGCGATCCCCGCTCTGACGCCGAGCGCTCAAGATCAATGCCAGTATTTGTACTGAACGTTTTCACAGTGTCATTGCATTTAAATGTTTTTCTTCTTACAGAAAGCATCTCCAAAACAGAAACGTATGACCATCCCGAACTTAGCGTCGTATAAATGCGGCACATGCAGCAAGGAGTTCCGAATGAAGGCTACTTACAAGGCGCACATGAGGTTCCACACCAACTACTGTGTTTGTGAGGTACGATTGTTTATTTTTTAATTTTTTAATGTTTATCGTGGGAAAATCATCTAATGACGACCCCCGCTCTTGGGCGGAGCGGGAGATAATGTCATACTCTTACTGACTCAAAATCCACCCCGACCTTCGAGTCTTCATACCGGGGCTCGAACTATCGAAACTAACCCTAGCTCCAGTAGGCTTCGACCCGGCTCGCGGGAACAGTCCGCGCCGTTGACGACTTGGGCTCGCTCCGGACAGTTACCGGACAGTCGAACAGCGAGCTGCCCATTGATCGCCGTCCGCAAGCCCGAGTCTCTGGTGGCCGGAAAAGCCATCTCACTCTAACCTACTGTTTCACAGGCATGCGGAAAGAGATGTCGTAACAACAATCAATTACAAGAACACAAGAGGGCTCGCCACGGCTTGTACAAGATACACAAGTGTGCGTATTGTGAGTACAGCTCTGCCACCAAGGAGGCGCTAACGGTGAGACGAGATTTTGTATAATTTCATTAAAATATTGCACAACTAAATCGATTTCATTAAAATATTGCACAGTAAAAACATGATTTCATTAAAATATTGCACAGTTAAATTGATTTCATTAAAATATCGCCCAAAAAGAACTAATTAGATGACACATTTGAGCGATTAGTTGCTCTGCTTCTTTTTGCGGGTTCGATTCCCTCACGGAACAAATATTTGTATGGCCTACAGATAGTTGTTCTGGGTCTAGGTGTCTTGTATATTCAAGTTTACATTAGCGTAAAGACTTGGTAAAAAATATATTGTAATTTGGAACAACAACTTCAGATTAATCAAATTATGAAACAATTTCATTCAAATTTCCCCACCACAGTCAAAATCATTTCACTAATATGTCGCACAAACAGGGCCAATTTCATGAAAATATCGCTTCACTCATAGATCCACGAACGCCGTCACACTGGAGAGAGGCCGTACGTCTGCGACCACTGCGGGGCCACCTTCCATCGGAGGTCGAACCTGGTGCAACACATAGCTATACATCTGCCTGAGAAGAACTTCCAGGTATGGAGAGTAACATCACAGATTTTTTTTTTACAGGTACCGGCAAGAATCTTGAGCGCTCGGCGTCAGAGTGGGGATCGCTTTACGCATTCTATATATTGGCGAGCCAATCGTCGACGTTGTTAGATACATGAAGCAAGCGCAGGGAACGAATCACGAGTGACATCTATGACACTCCCCGTCCCCGCGTCTCACTTCATGCCACTAAAGAGACTAAATATTTGACTTCTGCGCAACTGGCTTCACCAGCGCTCAAGATCCGTGCCGGTATCTGTACCAGCTGCAGTCTTCCCGTCCAAATATAATTTAGGTGTCTTCAAAGCTAGAGTGAATAGGTTCTTCATAAACTAATGCGCCTCACCATCAACGATTGCATCACTGCTTACCATCAGGTGGGATCGCAGTCAAGTACTAGTTTAATACCATTAAAAAAATAATACTAAAAAAATACTTTTTACATAATTTAATGTTTTTAGCACTAGTGCGGACAAGTGTGCGAGCTCACCCCCGCCACAATTTATTATATGTATCAGGCTGGGTGTGCGGCGACCGTTATCAATGAAATATATAACATGGTAATAAAGTTATACTGTCTTAATAGGGTAGTTTCCAGGTTCAAAATAATTACATTTTATTTAGTCCGTATTTTAGATTATAAAAAAATATTGGACATGTATTTTTCTTTTTTCGATTAAACAAAAATAACAAAGATATAGCCCATTAAAGTTACGTGTGACGTCACCCCGTGCGAAAAAATGTAGCACGACGTGACGTTACACGTAACTTTAATGCGCTATATCTTTATCATTTTTGGTTTATTTACAAATAAAAAAATACGTGTCCCTTATTTTTGAATAATCTAAAAGACGGCCTAATTACATTTTTTACGGCCACTAGCCTATTATATACATACACATAGTAAAATAAATATCACAAAAATACAACAATAAGAAATGTTGCCGTTCTATCAAAAACTCGCGCGTCTGCGAAATAACTTTGCCTTTTTTCTCTAGTATCCGTAAAACAGGGCGAATAGAGACTTAGGGGTGAATAGAGACAAAACTTTGGTTCGATATTTCACTTTGATACTATAATATCGGCCTATAACAAAGCATCGATTTTTACAATAACAATTCATTAATAAATTGATACATTAAATGCTGCAAAAAATATTCAAATAACGAGAAAATACCTTTAAAAGTTTTGTCTCTATTTACCCCAATTTACCGCGGTATGCCGACTGACCCCAAACAGTGCGACATGTGCCCTAAACGGCTCAAGTCGCGCAAGTTCCTGCAGATCCACAAGCACAACGCGCACACCGGCAAGCGGTACGGGTACCTGTGCGGGATATGCGAGCACCGGTTCGAGAAGCCGAACAAGGTGCGCGCGCACATGCGCCGCGTGCACGGCGTGGCGGACGAACAGCAGGGGCCGATTGTCAGGGTGCAGCTTTAGGACCCTATAGGGTATTATCGACCATATAGGGTATAATCGACCCTATAGGGTATAATCGACCCTATAGGGTATTACCAACCCCATAGAGTATTACCGATTCTATAGTGCATTGCCGACCCTATAGGGTATTACCGATTCTGTAGGGTATATAGGGTAACTGGTAATTAGTGACCGATACTTATTTACGTGATTGTACTCATGATTATAAACAACTTTCCCAAAGAAACTTTTTTTTATATTCATTAGTTTTATCACAATATCAAAACAACAGTTCGTTTAAAAACGCGCGCGCGTGACTGCGTCCTCTGAGCTGTTAACCACGTAACGCCGTTGTCTCATGTACCTTATATACAATAATGATAGTGCACCCGTTCTGCTGCAAACCCATCTGTGTATGTAATCAGTGTAGTACTACATAATATAAGTTAAATAATGAGTATAAAAAAGTTTCTTTGGGAAAGTTTTTTGTAATCATGAGTACATTCACGTGTATTGTTATCGGTCACTAATTTACCAGTCACCCTATTAATCGGTTCCGATACCCCTTAAGAGGCCGGCGACAGATGAATTTCCATACAAACGTAATACCACGCTCATTTGCAGTTGGAGCATATTTCCAGCATATTATGATGATATTCGGTTATAGACAACATTTATCTAGGTTCCTACGTCTTTCTTTTTTTAAAAAACAAAAATAAATTTAAGCGAATTGTATTTCGTACTTTTTTACAGCGTAAATGGCGAAACATGCCATTTGGCTTTTTCTGTATTAAAAATAACAATATTTCTAATATTCTCGACGTAGGAACCTAGATAAATATTGTCTATAACCGAATATCATCATAATATGTTGGAAATATGCTCCAACTGCAAATGGGCGTGGTATTACGTTTGTATGGAAATTCATCTGTCGCCGGCCTCTTAAAGTTACAATCATTTAGCTACACATTTTTTTTGACTGACCTACATTTTGACAATTCAAAGGTATTTACACGTACTTATGAATAGTCAAATGTTGGTCAGTTAAAAAAAAATAAAGCTGATATTTAGAAAATGGAGGCGTAGGTGCCAAATAAGTATGATCAAAATTGTTACAAAAGTAATTATGTTTACATTAGGTATCAGTCTATATTATGATAACCTTGAAAAGAAATCAAATAGTAAATATATATTTTTCTTTTTTTTCATTGACATGTTAAAAAGTTTTAAGATTTGTAAATAATATACTCGTTTTTAAATCAAGTAAAAAAAGTGCTTTTAATAAATTTATTTTTAAATTTGATGCATTTGTAAAGTGTAAATATTGTAAATAATCCTATAGTTATTTTAGCAGATTTTGTAATAATTTAGGATTATAACTAGACCCCATTTTTAGGCCGTTTATAGCCGTATACCTAAATGAAATATCGTCAATATATTAAATATTTCTTACTTCTTAATATTCCTTTAAGCAACAAAATAAATTAAAAATATTGAGTACAGCGCCATCTAGCGACAACATAGCCACACTTACGCACATAGCTAAGGTTTCAAGTCTATGTAGCAGCCATATTAAATAAAATTAGTTTTATTGTAATAATGTACTGAGGAATCATGAATATTATTGTATAGTTAAGTTAGATTTAAAAAAAAAACCAGCGATCTCTTAAAATAGTATTATATTATTGTATTAATAAAGTAGCAGAGCTAGATCCTGTTCATAAGTTACTGTAGTCCTAAATGTAAACAATCTTAAGGCCCAGCGCACACCGTTGGAGGCGCGGCGGAGCGCATTTGAAGACAACAATTTAATATAAACCTTAACCTTTTGAATGTCTTAAGTTACACAGTTCGACATAAGCAATTGTCTTTCTATTGTGTCTCTAATTATGGCATTCAAAGAGTTAACTACCTTTTTTTTATGGTGGGAAAAATCATGCATTGACATCCCCCGCCCTTGGGCGGAGCGGGAGATAGTGTCAAACTCTTACTGACTAAAAGACCCACCCCGTTCCTTCTAGCCTTCATAACGGGGCTCGAGCGCCCTTTCGGATAACCCTGGCCCCAGTAGGCTTCGACCCGGCTGGGCCCCTGCTGTTGCTGACAACTCCTTGAGGCGCGCGGGAACAGCGCGCGCCGTCGACGACTTGGGCTTGGTCCGGACAGTTACCGGACGGAACCTTAACTACCTTGACATACGGTCTACAAAAGAATAAATTCGCATGCGGCGCTCGGAGCGCCTTCAAGCTACTACAAGAGCATGCGCGCTAGACCGTATGTCAAGGTAGTTAAGGTTTATTTATTTATTTAACTATTTATGTACACACACATAGAAATACAAGAAAAGAGGAAGGAAACAGACAAAATAGTACAAAGGTGATGCTTATTTCTAATGAAATCTCTTCCAGCATACCTGCGACAGACAAGTTGAAGAAAATAGAGAAGTAGACACCGTGTGTAAAAGTAAAAGGAAAATTAGTACACACAAAATACAAAGTTAACAATGAAATAGTATAAGAAGAAAATAATAATTAAAGATATATTTAGACTGCTATAATTATAAACATACACATAATAAAATAAATATCACACAAATACATACTAAATAATACCTAAAGTAAAATAATACATATTAGTTTAAATTTACAATTATGACGAAATAGAAAGATGGTGCTCTTTCACTCTTCTTTTAAAAACTGCAAGAGTTTGGCAGCCCCTGATGTCGGGTGGAAGTGAATTCCACAACCGTACTGCGTGCGAAGTGAAGGAATAGGAATAGAAATCGGTGGAGTGGGGAGGGGATTTAACTCTTTGAATGCCGTAATTAGAGACACAATAGAAAGACAATTGCTTATGTCGAACTGTGTAACATAAGACATTCAAAAGGTTAAGGAGATTCTTAAGATGCGACCTGCAAGGTGCATCAGAAGAAGAGATTTATATTAAATTGTTGTCTTAAAATGCGCTCCGCCGCGCCTTCTGCGGTGTGCGCTGGGCCTAATAAGTCTTTTATCTAAAGAGTTGTGTAAAATTTTTATCAAAAATTGTTTACAATCAGGTATTTACCTAAACCGATGTTAGATAATTAACTAAATTTAAATAATCTTTGTATTTCTTATACACGATTTACGAGTATTTAAATAAAAAAAAATATCAAGATGGTTTTCGTTTGGTTAAGTACCTAAAAAGGTGGAGTACAGCTTATGTCAGCGGCTTCGCGTGAAAGTAAGGTTCTTTATACAAACTTTGGACTCCCGTTTCATCTTCTTAGGAAATGAATTTTGGAATATTCTTATTAGTAACGGCACGAATCTTGAGCGCTCTGCGTCAGAGTGGGGATCGCTTTGCGCATTCCATACATTGGCACGCCAATCGTCTTCTTTGTTTGATACATGTGAACTCTTCTTCTTCCTGCCCTTGTCCCATCTTATTTGGGGTCGGCGCAATACGTTTTTTTCTTCCATTCTACCCTGTCACTCGTCATGCTATCACTAACTTCCTTTTCTTTCATATCATTCTTCACGCAATCCATCCATCTTTTCTTTGGCCTCCCTCTCCCTCTCCACCCTCCACATGTAAACTCATAACTCTTTTGGTAACATGCATTTCATCCCTCCTCTTTACATGACCATACCAAGACAAACGATTCCCCTTCAGCTTGTCAGTCACTGGCGCCACTTTCAAACTTCCTTTATTATACTCATTTTTCATTTTATCCAATCTCGTCACACCACACACTGAGGGTCGCAATTTGTATGGAGATAGGTACTTATTTTCAGGCGGGCGAATCCGCTGGGAACTGCTAGTTTTTTATAAATTTGAGATAGAAATTATCCCAAATTGTATTGTAGACATATTTCTCTACAAATTAAAAAAAAAAAAACAATTGACGAACAAGGGTCAGCGCAGACGGAGATGAATAATTCTTGCGGTTCTGACGGATGGCGTATGTCGAAGATATTCTTCAAGGACGCGCGAGGACTTTTTGGCAGTTTTAATCAAATACGCACTTCATTTCAATAACTTTAAAAAGTTGATTTTCGGGTGCCTAAATAAAATCCTCTCCGCTGCGCTGCTCTCTGTCTGCGCTAACCCTAATTAGTAAATAAAGACGTGGGAACATCTAGTAGCAAATAGAAAAGTTTGAATATTTCTATCGGTATATGTTAGGCACTATGACAATCGGCCCTGTGCTTTCTACGCGACCGGAAGGTGAGGTAAGGGCACTTTATGTTTGACTTACAATCATTTATTCATAATAATTCTAAGCACTAGTGGTTGACATAAATATTTAGATTTTGTTACTACATGATTACCTGACCAAAAAAAAAAGATTTTTTGTCTGTTAACCATTGACGCATTCACGAATTGTGAGAAAAAGAACATAGGAGTGGGTTTTAGCACAGAAAAGATGAGAGGTTAGAAAGGAAATACTTTCCGAGTTGTACTACAACGAGTGTCGTCGCTTGTCTCACACCCTTTAACTCCACTACAGGCAATAAACCAATACGAACGCGCATTACGCAACTAACACAGTGTCTAGTGTGAGTTTATTTTACGTTAACGCAATCGACACGTTTGTGACGTTAGCGCTTCGATTGGCCCGCTCCAAGCTCCTATCAACTCTTTAACTCTCAGAGCCAAACGCAGCAAACGTTTCGATCACGTTAACGTAAAAACAGCTATCACTCAGCGCACAGACCACGCACCACGATCGCAAGTTTACAATTGGTTGTCTCAATTATGAGCAAGATCATATTTTGAGGCACCCCTGCCCCGCCCAGAAGGCCATTCTAAACTCTTTCATCTTTTCTGTGGGTTTTAGTCAGTAGAAGTCTGACACATCCTCTCACTCCGCCCAGCGGAAGAAGAGCGGGAGCGAGAGTGCTAAGTCATTAGGTGATTTCCTACTTATAAAGTTAAAAGTTTAAAGTCAAAATCGGTTGAACGGATTGTAAAAGAAGGTTTATTTAAATGCTTGATGTTTTTGTGAAAGATAGAGTGTAGAATGATCGTGGTTTATATTTTAAGGTGAAGGTTTTTTTTTTGTTTTGTTTTCTTTTTATTTTGTCAACTGCTAGTGACATTTTTTTTTAAGATTTAATGTAATTGTCTTCTACTATATATTTATGTCAAACACTAGTGCCGTTACCTTATATCTAAATTGTGTGCAATGCGCGCCTTAATCTGCTATACCGCGTTGGTTGCGTCGGCTGTTGAGCGTGAGGTCCTGGGTCCGATTCCCTGGTCGGTTGGCTCAGGTTGCTGATAAACAGATAATTGTTTATGGTCTGGGCGTCTTGTGTATGATTTTTTTTTTAATATGCAGTGCCGGTTCAAGCTAGTGCAGGGCTTGAAGAAAACTCTGCCAAGGGACCCTATCTTTACAAAGTGTAACGAATTAAAACTTCTTTAATTTATTTATCATACAGACCAAAGGTACCATTGCAGTCATTTCTGCCTGATCATTTCAAAAGTTTTTCTCTTGATTCATAAGGCGCGGGGCCAAACTAAGTTCCTTGAAGTTTTGGTTTCGACTTTTTATTGTTAATATGTTTGTAAACGCATCCACGATACAGTAGTAATTAGGGTACAACCAATAAACGAGGAATAACGGTCATTGACCCTTCTACATGTATTGACATTCTTAATTACAAAAACGTAATTGAAGACATAAAGCCGTCTTAAATCGATGTATCGTGATTTAAAGGATCCTAAAGATCTTTTCTGAATAATAGTTCATTGATGGTTTTTCGGGTACCTACCTTGGATACATTGGAGATATTAGGAAGAGGTCAATGTACCATTGCAGTCATTTCTGCCTGATCACTTAAAAACAAATTTCGCTTGAATACTGCGGCGCGGCGCCAAACCAAACCTTTTGAAATTTTCGTTTCGAGTGCAAGCAAAAATTAACTTAGCGATGGTCAGTCGGAAGTGTCTTTAATAGTACTTTATTCCAAGTGTATCTGGTGCCTTCAATAGTAATAGATAAAAATAAATGATCTTATTTTGCAAGTAGGTTTTATAAAAACACTTTTACACGTCAATTTTTTTTTTCGTCAATTAATGCTAGATGAGGCCGGTGTTTCCTACCTGACTACCCTGAGAAGAAACACCGAAACAAACTCAGGGTACAGGGTACTCAACTCAAATACAAATACTAATCCTCCTCTTCGTCCCACCAACAGTGCAGCGTCTGCCAAAAATGGGAGAAATCGAAAAAGCGCCTCCAAGTCCACGAATACAAGGTGCACAGGGAGCACAGATACAGGTACATATGCCCAGTATGTCAGGACACGTTCACCAGGCCCGGCAACGTGCGCCAGCACCTCGCCAGGAGCCACGGCGTGCCCAAGGAGGACCAGGGACTCATCGAGAGATACGAGGTATTTGCACAAACATTTTTTGGTTGGACCAGTAGGTACCCCAGCCCATCGATTTATATTCAAGTGATAGACAAGTCCTTTCATGGAAACTTTTTTTCAAAATACTGAAAAGTTATAACAAAAGTTCGCAAATTATTGAAGTATGCAGTTTTTAGAGGATACTTTTTTCGCGATCGAAATGTGTCGCTATGAATTTCGTGGCACTTAAGCGTTTCGTTCAACATAGTGTAATGTTCAAGGTGTACAGTCGATTACACCTGAGACGACTGAAGTGAGTGTTCAGCACGCCCAACCTAGTGCGTAGTACATATATATTGATGCCCTAGCGAACTTGATAATCTGCAATCGTTAACGCTAGTAGAAAACTTCAAATGTACGGGAATGACGTCATCTCAACGCCTAGTCACGTGGTCAAAACAAAAGGATCGGGGGAGTGGCCAACTCGAGGCGTCGCTCAGTCACGTGGTCAGAACAAAAGAATCGGGGGCGTGGTCAACTCGAGGCGTGCGATGCAAACGAAACGGTTGTAACTTGGCTAGGGTGGCTGTTCTATGGGTCATTTGAGTGGATTATTTTTAGTTGGACCTAATTCTGTTACCTTATGTCGGAACCTTCTGGTTAGATGCAACCATTTGATCCCCCACCTCGGATTATTTTCCGCATAGGGTCGTGTTTTTTTTTAATTCTTTAATTTAGGGACTTTTTTTTTACACCATGACGAATTGTACACTCAATTGTGTAAAATTTATTTCTTGGTGTATTTCATTTATTCATTAATATTTTCTTTGAATAAGAGCAGTGGTGGCCTAGTGGTAACGGCCCCGACTTACGAGTTGTAGGTCGTGGGTTCAAACCCTGCCAGGCGCATTACCTTGTGTAATTTATTTCATCACCACTGCTCTCACAACGGTGAAGGAAAACTTGGTGAGAAAACCGGCATGTCCTAGACCCAAAAATTCGAAGACATGTGACATTCACCAACCCTTGCTGGGCCCGCGTGGTGGTTTACGGCCTATTCCCTCTCCTAGGGAGGAAGCCTGTGTGCTACTAGTGGGAACATTAACCTTTCAATCGTGGAAATCACAGACACAATAGAAAGACAATAGGTGCGCGAACGCCGGCGTTCGCTTGGGGTTAATGAATTAAACAGGCTAATGATGACGATAATCCCTTTCTATTGTCTCAGGTACACCTGCCCGCGCTGCCCGAAGACCTACAAATGCCCTGATCACGTGAGGCGACACCTGGTGAACTTCCACGAGGTCCCCAGGTCGGAGCAAGGACCTATTGAAAAGTATATAGTGAGTTGAGTGTACAATTCGTCATGGTGGACATCACATCCGTACATTCAAAGCGTTTCAGCTAAGGAGTGGGATTCCCTGCCGGAGACTGTGTCTCCTGATAGCTACAACTAGAGCCGTAGCGTAGACGAGACAGCGACTGTCGCAACCATAGAAAACATGAAAGAGGTTAGAAAGGCAATACTTTCCGATTTGTACTACAACGAGTGTCGCCGCTTGTCTCACACCCTTTAACTCCACTACAGGCAATAAACCAATACGAACGCGCATTACGCAACTAACAGACAACGCACACTTAGATCGCAAGTTTGCTATTGGTAGTTGAACTATGAGCATTGCCCTACTTCGTGACACGCCTACCCCGCTCACAAGATCATTCTAATCTCTTTCATTGGTTCTGTGGTCGCAACCCAGTATTCGACCACACCATCGCTTACCATTAGGTGAATTTATGGTCAAACACGAACCTACCAATTATAAAAAAATAAGCCTCTTCCTTAAAGAACCCTCGCTTGTGCAAGGCCGCTTAGGGGGCGAGGGCCATCTTCGACCTCGCCTAACCACGCTACTGGCTATAACCTAGGAGTCTTGTAAGTCAAGAGTGGACAGGTTACTTCTAGGCAAGCGTGCTCCATCGTCGACCACATCATCGCTTACCATCAGTACCCCTAGCCAAGTTGCTAATCTGCAATCATTAACGCTAGTAAAAGCTTCAAATGTACGGGAATGAAGTCATATCAACGCTCAGTCACGAAGCGTTCGACGCAAGAGAAACGGTTGTAACTTGGCTAGGGAGGCTGGTGAGATAGTGGTCAAGTGCGAACCTATACATAATAAAAAAAAATGTTGTTTGAACAGTAAAATATTGAAAAGCATTGTAAAATAATGTTGCTATAGAAGTCGTTAAATAACCGTAGAATAAAGTACATTGACCTTTTTCAAAAAACAAACAATGAATTACTCATTACTAGATAATGTAAAGGATCACGATACATGTCGATTCAAGACGGTTTGTCTTTATTATTTCCGTGTTTGAAGTTAAGAATTTCAATAAATCTAGGAGGGTCAATGGCCGTTATTCCTCGTTTATCTGGCTCCTACCTCAGCAACATGTTACACACACGCAAGTGTTGCGTGTAATATGTTACACACACGTTTTAGTGTTACGAGTAACGTGTTGCTAACAACACTATTAGAGGTGCAATTTTGAATCTGCAAAAAATTCAGGAGGCAATTTTGTTAGCATCTTTGTCATTTTTGGTTTAATTAACAAATAAAAAAATAGGTAGTCCTTATTTTTGAATAATCTAAAAGACGGACTTATTACATTTTTTACGGCAACTAGCCAATTGCACATTCCAAAGCGTAGATCTCTGGGTAAGAACGTGTAAAAAACTATGGAGTTTCTTACACGTTCTTCTCCATAGAAATCTCGCTTTTATTCAAATCATTATATGTATTACAAAAATTCTGGTTACATATTTCGTGTTGCTTCTGTCATGTGAGAACAATGCAAATTAATTAATTAAGGGCGCCTTCAAATGAGCCGCAAAGTGCTGGGCGACGGTAGCGCGGCTACAGTGCTGCCGACGCGCTGCTCTGTTATTCCATGTAAATAACAAAGTTGCGTGCAGCGCGGGTGAAGCGCAGCAGTCGCGCGTTTTTTAGGGTTCCGTAGTCAAATGGCAAAAAACGGAACCCTTATAGATTCGTCATGTCTGTCTGTCTGTCTGTCCGTCCGTATGTCACAGCCATTTTTTTCCAAAACTATGAGAGCTATACTGTTGAAACTTTGTAAGTAGATGTATTCTGTGAACCGCATTAAGATTTTCACACGAAAATAGAAAAAAAGTAATAAATTTTGGGGGTCCCCATACTTAGAACTGAAACTCATTTTTTTTTTTTTTTCATCAAACCCATGCTTGTGGGGTATCTATGGATAGTTCTTCAAAAATGATACCGAGGTTCCTAATATCATTTTTTTCTAAACTGAAGCGTTTGCGCGAGAGACACTTCCAAAGTGGTAAAATGGTGTCCCCCCCCCCTCTAACTTCTAAAACAAGAGAATGATAAAAATAAAAAAAATATATGATGTACATTACTATAAAAACTACCAAAGAAAATTGGTTTGAACGAAATCTAGTAAGTAGTTTTTTTTAAATCCGTCATAAATCGAAAAAAAAAATACACTATTATTAAAACATCGATCAAAGTTACAACACATTACAAGAACTTTTATATTATGTTACTTGCTGCTACGGAACCCTTCATGGGCGAGTCCGACACGCTCTTGGCCGGTTTTTTAATTATATGGAATAACAAAGCAGCGCGGCAGCAGCGCTGCTACGGCACTGCTATCGCGCGGCTGTTTGAGGCAAATTTGAAGGCGCCCTAAAATTCAAAATAAGCTAGTGGCAGTTAAGAGGTCTCGATTGACAGCTACTGTTCTGTTTTTCTATTTGGCCAAAGTTATACCCCTGGGGTAAAATTACCCCATTTAATTTTTAAATTAACTCGCCATCGTTGACTGATGAAAAAATCGCATAATGTGTAAATACATAATCAATGTAAATATTAAATGTAGGCCATGTATTTATTAGAATATAATATTAATAAAAACTTTTTTTATTTAAAATTTTATTTTATTTTTCAGAAATAAATATAATAACAGTATATTGATACGGAAAAAGAATTTTATTTACGGACCAAAAAAGGAATGTGCTATACTACCACAAGGTGCGAAATACAATATATAGGGTGAATGGTAATTAGTGACCGATAAATTTACACGTGATTGTACTCACGATTACAGACAACTTTCACAAAGAAACTTTTTTTTATACTCACTATTTAACTTATTTAACCGGAACATGTCGGTACCTACACTGATTACATACACCGATGGGTTTGCAAGCGGCGTGGGTGCACTATCACTATTGCAGGTAAGGTACATGAGCGACAAGGACGTTACGCGGCTAACAGCTGATAGGTCGCACGCGCGTGCGTATTTGCGCAGACAGCTGAGTTTTGTTATTGTGATAAAACTAATGAGTATAAAAAAAAGTTTCTTTGGGAAAGTTGTTTATAATCATGAGTACAATCACGTCTCTAAGTATCGGTCACTATATAATACAATTCAGATGTGAAATCATCCAATGATTTCCCCCGCTCTTGGGCGAAGCGAGATGGAGTGTCAGACTTTTACTGACTAAGACCCACTCTTTCGTTCCTTCTTTGTTTTGCGGGTTCATACTTGCTTAGCCTATGACCCCAGTAGGCTTCGACCCTGCTGGACCACTACGATTTGCTGACATCTCTTTGAGGCGCGCGTAATACTACGCGCCGTGGACGACTTGTACTCGGTCCGGAAAGTTACCGGACAGCGTGTTACCCATTGCTCGCCGTCCGCAAGCCTGCGCCTACGATGGGTAGAAATCGGAATCAAGATCCCGGCGGCTGGGGCGTGATGGCCGTTGCCTTGTGTTTGCGGCGGCCTCCTTTGCTAGTATTACGGCTTCGCTGAAGGAGGCAATCACATGCCATTCCTCCTCTGCTATACCAGCACTTCACCAGCTCTAAATTATAGTAAACAACAAAATGTGGGTACGTTATGGCGGATTAGGCGCACAATGCCACATTCGCAAAATGGCATTTTCACAAAATGCTACTTTCGCATAATGCCACAATGTCACTGCAAACTCAGCATTTTTTTAAATTTTATGTTTTTATATATTTTTTTTTTTAGAATGTGTAATTTTGTTAAATTATGTGGCATTTTGAGAAAAGAAATTTTGTTAATGTGGCACTGTGCGCCTAATCCTCTATGGCGTGTAGTTTTATAAAATAAAACAACTGTATAGACTAGTAAACTTAGTTTATTTAACCTAATTATTGTGCGCTCTTTGTACAAAGTACGAACTAATAAGTAAATGCTACATTTGTGCTTTGGCAAGAGTTCCTTACATATTACTTACAATATCAAATTGGTGACAATTAATTTTGACTTTTTTTCGACTAAAGTCTATTCTCGTTAATACTGGGTTATTTGTAAAACACTAACAACCTTATAGGACTGTATTACTAACATCATAAACAACAACTTTTCTGTACCTCAGAGGTAAAGAACAGTATGTGCCAAAAAGTAAATTTTACAGGAGAGGCAAAAACGCTCGGATAGTAACTTTAAATGTACTTTTAACATAATTGCTCTAAAGATATTGAAACAAACTTAATTGTATTTTTTATAATTATTAGATGGAATTATTATGTATTACACATAATTACAATAAAGTTTAGAACAACATTAAATGCGTGTAAAGCTGGGGAGTAAACAATCTTATCATCATTTTAAGTCCTATACCCGATATGTTTTTGTCATATACGATTGGATATTTCTCTTCCTAGATGTCGTAGGACTTGTTGTCCCATTACGTAGAACTGTTTCTTGCGATTTTAACAGTGCAAAAAAACATATTTTCAAAAAAGTGGAGTTACTATTGTTTACCTCTGAGGTACAGTTTTGTTCTATGACTTTTAAATCTTTATCACATTTTAGTTCAGCAGATTTTCAAACAAAAATAAAAATATTTAAATTGAACGTTCTAAATTTTACGAAGTCTATACGAAGCAAGCGATAGTACAATACCGGAGGGGAGCGGGAATCGGGCGGCGGGGGTGCTTGTTGCGTTTGCGTCATACAAACGTAAATAAGTACAGCAAAACACAGAGTTGAAATGTGTTAGACAGAACAACGAAATCTTGAAGGTTTGTTTTTGGTAAATGAATTATGTTTTGTAAAAAGTCATAGAACAAAAATTGATGTTTATGATTTTAAGTAATACAGTCCTGTAAGATTGTATTACATATAATCCTGTATATTCATCTCTTTCCTAAACTAAACCGAATTGAAGTTACGGCCTCCATACGGCAGAGGAGACTGTTTTTCTTAGCCGCGCCGCAAGGAAGACATACGAGGTTTATTAGACCCCGTACCGCACTGAACGTGTTAAGCAGGCTTTATATTTATTTGCAGCCAAGGCTACATTCGCCAAGGTCTCTCGTCGGTCCAGAGAGAAGTCCGTTAGCCCAAGAACGAAAGTTATTGTTTATGATGTAAGTTAGTAATACAGTCTTGATAAGATAAGATAAGATAAGATAAGATTTATTTCGCAAATATGGGTACATGTGATGATGGTTGCGAGGTTGTTAGTGTTTTTCTAATAACCCTGTGTAATCCAGTCTATCCATGTAAAACACAGGTATTCAGCCGCACCCGGGTAGACAGGAAGCTCCCAAGCTAGTTGGGAAGAAGTTGGGCAGGGTTTGGTACCTAATTTTTATAACACTAATGGCAAGATGTCAACAATACACCTTTACGATGAAAACCCGGGAACTAATTTTCTAAAATTTCTTCTGTCTTCAAATAAACTTTTTACAAATATTACCTGAAAAAAAAAAAATAATATAATATTCCACAATTATCACACAACGCCATCTAGTCCCTAACTAAGTAGAGATTGTGCTGTGAGTACTAGACAAGTAATGAACATACTAAGGGCTTGTCCGCACAGCGATATTTCACCGCGCGTTTTTTTTTATCGTTATTCTGTAACACATTGAATCTTATGGAAGTTTCCGCACAGGCGATAAAAAATTCTGTGATATCTTGCAGATTTGACGCGGTGCGGTACGGACAGGCCCTTATATACAATGTGTAACGTTAAATACGCAAAACCTCAGATATCCCAAATGATTTATTTTATTTCTATTTTTAATGATTTTTTTTTTTATCTGATTGACTTGACATTTATAATTTATTCTATTTACCTTCTTGGCTTATTGCCTTAATTTTGTACGCCATTCTTTTGGCAAAACATAGTGCACTTATTTTTCATTTTATGTACTACCTTAAACCACCTATGTTTTACAAAATAATGATTGATTGATTGATTTTTAATTCAACAGACATAGTTTAGAGACAGAAAAAATAATATTAAAGGTTGATGTGCTATTTTAGTTCGTTTAAAATTCTTATCTGCATTAAAATAATTATTAATCGCGCTTGTGCACGGCGTGCACTGTTCCCACGCGCCTCAACAAGCTATCAGCAACAGCAGGGGCCCAGCTAGGTCGAAGCCTACTAGGGCCAGGGTTAGTTCGAAAGATGGCTCAGCCAGTAACGGCAACGAAGGAACAGGAGTGGGTTTTTAGTCAGTATAAGTCTGACACTATCTACCGCTCCGCCCAAGAGCGGGGTAAGTCATTAGATTGATTTTCACACCGCGAAAAAAAAACCCCTTTGGGAGAAAATTTTAATTGGTAACCATATCTGTGTTTATTACCTACTTGGGCGGGTATGCGCACGCGATGGTTTGAACTATTAATAAATAGGCAGGATAACATTTTTAATGAAGATTTTTTGAAAAATAATAATATAATATTCCACAACTATCACACAACGCCGTCTAGTCCCAAGCTAAGTAGAGCTTGTGTTATGAGTACTAGACAACTGATAAACATACTTATATATTTCTAAATACATACATGTCATAGATAAATTACACCCAGACACAGAACAAATGATCATGCTCATCACACAAACTTTTGTCCTCGGTGGGAATCGAACCCACGATCTCCGGCATAGCAGTCAGGGCCACTAACCACTAGACTAACAGGCCAGTCAAACACAAAATATGACCGTATGTAAAAAAGTGGTTCAATTGATTCTGCTCAACAGTTTTCAGGTTTTGCTATAGTGGTAAAATAAGACTCACCTGTGTAAATCCCACTAATAACATTAACAGTACATGTCCTATTGACCACGTCAGAACCCTGGAACAGAAAAAAAACTCATATTATTGAAAACATCTATATATATAAATAAAATTGGAGTGTCTGTTTGTAATATTGGTATAACTGCTTTTTACTACATACATATGAATAATTATATACAAGGTGTAAGGGACAGCCCTCCACAAACTTTAAGGGCTTGCTCAGTAGACGAAACTGAACAACCTTCTACAATTTTTTTTTTAAGGAAACGAAAAAAAAATCAACCTCACCATGGAAAATTATAAACTTGATTGGACAGTTTGTATGGAGAGGCCGAATTTTTCTGAGAGTCTGTCTGTTTGTCCGGGCTAATCTCTGAAATGGCTGGACCGATTTTGACGGGGCTTTTTTGGGCAGGTAGCTGATGTAATAAGGAGTAACATAGGCTACGTCTATATTAGAAAAAATAAATTCAAAATCCTGTAAGTAGTCCACGCGAACGAAGTCGCGGGCACAGCTAGTATTATTAAATAACGCCAAGTTTTTTGTTCCAGTTTCTCTTTTCTTACAAGTAAAGGGGGTTAATACTATAACTTTACTTAATTATATCTGGAAAGATTACTCCACACACAAATTAAAAATTAGAGCCAAGTTTAAGTGAGTGATGAGTGAGTGTTGCCAAATGTAATAATGATAAATAAAAAAAAATTAGATTTTAATTGTGTATGTAAAAAAATGTGTTTCTACAATAAAATTATTAATTAAGAAATTAAGAACTCGGGTGCCAGTCGAAACGAGAATAGCCAGGACAGCCTGATTGGGCACTAGATTGGACCATTAATCTACCGGTGGGAAGTGTAAGGGTAAGAGAAAATAAAATTAAGCCGATAATTGGAACTTTTGTCTTTTATTTTTTCCCTACCCGTAGTTTCTTAGGACAATCTTTGTTAAGGGATATTATTGCATCTGTTTCAAAGGTTAATTTTAAATGTGTAAAAAGGACCACACACTTAGTTATTGGTAGTTAAGTTTGCTATTGTTAATTAAACTATGAGCATTGCCCTACTTTGTGGCACACACGCCTGCCCTGCCCTCAAGGTCATTCTAACGTCTTTCATAATGCTCTGTGGTGCTATCTAAGGAGTATCACTTTGCCCAGTAACTGGGTTGCAGAGGACTGACAGGCAGTAGCTCCATGTAACACACGGGTATTCAGACGCATCCCGTTAGACTGGGAGCCAATCCAAAGCTGCGCTCAGACATGTTGTCTCCCTCTAACTGTATCGCCCTCTCTCTCACCTGTCACACGTCTAATCGGCGAGGTTCATGTCCCTCGGAGTGTAACTCCTGGAGCCTGCGCGCCGCAGACATGTTGTCTCTCTCTAACTGTATCGTCGTCTCTCTCTCTCTCACCTGCCACACATCTCCTCCGCGAGGTTCCTGTCCCTCGTCTCGTGCGCGGAGTGTAACTCCTGGAGCCTGCGCGCCGCAGACATGTTGTCTCTCTCTAACTGTATCACCGTCTCTCTCACCTGCCACACATCTCCTCCGCGAGGTTCCTGTCCCTCGGAGTGTAACTCCTGGAGCCTGCGCGCCGCAGACATGTTGTCTCTCTCTAACTGTATCGCCCTCTCTCTCACCTGTCACACATCTCCTCCGCGAGGTTCCTGTCCCTCGCCTCGTGCGCGGAGTGTAACTCCTGGAGCCTGCGCGCCGCAGACATGTTGTCTCTCTCTAACTGTATCGTCGTCTCTCTCTCTCACCTGTCACACATCTCCTCCGCGAGGTTCCTGTCCCTCGCCTCGTGCGCGGAGTGTAACTCCTGGAGCCTGCGCGCCGCAGACATGTTGTCTCTCTCTAACTGTATCGTCGTCTCTCTCTCTCACCTGTCACACATCTCCTCCGCGAGGTTCCTGTCCCTCGCCTCGTGCGCGGAGTGTAACTCCTGGAGCCTGCGCGCCGCAGACATGTTGTCTCTCTCTAACTGTATCGTCGTCTCTCTCTCTCACCTGTCACACATCTCCTCCGCGAGGTTCCTGTCCCTCGCCTCGTGCGCGGAGTGTAACTCCTGGAGCCTGCGCGCCGCAGACATGTTGTCTCTCTCTAACTGTATCGTCGTCTCTCTCTCTCACCTGTCACACATCTCCTCCGCGAGGTTCCTGTCCCTCGCCTCGTGCGCGGAGTGTAACTCCTGGAGCCTGCGCGCCGCAGACATGTTGTCTCTCTCTAACTGTATCGCCGTCTCTCTCTCACCTGTCACACATCTCCTCCGCGAGGTTCCTGTCCCTCGCCTCGTGCGCGGAGTGTAACTCCTGGAGTCTGCGCGCCGCAGATATGTTGTCTCTCTCTAACTGTATCGTCGTCTCTCTCTCTCACCTGTCACACATCTCCTCCGCGAGGTTCCTGTCCCTCGCCTCGTGCGCGGAGTGTAACTCCTGGAGCCTGCGCGCCGCAGACATGTTGTCTCTCTCTAACTGTATCGTCGTCTCTCTCTCTCACCTGTCACACATCTCCTCCGCGAGGTTCCTGTCCCTCGCCTCGTGCGCGGAGTGTAACTCCTGGAGCCTGCGCGCCGCAGACATGTTGTCTCTCTCTAACTGTATCGTCGTCTCTCTCTCTCACCTGTCACACATCTCCTCCGCGAGGTTCCTGTCCCTCGCCTCGTGCGCGGAGTGTAACTCCTGGAGTCTGCGCGCTGCAGACATGTTGTCTTTCACTTTTGAGACAGACTCTGATATATCTCTGACTCGCATCATATATGTTTCTGCTGCAGTACCTGGGAATAAAGTGGTAGTATTATTTTTAAGTGCTATGGAACGTCGCCATAATCATTTCAGACCAAAGACGTCAGCTGTTGGACAAAGACCTCCCACAAGTATCATCACAACGAAGGGTCCTGTGCGTTTCGCATCCATCGGTTTCCTGCGACTCTGATCAGGTCATTGGCCCACCTTGTGGGAAGCCTTCTAACCAGGGACTCAAACAGTAACCGTAATAATGTGTTTTAACACTGTTTTTTAAAACAGGTTTAACAGAAAAACACTTTTAAATGTAACAGATACAATAATGTTACCGAATGAAACTGTAACCTTTTATATGTGTTAATAAGTTTTGCCGAATCAAACTGTAACCTGTTATATGTGTTAATAAGTGTTAATATGTGTACCTGAAATAATCAGTTTTAGTATAGCCTTAGGTATAAGTAATTTTACAATACATTATCTAAGCAAATTACAAATTTGGCAACGCTGCGTTTACCTGTTACACTTATTAATACTGTTAACACTTTTATATCTGTTACAGATATGTTACGGTTACACTTTTATAAGTGTTTTGGGTTAACACTCTTATAAGTGTTACCTATTTGATTCTGTTACCAATTCAACATGTAAAACTTATAATTCTGTAACCTTTATGAAGGTGTTTTTAAGTCCCTGCTTCTAACGCTGCGTCTTCCGGTAAGTGTCCGCCACTACAGAATCTTTGGTCCCCATCGACCATCTATTCTGCGAGCAATATGCCTCTAAGCCATAGCGCGCACTGGTGACTTTGTCACCATGACTTTTGACAAAAAACCGGCCAAGTGCGAGTCGGACTCGCCGATGAAGGGTTCCGTAGCAGCAAGTAACATAATGTAAAAGTTCTTGTAGTTCGTTGTAACTTTGATCGATGTTTTAATAATAGTATATTTTTTTAGATTTATGACGTATTAAAAAAAACTACTTACTAGATCTCGTTCAAACCAATTTTCGTTGGTAGTTTACATAGTAATGTAAATCATATATTTTTTTAGTTTTATCATTCTCTTATTTTAGAAGTTAGAGGGGGGGGGACACACATTTTACCACTTTGGAAGTGTCTCTCGCGTAAACTATTCAACTTAGAAAAAAATGATATTAGAAACCTCAGTATCATTTTTGAAGACCTATCCATAGATACCCCACACGCGTGGGTTTGATGAAAAAAAAAATTTTGAGTTTCAGTTCTATGTATGGGGACCCCCAAAATTTATTGCTTTTTTTCTATTTTTGTGTGAAAATCTTAATGCGGTTCACAGAATACATCTACTTACAAAGTTTCAACAGTATAGCTCTTATAGTTTCGGAAAAAAGTGGCTGTGACATACGGACGGACAGACAGACAGACAGACAGACAGACAGACATGACGAATCTATAAGGGTTCCGTTTTTTGCCATTTGGCTACGGAACCCTAAAAATCACCGTGCTTATGCACCCAACATGTAGTGAGCACACTTGGTGACGTGACAGTTACAAAAAATGGGTAGAAAAATTATTGTCATCGACACAAAAGTCACCAGTGCGCGCTATGTCTAAGCTTGACGATTGTTCGGGCTACGTCGGTAACCTTGGTTCTCCTGATGAGATCACGCAAGGTAACTTCGAGCCTATGCCTGAAGGAAATGGCTATCTCGTTGCCCTTTGGGTGACTTTAAATCTTCTTATGAGGCCCATTGCAAGCGACCACGTTTCAAAGCCATATATCATCACTGGCAACAAGCACTGGTCATAGACTTTCATCAGACATACCTCAAGGCGAATCATGATTCCCACCTAAAAAAAGAGGATTATTGGGTTTTTATTCGGCTGAGGTTTGCAGCAATACTTACCGAGCTCCATTTCTTTGTCGTCATCATAATCTTTCTCTTCCGAATCCTCTCCATCTATTAACATGTCGAAGAAAACCTGCAACAAATATTGGATAGGTTAATAACGGGAAATTCAGAGTTTCCTGATAGCTACAACATGGCGATCTTTAAGTCTAGAGCGAGAGGCAGAAAATATGTGTTCAGATCACTTCGGGGTCACCAACATTCAAAATGGTTTTACATGGGCACTTATAAAACGTCAGAAGCTAGTGCACGGTTCTAAATTGGAGAAGAACCGGCAAGAAACTCCATGGTCAATCACCACACCAGTTTAGAGGTGTGCAGAAAAGAGTTTTAAGTCCTGTAAACCTCCTTTGAAAAGGGAGGATCTTCCTGAGCAACACGATACTCCTTAGATAGACAGATGGTCCGATTTTCTGGCGCCTGACCTGTAAGGACTGTCAGAGATCTACGAATGTGAATGAACCGGCATCACCGCGTCTCGCGCCGGAGACCTCTCGCGCCGGGCCTTGGTTAAGACCATGGTCCGGAGCGAGGAGGAGTGGCAGGCGGTTGCCGACTTCTGCGGAGCAGTGATGCTCGCTAAGGAGGAGGTCGACCGCATCAGGCAACGGCGCTCTCAACGCCGCCGGGATTCCGATCCCAATTTCCAGCCACCGCAGGCGCGAGCTTGCGGACAGTGAGCAACGGGTAGCCCGCTGTCCGGCCGTCCGGTAACTGTCCGGACCAAGCCCAAGTCGTCGACGGCGCGCGCTGTTCCCGCGCGCCTCAAGGAGTTGTCAGCAACAGCTGGGGCCCAGCCGGGTCGAAGCCTACTGGGGCCAGGGTTATCCGAAACGGCGTTCGAGCCCCGGTATGAAGGCTTGAAGGAACGGGATGTGATTTTTAGTCAGTAAGAGTCTGACACTATCTCCCGCTCCGCCCAAGAGTGGGGGTTGTCATTGGATCGAAAAAAAATAGACCACCGCGTAAAAATATTTACGAATTGAAAAATTTGTACTAGCCCGTTTTGGAACCCGGTAGTTCAAGCATGTGTGGCGGGTGCCTTAAACCCTGGACCATCTCCACACTTACACACTGATCATAATAATATTCCAAAACTTTCACACAACACCATCTGGCCTCAAATGAAGCAGAGCTTGTGGTATGCTAGACAAATGATAGATATTTATTACATCCAGACACAGAATCGATTGTGCTCATCACACAAACATCCCAAGAATCGAACCCAAGACCTCCCGCATAGCAACCACTAGGCCAGTCAAATAATAATCTGAACACGTAATAGAACTTTAAAGACCCCCAGGTTGTAGCTATTAGAAAACGCAGACTCCAACAGGGTATTCCAATCCTTAGGTGTACGCACGATTCATATTCATATCTAATTTTACAGAAAGTTGAAAGGATCATTACCACAAAATAGATAGGTACAGAAGACAATCTCATGTATGTACTTCACTATTTATACCTACGCTCGGTGGACGCACACTAATGAGCGTTTGAGCCGGAACTGTTCGACAAGTGAGCAGAGATGCGACCGAGATATCGTATCCGTGAGCGGTGTCTATGTGTGCGTTGCTCGAGCGCGCTTTGTACAGGTGAATTAAGATCGCTCGGCAAAAGTGGAAGGGGCATGCGCAGTATTCAATTCTAAGGTCTATTTGGCGACGTGCGGGCGGGTGTGCACCGACGGCGACACGTCATTGGTAGACCGGTCGCTCTTCAATTCGCACGTTGCGTTCACGCGTCTCATTCTTCTCAATCATACTGTTGTACTTGGGTACTGTTGCGTACAGTTTGTGTTATCGTATTAGTAATACGTACTGGTAAAAAAAAAATGGTTAAAAATAAAGTTTTACAAAGGCAAACCAGAAAAATGGTTTACGACGTGAATTGTTACGTTATGAAAGAAACTAACGAAATTTTTTTTTTTAATTACAGTTTTAATTTAAAAAATCATAATTTTTCTGAATTTACCTACTTACAAGATAAATTACAAGCAAAAACTAGTGTTATTATAAGTTATGATATTAATGTTCAAACATACGAAATTAAAAATAAAATCCTAACATACTAAGATTTTCTGTGCGCAATTGTACACATGCGCCGATTGCCCCCACTACTTTCACCGAGCGATCTTAATTCACCGCGCGACCTGTAATGTAGATTGACTTCTGCACCTATCTATATTGTGTCAATACTCACAGTCTTCTGACTAAACGTGCTGAAGCTGTTGTCGAAACAGAATCGGTAGTCACCGTTGAGCGAGGCCGTGTGACGATGGGAGTTCTCCGGCTTCTTGTAGTCAGCCACGATGACCCGGCCGACGGGGTCCGTCATTTGGAAGGACACGTCCAGATCGCCGTGTGTTGAGTCTATTACCTGTAGACAAAGATTTTATCATGAAGCCTGTCTATTCAGTGGCGAACTTGAGTGCAAAACAGCCCCTCAGTCGCCTGGATGGTCCGGTGACTATGTATTTTTGCTGACATAACAAGCTTATAACTGTGTGTTTTTTTTTATAGTAATTTAATTCGTACATAGACTCTTTACATAATAATTCGGAATCGGTGTTTCTATAATAGTTTTGTCTCTTCGTTATTTAACACCGAATTCCGAAATTAAAGTTATTTTGTACTTTTCAGTGTTTTTTAACATTGGAGTCGGATTAGTTTTTTTTTGTAAAAAGTTTTTTTTTTCTTTTTAGCTATAGTACCACCACTAAAAAGTACCACTCTGGCAAACTTAAATACCTTATAGCCACAGTGCATCTCATAACGATTCTAATCCGAAACATGGTTAGATTACATTAATTTACCTTCTGGCTTTATCACCAGATTTGTTCGATAGATCCCCTTTTCTTTCAGTCAGTCATTTCAGCAATTTTACTTGTTATGACACTTCGGCTGTGATCCTATAAGGAGTTCTGTTCCATATCTTTGAAGTTCATGATCAGATCAGAACAATATTTCTATGGGACCAACTTGGAAGCATAACCTATTGAAAGGTTATGCTTCCAAGTTAAAAAAAAAAAATTCAAAATCGGTCCACAATTGACCGAGATATCGGTCAAAAAAAAAAAAAATGGTAAAAGTCAAAATCATGTAGGTATGTACGTAAAGGTATAGCCATCTAAACAAAATAAGTAAGTACTACGAAAATCGTTATTTTTTAGCGGATCAAGCTAACAAATTGCTAATTTATTTACATTGACGTAGGAACGCGTGATTATTTTTTTAATTAAAAGTTACATGGATCGTAATCTAACTTTGTATAATAGAATCGAATAGAAGCTACGCTAGCGATAAATTTACATGCTTCTGGTCCTAAGTATTATAATACTCGTAACGTCGTAACACACTAGTTGGGTGTACCTATATAGCACAGTTTTCCAAATTTTCCAATTTTGGTGGCGTAACTTTTTCTATCATTCAACGGTTTTTCGCAACCTTCACCAGGTCATCGGTCCACCTTGTAGGAGGCCTTCCAACGCTGCGTCATCCGCACGCCACTCAGAACCTTTCGGACCCAACGGCCATCTGTTCCGCGAGCAATGTACCCAGCCCATTGCCACTTCAGTTTGGCAATTCTTCGTGCTATGCGAGACGCACAGGATTGTGGCGACGCTTAAGGGAGGTCTATGTCCAACAGTGGACGTATATTGGCTGATATGATAATGATAAACTTTTTTTCCGGTTTTCGTGAAAATTATGGACCCAGGACCCTAATTCTCGCAAAAACCGAGAAGAAGAAACTGGAGAGAAGAAACATTTCCTCAGTTTTCAAAAAATTCCACCCACCCATACGAACAAAGCATTTTGGGAACACATTTATTGTGCGTACAGCCAAGGAGTGGAATTCCCTGCCAGAGTTTGTGTTTCCTGATAGCTACAACATAGGGGTCTTTAAGTCAAGAATGATTAGGTTACTTCTAGGCAAGCGTGCTCCATTCTCGACCACATCATCGCTTACCATCAGGTGAGATGGTGGTCAAACGCAAGCCTATCAATAATAAATAAAAAAAAATGTGAAAACGGGACCCTAGTTCCCAATTTTCACGAAAGCTGAAGTAAAGGTTTCGCCACCAAAATTGTCTCAAAGGTTGTCTGTAAAGTCGCTTTTAGCGATAAGACCGCCCATTGACACCCTATTAAAGTTTCTGATGTAATTTTTATTTTTGGTCTACAATAAAGAATCTATGGCATTAGGCACGTGGACACGGCAAAATGTCTTCGTTGCTTACTCGCTTAGAAGGAATTTAACGAGCTGAACACGACCAATCGCAGTGCAAGAAAACCCGAGTGCATTTTTTTCTCGGTCGTAATTTCGGCTAGTTTGCCACCGAAACTAAACCGAAACTCGTTTTGTGGCCGAAACTCGACTGAAACCGAAACCGAACATTCTTTTTTTTTTTTTCATCTATTCCCAAGCTAAGCAAAGCTTGTGTTATGGGTACTAGACAACTGATAAACATACATATATATTTCTAAATACATACATATTATAGATAAATTACACCCAGACACAGAACAAATGATTATGCTCATCACACAAACATTTGCCCTGGATGGGAATCGAACCCACGACCTCTGGCATAGCAGTCAGGGTCACTAACTACTAGACCAACAGGCCAGTCGGTCGGACTCTAAAGGGTAATAAGGTACAACTGATTCGATTGAAGTGAGTGTTCGGCATGCCTTATCTAGTGCGTAGTACATATATAGGGTGACTGGCAATTAGTGTACGATACTTAACCACGTGATTGTGCTAATGATAACAAACAATTTTTATTATGGGAGCAAAGCCGAAATCGAGAAAAAATATCAGCTGTTTAGTATATTAGGCAAACATAAATGTACTGAACAGCTGTTTTTTTTTTTTTCGTGTTTTCAGGTTTGTTACCATAGTAAAAGTTGTTGGTTATCATGAGCACAATCACGTGTTTAAGTATCGTACACTAATTACCAGTCACCCTATAATCGATGATTAGGAATTACTCTGTGGCTGCCAATTCATAGGGTACTTCCTGTTGACCCAGAATTCCTGAAATTTGGCATAAAGCAAGGTCTTATAGTATAGATATAGGAATAAATCTAAAAACTGAAAATTTGTATTTACGTCACAAAAAAAACTTTTTTTGCAATTCGGAATAATATTCGTAACTCAATTTGGGAATCGAGTTGTTTTCAAAAATAAGTTAGTGCGGAAATGTCATTGCGTGATTCCCACTCGCACTTCCCATTTTTTTCTATCGTACTTTAACTGTGTTATGTTTTTAACACACTATCTAGCATTTATCCTGAATATTCTACACTAAAAGAGAGGTAAAGTTTGTTTTTTTGTTTGTAGGAAGTAATCTCTGAAAATACTGGTCCGATTGCTAAAATTCTTTCACCGATAGAAAGCTGCTTTATTCCTGAGTGACATAGGCTATATTATATGCATGCGGACGAAGCTGCAGGCAAAAGCTATTAACATATATTTTTCTGATTCTTCGTACTATGATAACAAGGTAAGTTTTTTACTACTAGACATGTTTCACGGATCATGAAAACACATTATTTCACTATTTAATGTGTTACTAGAGTTTTATATTTGTTTTTTTACCACTTATTTTATGGTGCTGATAACAGCAATTATGGTAACAGTTCGCGAGCCAGTAGTGGTAAGCAATTTAGGTATTTTGAAGTAATAAAATAAAAGTACAATCAACAACAATAATGATAAAATACTAATATTATAAAAGTGAAAGTATTGTTATTTAAATTTTAAACAGACTTGCTGTATAACTATGTAATAATTATGACCTACACACATTTATTTAAATTATAACTATTGACATTATTTATTGAGCATGTTTTTTTTTTTCATTTCATTCAGTAAACGTTGAGTTGTTGAATTGAGTTGTGTGAGTGAAAGTTTGTGAGTGTGTTTGTTTGTTGACAGATGTCCATGTTTTGAAATAGTACATAATTATGATACTTTTTATCCCGTTACGTTGCCTTGGGAGAAATTTCTACAATCATGCGGTTTGTGGAATATATTTTTTTTTTCTCTTCCATTTGCAATTGGTCGTCAGGTTCCTTGTGGCCAGTACTACTACTCCTACTTATATCAATTGATTTATTTATTACTAGCTGTCCGCCCGCGACTTCGTCCGCGTGTACTTCGGTTATCGCAATCTAAACGTGTTTTCCCGTAGGAATAAGATGTTTTTCCGGGATAAAAAGTAGCCTATGTTCTTTTCCATGTCAAAGGCTATATGCATGCATGCATGTTCTGCCGTTTATGCGTGATTAAGTAACAAACATCCAAACCTTCACATTTATAATATTAGTTAGGATATATTTATCTTCAACCTTTTTGCACTCGCAGTCAGGTTTCAAAGTGTCCAGCTAGTGGGTTTGGACAAAAAGGCAGGCGTTAAAACTCAACACAAGAGTTTTAAACCGCTCAATTTCACAGGTCTCGGACGTGAACATAGGATGCAAAACTTGTGATTTATCTCATCTCTGTTATTTTTAATGTGATGCTTCCAAGCTTCCATGTTACCCGCCTATATAAGCTAAGGTATTTTACAGAATCTATGTGTGGAAGGGTTTCAGGTCCTGTTCTAACAGGAAGGGTGCTTTTTTGTCTGAGCGTGAACGTGATGTACATACATATGTGTAAACTTAGAAGCACTGGCCATTTGTGTCATCATCAAGCTGTTTCTGTGGTCTATTGTTAGCAATTTCAGAGGTGTGGTCAACAGTTAAGTACGCTATATTGTCAGCGTAACTTGCTACAGTTATGCCATCGATTTATAGGTAGCATAACATTGGGCCAAGAACTGACCCCTGTGGTACTCCAGCATCAACTTCAAACAATCATCAGGATTGTTTGAAGTGCTTCGCCTTATTTTACTAGAAAGCAACGGTGAGTTAACTACGAGTGGATGAGTAGGAACATTCAAGTGTGGAAATTTTCTTTTTTTAGTAAGTAGGTAAGTTCGATACGATCAAAAGCTTACTGTACATCAGGTAATGGCTTGAGAGAATAGAACGAAAGGTGAAATCACAAAATATATAGGTAAAGAAGTCAATCTACAAACAAAGCACGCTCAAGCAGCGCACATATAGCTCCGCTCCGAGATATCGTGTCCTCCGCTCTCGGACGGACACGATATCTCGGAGCGTCTCGGCCCGTTCGTCGAAAAATTCTGGCTCAAACGCTCATTTGTGTGCGTCCACTGAGCGTAGGTATAAAAAGTGAAGTACATACATGAGACTGTCGTCTGTACTTATCTATTTGTGGCAAAATCTTGATACGCCGACCCAGAGTACCATGGGAAAAGATTAGGAAGATAATGATTCCTTTCAGAATATATTCATTGTATCTTTGACCTTCCGTTCACTCCATTCTCCTTTTGTGAAAACATTAATGTATGGTACGAGGGCAGTCCGATTAGTAATTAGCCTACAAAAGAAAAACGAAAATTTTGGAAAAGTGGCGATTTATTTCTCAACGTTGTCTCCTTTCAACTCGATACACCTGACCCAGCGATGCTCCAACTTCTTTTACCTCTCTGAAAAATATGTTTTCTGGAGGTCTGCAAAGTAGGCCTCCGTGGCGGCGATAACCTCCTCATTCGACTCAAATTTCTGCCCAGCGAGTGACTTTTTCAAGGTTGGAAACAAAAAGAAGTCACACGGTGCCAAATCTGGAGAATACGGTGGATGGGGCAGCTGCTTGTAGCTTAATGCGACTAATTTGGCCGTGGCGACGGCGGAGGTGTGAGCCAGTGCGTTGTCATGGTGGAAGAGCACTTTTTTCTTCGCCAAATGGGTCCGTTTTTTCTGCAATTCGAGGTCGAATCGGCACAATAGTTGGGCATAGTGGAGCCCTGTGACCGTTTTGCTCTTCCCCAGGTAGTCCATGTAGATCACACCTTGTGAATTCCAGAAAACGGTGGCCATCACCTTTCCGGCCGATGGGACAGTCTTCGCCTTCTTCGGAGCATATTCGCCGGGTGAAGTCCACTGTTTCGACTGTTCTTTGGTCTCTGGTGTGTACCAGTGAATCCATGTTTTGTCAACGGTAACAAAACGACGCAAAAACTTCTTTGGATTGCGCTTAAACAGTATTAAACACTGCTCTGAAGTGGTCTCACGAATGCGCTTGTTGTCCGGAGTGAGCAAACGCGGCACCCATCGAGCCGACAGCTTCCTCATGGCCAATATTTCATGCAGGATATGACTCACGCGGTCTTTTGAGATGCCTACTGTCTCAGCTATCTCACGCACCTTCAATCGGTGGTCTGTCAACACGAGATCATGGACTTTTGTCACGTTATCCTCCGTGGTAGCCGTTTTTGGGGCACCTGGGCGTAGGTCATCAAAAACTGACGTGCGACCACGTTGAAACTCATTAACCCAATTTTTGACGGTCGCCATTGAAGGAGAAGAGTCACCGTACACAGCATCCAAGCGCTCTTTGATTTCGCTACGCAATTTCCCTTCCAAAAACAAGAATCGAATCACCGAACGATATTGCTCTTTTTCCATTTTTCTAAAATCCGCGGACAAGCCCGCTTCTACACGCGATTAAAACAAAACTACAAATGCAATATGGCTGAAATTTTGACAAAGGCCGTCTATAAGGATGTACTACACGATAATAAATGTCTCTTACGGTAGTGGCGCCATCGGGCGGTGAGGCTAAGTACTTATCGGACTGCCCAGGTAATTTAAAGACTGTTTAATGTAAGCATGTCAGGTTAATATGCAGCTGGTTTGTCAATTTCTTTGTCCACAAGTGTTTTATGACTGAAAACTTTCCTACTAAAGGTTTTATCAATTTATAAATTATTATTCTTCTTCTATATATATATAAAAATCAACGCCACTTTTCGTTGTAATTTTATAACTCAAGAACGGGCTCACCGACCCAAACCAAATGTTTAGGCTTTGTTCGGACTATTTTATAGATGGTTTATGTAAAGTTTGGTAGGGTAGAGTAGGGTATAGCAGGGTAGAGTAGGATAGAGTAGTGTAGAGTAGAGTATAGTAGTGTAGAATAGTATAGAGTAGGGTATAAGTAGTAGTGGAGTAGGAAAGAACGGGAGCGAAGCCGCGCGGGCAAAAGCTAGTCCTAACTAATATTATAAATGTGAAAGTGTGGATGTTTGGATGTTTGTTACTTAATCACGCAAAAACGGCTAAACGGATTTGGATGAAATTTTTCATGCATATAGCCTTTGACATGGAAAAGAACATAGGCTACATTTTAATCCGATTCCTTAAGCTAAAAAAAACCTAGTCTATAATAAATATTTATTTTTTTCAAACCTATTAACCTGGCCGTTACCGAGGAGTAGGCTTCAGAAAGTCACTGTCCTATGGCACTTTTCGGGCGCTTGGGGCTTAACGCAGCGTTCAATTGACTCCAGAGGAAACGTCGTAACAACGCTACGTCTGCGCTGGACAAACGCAAATGTGAAGGCGTTCTAAGTGCCACAAATATTTGTATAGCCTACTGATAGTTTTTCTGTGTCTCAGTGTCAAGTGCACGTGAGTTTACAAACATGTAAATGTTTATAAACATACCCACGATACAATAGTAATTATTTGTCAACAACGTTTGATAAATAAAGATTTGATAGGACGTGTGTTTTGATTCCCACGCGGAACCAACTGACAGCACGACTGACAATTGAGCGATTGGCTGCTGCGCTCCGTGTGGTTCGATTCCCGCATAGAACAAATATTTGTATGGCCGACAAATACAACAGGTTTTTCGGGTCTGGGTGTCTTGAGTAGAGACCAATATTGGTGGCAATAAAGTAATAAGTTTGACTGGCCTTTTTAGGGTTCCGTAGTCAACTAGGAACCCTTATAGTTTCGCCATGTCTGTCTGTCTGTCTGTCTGTCTGTCCGTCCTCGCTTAATCTCTGTGACCGTTAGCACTAGAAAGCTGAAATTTGGTACCAATATGTATATCAATCACGCCGACAAAGTGGTAAAATAAAAATTGAAAAAAAATGTTTTATTAGGGTAGCCCCCCTATATGTAAAGTGGGAGGTGTTTTTTTTTTTAATTTCAACCCTAACGTGTGATATATCGTTGGATAGGTATTTAAAAATGAACAATTGATAATGTCAATAATTTCGGAAATAATCACTCCAAAGGTAAAAAACAATGTGTGTCCCCCCCTCTAACTTTTGAACCATAAGTTTAGAAAATATGAAAAAAATCTGAGAAGTAGAACTTTATAAGGACTTTCTAAGAAAATTATTTTGAACTTGATGGAAAGAACAGTTTTTGTACAAAAAAGACAAAAGGGTTCTACAAAATAATTTCTGGACTAAGTTTGTAGTATTATACTACAAACTTAGTCCAGAAATTATTTTCGTAGCAAGCATTTTTTTAAACTCATAAGTGGGTACACTTTATTGTGACGGACGGGAAACTACGGAACCCTACACTGAGCGTGGCCCAACACGCTCTTGGCCGGTTTTTTATGGTAGGAAAAATCATGCATTGACATCCTCCGCCCCTGGGCGGAGCGGGAGATAATGTCAGACTCTTACTGACTAAAAGACCCACCCCGTTCCTTCTAGCCTTCATACCGGGGCTCGAGCGCCCTTTCGGATAACCCTGGCCCCAGTAGGCTTCGACCCGGCTGGGTCCCTGCTTTTGCTGACAACTCCTTGAGGCGCGCGGGAACAGTGCGCGCCGTCGACGACTTGGTCTTGGTCCGTCAGTGAGCTACCCATTGCTCACTGTCCGCAAGCCCGCGCCTACGTTGGCCGGAAATCGGGATCAGAATCCCGGTGGCGGCGGCGGCAATAACGCCGTTGCCTGATGCGTTCGGCCTCCTCCTTTGCGAGCATTACTGCTTCGCAGAAGTCGGCGACCGCCTGCCACTCCTCCTCGCTCCGGACCATGGCCTCAACCCAGGCCCGGAAGTTTAACTGGCCTGTTGGTAGTGACCCTGAGTGCTATGCCGGAGGTCGTGGGTTCGATTCCTACCCAGGACAAATGTTTGTGTGATGAGCATAATCATTTGTTCCGTGTCTGGGTGTAATTTATCTATAATATGTATGTATTTAGAAATGTGTTAGTATATTTATCAGTTGTCTAGTACTCATAACACAAGCTCAGCTTAGCTTGGGACTAGACGGCGTTGTGTGATAGTTGTGGAATATTATTATATTATCTCTAGTCTTGTATATGCGAGTCTACATGTTTGTGAACGCACGCACCCATGATTTAGGAGTTATTCCTAGTGTGGGGCGACGTGTATAAGAAGCTGCTTTCCCACTGACCTATCGTAAACATCGAGCATGGTTTAAAAGCTTGTTACTTCATCTAACGCAATCCAACGTGATGTTTGACGAAAAGGCAACGCGAAAAAGGAGTGATAATACCTGAAAACTCTGTCGGCATTCAGTAATTCCGTGTAAAGCACGAATATTTTACAAAACTTGTTCCAGGAAATACGTGTTTTTATTTTTAAACACTTAAAAGTTTTTCAAAAGCAATGTCATCATAATATAGATTCTTGATAAAATTTGCTAGGCTTGTATGTTATACTTTTTTGATTTTTTAAATTTTTGAGTAAATTATGAAGTGTCAGGCTACTGATCCTCGATCGAAGTCCTATCCAAAAGCGGTATTCACGATCTATCGACTTATTTCCAGTCACATTAATAAGTATTCTACCAGGATAATGTAATACAGAAGTTTTTTTAAATCGACGAATTTCAAACGACTTTAAAATCGGTGTCGTTCAAACTCGATTGATGGATGTGAATACGGAAATGGTCTAAACGACTAAATCGCTACGATATCGTTACGTTGATTACGTGAATCCGGCTACTGAGTTTTTTAATAATGATAAAAAAATAATTGGATGGCCTACAGAATCCTTTCTAGGTGTCGAAGTTTTAGTGAGAAAAAAACATATCTGATGAAGTATTGCAAACAAATTCTTACATTACAAATAGTAAGTATAAAAATCATATTGCAATGTTTATAACCTCTGTTCTAACAATATTTATAGCCAAATGGTCATCACTGAGGTTTATCACACACCTTATCAGCACTGTAACGAAAATAATTGTCACTTTAGCCTTCAAACAGAAAAAAAACCGGCCAAGTGCGAGTCGGACTCGCCCATGGAGGGTTCCGTAGCAGCAAGTAACATAATATAAAAGTTCTTGTAGTTCGTTGTAACTTTGATCGATGTTTTAGGTAGTTTACATGGTAATGTACATCTCATATTTTTTTTAGTTTTATCATTCTCTTATTTTAGAAGTTACAGGGGTTGGACACATTTTACCACTTTGGAAGTGTCTCTCGCGTAAACTATTCAATTTAGAAAAAATATGAATTTGAAGCCTCAATATCATTTTTGAAGACCTATCCATAGATACCCCACACGTATGGGTTTGATGAAAAAAAAAAATTCCGTTTCAGTTCTAAGTATGGGGACCCCCAAAATTTATTGCTTTTTTTCTATTTTTGTGTAAAAATCTTAAAGCGGTTCACAGAATACATCTACTTACTAAGTTTTAACAGTATAGCTTTTATAGTTTCGGAAAAAAGTGGCTGTGACATACGGACGGACTAAACATTTATCTCCTTTCTCTCAGTCTATCCAAAGGTTGTCTGTAAGAGATCGCCCAGTGCGATAAGACTGCCCATTGTGCACTTATTCTTTTAATTCATTAAACCCCGAGCGAACACCGGTGTTCGCACACCTATTGTCTTTCTATTGTGTCTGTAATTTCCACGATTGAAAATAAAACCCGCCCCCTTTTTTTGGAAAATCATCAAATAATTTCTTTTGCTCTAGGTAGAGTGAGACAGTAAGGGTTTGACTTTCACTGACTGACACCCAGTGTTCTGGAACCACGGTGACTATTTTTTAAACAAACCCTTGTAGCCCAAATCCACCCCTATGACTAATATTTCTTAACACTCGGCATTTAAATGTGGTTTGAAACATTGTGACTTGATATTACTCATGGTTTTTCATTCTAGCAACCAATTTGGCGGGTAGCCAAAAAGCACTTCATTTCTGAAGTATTATTGCAAGAGTACAAATAAAAATAATCAAGATGAACATTAGAAATTATTTTTAATTCCTGTTTTACTTTGAATATTAGATTTTTTATTTATCAATTATAAAAACGCGGCAATTTAATAGATATTAGTGTACGATTCCAGTGTTATTTTTTTTATCTACGAGCTCTATATCGAGGTTATCTGTCCGAAGTGATAAAAATAATTTTACAACTTACCTGATACTCTATGTCGATTATTTCGTTAGGCAGCACTTTGTGATAGAAACAGTCCACTTTTCCTGCTTGCACCATAATTGTCATATCTTTTTCATACGCGAAAACTACGCTAAATATAGTACTTAAAAATATGTAGCGCATTTTGTTCGAAATTAACGTTTTTATTGTTTTGTATTACAATTGAATCAGCAAGGGATCTCTTCAAAGTTATTTTTAGTATTTGGGTGGGTTGTTTCTAAATGAAAATAAGACAAAACAACTGAAATGATCGAATTATTTTCACAAACAAATAAACAATCGCGAGACACAAACCGATGCGAGCGGATGGTTCTAATCGTTCTGAAATTTTATGACTTTTTTATTGACACTTTGACAGTTCCTTTCCGCGGGGTGCTTGAAACTCGGCCATTCAGAAATTAATTATTTTTGCATAAAGTTATTTTATGTTTTTTTTTATATTACAAAGACAGCTTATTTCAAATTTTACTATACTAAAAAGTAGTAAATCAAATGTATATATTTTTGTGATTTTTCTTTTGCAAACATGCACTTGAATAATTTTTCGTTCATAAACTTACGAAAATGTTACAGGTACGATTATAACAAAATATTAAACATGAACTTTTGGTCTCGCTTTCGCTTGCACATATTTTCATATACTTCCGGCATAGTAATAAATTGTAATGCTTAAAATAAGAAGTTTTGTTATTACGAACATCAAAAAAGAAAACAACAAAAAACATGCACAGACTACTAAAATCTACAATTTATATTTTTTGGAACAAAAACTCCTTTTTAGAGTTAAGCAATTGCTGAATCTTCCTCGTATTGACTAAAATGTCAAGTGGAAGCGGTCAGGGTGCTCCACCCCCGAGTGGCGTAGTCCGAAGCAGCGCATTGTCCTTCGTTGCGTCTGCGCAAGCCACAGCAACAGCTGACAGCATTCCCGGGAACTCGCAGGAAATGGATCGAGAGCAAATGGGGCAAGCAGGTAAAGACAAAATTTGATTTAGCCTAGATTTTTTACTGTATAGAAAACAGTCAGTTAGCTTAGCTAAAATAACTGGGATTTACTAGATTTCTAGATATAACATGGAGATCTATCTGCTGATCCTAGTCAAGTAATCATTGTGCATGTGTGTAGAGATACCTGAAACACCTATACACCCTTATTCACTTCTCGATGCCGCTACCTTTAAAGTTTTTGGGCCCGGTATAGTAGGTTGCCACGTTTATAGCGGCGCCAGTGGCGTTTTTTAGGCCCCCAGATTGCAGATATAGGGACATTTCGGGCACTGTAATATGTGGGCCGTCGTCTGGTCAGGAGCTCCACACTTGCACTGGGTGGATCTATCTGCTTATGAATTCGGTCATTTGGTCTTAAACATCCATAGCGGGTAATCACAGGAATTAAGAATAGATAATCATTCAGATTCTTATTCTATGAAAAAGAACCATAGCTCAGCCTCTGATTTGGACCCTTCAGGGAACACAAGTGTGAATTATTCATAAAATCTCCATACATTATTTGTTACTTATTTTAATAAAAAAAAAATCTATAAGAGTTCCGTTTTTTGCCATTTGGCTACGGAACCCTAAAAACACCACAGACTATTTTATACAATGAAATAATTCACACTTTCTCTGTTGTTCTACTCTCTCTTGTTGTATTTGAATCATAGTTGTTTGCATAGATTTGAAAGACGAATCATGTTTAGCATTACCAAGGACAACATACAAAAAAAAAAAAAAATAATTAAACTTTGCAGACATCCAGTACATAATAATAAAGCTAAGAAAATTTTCTTTATATTAAATTTCATGTAGGTAGGTAATTTATTGCATTTAATCAAATATTTACCATTTTATTTATTGATCCAAATTTTTTGCAACACAAAGGTACCAAGGCGGACTTAACATTGCATCTCATTTTTTAATTGAAAATAAAATAAACCAGGACTTTCAAAATATCTATTATTTCACAGAATATCCCCAAGTTGGGAGACCTGCCAAAACTAATTATGTCAGTATATTTGGAGTACTGTGAGATGAGTTTTTCTAGAGTGAGGCAAAAATGTTAACACTTAAGGACTCGCGCCTCAATTTGTAACACTTATACTCGCTACCGGGTATGCTGGACCCAGTAAGATATCCTGTTTGTTTTTGCAAAAATACTGAATTAAAATGAAAACTACTTTATTAGAAGAATAGTATGATAATAAACGTAAAACAATAGTGTATCAAATACTAATATTTATTGCATTTTCTTATACAACAAGTAATTACAAAAATTAAAGATTTTTTGGCATACTTTTATGACAAGATTAAGGTTAATTGTAAAAAATTCTGTAATTAATTATTTTAACCAACAACTTCTATATTTTCTTAGACTACTATGATGTACCTACTTAGAACAATTAACAATTAAAGGTCAATAATTATAGTATACAAAAAATGATCTTTGAAAATCAATTAAAATTATTTTTTTTTTTTTTGGGATAAAATAGTATTTAAAATTTTTTTAGTCTCTTTCTACATCTAATTTAGTTATAAATATTTGAACAAACGTATTTTATGTATTTCCCACAAGCGTAAAATGCAATACAGCTGTTTGGCTATATCGCATTTTACGCAAACAAAAATTAGTTTTCGAACTTTTTTGAGTTAGAAAGACCGATCAATAATACATTCTTATATTTTGTTAGGTCTCAAGGAAATATATTGGTAGCCATTTTCTATGAAATAAAATAAAAATACGTTAATAAATAGTAATAATATGATGAAAAAACACAAACGTGTTTAGTCGCTACCGGGTCCGGTGGACCCGGTCACACCTAAATACGCCTGTAGCACTCACACACAGCGTGCTAACTGACGAGTACGACTGCCACTCGCCGTTTTACACTGTCGTCGAAAGGTATTAAGCACGGCAACATCGTAAACGTCAAATCTTAATAGTTAAATATTACAAATAAATTGAACAACTGGGTCCTTTAGACCCAGTAGCGAGTCCTTAAGTGTTAACATTCTATCTCTCTTTCTTTTTCTTTAATTTAGGCAGAAATTTTTGTGAAAGATAAAAATAAATTAATCTTCCACAGATCGTCTAGCGGTTCCAGCAGGATTGACAGCACTGTGTGAAGCATGTTCCAGGCTTTACCCAGACCAGCCCAATCCGCTGCAAGTCACTACAAGACTTAAATATTGGTATGTATTCACAATATTACAGTCAATCCCAAGACTGTTGACTATATGGTTGTCAAATCTTTAAAGACTTCGAAAGGTTTACAAATTATAGCCTGGACCAACAGCTTAACATGCATTATCAATAGGCTCGCGTTTGACCACTATCTTACCTGATGGTAAGCGACGATGGAGCAAGCTTGACTTAAGGTCCCCTAAGTTCGAACTACCAGGAAACACAGACTCCAGCAGGGAATTCCATTCCTCAACTGTATGCATAATGAAGGTCAGCATGTGAAGATGTTTACCTATCCACAGGCAGACCTCATGAAGTATTGCTTGATTTTGGAGGTTGACTTGCCTAAATATTCAAATACGTATAATTCTGCACGTAAAATCCCTATCAAGGTCACACTGACAAATTTCAGACTAAATTCCATCCTTCCTTATCTCTTTATTAAAATTTTCGAGCACATTTTCTATTTGTAACTTTTGTAACTTTCTCTCTTTCTTTCTAATACTGATCTTAGCCTTTTTCAATACGGTTTTCGGCATGGTCACAGCACTGTCTGCATTTCTTAAAGGATACTGGTGATAAGCTGGGCAATGGACCACGAATCTCTTACGTTACTTGTACCTCTAGATTTAAGCAGAGCCTTCGACTTGGTTGACTTCGATATCCTTCTTAGGATCCTTAAATCTTTCGATTTATCCTTTTCCACTATTAAATAGCTTGATTCAAATAATAAAGGACGCTCGCGACGGTTTTGCTTTGGCGGGTTTTCTTTGGATTGGTGCTGTCTTACAGTAGGTGTACCTCAAGGTTGCGTTCTCGGTCCACTTCCGTTTTTATTAACTGTCATTAGAGTCATCTTTTCTAACTTACATCTCTCTGCCAACATCATCTTTTCCATCCACTCTTAGGGTAAATGTAGAAGCAACCATAGCATATCCTCAGAATCTCAGATCTTCAGAAAGACTTACTATACTTTCAGGCTTGGTGGTCATGATCCTCTGGACTACATCAGCATGTACTGGAACCCTGGAAAACCTGAGGAACACATCCTGCCTCATTGGCATTACGTCAGGTATGTATTTATTCAATACACTCTACTATTGACATTTAACTGCCTGGGTCGGATATATTTGACAAACATTTCCGCGTTTATTCGTGAGCTCTTCTGTCACCTTTGAGGATTGTAGAGTTAAACAAGATGGAGTACCCAGTCGCAAACACACAATTCTGCCGAATAGGACACGAAAACACTCGTCGAACAAATCCAACGCAAGCGGTTAAAGGGTTAAAAAAGTTTGCTCAGGCTGGGCGAGCACGCGCACTTTTCCGCATTAGTGCGAAAAACAGTAAATTGCGTACCTAAAAGCGATAGGATAAGAGCGGGTTTTCGAGTGTATTGAAAATAAATAAATGTGACCCTCTCTAAAACTAGTTCTTTCCCCTAGCTTCGGTCTCTCAGACCTGCACGGTGACGGGCGCGTGCACCCGACCCCGGACGCTTCCCGGACGGCGCCATCCGGTTACGGGTTCGAGCTGACCATGCGCCTCTCTGCCGAGGAGGGCTTGACACAGCCACCGCTATGGCCAGCGGCGCTGTTGCAAGCGCTGGCGAGATATGTGTTTACTACTGGTGAGTATTCTTAGACCTAAATACTGACAATACTCCACAACTTTCACACAAAGCCATCTAGCCCCAACAACTAAGCTGAGCTGGTGCTGAGTACTAGACAACTGATAAACATACTTATATATTTCTAAATACATATATAATTATAGATAAATTACACCCAGACACTGAACAAATGATCATACCTATCACAGAAACAATACTGAAAAAATAATAATAACTGAGGTATGTCTCTGACTCAGTTCTCAATAACGTCATAACACGTTGAGAAGGGATTGGTCCATTGTGACTGACAGGACTATTGTAACCAATAAGCCTGATATAGTGTCAGTGGAAACAATGAGAAGCATGCAATGATTGATGATATAAAAGTCTCGTATGACGAGAAACTCGTGACAGCCGAGAAAGATTAGCAAATGCGTGGATGTTGATTAGAAATCAGATAGATCTTTACAATATTTCTATAGGTTTAGCCTATTTTAACATAAGATTACTTCTTCAGGTAACAAACTCTGTGCCGGCGACCACATAACCTGGCACCGAGCTTTAGACGGTGGCGCTACACGCTCGCGCCTGCGACACCTGCTCGTGTGCGAGGACCCGCAGCTGCACGCCACGCACACACCGCACGGCACTGTCGCCTTCCTACAGGTTAGCGAGCTCTCAACTTGATGCTATCGGAGGAGGTGTAGCCTTCCATAACCTGGCACCGAGCCCTGGACGGTGGCGCCACCTACAGTGATAATATATTGAGCATATATGCAGCGTGCATCAAATAAAACAATTATCAGTTTATAGGTACAAGACCCCGTACGCCTCCATTGAAAAGGGAAGGATCCTCCGACCAAAAGAGTGTCATGTCTGGTGTGGGCAACTGCTTGAGAGGGGTTTTTTGGCTGTTTTACATGTTAAACTTAAGTCGAGAACTCTAATTGCGCGATGTAGGAATCCGTAATGCAGTTCATATTCCCTCTACTTAAGAGGCCTGAGTCCCAGCAGTGGGAACATTAAAAGACTGATTATACTACCTATGCTATTTTATCTTTAGGTGGGATTGCAGTCAAGCACAAGTTTATATAAATTAAAAGCTAAAAATATATATTTATTGTTTTCATTACAGATAGTGGGTTGCACCGGTCGAGAGTTGAAAGCTGCTCAAAGAGGTTCAGGGTTTGAAGTCCTGAAGCTGATAAGTGAAGATCCCAAGTAAGAATATTTTATAATTCAGTATGACTATCTTTTTTGGCGGAATTATTTAGTTTCTACATTTTTCTTTTTATGGTGGGAAAAATCAACCAATGACAACCCCCGCTTTGGACGGAGCGGGAGATAGTGTCAGACTCTTACTGACTAAAAGCCCACGCCATTCCTTCTAGCCTTCATACCGGGGCTCGAGTTCCCTTTCAGATAACCCTGGCCCCAGTAGGCTTCGATCCTGCTGGGATTTCGTTTCTACATACGAACTGTATACATGTATGAAAAGTTGAAAGGTAATCGGTTGTCTTGGTATGGTCATGTGAAGCGGAGGGAAGAAGCGCATATTACTAAAAGAGTTCTAAGTATACATGTAGATGGATGGAGAGGGAGAGGAAGGCCGAAAAAAATAAGGATAGATTGTGTGAGAAGTGATATGAAAGAAAAGGGAGTTAGTGATAGTTTGACGGGTGACAGGACAGAATGGAAGAAGAAAACGTGTTGCGCCGACCCCAAGTAATATGGAATAAGGGCAGGAAGAAGAAGATATGAACTGTATACACTCTTTAGCGCTCACTAAGAAAACAATCTCGTCTATGCTAGTTACGACGCGTGAAGTTGGTATGTTGTGGTAGGGGCGGGGTAGATGGGGGGGGGACACAATCAATTTTCTTGTCTAGATTCCACAAAGTTCTTACCGTGTACCTTAATATTATAAAGTTTGTTTTTTTATTTATTTATAGCAGGTAATCTCTGAGAGTACAGGGCCTCGAGTCTGCTATTACAATAGTGTCAGAATGGTCTATCATTGATGTCATAATTGTCGATTTTGACAAGTTTGGTAATCTACTAATATAATGGCGTCATCAGGACTTTCCAATGGTCAACCACTGACACTCCCCTTAAAGGAGTGGCATAAAATGGTAATCTCGTACATTATGACAAATGAATATTTGACGTTTGCGGTAATCTGCTAAAACTTTGACAGTTTATTTGATCAGTGTTCTACCATTAGAACGTTATTGTGCAGTTATTGGTTTTAATATGCTCGAAATTATCATTCTACAACGATTCTATTACAAGACCATTGACCGATCAATGATCGATCATTACGAATTAGCAGATTACAAACTTTTAGCAAAATGACAACGGGATCGTGTTGGAATGACGAATTTATAAAAATAGCAGACTTGGGGCCCTGGTCCGATTGCTAAAAATGTTTCATCGATAGAAAGCTGATTTATTCCTGGGTGACATACACTTATATTTTATGTAAGTGGGCGAAGCTGCTTGCAAAAGCTAGTGATGAATATTGGTACTATCTGCTGCAGACATGGTGAAACTTCTTAGCGTGTACAAGCGTCCTTGAATGCTGAGTAGAATTATATAAACAGGGTAATTTGTCTGTATTACTAGCATCATAAACAACAACTTTTGTTCTATGACTTTTTACAAAACATAACACATATGCCAAAAACAAACCGTTAAGATTTCGTTGTTTTATCTAACACATTTCAACTCTGTATTTACTTAGGGCTCCCGCGCACTGTCCTCGTAATAATAGTCCCGCGTACTGTTCGAAACATTGTCATCACACCTAGCAAGCATTCGCACCATTTCCGTGTACTCGATATTAGAATATTGTTACACCATCATGTAAAGATAATCATGTCCGCACTGCCGAATTTCGCTACAAGAACACATGCAAGCGCATTGCGACCGACCGGCTACTGAGGGTCGCCTGTAAATAGGTCAAGTTCATGTTCAGCTACCCTCCACTATTGTACTATCGCTTGCTTCGCATAGACTTCGTAATATTTAGAACGTTTAATTTAAATATTTTTATTTTTATATGGAAATCTGATGAACTAAAATATGACACATTTTTAAAAGTCATAGAACAAAAGTTGTTGCTTTATGATGTTCTTAACATAGTCCTGAGAGGTTGCTAGTGTTTTACAAATAACCCTGTATATATATATATATATACATATATATACATATATAACTGCTCTCAAAACGGTGAAAGAAAACATCGTGAGGAAACAAAAATTAGAAGACGTTTGATTATTCACCAACCCGTACTAGGCCTGCGTGGTGGATTACGGCCCATTCCCTCTCTTAGAGAGGAGACCTTTGTCCCAGTAGTGGGAACATTGAAAGGTTGATTATGTTATGCTATGCTATGAATGTTGTGTGTATGTCCGTGACAGCTGCGGCGGCTTGTGGCTGGTGACGCGCATGAGCCGGCGCGGCTCGTGCCGCCGCGTGCGTCCCGTGCTCGCGGCCGCTGCGCCGGCGCCGCTGGCGGGGGTCTCCGCACAGCTGCGCTGGACGCCTTGGACTCCGGTACGTACACTCACAGAAATAACACTACAAATCACTTAATACTACATCATTACCAAACAGAACACACAGAAAAGCTAATTTCAGCAAAATTAAAACTATTTTAGCCCCTAGAACCCGCTGTCCATAGATGCGTAGCTTTATAGAGACATTGACGTATAATCTCGTATGCAACCTTAAAGCGCAGGCTACACCGGCAGCTAGCGGGCGGGCGGGCTAGGCGGGCGAACATCGTTTCACCTCTTTACATACTTCGGTTCACACCGCGAGCTACCGACGAACCTAACGAGCTAAGCTAACGAAATATCCGACGATTCCAGCGAAGCTACTCGTTCACCTCGTTGGCGCGCCCGCGCTTCGCTAGCTTAGCTCGGCCGCCAGCCCGCTCGCCCGGCTCGTTCGCCCGTCCTCCCCGTAGAGAGTAGACTAGTCGACGCTCGTCTTGATGACGTGCACATTGCGACTGCGCGCAAATGACAATGGACAGATAGAATGCTTTTCGCTTCGCTTCGCCCGCTTAGCCCGCTCCGCGCGCTGCGCCCGTCGCTCGTCTGTCCGTAGTTTTCGGTGTGGACCCCATAGTTTAGCTCGCCAATATTTCGCGTAGTTTGTATAGTTTCCTTCGTTTGCTTCGCCCACCCGCCTAGCCCGCCCGTCCGCTAGCTGGCGGTGTGGCCTGCGCTTAACGCAACTCTTCGTTTTACCAACCCTTAAAATCGGACATGACCAAGTTAATGCCATAAGTCTATGGCGTTTCATATTTCGAATGCAAGTGTTAAACTCCCATGTGCGCAATTTACTTTGTTTGTGAGAAAAAAACGTTAATGTTGGTAATTTTTTGATTCCTGAGTGACATAGGCTATATTTTACGTACACGGGCGAAGCCGCAGGCAACAGCTAGTATTTAATAAGTTATTTAATTTCCCAGCCCAGCACAGATGAGCAGCCAGCCTCCCTCTCTCCACTGCCCCCCTCGGTGGAACAGCAAATCAAGGACACGTTACAACGGGGACTCAGCACCATGGGAGAGCGACACGGGCCTGAAGGTAAGAGCTAGAGAGTCCATCGTCATTTTTTTTTAGGTGGAAAAAATCATCCTATAACAACCCTCGAATATCAGACTTTTATTGACTAAAAACTAGTTTTGTTCGATTCCGCTATAAACTACGACGCGCTATAGACTATTGAATATTTTTTTATAGCGTGTTGTTTTATACGCTATAATTATAACACGTTATATCAAAACTCGACAGTAGTCTGAATGCGGAGTCGTTATCTTTTTATTCGGCAACGCCGTGCTACATTTTTTCGCACGGGGTAACGTCACTCGTAATTTTAATGGGCTATATCTTTGCTATTTTTTATTTAATCGAAAAAAAAAAAAAAACGAGTCCAATATTTTTTTATAATCTAAAATACGGACCCTGGACACTACCCTATTATTAACTTTGTTCGAACTACCCAAATCGTTGTGGTGCCTATTATTAAAAATAAAACTGGGGATGCCTCCGATGTCTCCAATTACAGGCCTATATCCCTGGCTACTGTTTCAGCCAAGGTGCTGGATCGTCTGCTTGACGCACAATTGGCCAATCATCTTAAATTACATGACGCTCAGTTTGGCTTTAGGCCGGGGCTGTCCACTGAAAGCGCTATATTGTGCTTAAAGCAGACGGTGCAATATTACAAGACAAGAAAAACACCTGTATTTGCTTGTTTTTTGGACCTATCGAAGGCATTCGATCTTGTTAATTATGACGTGCTGTGGAACAAGTTGTCAACTGAAACATCTTTGCCGGTTGAAGTTATATCAATATTTAAATATTGGTATAGCAATCAACGCAATTGTGTGAGGTGGAACGGTTCCTTTTCGGGCGTGTACCGGTTGGAATGCGGAGTGAGGCAGGGGGGATTAAGCTCGCCTCGCCTGTTCAACCTCTACATGAACCAGCTGATAGTTGAGCTCAGCAGCACCAAGGTCGGTTGTCATATTGACGGAGTGTGTACCAATAACCTTAGTTATGCAGATGACATGGTGTTGCTGAGCCCATCAATCAGTGCCATGAGGAAACTAGTATCTACTTGTGAATCGTATGCGGTGGCCCATGGGCTCAAATATAATGTTTCAAAGAGTGAACTAATGCTCTTTAAAGCAAGTGGTTTCTCTTACCCAGAATTTCCGGATGTGTTACTTTGTGGCACACCACTGCTTAGGGTCTCCAAATTTAAATATTTGGGTCATTGAGTCACAGATGATTTAAGTGATAATTTGGATATTGATAGGGAACGCAGGTCGCTGGCTGTTCGTTGTAACATGCTGGCCCGCAGGTTTGCACGGTGTACGAAATCAGTAAAGATCACGCTTTTTAAAGCATTTTGTCAATCTTTTTACACCTGCAGCCTGTGGGTCAGGTATTCGCAGCGGGCATACAGCGACCTGCGTGTCCAATATAACAATGCACTCAGGGTACTGTTGGGGCTGCCGTGGCGTTGCAGTGCGTCAGGGATGTTTGCTGAGGCGCGGGTTGATGGCTTTGCAGCCTTAATCAGGAAGAGATGCGCCTCCCTACTCGCTCGTGTTCGTGGCAGCACCAACACTATACTGAGTGTTTTTGCAGATAGGTGGGAGTCCCCCATGCTGCAAAGATGGATGCACCTTCATGTCGTTGTGTAGTTGTGTGTGTTTTTGTAAAACCTACTAACACTAGTTTTTAAGATATTGTTACTAACAACATATGGACCTCGTCCGAAATAAATATTTTATTATTATTATTTCTTTATTATCTATTTTAACATATTAATTACATTTTTAAATATTCCTTAAATTAAAAAAAATATTTAAAAAAAAACATTTAAAAATATAAAAAATAGTGTCCCACCGGTATCGGGAATAGGGTCCAAGCTACCGGCGGTCAGGGCTCCAGAGAAAGGAACCTCCTGACTATACGGGCCGTGTCCAGAAGTACCGCCTTCTGAATCAAGCCCTTGATCCAGCCGCCTAACGAGAGCCTCCTAAGGTGTTGGTCGAGGCTCTTGGCAATTAAGCCATTGGCTGAAACGACTATCGGTACAATAATCGCTGAATCCAATTCCCACATGTCGACAACCTCGCGAGCCAAATCAATATACTTGATTTGTTTATCTTTCTCGGCTTTCGCGAGGTTCTCGTCATGCGGAACGGATATGTCAACAATCATTGCACGCCTCTCGCTTCGGTCCACCACCACTATATCAGGCTTATTGGCTACAATAGTCCTGTCAGTGATGATGGACCGATCCCAGTACAACGTGATATCGCCACTATCGAGAACTGGGTCGGGCACATACCTGTAGTATGGCACCTCCGATTCCACAAGAGAGTACTTCAGAGCAAGTTGCTGATGGATAATCCTGGCTACAAGGTTGTGTCTATGCAAGTATTCTCCGTTAGCTAGACGAGAACAACCAGAGATAATGTGGCGGATTGATTCACCCGGTCGGTGACATGCCCGACATATGTCAACCGTGCCGTCCTTCACAATAAATCTCCGGTAGTTATTCGTCATGATAACTTCGTCCATAATTGCACATACAAAACCTTCGGTTTCCCCAAAGAGGTCACCGACGCGCAGCCAGGCTACGGACGCTAGATGGTCTATATCGGGCCCATGAAGGGCCCGGAAAAAGCGTCCGTGAAGTTCCTTACTCTGCCATACTTCCCTGCGTACGTTAGTGTCAAGCACTACAGGTTTGCGCCAGTTCTCGTTAGCCAAGGAGAGCGGGGTGAGTCCCTTGTCCACTGCTACTACATCCCGATGCATACCCCCGTCGGCGGCTAGGAAGTATTCCCTGAGACTGCATACCTCGCGATTGTGCAGGGACTTAGCATTTAAAAAGCCTCGACCCCCACACTTCCGCGGGATATACAGTCTCATTACCGACGACCGAGGGTGATGCATTCGATATGCAGTCAGCAGTGTACGAACTCTCCTATCCAGGGCGTCAAGTTCCGTTTGAGTCCATTTGAGTACACCGAAAGCGTACATCAATACCGGCATGACCCAACCGTTGAAGGCACGCACCTTGTTTCCACCTGACAGAAGGCTGTTAAGTACCTTCTTCAGGCGGCCAAAGAAGCGCTCCCTCAACGATTGCTTCATGTCAGTGGCATTGATGCCTAACGCTTCCGACATACCCAAATACTTGTAGGTTTCGGTTGGAGAGAGGGATCTCAGGTGTATGGAATCCGAGAGTTGGATACCCACGGATTCCACAATCTCCCCTCGCTTTATATGCATGACCGCACATTTGTCCACACCAAACTCCATCCTGATGGCACTACTGAAGGTTTCCGTTACCTTCAGTAGCTCCATCAGTTGCAGATTGTTGGGGGCAAAGAGCTTCAAGTCATCCATATAAAGAAGGTGAGATATAACCTGACCACCTCTCTTCAACCGATAGCCTAGTCCTGAATTCTCCAGCAATGTGCTCAGAGGATTCAAAGCTAGGCAGAACCAAAGCGGACTCAAACTGTCACCCTGGAATATACCTCGCTCAATCCTTACCGGTTCGCTGTTCCTCTGGATATTTCGACATCCTGGATAGCGAAGGACCGTCCTCCATTGCCTCATACATGACATCAGGAAGGTGCGAAGAGTTGCATCAACTTTATACAACTCCAGCACCCTCATGAGCCATGTATGAGGAACTGAGTCATAGGCCTTCTTATAGTCTATCCAACATGTCGACAGATCCTTTCGGGAACGCCGAACCTGTTGGCTAATGGCCATATCGATGAGGAGTAGCTCCTTCGTACCGCGGGACCCATTCCTACATCCATTTTGAGAGGCAGACATGATAGTGTTATTATCAACATGGTGGTTAATCTTTGCTCTCAAAATGGATGTAAGAACCTTATAAACTGTCGGCAGACACGTAATCGGCCGATAGTTTTTGGGTTCCGCGGTGCTACCGGATTTGTGGAGCAGGTGGGTAACTCCTGTTGTAAGAAACTCGGGTAGCGAGCCAGACTCTAATGCGGCCTGATACTGAGATGCCAAACGAGCGTGCGACCTTTGCAACCACTTTATCCAGAAGTTGTGCAGTCCGTCCGGCCCTGGAGATTTCCAATTAGGCAACGGACGGACTGCACGGGCCACATCTTGGGGGCTGATAGTGATTATTATTATTATTATTAAATCGTTTGACTTTTTGAACAGACTGTACCTACGTCTGCGATTTGTGTTTTGGAACGAAGTATACTGTTCCTTATGCGATCTGTTCTTTTGACCCCAAGAATTCTTCGTTCCATTGCTCGCTGGCAGACCCCGAGCAAAAAATAGATAGGTACAGAAGACAATCTCATGTATTTACTTCACTTTTTATACCTACGCTCGGTGGACGCACACTAATGAGCGTTTGAGCCGGAAGTGTTCAACGAGTGATCCGAGACGCGACCGAGACATCGTGTCCGTGAGCGGTGTCTATGTGTGCGTTGCTCGAGCGTGCTTTGTATGAAGATTGACTTCTGTAAATATCTATTTTGTGCCTCGAGTGTGGACTTTTGACGTTTCGTTAATGACCACGTTTCGCTCTATAGCCATCCACCCTCACGGTGGGAAGGATGCACATGAATTTTCTTTTTTGTTTGTTTTCAGGTCACATGTCAACGGATAGCTTCGAGATGTCGAGCATGGAGCGAGCGTTACCTCATATACCAGAACTCATGGAGGTACGATAGGATACTTTCTCTATTAACGATATACACCACATTTTTTTAATTAGTACTCATACTTAAAAGATAATTAGAAAAGCCCTCGTTATTTTATTAGTAAAATCTCAATAAATAATATTCATAAACAGCAAAGTTATTAGCATTGCTTTATGTCCCAAAATGTCACTCAATTTGTGGAAATACTGTGCAGGCTATTGATTAATGAATAAATAAGTGACAATTATTAAGGAAAAACACTGCCCGCAGTATTTTCTACATACTAACTTATACGTACTAAGTACATTAGGCAATCATAAATCACGTGTTTAAGTATCGTACACTAATTACCAGTCACCTATAATCAGTAAAGTATTAGTGATACAGTTTTCAGAAGGCTTATAGTCACACAAAGGGCAATGAAAAGGGCTATGATCGGAGTTTCCTTGCGTGATCGCATCAGGAATGATGATATCCGCAGGAGAACCAAGGTCGCCCACATAGCACGAAGAATCGCTAATAAAAGTTTTTGATTTCCAGGGTTCGTGGCGAGGTGAAAGCAATGTAGAATACTTAGAAGGGGCTCACATTATACTGAATGCTGAAGGGGCGAGCTTGCTGCCACTAGCTATCGAGTGAGTGACATTTTTATCACCATTTTGACCACCGTAGGCGCGGGTTTGCGGACAGTGAGCAATGGGTAGCTCGCTGTCCGGCCGTCCGGTAACTGTCCGGACCAAGCCCAAGTCGTCGACGGCGCGCACTGTTCCCACGCGCCTCAAGGAGTTGTCAGCAACAGTAGGGACCCAGCCGGGTCGAAGCCCACTGGGGCCAGGGTTATCCGAAAGGAAACTCGAGCCCCGGTATGAAGGCTAGAAGGAACAGGGTGGGTCGTTTAGTCACTAAGAGTCTGACACTATCTCCCGCTCCGCCCAAGAGCGGGGGTTGTCATTGGATGATTTTACCCACCATAAAAAAAATACAGTAACTTAGAAACATTGAGAACGAAGTAAAAAACAAGCCTGTATTATTGTCCACGTCAGCTGAGCGAGTTCAATGACCTGTACTTAATAATCGGCGTTGCGTACAAAGTACCTACAGGTCATTGAACTCGCTCAGCTGACTTTTTCTTAAAGAAATTAATTTCGTACATGCGTAAATTAATACGAGTTTTGAAACAGAGGTATTTTATCTTTACAAATCGATAGTGTTTCATGTACCGGGTCGACCCTCCACGGGATTAAAACGATTAAAATTTAACGGTGTATATTGTCATGTCAATTGCCACAGGTTTGGCAACCCTTTAAAAATTGTTTATATTCAATCAAATGGAATAGTTTGCTGAGAGGAATGCGAAAAATGTTGGTTTAAAACTTTATTTTTAAATTTTGCTAGTGGTCGTGTGAGCCACGGCAGCCACTTCACGTGGCGCGGCTGCGGCGCCGCGGTCACCGTGCTGCCGCCCACCGTCGCCGGCGCTGCCGCCAGCAGCAGCCGGCCGTATGCTGCCACTGCGGCTTGGTTACAAGTAAGTCTTGCTCACTCCATTGTCACTAAAACCCTTCTATGTGCATCTATACCACAAAATAGACAGGTACAGAAGACAATCTCATGTATGTACTTCACTTTTGATACCTACGCTCGGTGGACGCACACTAATGAGCGTTTAAGCCGGAACTGTTCGACGAGCGGGCCGAGGCGCTCCGAGATATCGTGTCCGTGAGCGGTGTCTATGTGTGCGTTGTGAGAGCGCGCACAGTATGTAGATTGACTTCTCTACCTATCTATTTTGTGTCTATACCGTTTACATACAATCAATGCGCAAACGTGATCGCGAAGCGAATGAAACAAAAAATTGATAATCTATACCGGTGGCCTACGAGATCAACCGCACGTGGGTGCGGTGCGGTGGTGAGCGAAGCGAAACGGTCGCGTTTAGTTGATTTGATATTTTTGCGCGAACTCTTCCGGTGTGGTAACAGAATTTAAATAAATTTTGGCTGAAGCGACGATGGCTGTTTACCTAAATGCATACGCACGTAGGAAAACAGCCGCCGCGTCGCTTTGAATTCGCATAATACCCCGCAATCGCAACGCATTTAATAGTTTAAATTAACTTTCGAAGTATGTGTTTGAGCCTGAACGTCTTTCTTGTTTCCACTAGATTTTAATTATACGTCAGTATAAAAAAAAATGGTTTTGTAATAAAATATTAGCAAAATGAGTTTGGGACTGCAAAAATTATTTGTTAACAATAGTTAAAATGCAATATTTTTAAACTTATTTTATTTTATATTTAACTTCCAAACTTGCGTCATTAAAATAAGCTACAATAATTAATCATAATACAAAACCCAATGTTCTTAATTAAAAACTATTGTACACCAGTAAAGTAACAAAACTTCTTTCGCTCATGACTTATAATCTTCTCATTTTCTATTCCACAGGTAGTGATCCCAAAAGACCTAGCCCAGGACATGTCGAAGCAGGTCTCTTCATTCTCCAAACTGGCAGACTCTGACTCCGAGCCTGACAGTGATGAGGAGACATCAGGCACAGAACCTCCATCGCTGCCCATAAACTTAGTATGGCCCAAACATAAGCTGAAGATATCCGTCGTGCATGACAACGAATTTTTATAATAACTAGGATTTGACTATGAAGCTATAGTAAGCCTAAGATAACCGTAGAAAAAAGCACATTGACCTTTTTCTAATATCTCTGTGTAGGTACCTTTTTTTTGCGATGGGAAAATCATCCTATGACAACCCCCGGTCTTGGGCGGAGCGGGAGATAGTGTCAGACTCTTACTGGCTAAAAAACCCACCCCGTTCCTTCAAGCCTTCATACCTGGGCTCGAGTGCCCTGTCGGATAACCCTGGCCCCAGTAGGCTTCGACCCGGCTGGGCCCGTGCTGTTTCAAGTACTGAAAAATGCATTAAATTTGAACGAAAAATTTTAAGGCATATGACATCCACCAACCCGCACTGCATCCGCGTGGTGGATTACGGCCCATTTCGTCTCCTTGAGAGGAGGCCTGAGTCCCAACAGTAGGAACATTATATGGCCGACCATGCTATGCTATCAAAACTAAATACTTTGTAAACTTCACACTGGCAAAATGCACAAACAATGCAACGCCAGAAGAAAAAATATGTAGCCATATGTTGTATATAAGATGTAACTAACCATTATTTTAACAATATACGAGTAATTTTAAATCAAATTATGTGTTTTATTTACTTTGTTGGTAAGTATCTCGGAAAGAAACGGTATTTAACCTCATAAGTACTTTAACTGCAAGTTCATCAAGGGTGGCCGAGATGCGAACCGTCGGGTCTTGGTCGCGATCCGACGTACTCGTAGTTCTTAGTAGACGTGGGTGTAACGAAAGATAGATTCGATCACGATGTTTTAATTTTACTGACAATAAGCGAAACAAACACGTGCGTTGGTATTGAGTGTATGCCAAGGCTGTCCGAGGTAGAATGCCGCACCGCTCGGTCTTCCCTCAGTATCCAATGAGACGCGAGAACGCAACGCGGGAATTGAAGAGCGACTGATCTACCAATGACGTATCGCTGTCGGTGCACACCCGCCCGTACGTCGCCATCTTAATTCACCGCGCGACCTGTACTTAGAAAGTTATGGTTAACTTCCATGTAGCACCCACTCCTATTAAGATCGGAGACTGTACACTCGAAGTTGTGGACAATTACGTTTACCTGGGACAGACGGTCCAGTTGGGTAGGTCTAACTTCGAGAAAGAGGTCAATCGTCGAATCCGACTCAGCTGGGCTGCGTTCGGGAAGCTGCGCGGTGTCTTCTCGTCCAATATACCACAGTGTCTCAAGACGAAAGTCTATGACCAGTGCTTGTTGCCAGTGATGACTTATGGCTCCGAAACGTGGTCACTTACAATGGGCCTCATAAGAAGACTCAAAGTCATCCAAAGGGCGATGAAAACGGCTATGCTCGGAGTTTCCTTGCGTGATCACATCAGAAATAAAGATTTTAGCAGAAGAACCAAGGTTACCGATATAGCTCGAAGAATCGCCAGCAATGGGCAGGGCAGATTGCACGCAGAACAGATGGTCGATGGGGAGGAAAGGTTCTGGAGTGGCGACCGCGTACCGGAAGACGCAGTGTTGGAAGGCCTCCAACAAGGACCGATGACCTGGTCAGGGTCGCTGGAATCCGATGGATGCGTGACGCATAGGACCGGTCATTGTGGCGACGCTTGGGGGAGGCCTATGTCCAACAGCAGACGTCTTTCGAATGACATGATATGATATAAGGTACTAATTACAAAAGGGTTAAAACAGAATACCTTTGTTTAGGTACTTGCTTACTACAGCTTAGTAGTCAGATAATCTTAATATATATAAATCTCGTGTCACAATGTTTGTCCTCAATGGACTCCTAAACCACTTAACCGATTATAATAAAATTCGCACACCATGTGCAGTTCGATCCAACTTGAGAGATAGGATAGTTTAAATCTCAAATTATAGTCACAATTTTAATTTATTGCTAATTATTTGTCTGTTATTATATGACAACAAAAACTTTAGCCACAGCAACGGGTGGCCGTGTCAGCTAGTAAATTATAATAATTTAATAAAAATATTGCACAGATGCCGAACTCTTCTTATATCTTGCTATTTAAGTAATATTCAGAACAACAAAAATACTTACACCACACATACCGCCATTGTGCACATAGGTTTAAGTTTCTGTGAAATTGTTACTATTTTGGTGTACAATAAAGTTTATTCTATTCTATTTTACTTACCGATTTTATTCCCAACTGTGAAAAGTGAGTTAAGTTAATTAAACTTGTTTATCACATAAACATTATCAAAATTATTTTGTAAAAACGTACCTACAATGAAAATAATGCAGTAGAGTTTAACCAATTCCGCATTCCCGCCAAAAGTATATATTTTTTTTAATATCTTCGCCCTATTATGGCAGGCTAAAGTCTTAAACCATACCACCTCGTCGTCATTAATAAATTAAAAAAGGAATAAAATTCTCAGCTACATTTTGACGAGATCACGATTATTTCAATGATTCCACATATTGTCTAGTTGAGCAGACACTTTAGATATAAAACTACAAATTGTAGATCACAATATCCAATAGGAATGAATTTGTGAATAATTCAAAGTCACTGAACTATAGTCAGTCTAATAAGTCAACCGACTTGGGAATTTTGTAACATATTTAATCATTTAAAAAAAGACGTGTGACACTCGGGGACAGCCGCGGTAAAGCTATTGCATAGCATTTTTATTAACTTATGCAATTATAATTATTTATGCAGTATTTTTTTTCCCTTTGTTTTTTTTTCTTTGATATTAATTGAAGTTACACTTTCACACATTGAATTGAATTTTGATTGATTATTCACTCATTTGTTTTCTTATCGGTCACCACGCTTAAAAAAACAAATGAGTGGGGGGTGTTAGGTTATTTTCGTTACGGAATTTCTGGATTCTCTCCTGGAGCGTCTCCACGCTCAAGGCCCGCGATAGAAGCTATGCAATAGCTTAAAATACTTATATCCGTTACTTTTCATATGGTTCTTCTGTTAGTAAACAATGATCTCTATCTCTTAATCAACCTTGATTATTGAACCCGTGTTGACTACATCAGATTAAATTAAATCCTAATAATTACCCAAGTCGTTTAACTTATTAAACAGACTTTACTACTTTAGTTTCACTCGATGAAATCCCGCCAAAAACTAAAACTCTCAAAAAGTATTCTCTCTAAGGAATGACGTTCTAAAATTCTGTATTCCGCTGATCTTTGCAACTAGGTAATGTAAAACCCTGTTTAAAGTTAGGCTTACACATATTTTGGTATTTTTTCTTCTGTTAGAATATTGGGTTGTTGCTATACAATTAGTATGGTTACCATCTTACCGATTCCCGTAAGTTTTGCAATAACAATGTAATTTAACACCTGCCTGACGAAACTTGTAATATATTACATGAGAGAAGCTAAATTTTTACAAACATATTGTAATGACATTTATTTTCTTGTTCGTGCCAAAAGACTCGTAATCAGATTTACAAAAAAATAAACAACTGTCAAGTTATAGGTTATAACGAAAACGAAAGTAAGTGTTGATCGCGACGGAAAATAGCTGTTGAATATTGTATTGTGATATTTGTGATAAATAACCGCTATCAGTGTTTCAAGTGTCCGTTGTAAATATGCGTAATAAAAGGACTACATCACAGCTGTGGAACTATTTCGATAGGCAGCCAGAACAGAAACAGGCTACATGTAGATTTTGTAACAATGCATATTCTTATTTCTCTACTACTGGCAACCTGAAATCTCATTTGAAGCGGGCACATCCAGATGTGTATGCACGTATCAACTGGACTCGTGGTGCTGAAAATGATATAACCGACTTAACTGATATCGAAGGTATGTAGTTATTTTGTTTTAGTTATAAGAAGCCTAATAAGAAAAACCTAGCGAACAATGCGCTTACGATAAAATATATGTTAATTTTTATTCTCTTTATTCTGTTTATAAAAGACTTAAAAGCATATTCAATTAGTCTACGGATTTTATGTAATTTTTTCATTATTTATCAGTTTTTAATAACTTCACACAAAAAACTTAAATGACAGCTATAAAAACGTAACGTCAAGTTAACTCTTGTGCTGTTGTTGCGTTCGAAAGAATCACTGCGGCCCTGGAACGCACCGGGAAATTGAAGGAACACGTTTTAGTCAGTAAAATGGTGATCGCTCTCGCGTCTTCCAAGAACTAGTTACTCAAAACAATACTACAGCCTACTAGGTACCTAATTATTAAAAATACTAGACTTAGGTACATTCCAATTTTCATATTTAGCGTTCCAGTGCCGCGTATTTACATTCTGTAAATGGCAGAATGCAATGGTGTGAAACTAGTCGCGGCCATCAGCAGTTTGGAACCAGGACGAGCGCGTACACTTTACAAACTAATAATAATAATATTCCACAACTATCACACAACGACCCGTGTAGTCCCAAGCTAAGCAGAGCTTGTGTTATGAGTACTAGACAATTGATAAACATACTTACCTATACATATATTTCTAAATTCATACATATTAGGGATAAATTACACCCAGACACCCATCATGGTCAACACACAAACATTTGTCCTGGGTGGGAAACGAACCCTCGACCTCCAGCATAGCAGTCAGGGCCACTAACTACTAGAGTACTAGACCAACAGGGCAGTCAAATAGTCTCATAAGGCTGCATTTAGGCATTCTATACATAGGGTAGGTATAGAATGTAAATATGCGCCGCGGTAACTTTCGAACAATCCCGCAAAATCAGATATCAATACGTTATTATCTGTTTTTTTATCTAAACTGGTATTGTAACTAGTTATTTCAAAATTATTTTTTTTAAATATACCCATAAACTATAATGCTACATAAAGTATAAAAATAATGTGTAGGATTATAACAATAATCAAAAATAGCAGGGGCCCAGCTGGGTCGAAGCTAAGGTTGCCAGATGGTCGGGAATCGTCTGGTTTCTCCCGACTTTTTTAGTGATCTCCAGACTCCAAACAAATCTCAACTTCTCCAGAAAAACGGATATTTCTAAGATTCCTTACTAATAATAATTTAAAATTACCGCGCTTCAATTCCTGTAAGCAATGCTTACTGTGGAAGGGTGTTCAGTTTGCTAAATAATTTATATACCAAAGACCGAAATCGCATGATTTTCGATTTAATTAAAGCTGAATTAGACTAAACTTTGAAACAAATTGTTTGACATTCAAGTCATTTTTAAACGGCACTAAAGGTTCCACATTAGTGGAATCTGTGAAGTCTAGCCACACGCCTTTGGAATACCGTAATTAGAGACACAATGAGAGAGCTAACGTTTAGGCGTCACAGTCTGCAGAAAAAACGCATTCCTATTAGAATCAGCTTATCCGGTCATCCTTTTTAATTTATATAAAAACTAGCTGTGCCCCGCGGTTTCACCCGCGTTTTTCTCGACAAAATTGTGAATCTAAACCATTCCCAGATCCCCTTGAACACACACAAAAAATTTCATCAAAATCGGTCCAGTCGTTTGAGAGAAGTTCAGTGACATACACACTCACAGAAGAATTATATATATAAAGATAAAGAAATTTCAAAATCAAATCAATGTGGCCCCTGTTGAAAAAAAGGTTGGATACCACTGTCCCATAAAATACGCATTCGCTTCGAATTGGTAATTTGAGCGATACTCACAATATCGTTATCGTATCCAATTATAACTGGTATACGGTATATCTCTATTGTATCAGTTCTTTTCTTGTTTTTTTTTTTTTCGTTTGGTTTCGCACCACTGTTTCGCACGGTTTGTACATTTAGCCAGTATCGAGTTTAAGTTTTTATAAATTCATAAAAATAATCTGCATAGGTGCCCACCAAATACACGACTCTGAAATCAGATGCTTATTGGAATCCGATTTTGAAATAATCCTGGAATGCAAAGGGCAAATGAAGAAACAGGTGTTTTAGTCAGTAAAAGTTTGACACGCCCTTACACTCCATCATAGAGCGGAAGAAGGGCATAAATATTATTTAATATAAAAAAAGATTGTTTGTAAAAGCGTATGTTTTCATTTTTCAGTCCTCATTTATTAAATTACATAAGTAAATTAAATACGTAATTAGCTTCAATATTTATTATTTCATTTATTTGATAAAGCCCAACTAAATTCAATTCCTGCTTCTAATTTCTCTCATGACCGCTAGTACGTAACTAAAATTCTAGATGGCGCTAGTAGTAGCATATCTTGATTGAACTTTATCTTTTAGAAAGTTATTATTTTCTTCGCTTGAGAGGTTTTTGTCTCTAATAATAGATTTCGAAAATAATATTGGGTTTTAGCCATTAAAGGCAGGGACTAATATTAATCTACTCATCCGTAATTGTGAAAACCGTATCTTTATTGCATCTCAATTTATAAGATTTCGTAACACACTTTATAATTACTTATTTTTTAATTAGGCCTGATCGGAAGACATCAATAAGTAAATCTTAAAATATCGTTTTTGCAACAAAACTTTGTCAACATCAATAAAATTCGTGCTTACGATGAAATGTAACTTTGAAGGTCAAATTGCATGTGCTCGTCGTAAAACAAAGTCTTATAGGTTTTAACATTTATTGTTCCATTCAACTTACGACCTTAGGCCTGTTACACACGAACGCTTTTTGAAATACAACTATAAGCCTTGTCTAATAACAGTAATAACAAGTAAAAAAAAAATGCCTGTACCTATATAGTCTACGACATTTTACTTTTAAGAAAATGGTACCTAGCAGACAAAAATAGAATGAATGGGTTTCAATGGTTTAACTTTCCTCCTTGCCCCCTCCTACAACTTGTCGACATGACAACAAAACAGTTTACCGGGGGAGGCAAATTTAACTTGACATCCGAGGGTGGCGCTGCTTGCAAAGGGAATGTAGAACTCAGTACAGTTAAAACATATTTCCCTTTTTTGCCGCGTGTCTGGTAATTGTGGATTCTTTGTATAGAAGTAGGGTAGGCAATCAGGTGATCCTTCCCTCCCCAGTCCCCTCCCCACTCTACTTATAGCCTTGAGTTTTTGTTTGAGGACTTATATCCTTCAAGCATCGACCTATTTTGGCAACGTAATATTTTTTTGTTGCTCAGCTTTTCCTTCGACCTAAGACCACAACTAAATGTTTTTTTTCTTCCAGTAAGTCTAATAACTTGTTCATTATTAAATTCGATAAGGTCTTTCTTATGACGACGCAATTCCATTCTGCCTTCAATCTGTTTTTTAACCTTTTTAACTCCAAACGCACTACGTGATTTTCAACACGGTATAACTCGACAACCCAAACAGCCATCTTACATTTTAAACACACTTGATTTTAAACTTTATTTTGTAAGCAAAAAGGTTCAGTTTCATGTGCAACGATTTTTTGTTTACATCGAGTTCCCAATTTGAAACGTCACAACTCCCGCATTCTGTTAGTGAAGGGACACTCTTATGCCGTAAGTATAAGAAGTTTTATCGGTTAACTAACTTGACAGTTTATGTTAGTTATTTCCATAGGATTCTAGAGAGACGGCTGGTTGTTTTCGATGTAAGAGCGGCAACGTCGCCCAGCTATGTTGTTTATATTGATCATTTCTATAAATGGATATACTGGGCTACCTGGATGCCTGGAGAGAGTTACGTAAAATGGGATGTTTATTAAGGTATTAATGCCTTTTATAAAAAGTTTATATCTTATTGGATCAAAAGAGAAACGTTTGCTTCTTTTGTTACCTAAGCCCATTGTTAGGCTCTTGTTTTGGAAGGGGAACTCGGGTTAGTAACAGAATGTGTTATGAATTCAGCCAAGTGTTACTTTAGATATTTGGCCGACACTATTTTTATTTAAATGTTATTGATAGGCTCGCGTTTGAAAAATAGGTGTCTAAGTATGGTAAACGATGATAAGGTTGACGATAGAGCAGACATAGAATAGAAGAATAAGACTTTTTATTTGCATTTTAAACAATACAAATTTAAAAATATTACCAGAAGTTTTGTTTGGCTAAAATATCTAATATTTGAATGAGTTTTTTTTTAATTTTTTTTTTATTTGTGGAACATAGGTAGGTAAACAAAATTACAGATGTGATGTCAATATAAAGCTCGAGCCCCGGTATGAAGGCTAGAAGGAACGGGGTGGGTCTTTTAGTCAGTAAGAGTCTGACACTATCTCCCGCTCCGCCCAAGGGCGGGGGATGTCAATGCATGATTTTTCCCACCATAAAAAAAAAAAAAATGTCAATATAAAAGAACACTACGTCTTGCCGTCATGGCGTACAAATATTTGCATTACAAGTTTCACTGTAATGATTTCATGTAACGATCATTTCTCGTCTGAGAAGGCTTTAGTTATAAGTTTTACACTTTGAATTTTATAATTTTGTTCTAGATAACCTATTTGATATTTCTACATTAAGAGTAGGTATAACCGGCTCGGAGTATTTTGTATGAACTCTGCCCAAGTGGATATCGCGGCCCCGTAACAGCGGTTTTTTTTTTATAAGTATTAAAAAAAAAAAAACAATATCTATTCCAGATTAGGCCCTTTTAAAAAAGCTGCTGCTTTATTAATTTTTGTAAGTACAATGCGTTCCAAACAATGATATTCTAGTAAATTTATTAGAATATCATTGGTTCCAAATGAGAATAGGACCGCCCGCCATGTTGTGGCGTCACGATTCACTGTCAAATCGAGGAAATAAATTTTTAAACAATAATTAATTTACGAAAATTTTAATTTATTTATGAACTGTGAACGAAAAAAGTTTAATCAAAATCCAGTTCTTCAATTTTACTCATCTCTAAGTTCTTCAATTTTTCCAAAATTTCTTCGAATTGACAATACCTACGACGAGACGTCAAAACATAGGAATACACGTAGGTACACGTTTCAAATCGTGAATTAGGGTTGAATTCTCGATTTTTTTTTAAACCAACTAATTTATATCATGTTTTGATTTTTGCCCGGCGGCTGGTCATATAGGTATTTTGTGGACTTCCAGCCTCCAGTTCTAAATGAGTAGAACTTTAATGTTACAGTTCTCGCGAGGTTATTGACACTTATTATCTGTGGCGCCAATGATATTTTATCTATACTTATTTAATATTATAAAGCTGAAGAGTTTGTTTGTTTGTTTGTTTGTTTGTTTGTTTGAACGCGCTAATCTCTGGAACTACTGGTCCGATTTGAATGATTCTTTCAGTGTTGGGTAGTCCATTTATCGAGGAAGGCTATAGGCTATGTTTTTTATGTTTCAAAATTAGGGATCCGTAATAAAATTGCTATTTTGTAACACAAGGTGTAAAATCGAAAACCTATTTTTGCGTGCGCTGCAAAAACTATTGACAATAGAACAAAATGATGTACTACGGGTTTGTAGATCCCATTAAGACCTACAAAAAAGTCCGCGAGAACATATATCTAGCTATCATGGTTTAATCACAATAACCGATTTTGTGTTCAAAATAATTATTAAATCGTCTGAAGAAAAAAAAACTACGTTAAATATGTATCGTAATATTAATCTTTATCGAAATTAAACATTATGTTATCAAGAGTATTTGTGTAGAATTAAAATACTTTTTGTTTCATCTCAATCGGATATTTCGTTTAAAAGTTATCACGTGTGTAAGATGTTAGGAGTTGGTATCTATTAATGAGTTATGGGCGGCAATTATAGGCAATATTTTATCTCTGTATTTCCACGGAAACGAGAAAAACGCGGGTGAAACCGCGGGGCACAGCTAGTTAAATATAATATCATTGCGTGGCGCTGACAATTTGGCACAGTGCCGTATGCTCGTATTAGGAGGTATTTACACGGTAATAATATCATACTGTATTCCAACTTCATACAAACGGAGCGCGGACGACGAAATGCGAGCTCTATGTATCTACGCGACTCGATCTCGCGGTGCGCTCGCGGTGCAGACAGTCGCGACTGTGCCGCTGTGACGAACGGAACGGTGTGTTGTTTTTTATTGATCTCGCGGTGCGCTCGTGGTGCAGAGCAGACAGTCGCGACTTTGCCGCAGTGATGAACGGACGCGGACGGTGTGTTGTTTTTTTTAACAGTAACCGCGTTTTTCACTAAAGCTAAGTTCAATACATAATTTAATATGGCGAGTAGGAAATATTGTGCTGTTTTTGGTTGCATGAATTCTTCACTATCGCATCCAGATATAACTTTTTTTAAATTACCTGGAAAATCTGAAAGGTAAGACTAAAAAATAATTGAACTTACTAGTAGCTAATTACATAATGTGTGTCTTTTTAACGGATAAGTATTTTCTTTTGTCTCCCAAAAAGAAAGTGATTGACACGAGTGAAATAGGTAGTTATAGGCGGTGCATGTTATACGAACGGGCAGACACATGAGGGCAGACGTCGTTGAAACTCGTGCGCGCGGAGCTAATTTAAAAAAAAATACACTATCATTAAAACATCGATCAAAGTTACAAGAACTTAAATTATGGTAGGTACTTGCTGCTACGGAACTCTTCATGGGCGAGTCCGACTCGCACTTGGCCGCTTTTTTTTCTCGGTATAAACAACTACAGCTAGACTAATGAAATATGCACAGAATATTTAGATGTTTGAACTTAAAACATTAGTAGCCAGCTGTTTAGCCTGGCATTGGCACAAAATAGGTACAGAAGACAACCTCATGTATGTACTTCACTTTTTATACGTACGCTCGGTGGACGCACACTAATGAGCGTCTGAGCCGGAACTGTTCGACGAGCGGGCCGAGGCGCTCCGAGATATCGTGTCCGTGAGCGGTGTCTATGTGTGCGTTGACTTCTGCACCTATCTATTTTGTGGTATTGGTGGACAAAGAATGTTTGTTTTAAGTTGTTGCGAGTTGTAGTTACCTACCTAATTTATAGAGACGTTAATAAGCTGAGATAAAAAGTTATTAAAATTACTTGTCAGTTGATTCTTGCATTATAATCATAGTAGGTAGGTGTTGAAGTTTATAAAGATTGGAGTTTTGTAACGCGGCAGTAAGGCTTTTTTCCCTATACAACTTACTTCATTAACTTCCATTTTTCAGACGTCTTCAATGGTTGCAACTGATCCATCGAGATGATTTGGAAAACAAACCAAAATTTACTTCCTACCAAGTTTGTGAAACACATTTTAATTTGGGGGATGTACTACAATCGTCAAATAGAAAACTTTTAAAAAAGAATGCCCTACCATCGTTGATGCTGCCAAGCTTAGACAGTACTGATCCAGGAGTCTCTCAAAAAGAAGACAAACAAACTCAAACTGCTCCGTTGGTAGATAATGAAAATTTTACACAGACTAAAAATGCAACAAACGAAATCATTGCTCAAGCCTCAACGAGTCGCTCAAGCAACACTCTAAGAAAAAGAAAATTGAAACCTGAACTCCTCCAATGCAGAAAGAAAATAAAATTGCACAAAACTGAAAATGAAACACAAAAAGCTGAAGAAAAATTTTTCCATCGACTTTGCGATAAATTTTTGACCGACAAACTGGCTTTCCTAATAAAAGCCCAAAGTAAAGTAAAACAACAAGGAAATCGATATGATAAGGACTACATCATTTACTGTTTAAATTTATACCACGTCAGCCCACAAGCATACCGGTTTTTGCAAAGTACGTTATGTTTACCTTATCCTTCAACATTGTACAATCATTATTTCCCGATTACAACTGAAATCAATGAAAGAGCTATGTCTGTTCTTAAATTAAAAATTGCACAAATGAGAGAAGTAGAAAAACATTGTTCAGTTATGATTAATGCTATGTCATTAAAAGCAAATCTATTCTATAATATTAAAAAAGACAAAATTACCGGATTCCACGAAATTGATGGATTGCAGTCTCCTGAACCCGCTAAAAATGCGTTAGTAATAATGGTTCGTGGTATATTTGTAAATTGGAAACAGCCTATATCGTATGCATTAATTTCAGAATGTCGAAACTATGAAAAAATAAATAAATGGATTGATAAAGTACTGCAAAAATTATTCGAAATTGGTCTTAACGTTCGTATTTTTGTGTCCGATCAAGGGTCTGTTTTATGGAAAGCTGCCAAACAAAGATTAGTGTCAATTGAAAAACCATATTTTTTTATCAATAATAGAAAAATTTATTATATTTTTAATGCACCGCATCTAATTAAAAACGTTCGAAATGACCTGATGCAATATGATTTCCACTCCGGTGATTCTATAGCGAAATACGATCATATTATAAAGTTTTATGATCAGGACATCAAAAAGAGTTTAAGGCTTGCGCCTAAACTTAACAACAGTCATATCAAACCCACAAACTTAGAGAAAATGAAGGTTTTATTATGCGACACAACTTCTTAGCAAGTCCGTTGCAAATGGCATTTGTAAGTATATAGATAACAATGAAATTGAAGAATCCGGCAGAGACACGGCTAACTTTTTAATGATGATGAATAATTTGTTCGATTCATTGAATACAACTAATCTGAGAAATAGTTATGAATATAAAAGAGCTTATGAAGGCAATGAGTCACAAAAGGCATTTTTCAAACAGATGATAAGCTTTTTCAAAGATTTAAAATTAAAGAATCCAAAGAATGGCAATGACGTCACATCAAGTGTTAGATTCATTGATGGTTTCCAAATAACGATTAGATCCATAATGCTCTTGTTTGATGACTTGCGGGTGGAAGGATTTAATTTACTTATGACAAGAAGATGCAATCAAGACGCTCTTCAAAATTTATTCGAGCAAATACGAACGAAAAATGGCACGGCTCTAAATCCTACTTGTAGACAGTTTGCATCGGCATTCAAAAACTTATTTTTCTGCAGCATCATAAAACGTCCAAAAGGTAGAAATCGTGCAGATGATTTCGGAACTCTTCTTGTTCAAACGACGAACGAAAAAGATACTAGCGATGCTTTACCGGTATCAACCAACGAAATATCAAATACCGATTATGAAGAATTTTCCAGCGTCCAAATTGCTAGATCGGATTACAATCAGATATATGTGCCAGAAGAAAATGCACATTTTTATATTTGTGGGTTTCTTCTTAAGCGTTGTTTGGAAAAACATGATGATTGTCACGCTTTGAAGTCGTATGTGAAACCCGATCAAAGAAGCCACAATTTCAGCTCAGAGAGTCAGTATTTAAAGTACCGAGACTACAAAAAGATTAATTCGCAAACTTTTTTGATTGTACCCAGCGATAATTTTGTAGAATATATAGAAAAAAATGAGGAAATATTCCGAACTTCATTTAAAACCAAACATATAAATTGTAAAGTAGCTGCAGGTATCTATAACCAAGTAAAAGATATTCCTTTCTCTCCACCGTGTCCATGTTTCCCAAAACAATATTTAATTAAGCTGTATATTAGAATGCGGATTTTTTGTACCTTAAAATTCAATAATAAAGCATTCCGTACGTCTCAGTCGAGGCGCAAACATTTTTCGGTCGCAAAATTATAAGACCGATTTCTTTTTTTTAGGGTTCCGTAGTCAACTAGGAACCCTTATAGTTTCGCCATGTCTGTCTGTCCGTCTGTCCGTCCTCGCTTAATCCCTGTGACCATTAGCACTAGAAAGCTGAAATTTAGTACCAATATGTATATCAATCACGCCGACAAAGTAGTTAAATAAAAATTGGAAAAAAGTGTTTTTTTAGGGTAGCCCCCCTATATGTAAAGTGGGAAGTGTTTTTTTTTTTTTAATTTCAACCCTAACGTGTGATATATTGTTGGATAGGTATTTAAAAATGAATAGGGGTTTACTAAAATCATTTTTTGATAATGTCAATAATTTCGGAAATAATCGCTCCAAAAGTAAAAAACAATGTGTGCCCCCCCCCTCTAACTTTTGAACCATAAGTTTAGAAAATATGAACAAAATCTGAAAAGTAGAACTTTATAAGGACTTTCTAGGAAAATTATTTTGAACTTGATGGAAAGAACAGTTTTTGTATAAAAAAGACGAAAGGGTTCTACAAAATAATTTCTGGACTAAGTTTGTATTTGTATATGCAAGCATTTTTTTAAACACATAAGTGGGTACACTTATTGTGACGGACGGGAAACTACGGAACCCAACACTGAGCGTGGCCCGACACGCTTTTGGCCGGTTTTTTTAAATTAAATCTACCAATCATAAAACAACACGCATTTTTATTGAACACTTTCCATTAATAAAAATAGTATATTTATTTACAATCACAAAACTAAATGGAAACACAAAGTAGGCAAATGTAATTACAATGCTGGAGGCGGGCGCCGGGCAGCCCTATCGCATGTTTACGTAACGCGCGGCTGTAGGCATTTAGGACCTGCGCTCACTTGAGACGTCTTCTAAGACAGACTTGTCTTCGTCTCAGACAAGTTTAAGACAAATCTCTAAGACGTCTTGTCTCATCAAGTGTGCGCAGGCCCTTATTTCAAAGATACGGCCAAGTTACATTACCGGATGATATTATTACCGTGGTATTTATTTCCCATTTATGTTGTTACCTAATCTTTACATATATTATAATTCTTCTGTTAGTGTGTATGTCACTGAACTTCTCTCAAACGACTGGACCGATTTTGATGAAATTTTTTGTGTGTGTTCAAGGGGATCTGGGAATGGTTTAGTCACAATTTTCACGCGAGCGAAGCCGCTGGCAGAAGCTAGTAACTAATAAGACAACAAAGTGAATAGAACAAAAAAATATTCTTACTTATAATAGGTATAGTCTGTCCAAAAAGTCAAACGAGTTGGCTTTTTTGAATATTAAATCATTTTAAAATACATACCTAAATCGGTATTTTTTATAAAGTTCTTCTATTAGTAAACAATGATCAAGATGTCTTAATCAACCTCGATTTTTGAACCAGTGTTCGACTACTTACATCAGATTTCATTTTACCCTTATAATAATTATTTTGTCTTTTTAGACAGACTTTACCGCCTTTAATACAAAAAAAAAATACCTCACTATTTTTTAAATAGTGAAAAAAATGTCGGGGCTTTATCCGTACTCTGAGGGGTCTATTCAGGCAGAATAAACATGTTTTATTTTTTTCTTATTTCTTTTACCCGTTACAGATCTTTGTTTCTCATCTAGCTTTAATTGACGAAAAAAAAATTGACGTGTAAAAGTGTTTTTATAAAACCTACTTGCAAAAAAAGATCATTTATCATTTATTGTGTACTTAGCTCCGGGCGCGTGGCTTCCATACATGTTATATGGCAACTAGACTTGCAGAACTACATTAGATCCACGCCACGCGACGCGCCGCTATGGACAAATTAGGGTCAACACACACCAAAAGAGCGTCGAAGCGCAGCGAAGCGGATCGCAGTTTCAGTGTCATATGAGTTTTAACTTTATTTTCATTGCTATAATACTTATTATCGCATGAGAAACTCGAACGAGTTGCGCGGATGCCCGCGGCGTCGCGGGAATTCCAGCGAATTCTATGAACGGTAAACGGGTCGCTGCCCTTCGCCGCTCTTTCGGTGTGAGTTGACCCTTAGGTCTGATACACGTTTGCGTTCGTCTAGTATAGTAGTGTAGAAACACAGACTCCGGCAGAGAATTCCACACCTTAGCTGTACGCACAATGAATGTGTTCCCAAAACGCTTTATATATTGGCTTTCACATGTCATCCCACTCAAGAGCTCCACAATCTCCCAGCCCACGCCGAGGGTACCTGCCATGAGGAAGCGGAGGCAGTAAATCTATGATTAATTAATGAAGCCAGAAGTATGTAAATGAATGTGCTTATGAATGCATCGACAGTACGGCGCCAGGGAGTTACCGGTTAGGGCGGTGGCTGCGGCCAACCTTTCGAATGTAAACTATCGTCAAACAGTTGAGTAGCTACGGCTTGAGACTGTAGCTAGAAGCGATCTCTTTTTAATAATATAAAATAATATTTAGTTTGAAATTTTTGGTTGTAAATTGTAATATGGATCAACCATATTACAATCAAAAAGTTAAAATTTTAGAACTACCTAAAATTAAAATTATAATTAGAATCAACATTAACCGTGGGGCGCTTTGTGCCATATTTTTCGTAAATCGAGCACCCCACGCTTTTTTCACAATGATATTAATATTTTTCGTTCATTATTATTATTTTCTACCTATATTGAAAATTATTTGACACTTTTTAGTTTGTTAAGCTATGAAAGCGTGTTTTTTTAAACTATATTTTTATTTTTCACTAAAAAAAGACGGATTATTGTATTGTTATCAGTCTTTGATGGGTGTGCAAAGTTTGAGGAAAATCTGATCGCCCAAAGTTGGTCAAAATCGAGCTCAAAGGCGTTGGTTACAAACATACAGGTGAAGCTAATATATGCGTGTTAATAATATAAGCGTGTTAAAAATGAGATGGCGGGACAAACAGGCCAAATTTCGCCAGAACTCAAAGAGGGAGGCGCCGACTCACGGAAGATGGAAGGAGTGGAAGATGGTGTATGCCTAGGAGTAGAACAAACGCCTCAAAAGAAAATATAGCGACTTACACGACTTCACATTATGTTTTTATGAGAACCAAGTAGAACCGAAATAAACTACGGTCACTCATGCATGCTACCGCCGAGGGAATAACAAAATTGGGGTGCATTCAAAGCGTCCTACGCACTGTAGGTAACATTCAATCAAAAAATTATTCACATACCCAACCTTTAAGGGCTATATTTCACAGGGCACCATGGCGGCGCGACCAGTCGCCGCTACCAACAAAATGTATACAGCTCTATAGAGAGTTACTCATCTGGTGTCCGTTTGGTTGAGCAACCAATTTTAAAAAAATTATAAAAATAAATATTTTGGTGTATGTACCGTATATAATTATATTTATATGCATATAGTAAAAAGCAGTTATTTCAATATTACAAACAGACACTCCAATTTTACTTATATGTATAGATGTATAATATAAGAAGTATGAAAACGAATATATTTTTGTAATTTTGTATTCATTTCAAAACTTCCTCGTCACCTAGAAACCTGGAATTCTCAATTCAGGAAAGTGTGTCTACAGAGAAAAACACTGAATACGAGCATTGGGTCATTATAATAATACCTACTGATCTATATTAATATAATTTGACAGGCCTGGTGGTCTAGTGGTTAGTGACCCTGACTGCTATGCCGGAGGTCGTAAGTTCGATTCCCACCCAGGACAAATGTTTGTGTGATGAGCACGATCATTTGTTCTGTGTCTGGGTGTAGTTTATCTATAATATGTATGTATTTAGAAATATATAAGTATGTTTATCAGTTGTCTAGTACCCATAACACAAGCTCTGCTTAGCTTGGGACTAGACGGCGCTGTGTGATAGTTGTGGAAAATTATTATTATTATTAATTTAAAAAAAATCTTATATTTCGGATATTGGGTTTTGCGTTCTGGGCCACGAGTACTTATATCCCTTTCACAGGACCATTTTTAGGGTTCCGCAAAACCCTAAAAACGAAAATACGGAACCCATATAGGAACACAAAACCATGTACCTACTCATTTTAACGGACTCTTGAAGCCGCCAGCCTCTTGGGCACACTTCCAGTCGACAGCGATGCGGAGTTATAAGACGCCATATTTTAGTAGGAAGTAGCCCTTAGTGTGTATAGTTAGGATAAGTATACTTAAATATTTTAATTTAAGTTTATTATGTATATATTTTGTAGCTTTATGTTGTAAATAAACACAATAATAATAAATAAAAAAACTCTTGAAGCTGTAAAAAAACCAAACTTGTAAGTTAACGAGAAGAAAAGATACTTCGGCTTATGTGGCAAAAAACGTACATTTCGATACTCACGAGGAAATAAAAATTCATAGAGTACTTCCCATTGACCCAGAATCACAAGTACTTATATGAATAAATGTTTTGTTGTTACATTATATGTGTGTAAGATTCATTATGTCAATAAATAATTTATTTTATTTATTACATTTTTTTTTGCGATTCGGAAAAATCTTCCGCGACTCCATTCCGCAATTGAACTTTTTACATAGGTAAATTTGTACGGAATCCTCAGGGCGTGAATCCGACTCGCACTTGCCCAGTTTTTCTTTACGGGTGGATGTCGTCATGAAAGTCCTTTGCCCTGTGGTGAGTGGAGGGGTCTATCAGACCCTTACTGGTTTAAAACCACCCTGGTGTTCTATCGTACACTATTGTGTCGAGGGTTACGGAAGCAGTATGACTTCCACTGCCCTTGACTATTGTTGGCCCGCTACCCATGGACCGTCGTCTCGCATTGAACGGTCTTCCTTTCCTATACATCCAAGAGAGGCGCGCGTGGAACGCTACGCACAACCAGGGCCCAGACCATGAGGTTTAAAGTAAGATTGTTAGAAAGAAAAAGAAACAAGAAAGAAAGAGACAGAGCTATACAGGTTGTCTAGAGCCATCTCTTATCCACACTAAAACAAGATTAAACCAATCTTACTTTGAACGTCATGGTTATCTCGCATGTCGTATCCAGATTAATGGGCCGACGGCCGTCCCCCAATCCGACCCTGGACCTTTTTAGGGGAGCTGGAAGAGGACTTAGTGTAACTGTTGATAGTACACCTGTTCCGTGCCTTTCTTTGAGAACAGATGTACTTGTGTAGAAGTAATACGATGCCACCAAGCAATACCGCTGACCTCAAAACCTCAGTTATTCAGTACGTTTGTTATAGCAGACAGGACGACGCTAGGCATGTGAACGAACGGAACGGGTGCCGTCAGATGGGACTGGTCATCTCTTAGCTGCCAGTGGCTTAATTCAGTTTCTATCTTTTAATTATTTTACATTTTTATTTCATTATCGGCATTGTGCTCACATGATAGAAGCAACAAGTAATATGTAACCAAGCATTATATGTAACACATAATATGATTTAAAAGAGTGTCCATGGAGTTTTATGCACGTTCTTCTCCATAGAGACCTACTCTTTGGAACGTGCAATTTACAGTACAATTCACGAATGATGGTGGGCGTGAAGTTAGCCTTTGCGAACTTTTGCGCATACCACACTCTTCTCGCACACGCACGACGTCATTTGGTTCCTAAAACACGTTACTGCGCAGCCTTCTGCGCAAACTTCACGGCCGCCATCATTCGTGAATTGTACTATAGCTTCACTTTCCTTGGACTGACCGGCATTTGACTATTCAAAAGTGCCTGTAAATGGTCTATTTGAAATAAATTGCTTTGATTTTGATTTTGTGGTGATCACCGCATGCTCAAGTCTTGGACCGTCCCTGGCAGGTATCCAATTAGGCATATCCACGACTTTGCACACAGCATCTCTGGTTGTACTCTTCAGCAGTTTAGGGGTGTGCGGGACTTCACTCTCTGTTCCGCTTACCTTCAAACTGATGACCCTGACGTGATTGTAAATACAATTACATAGCATAGTTGGCTTTATAATGTTCCCACTGTTGGGTCTCAGGACTCTTCTTCAGGAGAGGGAATGGGCCGTAATCCACCACGCGGGCCCAGTGCGGATCGGATGTCACATGTCTTCGAATTTTTGGTTCTAGGACACGTTTCCTCACGATGTTTTCCTTCACCGTTTTGAGAGCAGTGGTGATGAAATAAATTACACAAAGTAATGCGCCTGGCTGGGTTCGGACCCGCGACCTATAGTTAACTCGTAAGTCGAGTTTTTGTTAACAGATTCCTATCTTCCACTGGAAATCCCAATAGCGGCTCACTAGCTTACGTCCGATTAAACAAAAAGATTGCCGTAATGTTAAGAAAAACCGTTCTGACGTAGTACACACGATTACAAAGCCTGTTTTGAAGCAAAACACGAAACCACATGTGCAAATATTTAGAAAAGAACAGAGTTCACGCCACGGTATTAGTAAGTACACTTGGCCGTACATTCATAAGTCAGTCAGTTGTGACAAAATTAAATATTACATAGGTACTAGCTTTTGCCAGCGGCTTCGCTCGTGTACATTAAATATAGCCTATGTCACTCAGGAATAAAGCAGCATTCTATTGGTGAAAAAATTTTAGCAATCGGACCGGTACTTCCAGAGATTGCCTCCTACAAACAAAAAACAAACCTTGCCTAAATACCTTATTCATTTATTTAGTCTTTATGCAACAAAAAGTACATAGGTGGACTTAATGCCTTAGGCATTCTCTACCAGTCAACCTAGGGTGGTGAAGAGACAATATGGTAGGCGCACAAAAAGAAAATTTTGGTATTAGAACAAGAGTAGAAATATACATAATTATAGATAAAATACACATACATATATATTTAATTTAATATATATACTAAATATATATATATTTATATAAAGTAAGGACAGAAGTTTTGAGACGATTCTACTATTGGTGTAGAAAATGATTCCGCACACTGACTTCCACTTAAATACATACCGACTTTCGGCCGTCCTGATATCGAGAGGAAGCGCATTCCACAGAAGGATGGACTGTATATAAAAGGAAAAATGAACAAAATCAGAAGTATGAGAAGGACAGAGCAGAAGGATATTGTTTGAAGAACGCAGATTCCTTGCGTGTGAAGAACAAAGAAATTGAAAGTGAGTTATGAGATAGGCCTTCCACCTATCCTTCTTACCTTCTTTTTTTTTTTTCGACAGGAGTGGGAAATCCTCATGGACGGCCAGGCTGCCTCACAAACGAGCCAGTCTGGGCAGTGTCAGACTCCTACTGACTAAAACCACACTCCTGCCTTACATTTAAACCACAGACATGACGTCCGTGCTCTTGTTTAATAGTTCTACATTGTTTGCTGCTGGGCAACTCCACGTGCAAGTGGCGTCACTCCAGAGCACTTAAGCAATTACAATAAATCCCGTCAAAATTTCATGGCTGAGAGGCCTTCAGCCCGAAGCGATACCCAAGCAACAACGAGTCATAAACGCATCAAAAATCAGGGATCTCCCAAAATGCCGCACCAAGCAAACGGCTAAATACCTCTTTATAGTATTAGGCTATTATCACATTGCCACGCATCACGCTGCATGTTGCATGTCAACGCACCTACGCGCGTACTTGCGGGAGTACAGATCTGCATCATCGTCACATGAGTAAATAACGGTTTATTCATGTGTCATTGTGCGGGTTTTTACGCACTCACGCGCGTAGGTGCGTTTTGTAAATTTACGCAGGCACGCACTCATTTCATACAAAATCACCCACGGCACTACGAGACTCAGTAGACTGCGCCAGCTCAATCTCCTAAGGCCTAAGCGCCCGAAAAGTGCCATAAAACTGTGACTTTCTGAAGCCTACTCCTCGGTAACGGCCAAGTTAATAGGTTTGAAAAAATATATGTTTATTAGAGATTCATGAACAACATTATCAACATTTGATTTTTTCGTGAATTTCTATTTTTTTTTTTAAATATTTAATATTTCGCAACTTTACCCTACCTTCGAAACGGCTTGGATCTTTATAAACATTTTTACATTTAAAAATTGGTGGTTAAATATTCTTCAAAGTGAACATTGCATAATGTAAATCAATCAATATTTCGCAAAGAAAATGGATTTAAAGGTCAGCCGCGCGCTTTCCGGGCGCTGCTGGCCGCAAATAAATGCACAGATTAGCGTATTGCCGCCTAGGCGGGTGCGAGAGGTGCATCCACATCATTTTGGCCAGATGGTTCAAGGGACTATAAGCCTTAATGATTCACTTGTCGAATCAAAACTCCAGTCTTGAGCATCGACTCCGAGTTGCTAACCTGTCAGTTTTTTATCGTTTATATTTCGGGAAATACGCTTTGGGATTGCACAATCTAATTCCGCCAAGTCCGTTCCATCATCGGACCACAAGACGTACGGCGTTGCGCCACCGGTACATGGCAGACATCCTACCGATACGCACAAAACGTTTTGGGAACACATTCATCATGCGTACAGCTAAGAAGTAGAATTCCCTACCGCGGTCTGTGTATCCTGATAACTTTAAACTAGGGGTTTTTAAGTCAAGAGTGAAAAGGTTAGTTCTAGGCAAGCGTGCTCCATCGTCGGCCACATCATCGCTTACCATTAGGTGAGAAAATGTCAAACGCAATTCTATCGATAATCTTCTTCCTGCCCTAGTCCCATTTTATTTGCGGTCAGCGCAACACGTTTTTTTCTTCCATTCTGTCCTGTCACTCTATTCTATCGATAATATAAAGTGTTAATATTGAAGAGAGGTTGACTGTACTTACGTTTAACAAACACTTTTGTTATTGAGGATGACGTAGCGTAGTGAGCAAATATTATTTTAAGAAATCATGATTTATGAGGAAGGAAAAATTAAATTTTGTTCTCTGATGAATAATTTGTAGTCCCCCGATAAAACTTACATCGTATACATAGGAGAAACTGACTTAGTGACATATCAACGGACAGCCGAAACACGTATTTTCTGGAACAAGTTTTGTGAAATATTCGCGTAAATAACGGAATTACCGAATGCCAACAGAGATTTCAGGCGTTATCTCTCTTTTTCGCGTTGCCTCTTCGTCAAACATCGCGTTGAATTGAGTTAGGTAAAGCAGCAAGCTTTTAAACCATGCTCGACGGCAGTGGCGTAACTATAAGGTGGCAAGGCTGGCAAAATGCCACGGACCCCAGGTCTGATGGGGCCCCCGGTCTTACAGGCCGCAAGCTCAGAAGAATTAACCCAAAATACAAGGTGCAGTTTTAAAACTGCACAATATTTTAGGAAGTTGTAATAAAACTCATAAATAATCATGTGAAATATAATTTAAATAATAATTTTATTTTTTAATTATACTAAACTAATTCGATTGATCGTTGGCAGCGGGGGCGTGGTTAGGGTGTGGCGTGCGGGATGATGATTGGATGATACATTATTTATGAAACTATCGTTGCGAGTTAGTGTGTGTGAAAACGCCCTTTATTTTTACGTGTTTGTGTGTGTGAAAGAAAGCGCGGTTATAAGGCAGGTATCAGACTGGCTGCTTTTTAAGAAACGTAGTTCACACATACCGATTTTCATAAATAAGAATAATAAAAAAAATTACCTACTCATTTTATTATTGATTCGGGTCGAGAATCACTAACATTTTAATTTAATTACCTCCTGAAATATTTTGCAGCTTCAAAACGACACCTTGTTTATATAAAAATATTAAAATGAACGAGTATCACGTAACGTGATTTATAGGGGGCCCCATCTAATAAATTTGCCACGGGCCTCAGATGATATAGTTACGCCACTGCTCGACGGTAGGTTGTCTGGTACATATCGCTGTCAGCGAAAAGACCGTTGTACCCATAGATTAGGGTTGCCATAAATCGTCAAGGCCCCGTCAGGACAATTACAATTTGGGGTCCTCTGGTTTTATTATTTAGTGTTCGTTGGTAAAGCAAGGTAAATAGCAAAACAAACGCATAGCAAAAAGGAATTTTTAACCTTTCAATCGTGGAAATCATAGACACAATAGAAAGACAATAGGTGCGCGAAGACCGGCGTTCGCTTGGGGTTTAATGAATAAACAAAACCATTTGGGATTACATATGAAAAAAAAAAAACCTTTTTATATTTCTCGGATGATTTTATTTGGGACAGTAATTGTCGGTTTCTTTTTATAAATTTATAAAATTCTTCACAATTAATGTGAAAATTAATTTTACATAGAAGAATAGATAGAATAGATTCTGTTCGTCTAAGTCGACAATTTTTAAAAACTTGTACCTAGCTGCGCTTGACTATGTTTGTCGGGACGTCGGGATACCATTGTTAATAAATAACGGTGACATGTCCCGACGTATCGGGACGAATGGCAACCCTACCATAGATTTAAGTTTCTGTGAAATTGTAACTATTTCGGCGTACAATAAAGTTTATTCTATTCTCGACGTTGACTATAGGCGAGTGGGAAAGCCTTCTCAAGGTAAAAAGGAGCTCGTGGTAGAGCCACAGTTGTTTATTAAAAAGATGGCCGTCACAATTTCTTCAAGACGATTTAGTTGATAAAATCATACGATAGTGAGTATTTGTTTTTAAAATCCATAGATAATGATACGATGTTGGTTTGGCAATTACCTACTCACGAGTTAGAGCGCGTGTGGTTACACGCGTAAGGACACGCTACGCCAAATTCAAGGAGGAGGCCGACCGCATCAGGCAACGGCGCTCTCCGTAGGCGCGGGCTTGCGGACAGTGAGCAATGGGCAGCTTGCTGTCCGGCCGTCAGGTCGACCAAGCCCAAGTCGTCGACGGCGCGCACTGTTCCCGTTCGTCTCAAGGAGTTGTCAGCAACAGCAGGGGCCCAGCCGGGTCGAAGCCTACTGGGGCCAGGGTTATCCGAAAGGGAACTCCAGCCCCGATATGAAGGCTTGAAGGAATGGGGTGGGTTCCTTAGTCAGTAAGAGTCTGACGCTATCTCCCGCTCCGCCCAAGAGTGGGGGTTGTCATTGGATGATTCCCACCGAAAAGAAAAAAAAAGGCTTTGCTGAATTTTCGTTTAGAAAAAAATTGGCAAATATATGAGGTTTTTTGTTGATGGTAAGCAGTGATGCAATCATCGATGGTGAGGCGCACTAATTTATTATTAGCCTATTCACTCTAGTCTTGAAGACACCTAGATTATAATCGAACGGGAAGACCGCAGTAGGGAAGTTGTTCCAGTCCCACGATGTACGCGGTTGTTATGCGGTGTGGGGGTGGCACCCCCCAACCATGGCAGTTGGGGGTTTACGGGATACACGAGGTGGGAGTGTCACGTAGGGTGGCACTATATATAAACGACGAAGTTATGTCGAGTTATCCATTGGAAAAAATGAGATGGTCGAATTAAGTCATGTGATTCCCACGCACACTCCAAAATGCATCCTGTACAATACCGAAAGGCTGGCTACCAAACACTTGTGATTTAGGCTTTGTAGATTGATCTTAACTAAATCTGGGTGACCAATTAGTTTGTAAACCTTAGGATTATCCATAGTTCGGGTTTTTAGGGCTATATTTCACCGAGACACAAATGAACGAACAAAATGTATACAACTCTATAAAGAGTAACTCACCAGGGGCCCAAGTCTGCTATTTTTATAAATTCGTCATTCCAACACGATTCCATTGTCATTTTTGCTAAAAGTTCGTAATCTGCTAAATCATAATGATCGATCATTGATCGGTCAGTGGTATCGTAATAGAGTTGTAGTAGAATGATAATATCGAGCATATTAAAACCAATAACGTCACAATAACGTTCTAATCGTAGAACACTGATCAAATAAACTGTCAAAGTTTTAGCAGATTACCGCATACGTCCAATATTCATTTGTAAAAAGGGCAAAAGCTAGTTGATTATAATTTCTTCGAGCATGTACGATTACTATTCTATGCCACTTCTTTCAATGGAGTTTCATTGGTTGATCATCGGAACTTCATTCATTCGTCATGACGCCATTATGTTAGTAGATTACCAAAACTTGTCAAAATCAACAATTATGAAATCAATGATAGACCGTTCTGATACTATTATACTCGTAATACCAGACTTGGGGCCCAGTTCGGACGTGTGGCGACTCTGGTTTCTGTTTGGTGTCCCGGTGAAATATAGCCCTTACAGTAGCATAGGTGAACACACTGAACACTTGATTATGAATGCCAGATGCGGACCGTTCATTATGGCAACAGTTACCTACAGTCTTATCTGACAGTCTACGTCCTACGTCTATCGGCTGAAATGATGATGATGATGATAATGATACAGACACATTATCTTAAAATTAAGTAGTCGGCGTTGCGTACAAACTACCTACAGGTCATTGCACTCGCTCAGTTGACGTTTTCTCAAAGAAATTAATTTCGTACATTCGTAAATTAATATGATTTTTGAAAAAAGGTACTTTATTTTTTAATTTTATCTTTACAAAGTGATAGTGTTTCATGTACCGGATCGACCCTCCACGGGATTAAAACGATCAAAATTTTGCGGTGTATATAAAAATCAATGCCACTTTTCGTTGTAATTTTATAACTCAAGAACGGGCTCACCTATCCAAACCAAATGTTTAGGCTTTGTTCGGACTATTTAGTAGATGGTTTGTGTGAAGTTTTGGTAGGTAGAGTAGGGTATACTCGTAGAAGAGTCAAAGTAGTGTAGAGTAGAGTAGGGTAGGGTAGAATAGGGTATAGTAGGGTGGAGTAGGGAAGAGAGGGAGCGAAGCCGCGCGGGCAAAAGCTAGTTGATTATAATTTCTTCGAGCATTCACATCTGTCGCGTGATAAAAACAGTAGAGCGATGACAAAACAGTACAGAATCATTCATTGTCCTAATTGAAACAGCTGTTTTGTTGAGTGCAGACATGACATGCAGTGCGACACGAGCTGTCTGTTTCAATAAGAGTTGAGTTGTTGTTGATGTTACTTTATTTTTTTGTTTTGTGTTTGTCTTAAGGCGTATAGTCCCTTGAACCATCTGACCGAAATTATGTGAACGCAACTTTCCCACTCGCCTAGGCGGCAGTACGCAAATCTGTGCATTTATTTGCGGCTAACGGCGCCCGGAAAGCGCTTTGAATCCATTTTCTCTGCGAGATATTGATTGATTTACATATGCAATGTTCACTTTGAAGAATATTTAACCACCAATTTTTATGTGTAAAAATGTTTCTAAACGTCCAAGCCGTTTCGAAGGAGTAGGGAAAAGTTGCGAAATTGCTAAATATTTTTTTTTGACAAAAGTATTCATTGTACGAAAAAATCTAATGTTGATATTATTGTTCATAAATCTATAATATACATATATTTTTTTCAAACCAGTTGACCTAGCCTTTACGGAGGAGAAGGCCTCAGAAAATCACTGTTATAAGGCACTTTTCGGGCGCTTGGCCTTTAAGTTTTTGTTGTCTACAATGTTTTGTGCGACAAAATAAATACTTTTCTTTCTTTCTTTGTTGTTGTTCGATTGGAAATAATAAGTTTTAAGACGCTCCTTTTCCACTCGCCTTTCGTCAACATCGAGTGGTTTAAAGCTTGTTACTTCATCTTAGAACGCAATCAAACGCGAAGTTTGACGATGAGGGAACGCGAAAAAAGAGAGTTAACGCCGAAAATTTCTGTTAGCATTCGGCAATTCCGTGATTTACCGAAAATTTCACAAAACTTTTATTCCAGTAAATGAGTGTTTTTTTTTTAAACCCTTAAGTTTTTGGAAAAAATTTACGTCATTTACAATCTTGAGGTTTCTGTTATTATATACTTTTTTTACTTTTTAATTTTTTGAGTAAATTATGAAGTTTCAAAGTTTATGCAAAATAGCAGATTTTCAGAGGTCTTTACCGGATTAGTATTACTTACACTTACAAATTGATTTCAATAGAAGCCTAGATAATATCAACATGATACTGAATTTTCAAAATATCTAATGAAAAATGCGTAATAACGTGATAAATCGTAAAAGCGGTTGTATGAAAAAAACAGTGAAAATGAATGTCGAGTGCATCCCTTGTTGCTAGGGTGACCACATGAAAAAATCAAAAGTCCGGAGAAAAGGCCCGATTTCGATTTCAGTTTTGTAGTTTGAGATTTTTTTCACACTGTGGATCTAATTCATGCGTTGACCTGTGTTGTAACAACTTGTGACCTTCGTAAATATTTTTGGGAAAAAATACACCGCTAAATTTTAATTGTTTTAATCCCGTGGAGGGTCGATCCGGTACATGAAACACTATCAACAAATAAAGAAAAAATGAAATTAATTTCTTTAAGAAAACGTCAACTGAGCAGGTTCAATGACCTGTAGTTAGTAGTCGGCGTTGCGTACAAACTATCTACAAGTCATTGAACTCGCTCAGCTGACGTTTTCTTAAAGAAATGAATTTCGTACATACGTAAATTAACACGAGTTTTGAAAAAAGGTACTTTATTTTTTAATTTTATCTTTACAAATCGATAGTGTTTCATGTACCGGATCGACCCTCCACGGGATTAAAACGATTAAAATTTAACGGTGTACATGGTGTAAAAACTATCGGAAACCATTCAGTTACTGATTCTTAACCAACTACATATATTCAGGTTGCGTAGACACAAAATATATAGGTACAAAGCGACAATCTACATACAAAGCGCACTCTCACAACGCACACATAGACACCGCTCACGGACACGATGTCTCGGTCGCGTCTCGGACCTCGTCGAACAGTTCCGGCTCATACGCTCATTAGTGTGCGTCCACCGAGCGTAGGTATAAAAAGTGAAGTACATACATGAGATTGTCTTCTGTACCCTATTTTATGGTATAGACGTGTAGTTGTCAGGCAAGTGGGGGCGATGCTACTGTTTCACCAATTATGTCAATTTATTCTTTATTGGCCGGGTCTTTGTACCGGCGAGGACAGCTGTGCTGTGTTTACTTTGTTAGTAACGCGTATGTTGCCTCGATGGTCTTGTAATACAAGTGTGACTGCGTGGAGTCCTTTTTAACACGCTTTTAATAGCTTCACCTGTACGTTTGTTTGTTTGTGATCAACTCCTTTGAGCTCGATTTTGTCCAACTTTGGGCGATCAGATTTTCTTTAAAATTTGCACACCTGTCAAAGACCGATAACAAAGCAATAATCCGGTTTTTTTTTTTGTGGGAAATCATCCAAATTACATCCCCCGCTGTTGGGGTTAAAAGGTCACCAAAGAGAAACTTCGTTTTAAGGATTTCAATAATTACTGTTTATTTCCTTTTCTTTATATTTGGAAGGTGTGTTTCAGTAATATCACGTGAGACGTGTGCTCCTAAGTAAGGCTAGTGGAATACTGTTACTGTAACCATACTAGGGTTTTCAGTCAAGTGGTCACGGGGACTCTATCCATTAAATATAATATTTATTACTTAGAAAGAGAAAGACCATAGTGTTGAAGCAGGATGGATTTGTTTTTGTTATATTCCAACACCCGCCTTTGGTCGGAGCGGGAGATAGTGTCAGACTCTTACTAACTAAAAAACCTACCCCGTTCTTTCTTGCTTTTCATACCGGGGCCGAGCTACATTTCGGAGCTAACTTTGGTCCCAGTAGGCTTCGACCCGGATGGGCCCCTGCTGTTGCTGACAACTCCTTGAGGCGCGCGGGAACAGTGCGCGCCGTCGACGACTTGGGCCCGGTCCGGACAGTTACCGGACGATCGGACAGCTAGCTACACACCACAGCCTTGCGTATGAAACCCTCAAAGCTGGTCTTAAAAGAATCTCAGTATGGAATCGCTAAATACGAATGTGCTATGTGACATTTGTTACCTTTCATTATTTCTGTTTCGGCTGAGTGCCAAATACCGCATACTGTCAGCTCTCAGTATTACATCCTGACTTGAAATTATAAGCTCGATGGAAGACTACCTTGGAAGAAGTGCGGTCCTGTTATTTCGCGACGGTGCACTCGTTACTTCAGTACGGCGCTGAGCTATGGGGACGTGCTGCTGATTGGCAGCGCGCCTTCCGAATGCAGAAGCGTGCCGTGCGGGCCATCGTCGGGATACCGCAGGACATGTCCGCTAAACCCCATTTTACTAGACTAGGCACCGTCACGTTACCTGCTATACTAATATACAGGTCGCCTTGTACGTGAGGGTGAACCTTGACCTTTACCCAAAGGTCGAGGTTCCAGAGGCCCAGCCGTCATTCATATTGCACTAGAAGCAGGGGTCAGTTATCAGCGGTCTCGAGATCCCTCGCCAAATCCTCCAAGACGACTCATGTTATGGGCCCGACAGTATATAACCGGCTGCCTGCGGCTATTTCTGGTGCCCCGACTATAAGGAGCTTCAAAGCTCGTTTGAAAAAATGGCTTATCGAGCAAGCATTTTATTCTTTTGACGAATTTATGATGTAATTTAATTTATCTTTGACGATTGAATATTATTGACTTTTCTTATGATATATATTTTATTTTAATTTGTGTTTTTGACTTCTATTTATTTGATTGTTTATTTTGTATTTTCTTTTATATGTTTGACATTCTTTATCATTTGACATTGTATATAATCACTTGTTGACTAAGTTGATATAATGTAAGAATATGTATTTGACTTGCAAGAATCCCTTACCAATAAACTACTATGACTACTATGACTATGTATCATCATTATCAGGGCCCAATCTGGCTATTTAGTCGCTCCGGGCAAAGATAATTTTTGCATTCCTTTACATATACAAAACCATATATAATCATGAGCCTTAAGTCTTAAATATTTGCACAATATTCCAGCTTGGAAGGTGGCACATACAATTCTTAACCTGCCAACTTGGATGTGGATGGGTAATGGCTAGGTTGGAACATTAAATCAATTTTGCCGCTCCTCATTATTGCCGCTCTGAACAAATGCCCGTCTTGCCCCCCCCCCCCCCCCCCCTTAGATCAGGCACTGATCCTTAACATCATCAACATCCATGTCATCATCGAAAGCACAGGCCCCGGCTGGTTATAGTGGGCATTAGGACTCAGCGTACAGCTGGTTGTGGGAGCAACCTCTCAGCCGCCTGGATGGTCCGGTGACCATGTATTTGTGTCAACAACCAGATAACAAGCTTATGTACATAGATTCTTTATATACTCGTAAAATACTATACTTAAACGTGTTCCGCATGAATGTTACAGAACAGCATATTCAGTGTTTTAATGTTCCCCCTACTAGGACTCAGGCCTGCTCTCTAGGAGAGGGAATGGGTCGTGATCCACCACGCGCGCCCAGTGCGGGTTGGTGAATTTTCGGTTCTAGCTCGTGCCGGTTTCCTCACGATGTTTTCCTTCACCGTTATTAGAGCATGATAAAATAAATTACAAAAAGTAATGCGCCAGGACACGCGTCAAATGCTCCTAAAAAAAACTTATGTTGTATAATATCAATTACCTACCTACGACAAATTGTTAACCATTAATGCCTTGATCACACGTACCGAGTAAACGGACGAGACAGTGCTCTCGGCCGAATACTCGGTACGTGTAAACAAAGCGCCGAGTGCTCGGCCGACCGCATTCTCTACAACTCGACCTTTTACTCGGTACGTGTGATTAAGGCATAACTAACAAGGCCTCTGCATCAGCTCCAAACACAAAGAGCCTCAGAAGTACTGCCTTGACACACATGGTCTGAATACGAGCGCTCGTTACCAATTGAGTAGTTCGATTTAAGCACGTCATGTGATATGCTGATCAACTGAACAGTCAGTTAAGGTCATACCACAAAATGGAAAAGTACAGAAGTCAATCTACATACAAAGCGCGCTCGAGCAACGCACACATAGACACCGCTCACGGACACGATATCTCGGACGGGCGGACTGCGAGAGCTAACCATTGCTCATCGTCAGCCGCGCTTGCGGTGGCCGGGAGTCCCCTTGTGACTCACGAGACCTAGTCTTCGTTCCCTGCGCTCACATTACTGCTGTAGCGACATCTATGGCGCCACATAAGAACTAGGAAGAAAGTACGAAATCCTGCATCGCGCAATCAATGTTCTCCGCGCGATTTGAACATATACGACAGCCCGAAATCATCTATCGGGTAGTTGCCCACCAGACCATAACACCTGTCTGGTCGGAGGATCCTCCCTTTTCAATGCAGGCATGTGGGACTTTACTCTCTGTCCCGCATACCTCCAAACTGCTTTGCTGAAGGAGAGGACCGCTCCCCATTCCCTCTTACCCCGGACCATGGCTTAAACCATGGTTCGACGAGAGACTACATCTAAGTACCAATTCAGTATTGCACATAGTCCTCAACTCACAGGCGTGACCACGGAAATGTCTTAGAAACTCCATTGTCAGTATTGTTTCAACATTTGTCGCTTGCGCAATCGCATTTCAACAGTTTACCATAAATCTTGACTGTTTTCTAGCGAATTAGGACACCTACTTTCCTTTTCTGCACATAATTTACTAGTTTAAATAGAAAAGAAGCTCTCCTATCAAGGTCGGAGACTCTACACTTGAAGTAGACAGTCAAGTTAGGTAGGTCTTACTTCGAGAAAGAGGTCAACCGTCGAATCAAACTCGGCTGGGCGGCGTTCGAGAAGCTACTCGGTATCTTCTCGTCCAACATACCACAGTGTCTCAAGCTGAAAGTCTATGACCAGTGCGTGTTGTCAATGATGACATATGGCTCCGAAACGTGGTCACTTAAAGTCAACCAAAGAGCAACGGAAATGGCTATGCTCGAAGTTTCCTGGCGTGATCGAATAAAAAATGAAGATATCCGCAGGAGAACTAAGGTTGCCGAAATAGCACGAAGAATTGCCAAACTTAAGTGGCAATTGGCAGGGCACATTGCTTGCAGAACAGATGACGCAGCGTTGAAAGGCCCCCAACGAGGTAACCCGATGGACGCGTGACGCGCAGGACCGGTCGTTGTTTTTTTTTTTTTATAATGGATAGGCTCGCGTTTGACCACTATCTCACCTGATGGTAAGCGATGATGTGGCCGACGATGGAGCACGCTTGCCTAGAAGTAACCTATTCACTCTTTACTTAAAGACCCCTAGGTTATAGTTATCAGGAAACACAGACTCCGGCAGGGAATTTCACTCCTTGGCTGTACGTATAATGAATGTACGTATGGGTGGCGACGCTTGAGGGAAACTTATGTCCAACAGTAGACGAATATTGGCTGAAATGATGATGATGTGATATACACATCAGCTGAGCGGGTTCAATGATCTGTAATTAGTAGTCGGCGTTGCGTACAAACTATCTACAGGTCATTAAACTCGCTCAGCTGACGTTTTCTTAAAGAAATTAATTTCGTACATGCGTAAATTAATACGAATTTTGAAAAAAAGGTACTTTATTTTTAAATTATATCTTTACAAATCGATAGTGTTTCATGTACCGGATCGACCCTCCGCGGGATTAAAACGATTAAAATTTAACGGCGTAGAAGGGAACTAACTTTATGCTAAGGCATTACTACAAGCTCTTAATGCGATCCTTTTGACGACCTAAACTGAGCTGTTTAAGAAATGGAGCTATTTAATATTAGTTTTCATTAACATCATATCAGCCGAAAGACGTCCACTGTTGGAGATAGGTAGGGTTGCCATTCGTCCCGATACGTCGGGACATGTTGAGTCACCGTTATTAACAATGGTGTCCCGATGTCCCGACAAGCTATAAAATGTCCCGACAAAATATAGTCGAGCGCAGATCTACAGTTGCCATCACGGATCTTGAACGCTCGGCGTCAGATTGGGGATCGCTTTGCGCATTTCATACATTGGCGAACCTCGGCGGCGGAGACCTCTCGGACCGGGCCTTGGTCGAGGCCATGGTCCGGAGCGAGTAGAAGTGGCAGGCGGTCGCCGATTTCTGCGAAGCAGTAATGCTCGCTAAGGAGGAGGCCGACCGCATCAGGCAACGGCACTCTCGCCGCCGCCGCCGGGATTCCGATCCCGATTTCCAGCCACCGTAGGCGCGGGCTTGCGGACAGTGAGCAATGGGTAGCTCGCTGTCCGGCCGTCCGGTAACAGTTCGGACCAAGCCCAAGTCGTCGACGGCGCGCACTGTTCCCGCGCGCCTCAAGGAGTTGTCAGCAACAGCAGGGGCCCAGCCGGGTCGAAGCCTACTGGGGCCAGGGTTATCCGAAAGGGCGCTCGAGCCCCGGTATAAAGGCTTGAAGGAACGGGATGGGTTTTTTAGTCAGTAAGAGTCTGACACTATCTCCCACTCCGCCCAAGAGCAGGGGTTGTCATAGGATGATTTTTCCCAAAGAAAAAAAAAATACATTGGCGAGCCAATCGTCTTCGTTGTTAGATACATGCAGCAACGCAGTGAACGAATGAGGAGTGACGTCTATGACACGATGGCGCGGCGAGCCAATCACTGATATTCCCCGCCCCCGCGTCTCACATCGCACCACTAATGAGACCGAATATTTGACTTCTGCGCAACTTGAAACTAGCGCTCAAGAACCGTGCCGATAACTATATAAGTCCGAAACACATTCCCGTTTTTAACTAGTGTGCGTCACCATCAACGATTGTATCACTAATTACCATCAGTACCCCTAGCCAAGTTGCTAATCTGCAATAGTTAACGCTTGTAGAAAGCTTCAAATGTACGGGAATGACGTCATCTTAACGCTCAGTCACGTGGTCAGAACAAAAGAATTGGCGGCAAGGTCAACTCGAAGCGTTCGGCGCAAGCGAGTTGTAACTTGGCTAAGGGGGCTGGTGGGATCGCAGTCAAGTAAAACCTCGTATGTTTTTCCCAATACACAAAATTTCTCATTTATGCAAAACAACTTTATTATTCATTATTCTAAAGGCATCGCTGTTGTTTGGCCTTGAATTCGACACACTGTTTTAGAAAAAAAAAAAGACTAAATTATCATACTAATTGCGGTTCGCGAACTATAAATGGCCGTATCATAATGTTTTCGAGAGCAATCTAGCCGGGATTATTTGTAAAAAAAATACGTTTTAATTACATGGTTTGGTAAGCTTTTTTTTTCTAACTAGATTTCGCCAATTTCTGGTTATGACGTATCGATATCAGTCTTTTTTACATAGCACTAGATATTGCCCGCGACTTCGCCTGTGTACGTAAAATATAGCCTACGTTATTCAGGAATAAAGTAGATTTCTATCGGTGAAATTTTTTAGCTATGGGACCAGTACTTTCAGAGATTACAGGTACCGGCACAGATCTTGAGCGCGCGGCGTCTGAGTGGGGATCGCTTTGCGCATTCTATAGATACATTGGCGAGCCAATCGTCGTCGTTGTTAGATACATGCAGCAAGCGCAGGGAACGAATCACGAGTGACGTCTATGACACGATGGCGCGGCGAGCCAATCACTGACACTCCCCGCCCCCGCGTCTCACTTCCTACTTACCACTAAATAGGCCCGATATTTGACTGCGCAAGTGAAGGCCAGCGCTCAAGATTCGTGCCCGTACCTTGGGAATCCGATCCCGCACCTTTTCAGCGGGATCGAAAATGCGGGATTATTCATGTGGGATTCGGTATGACTGCGGGATTAGAGTTTTTTATAAGTAAATTGGATTCCGACGACCTGCCGCCGCCGTTTTGATTATTTATAAGATCCAGCTCATTCTCATTAGAAAGTGATAAAACAACGTTACATGGAACTCGTGACATTTTTATAGAATTTGTCTGGAAAATAATTATTTTGTTTTCGATTTTACCTTACAATTAAATAATTTTTGAATTTCTATTTTGTGTTTTGCGAGTCCTGTATCGCAACTAGAACGGAACGTAATTAATATCAGTCTAAGTACTCTATGACCAGGGGTGCTATTCTCTAAGAAAACAGCCTTGAGCTCAGCGCTGGCACAGCGACGAGTCGTGCGCGCAGTACATTGAATTAACAACCCAATGCTCCTTTACATTAGATTGTTAATTCAATGTACTGCGCTCACGACTCGTCGCTGTGCCAGCGCTGTGCTCAAGGCTGTTTTCTTAGAGAATAGCACCCCAGGAATTCCCTTGGATATCTTTGGATTCCCCAAAGCACATGAATTTGTAGAAAATGAAGGTCCGTTAAATATGTTATTGTTACTGCAGCATAAAAGCAGCTGATTCAACATAAAAATTACAAAATATTTATATTTTGTAATTTTTAACAGATGTTCATTGTATTTTTTGCGATACGGAAAATCTCCGAAATTCGATTCGAGAATCGAACCATTTACATAAGTAAGAAACTTAAATAAGAAACTCGGTGTGAAAGTCCAACTCGCACTTGACCAGTTTTCATGTTTATTACTACTTAAATCAAAAAATAAATTCAAAATCTGAATCCCGCGAATCCCGCGGGATCCGCGGGATTGCTGACTCGAATCCTGCAGCCGTGCGGGATCGTGATTTTGATGCGGGATTGGATTCCCTAAATCCCTACCCGTACCTATACCTCCTACAAATGAAAACTCAAATTTTAACTCTAAAATATTAAGTGTTGATGGGTAGGGTAGGATGGCAGCAGGAATCAGGATACAATATGCATTTTTAAGATGAGAGAAAAGGATAGGTAGAACATTGTGTGAATCTGACAGCTGTCACCCGCACCGTCATAGTAGAAATTGTAGGTAACTTTTTTTCTTGATGTGGGAAATCAACACTTGCGCTCTAGTCGGAGTAAGAGGTCAGACTTTCTGACTAAAGTTTGTAAAGTCGATTTTTTTTTTTTTGTAAAATGTTTTTTTTCTGATAATGAACCTGCACCTCTGCTTCAGTCATTGTAGAATGTAGACGTGAAAATTAACTTTTCATTCACAACTTCACAAGTTTTTAATCAAAAACTTGTTCTGCTCCCGTGGATCGTAGAGTAACGATAAATAGCCTATAGCATTCCTCAATAAAAGGGTTATTTTAAACTAAAATAATCTTTCAATCCCAACCAATATTTCCTGATATTAGAGCGATTAAACAAACAAACTCTTCAGCTTTTAGCTAGGTACCTAATAATGTAGGTACCTACTTAAGGGTAGAATAGAATAGCCCAAACTCTATACCTACCAAATACAACAAAATTACAAAACATTTCATATCAAAACTTTTAAAATAACTTAGGTAGGTACTTATTATGAGTAGGTACAATGGCGGTCGGTCTACCAGACGTATACTTTACAATCACAATGGGGCTGAAATTATGGCATCTTTACATACAACTTATATTTAAATAAAATATCAATGAAATGAGAAAATCTAAGTAGGTAGGTAACCTCTATCATGTAGGTATTTACTTTCCCAAACCCAGATAACCGTAATCACGTAATCACACTCATTCTATTTATAAACCACCCCAAATAAACAAATTATTACCTAATACTCCGCGCAAACCGATAATATTACCAGAATAAATCGGTACCGTGCCGTACTTATACGAACGTACATCACTATAGCAAGCGCTGTCCTATTTGACCAAGCACAGAGCGGCAACGTCGCCTTTCTCTCGGTACGGTAGACATGTTGTTTTTGTTATTACTGTGACACTTTTAGTACTTGGCGTCGTATTATAATCTTATTTTTATGATCCGTTAATGGTTTGTTATCATTTTATAAGGTTGCGGAGAGATTAGATATCAGCTTGAATGAGAAAATGGTTTTTAAGTAGGCAATTCATTAAACACTAAGCGAACAGCTCTCTCATTGTTTTTCTATTGTGTTTATAAAATAATTAAGGTATTAGAAAGATTAAAATAAATAGGTAGGTACCTACTATAACTTTGTCAAAAAATAACACTCGTGTAGATATCTACTGGATTTTAGACAGTCAAGGCAGCAGAGCATGGCGTCCTTGGAACGCCAAGGGCAACTGAAGGACGACGAGGGAGATTTGGGTTTTTTGCACGGATATCTATGGTTTTTTGTTAAGAGTGAACAGCTTACTTATAGGCAAGCGTGCTTCATCGTCGGCCACATCATCGCTTACCATCAAGTGAGATGGTGGTCGAATGCGAGCCTATTAGTAAAACTTAAAAAAAAGTTTTCGATTGGGAAACGAGCCAAGAAGATCTTTGCAATGATGCACTTGTCGAGTCAAAACTACAAAGTCTGGTGGAGCATCGACGCCGAGTTCTAGCCTGTCGATTTACATTTCAGGGATTGGAATTGCAAAATTTAATTCCGCCAAGTCCGTTCTATTATCGGACCACTAGACCAGTAAATGGTGGACTCATCACCTGAGGTCCCCACCAATACGTACAAAGCGTTTTGGGCATACTTAATTCATTGTGCGTACAGCTAAGGAGTGGAATTCCCTGCTGGAGTCTGTTTTCTGATAGGTAGCTGGCTACAACCTAGGGGTCTTTAAGTCAAGAGTGAATAGATTGCTTCTAGGCAAGCGTGCTCCATCGTCGGCCACATCATCGCTTACTACCAGGTGGTCAAACGTGAACCGAACCATATTTAAAAAAAAATATCAGTAAGTTTACACTCCCTGTCGCTCCCAGAACGAGAGTAGTTATTTAAAGACTTAGTCTAGCTTCTACTAGCGGCTTTGCTTGCGTAAAAATAGGTTTCTTCATATAAACTTTACACCTCCGTTAGAAAGGAAATACTTTCCGATTTGTACTACAACTCGCCACTTGTCTCCCACCCTTTCACCACATACACTACAGGCAATAAACCAATACGAACGCGCATTACACAACTAACAGACCACGCACACTTAGACCGCAAGTTTGCTATTGGTAGTTGAACTATGAGCATTGCCCTACTTTGTGGCGCCCCTGTCCCGTCCACAAGGCCATTCTAACCTCTTTTATTTGTTTTGTGGTACATCCCCATCTTCATCTATGCAAATAGTATTACAGTATATAGAAATGATAATGATCATTATTTACATACAGTATATTAATTTTGAAATAAAACCGATGAGGAAAAACCGTAAACCGTTCGCGGAAGTAATGCCTTCCTTGTTCGTGAGGGCAAGCGCTTACTTCCTACAAAATGGCGTCTTATGACAAATTTGCGCGCCAAAATAATAAATCATGACAGCGAGAATATCTGCTTTATCATCTTTGTAAGTAGTAATTGATTATTGGAGCGAAATAAATAGTTAAAATTTTAATTTACTTTTCAAAATAGATAGGTAGGTACTCGTAGGTAGTTCAGATGACCTAATGAATGTTTAATGTCTATCATTTAGTCAGTAAAAGTCTGACATGCTCATCCGCCCCGCCCAAGGGCGGGAGACATCATTAGATGATTTCCCGCCTAAAAAAAAGTTTGTTTTTGCCGACTGAGGCACGGGACGGAACCCGTCCGAAGTTTCGTTGACGCACTCAAGTACATTAAAAAAAAAATGATATGGAGACCGTTAATCCTGATATCAAAAATTATTTCCTGATAGCAATCTGCACTATTGCAAAAAGACGCAAATAATATAAATCCCGGATTTAACTCTTGAAAAAACAAAAAAAGGCGGGAAAAAAATAGTCTATGACATACTTTTTTTGTTAATTTAATGTTTTAAATTTGGATACCAAATCCTTTAAGCCTTATTATATGCTAGATATGAACGTATCTACCTATTGCTTTGTTTTTCAAACAAGATAAGGCTATCGTGTTCATACATAAAGTATGTTGAAACGTATTAGTAATTCCATTTATAAGTCCTCGATGATGTCATGAATCATTGAACTAAGGCTGAAAAATCCGATTAAAATATATGTCGCAAATACATGATATAGTTTGAAATAGTTTACACATCACATGAGTCATTCTAGTCGTTCATTTACTATGGTTTGTAGGTAGGCCACTTGCAATTGTCGGCCAGAAGTTCCACTCCGTATTGCTCACAGATAAAATTCATACTTTTTTTTTAAATTGCAATAAAGCATTTTGCCCGCAGCTTCGCCCACATAATTATAGGCTTTGTCACTCAGGAATAAAACAGATTTCTATCGGTGAAATAAATTTAACAATCGGCCCAATACTTCCAAAGATTACCTCCTACAAACAAAAAAACAAACTTTACTCTTTATTATATTAGTGTAGAAGGTGAATCTGATGTATTTATACAATTAGAAATCATAATTATAATATTGGTACTTTTAAATATCGAAATAAATAATTAAAGTAATATAAAATAAAGACGTGTGTCACTCGGGGACTGCCGCGGTAAAGCTATTGCATAGCATTTTATAACAAGTTATGCAATTATAATTATTTATTTATTTTATTTATGCAGTATTTTTTTCCTTTGTTTTTTGTTTTCTTTGATATTAATTGAAGTTACACTTTTTGAGCGTAGTGACCGATAAGAAAACAAATGAGTGGGGGGTGTTAGATTATTTTCGTTACGGAATTTCTGGATTCGGTCTCCACGCTCAAGGCCTGCGATAGAAGCTATGCAATAGCTTAAAAAAGACCCTACGCTAATTTCAAATATGCAACAAGAATCAAAATAAAATATGGCGTCAAAAAACTACCACATCGCTGTCGACTGGTAATGTGTCAAAAAGACTGGCGGGACTTTTATTAAGCTTATTATCGTTGTTTTTAGGCCCGTAAAAACAAGACTCTATTACTAAGTCTTCACCGCCCGTCTGTCTGTCACCAGGTTGTATCTCAAAAACCGTGATAGTTAGACAGTTGACATTTTCTCAGCTGTTGTACTGATGTTGCCGCTATAATAACAAATACTAAAAACGGAATAAAATAAATATTTACGCGGGGCTCCCATACAACAAACATTTTTTTTTGCTACGGACGCGGGAAGGTACGTAACTCTTCATGTGCGAGTCCGACTCTTACTTGGCCTGGTTTTTTTTAAGTTTATTATTATACTTTATTAACTTTAAATCAATTTAACTTATTACATACACAACTAAAAACTATAATTACAGTAAATTAAAAAAAATATAATAATAAAACCCTAAAAAATAATAATATATAAAAAATAATATAACCCTAAAAAATATAAAGGGTCGCGGTAGACCACGAAGGAGATGGCGCGAGGAGCTTGATAGATTCCACCAGAACTGGCAAGAAGAAGCCCGGGCGCGCGAAAAATGGAAGGAGTGGAGGGAGGCCTTTGCCCAGGAGTGGGACAGAACAGGCTAACAAATAAAATAAATAAATAATAAAACCCTACGCTAATTACAACTAACTAAAATCAAACTAAAATATGGCGTCAAAAAACTCTTCCACATCGCTGTCGCTGGTAACGTGCCCAAAAGGCTGGCGGCATTGCCACGCTGTATGGCAATGTTTATCCTTTGTCCGAGGTAAAAGCCAGCCCTTGGGTCACGCGAAGTGTCAACTAGACGTTTCGATAGGTCTTTAAACAACTTGTAAGCACTCGGACCCCACGATCCAAGAGTTTCAACCCCAAACGGTTATTATTATTGTTTTTAGGGTTCCGGACTAGGACTTCAGTGTCTGACTCTCTGTTACCAAGCTGATTTCATGAACCGTGATGGCGTGCCTTTTCGTCCAATATACCACAGTGTCTCAAGACGAAAGTCTATGACCAGTGCGTGTTGCCAGTGATGACTTATGGCTCTGAAACGTGGTCACTCACAATGGGCCTCATAAAAAGACTCAAAGTCACCCAAAGGGCGATGGAAAGGGCTATGCTTGGAGTTAAGGAAACTCACATGATCACATCAGAAATGAAGATATCCGCAGGAGAACCAAGGTAACCGACGTAGCTCGAAGAATCGCCAAACTTAAGTGGCAATGGGCAGGACACATTGCACGCAGAACGGATGGTCGATGGGGACGAAAGGTTCTGGAGTGGCGACCACGTACCGGAAGACGCAGCGTTGGACGGCCTCCTACAAGGTGGACCGATGACCTGATCGGGGTCGCGGGAACCCGATGGATGATGCGTGATGCACAGGACCGATCGTTGTGGCGACGCTTGGGGGAGGCCTATGTCCAACAGTGGACGTCTTTCGGCTGATATGATGATGATCATCATCATGATGATAGCGCTTAACGGCTTGCGTTAAACGCAAGAAAAGTTACTTTCATGGCGATTTTTTGCTTGATTTTAATATTACGGTGCGGAACTTTTCGTGTACGACCGCCTCTCATTTGTCCAGTATTATTATTATTATTATTATATATCTTTATTACACACCTTAACTTATATCTTAATCTTTTTCTTTCTTCTTTTTCTTTTTTTTTTTCTTTATCTTTTTATTATCTGTGCGTCTACTTTCTTGTGGTACTTCTGCCTTCTCATACATATTGCCGCTCAAGATTGGTCAACGCGCTAACCGTTCGTCGACGCGTTCAGCTCGAGAAACATCCGGAACACTCGTTTTTATTACGTACGAGTAGCGTCGGTCACCTACGCCTGTCGTTTACGTAGTGGATACGTAGCTATAAGCTAGAACAACATAAGACCGACGCACAAGTTTAGTGGACGTGTGATTTGTACCTAGAACGACGTCGCGTGGCGTGGATCTAGGGTAGCTCTACAAGTCTAGTCTTAATATATATAAATCTCGTGTCACAATGTTTGTCCTCAATGGACTCCTAAACCACTAAACCGATTATAATAAAATTCGCACACCATGTGCAGTTCGATCCAACTTGAGAGATAGGATAGTTTAAATCTCAAATTATAGTCACAATTTTAATTAATTGCTAATTATTTGTCTGTTATTATTTGACAACAAAAACTTTAGCCACAGCAACGCGTGGCCGTGTCAGCTAGTTGCTATATAAAATGTATGGAGACTGACGCGCTTAGATCGGTGTTCGTGGCACACGTGGGTGCAGTGTAGTTCTACCTATCCAATCCTAATCAATGTAGATTAGTATTAAATTCATAGAGCTGAAAGTGATCAATGATTCGATACATAGCAAAAAAGACGTGTGGCACTCGGGGACTGCCGCGGTAAAGCTATTGCATAGCATCACTCATTTCTTTTCTTATCGGTCACCACGCTCAAAACAAATGAGTGGGGGGTGTTAGGTTATTTTCGTTGCGGAATTTTTGGATTCGGTCTCCACGCTCAAGGCCCGCGTTATAAGCTATGCAATAGCTTAAAAAAACTTACGATAATCGGATCGATCCAACTACTGATAATATGATTCTGGAGTCAAGTTGCAGGACAACGAAGCGGCGACGTGCAATAGTACTACTAAGTACTAGTTACTACTACCACTAGTTAGTACTAGTAAGTAGTAGTACTAGAGACGAGATACAATATCCCGACGCTTTGGTGGACATCCCACCCTTACGTACAAAGCATTTTGGGAACACACATGGTATACGCATCACGCATCAGTAATGCTAGCAAAGAAGGAGGCTGCTCGCGTGAGGCAAATGCCCTCACGCCCCAGGCGCCGCCGAGATTCTGATCCCGATTACCGGCCACCGTAGGCGCGGACGGCGAGCAATGGGTAGCTCGTCATCCGACCGTCCGGTAAGCGTCCGGACCGAGCCCAATGCGTCGACGGCGCGTATTGATCCACGCGCGCCTCAAAGAGTTGTCAGCAAACCCTAGGGCCCAACAGGGTCGAAGCCTACTGGGGCCAAGGGTCAAAAGGCAACCAAGGAACCGGAGTGGGTTTTTAGTCCATAAAAGTCTGACACTATCTCGTTCCGCTAAAAGGCACGGTCATTGGATGATTTTGCCACGTACAAAAAAAAAAAAACATGGCAAACGCATAGCAATGGCCGAATGACTAAATAGCTAAAAGGCTTTAATGTCTAATGGTCAAACGGTTAAGTGGCTAAATGGTTGCTTGGCTTAAGAGCCAAAGGGCCAACACGCATTGACATGGGTACAGCTAAGGAGTAGAATTCCCTGCCAGAGTCCGTTTACTGATAGCTACAACCTAGGGGTTTTTAACGCCCGTTTTTAATAAGCTGTCTATCTACAGTTGCAGCTACTAAAGATAAAGAAATCTATCCTTTTGTCCTTACTTGCGTTCCTATAACCTACCGACGGTTAGCATTTCCTACCAAAGTTGTCAATCTATCGACGGGAGGTCGGGTATTGTGTTGCCAGGTCTGTTTAGACAAAAATCGGGAAAAATGGTAAAACAAATAGGGATTTAGGGTTTTAGATCGGGACAAATATTTTTTTAATAAAGATTTTTTTAGATGGGAAATCATCCAATGACTTCTTCCCCTCTGGGGTGGAACGAGAGAGCGTGTGAAAATTTTACTGAGTGAAATCCAGACTTCTTCAGTCGCTCTTTGAGTTTCAGGGTTTTTGATTTATCGGGACATTTAACTTACCGATCAGGTGCGAATCGGGACGCGTCCCCAGACCCCTAAAAATCGGGACATCCCGCGCAAATCGGGACACCTGGCAACACTAGTCGGGTAGCCCACTAGAGATAGGGCCGCTCATACAATACGTCTTTACCTGCATTTCAATATAAGTTTGAAGTTACTCTCCGATAGGCGGAGCTAACTCTGGTAACGTCATCTGCGTATCCTTCATTATCGACCGGTAACGGGATGGTGACGGGGATAGGCGTTTGAAAATTAATATTTGTTGTGTTATAAAGTGTCTCGTTTTCTTGTCATAATGGAATATTTTAGCAGTGATGACAGTGATATGGAATTATTTCAAATGATAATAGATTTTGATGAAGAGAGTGACAGTGATACTGATAACAAAGGTACCGGTACAGAAGGGATACAAGCCACGTGTGAATTATTTAACTAAACTATATGACAACGAATTTGCCTTTAGATTTAGACTAAATAAAGTGGCTGTGTCTCAGTTAATTAATTTAATACAACCATACTGTGTTACATCTAAAAGATAGGAAAGGTTAATTAAAATAATTAAGATGGGTTTTTATATTTCTGTGCGTAATATCACGCATAATCAAGTACTTATTTTAATAAAAATAATCTATGAAGGTCGGAACAAATTATACTTTACAGGTACTTCAATATCAATAGTACTCGTACATTATACTTACAGAGTTCATCTTATTTCACTTTTATGATTCATAAAAACGCGCGTCGTCGACGGCGCGCACTGTTCCCGCGCGCCTCAAAGAATTGTCGTAGGAGCCAAACTGGGTCGAACCCTACTGGGGCCAGGGTTAGTTTCGAAAGATAGCTCGAGCCCCGGTACGAAAGGCAACGAAGGAACAGGAGTGAGTTTTTAGTCAGCAAAAGTCTGACACTATCTCCCGCTCCAGCCAAGAGCGGGGGATGTCATTATATGATTTTCCAAGTCACCCAAAGGGCAATGGAAAGAGCTATGCTGGGAATTTCCTTGCGAGATCGAATTAGAAATGAAGATATTTGCAGGAGAACGAAACTTACTTTTATCATTCAGAATCCTAATTAAATATTATGCAAAGTATTTTTTAAATTTAAAAGTACAATAAGTAGCGTTAAAGTTCACGCAAAATAGTAAATTTTCAGAGGTATTTACTAGATTAGATATCAACAGAAATCTTGTATCTGTGTTTCCAAAATATCTAGAGAAATATGTGTAATAATGTTAAAATCACGTACCCAAAAGCAGTAGTATGGAAATGTATCTCAGTTTGGGCGCTCCTATCGTATTCTCAGCCACCCATCCACAAATTAGCGTCGATCAACATTACTTAACTTTATTAATCAACCACGCCTCCTATTTAGTACTTACTAATTCCATATTCACACGCCTAATGACATTTCCTATCAATATAACGTTACGTAATGTATTTGACATAATATTTGAATGAGCTATTTATAAACTACACAGTTCGTTGCCCCCAACGGTGCAACATAGCGTTGCATTGATAAGTAATGCGTAGCCCAGCGTGGCTGAATAGAGTAATAACAAAGACATTAACGTTTAAAGTCTGAAAACAAAACGTCAGATGAACCTGTTCTTTCTTTATTGCAATTGAAATCTAATCTTATTCTTTTACATTTAAGGCTCAAATTCAAAGTTCTCGTGTTTGAATAACCGGCAAAATAAAGTTGTACGTTAAAACGACTAAAATATATCGCGTAAACGTTTAGGTGTACAATCCCGTTGTGCATTTAGTGGATGTTTTTTTAAATGTTATTTGTCATAATTCGGATTTTGTTTTTCTATGTTGTGTATTGTGTGTTAAAATAAACATAGTATTCAATCAGTCTAAAAGCTGGATGAAACCAGCCAGTTTTTGCAGTAATATTGGTAGAAATGTATTGTGCTGTTCTCACTGACAGCGGCAGCCTGCGGCAGCCATTTTGATTTGCCCCACACAACGCGACTCACTTCCTCGCTGTTGTCAAGTGAATAAACGGTGTTTAAAACGTTACAACGTTGGCGTTTTCGTTTATAATTGTTTTTCGATATCATTGAAGAATAAATTTACTATAATTTATGCGCGCGGTCTTTGAAAGTGTTGTGTTGATATTTTAATTGGTTTTTAGTAACCTTTGTGACTAGAATATCTACTTAAAAGTGCGTAAAACGTCTGTGATACTTAATAGAAATATTAAAAAAATGCGTTCTTTTAATGAATTACTTTGGAAATATTTCATACCTAGTGAGAATAGAATTGCGGAATGTAAACAATGTCACGGGTCATTATCATACAAAACTACCTCTCATAATTTAGTAATGCACTTAAAAAATAAGCATAAAGACTGTTATAGTGAGTTTACCGATCTGAACTTACACGCTATGAATAAGTCAAAGCGTTTAGGTTTACCAAAAGTCTCAAATTTATTGATTTGGAACTATTTCAAGCAGAATCCCGATAAGGTAGCGGACTGTAGACTTTGTGTGAAGAAATTATCGTACAGAACGACCATTCATAACCTGAAACAGCATTTGAAATTTAAGCATCCGGAGCATTATAAAGAATTTGCTGAGCAAGCCGATGAGGTTGTGGATGAAACGCCTGAGGACCACTCATCATATGGATCAGGTAAATATAAATACTGGCATTGATCTTGAGCGCTCGGCGTCAGAATGGGGATCGCTTTGCGCATTCCATACATTGGTGAGCCAATCGTCGTCGTTGTTAGATGCGTAGGGATCGAATCACGAGTGACGTCTATGACACGATGGCGCAGCGAACCAATCACTGACGTTCCCCGAACCTGTGTCTCATTTCGCACCACTAAAGAGACCGAATATTTGAATTCTGCGCAACTTGAAGCCAGCGCTCAAGATCCGTGACGGTAATTACACCTATTAGCATCGATTTATATTCTAGTGATAACAAGCCCTTTCATGGAAACTATTTGTCAAAATACTGAAAAGTTAAAACAAAAGTTCGCTACAGCGCTACATTGGTATTATGTCGTCTAACAGAACCGGGCCGCGCTAAGATATCTTTTAGAGGATACTTTTTTTGCGACTAGAATGTCTTAAGCGCCATGAATTTCGTGGCTCTTACGCGTTTCGTTTAACATTGTGTGTTGTTCAAGGTGTACAGTCGACATTACACCCGAGTCGACTGAATAAGTGTTCGGCACGCCTAATCTAGTGCGTTGTACATAAACTATGTCGATGCCTAATTAAAATTAAATTAAATTAAAATTCATTTATTTCGGAAACCAAGTCCATATACATAGAATATAAAATAAAAATTAAATTCACATTAAAATATTAAATTAAAAATTAAACACATTAATACAAAACACAAAATTACACCAATGTCATGCAATAAAAATATAATAATTAAATGCAATGCATGCAATAAAAAAAGTCAAACTAAATTACAATCATTCAACTCAAGCGTTACTTAAAACTAGTTTCAACCAATCAGGCTTGAATTTAATTTTAAGTAATGCTTGAGTTTTGAGTGACGTTCTGTAATACGGGCCTAAGCGCACGTTGGTTGCCCATTCAAAACTCGTCATTTTATAGAAGCTGATAGTTTGTCAGCGCATGTCCCTAACACAGGTAGGAACGAAGCCTTATCACTACATAGTATAAAACAAAGTCGCTTTCTCTGTCCCTATGTCCCTTTGTATGCTTAAATCTTTGAAACTACGCAACGGATTTTGATGCGGTTTTTTTAATAGATAGAGTGATTCAAGAGGAAGGTTTATATGTATAATAACATCCATTAAATAGTGGAGAAGTACTGTTATTTTTGAGGTTTCTAATGTGATGTCGTACATTTTTTCCGCTTACATTGCAAACGCAGGCTGAACCCTACGAGTTTTATCAAAATAATGTACTAAGTATTGTACACATTGAAAAGGTCTACAGAAAAGTCCATGATGGTATATGTCTATCTGTTATGGATAACCCACAATAACTTTTTTTTGTCATTTACTTTTTACGACAAATAATGGCTAATTTTCGAAGCGATTTTAACCAATACAGCATTAATCCTTGACCACTTAAATACCTTGAATACATTGTTCATTTAATATAGATCTATATGGCCCTTTACACCGTATGATTTAAGTGAATATTTTCGAAGATATTACAGATTTAAAAATTGCGGGACGTAGCGTTTGCGGCGGTACCGGCCGGCCGCCCGGTGCGGCAAGAGCATTGCACCCGTGCGAAGCCGGGGCGGGTCGCTAGTTACCTATAAAGTTTCAGCTTTCAGCAGTATGAATACATACACTCGATTTTTTTTGTAGGTATCTTGTTCAGAGATCGCCAAATGTAAATCGATTTTACGACATAATGTCAATGCATGATTTTTCCCGCCATAAAAAAAAAATACAAAAAAAAAACAACTTTAATTTTGGAAGTCGGTGCCAGTCAAAACACTAAGAAACAAAATTAGAAACACTTTTTTTTAAGCTTTATGAAAAATATTTAGAGGAAAAATAAGTCACGTTTAAACGCGGTTACAATTAACGCTTTTTTTTTAGACGGTATTTTCTTTTACCGTAACGGCTATCCAATTGTCCACCACTAGTAGATGTTAGATTCGTGTGAGAAATGGAGAGGGAGTTCTTTGCCCAGCTATGGGACTAGATAGGTACAATAGTACTATACGTAAACAGATTATTTTTAGGGTTCAGTACCTCAAAAGGAAAAAAACGGAACACAGGATCACTGTGTCATCCGTCTGTCAAGAACCTTTATCTCGGGAACGCGTGGAGTTATCGAGTTAAAATTAAAACCATATATTTAGGTCTGCGATCCCTGAAAGCTGCGAAAAAATCAAACTTCTGATTTAACGAAAAAAAAGGTACGGCCGTTTATATCGCAAAAAACGTATATTATTTCAAAATTCAAAATGTACTTCCTTTTGACCCAGAATCCTGAAATTTGGTACAAAGCAAGGTCGTATAGCACAAGTATAGGAATAAAACTAAAAAACATTATTTTTTATCACGTAACAAAAAAAAAAACTTTATTTGTGATTCGGAAATTGAAAAAATCCTTGGTTACCATTTGGTAATTTAACTTGTTATTGTAAGTTTCTAAGGAACCCTCAGTGCGCGAGTCCGATTCGCACTTGCCAGTTATAGATAAAGTTACTTTTTTAACCGATTTCAAAAAGGAGGTTCTACGTTCGGCTGAATGTATTTCTTTTTTCACAAATAAAAAAATAGTCAAGTACTTACCAATTTATTTATTTCTTTGTTGTGTTCATTAAAGTAAATTTCTTATTTAGAGATTTGGACCGATGCCACACGTGACAATTTTGGTTTTCAAACAGTTTCATATTAATCAGTTTTATTTCTAGCATAAGTGGAGTTGGATACAAAAATATAGAAAGTAAACAAGAAAAACAAATGCGTTCCATATTTATTTTTATGTACATACATGCATATGTTTGGGTAAATTAGCGCTTGCTATTTTTGAATGAGAGTGTTCTAAAATTATGTTCACCAGGTTGCAGCACTGAGCCGTAAGGTCCAGGCACCTGTCAAAACGCTAATATTAATGACATTAGTTAGACATCAACGTCAACGTGTAACGTCAGAAGTTAACGTCATAGATGTCGCAGCCATCTGGTTAAATTAGCCATCCAATTGGATGCCTAGACCTAGTTTGAACTAAAATCACGCAACGGTTAACAGCTAGGCGTATTGAAAGTCAGCCCTTTCGAAATGACTGATCAAGACTCAGCCAAGTGATTCAAATTTGGTTCTGCTATTTATTGGTTTAATAATATTTTACTATGGACATTATTACTAAAAAGTATTTTATAAAACTTATAAACTCATGATCCCCCTACTAAACTAAATGAGTACCTACACAACGTTCACGTTGCGGTCAAAGACTTGGCTAGTAGTTCTTCAGCCTTTTCATTGGATTTCGGCGTTTAACAAACGCCCTAGGAGTTCAATTGGATAGCCAGGTGGCTGCGACATATACGTTTTTAAAGGAAAAGACCTGAAGGCTAGGTGGCGCCTACTAGTGCTGTGACTTTTTCCTGCACACCCTTTTTTTATGGTGGGAAAAAATCATGCATTGACATCCCCCGCTCTTGGGCGGAGCGGGAGATACTGTCAGACTCTTACTGACTAAAAGACCCACCCCGTTCCTTCTAGCCTTCATGCCGGGGCTCGAGCACCCTTTCGGATAACCCTGGCCCCAGTAGGTTTCGACCCGGCGGGGTCCCTGCTGTTGCTGACAACTCCTTGAGGCGCGCGGGAACAGTGCGCGCCGTCGACGACTTAGGCTTGGTCCGGACAGTTACCGGACGGCCGGACAGTGAGCTACCCATTGCTCACTGTCCGCAAGCCCGCGTCTACGTTGGCCGGAAATCGGGATCAGAATCCCGGCGACGGCGGCGGCGATAACGCCGTTGCCTGATGCGTTCGGCCTCCTCCTTTGCGAGCATTACTGCTTCGCAGAAGTCGGCGACCGCCTACCACTCCTCCTCGCTCCGGACCATGGCCTCAACCAAAGCCCGGCGCGAGAGGTCTCCGCCGCCGATCGCCCCCACGAGGGCACGGCGATGCTTCCTGCACACCCCAAAGGTTATATAAATCTTTGGAACACCCGCATTGAAAATTCGAAGCTTCAACTACAAATTCTCACTTGTCAAAGCCAGCTTTAGTGTCGAATTCAAAATCTTGAATTGAGATTTTTTTGTAAGTTATTTTGAGTTTTGACGTGACAACGTCTTATAAATTGGTTTGCCGGGTGACACTTCAGGAAACTGCGTTACGCTCCGCTCACGTTATGCGCTCACAATGAGAGCGAGTGAGAGGCACGCGTCCCTTCCACTCGGGCATGGTTAGCCCGCCTAAGAGCGAGAGAGACAGACATAAAAAGTGAAATAATTCTTTGTATAAATAAATGTTTTAAATTGTTACTATTATTTCATCCTTCTTCCTACTATACGAATGAATATTCACATTAAAATTATTTTACCACTCAAAGTCGTTGTCACGTAAAACTTTCGCCCGTATACCGACTTTACAGGCAACCAATTTTTATTCTGTTAAATCGAAAAGTCTTTTTTTAAATCGTTCAGGACAAAAAAAAAACAGGCCAAAAGCGAGTCGAATTTGCGCACGAAGAGTTTCGTACTGGGTCCGTAGCAAAAAATGGCAAAAAAAAAACCGTTTGTTGTACGGGCACCCTACAAGGTGGACCGATGACCTGGTGAACGTTGCGGGAAACCGATGGATGCGGGACGCACAAGAACGTTCGTTGTGGCGACGCTTGGGGGAGGCCTATGTCCAACAGTGGACGTGTATCGGCTGAAATGATGATGATGATGACGTAAAAAAACTGTTGACAACGCTGCAACATTCCAATTCTTTAAATAACCATATTCTTTATTATTTGGCGTCAGGCACTATAATAATTATAATAAGTCACAAGACTTGAGAAAAACTTGTCAGTAGAGAAGAGACATTTGGCGCGAAAATCTGACAGTTGACAGTTGTTAAAAAACAACATGGCGCTCGTAAATGGTGGATTATTTCTGTGATCCCATTTAATATGCAGTCTATTTCTGTACGGCATTCTTATTTCTCACACTCACGATGAAAATCTAAAATTATCTTGTTTATTTCACGCTAATCCGTTGACTCATTGAACTAAATCTGATTTTATAATGTTCATTGATTAATGCATTAACAATGCGCCCATTTGGCTGGTCGGAGCGATCGCCAAGATGTGAAATGGTATGCAATTATTACGGTTTTTAGTAGGTACTGAATCATTGTATGCAAGCTTGGATACTTAATGCGATAAATGCACTAATAACATAAAAAAATAAGCATAATCAGCGGTGTAATGTTCCTGGGACTCAGGTCTCTTATCTAGGAGAAGGATTGGGCCGTAATTCATCACGCGGGTCTAATGCGAGTTAGTAGATGCCACATACCTTCCAATTTTTAGTTCTATGACAATATCTTCGACAATCTATATCTACTATAGGGGTGCACTATTACCGTAATACCAGAAATTCCAAGTATTAGGTTATCGGTACCGAAAGTATTTTTAAGTATTCATAATATTTACTTATTCCAAATTAGTATATTTAAAGATACTTATTTAAATAAAAATACGTTCGGCACGTACCTTGTACTTGTACTAGTTAGGTACTTCATGCATACAAGGCAATTTTTTCTTTGTTATTATGAGCCTTGTGGTGATCTTGTCTAACTTACTACTAGTTGATGATTAAAAATATGTTCTTTTCTAAAAAGATCCATAGAGGACCAAGACGGTACGTTTAACACGTCAAGTTTCATTGACTAGTGCGCCTCACCATCAACGATTGTATCACTGCTTACCTTGCTTGTATACTGGTGAGATCGCAGTCAAGCATTAGTTTATATCAATTAAAAAAACAAGCCATGGCATTGGTTCTGCTGGTCGTTATTGCACATAGATGCAGCAGAAGAGAATATGACAGGAGCCAGATAAATGAGTCGTGACGGTCATCGATATCATTTATTAAAAAAACTGAAAATATATTTTTTTTTAATATTTTTTTATTCTATATTGTATTATTAGGTAGGTTCGCGTTTGGCAACTATTTCACTTGATGGTAAGTGATGATGTGGCTGACGATGGAGCACGCTTGTCTAGAAGCAATCTATTCACTTTTGATTTAAAGACCCCCTAGGTTGTAGCTATCTATATTGAAACATAAAAGCTGTCTTGAATCGACATTTATCGCGATCCTTTATGTTTTCTAATTGTGAAAAACAGTTCAGCATTAGTCTTTTGGGTTCTTACGAAGTAATATTAAGAAAAGGTATTTACAAATTTATCTGACGCTTACCATAGTGTGATGGGAATATAACCTGATTAAAAAAAGCCAGCCTATGAATTAGCATTGTGCAAACATTTACGATTATCTTAAACCCAATTAAAAAACGATAAACAACCACCATTAATTTATATTATTGACTAACAAACAAACAATGCAATAACAAAACGTCACCTCTACCCATAAACAATACGAACATAACCTTACTTTCCAATCACGTAATAACCACCTCTACTGCTTCTGAAATAAAGTAGAAAATCCTGTGACATTAGTTTTGTCTTAATGAAAATGATGGCGTGACTGCCATTGTCTGACATTTGAAAAACAACTTTATTTCCTACACAATAAAGTTGATAATGATTATAATAGGTAGTGCGTTTAGTATTTACAATGATGGAAAATGATGGCGTGACTGATGAAGTCTGTTATAGGAAAAACACCTCTGTTAGATGGACATAAAGAAGAAATTCCTGTGTGTATACAGCGAGTGTAGTATCAATAAAGCTAGTTTATCTGCCCTTGCCGTAGGTCGTTGCCTTTGTGCTAGTTATGTGTTGTCCTCGACTTCTCTCGTTCGCTTGGCGAGGCTCCAGAAGCTATTTTCTTTGATCAAATCTTGCTATCTAATCTAGCCTCTGATTAATTGATGTTTTAATTGCTTAAATCATTTGCCTAACTATCTACACTAATATTATAAAGACGTAAAGTTTTTTTTTTTTGTTTGTAGAAGGTAATCTCTGAAAGTATTGGCCTGATAGCTAAAATTTTTTCACAGATAGAAAGCTGCTTTATTTCCGAGTGACATAGGCTATGAGTGACATAGGATTTGACTGGCCTGTTGGTCTAGTGGTTAGTGACCCTGACTGCTATGCCGGAGGTCGTGGGTTCGATTCCCATCCAGGACAAATGTTTGTGTGATAAGCATAATCATTTGTTCTGTGTCTGGGTGTAATTTATCTATAATATATGTATGTATGAATATATTTAGAAATATATAAGTATGTTTATCAGTTGCCTAGTACCCATAACACAAGCTCTGCTTAGCTTGGGACTAGACGACGTTGTGTGATAGTTGTGGAAAATCTATACTAATATTATTAATTATATTATATGCTTTATGTAGGTACCAACGCGGGCGAAGCCACGAGCAAAACCTAGTTAGTAATAATAATGCATAGTATAGCGCTTTCCTCGAAAAGGGGCTTTGCGAGTTGGCTTCGGACCCTCGTACGTCTTCCAAATTGCCAGGCCTGAATTTGTGTGAAGCTGTTAGTATTTCGATGTCAATCATTTATTTTTGAATCAGCAGCCCAATATCCTTGGGTGGGTACAGTCTACTCGCCCCCCTTCTGGTCTGACTGGCCTGTTAGTCTAGCTAGATGTTAGTGGCCCTGACTGCTATGCCGGAGGTCGTGGTTTCGATTCCCACACAGGACAAATGTTTGTGTGATGAACACGATCATTCGTCCTGTGTCGGGTGTAAATACGTATGCATTTAAAAATATATAAGTATGTTTATCAGTTGTCTAGTGCTCATAACAAGCTCTGCTTAGTTTGGGACTAGACGGCGTTGTGTGATAGTGTGGAAAAAATAAAACTATTTAGGCCTGTGCTTTTTGATAGATCAACCTTTCTTACGCATAAAAAAGTGTACTTTTTTGCAAACGTGGGAAATTGTCAATACCCTGTCTCGCTCATAGTGAGATGTAGTGACGACGATGGTACTGACAGCCCGTGGAGCGTCTAATCAAAATTTTAGAAAAAATTTGACGCACGACCACTCTTCGTCTCCAACAATTTTCTGACCGTTTTTACTTGTTATGTCTATAAAATCATCAGACTAATACTTACTTTTTTTATTGAAGTGTTTACATGTCCTTCTTCAGTTACTACGCTAACTCTCTGCCAAATAACATCTAAATCGGTTTGTTAGTTTAGCCGTGAAAACATATGAAACAAACAGATTACTCACTAATGTATTTTTAATATCAGAGTGGAATTAGTATGGGCTAATTTGGGTCCAAAATGTTGCCAAAAGACTGACCAGTAGTAGGTAGGTATTCTATTTTTGAACTCAATTCTACATTCTTTTTTTGTTATGGCAAGAATTTTGCTTTTCTATTTGAGGTCTATGGTTATGGACGTTATGGTACTTCATAAGGGGAGTGCGAAAGTATTTCTAATATTTATGTCGGAACAGTTAAAAGTAACAGATTCTGTGGGTTACTGAAGCTGCTGAAGCGCAATTCAAGATACTGATAAAGAAATTAATTATGAAACGTGTGTGTGTTGTAGTTACGTATGACTACAATTGAAATTCAGAAGCAGAAAATTTAAAATAAGTTATGTAAACAGCACGTTCCATTTTTGAGTAGTGTGTCCTCTTGTCCGATTATTTTTATCTAGTTCTGTGTAATATTAAGATTGTTATGCAATGCGTGCAAGATTTGGGATAAATTAGTTACTTAGTTAGAAGCCTCATCACTTTCTTTGTTTCCCCCCGTTCACTAATAGAAATGAAGATAAGCAGCGTTTACATCGTACGATGTCGCGTCATGGTGCGTGACGTGAACTCAAACGTCACATAATGACACCGGTTTCGTAATAACGGCTCAAACTGCGCCCAGTGTTTCGTAGACAGAGACAAAGACGGAAATATGACACACTAGCGTTTATTCTGCGGCTCTTTTCATATAAAATGAATGGTTTTTGAGATAATGAGTAGCATATTATGGCGACAGGTTTTTGTAAACTGTTCGATATTTCCTGAGATATTTGATTACACCTCTATTACACCTTACGATTGCCATTTAGGTATATTTTATTTTGTGTTGAAATGCACGTAACCTCAATAAAACAAAATTTGATTAAAGTATTTCAACGCTCGCGCTGGACAAATAAAAAGCGTAGAAATTATTTATTCGGGTTTTAGTTTACTTTTGGACTTTTTTTTAACAATTATTGTCCGTTTGCCTTCCGCATAAAGATGATGAAAATATATAGATAAATAAATAAATAAATAAAAAAATTCTACTGTTAATAATAAGTTGACTTCGAAGCGGTACTTTTTCTAAAACGTGACGTGCCAAATGTCAAGTGCCAAAGTAGTGTCTACAATTGAACTGACACGCGTCTAATGGGGTAAATTATTCAGCTATAGACAATTTGACTGTGACAAGAATGAAACTTCAAAGACTTGAGCACCGAACGCCGAGTTGTTAACCTGACAGTTTCCTGCCAATAGCATTTTTGGGAGTGTGTTCAAATTACATAACTTGATTCTGCCAAACCCGTTCCGTTATCGGACCACCAGTGACCAGACGTACGGCGATGCGTCACCGGTATATTTGGCGTTATCTTACACATACGCACAAAAATTCTGGGAACTTGATTTGTGCCTACAGCTATAGAGTAGAATTTGCTGTCGGACCGTAGGAACACCCTAGGCATCTTTAAGTCAAGAGTGAATAGGTTACTTCTTAGCAAGCGTGCTCCATCGTCAACTACTTCATCTCTTACCAGTGAGGTAGTGGTCAAAAAACACGATTTCTAAAATAATTAACTAAACTAAAAAGGTTAAGGCCCAAGCGCCCGAAAAGTGCCATAAAACAGTGACTTTCTAAAGCCTACTCCTCGGTAACTGCCAGGTTAATAGATAAGAAAAAAATATATGTTTATAATAGATTCATGAACAAAATTATCAACATTTGATTTATTCGTGCTATTAATACTTTAGTCTAAAAAAAAATATTTAGCAATTTCGCAACTTTTCCCTACTTCTTCGAAACGGCTTGGAACATTTGAAACTTTTTTACACATAAAAATGGGCGGTTAAATATTCTGTAAACTGAACATTGCATATGTCTAAATCAATCAATATTTCGCAAAGAAAATGGATTTAAAGACCAGCCGCCCGCTTTCCGGGCTCTGTAGGCCGCAAATAAATGCACAGATTTGCGTACTGCCCCCTAGGCGGGTGCGAGAGGTGCGTCCACATGATTTTGGCCAGATGGTTCAAGGAACTATAAGCCTTAATAAATATTTCGTGTAACTACAACAAAGCCAAAAGAAAAAAATATCACCTAAGCGACCTCATTTTTGTTGTTTGACTTCTATAACCTTTATGAATATCGTATATGTATTGCAAACACCTGAATACACAATGAATGTTACTCATTTGCATGATATAACACATAAACAAAACTAGATCTGGTTTCTACGTGTTAGCGTCGTACGAAAATAACGTACAAAACGTTTTGGGAATACATTCATTATGCGTACAGCTAAAAGATTGGAATTCCCTGCCGGAGTCTGTGTTTCCTGATAGCTATAACTTAACGGTCTTTAAATCAAGAGTGAATAGATTGCTTCCAGGCAAGCGTGTTCCGTCGTCGGCCACATCATCGCTTACCATCAGGTGAGATAGTGGTCAGACGCAAGCCTATCCATTATAATAAAAAGTAATTGGAGTAATTCAGACTCCAGGAGATTCTAGGATCATCATCCTCGTCATCATTTCAGCCTCCTCACGTGTCAACGGTCCTATGCGTCTCGCATTTATCGGATTCCCACGATCCTCACCAGGACCTAGACGTTTGGGTAAGAGACAAAGCTATGCAGGTTGTCTAGCGCCATCTCTTACCCACACTGAAACAAGATTAAAACAATCTTACTTTGAACGTCACGGTAACCCCGCAGGTCTGTGTCTTTCAGTCCTAACGACCATTTGTTCTGCGAGCAGTGTGCCCTGCCCACTGTTAATCGGTGATGTTTTGGTTCATATCAGTAACCTGGGTTCTGCCTGCGAATATCTTCATTCCTGATGCGATCACTCAAATAGTCTTTAAAATGAAGACCCTTTAGTAATAACGCTTTATCATCTTCTTGCCTTTGTTTCATGTTTTTCGAGGTCAATACAACACGCCTTTTCTGTTTTTTTGATCCGTAGACTTATAGTAAGGTTCGGTTATAAACCAGCATCAGGTGACTGCTAAGTAGTTGCACAAAATATATAGGTACAGAAGTCAATCTGCATACAAAGCGCGCTCCCACAACGCACACATAGACACCGCTCACGGACACGATACCTCGGAGCGCCTCGGCCCGCTCGTCGAACAGTTCCGGCTCAAACGCTCATTAGTGTGCGTCCACCGAGCATAGCTATAAAAAGTGAAGTACATACATGGGATTGTCTTCTGTACCTATCTATTTTGTGGTAGTGGCCTGGTATTATACTGAACTGGACCTATTTGGTGCACTCGTGAGACACAATGTTGATGTATTTAAGTTTCTATATAATTGTTGCTTCATCGGTTTTTTGCTATGGCTTTCTTTTTATTCCATTCTGTCCTATCAACCGTAACGCTGTCACTGACGTTATCGGTAGTTAGACGCCAGAAAGTCTGATCATTAGTCTATTCAAGGAGTGTCGGTCGTGTTCAAAACACTGGTATTCAACCGCATCATTCAACGGTTGGTTCGCTTGGGATTTAAGGGGTTAAATTGTAAGCTGAGCCCTAGCTAGTTGAGAAAAAGGCTAATAAAGAGATGATGATTCGTATCTATCATCATCATCATTTCAGACGATAGACGTCCACTGTTTGACATAGGCTTCCCCCAAGCGTCGCCACAATGAACGATCCTGTGCGTCCCGCGTCCATCGGATTTCCGCAACCTTCACCAGGTCATCGGTCCAACTTGTAGGAGGCCTTCCGTCTTCCGGTACGCGGTCGCCACTTCCCACCTTCTACCACCTTCACCTCCCTTCTTCCGCCTTCCTTCTTCTCACTACCTTTCGATCCCAACGGCCATCTGTTCTGCGAGCAATATGCCCTGCCCATTGACACTTAAGTATGGCGATTCTTCGTGCCATTCTCGTGTATTTGTACCTATCTATAAAAACTTAAAATCATGACTAATCTAGCTCAGTACTACTTCTTAGTAACCGTGACTATACCCCACGGCTTTAACATCATCGTAACCAAACCCCGAAATAGAAGGCACAAATCTAGCACAAAGAATAATTTAACTTTCTTTAAAAAAACCAGGTCATCACTAGTAGTTCATGTGGAGTTGTACTCGTTACGAAATACGTTACGTGACGTAAAGGACGCGTCATGATGCTGTGAGCTGTGACGCGAACACTCGAACAGTTCCGAGTATCGAGTGACGTTTGACAGCGTCACTTGATTGGAACGGGTTTATCCCAACAAAAAAGAACATCCTTGTTTGTTACGTAATACAAAAAAGAACAGGTATTTTTTGTAAGGTTTTTTTTTACCAGTAATAAATATTTCCGAGAAGCTGTAATAAAATTCGAAATTCAAATTTAATTTGCATTGACCATTCCATTTTTGTTTTTAATTTCCTTACGTTGGTTCGTTTTTATTAAAATGGCGGCTGGTCCACAATGTTTATTTTAGGCATAGCATTGAAAACTATAATGCAATCAATCGACGTGTAACGTGCCGTCTGCAAGGTTAGGCCTTGCCTCCTAAAGTGCCCCTTTGTCTCAATCCATACGTTTACCTAGTGAGGCCAGGGTTAGCTCCGAAAGGTAAGCTCGGCCCCGGTATGAAACGCAAGAAGGAACGAAGTAGGTTTTTTAATCAGTAAGAGACACTGTCTCCCGCTCTGCCCAAGGGCGGGAATGTCATTTGGATGAATTTTATCCACCAAAAAAAACCATATCTACCTACGTTTAAAAAATTCTTCTGTACGTATTTTTGTCACCTCCTAAACAGCTTGACCGATTTTGATGAAAGTTTGTGTTAATATTTGAGTGGGTTCAACTTTAAAATGTCTAATCTTAACGGCGAGTAGGGTTCTATGCCCTATTCGCGTACCTAAGTAATTAAAACCTTACAATTTGTAATTAAAAAATAAGGACTAACAAACAAACAATTGTCTCGTCCCGTCGTCCGTCATGTATGACCGCAGCAATAATGTAGGACATCTCAAGGTTAAACCAGAGACTGGTAACAGGAAAAATATACGTAGGTATTCTGTGAGGTTTTGTTCAACGAATGTTAGGTTAATTTGGACCTTACGTAAAGAAACAGCCTCTAAAACTTTGTGTGGAAAATGGGGGCCGGAGGCCTTATTATGACGTGTTAAAATATCAAGCGTGCGAATTAGAAATGGAGATGGAGCTAACCAGCCTATAGCTTCATCCCTTTAGCAGGTCAGTTTAGGTCGATAAATGACGATTCAAATGCGATCATAAAATTAATAAATTGTATAAAAAATAAAAAAGTTGTATTTTTTTCTACAAATTATTATTATTAGGCTTCGGCCCTGCTAACAACTCATTGAGGCGCGCCGGAACGGTGCGCGCTGTCGACGACTTGGGCTCGGTCTGGACGGTGAGCCACCCGTTGCTCGCCCTCCGCCCGCGTCTACAGTGGCTGGAAATGGGGATCGGGATCCCGACAGCTGGAATGTGAAGGCCGTTCCCTCACGCGTGCGGCCGCCTGCTTTTTTACCATTACTGCTTCGTGGGAGACGACCGTCTGCCACTCCTCTTCGCTCCGAACCATGGACTGTACCAGGCCACGGCACGAGAGATCGTTGCCGCCGATCGTCCGCACGAGGACACGGCGGTGCCCTGCCCAAGCTGGGCACACCTCCACCGTGTCTTCCGGGCGGTCCACACAATGGTGACACCTGGGCGTTTCTTCCGCACGAATCCGGTGCAGACACCTCCCGAACTTACATGTCAGGTCACCTGCGTCATCCGGAAGTTGACGACGCCGCGCGCCGCAACGTCTCTCCAGCCAATTAAAGAGTGAACTAACCGCCATCATTACGGCGAGCCTAGTTGTGACTTTAAGTGAGGGTGGAACCCCATTGTCCCGTGCGGGAATGTAACCCACGACACTCAGCACTGCACCCAATCGGTCAACCATAGCGCCAACCGACCGTGAATAAAAGAAAATGGTCTGCTAAGAATTATTTTTTTTTAATTATGGATAGGCTCGCGTTTGACCACCATTTTTTTTTTAAATTGAAATAAACTAGTTTTTGACTGCGATCCCACCTGATGGTAAACAGTGATGCAATCTCTGATGGTCAGGCGCACTAGTTTATTAAGAACCTATATATAATATATTCACCCTAGCCTTGAAGACACCCAAATTATAATCGGGCGGGAAGACCGCAGCAGGCAAATTGTTCCAGTCCTTCGACGTACGCGGTGTAAACGACGAGGCGAAACGCTGAGTCCGGACCGTTATAAATCTCAACTGATGGTAAGCGATGATGTGGCCGACGATGGAGCACGCTTGCTTAGAAGCAATCTATTCACTCTTGAAATGTTTTGTTTTGCATTTAAGATAAGAAGCACAAAAAATACGACAAAAAGTTAGGTATCAACATCGCGTTATTAAATTTTATTTTTAAATCTAGTAATGTGACCAATTATTTTTTAATTCAAAATGGGACATGAGTTTATATGCACTAGATGAACAATAAACATAACTTTTTGTTTATTCTTTATTTAAAAATACTGGCCAAGTGCGACTCGCTTACGAAGGGTTCGTTACAAATTAATTTACAATATTAAAATCGAGCAAAAAAATACAAACGCTGACAAAATAACATTTCTATCAACCTCTTTCAATTTTTAACTGGAATACACATTCTATGAAAACTTCAATTCTACGTCTTACGATTTATTCATGCAAGGACGGACGAACAGGTTTATTTATATGTATAGATAAATGTTTTGCGTCTAACGGGGCAAAGGCCTTACCATGACGTATTAAAACGTCAAGCGTGCGAGTGAGAAAGAGGGATGGAGTTACACACCCTTTAAATAAAGGTACACAATAAAGTTTATTCTATTCTATTGTACACCTCAGTGTATGTCTTCAAATGAGTCACGTTAAGTCTTATAGGCCCTTGAACCATCTGGCCGAAATTATATGTTCACTAATCTCGCACCCGTCTAGGCGACAGTACGACTATCTGTGCATTTGTTTGCGGACAGCTGCGCCTGGACAGAGCCCCGCTGACTTTTAAATCCATTTTCTTTGCGAAATAATGATTGATTTACATATGCTATGTTCACTTTGAAGAACATTTAACTACCTACCAATTTGTATGGGTATAAACGTTTCTAAAGATCCAAGCCGTTTCGAAGTAGGAAAAAGTTGCGAATGTGATGTTGTTGTATGTAATATTTTTTTAGACAAAAGTATTATTTATTTATTTAACACTTTATGCACATGGGTACAGAGGCGGACTTAATGCCTTAGGCATTCTCTTCCAGTCAACCTTTGGGTGATGCGGAGAAAAAGTAGTGGTAGGTGCAATAAAAGAGTGAGAAAAAGGCAAAAACAATAATTTATATACTAATAGACCATAGAATAGATATACTAATAAACCATAGAATAAATATATACAACTATACAATATATACTCAAATTAATACACTACATAAATACACTAAAATAGTCAAATAATTGGTCCAAATCGACAATAGAAAAACATTAACGCTGTGATGAAACTACTGCCAGCTTTTTACGAAACAACTCGCGAACTTTGATTTTGAATGTAAATCTGCTTGTTGCCATCCTGATCTCCTGGGGAAGCGCATTCCACAAAGAAATAGCTTGAATAAAGAAGGAATAGTGAAGAAAGTCAGTACGATGAGTGGGACAATGGAGAAGGCGGTTATTAGATGAGCGCAGATTTTTATTGTGGTTAGCGCAAATGTATTGAAAGTAAATGTATTAATCGCACGAAAAATCGAATGTTGATAATGTTGTTCAAGAACCTATAATAAACATATATTGATTTCAAACCTATTGACCTGGTCGTTACCGAGGAGTAGGCTTCAGAAAGTCACTGTTCACCCGCCTTAACCCCGCACACGCGCTGCGTCCGCCTCGCGTACGCCTCGGGCCCACTTATACTACTAGTGACTAAACTCCTTCGTTCACTAGGCATTTAGCCATAGCGCGGGCGCAAACCGTACGCGGGGAGGGTGCAGAGCGCGGGCAGAGCGAGCGCAGGGTTGGCGCGAGGCGGGCGCGGGGCGTGCGCTTGGCGTGCGCGTGTAGACCTCGTTAAATGCAATTTGAGATCTATTGATGATGATTATAAGACTCAAATTCTTATTTAATAAATTTCAATGCGAGCTGGACGCGGGTGGCGTGCGCTGAGCGTGCGCGTGTCGTGTGAACGCGCCCTTAAGAGCTCATGGTAGGGCCTCAGGTGACGGTTAAAGGGACATCCACCAATAGTGTTGCCAGGTGGTCCTGATTTTAAGGGCTCTGGGGACGCATCCCGATTTGCACCTGATCGGGACGCTAAATGTCCCGATAAACAAAAAACCTAGAACGCAAAGAGAGATGGAAGAAGTCTGAGTTTTACTCAATAAGTGGCGGAAGAAGTCATTGTTTTTTTTTCCCGAACTTAAACCTAAAGCCCGATTTGTAACACCATCTGACCCGATTTTTATACAAACAGACCTGGCAACAGTACCCACCAACCACCCGTGGCTCCACCGACATCATGTCATATGGGCCGAATCTCAAGGAGACGCCTGCGAACATATCCCTCCAATAAAATAGGCGGTACTATCACCGCAGCCGCTTCTCGACTCCTTTACAAATGGTCTCGCCCTGTCCCTTAAAAGTAGCCGTATACGCTAGAGTACTACCTGACAGTTTTGCCTGCAAAGTTTAAATTATCAGGTAAGCTTGTGTGGATACTCGAACTGTGCAACATACTCTTCGGTTTACCTGTACAACTCAACTGTACCTGTCAGGTACAATGGGGTTGACGTTTCTGGGTGGATAAATTAAAAACTCCTTAACAATAAAGAATTTTTTTTTTTGTTTTTTAATACTACTTGTCAAGTATGGGTTACATTTATGCCCAGTGCCTTTCTCCCCATTATGGGGACAAAATAGCTGTCACGCCTCTCGTGGGCAACACACCACAATTCGGGAAAGTCCAATTCAGAACGGGTCGTGTGGTCACCACAGCCTAGTATCGAATGCGTGGATGTTTCTAGACTGACTTTAGTTGTTTACTACGCTGAACCAGTCTTCAAGGTCAGGAGTGTCGTTCTCGTATCTACGTTTAATGGCTTTATCATAATATTTGTTTTTGGACACATTACAAGTTTTGTTACTTTTTTATTACAGTCGTATTTTTTAACTTCAAAACAAGAGATCCGTACTTACATTTCTTTTGTTACGAAACTTCATATATTTATTTATTTATTATATTCTTTGTTATACCTACACTACATAAACAAAAAATAAAGAACAGAGGATACCACAACGAGCGGTCTTATCGCACAGGGCAATCTCTTAAAGACAACCTTTGGATGGACTGAAAGATAAAAGAAAGGAGATGGATTTAGAACTGCCAGAGTACAACATCAGAAATAATACTTTTTTTTATGTTGGGAAAAATCATCCAATGACAACCCCCGCTCTTGGGCGGAGCGGGAGATAGTGTCAGACTCTTATTGACTAAAAGCCCACCCCGTTCCTTCGTGCCTTTCGTACCGGGACCGAGCTTCTCTTTCGGATAACTCTGGCCCCAGTAGGCTTCGACCCGGCTGGGCCCCTGCTGTTGCTGACAGCTCCTTGAGGCGCGTGGGAACAGTGTGCGCCGTCGACGACTTGCTTGGGTAGGTCCGGACAGTTACCGGTGGCCCCGCGCCTACGGTAGTCGGAAATCGGGATCTGAATCCCGGCGGCGGCTGGGGCGCTGTGAGCACTGCCGTTGCCTGATGCGGTCGGCGTCCTATTTTGCTAGCATTACTACTTCGTAAAAGGAGGCGACCGCTTGCCACTCCTCCTCGCTCCGGACCATGGCCTGTACCAAGGCCCGGCGCGGAGCCTTACGAGCGGGGCACACCTCTACTGTGTGCTCCACCATGTCCTCCGGGCGTTCCGCACAGTGACGACACTCGGGCTTCACTTCCGCACAGATCCGGTACAGGAACCTCCCGAACTTGCCATGTCCGGTGAGAACTTGCGTCACACGGAAATCTATACATATAAATAAAATTGGAGTGTCTGTTTGTAATATTGAAATAACTGCTTTTTACTACATGCATATTATGCGGTACGTACGCCAATTTTTTTTTTTTAAATTTTTGTCTGTTTGTCTGGGCTAATCTCTGAAATAGCTGGACCGATTTTGACGGGACTTTTTTTGGCCGATAGCTGATGTAATAAGGAGTAACAGAGGCTACTTTTATTTTAGAAAAAAATAATTAAAATCCTGTAGTCCATGCGAACGAAGTCGCGGGCACAGCTAGTCAAAATAATACTGATAAGAAAAAACAACCCAAGTACGTACCTACATGATACATTACAAAAAATGTACTAATAAATATCAAATATGTAAATAAGCCAGGAAAAGTGAAAGATGCTCCTTCACCATTTTTACATAGAGAATAAATATTAGTATATAATATAAATAGCACAATGTCTCAAGACAAAAAATAAAAGAAAAAGCCGCTGCTACCAAATCCGTTTCATCCAATGGTTCCATCATCGGACCACTAGACGTACGGCGTTGCGCCATCGGTACATGGTGGATATCTCACCCATACGTACAAAGCGTTTTCGAAACACATTAATTACCTATGCGTACAGCTAAAGAGTGGAATTCCCTGCCGAAGTCTATGTTTTCTGATAGCTATAATCGGCTTTTAAGTCAATAGTGAATAGTTTAGTTACTTCTAGGCAAGCGTGATCCATCATCGGCCACATCATCGCTTACTATCAAGTGAGATGGGTATCTAGTGGTAAAGCGCGAACCTATCAATAAACATCATTAAAAAAATTCAATAAAAATATGAAGCTTTTATTTTAATGCAATACAAAAGATCACGAATATCAAAAGTCTTCGAAACAAAAAATAATCGTCGAAATCGGTTCACATTTGGCGAAGATATCAATAAACAAGACACAAAAAATCTAGACTTGCAACCCTCCTTTTTTGAAAGTCGGCAAAATATAGTGTGGCAACTAAGTAAATAATAATAATCATTTATTTCAGGAAATTATTCCCCTATAAATTACACATTTCATACAAATATTATAAATCACATACACAAATAAAATTCAAATTCAAATTATCATCATCATCATAATTAAAATCAAATTAAACAAATTATAATTAAAACCAAAGTGAAAAAGTTAAAATAAACAAATTAAATAACAAACAAATTAAATAAAAATAGCGATGAGTTGTTTTTGTTAATGTTTTTGTCTTGGCTACTAAGTCTTTTAAGCCATGTCTTCTTATAATTTGTTTATCATTCTCAGCTCCATTTTACTGAGACCGCGCCTGTTTCAATGATTCCACATATTGTCCAGCAGTTGCGCAGACACTTAGACAGATTACCTATACCAATATCCATAAGGAATTAACTTGCGATACTATTCGTCTTAAATAAACGGATAAGCATAATAAATTAGTTCATAGTCGAAGTCGAAGAAATCCCGCCAAAAAACTCGACACCAATAAATAACATGAACTAGCACAAAATAATGTGAAAAAAAAAATACAAACTTAGAAAATCGTCGGCCATATTGCATTTATTCTGATGTAGTATTTTTTTTCGTATTCTAGTCATCAAACCCTTTCAATTGATACCCATCTCATGGCGGTGCATATAAAAATAACTTATTATGCACCGCCATTAATCTATATTCAGCAGTCCGCCATATTGGATTTAGAATGACGTCACTTAGGGCTACGGGCCACGCGCACGGTCGCGTAGCCTCATAGTCTTCTCTCATCTACCTTCAAGTGGCAAAGATACGACTACGTACATAAACAGTAGGTAGCCCATAGTTAACCATACACTGAGTCACTGACATCTAATTTGAATATGTTTTTAAAATGCAGCTCAATCGATAAAGAATAACAATTTTAAAATTCATGCAACATTTACCCTTAACAATCGTATAAACTTTGCTAATTAATACTTCTGTAAACCCTTCCGAGTTAAACTGGCGTGATGTTTACATACAAAAGTACAGGCAGGTATCAGATCGAATAGAATAACAGTTCGGTTTTGTTACGCCGCGCCGCGCTCTGAGAAAAGGTTATCTGTGAACGCTCCTAAAGTAAAGTGTGTTCGCATATTGAGTTTCTACTACTTTGGTAGAATTTCGATAAAAGTTGAAGCACAATTTCACAATTTTCACTTTCAGATTAGAAATTATGCTGGTTTTTTTTTATTGATTGGATTTGTTTGCTATAATTATTTTCATATAATTTTAAGCATAACTGAACTTATCCAGACATATTAATTCAAGACATGAAATCTACGAATAAAACAATTTTTTAATAATTTTCGAATTCTTTGTCACTAGAACTTTAAAAAAAAGGTTTTCGAATATTTGTAAAGGAAACAACATTAACCTCGTGAGCTGTAGGACTTTTATGTATCAGCGTTGGAATTCGTTTAAAAAAAAAACAGGAGTTTTCTCAGACTAGCTAAAAGGATTATAAAATGTGGCAAAATTGCAGAACAAGTAAAACTTAAAGAAAAAAATATTAACCCAATTTTAAAAAGGTATAACAATTTGATTTAAATAATTAAGTTTATTTAAATTCAAAATTTCAAGTCCAATCCAACCACAAAAAAGACAACAAAAAATTCAAACAAAAATATCAATTTTGTGAAATATTATATTTATAAACATGAAAAACATTTTTAATCTATTCTTTTAATTAATTTTAATACAAATGCAAAATAAAAACATTTTACTAAAACGAACAGTGTTGTGTGCAAAAATTTTAATGGTAATAATATTTAATACGTGCGCTGGCAACCCAAGCCGTTTGACAGAAGAGACCATCAACATGGATCGGTGAGTATTTTTGTGATATTTATTCTAAATAACTGTTATTTCACACTGTTATTTCAGTTCATGGTGGCAATACAAGTTTTCATAGTACGTAGTTAATGTAGAATCATATTGTTTACATTGGAACAGGGATATAACATGTACTTTTTTCGACAATTACTTCGAGGTTATTTTTCTACAATGAATAAGCGTTTACGGCCATTTTGTTAGTATTCCCCAAGTAAATACTGCTGTGTAACTATGAAAAAGTTGACCTATGCTTACGCTATTTGATTTGACTTAGATTTACTAGTAGGTATTTATGTAATGCAAGACTGAAGTCTTCAACATGTGTTAATTAATAACGGAACTGTAGTTACCGTCGGCGTCGCCGCGTCGATTATCTAAAATGTCTTGTGAATTGTTTGTAAAATCAGTTCATTGGTCGGTTATCTTTTTGATTGGTTGGAAGTTACTGGGTATGTAGGTACATGTAAAATCAGTACATAATAACTTGTCAGTTTTATCTTTTTGTAAGTTAGTAGGTAGGTATGTTTACATTTCTACCTACATTCATATAGTAAAAAAAAAATGAACTGCGAAGTGGTTTGAGGTTTTGCGAGCATGTTTCATAGCGTCCCCGCGGCCTTGAAATAAAAAAGGCAACAGTAGGAATACACACGTGTGGGTTTTAGTAATGGTTCTAGTTATTATAAAAGTCTGCTCCTCTTTCTCGATCATATTTCCTCGTCTCGAAAAATAGGTTAGAAAAATATTGATCGTAGTGGCAGGCACGAGTACATGTAGCGACTAAAATATTGATACTGTACCTATCTGCTAGGTAGGTACATAAGTAGGTACGCTTAGTTTGGTCAGTGGGTAGCCTTAGGGGCGGATTTAGTTTTAATAGGTAACTGTTTGGTATTGTGCAAAGTCGGTGCCTACTTAAATAGACAGGTACTATCAGACAGTTCTTCGTAGGTACTTACTATCAGGCAGTTCTTCCTGTACCTACAACTCAACTGTACAATGGGGTTGACGTATCCGTGTGGCAATAAAGAATAAAAAAATAGGTAAGTATCTACTTGAGGTATTTCTTTTGTACATAGGTAGGTTGGTATACGAGTTATGAAAGTAACTTTTTGGTACATCTTTGACAGATCTAGGTACATATAATTACTTTAAATACCTACTTAGTGTGGTCTTTTTTAATGGTGGGAAAAATCATCCAATGAAATTTTTTTTTAAATTGATATTTAAAACTAGTGCTTGACTGCAATCCCACCTGATGGAAAGCAGCAATGCAACCCCCGCTCTTGGGCGGAGCGGGAGACAGTGTCAGACTCTTACTGACTAAAAGCCCACCCCGTTCCTTCGTTGCCTTCGTACCGGGGCTTAAGCTATCTTTCGAATTAACCCTGGCCCAGTAGGCTTCGACCCAGCTGGGCCCCTGCTGTTGCTGACAGCTCCTTAAGGCGCTCGGCAGTGCGCGCCATCGACGACTTGGGCTTGGCCCTGTCCGGACCGGTCACCGGTTACCGGACGGTCGGACAGCGAGCTACCCATTGCTCGCCGATCGCCCCCACGAGGGCGCCGCGATGCTCCGCACAAGCAGGGCACATCTCAAATTATAATGTGGTCTCATACATAATTATTATGTAAAGCAGAGGCCTAAGGCAGGGGCGTAGCGTGGACAAATTTAGACGTGGGTGAAGGAACATCAGCGAGGCCTTTTTCTTTCATAAATTCGAAAAAGAAACAGTGACTGTTGCAACCCAGTGTTCGACTCGACCACATCGTCGCTTACTATCGAGTGAGATAGTGGTGATATGCGAGCCTGTCAATAGAGACTAATAGGGTAGTTTCCAGGATCAAAATAATTATATTTTATTTAGTCCATATTTTAGATTATAAAAAAAATATTGGACACAATTTTTTTCTTCTTTCGTTTAAACAAAATATAACAAAGATGGGGTGACGTCACACGTAACTTAATGGGCTACATTAAAGTTACGTGTGACGTCACCTGGTGCGAATAAATGCAGCACGGCGTGACGTTACACGTAATTTTAATAATCTTTGTCATTTTTGGTTTCACTTACAAATAAAATAAAACCGGCCAAGTGCGAGTCGGACTCGCCCATGAAGGGTTCCGTAGTAGTAAGTAACATAATATAAAAGTTCTTGTAATGTGTTATTAATTGTTTAACTTTGATCGATGTTTTAATAATAGTGTGTTTTTTTTTCGATTTATGACGCATTTTAAAAATACTACTTACTAGATTTCGTTCAAACCAATTTTCGTTGGTAGTTTTTATAGTAATGTACAACATATATTTTTTTTAGTTTTATCATTCTCTTATTTTAGAAGTTAGAGGGGGGGGGACACACATTTTACCACTTTGGAAGTGTCTCTCGGGCAAACTATTCAGTTTAGAAAAAAATGATATCAGAAACCTCAGTATCATTTTTGAAGACCTATCCATAGATACCCCACACGCAAGGGTTAGAAGAAAAAAAAAATTTTGGGTTTCAGTTCTAAGTATGGGGACCCCCAAAATTTATTGCTTTTTTTCTTTTTTTGTGTGAAAATCTTAATGCGGTTCACAGAATACATCTACTTACAAAGTTTCAACAGTATAGCTCTCATAGTTTCAGAAAAAAGTGGCTGTGACATACGGACGGACGGACAGACAGACAGACAGACAGACATGACGAATCTATAAGGGTTCCGTTTTTTGCCATTTGGCTACGGAACCCTAAAAATACTTGTCCCTTATTTTTGAATAATCCAAAGGACGGACTAATTACATTTTTTACGGCTACTAGCCTATTGTAATAAAAAAAACCCTCGTTTTTAAAAAGCCTCCTAAAAGATGGATGGATTGTGTGAGGAGTGAGAGGATATGAAAGAAAAGGGAGTTAGAGACAGTTTGACGGGTGACAGAACAGAATGGAAGAAAAAAAGCCCCTTTGGGTACGAGAGCCCACTTTTCCCACCTCTAACTACGCTACTTGTTTACGAGTTGATAAGGGGGCTTTTTGACGTCGACCTTGATTTTAGCAATATTCTTCCTACCTAAATGGTTAGCTTACTATGAGCTAACAATAAATTACGTCATACGTAGAAGGGAGAAGGTCGATGAAGTGTGGCAAGGGGTGGCAGAAGTCCATAAGTTTTGTGACGTCACATTTCAAAATCATTTACTTATTATTCTAATTTCTAATTAAGTACTTACTTATTAAAACGAAAGGTTTTTGATTATAATATTTTGGGCTCTATGACTAAGAGAATACGGTTTATTTAAATAGTTGTGATGACGAGTTTAAAAGTTTCGAAATTTAATTATTTTATGCGATTTTTGCGAGGGTTACTCATTCGTAGGATGCAAAGCTCTGGTTGGAGTCGGCAAGTTAGCGGACGGCTAGTAATCCGTTGCTCGCCATCCACAAGCCCATGCCTACGGTGGTGGATGTGATGATGACCCCTCCCCCTAGCTTGCTTCACAATCGGCGCGCACTGTTCCCGCGCGCCTCAAGGAGTTGTCAGCAACAGCAGGGACCCAGCCGGGTCGAAGCCTACTGGGGCCAGGCCAGGGTTATCCGAAAGGGCGCTCGAGCCCCGGTATGAAGGCTAGAAGGAACAGGGTGGGTCTTTTAGTCAGTAAGAGTCTGACACTATCTCCCGCTCCGCCCAAGAGCGGGGGATGTCAATGCATGATTTTTTCCCACCATAAAAAAAGCTTGCTTCACAATTTTTTGTTTTACTTTTTATTTAGATTTATAGAAATACTTTCTTTTCAGTAAACCGTATTTAGTTTAGCGTGCTCGTTATTCGCTATAAGTGCTTGACTGCGATCCCACCTGATGGTAAGCAGTGATGATATCCCCATCAAACCGCCGTAATAAGTACACCCCCCTCGCCGGCTTATCTAAATTCTAAGCACAATGAACTAGCGATAAGGACTGCTAGGGTAGCCCCCGAAATTCCAAATCAGTAACTTTTTTGTATTCTTTTCATATGTGACATCCACCAACCCGCACTGGGCCCGCGTGGTGGATTACGGCCCATTCCCTCTCCTAGAGAGGAGGCCTGAGTCCCAGCAGTGGGAACGTTAAAAAGGCTGTGATGATGATGTTGAAGTCTAAGAGTGTACTTCTTTTTTTTTTGCTGATACTGGCTGAAACCGTAGTCTTGGTCAATCTCTACTTAATACAAGGGGTTTCAGTAACGAAATCAGGAAATGCTTCATATCTATCTGATAGGCGATTGACATCATTAGTTTTTATCGGTCATACACTCAGGATTTGAACCGTGATAGCTGTAATTGAGTAAAAGAGGTTTCATTTGTGTCATAGATTTGATTTTAGGGTTCCGTAGTCAACTACGCTTCGCCATGCCTGTCTGTCCGTCTGTCTGTCCGTCCTCGCTTAATCTCTGTGACCGTTAGCACTAGAAAGCTGAAATTTGGTACAAATATTTATATCAATCACGCCGACAAAGTGGTAAAATAAAAATTGAAAATGTTTTATTAGGGTAGCCCCCCATATGTAAAGTGGGAAGTGATTTTTTTTTAATTTCAACCCTAACGTGTGATATATTGTTGGATAGGTATTTAAAAATGAATAGAGGTTTGCTAAGATTATTTTTTGACAATGTCAATAATTTCGGAAATAATCGCTCCGAAAGTAAAAAACAATGTGTCCCCCCCACCCCTCTAACTTTTGAACCATAAGTTTAGAAAATATGAAAAAAATCTGAAAAGTAGAACTTTATAAGGACTTTCTAGGAAAATTATTTTGACCTTGATGGAAAGAACAGTTTTTGTACAAAAAAGACAAAAAAGTTTTATACAAAATAATTTCTGGACTAAATTTGTAGTATATTCGTATATGCAAGCATTTTTTTAAACTCATTAGTGGGTACACTTATTGTGACGGACGGGAAACTACGGAACCCCACACTGAGCGTGGCCGGAAATCTTCTGATGACGTCTCGCGGTCTAGGGGAGAGCGGGAGCGGGTGTCAGACGTTTACTAATCGATAGAGTCTATCTAATAAGTTAAACGACTTGGGTAATTATTAGGATTTAATGAAATCTGATGTAGTCAACACGGGTTCAATAATCAAGGTTGATTAAGAGATGGAGATCATTTTTTATTAACCGAAGAACGTAACGAACGTGTTTATTTATTTACTTAGATTGAAAACTATGATATATAAACTATATGGGGAGCTAATAACGTTATAAATTAATCGGTTACGTTTCAATTGTAACGTTATTGTAAGAGGATACAAGCATATCATTACTGATCAATTAGCGTAACTTAAAATATTGTTCTACATCGTTATTTTTTTGTAACGTTATTTAAATATTTTGTCTTTATTACTTACTTACAAACTTTATAACGTTATCAGATAACATTAACTGTTACAGAACGAAATTCCTTTCCGTTTCAAGTCTCTGATTTAGAATGTTACTAATTGTTACCCTAATTTCCAGCGAAACATCTGTGTGGTCGTTTTTCACGAAGAAAGATGAAGAACGTTGCATTGCGACGTGCAATACTTGTTTTAAAGAATATAACTACAAAGCGTCCACGAGTAACCTTAGAAAGCATTGGTACAGGGCCCATGCCAAACACGATTCGCGTGTTGTGAAGTCTTTCGATGTGTCAGAGAGTGACAGGTATAACACTGACAACAGTGATGGGGAACAGTGAGTATTTTTTTAAAGTTTTTGTTTTTATTAATTGTTCCAGTATTTTTTGTACCTGTTCTTTTTATTGGGGAGGAGGGAGATGTTTACTTCGATTAGTTTTAGGTAATGTAGGTTTTTATCGACTCTTTCTGCTACATAATATGTCATATTTTTATCATTAAGCAATAAAATGAAGTTTTGTTTTAAGGGAATGGTAGGTAGTTAAATTATTTTTTTTATTGTTGATAGCCTCTCGTTTTACCGCTACCCGACTGGCATAGAGCGACTAGTTAAAACTTTTTTTTCAAATCCCAATTTTGAATATTATACCGACCGAAAGAGCTTTAAATGCTGAGTAAAAGTGCAACAAAAAGTTAATTCGTAATATGATTTTGATACATTTTTTAGCGGAAAGTGTCCTGTATTGTATTCTTTATGGCTGAGAAATCATTTTGATCACGTTGAGACAGAGGTTTGGAAGGAAATCATCCTAAACCTGAGCTAAGGCCTTTGCCCATCTGTGGGAGACAATTAAGACAAGCCCAATCAACTTCCTGTCCTTATCCCATGTTACTCGGAGTCGACACAACACGTTTTTTTTTTCCATTCTATCCTGTCAACCGTCACACTATCACTAACTCCCTTTACTTTCATATCATTTCTCACACAATCCATCCATATTTTCTTTGGCCACCCCCTCCATTTCTATCCATCCATATTTATTTTTCTTCTTTTAGTAACTTATATTTTTATCCCCTATCGTCACATCACCAAAACAAACGATCACAAATTCTTCTCGGACTTTCTTGAACGTTTTTCTCCATAGAGATCTACGCTTTAGACCGTGCAATTTAGCTTCACTTTTTTCTGACTGACCGACATTTTGACAATTCAAAAGTGCCTGTAAATGGTCTATTTGGAACAAACATTTTTTATTGCAACTTTTCAGTCACCGGCGCCACTTTTAAACTTCCTCTAATATACTCATTTCTCACTTTATTTAATCTCGTCACTTTACACATCCATCTCGACATTCTCATTCAGTTCACTTCTTTCATCTCAACAAATGAGACTGGTCTAAAAGAAGCTGTACAAAATAGTCTATTCATATTGAATAACAGGGTAAAGTTATTTGGATGGAGGATTTTTATTTGAAAACTCATAACGTGGGCGGCGTGTGGCGGGCCGCGTGACCCTTTCTTCACGTTTCTTACAACGTGCACCCTTAAAATATCCTTTTCACAAAGTTTTCTCCATTCCTTTTCATAATACTGTTTGATTTGAGTAACGAAGAAACGTGACTTTTTGAATTCTTTGTCTAAAGAATACTTCTGTAAGTGGTTTCGACCACGTAAAAGTACAAATTTTTGTTTTTCCAACATTAATTCGACAATAAAAAACTAGTGTTATTTCTAAAGCCCTATATTTGCTTGGAGTAGATTTAGTATCATCCTCCCCACGCAGGCAACTAAACAAAATCCAATTTTCAGAGAAAAGGCTAAAAAACCAAAAGCCACCTGGAGTTACTTTGAAGTGTTAGACTCGGACAAGTTTGAGGCAACCTGCAAGGTTTGTGACAAGGTGGTGCCTTTCACGTCTTCAGCGGATCTGACGCAGCATATAAAGGAGGAGCATGATGAGACGCACAAGGATAGTGACGAGGAGTATGTGGTTGATCCTGAAGAGTTCTTGTCTGAAGAAGAGGACGACACGTGAGTTTGATATTCAAAGTGTTTTATTTAGTTACTAGCTTTTGCCCGCGGCCGGTGTCGCCCGGGTACATAAAGTATATAGCCTATGCCACTCAGGAATAAAGCAGCTTTCTGCTTTTGACTAGTAAGTACTTGGAGAGATTACCTCCTACAAACAAAAAAAAAAACTTGACCACTTTATAATTGTATAATTTTTGTAGTAAGGATCAGGTGTGACGTGACAGCGTGTTTGCATCAAATCCAGGATTCTGTACCTTAAAAGGAAAAAACAGAACCCTTACACGATCACTTTGTGGTCTAAGGCCTAAGGACTATTTACCGGGACACCATGGCGACGCGACCAGTCGCCGCTACCAACAAAATATATACAGCTCTATAAAGAGTAACTCACCTGGTGAATGTTTGGTTGCTTAACCAATTGGGTGGCGTGACCAGGTCGAACGTTTAGCGACTCTGGTGTCTCTATGGTGTCTTTGGTAGCTAATGTATAAAATAGATAGGTACAGAAGTCAATCTACATACAAAGCGCGCTCGAGCAACGCACGCAAAGACACCGCTCACAGACACGGTGTCTCGGATCACTCCTCGAACAATTCCGGCTTAAACGCTCATTAGTGTGCGTCCACCGAGCGTAGGTATAAAAAGTGAAGTACGTACATGAGATTGTCTTCTTTGCCTATCTATTTTGTGGCTTAGGTCTATATTACACTGGGACACCATGGCGGCGCGACCAGTTGCACATCCATGGTGTTCTGAAGAAATAAAGCCCTTAGTCGCGTCTTGTAGAGACGGGATGTTGCCATTCTTTAGTGCAAACGCCATACGATGCACAATAAATTTTAAATAAACGATTCTATTCTATTCTATTCTATAATTAGTAAAAAACTTTTTTTTCTCAGGAACAAACGAAGGCGCTTCAAGTCAAACGTGTGGAAGTACTTCACACCCACCTGCAACAAGCAGGCTGTATGCTTACTTTGTAAGAAGCTGTTCAACTATCGTTCCACCATCACGAACCTTCGCAGGCATCTGAACAGGAAGCATAATGGAGCTTGCACTCCTAGTCGAGAAGATGTGAGTACAGAACACATGTAATCAGCCTTTTTTAAGGGTCCCACTGTTGGGAGTCAGCCCTCCTTAAGGGGCCCAGCTGGGTCGAAGCCTATTGGGGCTAGGGTCCGTTTCTAAAAAGGAGACTTAGCCCCGGTATGAAAGGCAAGAAGGAACGAGGTCGGTTTTTTAGTCAGTAAGAGTCTGACACAATCTCCCGCTCCGCCTAAGGCATGTCGTTTGGGTGATTTTTGTCCACCGAAAAAAAAACTCGCTAAGAAATGGAATGGGCCGTGAACCACCACGCGGGGCCAGTGCGGGTTGATGTATGTCACATGACTTCGAATTTTTGGTTCAATGGCATGGCCGTTTCCTCACGATGTTTTCCTTCACCGTTTTGAGAGAAATGGTAATGTTATAAATTACACATAGTAATGCCTGGCTGGGTTCGAAACCTACAACTTGTAAGTCGGGACCGTTACCATTAATTCACTAACCTTTTAACCTACGTCGGATATATCCGACCAACACTCTCGCATTTATTCCGCCTGGGTTGCACATCCACGACCAAATACTTCATGTCTCCATCTCGTCAGCTCTTTTGTCCGCAGCAGGCAATTTGTTCCAGTCCTTCGATGTGTGCGGTATAAACGTCGAGGAGAAGCTTACAGAATAGAATAGAGTAGAATCGTTATAACGTTTTATTACTTACAAGCTTTTGCCCGCGTCTTCGCCCGCGTGGCATTACGTACTTAAGGAATCGGTATAAAAGGTAGCCTATGCTCTTTTCCATGTCAAAGGCTATATGCATGCCAAATTTCATCCAAATGCGTTCAGCCGTTTTTGCGTGATTAAGTAACAAACATCCACACTTTCACATTTATAATATTAGTAAGGATTTATTTTTATGTGTTTGTTTGTTTTAGAGTCAAAAGGTGTTTAGAGTGTCAAAGGACGGAACGTTGTATGAGATAGAGACTGTCGCAGGCCAAGAAAGCAAAGATTATGAGAATGATGTAAGTTCTGAAATTTTACTAATTTTTTTAAGCATTTGTTGTTCCTTACAGGACTGTGTTACTAACATCATAAACAACAACTTTTGTTCTATGATTTTTTACAAAACATAATAAATTTACCAAAAAGGTTTCGTTGTTCTAACACATTTCAACTCTGTATTTTGCTAAATCTTCCTACGTCTGTACGATGCGACGCAAGCGCATTAAGCATTCCACAACCCATCACCACTTCCTTCTGCTATTGTACTATCGCTATTTGCTTGCTTCGCATAGACTTCGTAATATTTAAAACTCCTCTTCTACTTCTTCTTCTTCCTGCCCTTGTCCCATCTTATTTGTGGTCGGCGCAACACGTTTTTTCTTCCATTCTGTCCTGTCACTCGTCACGCTATCACTAACTTCGTAATATTTAGAACTCCTCTTCTACTTCTTCTTCTTCCTGTCCTTGTCCCATCTTATTTGGGGTCGGCGCAACACGTTTTTTCTTCCATTCTGTCCTGTCACTCGTCACGCTATCACTAACTTCGTAATATTTAGAACTCCTCTTCTACTTCTTCTTCTTCCTGCCCTTGTCCCATCTTATTTGGGGACGGCGCAACACGTTTTTTCTTCCATTCTGTCCTGTCACTCGTCACGCTATCACTAACTTCGTAATATTTAGAACATTAATTACAATTTAAATATTATTAATTTTGCATGAAAATCTGATATCAGATTTTCATATAAAATACAAATACGATAATTTTTTAAAAGTCATAGAACAAAGGTTATTTTTTATGAGGTTAGTACCATAGTCTTGAGAGGTTACCAGTGTTTTACAAATAACCCTATAAATGTACGCTGAATAGTGTTGTTGTAAGTTACGCAAATCTCCAATGAAAGGGATCCTCTGACCACACGGCAGTTGCGGAACCGATAATATATTTTTTAGGCTATTTTGTATGCTCTAATCTGGAAATACGGTCTATCATGAACGTTGTAAACAAAAAAAAAACAGAATTTGGTGTAACAAACTTATCTTTTACCTACTTACTAACTTTTATTTTGCCTACAGGAAGATCCCATGGCAACAGACACGATCTACTTAAACGAAGATGACCTATCCTTGAACGAACCAGAACCATCGCCCCCAAGTCCAAAGAAAATGCGAAAAATGGAAAGTAAATTCAGAAAAGTAACAAAAGAACAGGTTCGCAGATCCATAAATACCTGTTCCGAGGAACGGGAACTCCCTAGAAAACAAGTACCGATGCATACGCCGAACACTATGAGTAGTTTAGATTATTTTGGCCAGTATGTTGTATCTTTATTAAAAGAATTGCCTAAACCTGTTTCGGATCAGCTTCAGAGTGTGATTATTAAACAGATTCTGACAAGTAAAATAGCTTTAGAGCCTCAAAATGTACCTTCTAAATACGAAATTAAGATAAGTCATAATAATGAAAGCGACGCGAATTCATCAGAACTCGTCGGTTATTCTCTAGTACAGAATAATACAACAGCTGAAAAGGTTAATGAATTTACTGAAAGTGTGGTTCAAGATTGAACTTGTAATGTTTTGTTAATAAATCTTTAATAAAAACCTTGAGTATTTATTTTTATTACCATAGTAAATACCTAACTAGTAAATACTTACCTACATATTATATTTTTCCCTCCTTACTCATTCAAATAAAAATCAAATTGAAATGTCTGAATGTAACTTTTTTTTTCGCATCTATCACACAACGCCGTCTAGTCCACAGCTAAGCAGAGGTTGTGTAGATATTTCTAAATACGTACATATAGATAAATGACACTTAGCATATAATTTTTATTAGTTTTTTTCATTGAAAAAGATCTCTCTACGTGAACTGAGGAAAGGTTAACAAAATACACTTCATTCTCCTCATCAATAATGCAAGAAGAATTTTTTTCTACTATGTTTCTAATAGTGTCATAAAAAAATCTGCTCTTTAGCATTAATCTCGGGCGTTAATGCAGTTTTTTTAAATTTCTTTTTGATTAATGATAGGCTCGCGTTTGATAGATAGATAGATAAAAAAAATATTTGTTGCAACACAAAAGCACAACTAAATTATAAAAAACCAAAATACACCTACACCGATACAAACAACAAAAATAAAAACGAATAAAAAAAAATTTACAAGCCAAATAAAACACAAATATAAAATAATGATAACATTAACAACACTACTACTTGAAAATCTCGAAAAAATTGTGCGGTGCGCATCTCACACACATGTTGTCTGGTTTGACCACCATCTCACCTGATAGTAAGCGATGATATGGTCGACGATGGAGCACGCTTGCCTAGAAGTAACCTATTCACTCTTGACTTAAAGACCCCTAATTTGTAGCTTTCAGGAAATACACACTCCAGCAGGGAATTCCACTCCTTGGCCGTACGCACAATAAATGTGTTCCCAAAACGCTTGTATCCACTTTATTCATTCGCTCTATGAAATCCGTATAAATAAGTATAGAAATAACTCTACCTAATTCCGATCTGACGCATATAACAGTATGTCATAAACGTGTCATAATTTCATTATGCGTAAATAATATAATGATATATTGAAAAGGTATTTATTAACTATCGAGTACGTAGACTAAGTACTTTGTAAATGAATCAGCGATTAGCATAAAGTATGTTTTTCCTTCTAAACTACGCATACTGCAATTCATCACAATTCCATGTAATCTATATATTTTAGCTAGTAATTCCTCGAGACACCAGTTGAAAACAGCTGTTTTATTAGGCATAGGTTATTTCTTTTATTTTAAACTAGCTTTTGCCCGCGACTTCATCTGCGTACATAAAATATACCCTATGTCATTCAGGAATAAAGCAGCTTTCTATCGGTGAAAAATTTTAGCAATCGGACCGGTATATACACTTCCAGAGATTACCTCCTACAAAAATAAAAACAAACTTTACCCACGGACTTTACCTCTGTATTATATTATTATAAACCAGTGCTTGACTGCGATCCCACCTGATGGTAAACAGTGGTCCAATCGTTGATGGTGAGGTGCACTAGTTTATTAAGAGCCTATTCACTGTAGCCTTGAAGACACTTAAATTATAATTGAACTTTTCATCTAGTATTTATTCTGGACAGCGAGCAATAGCTAATTAGCGATCTAGATTTAGTTCAATCCTATCTTCAAAGCCTTAAAAGCACAGCACACTTAGCCAAGTTGTTATTCTGCAATCGTTAACACTGTAGAAAAGTGATGAAACGTATGGGAATGACGTCATCTCAACGTAAAGTCGCGTGGTCAGAACAAACTAATAGACAATTCGTAGCCAAGTTCACGTCGTTCAAAATCGTTTCTACAATGTTTAACGCTACATCCTTTGTTAGACAAACACTATATTGTAGAACGAGCGGTCGACTCAGGCGCGTCAACATGGCTACCAACATATCGCTTTCTACAATTACTGTCACCGAGGCGTTACCGATTAGAGAGCGGAATTCGACAGAAACTGGTTGTAACTTGGCTAGGGGGGCTGGTTTCGGTATTTTACATGATGCATTTTGGAAAGTGTCATTGCGTGTTTGATTCTGTCATGTCCCTTCTACTTTCGGACAACCGGACCTACGGCGAGTATCCACTCTTACGTTGTTGAAACCTCTACGGTCCGAAGTAAGCGTTTCTCCTTGTCGTCTATACCATGTAAATCGAAGGCCTGAAAAAAAAATCCTGCTGCGGTCTTCTCGTCTGGTTATAATGAAGGTGTCTTCAAGGCTAGAGTGAATAGGCTATCTTCTAGCGAAGTTCAGTTGCTGTTTTAATTATTCGCTAATTGATTTCTAATTGATATTGTGGTATAAAATTGGTTTAGTTTTGTTTCTCAAGTGTCTGTGCAACTGTGGAATTTTAAAACAAGCGTAATCTCGGTAAAATAGAGCTGAGAATTTTATCGTAGTGTTAAAATACTTCAGCGAAATATGTCGAGAAGTTTGACTAGAACATCAATATATATGTACTACGCACTAGATTAGGCATGCCGAACACTCACTTCAGTCGACTCAGGTGTACGTTACACTATGTTGAACGAAACGTGTAAGTGCCACGAAATTAATGGCGATTAAAGGCACGGCAAGGGATTTAAACTTTTACCAATGGACATTCAAACGTATCGTTAAAGAAATGCGAAATAAATTGTTATGCTTCATAATGATGCCGTGGCATTGAAAGGGGTTTCATTGCACGGCCGGCATAGAAAGACGCGCTTAGGGCTCAGGCGCTCGTTTTGACTTACCGCAGAGGCCTATGCGCCTTCTTCGTCTACAATAATCGATATCAACACCAAATGCAAGCAATGTGAAGCAGCACTAAAGTGCATAGAAAATATAAACGTTTTGAGTTGATTAATGTTATATTGTATAAACATGCAATATAATATTAATCTACTCTGTTGTTGTTGTGTTGTTTTTTGTCAATTTAATAGTTAATATATTATTATTTGGTTATTTCTTTGAATATATATGTATAGCTGGTAATAACATCGCATTGGCGTTAGCTGTAATGGTACAAAATTTTAAATAAATAAATAAATCCCAATCTACCATTTTAAAGCTGAGGCACATCAACACTCAATCAAACACAACTGAAGATTAAAAGTGTATCGGGCAGGAATTGCTGAGACGTGCTTGTCATTGCCGCGGCACGCCATGGCAAGGCGCTGGAATGCCGCGGTATCTAAGCGGCTAATGTGCGCTGACTGACGGCAAAATTCCTTGCCATGCCGTCCCGGTCTCAGTAGGCCTTAAGACATTTTGGTCGCGATTAAAGTATCCTCTAAAAGCTATCTTAGCGCTGTATATTTTATAATAATAATAATTTATTTAAAAGACAACTTTTGGTCCACATTGTATGTTAGTAGCACTTAATTCTATGTTAGTTCAAATTTACACGAGTATTAAATTCAATTACACACTAGATCAAAATGTCATAAATTACAATTAATTTAATGTTCTGTTAGACGACATAATGCCAATGTAGCGCTGCAGTGAATTTTTGTTGTATTTTGTCAAATACTTTCCTAAGAAAGGGCTTATTTATCACTAGAATTTAAGTCGATACATTTTCTGCCCATTAGTACAATAATATTAGAATGTACTCATCCATATTCCATGGTAAACAAATTAATATTATTTAAAATTTTAAACAAATAACTAAGGTATTAATTATACGAAGACATGGTTTAGAGGACTTCTCCAAGCCAAAAACATTGACAAAAAAACAACTACAGTACAATTCACGAATGATGGCGGGCGTGAAGTTAGCCTTTTCGAACTTTCGCGCATACCACACTCTTCTAGCACACGCACGACGTCATTTGGTTCCTAAAGCACGTTACTGCGCAGCCTTCTGCGCAAACTTCACGGCCGCCATCATTCGTGAATTGTACCTACTATACATACATATACCTACCACAGTTAAAATCTGCTTGTTCAAAATATCTTCTGTTTCTCATAGATGATGGTGAGGAGTTACACAAGGTAACTGACGTGTGGCGCTACTTCGACACCGACTCCGGTAAGAATGCCCAGTGCGTCGTCTGCAAGTCCATCGTCCTCAAGGACTACGAGGAGCTGAAGACCCATCTCAGGGAAAACCATCCGAACTTGCTTCTGGAGATACTACAGGTAAAAATTTAGATTTTTTTTTATTGACTTTTGCATTAAGTCCGCCTATGTACCACTACTGCACACGAAGTTTAAATAAATAAAATTACAAAACTGCATCATAAAAAATCACAACGTTGTAAGCTTGTTACGTTACCTGGTTGTCCGCACAAAAATATATGGTCACCGGGCCATCTGGGCGACTGAGGGGTTGTTTTGATCCTGCACCCAACTGTGCGCAGGCGACCAATGTCAGTTATGACGTCTCGTAATCTGTGTCTAATGCGATGATTGACGTTTTTTAGTACTGATTGACGAAAATCGTCACTCATGATTGATAGAATTGTTTGACGCTTGCATGACCGTGTAATGGTCGCCTAACATTAAGCTTTCGTGTTAACTAAACTAAAGCTCTGATCTACAGGACCAGGCCTCGGATCACACGGATGCTGGCTCCAACGACGGAAACGAAGACAATGACAACACATACACAGAAATAGTATACCTCGAACAGGACCCAGTAACAGAAACCGTAAGAAAACACAAAGAAAAAAAACCTTTGCCTAAACCGCTGAAAAAACGCGAAAGACAATACAGCGAACGCAGTTCCGACGACCTTCCCCTTAAAAAAAATAAAAAAGAAGAAGAAGAAAATGACGAATTAACAACATTTATCAAATACATAACGTGTCTACTAAAAAAACTACCTTCCGAAGTATTTTCCAACGTACAAATCGAAATTATAAACACTATTTTGAAGGCAAACAACGAAGCCAAAGCAGCGAATACCAGTCAGAGTATAGTATTTAACAAGGAACTGTTAAATACTAGTACCAATATCATAACGGTTGACGGAATAGCGCCCGTAACTAGTACGGTGTTGGGTCATCATAACTACACTATTTCTGTTACTTCGCCGGATGAAAATAAAACGGACATGAGTAGTTGATTGAGAGAAGACATTGATTTAAATATAAATATTATTGTCATGTGTATTCTTTAAGTAAAAGTCAGAGAAGACATTGATTTGCATTACTTTTTTATTTTATTTTAGTATTACCGACTAAGTTTATACACATTCTAAAATATAAACTTTGTAAAAAAAAAAAATTGTTTTATTTTTTATCTAGACTCCATCTGTAAACAAAAACAATCTTGTCTTTTTATTTAAAATTAATCGTACTTATAAAACTTTAAAAAAAAATATAACCGACTTCACTAAAAAAACACTAAAACGATCAAAATAATTTTAATTTCGGAAGTCGGTGTTAAATAAAGAACACGAGACATTTCTAATAAGCCCAAACACGGGTAGGATACATTGATTAATTACGGAGTTTCGGTGCCTATCTTCCAGCTCCATCACTATCATCAGGTTACTTCGATGATACCATTTCCAAAATAACTATTCAGAACTATTCATTTATTTGTATTGTCATAGTCGCTTAACTATGTTCTTTGTGATTGTTTGAGTATGAAGTTCCGTTGGCAATTTCTGGTCATCTTAACCAGTTCCACCTCATCAAATGTCACTTTTTGATTGTAAATGCTTAATTTATTGATGAAAATATCAAAATGACTATATAGTTGCCTATAATATTTGAGGAGTTCCCTCGATTTAGCCAAGATTCCCTTTAATTCCAACAAAAAAATATTTTTTCAAATCGGTTGGCAAGGGACGAAGTTATGCCCGAATATACATAAAAAAAAAATACAAACATCCGATTTGAGAACCTCCTCCTTTTTTTAGAAGTCGGTAAAAAGACATACAAACACTATTTAAATTTAGTTAATTATCTAACATCGGTTTAGGTAAATACCTAATTGTAAACATCTTTAGATGAATTCCTATTTCCTTGGTCCCGCCATCACGCGTGAACGGCTGGACCGATTTCGCTAATTCTTTTTTTGTTGTGTTCGTTATTGCGAGAAGAAGGTTCTTATGTATGAAAAAAATAAGAAAATTAGGGTAGAGTAGGGTAGAGTAGGGAAGAGCGGGAGCGTTGCCGCGTGGGCAAAAGCTAGTTTTTAGATAAAATGTGTAGGCAATTTTTTTAGATAAAAGACATGTTAAAATTGTTTAAAGATGGAGTATCTAGGTATACTAGTCCGCTCGTCTAGCAAAGATCGCGGCCCTATGATTTTTGATTCCCTTGACAGCGTTGAAATATAATTATGTACGTTTTTGGCGACCCAAACGACCGTACCTATCTTAGTTTTAGTTAACTTAAAAGTTTGATTTTTTCACAGCTTGCAGAGACCGCAGACCTGAGTATACAGTTTTAATTTCAACTCGATACCTCCACGCGTTCTCGAGATAAAGGGTCTTGACAGACAGACAGAAACCCTAAAAAATTGTAGTAAGTACGCAGTGGTGGCCTTGGGGTGTGGCGAACAGGGCAATCGCCCGGGGCCTCGCTGTTGCAGGGGCCTCGCTTAAAAAAAAGTACAGATTTTTTTACTATACTACCTATATTTAAAAAAAAATCAATACTTGATTTTGATTCTTAATTTCAGCCCTAGCTATCCTTTCAATCGAAAATGACGTAGCTCATTCGTTAGATTATTATTGTGATTTAATTAAAGATTTATATAGCCGCAAAAATAAATTTTATTTATCATCTCTGTATTTGTTAATTTTGTAAAATGTTACAAAGTAAAATATTTTAAAACCCAAATTTATTTTTTTGTATAACTTTAGCATTTCTCGTCAAACACAAATACCTACCAAACAGCCAGACCTACTTTCGCAACACACAGGTACTTTTCTGTAGGACAAAGGGTCTCGCAAAGACCTACTGCCCAGACTATGTACATAGTGTTACTACATACAAAATTTGACTTGTTGTGTTTTGTGAACCGAGAGAAAGACAGCCGTTGCAAATGCATCTGTAGTTAAATAATTCCCAGATTATTATTATAAATCTCTTGAATTAAATTATGAAACCTGTTCAATCCGGTTTTATCTAGTTTCAACTAGTTTTTAAAAGGGCTCATATAAAGGGGTGACTATTTTATTTAGTTTACATTTAAAGTTTTTGAAAAGTAGGGGTCTTCAGAATATTAATATATTTAATTCATTAAACCCCAAGCGAACGCCGGCCTATTGTCTTTCAATTGTGTCTGTAATTATCACAATTGAAAGGTTAAACTATTGTATTGTATTTGAACTACTTTTGTATATGCGTTTCACATAAGTTCCTTCGTCGTAATGTTGGCTCCCTGTCTGTCTACAGAAAAAGAAAAGAATTGCTAGCAAAATTGTTGCCCGAAATGCGAAACGAAATTGGTTTCAACGGTAGTTGCAATACTTTTTAGAGAATTATGCAGGAAACGGGATTTTGTTTAAAATAATTTTTAATTGATATGAACTAGTGCTTGACTGCGATCCCACCTGATGGTAAGTAGCGATGCAATCTTTGATGGTGAGGCGCACTAGTTTATTAAGAGCCTATTCACTCTAAACTTGAAGACACCCAAATTATAATCGGACGGGAAGACCGCAGCAAGCAAACTGTTCCAGTCCTTCGACGTACGCGGTATAAACGACGAGGCGAAACGCTTTGTCCGGCATTCAGCACAATACAAAAAACAAAATAGGAAAATAATGTTATTTGTTGAAATTAGAGACAAATTAGTATCGCAAGGTGTTGTTTTTCAAAAAAAAATGTAAACATCAGGGAAGGAAAATAAAAATGGATGGATTATGTGGGAAGTGATATGAAAGAAAAGGGAGTTAGTGATAGCGGGACGAGTGACAGGACAGAATGGAAGAAAAAAACGTGTTGCGCCGACCACAAATAAAATGGGACAAGGGCAGGAAGAAGAAGATGTGATAGCTGAATACATGGTGTATCGACCCCTTAACGTTGGATCACCATTTACGCCGCAGCCTGTATAATAATAATAATAATGATTGTTGACATATCCGTTCCGCATGACGAGAACCTCGCGAAAGCCGAGAAAGATAAACAAATCAAGTATATTGACTTGGCTCGCGAGGTTGTCGACATGTGGGAAGTGGATTCAGCGATTATTGTACCGATAGTCATTTCAGCCAATGGCTTAATTGCCAAGAGCCTCGACCAACACCTTAGGAGGCTCTCGTTAGGCGGCTGGATCAAGGGCTTGATTCAGAAAGCGGTACTTCTGGACACGGCCCGTATAGTCAGGAGGTTCCTTTCTCTGGAGCCCTGACCGCCGGTAGCTTGGACCCTATTCCCGATACCGGTGGGACACTATTTTTTATATTTTTAAATGTTTTTTTTTTATATTTTTTTTTGTTTAAGGAATATTTAAAAATGTAATTAATATGTTAAAATAGATAATAAAGGAATAATAATAATATTCCACAACTATTACAAAACGCCATCTAGTCTCAAGCTAAGCAGAGCTTGTGTTATGAGTAGAGAGTTGTCTAGCAACTGATAAACATACTTATATATTTCTAAATACATACATATTATAGATAAATTACACCCAGACACAGAACAAATGATCGTGTTCATCACACAAACATTTGTCCTGGGTGGGAATCGAACCCACGACCTACGGCATAGCAGTCAGGGTCACTAACCACTAGACCAACAGGCCTGTCAAACCTGGCAGATAGGCCTGTCAATAATGGATAGTGTTTAGCTAATACTCGTACTGTTAAAAAAAAAAAACCACTAATATTTATAAGTTTTTATCAATTTAATCTTTCAGGGAAGGCAAGTGAAAGACCGTAAACTATGAATGAAAAAGTGTAGAATTTCTTTAAGTTTGTTTTTTTGATGAAAAATCGTTTAATTAAAATTTATTTTAGTTCAATTATAAATTTGACGCCATCAAGTGCATCTAGTGTTACCAAATGGAAAAATCAAAACTCCATAACCCTTTTTCTGGCGCAGTCGGGTAATATGTATGTATTCTTTGTATTCTTTATTTTTATGTTAGTCTGTAAGGTATGTATCTATGGGGCCAAGATGCCTGAAAATAAATGATTTATTATTATTATTATTAATATCAATTTGCATAAATATGCGAGTATTTAACAAGTTGACGTTACATGCTCGTGGCAACACTGATAACGATACTCTCTGACCTAAATAACTGAAAAACAAAGTGATAATGATTGAAATACGGCCAAGTTCGACCGCCAGATAGAATACAGGGTTCTGTAAAAAAATAATTGCACTTTAGTTCCGGCTTTTTAACAAGCTTTTATTTAGTTTCACCCGTTCCGAAGTTTGTCTGTAATCAAATCTTGCAAATTAAATTTGACCCACTTCCCGGTTACCGATTGAGCTGAAATTTTGCATGCATGTGTAAATCAGATGACAATGCAAAATTATTATAACATGGAACTGATCTGATGATGGAACCGGAAGGTGGCTCTAGGAGCTTGGTAGTTAAACGACACAACCCCGTCGAGTTTGGAATCGTATGTTTCGTCTTGACGAGTATTAATTATTTAAGTATTATACCGTGCTATAAAAGCTTGCTATGAAATACATTGTACAACTAAAACAAGTACATTGTTACACTAGGGGTGAAAGTAACTCATTTCGTCCCGAGAAGGAGTTGGCGGCCGAGCGTAGCGAGGTCGCTAATTCGAGGGACTTATGTGAGGCCAACGACAGTTTTCCAACCACCTGGACAACTCCAGGTAGACACAATTTGAGTCAAATCGACACGAGAAGGAAGAAAAAAAAACAGGGCAAGTGCGAGTCGGACTCGCGCGCTGAGGATTCCGTGCAAATTACAATTTCCGAATGGAGTCTCAAAGATTTTTACTCTTTTTATTAATATTAGTGTAGATTAAAAAAATAAAAAATAACTCTTACCTCATCCTTCCTCGCCTTGTCCCACCATGTAACGTTGTCTTAAGGCCCAAGCGCCCGAAAAGTGCCATAGAACAGTAACTTTCTGAAGCCTACTCTTCGGTAACGGCCTGGTTAATAGATTTGAAAAACAAATATTTTTATTAAAGATTCATGAACAACATTATCAACATTTGATTTTTTCGTGCTATTAATACTTTTGTCTAAAAAAATATTTTGCAATTTCGCAACTTTTCCCTACTCCTTCAAAACGGCTTGGATCTTTAGAAACATTTTTACACATAAAAATTGGTGGTTAAACTTCAAAGTGAACATTGCATTATATGTAAATCAATCAATATTTCGCAAAGAAAATGGATTTAAAGGTCAGCCGCGCGCTTTCCGGGCGTTGCTGGCCGCAAATAAATGCACAGATTTGCGTACTGCCGCCTAGGCGGGTGCGAGAGGTGCGTCCACATAACTTTGGCCAGATGGTTCAAGGGACTATAAGCCTTACGCGCCATCGCTTGTCGGACAGCGATTTACACATTTTTCATCTAAGGCGAACATTACACGGTAGGTTTTGCTGTCAGTTTTATCACAGTCAAAGCTTTGATTGACGAAAAACGTATTGTCTAATGCCTTGATTGACAGTTTTTTAGTACTGATTGACGAAAACCATCGTTCATGATTGAAGGAATTGATTGACGATTGCATGACCGTGTAATGGTCGCCCATGGGTAGATAGGCAGACGGTCTGTTAAACTGTTTTAAGATTACGGAACCCTAAAAATGTTACTCTAGTAAACTCTGATAAGTTTTTTTACTTGTATGGCAAAGAAAAACATTGTAAATAGTAGTCATAACAATGAATAGATCTTCACCTCTGACGGAATACAGTATCAATGTTAGCATTGCAAGTCATAGCTTGTAGATGACGAGCAACGGGTAGATCGCCGTTCTTCCGTCCGGTAAGGCCCAACAGACTGACTTAGCACGAGATAGAGATATATGAGCATCTTTGACAGTTTGTACGGAGAGGCCGATTTTTTTTTTTCGTTTCCTGAAAAAAATTTTTGTGGAAAGTTGTTCAGTTTCGTCTACTGAGCAAGCCCTTAAAGTTTGTGGAGGGCTGTCCCTTACACCTTGTATACTAGTGAGTACTGGAACAGCGAAGCGGAAGTCACAACAATTAACTATTTAATTAGATTGAGGTTATGCCTACAAAATTTCCGTTCAATGTTGTTTTTTTCGCCACGAGGTGCGTGTCTCAAAACAGACAGGTACAGAAGTCAATGTACGTACAATGCGCGCTCGAGCAACGCACACGGACACGATATCTCGGAGCGCCTCGGCCCAGTGCGATCGCTCGATATATTTTATCAACAGCCCTAACGCCCCATGTCGTAGACAAAACTGTTTTGTTTATATTTTCGCAGTACTCAAACAGCTGAACAAACTACCATCAAACTACCTACAGGTCACTGGACTCGCTCAGCTGACGTTTTCTTAAAGAGATTAATTTCGTACATGCGTAAATTAATACGGATTTTGAAAAAAAGGTACTTTATTCTTTAATTTTATCTTTACAAATCGATAGTGTATACCGGATCAATCCTCCACGGGATTAAAACGATCAAAATTTAGCGGTGTTGAATTATAAATTGAGTAAATTATTTTTAAACCGACTTACGACTGTTTTTTAAAAGCCGATAAAATAAATTCGAAAAAAATTATCGATATTTCGATATATCGATATTCTATCAACAGCCCTAGCGCCCCGTGTCGTAGACAAAACTGTTTTGTGTGTGTGTAGTGCAGGGGTGCTATTCTCTAAGAAAGCGCAGCGCCGGCACAGCGACGAGTCGTCTGCGCAATACATTGAATTAACAATCCAATGTAAAGGGGCATTGGGTTGTTAATTCAATGTACTGCGCTGACGACTCGTCGCTGTGCCAGCGCTGCGCTTTCTTAGAGAATAGCACCTCAGGCCCTTAGACTATAAACTATCTTAATCACTATAGCTATAACTAAAGTTCGGTGTATAGTTTATTCTAAAATATGAACTATAAATATCTATTTTTTCCACATCCGATTTCACCTCCGCCTCCGTTAACCTCCACATCCGTGGCCTCCGCATCCACCTCCCTTAAAACTAGTGTTGCCAAGTCCGATTGGAGTAAAATCAGGACTGATGGCAAAACAAATCGAGATTTAGGGTTTTAAATCGGGACAAATAAAAAAATCTTTTTTTTTGTGGTTAAAAATCGTTCAATGACTTCTTTCGCTCTAGGGTGGAACTATGTTCTTCAGTTGTCCTTGGCGTTCTAGGGCTATAATCACTCTAGACGTGCCATCTTCGTGTGTCATTAACACGCTTATATTAGCTTCACCTGTATGTTTGTAACCAACGCCTTTGAGCTCGATTTTGACCATCTATGGGCGATCAGATTTTCTTCAAACATTGCACACTCATCAAAGACTGATGACAATACAATAATCCGTTTTTATTAGGGTTCCGTGGCTAAATGGCAAAAAACGGAACCCTTATAGATTCGTCATGTCTGTCTGTCTGTCTGTCCGTCCGTATGTCACAGCCACTTTTTTCCGAAACTATAAGAGCTATACTGTTGAAACTTTGTAAATAGATGTATATAGATTCTGTGAACCGCATTAAGATTTTTACACAAAAATAGAAAAAAAAGCAATAAATTTTGGGGGTCCCCATACATAAAACTGAAACTCAAAATTTTTTTTTTCATCAAACCAATGCGTGTGGGGTATCTATGGATAGGTCTTCAAAAATGATACTGAGGTTTCTAATATCATTTTTTTCTAAACTGAATAGTTTGCGCGAGAGACACTTCCAAAGTGGTAAAATGTGTGTCCCCCCCCCTCTAACTTCTAAAATAAGAGACTGATAAAACTAAAAAAAATATATGATGTATATTACTATAAAAACTACCAACGAAAATTGGTTTGAACGAAATCTAGTCAGTAGTTTTTTTTTTATGCGTCATAAATCGAAAAAAATACACTATTATTAAAACATCGATCAAAGTTACAACACATTACAAGAACTTTTATATTATGTTACTTGCTGCTACGGAACCCTTCATGGGCGAGTCCGACTCGCACTTGGCCGGTTTTTTTAGTGAAAAAAAAAAAATATAAAATATTAATATTTTTCGTTCAGTATTTTTAAGTTAACGCATTTAACATGATGTGTGACAATAATGCGAATTTGCCTTATTACTTTGTAATATGTAATTATAATGGCTTTTAATTAATTTATTGATAAATCGGGACATTAAGCGTCCCGATCAGGCGCAAATTGGAACGCGTCCCCAAACCCCTTTTTTATGGTGGGAAAAATCATGCATTGCCCCCGCCCTTGGGCGGAGCGGGAGATAGTGTCAGACTCTTACTGACTAAAAGACCCATCCCGTTCCTTCTAGCCTTCATACCGGGGCTCGAGCGCCCTTTCGGATAACCCTGGCCCCAGTAGGCTTCGACCCGGCTGGGTCTCAGCTGTTGCTGACAACTCCTTGATGCGCGCGGGAACAGTGCGCGTCGTCGACGACTTGGGCTTGGTCCGGACAGTTACCGGACGGCCGGATAGTGAACTACCCATTGCTCACTGTCCGCAAGCCCGCGTCTACGTTGGCCGGAAATCGGGATCAGAATCCCGGCGACGGCGGCGGCGATAACGCCGTTGCCTGATGCGTTCGGCCTCCTCCTTTGCGAGCATTATTGCTTCGCAGAAGTCGGCGACCGCCTGCCACTCCTCCTCGCTCCGGACCATGGCCTCAACCAAGGCCCGGCGCGAGAGGTCTCCGGTCCCCAGACCCCTCAAAATCAGGACATCCCGTGCAAATCGGGACACCTCGGGTAACACTACAACCCTAGTATGAATGACGCGCCCGGAGGCACACGTGTGCCCGATGTAGACCTTGACTTCTGCCCCTTTGTTTTGTGTGCATGGTTCCAATTTTAGCACACTTGTTCGTAACAAGTTAACTAGGTACCAATTAAATAAAGTATTGTGTTATTTAGGCGTAGTATACAAAGCACGTGGTCGGACGAATTTCAATGCCACGTGAAGTTCGACACACAAAGGACTAACGTAACTTTATTTGAATATGGCTTCACTTTCGAAAAATAAAATGGACTGTGGCAATTATAATAATAATGGGGTCATAACCTAATATGATTTTGTTAGCATAATTTTATTTTTGTTCGTGATCTATACATATTTGTATAGAATTTGTAATTTATATGGAAATAATTTCCTGAAATAAATGATTACCTATTATTATTATATGTTATTAATGAGAGCAGTGGTGGTCGAGTGGTAACGGCCCCGACTTACGAGTTGTAGGTCGCGGGTTCGAACCCAGCCAGGGGCATTACTTTGTGTAATTTATTTCATCACCACTGCTCTCAAAACGGTGAAGGAAAACATCGTGAGGAAACCGGCATGTCCTAGAACCAAAAATTCGAAGACATGTGACATTCACCAACACACACTGGGCCCGCGTGGTGGATTACAGTCCATTCCCTCTCCTAGAAAGGAGGCCTGAGTCCCAGCAGTGGGAATATTAAATAAAAACTGGTCAAGTGCGAGTTGGACTCGCACACGAAGGATTCCATACAACCGTTAGGAAAATTCGGTAAAAAAAAAACGCGTTGGTTGTAGGGTAAGTTAAATATTTATTTTGTTTTGTTTTTAGTATTTGTTTTTATAGTGGCAACAGAATTACATAATTTGTAAAAATTTCAACTTTCTATCTATCGCGGTTTTTGAGATACAGTCTTGTGACAGACAGACGGACAGACAGCGAAGTCTTAGTAATAGGGTCCCGTTATTACCCTTTGTTGGGTACAAAAGGTAAAAAACGTGACCCTAGGGGTACCTGGAACTCTAAAAAGGCTTTTTATGCTTATTATAATCAATCATCATCTCATCTCATCACCAGCCTTTTTAATGTTCCCACTGTTGGGACTCAAGCCTCCTCTCTAGGAGAGGGAATGGGCCGTAATCCACCACGCGGGCCCAGTGCGACTTGGTGGATGTCACATGTCTTCGTTTTGGTTCTAGGACATGCCGGTTTCCTCGTGATGTTTTCGTTCACCGTTTTGAGAGCAGTGGTGATGAAATATATTACACAAAGTAATGCGCCTGGCAGGGTTTGAACCCGCGATCTACAACTCGCAAGACGGAACCACCACCACTACACCGGTTTTGATAAAAAAAAATATTATTAAAAAATGTGATTTATATCGACGCTTGAAAGGTAAAAATGACTAAGCGACAGGAAAAAAACGTTGAAACGGTGATTCATAGTTGTGCTTGACTGCGATCCCACCTGATGTTAAGCAGTGATGCAATCTTTAATGGTGAGGCGCACTATAGTTTATAAGGAGCCTATTCACTCTAGCCTTGGAGACACCCTAGAACCTAATGTCACTTAATCATTTTTGCCTTTCAAGCGTCGATATGAAAATGTTATTTACTAATTTTATATGTTTATGTGTTTTAAAATCTGATGTTCTCCATTAATGTAGTGATTGTCTGTAAGTGTTGCAGCACTTGAATAGTAAACAAAATGATTACCTATGTTAATTCCCAGTGCCTGTAATGTTGGCGATCCTTAATAAATAAATAAATAAATATGTACTTACGTATTAATGTTGACTAAAGGGAATAATAAGTTTAATGTCCGCAGGAGAACCAAAGTCGCCGACATAGCACGAAGAGTCGCCAAACTTAGGTGGCAATGGGCAGGGCACATTGCTCGCAGAACAGATGGCCGTTAGGGCCGAAAGGTTCTGGAGTGGCGACCGCGTACCGGAAAGCGCAGCGTTGGAAGGCCTCCTAAAAGGTGGACCAATGACCTGGTGAAGGCAGCGGGAATCCGATGGATGCGGGCCGCACAGAATCGTTAATTGTTGCGACACTTGGGGGAGGCCTATGTCCAACAGTGGACGTCTATCGGCTGAAATGATGAAGTTTATTGTAAAAAATAAAGTTTGCATGTAGCGGAGATGAGAATGTTGAGATGGATGTGTGGTGTGACGAGAATGGACAAAGTGAGAAATGAGTATATTAGGGGAAGTTTGAAAGTGGCGCCAGTGACTGACAAGTTGAAGGGGAATCGTTTGTCTTGGTATGGCCATGTAAAGAGGAGAGATGAAACGCATGTTGTTAAAAGAGTTATGAGTATACAATCATGTGGATGGATGGAGAGGGAAAGGAAGGCCAAAGAAAAGATGGATGGATTACAATATAATATAATATATTCCACAACTATCACACAACGCCGTCTAGTCCCAAGCTAAGCAGAGCTTGTGTTATGGGTACTAGACAACTGATAAACATACTTATATATTTCTAAATACATACATATTATAGATAAATTACACCCAAAATAAATAAATGATAAATCACACCAATTGTGTGAGAAGTGATATATAAAAGAAAAGGGGGTTAGTGATAGCGTGACGGGTGACAGGACAGAATGGAAGAAAAAAACGTGTTGCGCAGACCACAAGTAACACGGGGGTCAGGAAGATAATGATTAAATACGTCATTTTAAGATTAGGTACCTACTAAAAAACCAGATTTAATCTATACACAGCACTGGCGTAGCTGTAATAATGGGCAGTGCCGCGGGGCCCCCAAACTCAGGGGGCCCCAAAAACTAACACAAACCTATTTTTAAACTAGCGGAAAATTTTCCTTCTAAAATCTAAATAAAATAGGTTGCTACACTACTTTAACCCTTTTACCCCCTCCATCGGATATACAGGGTGATTGGTAATTAGTGGCCGATAATTATACACGTGATTGTACTCATGATAACAGACAACTTTCCCAAAGAAACTTTTTTTTTAATACTTATTATTTAACCGGAACATATACTTTTATAATTACCTACACTGATTACATACACCGATGGGTTTGCAAGCGGCACGAGTGCACTATCACTATTATAGGTAAGGTACATGAGACTACGCGGGCGCGTACGCGCGAATTCGCGCGATCAGCTGTTTTGTTATTGTGATAAAACTAAAGAGTATAAAAAAAAAGACGGGTTGCACTCCGGGAGTGCCGGCAGAAGTGAAAACTTGATTATTAACGTTGAAATATATATATATATAATATACATATATAAATATATATACGTATATAGATATATTATACATAAATATATATATATAATAAATCTATATACGTTGAAATATATATATATATATATATATATATATATTTATATATATCTATATATTTGAAACAGTAGGCCCAGGCATACATTTTCGCCGCGCCGTAGAGAGGGGATAGCTGTCTACTCTCCATCCGTCTTACGCTTTTTCGATCAGGTCACGTGTCCTGACGCGAGTTTAAGATTTTATACCCATTACAGAAAAAGTGCTCAACGCCGCTAAAGAAATTTTCACTTCAAAAAAATTTTTTTGGGAAATTTGTTTCTAATCACGAGTTAAATAATGTGTATAAGTATCGGTCACTAATTACCAGTCACCCTATATACGACAAAAACTCTCGCTTTAATTCCGCCAGTGTACCACATCCACGACTAAATACTTCATCTCGCCAGCTCTTCTGTCACCTATGGGGATTGAAGAGCTAAACGAAATGGAGTACCCAGTCGCTTACACACGACCCTGGCGAATAATATTAAATATATTGACCAATCCAACGCAAGCGGTTATAGGGTTAATAATATGCTCACGTTTGACCGCTATCTCATCTGATGTTAAGCGATGATGTGGCCGACGATGGAGCACGCTTGCCTAGAAGTAACCTATTCACTCATGACTTAAACACCCACAGGAAAGATGAAAAAGGTTAGAAAGGAATTACTTTCCGATTTGTACTACAACGAGTGGCGCCACTTGTCTCCCACCCTTTAGGTCGACACTACAGGCAATAAACCAATACGAATGAGCATTACGCAACTATAGTCTGTCAAAAAAGTCAAACGACTTGGGTACCTAAATATTAGAGTGAAATTAAATCTGATGTAGTCAACTCAACACTGGTACAATAATCAAGGTTGATCAAGAGATCTTGATCATAGTTTACTAATAGAGGAACCTTATAAAAATATTGAATATTAGTATTTTTTTAATGTTTAAATATTATACAAAATTCCCAAGTCAAACAAAGACACAAAAAAAATAAAACATAACAAAGACATTTAGATCGCAAGTTTGATATTGGTAGTTAAGCTATGAGCATTAACCCTACTTTGTGGTACACACGGTCATTATAACCTCTTTTATCTATTCTGTGAAAAGAGCCCTAGCGGTAATAGCTATTTAGTCCGTAAAAGACTGCCCTGACACGTACATCCAGAGCAGAAGATAATATTAATTTTATTATTATTAAAAAAAGAGGCCCCACATTTTTTGGGTTTAGGGCCGTGGTTCTGGTAGCTACGCCACTGCACACAGTAGTCGAATCTAGAATCTTAATTGATGGAAACCGGATTTGATATAAATCAGTTGGCAAAAAAACTCCCAGTCATCGCTTGAGTCATAGTGGCAAGATATTTCGGTGACTCCGATAACAGAGGTTAATTTTAAATACGTAGTTGCGTTTACGATTAGTTTTCATCATGATGATTATGATGTCTAAAAGGATACCGGGCCAGGGTTAGTTTCGAAAGGTAGCTCGAGCCCCGGTATGAAGGCTTGAAGGAACGGGGTGGTTTTTAGTCAGTAAGAGTCTGACACTATCTCTCGCTCCACCCAAGAGTGGGTGTTGTCATTAGATGATTAACCCACCACAAAAAAAAATGTTTAAAAGGAGAATGATCACTAATGGGCCCCTTATTTGCGGTGCCGGGCGGAGACTATTTGCTTTTCAAAAAACTTAATTTTAATTAATTTTATAAGTCCCAATTTTATTTTAACTGTAACGGCAGGTTTTAACCGTTGGTAAATTTTTGTTTTTAATAAGTGGTGAGGGTACTGCTGGCTGCCCGGTTGTCGATCCAACATAATATTTAGCAACAGAGCAACAGAAAAAAAACACAAAAATCTGAAGATATGTGACATTCACCAACCCGCACTGGGCCCGCGTTGTAGATTACGTACGGCCCGTTCCTTCTCCTATGATCGTATTAATAAACGAGATTCACAAGCTTAAGCTCAAGCTCAAGTTCGAGCTCAAGCTCAGCTTAGGTTTACGGCATCAGCCGAGTGTTGTCTGATTAATAAACGAAACTCGAAACTTAAGTTTACAACAACTTCTGTACTTGAGCTGCCAGATCATGAGTGTAGACCGACCGGGACTTGAGGTCGTGAGTAGCGCGAAACATGGAGTTAGTAAATATTTTGAGTCGAATTAATTAGGTATTACGACTAATAGAGAGTACTATTATGCTATTTCTTATTTAGATCTTGAGCTTCTGTCATCGTATAATCGGGGATCAAATGATATCACACTTGAGGACGGAGTTGAGCATCGTTTATTAATACGGGCCCTAGAGAGGAGGCCTGAGTCCCAGCAGTGGGAACATTAAAAAGGCTGATGATGATGAGTAACAGAAGATACTATGTAATGTTTTTATCTAATTCTGGATTCAATATTATTACTTTGATTTCAAATATTTAAAAAAAAATTAGGTATCTTATTAAGTATTTTGTATCATCTATAAAAAATAAATTTTCTCTGAAACTAGAGGGAAAAACTGACAACTGTTCTCAAGATCTGAAAATGTAATTGTTGTTCTTCAAAATCTAGTTAAAACCACTGTTGCTCGCGTTTTGTTTCTAGGGGCCCAAATCTCCTAACCAAATCCAAATGGGCAATCTTCTTTAAGGTTGATGGATTGTTGGAAACGGCCACTGTCACCGCGACCTTGGAATTGTGAATAAATGGAGTATTCAGTAAATCGTACACTCAATACATCGAATGTTTGTTTTTACACCACGTGCTCGATAATGCCCTTCTAGATGTCATACAAACATCACTAAAAGCAAGTCAATTTGTCCCTAGGGAGATAATGCAGTATGGCCGATCCCTATGGACTACTCATTAGTCCATTTGAATTTTGAAGGTCAAAATCCGTCAACATAATATAAGTAGGTACATCAAACAAGTTTATTCAAAATTAAAAAGATAAACTTGGTTACTGACGAATTTTTTTTAAGTAATGAAATAGCGGGAGTGATCTAGAAAATTTAAACTATAAAATCTTAGAGTAATGATTTTTTTACACCATCTGCTCGATAATGTCGTTTTATACGTCATATAAACCTCACTTAAAGCATGTCATTCTATCCCTAGGGAGATAATGCAGTATGGCCGATCCCTAGGGAATAATGAGATTTGAATTTGGAGCACAAAGAATCGTCAACATTGTGAATTAAAATATAGGCGCATCGAACAAGTTGACTCGAAATTCAAACCAAAGAGTATGTAATCACTATGATTTAAACTGGCCACTAACAAAAAAAAGAAAATAGAATAAAATGTGCGTATAGACTGTCTAGTAAGTCAACCGACTTGAGAATTTTGTATAATATTTAATCAAATATTCGGTACTTTTTATAAGTTTCTTCTGTTAGTAAACAATGATCTCTATCTCTTAATCAACCTTGATTATTGAACTCGTGTTGACTACATCAGATTTCATTAAATCCTAATAATTACCCAAGTCGTTTAACTTATTAGACAGACTCTACTGACGACACGGGAGCATTATAGAAAATTGAAACTATAGAATCTTGGAGGAGTGAATTTTGTTTGTTTGATGAACTTGTAAATATAATACTTATATTTCTCTAATTTATGATTTGGTCGACCAAATTGTCTTTTAATTATCTCACAGATGGTGTAAAAAGTAGAGTATGCAACACGGGGATAAAGCTGTCTTTGTCTTGGGTGGCTTAAATTCCTCACTTCACTCAGGTTTCTTTATTAACTCCCTCGCAATGCTCGGGAGTTAATTTTATAAATCCCTCACTATCGTTCGGGATTAAATCAGCAACCTTCGTTTCGTTCGGAATTTAACATGCCGCCCGCGACTTAAAGACACTGCTTTATCCCCTAGTCACATAAACTACTATTACACCACCTACTCAATAGTGGCTTTTTCATCACTTAAAGCAAGTCATTCTATCCCTAATTCCTTATGGAGATAATGCAGTTTTGGCGATCCATAGAGAATAATGAGATTTGAATTTGGAACGTCATAAAACCGGCCAAGAGCGTGTCGGGCCACGCTTAGTGTAGGGTTCCGTAGTTTCCCGTCCGTCACAATAAGTGTACCCACTTATGAGTTTTAAAAATGCTTGCATATACGATTATACTACAAACTTAGTACAGAAATTATTTTGTAGAACCCTTTTGTCTTTTTTGTACAAAAACTGTTCTTTTCATCTAGTTCAAAATAATTTTCCTAGAAAGTCCTTATAAAGTTCTACTTTTCAGATTTTTTTCATATTTTCTAAACTTATGGTTCAAAAGTTAGAGGGGGGGGGACACATTGTTTTTTACTTTTGGAGCTATTAATTGTGAAATTATTGACATGATCAAAAAATGATTTTAGTAAACCCCTATTCATTTTTAAATACCTATCCAACAATATATCACACGTTAGGGTTGAAATTAAAAAAAAATCACTTCCGACTTTGCATATAGGGGGGCTACCCTAATAAAACATTTTTTTCCAATTTTTATTTTACCACTTTGTCGGCGTTATTGATATAAATATTGGTACAAAATTTCAGCTTTCTAGTGCTAACGGTCACAGAGATTAAGCCAGGGCGGACAGACGGACAGACAGACATGGCGAAATTATAAGGGTTCCTAGTTGATTACGGAACCCTAAAACTGTCAACATGTGAACTAAAATGTACGTGCATCAAACAAGTTTAATAAAGTACAACCCACGGGAGCGGAGCAGTAACCAAAGACACGAGTGAAACAGAGGGGGATAGCTAGTCAATCAATATTGCAACTGCATCTAGTGACAAGTCTGTCAGCCATTGCCTTTCGGGGTCAATAGCCCTTTCCCTTTGTTAGCTGGCTGCTTATAAATAATGTATTACAGTTTAACAACACAATGGAATAACTTGATTATTGAGTGTAGTAAAACGGTACGGAATCATTTGTAAATTGTGCTGGCTTCTGAGATAGTGTTCAGCTTAGTTCGTATAGCTTTTTTTGAGCTGGAAAAGCATAAAATAGCTTCGCGGTCTGGGTGGAGCGAAAGGGAATGTTTTTAGTGTCCCTTATGGAATCAATTTGGTGTCCTTCTGTCTGTCTGTCAAGGCCCTTTATCTCGAGAACGCGTGGAGGTATCGAGTTGAAATTAAAACTATATACTCAAGTCTGTGGTCCCTTGAAGCTGTGATAAAATCAAACATCTAAGATAGGGCCATTTATGTCGCAAAAAAACGGATAACTCCGCTTCTCCTTGACCCAGAATCCTAAAATTTGGAATAAAGCAAGGTCCTACAGCATGGATATAGGAATAAATCTAAATACAGTAAATTAAAAACAGGGCGACGCTCATGAACCCTTCAATCGAGGGGATCGCGCCAATGAATAATAATAATAGGTACTTAACAAAAAGGGGTGAAAATGGATCGATAATGCAAAAAGACGAGAATCAAAAACGCTAACCAGAGAGTGCCAAGAGCGAGTTTGTTTAACGAAAACGCGATCAACACTTTAGAAGCTTCGATTGATCCGCTACAAGCTTCTAAACCAATCAGAGACGCGGTAAGGCCTACGCACACTTGAGACAAGAATGTCTTAGACAGCCTTGTCGCAGGACAAGACTGTTTTGTCTAAGATGAAATAAAACTGTTCTGCATTATAATATAATAAATATATTTATAATATATCATATAATTGTAGGACAATCGAAATGTAGCGCTACTCAGCGTCGTATTTTTTTCCAAATGAAAAAAAAAAAAAACACAAAATTATAAGGCAATTGTTAAAAGTAACGTAATATCAATTAATCTCTCTAATATAAAGTAATTTCATTGCAAAAATTACAGCAAAACTGTTTTTCCGCATTGTCAACATTACGAGGAAGGGACTTCTTATGTGAAACTCACTATTAATAGCACCTACTAAGCAAAATAAACATAATGAATGAAAAACATTAAGATATGTATTTAGTAAAAAAAATGCGAACAAGGTCAAACAGTATGGAGTTAGTAACTACTACCACGGTTGTAATGTTTGGTAGTGTGTGCAAAGTGTTGTCGCTTGACAGGCAAAGTTACAAAATATAGTAGTTTGGTAATTATTTTACATGTTTAGCAACTACCTGAATGTTGCTAGAACCGTCTGGTCGTTTCTAGAATACGCAGTTAGAATTACATAATATTTCTAAACGGTATTAAAACTGGTTTCTTTGTTTTTGCATATTATACCTTTGGCATTTCAAATAATTTATGAAAAAAAAAAATTGAGCAAAATCTTTGTTTTCATTGTGGAAAAGCAAAGATACTATGTCTGTCTAAAAAGTCAAACGAGTTGGGCATTTTGTGTATTATTATTATTATCATTTAAAAAATACTTATATTCGATACTTTTTATAAGGTTCTTCTATTAGTAAACAATGATCAAGATCTCTTAATCAACCTTGATTATTGAACTAGTGTTGACTACATCAGATTTCATTTTACCCTAATAATTACCCAAGTTGTTTAACTTAGACTATGCGAGATTGTTCCAGATAATTACCATGACTCGCAAATGGTAACTGAAGGAACACAGGTGAGTCGTAGTCAGTGAAATTGACACTCCCTCTCTTCCCATCTAGAGCGGGAGAAGTAATTTGATGACTTCCCACGAGACGCACTGCAGCTCGATTCACCGCCCCTATACTGCATGGAGGTACTCACTGCGTGGTGAAACTTCAAACAAAGGGTCTAAAGTCCCTCTGCGAATTGGCTTCGGAACCTTGATGGCTTCGGCACCTTGTAAGTCTTGTAAAGGTCCAGAAACCTGGTTGGTGTGTAAAAATCATCCAAATGACAATGGGCGGAGCGAGGATAGTGTCTGACTCTTACTGACTAAAAAACCCACCCCGTTCCTTATCGCCTTTCATACCGGGGCCGATCTACCTTTCGGAGCTAACCCTGGCCTCAGTAGGCTTCGACCCCGCTAGGTCCCTGCTGTTGCTGACAAGTCCTTGAGGCGCGCGGGAACAGTGCGCGCCTTCCAGACGGTCCGGACGGTCGAACAGCGAGCTACCCGCGTAAGCCCGCGCCACGGTGGCCGGAAATCGGGATCAGAATACCGGTGGCGGCTGGGCGCTGTGAGCGCCGTTGCCTGATGCGGTCGACCTGCTTCGCAGGAGGCGACCGCCTGCCACTACCAAGGTCCGGCGCGCGAGAGTTCAGGAACCTGGTGAAGCCCTGAGATAAATAAGCGCATAAAAATAATAAATTAAAGCTGATTCTTTAGAGGTAAGGGAAAAACGGTTTAAAGTCTACCTCTGTTGACATGGGAGTAATATATCCTTCGACCAGATAGATGTTAAGGCGGTTATCACTGCCACGTACCCCGCAGTATAGTGCGTGAATGCATGTAATAAGGGGATGCAACCAATGCTTGCGAAGGAGGAGGCCGAACGCATCAGGCAACGGCGTTCTCGCCGCCGCCGCCAGGATTCTGATCCCGATTTCCGGCCTCTGTAAGCGCGGGCTTGCGGACAGTGAGCAATGGTAAGTAGTCGGCGGCGCGCACTGTTCCCGCGCGCCTCAAGGAGTTGTAAGCAACAGCAGGGGCCCAGCCGGATATCGACTGTGGATATTATCTAGGCTTCTATTGAAATCAATAAAGTTTAACACTTCATAATTTATTCAAAAATTTAAAAAGTATGACAATAAAAGCCTTGCAAATTTTATCATAATTTTGAATGACGACAACTTTTTTCAGCAAATTTTGTCAAGATTCTAAATAATGACAACGTTTTTCAAAAACTTTTAAGGGTTAAAAAAAAACTCGTATTTCCTGGTACAAGTTTTGTAAAACATTCGATTAAAACAGAATTAACGAATGCTAACATGTTTTCAGGCGCCCTCTTTTTTGCGTTGCCCTTTTGTCAAACATCACGTTGGATAGCGTTAAGTATGATGACGATACGCGCGTAAGCAGCCTGTTAACGTTACTTGTAAGTATCTCCGTTTGTATAGAAAACACGCACAGTCCAACACACCGAACTACATCCACGCGCGTTCATGCAGATCACGCACCTATATGCGGAGAAACATGCACTAACGCGCGTGGGTGCGCGGCGACACGCAAGATATGCCACACTGAGTCTCGTAGTAACCTGCGTGATTTAGTATGAAATGAGTGCGCGCCTGCGTGAATTTACGAAACGCAGCTACGCGCGTGAGTACGTAAAAAACTCGCATTATGATGCAGATCTGCATTCTCGCAAGTACGTGCGTAGGTGCGTTGCTGCGTGGCAGTGTGATAACCGCCTTATTCTGATCCGGAAAACTATGTGATAGTTGATTACGGGCTGTTGTATATAATTCTCAAATCGCGTGGAGAACTAATTAATTGCGCGATGCAGGATGTCGTAATTTAGTTCCTATGTGACGTCATAGATGTCGCTACAAGTCCATACACTCACTATTTCAGAAATCTTGAGTAAGAAAACATTGCAAATTTAATTTTCGTTGTCTCAAAACACGAAACACGTCCTAATTCTCATGAAATTATTGTAATGTTTTATTGTAAAGAAAAAAAAAACAAGTAATACCTATTTATTATTTTTGATGAATAAAAATGTTTCTCAATTCTCCATTGTTTTATTTTATAATTATAGCCCACTAGTGGCCCGCCCCGGCTTTGTTCGGCTATTATCTCTGGCGTAGCTATCAAAGCGTTACGCAGGGCAGTTCCACGAGGCCCTTGAGTTCGGGGGCCCCCCAAAAATTTAATAAGTCATTCTTTTTACACAAGTGAAAAACTCTGCCATATTCGAAATTTAAATAAGATAGTTCGCAAGTTAACACTACTTCAATCATGGCCACTCGTTTTTGTCAGTACAAGTATGTCACTCTCTCACACTCCACCGAGAGCAGAAGAAATTATTTGATAATTTGCAAGGTAAAAAGGGGGCGCCACTTTTTTGTCCCAGGTAAAAAATAGGCCCCACATTTATTGCACTAGGTAAAAAAGGGGCCATATTTTTTGCCCCAGGTAAAAAAGGGGCCACACATTTTTTACAGGTGATACTTTGGCTGTACTATCGAACTAATCTGATGATGGAGCCGGAAGGTGGAAAGTGGACACGGGAACTTCATAATAAAACAATGTATTCTAGCAGTGCTTGGGTTAATTGGTACTTATTGTTCATGACAATAACAAAAGAAAAAGTTACTCTGGCTATAAGTGTATCGCAACTAAAAAAGGTGAAAAAAAAAAATCCAAAAATAAAATTACCGACTTCACTAAAAATACAAAAACCGGCCAAGAGCGTGTCGGGCCAGGTCACGCTCAGTGTAGGGTTCCGTAGTTTCCCGTTCGTCACAATAAGCCGTCATTTATGCTTAAGCTGTGGTTGCCTATAATTGAGTGTTCATTATAGGACCAGGTTACTTGTACCATTTTCTATTTCTTAAGTTTTTTTTTTATTTTGTAATACTCGTTGGTGATCCTTAAATAAATAAATATAATATAAAATATAAGTGTACCCACTTATGAGTTTAAAAAAATGCTTGCATATACGATTATACTACAAACTTAGTCCAGAAATTATTTTGTAGAACCCTTTTGTCTTTTTTGTTCAAAAACTGTTCTTTCCATCAAGTTCAAAATAATTTTCCTAGAAAGTCCATAAAAAGTTCTACTTTTATGATTTTTTTCATATTTTCTAAACTTATGGTTCAAAAGTTAGAGGGTGGACACACATTGTTTTTTACTTTTGGAGCGATTATTTCCGAAATTATTGACATTATCAAAAAATGATTTTAGTAAACCCCTATTCATTTTTAAATACCTATCCAACAATATATAACACGTTAGGGTTGAAATTAAAAAAAAAAACACTTCCCACTTTACATATACTACCTACTAAAGGGCTACCCTAATAAAACATTTTTTTCCAATTATTATTTTACTACTTTGTCGGCGTGATTTTAGCTTTCTAGTGCTAATGGTCACAGAGATTAAGCGAGGACAGACAGACATGGCGAAACTATAAGGGTTCCTAGTTGACTATGGAACCCTAAAAATGATCAAAATAAATTTAATTTCGGAATTCGGTACTAAATAAGAAACAAACATTACCGAGAAACACGTAACATCGTTGTAAAAGTGACTGTAAATAAATAAATAACTGATTTCACTCGCATATTAGAGAACGGTAAATGTTTTGTTTGCCCGAAACGCCCTATTAGCCAGTTCGGGCCCTGGGCCAAATAGCTTGACAGTTAATGTTTATCAAATTGATATTTATTACAATTCAGACCCAACATTCATTCAACTGAAAGAATCTAGGTCGTATACTGTTTGTAAACAATCCCCAATTCATTTAAAAACCGACCAGTTTACATTAATAACGCTGCCTTTAAATAAACTGTCAATTACTGTACATTTTAAGCATAGTTATCAGTTTTGCCGCGTATCAAAATATACTGGGCTTTCTGTACTCATTATGGAGTGTGGAGAATTTTGTTACGCAATATTGTTGGCATAATACCTATACTTGTGACTATGGTTGTGTTGTGTAATAGTTTGGTAGGTATGTATTATGTATGTAAGGGTACGTTTATATATAATACCGTTACAAGTTTACGATTCATTCATAATAATCTACTAAATATACAGGGTCTGTACTATGCGTTCCAAATGAGAATAGCCTCGATTGCATGTTGTGACGTCACGATTTACTGTCAAATCGAAGAAGTTTTGGCAAAAAAGAACTCGGAGATGAGTAAAATTGAAGAACTGGATTCTGATTAAACTTTTTTCGTTCACAGTTCGTCAATAAATTAAATTTTTCGTAAAATAATTAAACTTTAAAAATTTCTTTCCTTGATTTGGCATCAAAAAAATCTTGACGTCCCAACCTTGCAATCGATCCTATTCTCATCTCTTAAAACACTGGCAACCTCTCAGGACTGTTACTAACACGATAATCAACAACTTTTGTTCTATGACTTTTTTAAATTTATCATCTTTTATTTCATATGTTTTTTTTTTTATAATGGTTAGGCTCGCGTTTGACCACAATCTCACCTGATGGTAAGCGATGATGTGGCCGACGATGGAGCACGCTTGCCTAGAAGCAATCTATTCACTCTTGACTTAAAGACCCCTAGGTTATAGCTATCAGGAAACACAGACTCCGGCAGGGAATTCCATTCCTTAGCTGTACGCATAATGAATGTACTCCCAAAACGCTTTGTACGTATAGGTGGGATGTCCACCATGTACCGGTGGCGCAACGCCGTACGTCTTGTGGTCCGATGATGGAACGTTCTAAATATTACGAACTCTATGCAAAACAAACGATAATACAGTAGCGGAAGAGACCAGGGGTGCTATTCTCTAAGAAAACCGCCTTGAGCTCAGCGCTGGCACAGCGACGAGTCGTGAGCATAGTACATTGAATTAACAATCCAATGTAGAAAGGCATAGGGTTGTTAATTCAATCTACTGCGCTCACGACTCGTCGCTGTGCCAGCGCTGAGCTCGAGGCTGTTTTCTTATAGAATAGCACCCCAGGTGTGGGTGTGCTTGATGCGCCTGCGTCGCATCACAGACGTAGGTAGGTATAGCAAAATTCAGGGTTAAAATATGTTAGATAGAACAACGAAATCTTTAAGATTTATTTTTTCCCAGTCAAGCACTAGTTTATATCAGTTTAAAAAAAAAAAGCCGTAATCGATCAATAATTTACAAAGTCGATTAGGGTGGGATCATTGGGTGGGATGGAATCGTTTTACTATAGATTATCTATATAAATTAAACTAAAACTTGAAAACGGCAGAACAGATTTTTTAAATTTTAGAATTCCACGAATATTTCGTAGAAGGGCGGTGAGAAAATAGGCAGAAACTCATGAAAAAAGAAATCGAATACAACGCCATCTCTAATTAAAATGTCATTTTGAAATTAATTATACTGGTTATGGTAATGCTATTAAGATGGCTTTATCCTTTGACAGCTTAGCTAAAAGGACTATCTATAATTCATATAAAACTGAATCGCTAAATGTGTTGCTAAGCGCAAATCTTGAGAACAGCTAAACCGATTTCGCAATTATTATTTTTTTTGTTGGGTTTGTTATTGTGAAAAGATTCTTATGGGAAAAAAATGAAAGCTACGGTAGTGTAGGGTATAGTAGGGAAGAACGGGAGCGAAGCCGCGGGCAAAAGCTAGTCTCTTTTATAAAAATCTGACATTTACTTACACACGCGGCTATGATAAGATTTACCAATAACGGGCTTTTACATTAACACAAATCTGACATTGATTAGTGAATACAAAGAAATGAAATTGATATCTCTTAAGAATCGGATAAGTATTACAGTTATCGATTAGTAAATAATATAAAATAATTAAATCGATATCTCTTATGAATCGGATTTTACAGTAATCGATTTCTTTGACCCCATCCCTTTTTTCAATCTGTCACAACTGTCAAACGGTATTTTTAGCCCTTAGTTCCGAATTACGTCAAAAGCGATTATATCGCGAACCCGACCAAATTTAATAGTCACAAAATATAAGGACTATTGAGTACTATTTGTGACGTTGCGCGTTGGTCGGATTCGCGATATAATCGCTTTTGACGCAATTCGGAACGCGAGTTTACGCGAGGTAGATTTATCATCATTTATCGTGTTTTAAATGTATTGCAAAAGCATCTAACTGTACAAAGTAAATAGGTACTACTAACCAGACACTACTTGATTCACAAAAAAAATTTACAAAGCTGTATCAAAAATAGTTTTTTTTTTTATTATTATTATGACACGCTAAGTAAACAAAAGATAAAAGTTTAAAGAGTAAAATGGGTTGCAGAGGCAGACATTTTATATTATTCTAAGCATGTAACATGCTGGTTAATCACAATAATCACTAAGTAATATCTAATGTCGAATATACACGACGAACACTCTCGTTTATTCCGCCAGGGTCGTTCATCCACGACCAAATACTCCATCTCGTCAGCTCTTCTGTCACCTATGGGGATTGAAGAGCTAAACGAGATGGAGCACCCAGTCGCTAACACGCGGCTAGCGAATAGAACACGAAACTCGTCGGAGCCATCCAACGCAAGCAGTTATAGACATGTAGCAAATTGCATGTGAATGTTGTGCTATTATGTTATGCTTTAAAATAATATAATATAATTTATTTAATCAGATAAGTAACTGAGATCCATCTTATTACAGTAATATTAATAAGTAATAGTAAGCAGCGACTTTGTCCGCTGTACTAATTTTCACATTAGTGGACAATCGTGTGTACTAGCTATGGCACTCAGGATGCTGTGACGACTTCCACGCAGCCGACTTATAAAAGAAGCGGTTTTTTTGCGCCAGATACCTGCGAAGCCATCTGTGCGCGCTTCAGCAAACATTGCTGATGCACTACAAAAACAATAAAAAATCATTCTTTCAATAAAAATTTAAGTGTTTTTTTTACGTACAAAGCATTTTGGGAACACATTCATTATGCGTACAGCTAAGGAGTGGAATTCCCTGTGTTCAAACCCGAAGGTCGACTTGGAGAGGGTAGCGAAAATCAAACACTGTGGACTGGTAACTAATCGCGTATATTGAAACGTAGTACCGAACCGAATCACAATTTCGCAATGTTATACTGCTCTCGACAAACAAAAATTCTTCTTCTAACTTAGGCTACGGGCGGTAACGAAACCATAGCGACTTCTAATTCGACGCCAACGCCATCTATCGAGTTCGTGGGTACTAATTTCCCAGTATTGAATTAACGGTGAACGCTATGATTTCGTTACCTTTTTACTAACGTAAACATACCGCCCACCAAGGACATTATTGCCAAATGTCCTTAAATACCGCCCACCGTGCTTCACACGGGAAAAATACTTTTAAATTCTCTCAACCTTAGTAGGTATCCGTGGTGAGGGGTAATTACAAAAATGTCTTAAAAACTTATTTGCTAAATATTACACATTATTATATTGGTTTTGAATCTGCTATAGGCAATATACAAAGTTTAGACGTAGGTCTTTTTATAACAGATGATTGTGTTCGTATGGTTACGACACGAGTGAGACCGTCAGAACCAGGATGTTTGTGTTCGATCTTACCTAGCAACCACTTGCCAGGAGGCATATCATCCTCTTTAACTAACACTACTTCACCTACAGATGGTTCCGGAATTTTGTAATGCCATTTATTTCGTTGTAAAAATTGGTGAAGGTAGTCGTGCGACCAACGGCGCCAGAAATCCTGCATCATTCTCTGATGAAGTTGCCATCGCCTTAAACTATTAATATTTTCCTTTTCATAATTTAAGTCAGGAGGTAAAACTAGTGGCTCTCCTACCAGAAAATGCCCAGGAGTTAGTATGGTTAACTTATCTTGATCTTCCACATACGATAGAGGTCTCGAATTGAGACATGCCTCGATTTGAGCCAAAACTGTGATCATCTCTTCAAAGGTAAGAGTCGAATTACCTATAACCCTCTTAAGATGATGCTTCGCCGACTTAATCCCTGCTTCCCACAGACCGCCGAAATTTGGCGAGTGAGGAGGGATGAAGTGCCACTCCGTACCATTATTCCCTAATTCCTCTGCTAACTCAGGGTTACAGCCTGACCTTTGGACATTAAATAAATATAACAATTCGCGAGCTGCCCCTACGAAATTAGTCCCATTGTCGCTATATAATTCCGCACATCGACCACGTCTTGAGATAAAGCGTTTAAAAGCAGCCAAAAAACCCCTAGTGCTTAAATCGCTAACTGCCTCTAAATGCACAGCCCTAGTGGCCATACATATAAATAGTACAATATAACCCTTATAGGACTTATTGCCCCGACCCTTAGACACTCGAATATTTATCGGGCCCGCGTAATCTACTCCGCTGCACAAAAATGGTTTGTTCGGTGTCACGCGAGCGGAAGGCAACTGCCCCATCAGTTGAGTCCTTACCCTAGCTGTATATCGTATGCACCTCACACAGCTTCTCACATACTTCCGTGCTAAAGCCTTTACGCTTATTATCCAATACTTGGCGCGTAAGTATGTAATCATTAATTGCGGGCCACCGTGCATCGTTTTCTCGTGTGCATCCGCTATCAAAAGATTTGTTAAAAACGATTGCTTTGGTATGAGTATAGGATGCACTCTGTCATAGGATAATTGTGACATTTCAAGCCTTCCTCCAACTCGAATTATTTCTTTAGAGTCTAGAAACAGGTTTAATGAATCTAATTTTGCATTTCTTTTGCCTATTTTATGGTTTTTTAATTCCTCCAATTCATTGGTAAACCCATCCTCTTGACACCTCTTTACACACATTTCTATTGCTTCTGCAAGTTCCAGTTTAGATAACTGTCGTGACCTGACACCGACACCTATTGCTTTATTTTTTCTTAAATTTAGAAACCTACTGCAATAAGCCATAACTCGAATTAACCTGGATAACGATGAAAATTTGTTCCAAAACGAAACTTCTATAGCGCTTACATGTACTTTAACTTCTTCTAGACGGGTAATAAGATGGTTTGGCCTTTTATACTCTACTACCGATTGGCTTAAAAACTCTGGTCCATTGAACCATATCGCAGTATTACCGAGTTCTCCTGGAGCTATGCCGCGAGAGGCGCAATCCGCTGGATTTTGTTTGGACGGAACGTACGACCAATATTTTGTATCCAATGTGTTTAAGATTTCTGCAACACGATTGGCCACAAACGTTTTCCAACAGCTTGGATGGCGGTTAAGCCATGCGAGTACAACTTCGGAGTCCGTCCAAGCGTGTACATCTGATATGTTAATATCAAGAGTTTTAGCAACGTCAACCATCAACTTAGACAATAGAACAGCTCCACATAGTTCTAACCTAGGTATTGACACCTGTTTGATGGGAGACACCTTGGTTTTGGAGGTAACTAAAGCAACCTTTATGTCACCTTCTGCATCTATAACTCTGACATATACTACTGCAGCGAAGGCCATTTTCGAGGCGTCCGAAAAGCCGTGTAGCTCCGTCTTTACATTACTGGATTTAGTGTTAAGCCAGCGTGGGATTCTAACATTAATTAAAGAAGATAAATCTTTACGGTAAGTAATCCATTCCTTTAATAAATTACTGGGTACTTCTTCGTCCCAACTTATACCTGCCAACCATAGCTTTTGTATTAATATTTTGGATAAAACGATGCTAGGTGACAACCAACCTAATGGGTCGAAAAGCCTAGAAATATCCGATATGATTTTTCTTTTAGTTACAGGTTCCATAGGGAGAGGCAGTTCTACGGAATACTGAAAAGCATCAGCGTGAGGATCCCAGGTAAGTCCGAGTATTTTTGTAATATTATCTATTTTTATGTTTACTTCCTCAGTCTTATCCCTTTTGCTTTCTCTTATTTTATGTAATAATTCTTCGCTGTTACTTATCCATTTCTGCAACTGAAATCCCCCCTTAGCTAGAATATTCTTTATATCTGTTTGAATATTATATGCTTCCTCTACAGTTTCTGCCCCTGTCATTAAATCATCCACGTAGAAATCATTAAGAATGATTTTCGCGGCTAATGGATGATCCTTCCCTTCATCATACGCAACCTGATGCAAAGAACGTACTGCTAGAAATGGTGCCGATGAAGTACCAAAAGTAACCGTCACTAGCTCAAATTCTTCAATTTCTTTTTCAGGGCTATCTCTCCAAAGAATCCTCTGAAACATCGTATCATCTCTATTAACAAGAACCTGCCTGTACATCTTGATTATGTCAGCACCTACACAAATTGGGTGTGTTCTCCAACGCATAATCGTATGTCGTAATTCTGTTTGCAGTGTTGGACCAACCATCAAGTCATCGTTTAACGATACCCCATTCACACCCTTGCAGGAGGCGTCAAATACCACTCTCACCTTAGTTGTAGACTTATCTTCCCGGATTACTGCATGATGAGGTAAGTACAATCCTTTATTCTTTTCTTCAGGTGATACCTTTACCATGTGGTTGAGTGTTAAGTACTCCTGCATCACAGCAGTGTAATCTGCTTTTAATTTGGGATTCTTTGAGAGTTTGAATTCTAAACTCTTTAACCTTTTTTCTGCTATAAACCTAGATTCACCGTCTTTACAACTTCGGTTACTGTCTCGGAACGGCAATCTTACGATATAACGTCCGGTTTCATGTCGTTTTGTGGTATTTGTAAAGATATTCTCACATTCCGCTTCTTCTTCACTAAGTATTTTTTCAGTTCCCGATGGCTCCGCTTCTAACTCCCAGAATTTACGCAAGAAGTCATCGGCCTCAACATTGGAATGCATGACAGTAATACAAGGATATGAATTGATATCAGACGAACTTTCTGTACCAACAACACCCGAAAGAATCCATCCGAATTCTGTTTGTTGTGCGACGAGCGATCCACTGCTACTCTTTTTGATTCCATCTTGAATGATTTGACTGAATATCTCAGCACCTAACAAAATGTCAATTTTGTTTGGCCTGTGATATTCAGGATCAGCCAAATCATCTTCACACAACCTTACCAATTCTACCCTGGTTGCTGTTGCAACCGGGAGAAGAGATGTGATGGACTTCAAAACGTATGCGTTTACTTGAATGTTGTAGTCTGAATTCACTCGAGAACGTATATCAACAACTACAGAAGAATTAGACATAATTGTTTTATTTCCGCCTACACCGGTTACACGGTGTTTTGTTAAAGTTTTCTTTAACCCCAAATATTGAGCCATTGACTCAGTAATAAAAGATCCTTGAGATCCTTGATCCACTAATGCACGAACTACACGATATGTTCCATCCTTTGACTTGGCTTTTACTAAAGCCGTAGGTATTAAAACCGTATCCTTACATTCTCCCGTCGAAAGGCATGAAACTATTGGCTTAGTAGATCCCTCCGCTTGTACAGCGGTCTTTTGAGTTACCTCCCTTGAGGTACTATTCCTAGTAGCGGCTGGCGCTACTTCCGTCTGAATAGAGCCTGTACCTTCACCAACAGACCCTGAACCACCACTAGGGTGTAGTAAAGTATGGTGGCGCCTCTTACATAAATGGCATTTGAGGGTGTTTCTACAAAATCTGGCAGAGTGGTTATTACCTAAACAAATGAAACACAGCCTATTTTTCTGTGCAAAATCACGTCGAATGTCATAATTCTCTTTGGCGAAACCTTTACAAGAAGTAACCTTGTGAGCGGCAGAACAAAAAAGGCAAGATAACTCAGTTTTTTCTTTCTCTACCACATGAAATGATTGAGTATTCTTTTGAACATGAGGTTTGTTTTCTAAATTTTCTAAACCTCGAAACCGACCAGTTAAAAATTCAGAAAATTGACTAAAAGTAGGCAAATCATCCGATACATCAGAAGCTACTTTTAACTCCCAAGCTTTCCTGGTCTCCTTATCCAATTTGGCACTAATAATGTGTATTATTAGGATGTCCCAGGAAGTAACGTCAATACCTAAATTCTTAATTGAACCCAAACAATCACATGTGGTGCTGAGTAATCTTTTTATCTCAAAAGCTGATTCTACTATTAAACTCTTTTGATTAAACAACCGTTTTAAAATGCCATTTGCTAAAAATCTTTTATTATTGTACATTGCTTCTAATTTAGCCCAACTAGCTGTATAATTATCTGCTGTTACATTAATGTTCCTTAATAAGTGCTCTGCATCTCCGGTTAAGTACCCTTTAAGATAATATAATTTTTGTGCACCATCTAGAGTTTTATTGTTATGGATTAATCCTACAAACAAATCCCTAAACGTCTGCCACTCACTATAATTTCCAGAGAACACAGGTATTTTAACTTCAGGTAACTTAAAGTTACTAAATCCTGAACTACAGCTAGCTCCTGGACTAACATTACATGTGTTATTAGACATTTTCATATTGTTTAAAGTTTCTTTCAGCTCACTTTTGTACTGAATATAAAACTCTTCGACCTCATCATACACGTTAGCCTTATGATAATTTGAACTAAATAACTCAGACCTCTTCACCTCACTAATTATTTTTACATGTGTTTTATAGAATAATTCCCATTGCTGTTCTAAGTTTTCAAGTCTAGTTTCTACATAACAAACCGTTAGTCGCTCTTTAGGACATTTCTTAAAGTTAGATTTCGACTTAAACATTTTAACTTTGATGTCATCCTGAATGTCGCTAAGTGACTCCATTTTTACTTAAAAACTTCGAACACTATAAATCACACGTTTAATTAACACAAAAAAAATTAAAATTTATTTGATATTTTTTCTAAGTCCCAGATCACATTAAAAAATTTTACAAGTGTTTGAAACTTGTATTTCTGGGTGAAATCGGGCATAGATTCCTCGTTTGAACCACTTTTTCGTTAAAATTTTACAAGTCCTAAATCAATCAAGAATGTTTAAGTTAATTTTATGGTTATATTAAAGTTCAAATTTGCTGCACTGTTTCAGAAGTCTTCAAGTTAAATTCTTCCTGACAATAAGGTTGAAAATTGTACTCACGATTTTTCCACCAATTTCACTCACTGACACTGACTCCTCGTGACGTTGCGTCGCGCCAAATGCACCACCAAGTGGCGCCCTCTGCCTTGTTTCCTCCCTTGCGTCGCTCCTCCAGTTGTAGCCGCCACCAGTAGTGCTGCACCACGCTCCACTGGCTGCTGGTTGCTGGCTCCCTGCTCCAACCGGTTCCTCCTCCAGCTGGTGACACCTCTTGCCTGGTGTACCCCGCTTGAAGGGGCTGCCCTGGACAGCGATCCACTGCCCAGTAACGACGTGAAGGGTGGTAGACCTCTACCACCACTGGAGACTACCAAAAAACACTCCCGATCCCGCTCGAAGGACCATGTTCAAACCCGAAGGTCGACTTGGAGAGGGTAGCGAAAATCAAACACTGTGGACTGGTAACTAATCGCGTATATTGAAACGTAGTACCGAACCGAATCACAATTTCGCAATGTTATACTGCTCTCGACAAACAAAAATTCTTCTTCTAACTTAGGCTACGGGCGGTAACGAAACCATAGCGACTTCTAATTCGACGCCAACGCCATCTATCGAGTTCGTGGGTACTAATTTCCCAGTATTGAATTAACGGTGAACGCTATGATTTCGTTACCTTTTTACTAACGTAAACACCCTGCCAGAGTCTGTTTCCTGATAGCTATAACCTAGGGTCTTTAAGTCAAGAGTGAATAGATTGCTTCTAGGCAAGCATATTCCATCGGCCACATCATCACTTACCAATAGGTAAGATAGTGGTCAAACGCGAGCCTATCAATCTTTACTAATATTATAAAGAGGAAAGATTTGTATTTTTATAACGAATAAACTCAAAAAGCACTGTGCCGATTTCAAAAATTCTTACACCATTGGAAAGCTACATTCACCCTGAGTAACATAGGCTATATTTATTTCCCGTGCGAAGCCGGGTCGGGCCGCTAGTATGTAATAAAAAAAATTTTTATTTAGTTTAACTGATTCGGTTGAAAGCCAATTCCGACATACTTGGGAAAACATCAACCACATGTTAATATATTTTTTTTAGCTGCAATTGTATCCAACATAGACAAAGATGAAAGTAAATATACACACAAAACATTTTGTGAATACATACAGTTAATCGTGGAATTCCCCACGGAGCCTGTGCTATATACAACCAGATTGTAGCTATCAGGAAACATTTTATTATGCATACATTAAGTACACCAAAATATGTGTAATCTACACTGATATTATAAAGAGGGAAAATTTGTATTTGTGTATGTTTGTAATGAATAAACTCAAAAACTACTGTGCCAATTTAAATAAATCTTTTACCATTGGAAAGCTACATTCACCCTGAGTAACATAGGCTATATTTATTGCCCGTGCGAAGCCGGGATGAGCTGCTAGTACATAATAAATATATTGCATGTAATATAATTTACAAGTTTTAGTTAAGTACCAAATGTTGGTCAGAAAAAATTTTGTCTGGAGAGCATAAACACGAAAAGAAGTTGAAAATTTTAACTAATATTATAAATGTGAAAGTGTGGATGTTTGTTACTTAGTCACGCAAAAACGACTGAACGGATTTGGATGAAATTTGGCATGCATATAGTCTTTGACATGGAAAAGAACATAGGCTACCTTTTATCCCGATTCCTTAAGTACCTAATGCTACGCAGGCAAAAGCTAATCATCTATAAATTACTGTAGAAAAAATAAAATGGCCAAAATTGACATTGATATTCTGCACGTGGTAATGTTATAAGGAAAAATTGGTTGCAGAGGTCAAATAGGGTGTTGCAATCACACACAACAACATCTACTCGCAAACTAAGCAGAGCTTGCGCTATGAGTACTAGACAACTGATAAACATACTTATATATTTCTAAATACATACATTATTAAAGGTAAATTACACCCAGACACAGAACAAAATATGATCATGCTTTTCACACGAACATTTGTCCTGGGTGGGAATCAAACCCATAACCTCCGGCATAGAAGTCAGGACCACTAACCACTAGACCAACAGGCCAGTCCCAACATAACATAACATACTGGTATTTAGGTATATGTGGTGCCATTGAAAGTCAAATCTAACATATTTCAGAAACCACTAACCATGTGGTAATAGTATTTTTCACAGGCAAGTTACATCAACATAGTCAAAGATGAATGTAAATTAACACATGAAATGGTTTTGAAAACACCATTGAGCATACAGCTTAGGAGTGGGATTCCCTGCTGGACTCTGTTTCCTGATAGCTACAAACTAGGAGTCATCCAAGTCAAGAGCAAATAAGTTACTTCTAGGCAAGAATGTTCCATCATTGTCCACATCATCGCTTACCATAAGAGATTGTAGTCAAGTGCCAACCATATCAATAATAGAATAACAATTTAATCGCAAGCAATTGAGTAATTGAATGAGTAACATAATAATATTTATGAAATTGTATTGTTTATAGTGAAGTTTGTAAATAAAGATTGTTATTATTGATTACTGATATGTGCAGAGTAATAAAAAGTGCAAGATTACATTGTAGGACTCACCAATATGGTATTTTATTGCTTCCTTTGATTCCAGTCCACAGCCATCTTGAAAGTTGCATGTAAATCTTAATAATGATAATTCCGTTTTCTTGAGACGCATCTTGCGGTGTTGAAAACTATCTTCTAGGCTTCAAATTCATTTCTTGAACTTGTCACAGTCAATCTTCGTTCTTCATACGCTAAAAATTAAGACTTTGCCCCACTTGAGAAAAGTGAAAGGCACGTTTTCGACCTCTGCCAGAAACATTGAACCATCTGGCGGGCTCCGAAGAGCCCTGGGACAGGACAGGAACAAGGGATGGGACAAGGTGGGACAGGATGCTGCGGACAGTCTCGCGTAGAGCGGCCACCGCCCACGCTCAATCTTCACTTAAAGTATTACATTACAAATTAATTATAAAAAACTTGTAAAATTCCAAATATACTCGTTTTTTTTTTGTACATCACAGAAAGCTCCTAGACGTTCAGGCCGCAGGTGCCCGCAGCTGAGATCAATATACTATACTGTACAAACATATATAATAGACTCCCAATCTTCAACAGTCGGCATTCACATTTACCGTATTGTTAAATTTTTTAAAATCTACAACTAGGGTGCGCCGGGCCGAGCCTCTCACACGTACGTTTAAAGCTTTGGACGGCAGGTCCTCCCGCCGGAGGCAGGCCCGACGCGCACAAATAAAATACAATCGCTCTCGAGATAAATAAACGATACGACTAGCGGCCCAGCAGCGCGGGCCCGCGAGCGGCGGCGCGCCGACAACATACCAGGCGCCCGCCGAGCGCCCGCGCCTGCCGCGCCGGCCACCAGAGCCCCCCGGCGCTCCGCCATCGCCCTATTCATTTTTTTGTGTTTTTCTCTTGTTTAGGGCCAGGGCGGCGCCGGTAGCGCCCGAGAGCTGCGGCTGCATTTCTTACCTACTAAAATTTTCACAAAATAATACCTAACGCCGGAATTTGGTCGGCGAAAGAGCGCGGCCGCAGGCGGCTCCGAGCCGCTGACGGCCGCGCCTCGCGCCTCGAAATAAAAAACTTAGCACTGAGCGGCGGACGCGGTGGGACGGAGCCGCCGCACCGCGCCCGCGCCACTTATCACTAGCTTAGAGTCCGTATAGCGGGCGGCGCTCTACGCCGTCACGTTGAGGAGCAGCTTGAGTGGCAGCGCGCGGTCGGGCTCCGGGCGGCAGCGGCCCTCGCGCCGCCAGTGCGTGGGTGGTGGAGGCAGCGCGCACGCGGCCGGCGCTGCGCCCCACTTGCTGGCCGCGTACCGCTCGCAGCGATCTGAGCGCTCGTCGCGTCGCTCGCGCCGCAGCGCTGAGCGGCGCCGGCCGCGGGCCTGGGGCGCGCCCACGGCCGTGGGGGGACTGGGCCGGTTCATATCGGAGGCCCCCGGGTCTTCCTCGTCAGGTTGTTGATGGTACTCCGGCTCCTGCACGGTTACGTTTTCACGGACACTTTTTGTATTATAATGTCAACGGGCACTGCGTTGTTTCAGTCGGGGGTGCTCCGTTGCGTTGCTCGCGTCCTCTAAGCTGCGAGACTTCGATGTTTCACAAGATGGTCGCCGCTCGCACGCGAGATTGTGTGTATGTGGCTTCGCTCGATGGCTGCGATCCGCCGTGGTCGGCCTCGAACCGCTGTCGATCAGCTTGGATGACACGTCGAAACACTAAACTGCTTCACTTTCACGACTTGATACGTCGGCGGTCGCGCTGCTAGCTCCTATGATGATGATCGATTAATATGGGAATAAAATATGGACGCCACCTCTCCATTATTCGCACCTTCACCTCTCGATTTCGACTACGTGACGTCGGTGGCGCTCGCGGTATTTATATGGTAATGGCGGCTGCGCGACTTCAGCTGCGCAGTGGGGATTTAAAGCACGCCATTCGTGACCATACTTTTATTGTAGTAATTCGATTGTCGTAGCGATAAAAGTTATTTTGATTTGCTGGGTTAAGAACACTTAGAATTGGTTTATAGGCTAAAACAGATTTAAAAAAACTAAATTCAACACTCGTCGTCAAAGACATGATAACTGGAAGCTTTCTGCAAGCAAACTGCAAAGTGCAATAAACTGCAAATGCCCAATATGCATCTATAAAGTAGTGATGGGTGTGTCGACTTTTTTTGACTTACTCGAGTCAAACAACAAATGACTCAAGTCGAGTTGCTTTTTCATGCAACTCGAGTTGACTCAATCAGCAACTCTCTAGTGGTTCAGTAAAACGACGCGGCTCGCGGCGAAGCGTGGGACATTAGAAAGAAGTTAGTTGAAAGTTCCGCCGTCCGCCTTTCTTTCATTCAATGCTTAATAAGAAGGCTATACGCCGCGCACTGATTTGTATGATGGCAGATAACATAATTCGGTTAGCGGATAATCCTCGCTTTATAATTGGCTGTTCTGTAAGCTTGTGTAACTCTTTACTGAACTGACTCACTATTCCGAAAGATTAGAACATCAAAAATGTTTTAGGCATCATTTGGAATAATTGGAACACTGAAACACTATTTTAAGTGGCCAGAAGTATTTTTAAAATTCAAATTAAAACGTAAATAGTGTAAATATAATTAATGATCTGATCTGAACACATCTGCTTTGAATAATTCTCAAATAAAAAATAAAAAAAGTAAAAACTTTAGTGCTTATGACGCACCGTAACAGATCACGAGTCAGTGTTTGTGTTTGGATCTTTTAAGCCCATGTTCCAAATGTTACGTTTGTATCTTGTGAGCCGATGTTTCAAATGGTCCGTTTGTATCTTTAGAGCTGATGTTATAAATGTTTCAAATGATACATATTACTGTTTCGGAACATTTCAGTGATTCAGATGCAAATGTTCCTATCGCAAAGATGCACACATACCAGGCCTAATGTTCTAACCTAACCACCAGGCAATAGAAGTGTGGCGTGGGAGTTTTTGTCAAAAGAATTAACTACAAAACAGTTTGTTGGTTTAATATATGTTCAACAAGTTACAATTTATCGGCAACACTTTTTTTTTAATCCGAGTCCAAGTCAACTTGATCTGAAGTGTTTGATCGACACTCATTAACTCGTCAGTGAGCTGACTCGGTTGACCAAGATGACTCGAGCAACCGAGCTGACTTAGTCGCCCGAGCTTTGCTTTTGCTCGCTTAGTCGAGTTGACTCGAGTTGCTACTTGAATCGAGTTCGGAAATATGAGCCGGCTGATCGCTGCGGGAGAGTCGAGTCATATCCTTATATTTATAGTTATAGGCCGAGTGACTCAAGTCAAACAACGAATCAACTCGAATTACTTTTTATCTTAACTCGAGTTGACTCGGTTAAGGTCGTTAATTCATTAAACCCCAAGCGAACGCCGGCGTTCGCTCTCTCATCGTCTTTCTATTGTATCTCTTATTACGATAAATAATTTATTTCTAAAGATACTCATTCGTATCAAGTTAATTATATAACACAAGGAATAAGATTATTTTATAAAAACTCAACTTTCCCTAAATTGGTTCGCGTCGCGACTCGAGTCGTCTTTTGTTAGTGGCCGAACGAGTCGAACGAAAAAGCAACTCAAGTTGACTCGTTTGTCGTTTGATTCAAGTAACTCGGTTCAAATAACTAAAATAACTCGACTCGTCCATCGCTATCTATGGTCAAAGACGAGCTGGACAACACGTAGACTTTGAAAGTATACAAAGGAACTCATTAATGTCAAAAACACCATGAATATTTAGATCGAGTCATCGACATTTTTTTTAAATACTATAGGCATCTATACCATTTCCTTTACGAAACTTGCTCTTTTTTTTGGTTGTGTGGTTCCGGATTCGGCAAGAAATCGTAATACATTCGGTAACTTATAATGTTCTAGTATATAGTTATTTGTGATTATGTTTTTATATCTAACTAATAACACGCTCAATTGCGTATAGGTATTACATGTCTTTAGAGTTCTCAGTTTCTTTGTACTACAGTATTAAATATTTAAACTTACCCTATTCATAAAATACTTTGTGTATTAGTGCAAACCGCATGAAAATACGTTCAGTAGTTTATGAGTTCATCATAAACAGACCGACACTCACAAACGCAGTCAGGTACTTTGTTTAATAATATTATTATGTACAATTGTACATAAAAGGATGTGTAAGGAGATACTAAGCTATCTTTAATCTGTTTCCTCTTAATGAAGAAAAGAAAGCAAAACATTGAAATTAAATAACATTTAATAAAAGTCTACTTGCAGGTTAAAAAACATTTATTACTGTATTAGTTCAAGTCGTGGGAAATTCCTATGTTCATTATCTCTTATCATGCCATTAGCAAAGTGTTGCTTAAGTGGATGTTACTATTACAAGTGTAATGAAATTCCTAAATGAGTGTCTTTGTGAACAAGTTAATGGGTAGGACTTGAGATAAAAACATTAAGAATAACGTCATACATAAGATATATCGAACCTTTTCAGCTGAGTAACAGTAGGTATGCATTTTTTTTTGCACGAAGGTTTTTTTTTCTTTCTTAGTTAAAAAGTGTTTTGTAAAATATTTCGAAAAAAATATGAATTGGTTTTTCATACAACTACTGATCTATTACAATTGTTCAAAGGTGGTGAAGCTAAGGCACATGTGCCAATAGTGGCACGTGGGAAAATAATCCGAAAGTGTAAAATGTTAATTTATTTATTTCTATTACAGGTACTCTCTGCACTAACAGTCGAAACCAATACGTACAGAGAGTCATTATTATGTTACAAAACAACAAAAAAAAATAAGAATAAAATAAATCACATAATCATTATCATTATCATCATCATTAACATTATCATCGTCATTAAAATTATCATTATAATAAAGGTGCAGGTTCAAAAATTAATATTTAAAAATTAAAATAATAAACAATATTACAAATAATAAAAACAAACACAACAACAAAAATATACAAAAAGAAATAATCATAAATAACAAGCGTAATATAAATAATAAGAGGTCGAATCAACCTCCAAAGCTTTCTTTGCACTTTTTCAAAAACAATCGTACACAAGCAAGCTGAGTGTGTTGAGTGTGTTTAACATCTAGGCAATAGTAATCATAGCAACATTCTTATATATTTAAGTAATTAAAAAAACGAAGAACTCTAATCATTACAATATATTAATTTTGGGTTGCAGATTAAGATTTATGTATATTACAAAGTAAAAATTCTTAGCCTTTTGTTACGTAGCCATGGCCACGTTTTCTTTTTTACATTTTAGTAGAATGTTCCGCAAAAAAAGTTCGCTGTCATTGCAATAGTTTCTACAACATAATATTATCAAAAACGCAAACCGTCACAAAATTCTTCCTGTAAAGGCTCAACATATTTATTTATTTAGAAACTCAACAGTTAATACCATTTGACATAACCTATGAGTAATCGCCACGCAATCAATGAATAGTCCAATGCAGTTGCATCAAAGGTTAATTATAAAAAAAAGTTAAATATCCATTAAAATAAGAGGAAACGATTTATAATGATTTATAATTAACTATTTCACTAATATTTTTTAACAATACGGTTATCTATTTCTAAGAAAAAAATATTTCTAACAATTAAGGTTTTTTTACTTCTTAGCCAATAACGTTTCACTGCTGGACAATAGCATAGCATAGTCGGCCTTATCATGTTCCCACAGTTGGATCTCAGGCCTTCTCTCTAAGAAAGGAAATGGGCTGTAATCCACCACGTGGGCCCAATCCAGGTTGGTGGATGTCAATTGTCTTCAAATTATTGGTTCTAGGACATGCCGGTTTCCTCACGAAGTTTTCCTTTACCGTTTTGAGAGCAGTGGTGATGAAATAAATTACACAAAGTAATGTGCCTGGCTGGGTTTGAACTCGCGATCTACAAACTCGTAAGATAGGGCCATTACCTCTCGGCTCTGATTTTATTAAAAGAAATATGTGTTTATATCGACGTTTGAAAAGCAAAAATGACTAAGCGACAGGAAAAAAAAACGATAAAACCGGTAATTTAAAGTTAATAATGTCACTTAGTCAATTTTGCCTTCGTCGGGGCCGTTACCATTCGGCCACCTTTGCTCTCTGCTGCTGGACAATAGCCACCCTCAATTTCTTCAGAGCCACATTCGACCAGCCTCTTCGGAGTTACCTGCAACCTTCAACTGTTCTTTGTATTCAAGGGCCACCGTAACTCTTTAAAACGTTCCCGCAGAACTAACAGGTAGCCCTACTTAAGTATTACTATACAAAAACGATCGATAGCAGCGATTGTTTTTAGGGGCTCATTTATTGAGTATGCTAGTCATCCCTTACTTTTTTTTATCGATGTATATAACGTTTTTAGGCGGGGGCCATAGTCGTCACATTGTTCTTGGTCACCAATCAGTCTACATAAGCCTAACAAAAGCCTTTTATTCTTTTAACTTTGTTTTCCATATTATGTCACAATTTTTTCCCATCAACCAAGAGTACTTGCACCGTGCGATATAATCGTCGTTTTGAACGTTCGACGTTCCATGAAAAGTTTCAAAGGCCAAGGGGCCTCTGCAAGTTGCCTTCAGGCCGTCATACGTTTTCCAAACTACCTTCTTAAGGCACTTTTTAGGTATTTTTTTTTTTGGTGTGATAATATTTTTCTGGATAATGGTTAAATAAATACAAAATACCCAACATATCGAAATCAATACGGAGTCAGTTATTTTTTGGTTTTTTTTTTAATAGATATTTTTTTGTCATTGGTATCAGTTAATTCGCTATAGTGTAGTAATATAGTAATGATGATGATGATGAGGTACTTACACCTGCCATTTTGACTGTAATTGACGTAGGAGTACGATCGCTTAGAAGTAATCTATTCATTCCTGACTTAACACTATATACACCAAAATGCAACGTGGACAGTCGCTACTGGGTAAAAAATACCACATTTGATTTTATTGCAAAACTTGAGGTTTCTTGTCAGTATTTTAATGAAACAAATACTTTGTTAAATGTTATCATATTTTTAACAAAACAGCGCGAGAAGAAAGTATATATCTATTAATATTATATATTATTTCGTTTATTGAAGTAACAGCATGAAATTGAACATATTTTGCACACGACTTATGAAAAAATAAAAATTAGATTCTAAAATTATAAAATCGAGATCTATTTCAAAAGAACATATTACCATATTCTTACTTGTGACGTGTATTAATTAATATTTTTTTTTTTTAATGTAGTAGTAATAATTAGAGCCTTCTTATATATTTTCGATAATGACTATAATTTTTGAGAACATTTTTTTGCAAAAACAATCAGTATTATGTTGTTATATCATACATTATATATATATATTATATTATATTTATACGAGGCTGGGATACATCACTAGATTTGTCATAACTGACGATGTCCGTATGTCACCTCTTTCTTGCTCTGAATTACGTTTATGCTCACTATGATCATATGATCTTTACTGTCTTTAATTTTGAAATATATTCTTCGTTAATATTATTTAAAAGCAAGGTCTATTCTATTTGTTGTTCATCAGGTGGAAAAAAGGCATCTTGATCGTCCAAAAGGGTAAAAATCTAAATGTAGGCAAATACAAATAAAAAGACACAAATAGTCGCAACTAGGTAAAAAACACACCTATGTAACTTACGTGTCTATTGTGGCTAAACACCTCGTTTGAATTAGCTGTTGTTCTAAATGATCAACTTTCGCACCACTCTCGAAAGGTACCTAAAGCTGCAAGGCACAGAATTATGCAGAAAAAGATTATTTTACGAATTTATGTACCATGTGGTAAATTTTACCCGGTTGCGCCTCCTACCGTGTTAAACTATGTTCCGGCAGGGAATACCATTCCGTACCCGTGGACATTCGTTGGTGTTCTAAGATAAGTAATACATTTATAGTCCTAAAAACCGAATTAGATTAATTTATTAAATTAATTAAATAACATAAAATTATTTGAAAGTAAAGTAAAAACAAAACAGATTTTTAATTATTAAAATACAGTTTTTATTGATTTAATTTAATTAGATTAAATAATTAACGATCATTTTTATATTCTTTTCTTTTATAGACTTTGAACAAATATGCGATTTCTAGAACAATCTCGAAAAAAATCGCATCCGCCATGCGTGAATGGCAAGCTTTATTTGCCGCCTAGTAGCAATCTGCTAGCAACGTTGAAAAAAAAAATATGACGATGAAAACAAGGAGGTTGAGGGTATAGTTCGACCAAGTTTGAAAGTACGCTTATACAAAGACTCCCGTAATTTCTCTTTAATATTTAACTTGACCGGGTTATTGCAAATGGCCGCTGTGTACTTGTGTTATTTTCGCATTTAACCCATTGGATGGATAAGGACTTGTTTGTTTTCATTTCAATAACTGACTCCTTGTTATCAGAGCTAATAATAATAATGTAATTCAGTACCTACAGTTATATTTACATAGTTTCATAACAACCTATTTATTGTATACGTAACATAGAACAGTAATAAGTAGGTATACAAACCAAATACTCATCGATTAGGTTCCTTTTTCATGGTAACATGTAAACAATCTATTTTTGTAAACTAACCAGTGGGTATCTAAGCTATTCATAGTTTGTTTACATTTACACTCTCCTGCAAGGTAGTAAAGAGAAAGTTTTAGGGAAATGGGCTCGTTTAGCACGTTATAGCTCGGTTAGCGATGGCTCACTTATTTTGCAAGTACCTATTGCAAGGTTTCGATGTTATACGTCTTAAATACGTGAGCAAGTAGCGATTCAGGTATTGCGTATGGTTTTTTGTAGTCTGCGTCCGTGTGTGACCTCTGTTATGGCTCATATCAAGAAAACTTCGTCAAAAAAAAAAAAGACATCAACTAAACTGACCCATAGCAAAAAGAACTAGCCAAGTAGAGTACCTACATCATCTGTGAATTTCAACTGTCTAGGTATCACGGTCCAAAGGTTCCGAACTATAAAATATAGCAAAAAAAACACGTACAAAATCGTTTTTGTAAGAGAATTCTCATAATTTTAAACTTTATTATAATTTGATTATTTGTTGTTATAATAATAATAATATTGACTTGGTTCGCGAGGTTGTCGACATGTGGGAAGTGGATTCAGCGATCATTGTACCGATAGTTGTTTCAGCCAATTGCTTAATAGTCAAGAGCCTCGACCAATACCTTAGGAGGCTCTCGTTAGGCGACTGGATCAAGGGCTTGATTCAGAAAGCGGTACTCCTGGACACGGCTCGTGTAGTTAGGAGGTTCCTTTCTCTGGAGCCCTGACCGCCGGTAGCTTGGACCCTGTTTCCGATGCCGGTGGGACACTATTTTTTATATTTTTAAATGGTTTTTTTATTTTTTATTTAAATATTTAAAAATATATAATTTATATGTTAAGTTAAATGAATAAACGATAATAATAATAAATAAGAATTCGGTAAATAGCAGCAATACAAATACACATTCTGTGAAAACAGCTATCTACCTCTTGTGGTTTATGAGATACACAACCCACTGACTTACAGATAAACGGACGGGCAGCGGAAGGTTTAGTAGGTAATGGAATTACATCTCAGGCACTCTTCAGGTACAGTTGCCTTCACGGATCTTGAACGTTCGGCGTTAGAGTGGGGATGGCTTTGCGCATTCCATACATTGGCGAGCCAATCGTCGTCGTTGTTAGATACATGCAGCAAGCGCAGGGAACGCATTACGAGTAACTTCTATGACACGATGGCGTGGCGAGCCAATAACTAACATTCCCCGCCGCCGCGTCGCACTTCGCAGCACTAAAGTAACCGAATATTTGACTTCAGCGCAAGCACGCGCAAGTGTTCAAGATCCGCGATGGCAACTGTACTCGAAAATCTCTGTTGAGATTGGCCACAGTGATCGAAATTCGGTTAGCAGAAAATACAATGGGCAGCAGGAATTTTTGAAAGAGTTACCGTGGCTCTAGACTAGGCTTGGTCTGGCTGTAACTGAAGGACACAGCAGGGTTTTTAGTCAATAAAAGTCTGACACACCTTCTCGCTCTACCCAAAACGGGAAGATTTATTTAATGATTTCCAAAACCTAAAAAATGACAATCGAAATCGATAAAAAAAAAATTGAATTATTGTTCCAGTACTACTCTACTCTACTATACTGTTGTAAATTCGATCAATGTAAACGCACCCTAAACTGTGACAGGCTTACATTCCGTATTTTTTTTTAAACTGCAAAAAAAAATGGCCACCACGGGCGAGCGGATTAGCAACGCTCGTGCTCCCGTTCGTCCTTTTGAAAAAATGACAAGAAAAGAAACAGGTGTTTTCAATATAAATATGGTCTATTGTTAACCGTATTCTTACTTGACCTTTCGTCATTTGTATTTATTTATTTACCACATACAGGTGAATTGGTTTACGGTTAAATTTATTTGTCTACTGTTCAAAAAATGTTTTATTTTTATACCTAGGTATTTTGAAAGGTTATTGATATGTGCAAGTAGCATAGAACTTTTTAGTTTATACATAGGTAGTACTTATTATTAAGAGTGGACATAAGAACCAGTGCGTAGGTTAGTCATTTTGAAAACATGGTCAGGCCTCCAAGATACATGCACGGCATACAGGTTACAGGCACTGCCTAGTTCAATAATAATTTAATGTAAATTTGACCAGTTACTGTGAATACCCATAACATATCTTTAGTAGGAGGACATTCTCAATGTATTTTTTTTATTGTTGATAGGTTCGCGCTTGCCCGCTATCTCACATGATGGAGAGCGACGATGCGGTCGACGATGGAACGCGCTTACCTATGTAAATGATATCGTAGGTAATCAAAGATGCGAGTAAAACGATAGAAAACAGTTCAGTGATCAATAAAATATAGCGTCGATCTCAAGTAAACTGAGATAACAGGAAGATCGGCATCTTCCTCTTAGGCTAGTTGTTTTATTGGCTCTGTATTATAAACATAATAAAGTTTCCTTGACAACAAGGACCACACAAACACTAGTCGGTTGTACCTACTCGTACAAAAACATTAAATTATTATCATAATAATGTAGCTGCTGTTTATACACTAAAAGGTCAAACCAGGTCATGAAATAAATTTACATTCGGCCTAATTAATGTTATCAGAAACTGTACAATTTAGCCAAATAAACATTTCAATGTTTGACCAAGCTGTCCAGTTTTATTTGACACTTAAAGTTGGCGCCACTGTCTTTGAACAACTGTCAAATCTAGTACTTCAAGCTTAGTTCCGTTTTTCGCCACCGGTCAGGGTAAGTGGGCGCTGAATTTTAATTTAATTTTATTGATGCCAATGAATTCGACCTATTTTATTTTTCTTAGTCTTTTGTTTTGAATTGGAATTTTCAAGTGGTATTAAATCTCCCGCTCAAGAATGGAGCGAGAGGGCGCGGCAGACTTTTCATCATCATAATTTCAGCCGATATACGTCCACTGTTGAACATAGGGCTCCCCGCAGTGTCGCCATAATGAACGATCCTGTGCGTCTCGCATCCATCGGTTTCCCGCAACCCCCTTGTAGGAGTTCTTTTAACGCTGTGTCTTCCGGTACACGGTCGCCACTCTACCTTTCGGCCCCAACGACCAGCTGTTCTGCGAGCATATGTGCCCTGCCTGCCCGTTGCCACTTAATTTTGGCGATACTACATGCTATGTCGGCAACCTTAGTCCTCCTGCGAATATTTTCATTGTTGATTCGATCACACCCTTTCCATTGCACTTTGGGTGACTTTAAGCCTTCTGATGAGGCCTATTGTGAGCGACCACGTTTCGGAGCCATATGTCAACATCACTGGCAACTTTTGTCAGACTTTTAGGGTGAGTTGCACCATTTAACTATAACGATAATTAAACCTTAACCAGTCGTGAAACGGCCGCCTATTGGTTAATTCGACGATTTGACTCAAATGCCTTTCGCGTTCCAGGTCCATCGTCAATGGATACTTTTTCAAATAATTATCACGCAGGCCGCCATTTTTTTTTAAATTACAATTCTTTGGCAACTGTCATGAAAGACTTCAAGATGTTTTTGGCGGGATTTTTTTGAGTGAAGTTCTGTGTTTTAATTATTGGCCATATTGATTTATAGGGGAAGACAGCTTACAAGATGGGCGGATGAGATCGGTAAGACGGCTGGCCCAGGCTGGATGCAAATTGCTCTAGATAGAGACAAATGGGCTTCTTTGGAGGAGGCCTTCACCTGCAGAGGCGTTCTTGCAGACTAAAATATATCTAATAAATATTGTACATAATAGTATTTTATATTGTAGCAAGTAAGATACAATAGTTATGCAAACATTTTTTTTAATTTATTAGTTATAAGTGCCATTGTTACATTTTGTTTTTTTTTTATGCTAGAAATCTAAGGCTTTTTATTTTTATTTTATTATTGATTCATAGTTTTCGCGTTTTGCGGAATTTCTTGGAATATAGTTCAGTATCTGTTTTAAATAATTATTCGCAAATTGATTCTTAGTGTCTATTGTGATATAAGATTGGTTTAGTTATTTATTCCAAGTGTCTGTGCGTAACTGGACAATAATAATATGTGGAATCATTGAAATAGGCGCGTTCTCTGTAAAATAGAGCCGAGAATTTTATTGCATTATTGACTGACTACCTCAGCAAAACTTGCCAAGAAGACACTGCATTTGTTGCCAAATACTATCTACAAAAACGTTAGAATATATTACATCCGCGTTCTAGGACTTGAGTGACTGTAAAAACTAAATTTAATTCTCAACTAAATGCAAAAACCGAACGAAACTAAACTAAAAAAAAATATATCAACAAATAAATGATTGTGTATGATTTTTTTATGGTGGGAAAAATCATCCAAGGGCAACCCCCGCTCTTGGGTGGAGTAGGAGATAGTGTCAGACTCTTAGTGACTAAATGCCCACCCCGTTCCTTCGTGTCTTTCGTACCGGGATCGAGCTTCCCTTTCGGATAACGACAACTCGTCGTCGAAGACTTCGGCTTGGTCCGGACAGTTACCGGACGGCCGAACAGCGAGCTACCCATTGCTCACTGTCCGCAAGCCCGCGTCTCCGTTGGCCGGAAATCGGGATCAGAATCCCGGCGACGGCGGCGGCGATAACGACGTTGCCTGATGCGTTCGGCCTCCTCCTTTGCGAGCATTACTGCTTCGCAGAAGTCTTCCGGGATTGTCCTGATAGCCGTGGTATACCTCTCCACACCTCAAGCACCTCAAGATAATATGTTGCCCTCTTGTTGCTACATCACTTCGTGCTAGCGAGCGTTTTTGGGGACCCATTTGTTGAGTGTGCAGGTCACCCCCTGCTTTCTTATCGATGGATATTAATAACATTGTTCAGGCAGGGGCCATAGTCTTAACATAGTTCCTGGTAACTAGACCACATAAGACTCCAAAAACCATAGCATCTTAGTTTTCCAAATGTCGTAATAGTTTTTTTTTTAATTGAGATAAACTAGTGCTTGACTGCGATCCCACCGGATGATAAGTAGCGATGTAATCTTTGATGGTGTTCCCATCAACCGGGGATTTTCCTTGGATGCACGAATATAGCTCGTACAGGGATTAATCACCGGTTGGTACCAGGTTTTTTTTCCGATGGGAGAAATCATTCTATGACAACCCCCGCTCTTGGGCGGAGCGGAAGATAGTGTAGCTCTTATTGACTAAAAAACACATCCCGTTCCTTCAAGCCTTCATACCGGGGCTTGAGCACCCTTCGGATAACCCTGGCCTCAGTAGGCTTCGACCCAGCTGGGCCCCTGCTGTTGCTGACAACTCTTCTTTTTTTGTTGTGTTCGTTATTGTGAGGAGAAGGTTCTTACGAAAAGAAAATGAAAATTAGGTTAGTGTAGGGTAGAGTAGAGTAGGGTAGTGTAGGGTAGAGTAGGGTAGAGTTGGGGACATACAGTAGGGCGGAGCAAGGAAGAGCGGGAGCGAAGCCGCGCGGGCCAAAGCTAGTAAGTAATAAATAGTACAAGCTTTGATGGTAAGCAGTGATGCAATTATAATCTGACGGGAAGACAGCAGCATGGAAATTGTTCCAGTCCTTCGATGTTTGCGGTATAAACGAGGTGAAATGCTTCATTGGACTTTAATTGGGGTCTTTGAGACCTAGGTATGTACGGGCTGGATCGCAAGCCCCAGAAGGAAAGTAAAAGTCAGACACGCTCTCTCGCTCCGCCCAAGGGCGGGAGATGTCATTAGGTGAGATTTCCCACCTAAAAATATGTACATACTTAGAGAATAGAACAACGTATGTTGCTATTAAAAAAGTTACATAGTCACTGTTAGTCTAAGGCGACGTCAATACAATTTGGGTCAAAACTACTACAAAATGCTGGTCGACCATATTTTCTTATTAGCAGATTTAAAAATCCAAAAAAAAAACCACCGTAATGGATTACGTCTGCATTTCTACCAAATATGGCTGCCGTAAATTGCAGGAAGACCAGCTGATTTACCTTTTAAACGCATCCTTTAGGAGCCCAGAATACCTTGACATACGGCAAAAGATGTAACTAAAATAAATCTTCTTTTAAAACCGGTTTTCCTTAGCAAGCAGCGCCACCCTCGGAGACCAAGATAAACTGTTCACTTTTTCCATAAACAACAGACAGCTGTAGAACCTGCCAGGATGTGGGTTACCAGCTGATATGTTTTGTTTTTATTGTGTCCTTCTCTCTCTAACACTTAAGAGTGAAAGAGATGAAAGATATACATCGCGTGGGAGCTCGATCCCGAGTCCCGACAGTTATTTTGATAAAAAACAGGAGACGGAATGTTCGGCTAGACATGTTTTTTGAATCGTATTTTTTTTTTTGACACGCCCAGGATAATGGATTTGATTTGTTTGAGTCTGAGTGATTTTATAATCTTATGTAGAAATGAAATGTTATTGGTATTTTACTAGTGGGTTTTCCAGTAAACGTGTATTGATTACGTACCTACTTACTTAAAAGCAAAAATACCTCTTTGTACCCAGTTTTGGTGCTAACTAACAGTACACGATTGAGCTACCGAATGGGGCAAACAGAATTGTAACTAATAACGAAAAAAGTTAATTTTCAGTTATTTACTAGAATATACATATCTGATAATTTCCCTCCAAAAAGCAAAAACATTCATGAATTAATTAATCAAATACCTATTTGTAAGTAAACCGTAATTCATTGTTTGTTTCAATTCATATTAAACGTTACGCGACGCTTTCAAAGATGTCTATCTTTGTTTTGCTTGCAGATAAGTAGGGTTGCCAACTTTTTGAAAAAAAAAAAAACACGTAGGTAACACAATTTTTTTGTAGGGGAAAAAGTCATTATCATCATTTCAACCTGATATATGGACAAGCATTGCCACAATGAACGGTCTAATGCGTCTCGCATCCATCGGAGTCCCGTGACCCTCACCAGGTCATCGATCCACCTTGTAGGAGCCTACCAACGCTGCGTCTTTCAATACGCGGTCACCACTCAAGAACCAGAGTATTTTCTAAAAAGTATTTATTTGTATACTAGCTGACCCGGCAAACTTCGTACTGCATAATAGTCCTTTTAGCTAACCTATCAACAATAAAAAAACAACTGGCAACCATATTTATAAATGATACCTGTTTGTTATTTCACAAAGCGGTGATAAAGTCTCTATCTCTTTGATAAGTTCTTTGATAAGATATGTTGTAAGTATAGTAATTTCCTGTGTGAAGTGTTTTTATAGAAACGACGTTAAGTACCTAAATGAGTCATTTTTATTTCGGTTATGTCCGTTCTTTTGTGAAGTTAATCTAAAAGCTAAGAATAGAAATATTAAAGGGGATGTTGTATTGGCTAATAGCCATTGTGTCAAATCATAAAAAAATCGTTGTGGTAACGCTTGGGAGAGGCCTATGTCCAACAGTGGACGTCTTTCGGCTGATATGGTGTTGTATGATGATGAACACTGTGTCCGAAAATACAAGCGAAAGCTTAGTTTGGGAACCAATATCTGTGACTTCTGCGATTACTGTACCTAAGGGTGAGTTGCACCATTTAACTATAACGATAACAAAGATGTTAACAGTTGTCAAATCGTCGAATTGACCAATAGGCGGCCGTTTCACGGCTGGTTATGGTTTGGTTATCGTTATAGTTAAATGGTGCAACTCACCCTAAGTTTTACTGGACTTATAGTACGAGTATGGTGAATATATATATATTTTTTAAAACAAATTCTTTGATATTTAACCCGTTGACTGCCGGAACGCAGATCTACGCGAGACACAATGGCTTTTTAATTGTGTCTCTCTCTAATTACGTCATTCGAGAGGTTAATAGAAGATTTTCATTAATAAAACAGGGGGCTCCCATACAACAAACATGAATTTTCTTGCCGTTTTGTGTGCGAGTCTGACTCGCACTTGGCTGGTTTTTCTTCCATTCTGCCCTAACATCTATTATGCTAACACTGACTCCTTTTTTCTTTCATATCACTCCCAATACTATACATCAATATTTTCTTTGTTTTCTAGTTTCCCTCTCCATCCATCTAAAAATCTAATAAAAAATATATTTGACTGGCCTGTTGGTCTAGTGGTTAGTGACCCTGACTGCTATGCCGGAGGTCGTGGGTTCGATTCCCACCCAGGACAAATGTTTGTGTGATGAGCATGATCGTTTATTCTGTGTCTGGGTGTAATTTATTTATATATGTATGTATTTAGAAATATATATGTATGTTTATCAGTTGTCTAGTACCCATAACACAAGCTCTACTTAGCTTGGGACTAGACGGCGTTGTGTGATAGTTGTGGAATATTATTATTATTATATTATATCGTCCAGTCCGAGGCACAGAAAACTCAAACTTAAAATTAACTTCAACTCTTAATTAATCTCCTTTGTGGAAGAGACACCACAATTTTGCTAATAACAAGTAGCATAGTATACCATAGTCGCTCTTATAACGTTCCCACTGCTGGGACTCAGGCCTCCTCTCTAGGAGACTGAATGGGGCCGTAATCCACCACGCGGACCCAGTGTGGGTTGGTGAATGTTACATGTCTTCCAATTTTTGGTTCTAGGACATGCCGGTTTCCTCACGATGTTTTCCTTCACCGTTTTGAGAGCAGTGGTGATGAAATAAATTAGATATATAAAGTAATGCGCCTGGCTGGGTTTGAACCCGCGACCTCGACTCGTAAGTTGGGGCCATTGCCACTCGGCCACCACTGCTTAATAACTCTCTGTATGATGGATAACCCACCCATGCGTCGAGGGCAGCCACGGATAAGAAAAAGCTGATAATCTTTTTAACCGCATTAAAAAAAGTTTAATTACAATAATCATGTTTGTCGACATTGAGGCCGAAATTACCAGAACGATTCGATAAAATATATTATTTTCGGCGTTATATAATATAAAACTACGCTATCAATAAACAAAGCCATCTGTGTGTTTGTAAATTAGTTTGTTATTAAATGATAATAATAAAATAATATCCAAGTTTCCGAATCTGCTTTAGGTATACCGATTTCTTTTTAAATATTATTTATTTTGACAGCTGTTTGACATTTCTTGAACTTTGCATTTCATAAATTCTAGAAGCATTTTGGTCTAATTATAATGAGTCCAGGGCCGCCGACTCAGTGGGTGCTTGGGGGCTCGAGCACCCATGAGAAATAAAGGGGCCGTTTGTGTCTATTCACAGTGGGTTTGGGGGAGGCCTATGTTCAACAGTGGATGCATATCGGCTGAAATGATGATTCACAATGTGTGCCAAGAACCCCTTTTTTTCCGATGGGAAAAATCATCCTATGACAACCCCCGCTCTTGGGCGGAGCGGGAGATAGTGTCAGACTCTTACTGACTAAAAAATCCATCCCGTTCCTTCAAGCCTTCATACCGGGGCTCAAGCGCCCTTTCGGATAACCCTCGCCCCTGTAGGCTTCGACCCGGCTGGGCCCCTGCTGTTGCTGAGAACTCCTTGAGGCGCGCGGGAACAGTGCGCGCCGTCGACGACTTGGGCTTGGTCCGGACAGTTACCGGACGGCCGGACAGCGAGCTACCCATTGCTTACGGTCCGCAAGCCCGCGCCTACGGTGGCCGGAAATCGGGATCAGTATCCCGGCGCCGGCGGCGGCGGCGATAACGCCGTTGCCTGATGCGTTCGGCCTCCTCCTTTGCGAGCATTACTGCTTCGCAGAAGTCGGCTCGCGCCTGCCACTCCTCCTCGCTCCGGACCATGGCCTCAACCAAGGCCCGGGTGCCAAGAACCCCTGAGAATAGACATCAAGAAACAGATTAGTAATCGCCTTATAGAGATGGTCTTTTTATCATTACTTACCCTACGACCTATTTAGCGCAGTGGTTTCGATTCCCGCACCAACACTAATATTTATTGATGAAACATTTGTAAGTAGGACATTTATTTATTTGTCGGTCGATCAGTGTGCATTTCTCTTCTCACACTTCGCTACTTTTTCGAGTCATCAAATGATCTTAAGCACCCTTGAGGTTTTCTAAAAGTCGGCGCCCCTGATAATGAGTGCAGACTACATTGTAAATAATGACTGTTATTGTATAAGATTGTTCGATTAAACAATAATTAATAAAGGTTGTAGTTATGACTGAACAGAATTGGAACTGAGAAGCTTATTTATAAAATGTAGCTAGCAACCCGTTCCAGCATTTTGGAGTAACAGATTTTTGAAAATCTCAGCTTTTCTCTACCTTTACTGTGGTAATTTCTGAAAGTACTGGTCCGATTGCTAAAATTTTCACCGATAGAAAGCTGCTTTATTCCTGAGTGGCATAGGCTACATTTTATGTACACGGGCGAAGCCTCGGGCTAAAGCTAGTATGTAATAATAATAATATCTAAACATTTTCTCATTTCAATAAATAGATAATATTTAAAATCTTTATTTTGTTGCTGACTGTAGCTATTCTATTCCATCTATGGATCCTTTTGCAATCTGCACTGGGCTTGTGCGACGCATTACGAACAGCTCATCCCTTCTTAAAAAGAAGCCTGTCCCAGCAGTGAGAACATTGTAACGCTGATTATGTTTTCTGCTACTTACTCTTTCTATTGGTTTTGGAAAACACTGTAAAGAAATAGAACTATTCGTTTTTGAGCGCCTGAGTTTGATTCTCGATTAGGTAAAAGCTTTCCCGGTCAGTTTTGGCCTTTTAAAAAGGGTTTTTAATTATTTTTTTAAAGAAATATGTATAAACTTTATCGTCCCACACAGAAAATATTAAGAACCAAGAGAACTCACAACGTAAAAGAGCTTGTAAAGTCGAATTTTCTAGAATCCCGTCTTGTATTATTCTATTTAAGATATTAGCAAGTTGACACTTTTGAGTCACGAGGCCCCCAGGACCGTAAAGCCATAGGCGGTAACCCACGTCTCCTACGACTTATCTCTGTGTGGGTGTATTACAGTCAGCACACATCCATCCCATAATCCTTCGGGGAGAAAGGAGTTCTTAATGCTTATAAAAAGAAACAACAGTAAAGAGTGTTAAAAAACAAAACGGTAAACAACTTTACAAATAGTTTCCATTGGCAATCTTGAAATTCCATCTTTATCAATTTGTTAAGCCAGTTATGTTGATAACGTATAGGTTTGTTTACTTCTATTTCTGATAAAAATAGCTGAAAGAATTTTGTTTGTGTGTGAACTGTGACGTGAATATAGTGCGAGTGACGCACGGCGCCATGCCGTCTATAATAATAATTTTGAATATTTTGGCAATTCCATGATTCAATTTGTAATCTATATTTTTTTAAATTGATTTTAGGTGAACAACGGGTTATTTTTTTTTAGCATTTAAGATTTAAAGGCTGAAAGATTTTATAAAACTTTAGTATTTCTGAACGAATTAAAAAGTTCAATGACCTTTGCTGTCAAACTGACATCCACAAACGTCAATGTGACAGCAAAATCTGCAAAGATTTTCGTAAGAAAAATATTTACGAAATTAGCGAAATGAGAAGGGAATTCATATTAGTTTTGTTAGGAATCATATGTATATCGACACTGTCGTCTTTGTTATCTGGATATGTGCAGATAGAGACGGATAAAATACTATTAGACACCGTTGTAGGTGCTGTGGGTGCAGGCAACTTCTCATATTGGCAATTAGGCCACACCGGGCCTCTCTTGGTAGAATTAACGTCATTATCTGGTGATGCTGACCTTTACGTGTCTGATACTGTGAGGTATGTAGCCCGAACCATTAATTATCATGTTTTTTTTACATTCTCTGTGATCGGCCTTTTTGGTTAAAAATTTGCTGGTTTTGTGTTTAATCAGTTACTAGCTTCTGCCCGCGGTGTCGCCCGCGTTCATATAATATAGCCTATGTCACTCAGGAATAAAGCAGCTCTCTATCGGTTAAAAAAAATACCAACCGGACCAGTACTTCCAGAGATTACCACCTAGATTTACGAGGTATTCCCATCATCATAATTTTAACCGTAAGACGTCCACTGTTGGACATAGGCCTCCCCCAAATGTCACCACAACAAACCTGCGCGTCTCATATCCATTGCATTCCTGTGATTCTCACCAGATCATTATAAGCACAATAGGTTGTTTTATTGGACGGGACAATCTCTTATGGACAATGTTTGGATAAACCAAATGAAAAGAGTAAGATTTAGATAGACGTTATCACACTGCCATGCATCACGCTGCATGTTGCGAGTCAACAAACCAACGCGGGAGTGCAGATCTGCATCAACTTGCGGATTTTTTACGCACTCACGCGCATAGTTGCGTTTTGTAGATTCACGCACGCTCAGACTCATTTCATACAAAATCATGCACGGCACTACGAGACTCAGTGTGCCATACCTCGGGTGCCCAACAAACATATTAGCGTTAAGACAAGCTTTATTAGACATGTATTTCGGTTCTACTTAGATATTTCAGAGGTAGCGTATTTCTTATAAGAGAGTTATACAGTGTAATAACACCTTTATACCCTCGATTTTGGCACAAAATTTTGCAGGCTAAGCCTGTATGAATCCCTATATAGTGGTTCTACAAAGCCTTTAGTTGAAGTGTGTAAGAGGTGTGACGTCAATTTTAGTTTGAAACTTTATAGCGCCTTTAGAATGAAGTTAAGTTGAAACCTAGAGTTATATAACATATCTATAGTGGTGTTAGTTAGAACTAAGACCGGTACGTTGATACCTTATAAGTCATTTGAAAAGTTTTCTGTGTCAAAATCAGATTGTAAAAGCTTTAAAGTAAAAAGAATTCTATTAATTGTCTAAATGAGTGCTTCGTTTATCTGCCGACAGTGCCGACATTGCAATATTCTCATCACAAAATGGAAGTATTGTGGATTTAAAGTATTTTTGAAGTGTTAAGTTAATTATTAGCGCGCTTGCCAGTTTACTGTGATAGTGTATCGTGTTTCTCATCTCAATTTTAACGCGCCCTCAAAAAATTATGAATTAGAGGAATAAAAGGATAACATTTGAAAATGCAAATAACCTAAAATAGTTTTAAACGTCATTTTCAAGTGTTGCTCGGTTTTATTAGTGATTATATACATAAAACTAAGTAAAATAATTAGAAAAATGTAAATATATCGTTATTAGAAAGTGATTTTGTACCAATAAATTTTTAGGTTATGTTTACAGAAAGTAATCAAAATGGCGTTTTTTTCTTAAAGTTACAGTCTTCCCTTAAATCAATTATGACACTTGATGAACTACAACGCCGGTGGTAAAGAGTATTATACGGTCTTGGGTTGATATAAGAGAGGAATTATACACTTATCGAAGACATTTTACCTGCTGTGGAGACTAAAATACTGATTTTAGCTTTATTTATACATGTTTGGATTAGGGTTCCTTACAAAGTAATGAAACCCCTAATCTTCAAGTCACCCCAGGCGCAAAGTAACCTGCTGGTACCTAGGTACTTAAACTTAAATCACAGATACCGTTTTAACTTAAATTGTTAGCTTCAAGTTTTTTTTCTGCACTATGCTTTGGCTATAGTGTTATTTTCTTTTACAAAAATAAACATAGCAAAAATAACTCAATATAAAATTTTAATTATTAATTTTAGTTATTTTTTGTTTTCACGAATGGCGCCTTCTAAACTTCAGCCAGCCGGTAATACTGGTGACAGACGGACAGACGGACAGAAGGACAGACAGACAGACGGACAGACAGAAGAGGCTTAGTAATAGGGTCCCGTTTTTACCTTTTAGGTACGGAACCCTAAAAATGAATACAAGGTATACCTTTTATAAAGGCTCTCGCTGGAGAATCGCATACAAAACATTTGATTTTCACACACAAATTCTTATTATTTATGCAGATTCCATTATCAAGTAACGTTTTTGTTTCTGCGACAAAGTCCCTTAAATATTCTTCCAAATTTTTTGGTTTGCCCGTACCATAGTAAATTCCAATTATAAATAGATCATTGTAGCCTTCAACCACTTTAGCTAAAATTGGCCAAAACTCTTTCTTGGCGCTCTTAAATATTGGCAATCCATCGAAGTTAAAAATTAAGTGAATAATACTGGGCAATTTGGTCCAACTATTTAGAATTTTGGTTAACTGTTCTATAATGCCATGATGCCAATATTCTCCTCCTTCTATATTTTTAATATTAACTTCTTGAGGCGTCTCCAAAATTGTACGTGGATCCATGGGTAGTGAAATTATGCTGCCAAAAGTTTCATTAAAAATCAATAGCAGTTCTTTTAATGCACGTTGGGGAATATTATTTCTTATAGACCAATCTTTTAATTTATACCTTAATTCAATATTTTTTGTCAATAAATCAGATGAATCGTCACTTTCGTCCGAGCTAGTGTTTGGCATAAAATCGAAAAAATCTTTATTAAAGTCAAATTCGTCAAAATTTTGTGCGGAACCCTGTTGCTCAATATAACTTACTTCCTCTTGGCTAGTAGATGTTGAAGCGTTAACCTTCTTAGCAGGTATTTCATTTTTAGAAAAAGCACATTTATTTGGTATTGAACCTGCATCCGTATCAGCAAAATCTAGCCTAGAATCACAATTAGGTACTTAACCTTTCAATTGTGATAATTACAGACACAATTGAAAGACAATAGGTGCGCGAACGCCGGCGTTCGCTTGGGGTTTACTGAATTAAATTGGAAACATCGACATCTTGTTGAATCGACTTCATAAACTTTTGGTACTCTTGCTTAATTTTATATCTCACTGCACCTTTTCGTTTTTGTGCTCTCCAGGAATGAATTCGTTTCATTTTAAAGAAAATGCACAGCTTACAGTTCATACATTTAGGTTAGTTAGGTTATGCATAAACTCTTTAAGCGTACGAAACATTTAATGGTGTTTTTACAGAGTTACAAGTAATTCATCTTACACCAAAACCTTTTATATAAGGATCGTACAAAACCACTGTAACTCTTTAACCTATGATTGCCTTTAGTATAACAGGCGTAAACTGTATATAAGGGTTATACAACGCATGTAGAGTTTGGTGTTACTACACTCTTAATTAACTCCCTTGCAGAACCGCTAACGTTACTGAAGTTGAAATAAAGTCTTATGATCTAAAAGCAACTCCGTTATAGCAGATTTGTAGCAATAAGAGTTAAAGAGAGTTAATGAAGATCTTTCAACAGGTTTTAACGTTGTAAGCAGAAACAAGCTTTAACGTCTTAAGTATATACGCAGCCACTGATACTACACTAACTACTAAGGAAATTGTGATTCGTTATTTACAGTTGTAATGCAACTTGAAGAGCTGAACTTATTTAATAAGTGTACTGAACCACCTTTAGTGATAACTGAATCCATTATAAATCAATAGTAGTACCTTAAACATTAAAATAGCCTGCAACCAACGCATAATTGTTTGTTGGGTGTCGCCCCGCACCCACGCGCGCGTATTCTGGGGACCAAGTCTGCTATTTTTATAAATTCGTCATTCCAACACGATCCCATTGTCATTTTGCTAAAATTCCTAAACTGCTAATTCATAATAATCCATCATTGATCGGTCAATGGTCTCGTTATAGAGTTACGGTAAAATGACAATGTCGAGCTTATTAAAAGCAATGATTGCACCATGACGTTCTAATGGTAGGTAACTGATCAAAGGAACTGTCAAAATTTTTGCAGATTACCGCATACATACAGTCCGTTCCATCATCGGACCACTAGACGTACGGCGTTGCGCCATCGGTACATGGTGGATATCCCACCCATTCGTAGAAAGCGTTTTGGAAACACATTCATTATGCGTACATCTAAAGAGTGGAACTCCCTGCCAGAGTCTGTGTTTCCTGATAGCTACAATATAAGAGTCTTTAAATCGAAAGTGAATAGGTTACTTCTAGGCAATTGTGCTCCATCGTCGGCCACATCATCACTTACCATCAGGTGAGATAGTGGTAAAACGCGAGCCTATCAATAATAAAAAAAAACATAAGGCATTCATTTGTAAATATGTACGAGATTACCATTCGGTCCCACTTCTTTCAATGGAGTGTCAGAGGTTGATCATTGGAAAGTCATAATGACGCCATTATGTTAGTAGATTACCAAACTTACTCAAAATCAACAATTATGAGACCATTCTGACACTATTGTAATAGCAGACTTAGGGCCCAGCATGAAAGCGCGTGGATGCATTTTCGGTGTGTTGGGCTGTGCGTGTTTTCTATACAAACAGAGATACTTATAGCCGCTATGGCCCACGTACAATGGTCCGCATAGGACTAAGTGCGGAAACCATACTCAGACATAAGACATAAGATACTTATAACACGCATTCACGCGCTACGCTGCGTGGTGCCTGGCAGTATGATAATAGCCTTAAGGCTGTTACATCCATATTGGAAAGTTTCAATCACTACCTGATCAAATCTTAATGAAAAATTATTTTCAGGCCCAGTTATGAAGCAGACAAGAACAACTTGAGTTCCGTGACGTGTGGGCCAGATATGGTCAACATACCGTCGGAATTTCCTAGACCTATTGGTAAGTTTTAAGTAAACTTACTTTTAAGTAAACTTTTTATTTAAAATAATATAAACTCGTGCTCCACCTGACGGTAAGCAGTGATGTGTAGCGACATCTATGGCGCCATATAAGAACTACGGAAAAAAGATCCTGCATTGCACAAGTAAAATTTTCCGCGCGATTTGAATATATATACGACAGCCCAAAATCAACTATCGGGCAGTTGCTCACCAGACAAAACACCCGTCTGGCCGGATGATCCTCCCTTTTCAACGGAGGCATGCGGGACTTTACTCTCTGTTCCGCATACCTCTAAAGATGCAATCGTTAATAGTGAGGTGCACTAGTTTATTAAGAGCCTATTCACTCTAGCCTTGAAGACACCCAAATTATAATCAGACGGGAAAACCGCAGCAAGGAAATTGTTCCACTTGATTATTTATGTCAGTAATCAATCTCTATTGTAGATTAACCAAGTACGCAGGACATATTATAGTGCACAAGTGTGTGCGCAAACACAGGTGCACTCTCTGTTGCTTACCGTAAAACGGGGTGAATAGAGACTAAGCTAAGCTCCTCTCCGCCCAGCTCCGCGTCAGTGGAAACGCGGCCTTAGGGGTGAATAGAGACAAAACTTTGGTTTGGTTTTTCACTTTGATACCATAATATCGGCCTCTAAAAAAGCATCGATTTTTAAGAATAACAATTCATTAAAACAATGATATAGTTAATAATAATAATAATAACCCCATCGCCGTATCTCTACGTTGACGTCGTGGTGGGGCTTGCGCGCTCCAATGAACCCTAAGTCTGTGTCGGTAGCGCTTGCTTAGCCGTAACATGCCTAGGGTGAGGGGCCAGACCAAGAGAGATACAATCCGCAGGGCAGTTTTGTGGCGAACTGTTGGGCATTAGCGATCCCACGGACCCGATCTCCCGGTCCCATGAACCCGGTCTTAACATAGTTCCTGGTAACCAGTCCACTTACTCCAAAAACCATAGCCTTATATTAGTTTTTCATATGTTGCAATAGTTTCCCTTCAACCGGGGGTTGTCCTTGGATGCACTAGCATAGCGCATACAGGGATAATCGCCGGTTGGTACCACGTTCCATTAGAAGCAGCTAAAAGGGCCTCTGCGAGTTGGTTTCGGCTCCTCGTATGCCTTCCAAAGGTCCAGGACCTCATGGTCCTGAGATAAATAAATGTATAAAAATAATAATAATAATATTTATTTATTCAGATAATACAATCCATTATTGTTAGTAAAGACATACACAACTTATAAGCTAGTGTTAGTACATATAATAAACATCTGTCAATTAATCTCTATCTCCATCTCTCTCATCTGTAAGTTAAATGCTGCAAAAAAAGGTCAATGGGCAAATAGTATGGGAGAAAAACCCACGGCGGACAGAAATGCAATTGTGAAGATATATAGATAAAATGTATCTAGTTATCATGGTAAGGGTCGCTTTCTTGTGGGATGTGGGAGTAAAGAGAAAAAAAAACTTTTACATTTTCAAATTATTTATTCGGCGTGATCAATATCTACTGTTATATCATCTAAAAATACCGCAGGGGCTTCAATTTGTTGTTGGTGCCTAGCCCAGGATAAAAAATAAACTATACTGGCTATATGCGCGCAGCTCGGGACGGTGCGGCGGCCGTGTATACACGAGCAGTAGTAGTCTTCAACACTTTGTCTTCCTTGTGTCGCTGGGTTAATTAAAATATATGTGTAATATTGTCGCGCTCTGACATGTCGCGACTGAATTCGTCCCCTTATCAATATTTTATTATTTATTAATTCTTGATGACGATAGAGTTCTATCATGTAGACACCATTAGGTCTTATGTGTTCATGGCAGTACGACCTAGCAAGCCTTAAATGATAGCTGCCCAATGTAAACAGTATAAGTTCTTCAAATGTTAACTGTGAAAAGTCTCTAAAATCTGGATGGTTTCCATCTAATGGCATGAAAGCAACTCTTTGTCTATTCATATTGTTTTCAATTACGTGTTGCGCCAGTTCGTTCTCTCTATTTATTCTACCATTTATAATGTTAATAAACTGGTCGACATATACACTATCTTCATAAGGACGCCTGGTAGCATTGATGATAGCCGCTGTTATTTTGAGTCCGTCATCATATTTCGCAGCGTCGGGTTGACGATAAAGTACCTGGGTCTCGTCCTCGACAGCCGGTGGAATTTCGTGGAGCATTTCCGACGTCTGGCTCCCAAACTCAACCGGGCTGGGGCTGCGCTCAAGCGGCTCCTGCCCAACCTTAGGGGTCCAGACGCCTCCTGCCGGAGGCACTACGCGGGGATCGTTCGGTCCATGGCCCTCTACGGGGCGCCGGTGTGGGCGCCGTCGCTGAAAAAGCAACCGGCGGCCATACTGAACGCCTGCCAGAGGGTCATGGCGATAAGGATGTTGCGGGGATACTGCACGTTCTCCCGCGAAGCGGCGAGCCTTCTGGCTGGCCTACCACCGTGGGATCTGGAGGCAACAGTCCTTGCACACATGCACGATATGCGCGTGGAGATGCAACGCCGGGGTGAAAGTCCGCTGCCGCGACAGGTTACGGCATGGCGGACAGAGCTCCAGCGGGATCTCATGGTGAAATGGCGTCAACGACTGGCGACAGCGCTGGGCACGCCACAATCATGGCGGTAAGTCCCCTCTTTGAGGCGTGGCTGGAAAGACCTCACGGCGTCCTTACCTTCCGCATGACGCAGGTACTCACCGGACATGGTTCGTTCGGGAGATTCCTGCACTCGATCCATGCGGAAGTGACGCCCGGGTGTCGCCACTGTGCGGAACGCCCGGAGGACACGGTGGAGCACACAGTCGAGGTGTGCCCTGCTTGGGCGGAGCATCGCCGTGCCCTCGTGGGGGCGATCGGCGGCGGAGACCTCTCGCGCTGGGCCTTGGTTGAGGCCATGGTCCGGAGCGAGGAGGAGTGGCAGGCGGACGCCGCCTTCTGCGTAGCAGTAAAGCTCGCAAAGGAGGAGGCCGAACGCATCAGGCAACGGCGTTATTTCCGCCGCCGTCGCCGGGATTCTGATTAGTGATGCAAGAGACTCAGTCGTTTAAGTCTTATAACACGAGACTAGACTTATTTTTGACGACTTAAATGACTCACGACTAAATTAGTCTTTTAACCCTCAAGTCTTGGAGTCTTAAGGCTTAAACTAAAGACTAATTTGAGTCGCAGTCCTTTAACCTCAGATCTAAAAAGCTAAGTCATAACGTAAAAAGGTTAATACAACTAAAAGCCTTAAAGGACTTAAAGGACTCACGCCTTAAACGACTCGCGAGTCGGGAGTCTTGTAATGAAACTAGAGAAACGTAACTATATAGGAGCTTTCTATTTTCGCGATCTTCAAAAAAATATTTGTGTTTGTAATATAGTGGTTACAGAATACAAATAAATTCTGTGCACAGTATTATTTATAATGAGTAATTTATGACAAAACGCAAGTTCATATATTTCACTGTTTTTATTGCTTAGTTTAATATTGTGTTGTTAAAAAACTCGACTACGAAAAATTTTCAGGATGTTGAAGTAAACAAAATTACTAAATTAAGTAGGTATTTTGGTATTATTGACATCGAATTTTTTGACTGCTTAGGGCGCCACATTGAATTTTGATTAGTACAAGTTAAACCCTTTGAAATGATATCAAACACCGTGTAAGTACACCGTGTTTGATATCATTTCAAAGGCTTTATTTACCTTAGCGTTTTTTTTAACATATGACTTTTTGCCCGCTAGAGGGTGCCACATTGAATGAAAAAAGAAAATATAATTATGTTTATTTTTTTTTTTGTATTTTTTGCCTATTGTACAACGTTTTAGACATTGCCTGTAATGTTATAAATAAATAATAAATAAATAAATTGAGTTTTGTGACACGTCACGTAGCCTATGTTCAGCGGACGATTAAGCTTGTTCTAAGGGTACCTACCCCATTTATCGAGTTCCGATAAGTAGTTTCGGAGCTATGAGAGAACAGATCAGCACACACACATAAACATACATACATAGCTTGTCAAAATCATAACCTTCCTTTGGCTTTGCCGTAGTTGGGTTAAAAATCGAAATCATCGTTAAACAAAAATATGCTGTTTTTTTTTTCACTTATGACTTTTCAAAATCTTTATTCTAATCTAATCCAAAGAAACTTTTAGTTAACTAATTAAATTAATTAATTAACTAATTACACTAAAAAGCGCAATGTAAATAAAACTCGAAAAGGTCACCCGCTCAGCTGATTCCCTAGAGTCCACTTGCCGGGGACAACACGCACGTGCTCTTACTTACTGTCAAACGCACCGCATAACGCCGACAAAGAGCCGGCTACCTTTTTAACTCGCCGACATCCCTTTGGCGGCGCAACTCAAAGAAAAATGTCGGCAAATTACACTTACCAGCCAAAAAATTGGGACGACTTGTAAACATGTTTGTCACTAACAAAATAGTAGGTACGAGGCTACCACTTCTGGTGAGAATAATTTCATCATCGCATCATTTTTTTCTAACTTGAATAGTTTACGCGAGAGACACTTCCAAAGTGGTAAAATGTGTGTGTCCCCCCTCTAACTTCTAAAATAAGAGAATGATAAAACTAAAAAAAATATATGGTGTACATTACCATGTAAACTACCAACGAAAATTGGTTTTAACGAGATCTAATAAGTAGTTTTCCTGTTTTTAATACGTCATAAATCTAAAAAAAATACACTATTATTAAAACATCGATCAAAGTTACAACGAACTACAAGCACTTTTATATTACGTTACTTGCTAGCAGCAAGGCTACTACGGAACCCTTTATAGGCGAGTCCGACTCGCACTTGGCCGGTTTTTTTTTATATAAGTAGCCCCTTTTTGTAATGTGAATGTGAGAACACTACTCCACGAACTCTTAGACTACTTCCTATTACGACTTACAGGTTGCGCGGTGAATTATGATCGCTCGGTGAAAGTAGTGGGGGCAATCGGCGCATGTGTACAATTGCGCACAAAAATTCTTAGTATGTTAGGATTTAATTTTTTAATTTCGCATGTTTGAACCTTATTAACATAACTTATAATAACACTAGTTTTTGCTTGTAATTTATCTTGTAAGTAGGTAAATTCAGAAAAATTAAAATGTTTAAAATTAAAATTAAAAAAAATTTTTCGTTAGTTTCTTTCTTAACGTAACAATTCACGTCGTAAACCATTTTTCTGGCTTGCCGTTTTAAAACTTTATTTTTAACCATTTTTTTTACGACTACGTATTGCTAATACGATAACACAAGCTGTACGCAACAGTACACAAGTACAACAGTATCCAGTGAGACGCGAGAACGCAACGCGGGAATTGAAAAGCGACTCTATCTACCAATGACGTGTCGCCGTCGGCGCACACCCGCCCGCACGTCGCCAAATAGACCTTAGAATTGAATACTGCGCATGCCCCTTCCACTTTTGCCGAGCGATCTTAATTCACCGCGCGAACTTGTACTTTGTTTTTTACTGAGATAATTTGTATTGTGCTTTTGTGTACAATATTTGACTAGTCTACACTGTTCTTACATAATATCTAGTAATATTGTAATACCAACCACTTTTTTTATAAGAGTAACCATGGAATTTCTTGCCGGTTCTTCTCCATAGGAAACGACCAATTTGGAACCGTGCACTAGCTTCTGACGTTTTATATGTGCCCATGTAGGCCTATGTGAAATAAAATATTTTTTTATTTTGATTTGATTTTTGATTTACCAAGCTCCTATAGTCACCTTCCGGTTCCATCATCAGATCAGTTTCCTGTTATTGTGGGTCTTGAAATTATAAGATTTGATTACAGACAAACGTCGGGACAGGTGAAACTAAAAAAAAATATAGTTTAAAAAAAAACTAATAAACACTACACTTTTTAGTTTGATATGCTATGGAACGTTTTCAAAACTATATTATGTGTATTAGTTTTTTAAAACTATATTTATTTTTCAATTTTTAGTGAATAGTCACCGTGTCAAGGTCATGCCCTATGGTGTGCCTGCCGTTTTCTAACATTTTATACATTTAACCCTGGGGTCAAGGTCTGGCCTTTGGGTGTCTCAAGCGTTTCCCAACATTTTATACATTTGATTTTGGGGTCAAGGTCATTGACCTTGAGGTCAAAGTAGGTAGTAAACCTTTTGGTGTCCCAGGCGATTCCCAAAATTTTATACATATGATCTTGAAGTAAAGGTCATTGCCCTTGAGGTCAAGGTCAAAGGATAAAGGATTATTGCATTGTCATCAGTCTGATGGGTGTGCAAAGTTTAAAGAAAATCTGATCACCCAAAGTTGAGCAAAATCGAGCTCAAAGGCACTGATTACATACAAACAAATAAACATACAGGTGAAGCTAATAAAAGCTTGTAAAATACCTAACGGTTTCAATAAAAGTTTAATTTTGTACTCACTTCATTTTTTTAATTTAGACATTGTTTACTACTCAATCAGATTTTAAACAGCTTGAGCTGTATTGAATATGAAGCACGACTCAGGCGCGAGTCCGTTGATAAACGACTCAAGTCGTTTAAGCCTTATAAAAGACTCGAGTCGTTTAAGTCTTATAAACGACTCGAGTCGTTTAAGCCTTTTAGTCCTTTAGTTAAAAGACTTGAGAGTTTCAAGTCTTATTAATAAAGACTGGAGACTGTAGTCTTCTTTCCAGACTAGAGTCGCTTAAAATGTAGTCGAGTCCTTTTTAAAGGCCTTAAACGACTGAGTCTCTTGCATCACTAATTCTGATCCCGATTTCCGGCCAACGTAGACGCGGGCTTGCGGACAGTGAGCTATGGGTAGCTCGCTGTGTAGGTAGTTGATAAAAACAAAAGATAACAGGTAAACGCACAGATCACAACGAGAGACAACGAAGGACTGCGATGACACGAACCAAACAATGCGTCAACGCAACGAGCGAGACGCAACCTACTGTGTGAGAGAGAGGGAGCGAACGTATACCTGCCGTTTTCATCACACGGGATGACGGGACGTACATGCACTCGCGAAAACCTTTTAGTAGGTATTTAACAGAACGACAACTAATATTCAGTAGTTGTATTCAATTTTTTAAGTAAATGTATTTTTAGTTCAAACTTTGTTCTCCCATGGATTAAATAAAAAATAACCTTATGTAATGTTAAGTGAATTTATACTCTTTCGTTTTAAATCATTTTCATTCATGTCCGCGACCGGGTCGGATTACGCCCAATGACCTTTCAAGTATCGAGAAAATACCCTTTAAAATTTTGTCTCTATTCACCCCTAAGTCTCTATTCACCCCATTTTATTGTAATCAGAGATCAGGCGTAGGACCAACGCCACCACATGGTTTCCTACGTGCAGGATGATCATACCATCGGAATTATCAATAGAAAAACCCAATATCAGTTTTGTCTAGCTTGGGAATCGAATCCGGATGCCATGAAACTCTTACAGTCATCACTCTCAGAAACGGGCACAACATTTGTGATGACGGAACGGCCTTCGTAGAGCGGGGCGCGGGTTCCATTCCCGCACGCAAATAATATTTTTTGTATGACCTAAATTTTCGGGTCTGAATGTCTTGAGCATGTGAGTTTACATATTAGTACCTACTCGTTCACGTTGTCTCGCGGGCGCGGTGGGGGGCGCCATCCCGAAATATCATACATATGGCGTCATATCCAAGTGTTCACGTACGAAACGCACGTGCGGTCTAAGTAGCGGGCATGCTAGCGATCGAGTGGCGTGCGCGGCTAGCTCGCGTCTCTATCAAACGCTTGAAATGTTTGTGTGTGTTCATGTCGAACTAGCGGCGGCGGGCGCTATCCACCCGCGACGTCAGTAAGGTCAAACGGTATAAACTTGTCGCCAGGCGTTTGCGCGTCGAAACCCGCGCCAACGCCTTTTTTTTATGGTGGGAAAAAATCATTCAGTGACAACCCCCGCTCTTGGGCGGAGCGGGAGATAGTGTCAGATTCTAACTGACTAAAAGACCCACCCCGTTCCTTCTAGCCTTCATATCGGGGCTCGAGCGCCCTTTCGGATAACCCTGGCCCCAGTAGGCTTTGACCCGGCTGGGTCCCTGCTGTTGCTGACAACTCCTTGGTGCGCGCCGTCGACGACTTGGGCTTGGTCCGGACAGTTACCGGACGACCGGACAACGAGCTACCCATCCGCGCAAACGCCTGGCGGCCAATATGAACACGAACTCGCCATGTCTTCGTGACTGCATCCGCCACCGCGCCCGCGCGTTTCAACGTGAGAATTTTCCTAGTGAACCCTTTAATCGCCCGCGTCGGGCGTTGGTCCGACGAGTGCTTTCGTGTCCAATTCGCCAGGTATCCAGTAGAGTACCCAGTCGCAAATACGTGATGATACAAACGTGATAGCGACTGGGTACTCCATCTCGTTTAGCTCCTCAATCCCCATAGGTGACAGAAGAGCTGACGAGATGGAGTATCTGTCTGGTCGTCCGGTAATTGTCCGGACCAAGCCCTAGTCGCCGACGGCGCGCACTTTCCCCGCGCACCTCAAGGAGTTGTCAGCAACAGCAGGGGCCTATCTGGGTCGAAGCCTACTGGGGCCAGGGTTATCCGAAAGGGCGCTCGAGCCCCGGTATGAAGGCTTGAAGGAACGGGATGGGTTTTTTAGTCAGTAAGAGTCTGAAACTATCTCCCGCTCCGTCCAAGAGCGGGGATTGTTATTGGATGATTTCTCCCATCGAAAAAAAAAAAAAAAAAACGACATGGAGTATTTGGTCTTAAATGTGTGACTCTGGCAGAATAAATGCGAGTGTTAAATATAATGTATTTATTCACACATAATTAAACCCAGTTTTTATCATCACTCCTTCAGGTATCGGAGTCTTCGGTCACTGGTCGCACTACCTCTCGGAATACAGCATCCAGGTGTTTCTGGACACATCAGCGGTGCTCAGCGAGGAACAAGTGTTGACTTTTGAGAAGGTGCAGCAGGGACTTGGCGAAAAGTATGGAGGTAGATTTATTTGTTTAGATAAGCTGGCTTCTTCGTCATCATTACAGGCGAATGACGTCCAATGTTGGACACAGGCGTTATAATGACCAGTCTTGTGATCCTCACCAAGACATCGGTCCACCGAGTGGGAAGTCTTCCTCTGAATTTTGATTCCCTTGAGTGTCAAAATACACGTTTTTTTCCACTGTAGCGACATCTTTGGCGTCACATAGATTAGTTTCTATCTGCCTCCTGCATCGCGCAATCGAAGTTCTCTCGTACAGCTCCTACTTCGTGATGTCATCACTTCCTCACGCGTTTGAGCAGCGAGCCATACAGCCACCCACGGCTATGAAGGGTATCCTGACCACCAGCATGACTACCTGGTCGTACCTGGTCAATCGAAGTTCTCCGCGCGATTAGAACATATACGACAGCCCAAAATCATCTATCGGGCAGTTGCTCACCAGACCATAACACCTATCGCCGTGCCCTCGTGGGGGCGCTCGGCGGCGGAGACCTCTCGCGCCGGGCCTTGGTTGTGGCCATGGGCCGGAGCGACGAGGAGTGGCCGGCGGTTGCCGACTTCTGCGAAGCAGTAATGCCAAAGGAGGAGGCCGAACGCATCAGGCAACGGCGTTATCGCCGCCGCCGCCGCCGCCGGAATTCTGATCCCAATTTCCGGTCACCGTAGGCGCGGGCTTGCGGACAGTGAGCAATGGGTAGCTCGCTGTTCGGCCGTCCGGTAACTGCCCGGACCAAGCCCAAGTCGTCGACGGCGCGCACTGTTTCCGTGCGCCTCAAGGAGTTGTCAGCAACAGAAGGGACCCAGCCGGGTCGAAGCCTACTGGGGCCAGGGTTATCCGAAAGGGCGCTCGAGCCCCGGTATGAAGGCTAGGAGGAACGGGGTGGGTCTTTTAGTCAGTAAGAGTCTGACACTACCTCCCGCTCCGCCCAAGAGCGGGGGATGTCATTGGATGATTTTTTCCCACTATAAAAAAAAGACCATAACACCTGTCTGGTCGGAGGATCCTCCCTTTTCAAAGGAGATATGTGGGACTTTACTCTCTGTTCCGCTTACCTCCAAACCACAAACGGCAGTATTTTTTTTTTCTCGTTAACTCAGAACTTTGAATTTTTTACAGCTTCAAGAGATCGCATACTTGAGTATATAGTTTTAATTTCAATCGATACCTTCACGCCTTTCCGAGATAAAGGGTCTTGACAGCAAAGTGATCCTTTAAGGGTTTCGTTTTTTCCTTATGAGGTACAGAACCCTAAAAAACGAGGCCCCCTTGATTGGAGGCCGTGGGCGAGGACCCATTTCGCCCACGCTGAGGCCTATGTCCAACAGTAGCCGTCTTTCGGCTAAAATGATGGCGATATATTAGTACATTATGTTATAAGTGTGTAATGTTAGTGATTACTGTCGACGCGGTATTTAGACCCTCGCCGCAGCTCGGGTCTTAAGAGAGCCGAGAACGGTAATCATTAATTACTCACATGTATCATACGATGTTTTTCAATACACTTGTGAAGAAATTAACTATAAAACTAGTAAACTTTTGTGGCGGTAAAAATCTGTTTACGTATGCGCGCCCATATTTTTTTTATTTACTTTTTAATACACTCACTGAAATGAATACGGGGGTTGACCGGCGACTCGCGGGACACGACCTGCCCCATCCTGATACGATACATGTAATATAACTATGGCTGGGGAGAGGTTGAACTATAAGGTTTTAACTACATTATAGCACTAGTGCGTAATGGTAATCAAAATGTCACAGTTTGGTAACAAGAGCCATTATGTACCTACCTAAGTGCAGTGCAATAAGAGTCACTCAAATCAAATCAAATCAAAGCATTTATTTCAAACTAGCTTTTGCCCGCGGCTTCGCTCCCGCTCTTCCCTACTTCAGCCTACTATACCCTACTCTACCCTACTATACCCTACTCTACCCTACTCTACCCTACCCTACTCTACTCTACTCTACCCTACTCTATCCTACTCTACCCTACTCTACCCTACTCTACCCTACTATACCCTACTCTACCCTACTCTACCCTACTCTACCCTACTCTACCCAACCACACTCTACTCTTCTCTACCCTACTCTACCTACTCTACCCTACTATACCCTACTCTACCCTACCCTACTCTACCCTACTCTACCCTACTCTACCCAACCACACTCTACTCTACTCTACCTTACTCTACCCTACTCTACCTACTCTACCCTACTCTACCCTACTCTACCCTACTCTACCCTACCCTACTCTACCCTACTCTACCCTACCCTACTCTACTCTACTCTACCCTACCCTACTCTACCCTACTATACCCTACTCTACCCTACCCTACTCTACCCTACCCTACCCTACTCTACTCTACTCTACCCTAAAAAAAAAAAAAATTAAAAAAAAAGTATCCTATGTCCGTCTCCTGGTTTTAAGCTACCTCCCCACCAATTTTCAGCCAAATCGGTTCAGCCGTTCTTGAGTTATAAGTGGTGTAACTAACACGACTTTCTTTTATATATATAGAAGATAGACCATTTAAAGGCACTTTTGAATAGTCAAATGTCGGTCAGTCCAAGAAAAGTGAAGCTAAGTCACACGTTCCAAAGAGTAGGTCTCTATGGAGAAGAACGTGCAAGAAACTCCATGGACACTCTTTTAAATCATATTATGTGTTACATATAATGCTTGGTTACATAATACTTGTTGCTTCTATCATGTGAGCACAATGTCTATAATAAAATAAAATGTAAAATAATTAAAAGATAGAAATTGAATTAAGCCACTGGCAGCTAAGAGATGAGCAAGTGTGTTGAAAACATATTTTACTGTACCTACATCCAGTACAATGCGTTCCAAATGAGAATAGGATCGATTGCCAAGTTGTGACGTCATGATTTACTGTCAAATCAAGGAAATTAAACTTAAATTAATTTACGAACTGTGAACGAAGAAAGTTTATTCAGAATCCATTTCATTAATTTTACTCATCTCTGAGTTCTTCAGTTTTGCCGAAATTTCTTTGATTTGACAGAACTATTCTCGTTTGGAACGCATAGTACATAATTTGCCTCTGTCTCCACAGAGCTGGACAGGCGCAAGGAGAAGCCGGCCGCGAGGAAGTCTGAAGAGGAGCAAACGTCACGGCTACTGAAACTGTTCAGTATCCTCAACATGATCTTCGAGATGTTTGTCTTATAAGTGAGTATATCAGCATTGATTGGTGGGGTTTGTTTTTTCACAATAACATTGCTTAAGTATCTCTTTTTAGGGTTCCGTAGCCAAATGGCAAAAAAACGGAACCCTTATAGATTCGTCATGTCTGTCTGTCCGTCCGTATGTCACAGTCAATTTTTCCGAAACTTTAAGAGCTATGCTGTTGAAACTTAGTAAGGAGATGTATTCTTTGAACCGCATTAAGATTTTCACACAAAAATAGAAAAAAAGCAATCAATTTGGGGGCCCCATACTTAGAACTGAAGCTCGAAATATTTTTTTTCATCAAACCAATACGTTTGGGGTATCTATGGATAGGTCTCCAAAAATAATATTGGGGTTTCTAATATAATTTTTTTCTTTCTAAATTAAATAGTTTGCGCGAGAGACACTTCCAAAGTGGTAAAATGGGGGCACATTTTACCACTTTGGAAGTGTCTCTCGCGCCCCCCCGTAACTTCTAAAATAAGAGAATGACAAAACTAAAAAAAATATATGATGTACCTTACTATGCAAACTACCAACGAAAATTGGTTTGAACGAGATCTAGTAAGTAGTTTTTTTTAATACGTCATAATTCTAAAAAAATACAATATTATTAAAACATCGATCAAAGTTACAACGAACTACAAGAACTTTTATATTATGTTGCTTGCTGCTACGGAACCCTCCATGGGCGAGTCCGACTCGCACTTGGCCGGTTTTTTTATTAGCCTATACTTTCCCACGGGAGCCGTGGTGGCCGAGTGGTAACGATCCCGACTTACGAGTCGAGGGTCGCAGGTTCAAACCCAGCCAGGCGCATTACTATGTGTAATTTATTTCATCACCACTGTTCTCAAAACGGTGAAGGAAAACATCGTGAGGAAGCCGGCATGTCCTAGAACCAAAAATTCGAAGACATGTGACATCCACCAACCCGCACTGGGCCCGCGTGGTGGATGCCTGTTCCCTCCCCTAGAGAGGAGGCCTGAGTCCCAACAGTGGGAACATTATAACACAACTTTGTTCGCGAGACATGCCGTCGTGTTTCGGTTTCCAGTTAGATTTTTTTTTAATAATATAAACTAGTGCTTGACTGCGATCCCACCTGACGGTAAGCAGTGATGCAATCGTTGATGGTGAAGCGCACTAGTTTATTAAGAGCCTATTCATTGTAGCCTTAAATTAAATTCGTACGGATTACAGTTGCCAAAACGGATCTTGAGCGCTCGGCCTCAGAGTGGGGATCGCTTTGCGCATTCCATACATTGGCGAGCCAATCGTCTTCGTTGTTAGATACATGCAACGCAGGGAACGAATTAGGAGTGACGTCTATGACACGATGGCGCGGCGAGCCAATCACTGACATCCCCCGCCACCGCGTCTCACTTCGCACCACTAAAGAGACCGAATATTTGGCTTCTGCGCAACCGCTCTATGGTAACTGTAAATTATAATCACTCTATTTTTTTTTCTTTTATTTCAGGCATAATGAAGGCTATAAGTTACTTTGTGAGATAGACCAAGTGGGATTGAAGAGTTTAACGAGATGGAGTACTCAGTCACAAATCTAATAGGACACTACACTCGTCGTGCCAATCTGACGCAAGCGGTTAAGAGGCCGGCGACGGATGAATTTCCATACAAACGTAATACCACGCTCATTTGCAGTTGGAGCATATTTCCAACATATTATGATGATATTCGGTTATAGACAATATTTATCTAGGTTCCTACGTCGAGAATTATTGTTATTTCTAATACAGGAAAAGCCAAATGGCATGTTTTGCCATGTACGCTGTAAAAAAGTGCGAAATACAATTCGCTTAAATTTCTATTTGTTTTTTTTTTTTTAAAGAGAGACGTTGGAACCTAGACAAATATTGTCTATAACCGGATATTATCATAATATGTTGGAAATATTAGTCTAAGATCCGATTAAGAACGACCTTCACCGGTCTGTTTAATGGATGAAAGTTTTTTTATTATAAATTTAGTGTATTAAATAATATAACGCGGGTGGGTTGCCTAAGAAATTCCTGGCCAACTATTAAAAATTTAAAATTTACTTTTTTTGTAGAAAAATGCACAACCGTTATTCATACCAGATTTTTTTGCAGAAAACACTATAACATCGTATTCGTAATGAAACAGCGTTTATTTTGATATAGAATTTGTTGTTTAACAAAATAAACACACCTGTTTATACAAACCTGTTTATACATGGCAACCCATAGCTATGCCAGGAAACAAATAGGCAACCCAACATTTTTATGTTCTAAAGGGTTCACTCTTTCGGTTAGTATTAAATTTATTCGTTAAACACACCGGTGCATTTTACAAAAAAAAAAAAAAGAATTCTGGCCAGTAATTTCTTAGGCAACCTACCCGCATTATATTCTTTAATATACTAAATTTATCATAAAATACGTTTCATCCATTAAACAAACCGGTGAAGGTCGTTCTTAACCGTATCCTCTACTATATGCTCCAACTGCAAATGAGCGTGGTATTACGTTTATATAGAAATTCATCCGTCGCCGGCCCCTTAAATAAAATCAGCAAGCATTACCTATAAGGCCCTGGAGTATTATAATCGTTTTCATTGTGTTATACTTACCTTCGTTATAATGTATGAACTCTCGTGAAATCTCATTTAGGTAATCTCATCTGATGGCATTGGGGCATGAAGTGCCATTCAAGTATTAAGTAAGCATTATACAAGTTGTAAGGGACAGCCCTTCACAAAATTGAAGGGCTTGCTCAGTAGACGAAACTGAACAACATTCTCCAAAAAATTTTTTCAGGAGACGAAAAAAAAAAAATCCGCCTCACTATACAAATTTATAAACTTGATTGGACAGTTTGTATGGAGAGGCCGAATTTTAAAATTTTATTTTGTGGAAGGTTGTTGAGTTTCGTCTACTGAGCAAGCCCTTAAAGTTTGTGGAGGGCTGTCCCTTCAACTTGTATGTGTGTATGGTGGCGGGTTTTAGCATTGCTTATTTTTGATGACATGCGGGATGGGGGTTTGATTGTGATTACGTCATGGCGTCAGTAGTATAAGTTTTTCTTATTTTTTTAAGAGAACGATCTCGATGTCTCAAAATCACAAGAATGTGAGCAGATAAATATCACTGAGCATCAAACATCCAATGTCATTGAAGATTTAGAGGCATGGATTCGTGTATTATGGACTCAGCAATGTTATTTCAAATTAATCTGTCAAAAATTTAAATGAAGTTTGTTTTTTTCCTTTATTTCAAGTCAATTTGTAGACTTACAACTAGTGCTCATAAATTAATAACGAAACAACACATTGACAAATACTTGTACCAATGTTTACGTAAGCATGGAGGGAGGGGGTGAGAGCTTTGCTTACTTTTGCTGACAAGGGGGGGAGTTAATATTTGCAAAAAATCTGCTTACGCAATACTTGAACGGCCCCATGGTTGGTTTCTGCAAAAGAAGAAATATTTGTATGTCCCACAGATAGTTGTTATCTGGGGTGCTATTCTCTAAGAAAACAGCCTTGAGCGCAGCACTGGCACAGCGATGAGCCGTGAGCGCAGTACATTGAATTAACAACCCAATGCCCCTTTACATTGGATTGTTAATTCAATGTACGCGCTGCGCTCAAGGCTGTTTTCTTAGAGAATAGCACCCCAGATCAGACACCGAGTGTCTTGTATACATGGTGTAAGGGACAGTCCTCCACAAACTTTAAGGGCTTGCTCAGTAGACGAAACTGAACAACCTTCCCCAAAATTTTTTTCTGAAAACGAAGAAAAAATCGGCCTCGCCATACAAATTGTCCAATCAAGTTTATCATTTTGTATGGTAAGGCTGATTTTTATTTTCGACCCTGCAAAAAAAAAAAAATTGTGGAAGGTTGTTCAGTATCGTCTACTGAGCAAGCCCTTAAAGTTTGTGGAGGGCTGTCCCTTACACCTTGTATATGAATTTACATGTTTGTGAACGCACACACGATATAGGAGACATTCTTATCGTGAGGTGACGTTTAAAAAATCGAATTATAAAATGCTTCCTGTTATAGAAATTAAGACTATAATATTATACTGTGTGAATATTTGTTACACCATCACACGGAGACATTTAGACTACATCGGATTTGGTAGTTAACTAAAGGTAACCAATCTTGATATTATGTCTTTTTATTTTAAACTAGCTTTTGCCGCAGCTTCGCCCACGTAAATAAAGTAAATGGTGCAAGGGACAACCCTCCACAAACTTTAAGGGCTTGCTTAGTAGACGAAACTGAACAACCTACCATACAAAATATTTTCAAACTGTCCAATTAAGTTAATAATTTTGTATGGTGAGGCGGAATTTTTTTTTCGTTTCCTGAAAAATTTTTTATGGTAGGTTGTTCAATTTCGTCTACTGAGCAAACCCTTAAAGTTTGTGGAGGGCTGTCCCTTACACCTTGTATAGCCTATGTCGCTCAGGAATAAAGCAGCTTTCTATCGGTGAAAAAATGTTAACAATCGGACCAGTACTTCCAGAGATTACCTCCTACAAACAAAAAAACAAACTACCTCTTTATTATATTAAGTATAGATAAATAAAAAAAGACATACAAAGATTATTTAAATTTAGTTAATTAACTACTAACCTAATTATTAATTTTTATTCCTTATTATTTAATTTAAAAATTATTATTCCCTACTAACCTAACTTATCATCGGTTTAGGTTACATTTTTAGAATTTTTTTTTAGATAAAAGACATATCAAGATGGTTTACATTTAATTAACTACTTAAAACGATGGAGTTTAAATATATTTGAATGACATTTGTCACATGGATAGACCAAGTCCTAGAATAGTACCATACAAACAAAATATCTACCTTTAGGGCCAACGCTGCGTTAGGCAGGAGCACGCGTGGGCTCCCGTCGTGCGTGTACCGTGTACGGTGGTTCCGTAGCTGAACCCGGATTATTTCCTGCGTAGTGTCGCTATTTTAACTTTAATGGTATGCATGTAGTTGTGCCGATGGAGAACTTTAATGTATTATTACGTAGCAGCGGGGGCCGGGGCGCGGCTGTAAAGTGGTGAGACGTAACGAAGCACTTTATTATGGGACCGCGCCTGTCAGTTATGGCGTCCGCTTAAGGCGTACAGTTCCTTGAACCATCTGGCCGAAATTATGTGAACGCAACTCTCGCACTCGCCTAGGCGGCAGTACGCAAACCTGTGCATTTATTTGCGGCCAGCAGCGCCCGGAAAGCGCTTTAAATCCATTTTCTCTGAGAGATATTGATTGATTTACATATGCAATGTTCACTTTGAAGAATATTTAACCACCAATCTTTATGTGTAAAAATGTTTCTAAAAGTCCAAGCCGTTTCGAAGGAGTAGGGAAAAGTTGCGAAATTGCTAAATATTTTTTTTTTTTGACAAAAGTATTAATTGCACGAAAAAATCAAATGTTGATATTATTGTTCATGAATCTATAATAAACATATATTTTTTTCAAACCAATTGACCTAGCCGTTACGGAGGAGTAGGCCTCAGAAAATCACTGTTTTATGGCACTTTTCGGGCACTTGGCCCTTAACGCACCGTCGGCCCTAACACCTATAGTACAACATATACTACATCATATTGTTCGTAACTGTACATGTAATAAGGTGATAAGCTGATAAACAAAAATTTTGCCTGATTGAGATGGTACACTTTATTTTTAAGTTTGAACACTAAACATTGTATATAGACATTAATTGTAGTATTTATATCTAGTCATTAAATAAATATAATTATTTCAAGTGTTTTATTTTTCAACTTACTGACCTTGCCTGCTTCGCCGTGAAATTAGTTTTTTAGTCAGTAAGAGTCTGACACTATCTCCCACTCCGCCCAAGGGCGGGGGATGTCATTTGGATGAGTTTGATCTATAAAAAAAAGGCTTGCAATTCAGTTCTACCGTAAAAAGTTGAGAGATCCATCTAATACCAAGTCAAATAATTAAAATCAAATGAATTTATTCAGTCTATACAGCGATAAATTTTAATCGTTTTAATCCTGTGGAGGGTCAATCCGGTACATGAAACACTATCGATTTGTAAAGATAAAATTAAAAAATAAAGTACCTTTTTTTCAAAACTCGTATTAATTTATGCATGTACGAAATTCATTTCTTTAAGAAAACTTCAGCTGAGCGAGTTCAATGACCTATGGACAATAGTCGGCGTTACGTACAAACTAAAATTTAGCGGTGTATAGTTATCGGCACGAAAATTGAGCGCTGGCTTCAAGTTGCGCAGAAGTCTTTAGAGGTGCGACGTAAGACTTGGGGGCGGGGAATGTGAGTGATTGGCTCGCCGCGCCATCGCGTCATAGTACTTGTTCACGTTGAAACGCGTGGACGCGGTGGCGGGTGCGGTCGCGAAAACATGGCGAATTCGTGTTCACATTGGCCGCCAGGCGTTTGCGCGTCACACCCGCCTGGCGACAAGTTTATACCATTTGAACTTACTGACGACGCAGGTGGATGCGCGCTCCTCCGCTAGTTCGACGTGAATAGATAGACACAAATATTTCAAGCGTTTGATACAGCCGCGAGCTCGCCGCGCGCGCCAATCGCTAGTATGCCCGCTACTTAGACCGCACGTGCGTTTCGTACGTGAACACTTCGATATTAATCCATATGTTTGATATTTCGTGACCGCGCCCGCGAGTCAACGTGAACGAGTACATAGACGTCACTCGTGATTCGTTCCCTTGCGCTAGCTGCATGTATCTAACAACGACGACGATTGGCTCGCCAATGTATGTGTTCGGTACCTACAGCGCCATCTAGTAGGAAAACGTGGCAAAACGCAAGATACTCGATAGCCAGCAGCGCGACAGCGGTGAAGACGGTGGCGTCACCTACACGCGGCGAAAGGAAGCAAATTCTGCGCGCGCAACCCGGTCGCGAGTCGCGAATGAAGTTAATGTCACTCGCTCTGTTCAATCATTCTTTTTTTCTTGTTATAATTTTTTATTCGATTCAAAAACCTTGTACTGAGTCCTTGGAGAGTAAACGCATTATAAATTCTTTCTTTTTTTTATTTGAAATCCAAGTAGACGCCCAAACAGTATGGAATGCGCAAAGCGATCCCCGCTCTGACGCCGAGCGCTCAATATTCGTGCCGATAACTATTGGACCTTGAATTGACAATCGCATGTATATAACAAGTAATACGTATTAGATTGTTTAGTCCGAGCAAAACAAATAAAAGGTGTAGGGGATAGTCCTCCACAAACTTTAAGGGCTTGCTAAGTAGACGAAACTGAACAACCTTCCACAATCTTTTTTTTCAGGAACCGAAAAAAAAAATCCGTCTCACCATACAAAATGATAAACTTGATTGGACAATTTGTATGGCGATACCGATTATTTTTTCGTTCGTTTCCTGAAAAAAACTCTTGTGGAAGGTTGTTCAGTTTCGTCTACTGAGCAAGACCTTAAAGTTTGTGGAAGGCTGTTCCTTACATCTTGTATATTTTCAAAGAAGTATTGTTCTATGTTCTTTCTAAAAAGGAAACCTGTCGTCCTAGAACGAAAAGAGCAACTGAAGGACACGGGTGTGATTTTAGTCGGTAAAAGTTTGACGCCCTCTCACCCACCCTAGGCGAGAAGAGATACTGGATAATTTCACACCACATAAACTATATTCCGGAAGAAGAAACACTAATTGGTTCCACAATTTTTGACATCGACTTGTGGAAGGTGTGAGATCCACGTTGTGTAAGGGGATAGGGGGAGCCGCAGGAAAAAATTGTGAATAAATAACTCAGTATTACAAGCGTGAAATAATTTTATTTACAAACTAATTCAACAACACATACACTGATTTGAACACATTCAATACTTTGTAATAATTATATTTTCTATAAACTTATTATTACTTACAATACATTTGTGTTAAATAAATACAACAACTATTTTAAATATAAAAGAAAAATATTGAGGAATTTGTGAAAAAGCCTTTTTTTCGGGGCAGAAAGCCCATGTATTGTACAAAATTTCCATAATGTAGTTGTTCTATTTTGTTTATTTATTTATTTCATTGACTTATATTCAGTGCGCAGTACGTAATAATATATCGTTGATGTATTTGCTGACATCACACCCTTAAAAACAAAAGTGGCATTAAACCAAAAAGGTGATTTTTCAGCAGTCATAAAGTTTTAAAACCTACTTATTTACTCGATAAGAAGTTGCGAATCAATTACCGAATCCAATTGTTAATGTTTACCAATCCAATTGTTAATGTTTACCAATCCAATTGTTAATTTTTAACAATCCAATTGTTAATGTTTAACTATTGGAACAAGACTTTGACAACCAGAGAATGGGTTGTGATAATCAGATAGAAATGTTAAAGGTTTACCAAAAAATGGCAATTAAAAACACAAGTTTAATATAGTGCCACTTAAGTTTTAAAGGTGTGACACGTAAAACACTGGATATTAAGCGTGCATTAACATTTCATGACACAGTCTACATCTGATGGCAGCCAAATATCAACCTTAAACTGTAATAAATAAATATCACTGTTGTAAAAAACGTAACAAAACTACTGAAAGGTCTGGAATTGTGCTGCCACAGTTTTTGAGTTTCAGTATGTCAATATCGCACAAATTAATATATTTTTAAGGCCGTGATATACTCCTAGGTTTACTCTTAATTATATATTTTTTTAACTGATATAAACTAGTGCTTGACTGCGATCCTACTTGATGGTAAGCAGTGATGCAATCGTTGATGGCGAGGCGCGTAGTTTAGTAAGAGCCTATTCACTCTAGCCTTGAAGACGTCCAGATTATAATCGGACCAAAACAACCTTATCAATATTTTATTCTTGGTGTAAAAAAAAATCTAAGGGTAGCCACACACAGGCAACTGGCTACAACCACAAAACGCATCTACCGCATATTACCTATAGTTCTCATATATTTTATATGGATTCGCTGCACAAGGTTGACGCCCGTGGCTGCAGACGCTACAAATCGCCGTTGCTCGCTTCTTGCGGTCCACACTGGCTACTAATCGCCGTCACACGCCACTCGCGCATTTAAACCTTCTTCGTCAGAGTATTATGATATTGCGCATTAAAGTTAACCCGTTGTGTGTCTAAACGTGGATCCACGCGAGACACGATGGCTTATTTAATTGTGTCTCTAATTACGGCACACGAGAGGTTAAATAAAAGCAGCCACCGACCACAAGTGGCTGTTGTGCGCTTCAGCTTCTTTTATGGCCGCTTCTAGCTTCTTGTGGCAGCGTTTGAGACTGTAGCATGTCGTCCATGTGCGGCGACAACACAAACTAGGTACCTACAGAAGTCAATCTACATACTGTGCGCGCTCTCACAACGCACACATAGACACCGCTCACGGAGACACATCTCGGTCGCGTCTCGGCCCGCTCGTCGAACAGTTCCGGCTCAAACGCTCATTAGTGTGCGTCCACCGAGCGTAGGTATAAAAAGAGAAGTACATACATGAGATTGTCTTCTGTACCTATCTATTTTGTGGCTGTACTTAAAAATACGAAATACGAAAAGTAAAATACGAAAGGTTCTGGAGTGGCGACCACGTACCGGAAGACGCAGCGTTGGACGGCCTCCTACAAGGTGGACCGATGACCTGGTCAGGGTTGCGGGAACCCGATGGATGCGTGACGCACAGGACCGGTCGTTGTGGCGACGCTTGGGGGAGGCCTATGTCCAACAGTGGAAGTCTTTCGGCTGATATGATGATGATGATGATGATGACTTTAAAATAGGTGTACAAAAAATGCAAAAATAACATGCAATAGCTATAATTGACTTAAAAATCTTTTTAAAACGCCTACGTCGGATTTATCCGACAAACACTCTGGCGTTTATTCAGCTATTGTCGCACATCCACGACCAAATACTCGCATCTCGTCAGCTCTTCTGTCACCTATGGGGATTGAAGAGCTAAACGAGATGGAGTACCCAGTCGTAAACCAACGACACTCGTCGGACTAATTCGACGCAAGCGGTTAAAAAACCGAACTCAATAAAGCGATATTTCAAAAGTGGATCCTAACAACATAAGGCTGCCTGTCCACAGGAGCAGAGCGAGGCTACGGAGCGTAGAAACGGAGAAATATTAACCAATAAGGTGTACACAATCTCCGCTCCTCTGATTTTCTGGAATCCTATTGGTAAATATTTCTCAGTTTCTCCGCTCCGCAGCCTCGCTCCACTCGTGTGCTCTGTGGCCAGGCAGCCTAAGTCTTATGGATTCAGTTTTCAAACACTGCTTTTTTGAGGTAGGGCTTAACGAAAGCTTGCTAAATATATATATTTTATTTTATTATTTTATCAGATCTTTGTATAATTAAACTTAATAAATAAATAATTTTGGTACGGACATGACTTAGCTACCTATGTATGCAATATTATTGCGTATTTGTGTGGTAGTGTCAAAAAACGCGACCCCTCGCCGGCGGCTCAGGTAAATTCCACTTATGGGCACAATTTTTTTTCCTTCTGTATACTGCTTAGCACAGCAATTTGTCAGAGTAATTTAGCTATGTCTAGGCATTTTCGGTCCTAATGACATTCCTTCTCCATTTGTATCAAAATGTACTATTTCTGATTCTGTTTACTGCAGTTGATCTTAAACAATATTTTTTTTAGTATATGCGAAACCTAAACGTAGTTTGTCTAGAATCAGTAACTGAAACAATTCCAATAATTTTTAAACAATGTTATTAAAAAAAAAACTGGGCAAGCGCGAGTCGGACTCACGCACTGTGGGTTCCGTGCAAACCACCTCGAATGAAGTCTCAAAGATTTTTCCAAATAGAATTTTTTTTTTTGTGTACCGAAATCCTAAAATTGACCACGAAAAGGTAAATTCATCATAGAATCAATCAAACATAACGGTAACAACATATATACTGTTATCAGATTTTTTCTTCTAGATCAACGAGAAGTACCCTATGAATTTCGATCTTTGAAAATGTATGTTTTTTTTTTGCGACATAAACGGTCGTATCTTTTTCATTCCTTAACTTAGAAGTTTAATTTTTTCACAGCTTCAAGGGACCTCAGACTTGAGAATATGGTTTTAATTTCAACTCGATACCTCTACGCGTTCTCGAGATAAAGAGTCTTGACAGACAGACAGACAGACGGACAGACCACAAAGTGATCCTATAAGGGTTCCATTTTATCCTATTGAAGTACAGAACCCTAAAAAGGTCACAAGTTAGACACTACCGACACTAAGTACAACACAGGTCGGTCAGGTCTGTGTACGGGAGCTAAACAACCCCTCAGTCGCCTGGATGGCCCGGTGACTATGTATTTTTGCTGACATAACAAGCTTATAACTTTGTGATTTTTCATGATACAGTTATGAAATTTTGTACATAGAATCTTTACATATAAATACGTATTTAGGGTTTCGCGTATACTAAATATAATATTGTAATTTTGCGCATTATAGAACTCGCGATTAGCTCCTACAGTCTGCTAAAAATCTACAATGTCACTTATTAAATTCTACTGTTCCACTACTCATCCTTTTTAACGTTTTTCGCGGCTGCTAGCTTTTTCTTACACTCTTGATAAATACCGTCCAGGTCAAACGCTGCTTTCACATTATCTTTTGAGAAGAGGAATCTGAAACAATAAAGAAGAAGAATGCTTTAGTTCAAACTCTACCAGGCGCATTACTTTGTGTAATTTATTTCATCACCACTTCTCTCAAAACGGTGATGGAAAACATTGTGAGGAAACCGGCATGTCCTAGAACCAAAAAATTCGAAGACATGTGACATTCACCAACCCGCACTGGGCCCGCGTGGTGGATTACGGCCCATTCCTTCTCCAAGAGAGGAGGCCGGAGTCCCAGCAGTGGGAACATTATAAGGCTGACTAAGCTAAGCTAAGCTTTAGTTTACTTCTCATCATCATTATCACAGAAAAAATGAAAGAGGGTTAGAAAGGAAATACTTTTCGATTTGTACTACAACGAGTGTCGCCGCTTGTCTCACACCCTTTAACTCCACTACAGGCAATAAACCAATACGAATACAACTAACAGACCACGCACACTTAGATCGCAAGTTTACTATTGGTAGTTGAACTATGAGCATTGCCCTACTTTGAGGCAAGCCTGCCCCGCCCACAAGGTCATTCTAACCTCTTTCATCTGTTTTGTGGTGATCATCATCTTCACTTCAGCCGAAAGACGTCCACTGTTTTACACAGGCCTCCTCCAAGCGTCGCCAAAACGACCGGTCATATGCGACTCGCATCCATCGGATTCTTCCATCACTGCGTCTTCCGGTACGCGGTCGCCACTCCAGAACCTTTCGTTCCTATCGAGCATCTGTCCTACGTGCAATGTGCCCTACTCACTACCACTTCAGTAAGGCTACTGTTTCAGGGTGGTTATTAAAAAAAAAAAACTAAGAAGTTTAAGGTGGGAGCGAAGTTGAGCGGAGCTCTTGCCTTAGTCTTCTAACCTAACTTGTACGTGTTGGGGTGCCCTAAAATTTCGTCACCTAATTCCCTGCTCACATCTCGTCACGTCATGTCTCGTTTTACACACATTACCCCTTGCTCATATTCTTTCTCTCTTATATAATATACTCTTTTCTCCTGTTACCCCTCTTTACCTCAAGAATCGTTTTTAGTTTCTTTGCGACTCCCATTCAAAATCTCTTAGGTCATCAGATAACTTACGACTCAAGATGGCCGGTGCATTCCACAACTTTCTTAGATAAATCGTTTACTGTCCAGGCCACCCGTCTATGGAATGCATTACCGGATGCTATAAAACGCGCTCAATCGTTGCCTGCCTTCAAGAGACTTGTTAAGGATCACTACTTGTCGCTGTGATTATTCGAAAGTCGTCCTTTCTTATGATTGCTCATATATTTGGTATGTATGTATTATAAATGTAATTAATTTTAAAATAATGCTTATTGTTGAACTTATGACAGCCCCATATCATGTTCTGACAATTACTGTCTATTCTAGGTTGCCTGGAAGAGATCGCGGAATGCGATAAGGCCGCTAATTGTACGTGTTTAGATATAAGTTTTTCTTTGTTTTATGTTTGTATGTACAATAAAGCATATAATAAATAAATAAATAATAAATAAATTACCAGTTGCGCCTCAGGTATTGTGTAGAATTATGAAGGCTAGAAGGAACGGGGTGGGTCTTTTAGTCAGTAAGAGTCTGACACTATCTCCCGCTCCGCCCAAGAGCAGGGGATGTCAATGCATGATTTTTTCCCACCATAAAAAAAAAGAAAAAAAAAAGGTATTGTGTAGAATATCTACGCAAAGTATAAAAAAATATATTTTCATACATTACCTACACGTTTTAGATATTCTATACATCGCCTACTTGCCTATGCATTGTATATTATACAGATTGGCGGAAACATATAAATGTACCTAGTAATAAGTTGTCAACTTGAATGAGTATATTAGAGGAAGTTTGAAAGTGGCGCCAGTGACTGAAAAGTTGAAAGGTAATCGGTTGTCTTGGTATGGTCATGTGAAGCGGAGGGATGAAGCGCATATTACTAAGAGAGTTCTGAGTATACATGTAGATGGATGGAGAGGGAGAGGCAGGCCGAAAAAAAGATGGATGGATTGTGTGAAAAATGATATGAAAGAAAAGGGAGTTAGTGATAGTTTGACTGGTGACAGGACAGAATGGAAGAAGAAAACGTGTTACGCCGACCCCAAATAATATGGGATAAGGGCAGGAAGAAGAAGAAGAATAAGTTGTCAACTTACTTCTGTAGCTTCCCGGTGTGGTCAGCCTGTGGTCTCCTCATCTTCTCCTGGCCATCGGTTAGCATCAGAAGCGTGGGTAGCTGGCGACTGGTGGGTCCATCCTGCACTCTGTACTTTGCTGCTGATTCTGGGTACCTGGAGATAGTTTTTTAGGCATATAAAAGTAAAGGTCTAGAATAAGCGTATTTGCTTTTAACCTCCGTCATTAGAGACACAATTAAAAAGTTATTGTGTCTCGCGTGGATCCGCGTTCCGGACACACAAAGGGTTAAACAAAGTGGCGGAATTGGCGGGAGGAGACAGATAGCTAGCTAGTGTGACCGTACTACATTCCATTTCGTGGTTTTGCCGTAACCACAAAATAGTTTGGTACAGAAGTCAATCTACATACAAAGCGCGCTCTCACAGCGTACACATAGACACCGCTCACGGACACGATATCTCGGAGCGCCTCGGCCCGCTCGTCGAACAGTTCCGGCTCAAAAGCTCATTAGTGTACGTCCACCTAACTTAGGTATGAAAAAACTGGCCAAGAGCGTGTCGGGCCACGCTCAGTGTAGGGTTCCGTAGTTTCCCGTCCGTCACAATAAGTGTACCCACTTATTAGTTTAAAAAATGCTTGCATATACGATTATACTACAAACTTAGTCCAGAAATTATTTTGTTTTGTAGTACCATTTTGTCTTTTTTGTACAAAAACTGTTCTTTCCATCAAGTTCAAAATGATTTTCCTAGAAAGTCCCTATAAAGTTCTACTTTCAAACTCTACTATCTTCTACTATCAGATTTTTTTCATATTTTCTAAACTTATGGTTCAAAAGTTAGAGGGGAAAAAATCACTTCCCACTTTACACATAGGGGGGCTACCCTAATAAAACATTTTTTTTCTATTTTTTTTTTACCACTTTGTGATTGATATACATATTGGTACCAAATTTCAGCTTTCTAGTGCTAACGGTCTCAGAGATTAAGCGAGGACGGACTGATAGACGGACAGACAGACAAACATGGCGAAACTATAAGGGTTCCTAGTTGACTACGGAACCCTAAAAAGTGAAGTACATACAATTACCGGAACGGATCTTGAGCGGGCGGTGTCAGAGTGAGGATCGCTTTGCGCATTCCATACATTGGCGAGCCAATCGTCGTCGTTGTTAGACCTGTGACCTGCCATCGAACAACCCTACGTACGGCGAGTATCCACCCTACCTACGTAATTGGTAAAACTTCTGCGGTCCGTAATAAGCATTTCGCCTCGTCGTTTATACTGCGTACATCGAATGGAACAATTTCCCTGCTGTGCTGTTTCCGTCCGATTATAATTTGAGTAATTTTAGGTGTCTTTAAAGCAAGAGTGAATAGGCTCTTAATAAACTAGTGCGGCTCACCATCAGCGATTGCATCACTGCTTATCAGCAAGTGGGATCGCAGTCAAACACTAGTTTATATCAATAAAAAAACCCTGTCTGCAAAAAGTAAATCAACGCATTCGAGGTATCGGAGGCATTCGAGGTTCTTTCATTTTGATTACCCGATATTTCAGCAGAATTCGACAATTTTTCTTTACTATTCTTGAAATGAAAGTTTATCATAATGAATTTCGAAACACAATCCTTCGAAATTATTTGCTGAAATATTTGAGCTTGCTCGCTCGCCTTTTTATTTTATAAATAGTATTCTGCAGGCTAGAATATAGTTATCTAAATGACGGCTGCGATAGCCACGTTCTCAGCTTCTACTGAATACCACTACACTCTCTTACCTGCCAACATCCAGCTTTCCAAACTTCAAATTATCCAAGCTATAGCTAGCAGACAGTTCAGCGAAGACCGGTGCAAAGTTGACACAGGCCGGGTGCCAAGCAGCGTAAAGGCAGACAATCCAGGTAGTGTTCTTGTGGTGCTTGAGCTCGTCGTCCAGGACTTGGGGGCCACGGAAGTAGGTCACGTGCTCCGGTCCCGTGTATGTTGGCTCAGGGAGTAGAAGGGCTGAGAGGATGAGGATTGCTCCGTATGGCAGGCCGTAGCTGTAAAGGCAGATGGATACTTTATTTGTACCAGCTTCAAGTTCTGCATTGAGGAGTTTTTTAGTCAGTATGGAGTGAGACGGTGTGTCAGACTTTCACTGGCTGGCGACTAGCCTGTTGGTCTAGTGGTTAGTAGTCCTGACTGCTATGCCGAAGGTCGTCGATTCGATTCCCACCCTGGATAAATGTTTGTGTGATGAGTGTCTGGGTGTATTTATCTACAAAATGTATGTATTTAGAAATATATAAGTAGGTTTATCAGTTGTCTAGTAACTATAACACAAGCTCTGCTTAGTTCGACACTAGACGGCGTTGTGTGATAGTTGTGGAATATTATATTATATATTATACTGGCTAAAACTACATCTGTGTCCTTTAGTTGCCCTTTGCGTTGTAAACCTACGGGTTTCCTTTTTAGAAATGTATCGTGGCCCTAGTGGGTATCGGCCCTGCTGGGCCCCTACGGTTTGCTGACATCTCTTTGAAGAAGACGTGGATCATTACAGTACAATTCACGAATGATGGCGGCCGTGAAGTTTGCGCAGAAGGCTGCGCAGTAACGTGTTTTAGGAACCAAATGACGTCGTGCGTGTGCGAGAAGAGTGTGGTATGCGCGAAAGTTCGCAAAGGTTAACTTCACGCCCGCCATCATTCGTGAATTGTACTGTACGTTCCGTCGACGACATTGGCTCTGTCCGGACGATTACCAGATGGTCGGACGGTGATCTATGTATTGTTTGACTTCTGCAAGCCTGCGTTTACCGTGGCTGGTAGCCGGGTCGGGGTCTCTCGGTGGCTTAGCCCTCACGCGTGCGGCCTCCTCCTTCGTTAACATTACTGCTTCGCAGAAGGAGGCGATCACCTGCCATTCCTTCTCGCTCCGGAATATGGCCTGTACCAGGGCTCAGGCCAGGCCAGGACGAGATCGCTGCCACCGATTGCCTCCACGAGGACACGGCGGTGTTCTGCCTCAGCGGGGCACACCTCCACCATGTCCTTCGGGCGGTTTACATAATGGTGCCTAACGAGCTTTTCTTCCGCCTCAATCCGATGCAGGTAGCTCCCGAACTTAACATATGCGGTAAGAACTTGCGTCATGCGGAAGGCGAAGACGCTTTGAGATCTTTCCTGCCGCTCCTCAAAGAGGGAACTTGCCGTCAATATTATGGTGTGCCCAGCATGTGAAGGCATGCTGTGTGTGTGTTTGATTCATCCTAGTAGTACTACGCGTTCCAAATGAGAATAGGACCGATTCCTATAATTTTGACGTCTCGTCGTATTGTCAAATCGAAGAAATTTTGGCAAAATTGAAGAACTTGGAAATGAGTAAAATTGAAGAACTGGATTCTGAGTAAACTTTTTTCGTTCACAGTTCATAAATAAATTAAATTTTTCGTGAATTAAGCAATGTTTAAAAATTTCTTTCCTCGATTTGACAGTAAATCGTGACGTCACAATATGGCGGGCGATCCTATTCTCATTTGGAACGCATTGTACACCCTCATTACATAAGCATAACTAAATAAAACCAATGTTGTTAAGACGAATATGTTTAACTCTTTGAATGTCGTAATTAGAGACACAATAGAAGAACAATTACCTTATGTCGGACACTGTAACTTAAGACATTCGTAATTCGATCGAGACCATAAACAAGCATTGTAACGAAACCATAGCGAGATATACATAGAAAAGTGAGCTCATCTAATAACGCCATTTAGTGACGAAAAGTAATACTACTTTTATATGGTTTAATGAATAAATATTAAATATACAAAATTATACAGTAGGTACCCGTGCCTAGACTAATGTACAACTCAAGTTATATGTGTATTTTATGATTTCTACAGGTACCTTACTGTAAAAATTACTCATTACAGGTCGCGCGGTGAATTAAGATCGCTCGGTGAAAGTAGTGGGGGCAATCGGCGCATGTGCACAATTGCGCACAGAAATTCTTAGTATGTTAGGATTTAATTTTTAATTTCGTATGTTTGAACCTTCGTAACAAAACTTTTAATAACACTAGTTTTTGCTTGTAATTTATCTTGTAAGTAAATTCAGAAAAATTAAAAAAAAAAAAAATCGTTAATTTCTTTCTTAACGTAACAAATCACGTCGTAAACCATTTTTCTAGCTTGCCGTCTTAAAACTTTATTTTTAACCATTTTTTTTACGACTACGTATTACTAATACGATAACACAAGCTGTACGCAACAGTACCCAAGTACAACAGTATCCAATGAGACGCGAGCGACTCTATCTACAATGTGTCGCTGTCGGCGCACACCCGCCTGAACGTCGCCAAATAGACCTTAGAATTGAATACTGCGCATGCCCCTTCCACTTTTGCCGAGCGATCTTGATTCACCGCGCGACCTGTAATTATTTTTTGTTTACGTTTAATAAATTTTTTGGTTAGCACATTTAAATTTAACATCAATTGCTATTCTTAAAGCTAGAACTACATTAGACCGACGCACACGTGTAACACGCCTGATTTGTACGGAGAACGACGTCGCGTGGCGTGGATCTAGTGTAGCTCTACAAGTTTAGTTTCCATATAAAATGTTTGGAGACCGACGCGCCCAGATCGGCGTGTGTGGCACACGTGTGCGCAGTGTAGTTCTAGCATCAGTCTCAGTCAATCTAAGATTAGGCACAGATTGTTTCATGTTAAAGTGTAGTGCTAAAACGAACTCATTATTGCCATTTAGCATTCTTATAAGAATAAATGCTAAACAACTTATTATCACCGAGTCAATAATACAATGTATGATTGTGACATTTACACTGGCTCTTGGGTAAGTATCCACAAAGTGGCTGAGGATAGAAGACGCCGCCTAGGATGACCTGGGAAGAGGTAGCGAGATGACCTATACCATTTTTTTTCCTTTTTGGCGAATGATTTGGTGACTATTCTGCCATTGTCACGTGGTGACGGCAGCACCGTGATGTGAACCGTCTAACATTGCATATTGTGGTTTAGCTAAGGTGTTAGTGGTTGTAAGGTGTTTGATGAAGTACACGGATGCGCGGGAACGGGACACAAATGAAACGCTCTGTAGCTTGTAACGCACTGCTCTATTCGAGTGTTGGGACTCCGCGTAATGGCCGCTGACGCGCATCTGTGTGCGCTCCCGTTCACATACACATCATAAGGACAATGCCATTTTTAGTTCGATGGACCAAAGAGACCGCTGTAAGAATGGTCAGTGACGCGTCAAAAATATATCATCAAAACCATAGTTCAACAGGGCTGATGCCCAATAAGGCCACCGGGATTCTGAAAAAAATTCCTACTGGAGCCTGTGGTTTTAGTCAGTGAAAGTCTGACACTACATGCTTTGATGGTTGTCCTTAACCTTTCAATTACTGTAATTAGAAACACAATGAGAGAGCAAACACCGGCGCTTGGGGTTTAATGAATTATTGACAGCGAGGCCTTGTTCTTTCGACCGCTGGGCATTTACTGCTATTAGTTTAGTTTAGCTAATTGAAAAGCAGAATATAGCACCTACAATAAGAGCTGGGTTCGAAATTGCTTGAGAAAAATATACTTGGAAGGATTAAAGTATAGAATAAAAAACATACATTCAGCCGAACATAGAATCTTCTCATTTTCAAAAAAGAAAATGATTCAAAGATAACACAATAATATTGTAAATCTGTCATATGCTTGTCTACAATAATATTATAAAGAGGTAGTTTCGTTTTTTGTTTGAAGGAGGAAATCTCTAAAAGTTCCAGTCTCATTGCTATAGGAAGGTTCTCTCACTGATAGAAAGCTGCTTTATTCCTGAGCGATATAGGCCATACTTTATGTATGTGTGTGAAGTCACGGGAAAAAGCTAGTACTTCATAAATAAGCGTTAATGTATTACTATGAGAGTGTACCAGTAGTGCGTTGAAAAATAACCAGAGTCGAGTAGAGTCGCAACATAGGGTCGTTCATAAATATATCGAGTAGCTACCCTAGAGTTAACCGGACTAACCCTAACTTTGAGCAGGGTAGGTTGGAGTACGCGGATTGACAGTTGAACTCCGTTCGCGTCCGAAAATGCCAGGGTAGAGTAATTACCCAACGACGTCATTAGAGTTTACTTTAAACTCAAATTTGACTGCAGCCTTGTTAAAGAGCAGTTTTGTATTCATCAACCTGATTATGACATATCACATAAACCCTCATTTCTACATATCCTCAGCACGTAACCAGTTGAAATCAAACCAGAAACTATCATTAATAATAAAAAAAAAAAAACTACACAAAACCGGTAAGGTTCATTAGAGGATCGATGACAAAAATAAATAATAAATGGGCACTTACCGAATATCAGCGTAAAACCATAGAATTAGATTCGCAATCTTCGTATAAACGAATGAAGACGACAGATAGTTGACCATAGTAACGCTTCCCGCCTTCCTCGTCCTCAACATTACGACAATAATTAGGAAAAATAGGATTTCCGTCTCTCGACTGTCTAGCTCACATTCAGCACTTGGGAACAAAAAGTTACAAATATAACCTGTTCTCTTACAGGTAACGTACGTAAGACTTAACAAAATGTTAAACCAATAATATGGCTTCAATAGCTGCTTCAAATCAGCTTTATAGGACATTGTTATTAGTTAAATTTTAATTTTTAAATTCACAATTCTAGGATCACCAGCCGCAAGATATTATGTCCGGGCTAATACTACTCTGTTCCACGATGTGAATTACGGATATAGATTTGTCAGATGACAACAGGATGGCGACATTAGTTACATGCTGAGAGTAAAAGAGACAACATACGATGGAGTAGGAACCGAAAGAGTTTGTATTGCAGTTTTTTGTTTCGTGGAAAGGGTTGCAATGAGACTAATTTTCAGTAATTTGTTTTTATTCAATTTTATAAGGACTCAAGTAAGGATAAAAAATTAAGAAACATTATTATTTATGAGTTTTCTATTATACTTACCTATCAGTTAATGCCTAGTTCGATTCAGTGGCCCTGTAGATATGGGTAATTTACCCGCGCCTAAAAAGTCTTTATTCACCGTATTTGAAAGAAATTGGCGAAAGGGGCACGGATACAAAACAGGCATTCATTTTGTACAATGGTCACAGTGTACCATCAAAGATTTTGCTTGTACTCGAAACTGTAAATAAAAAGGGTTTGGTTTGGCGCCACGCCGCAGGATTTAAATGATTTTTTTTTTTTAAGTGATCGTCATACAGATTCACACGATACATACGATATGAGTTTCATTTGGTGACCAAATGAGCCATGCACCAATTACAAACAATCCGTTTCTTTATTGTTTGAGGTGGGGTGTCATCCAATGACTGACTGCTCTGAGCCACCACACTCCTGTTTCAGAGTGTGGTACAGATTGTTACTGAATAAAACTACATCTGTGACCTTAAATCGCCCTATGCATTTTAGCGCCTTCTTTTCTCTTTCCTCTACAGAAATTCTCTATGGTCATAACCGGCAACCGGCCCTGTTGGGCCCCTATGCTTTTGATGACGTCTTCGAACGCTCGTGGAACATTACGCGCCGTTGATGACTGGGCTCGTTCCTTACCGAACAGCCGGACGAAGAGCATTTCTCGTCGCGCGTCGTCCGCAAGCCCGAGCCTATGTGGCCGGAGATCTCCCCACGACTCCCGACGAAGCTGGTGTTGGGATTGAATCAAATCGCGCTGTTGTTTTGTTTTATTACCGAGTCTTTAAGACTCGTTGACTACCTACGGCTTTTTTTACTGGTGGGGTAATCATCTGATGACATCCCCCGCTCTTGGGCGGAGCGGGAGATAGTGTCAGACACTTACTAAAAACCCTGGCTTCGACCCAGCTGGGCCCCTGCTCCTTGAGGCGCGCGGGAACGGGGGAGTTCGCGCCTACGGTGGCCGGATTCCCGGCGGCGGCGAGAGCGCCGTTGCCTGAGGCGGTCGGCCTCCTCCTTTGCTAGCATTACTGCTTCGCATAAGGAGGCGACCGCCTGGAATTCCTCCATGCCAAAAGCCGTAGTAACACGTTATTAGTTTTCCTTTGGTACCTACAAAGTATGACTGCGGCTTTTCTTTTGCTTCTGTTCTTGTTTTTCCTATTATTTTGTTTACTTCAGTATCCTGAAAATGTTTTTTTTTTTGTCGTAGTCGGGTTTTAGATTTTTTACTTTTTTTTTTATTGAGGAAAGAATTGTCAAAACCTTGAAGATAAACAAAAAAAATATATATTTATATCAAAAAATATTTTAATATTCCAAACTTAAATTAAAACATTGTATTCGAGATTGACTTGACAATAACATAATTTCTATCTACCCTAAATTCATTTAAATTATATAACTAGAATGACTGGCTTTGTCCACAGTGGAGAAAAGCAGGTGAACTGCGCCAAAGCATGTTTTAAAATGTACTCCTTACAATGGCTTTTGACGCAAAACCCTTTTCAATACACTTACTCGAAAAACCCGCTCTTATTCCACCGCTTTTAGGCACGCAATAGTCTATTTTCTGCACTATAGCAGAAAAGTGTGAAAGTAAAATTTTATTATATTTATTGTATCACGCTGAGCGCGCGTCGACCCCCACGAGGCGCCAATTAAACCCCGTTTATTCATTTCTAAGTGTATTGAAAAAAGTTGTTGTAAAATGTACTATTAACCGCTTGCGTCGGATTGTTCCGACGAGTGTTATCGCATCCTATTCGCACTATTCTGGTCGTGTGTTAGCGACTGGGTACTCCAATCTCGTTCAGCTCTTAAATCCCCATAGGTGACAGAAGAGCTGACGAGATGCGAGTATTTGGTCGTGGATGTGCGACCCTGGCGGAATAAACGCGAGTGTTTGTCGGGTATATCCGACGTAGGTAGTTAAAAGGTTAATTAACACACAACTCGACTATCTGCAAAATTAAAAAAAAGACTTGAGAAAATAAGAAATTCGCGAATTACTTTGGAGCATCCCTTTGAAGAAAACATCAAATACTCAACAATAATAAAATTGTAAGTATTTAACAAAAACCCATTACATAAAATTAACATAATAAAAAAGGATTCTTATTAATTCATTATTTTTTAATATACATGCTCAAAAATTCGCTCTTATCCCTACAGCTTTTAGGCACGCAATTTACGTTTCGCACTAGTGCGGAAAAATGCACGTACTCGCCCCCTAACAATTTTACTAACGTGTCAGACTGGCCGCGGTGCGATTCTCACGAGGCGAGCCTAGACCCCTATTTATTTGTCTTCGTGTGTTGAAAAATGCCGTTTGATAGACGTGGAAATTGGTCACTAGCATACGACTCTATAACTCCCTCGCCTACGGCTCGGGCGTATAACCCCTCAGCCACCATGACAAACTTTCTCCACATATATCAAAATGCAAACCAATAGCGTAGATGTCATGTGACTTTGGATCAGCTCAACAACCCTCGGGCCGTTTTCGACCAACAGCATCCTTCATCCAGTAAGAGGATCTTCCCTTTTCAATAGAGGTTGCGGAACTCCAGACCTCACTAAACATACAAAATAAGACAATCATCACCATCTTCCTGCCCTTGTCCCGTTTTATTTGTGGTCGGCGCCACATTTATTTTTCATCCATTCTGTCTGTCACTCGTCACGCTATCACTAACTCCCTTTTCTTTCATATCACTTCTCACACAATCCATCCATCTTTTGTTTGGCGTTCCTCTCCCTCTCCATCCATCCATGTAAACTCATAACTTTTTTAGCAACATGCGTTTCATCCCTCCTCTGCACATGACCATACCAAGACAAACGATTCCCTTTCAATTTTTCAGTCACTAACAAAATATGTCAATAAGGCGTCAAAATCAACGTTTTAGTACTTTGATTCAAAGTACAGAAAGCAGCTTACCATTGGCTATATTAAATAAAAAGGAACTATGATTGTGACCAGTCTAAAACATTTTCTGGCCCTTTATGCGCTTTCTCCAAATGCTTTTTGAGCTCATGCCTTCTAACGAAATTCGCAGGGCATTTCGGACAAGGCAGCCTAAACCCCTTATTATGTCTCCGCTTTGCATGCTCCGATCTACGGGACGCAGAAATAAACTTTTCTCCACAATCTTCACATTCATAAGGCCTTTCACCCGTATGTCTCCGTCTATGGTAAACGGCGGCCATTTTGGAAACGAGTTTCGCGCCACAGATATCGCATTCGAAATTTCGAGCGCGGGTATGGACAACGTTGTGTTCTGCCAGTCGCGCGTGAGTGTAAAACCTCTTTCCGCACCATTGGCATTGATGAGGTCGTATATCCATGTGAATCCAGAGAATATGATTTTTGAGTTGGGGTCTAGAGTTATAAGTTTTGCCACAATGGTCACAAGTAAATGTCGCAGGGTCTCGGATGTTAGATCGTCTATTTCGAGGTACATCTGCTGCATTAGGCTTAGCGTCTGGTTCGCATTGTGATCTATGTTCTCTGTAACAGCCTCGATTGGTAAATTGAACTCCGCAAGCGCGACAAGTTCTAACTGCGTGCATTTGTGAATGACTTTCGAAGGACGCATTTCTAGGAAACGTCCTGCCACAGTCTGTACACGTTAATGCTCCAGCTTTGTGAGCTTTTTGGACGTGTTTCTTCAACTGTGCTTCATTTGGACATAGTATTGGGCACTTTTTACATAGAAATGCAATCTCATTGTGCACAGAAGACAGATGTTCTTGCATTTCTTTCCCTCTTACGAAGACTGATCCGCAAATAAGACATGCCTCCTTATGCCCACTATTTCTTAAGTGCATATTTAAGTAGTAAGGACTTAAGAAGCTCTTTCCACAGTCCGGGCAACTGCAAGACGGTCCTGTCCGAGCTCCTCTAGGCTTCCTTTCGATAGGTTTTTTCGTGACTCGATTTTTTAATCGATTTAATATTGCTTTCGGATCATTAGTGTTGTAGTCCTTGAAGGTTTGTATCGAGAGGTCTGATGTTTTAACGAATGCGAAGACTGATTTAGCGGGTGGGGCCGCTGTGTTTGGTAAAGTAGTGAGGTTCATGAGAGCTTTCCGCCATAGTTTTTCTGAATTCCTGACAAAAAGGCGGAACTCTTGAGCGGCGAGGGCTGTGCTGGCGCAGGTGACACAAGCACCGAGTGGTATTAGGGTTTCTTCATGCATCTGTAAAAAAAAAGTAACAAGCAAATAGTAACATTGTCAAAGTAACGGCCCCTAGCCAAGAAAGATAAGAGGAAACTTATATTGGAGGTACAAACAAGTTTATACTTGAATTATGGCTCATTCATTTTCAAATTGACTGGACTGTTGGTCTAGTGGTGCGTAGAGGCTGGACTGCTCTACCGGAGATCGTGGGTTCGATTCCCAGGACAAATGTTTATGTGTTGAGCATAATAATTTGTTCTGTCTGGGTGTAATTTATCTAAAATATGTATGTATTTAGAAATATTATTTCCCTCTCCTAGAGAGGGGGCTTGAGTCCCAGCAGTGGGAACGTTAAAAAGGCTGATGATGATGATTTAGAAATATGTAAGTATGTTTATCAGTTGTCTAGTACCCATAACGCAAGCTCTACTTAGCTTGGGATTAGATGGCGTTGTGTGATAGTTGTGGTATATATTATTATAAATTAAAAGGCTGATTATGTTATGCTCTCCGCTTGGTATTCGGGTAGACCATGTCTTGGAATATGTCATAGAATATTTTTCATTTCGGGAGATAGTTTTAAACTTGCATGTGGGCGAAACCTCTGACAGGAGCTAATAGCAAGTGTAAGCTTGGTTTAAACCAGTTATGTTAAGGAGTTTCGATCATGATTCTGAAATATCGGAACTTCTGTTTGATTTTACGCCTCACTTGCGCAGAAGTGAAATATCGGGTCTCTTTAGTGGTATGAAGTGAGATGTGGGGGGAAGAGTGCATTCCTTGTACAGTGATTGGCTCTCCGATATCTACGATGCGCAAAGCGATCTCTTTCGCCGACCGCTCAAGATCCTTGCCAATATCTGAACACGTCGAGCGGGGAATCTTCCTGCCTCTTGAAACTTCGCGCTTCATTTATACTTAGTTAACTGAGTTTTTGAAGTTGGGTTTCATTTGACATTTCTGCTTCTGTATTCGACTCTCGTTCCGATAAGCCAAATTCCGAAGTTCCTTCTTACCTCCGTCACATACCTAGTTTAAACCACGTGATACGAACAACCACTCCAGTCTTTCATCAAAATAATTTAACGCATTCTTTATAATAAACAGTATATTCTATTCTTAATTTAATAACATCCAAATCATTTATACTAAACAGTAAGGCATAGTAATGTATATATTAACTTAGCTTAAAAGATTTGGGCTCGAGCGTGACCATGTTCTATACAAAAAAAAAGATATTTGCTAAAATCGGTCAATTAGATCAATTATTGCTTCAAAATACAAGTAATTATGAATCCACATGACAAACAATAATGCTAGTGCGAAAAAGTGCGTGCGCTCGCCCTCGCCACAATTGATTACATTGATCGTATCAGGCTGGGTGCTAATCGACCCTCACGAGTCGCACGCCATCCTTATTATATCTATGTTTAATGAAAAACGTCTTTTGATACAAGTGGAATTTGTAATAGCAGCACTCTGCTTCATAACATCATAGCTAGCAATGATAAGCTTTTCCCACTTGTATTAAAATATACATACACTAAAAAGAAAATGAACTAATACTTAATGTTAAGTTCAGCGCCCTCTAGCGACATTACGGCCACGCTTAAGCCCGCAGCTTTCACCTCGATACAAGCATTCAAACACAGCTTACGAAATCAATATTCCACAAATACACTAACAAAATATTTTCAACTCACTCATCAAAAAACGCATCTATTTTCTATCAGACTTGCAACTGAACTTGTCAATCTTTCTCAATCGTATTCCTTAAACGTCTTGTTATAGGATTGATCTCTCTTTTCGCAGGCTGCACTTCAACCACCGAGTAATGGACTGACAAATAATGTTTTTTTAATTCACACGGTCGAACGAAACGAGCTGAGCACTGCTCGCAACCATGCTTGAAGTCTTTCGCTCCCCTGTGGCGCCTCTTAATATGGTCCAACCTTCTCGAAGAAGACAAGAACCTGTCTCCACAATGCTCACATTTATAAGGCCTCTCTCCAGTATGTATTCTCTGATGCAACTGGTAACCTAATTCTGTGGTCAGTTGAGCACCGCAAACGCACTGGAAGATATTACGTTCAGTTTTATGCACTTTCTCGTGAGACCTTAAATGAGCTAGAGTAGAAGTTCGTTTCCCGCAAATTTGGCAAACATAAGGTAGAACGTTCAAATGTTTTTGAATGATATGTATTCTTAGCGATGGTTTTCTGTTGTACGTTACACCACAATGATCACAAGTAAAGTGTTTGAATTCAACAGACGGTCGGTGCAAGAATTCGCATACTTGTTGGTGGTATTTGAAGCATTTGACGTTGTCGTAGCTCATGTTACAAGAACTGCAATGGAATAGCGAGTGGGAGTGAATATGGGCTCTAAGTGCTCTTTCATTCACAAAACTGTTACCACAATGACTGCATGTGTGCATTAGTTTGCCGTGAGCTTCATCATTATGCTGTTTCAGCAACTCTTCCTCTTCAAACAGTTTGTTACAAATATTACAATCAAATAATTGTATATTATGGTTGGTCAGCAGATGTTTGGCCAATTTTTTCTTATGTACGACCATTCGACATCGCCGACAAGCCCTCTTGAGCGTGTTTCTAAGATGATAATTTAAATAATCAGGCGTTGAGAATTTTTTGCCACAATCAGGACATTTACATGATTCTTTTATCAAGCCATGTCGTCTAGGTTTTCGAATTTTTACAGGTTTAACCCACTTCATGTTTAACCTGTCTTCAGCATCCTTTGTGGTAGGGACTCTAGCTATTTGGTCTTTCACTATAGTTTTTTCGTTGTTATAGAAGATGAAGAAGGCTTTATCGTCTTCTGTGGGATTGGGTGGTTGGGAGATATAGCTGGCAGCTTCCGCCCAATGGTGTGCCGACATTGCACAGAGGTTCTTGAAAGTTATGGCAGCGACGGTGTCGTCTGAACAGCTCCGGCATAAGCCGCAGGGGAACGCAGGGTCCAACTCCATCTGAAATGACGTTTTCAATCAGTCCGCTCCTCTTGTTTTAATTTTGTGTTTGCAATTTGCCAATCTTTGGATAAATTCAGTGTTTGGCCAATCATTATGATGGCAAATATAAACTAAGTTTAAAATTGTTGTAGATTCTGCTATGCGTAAGAATACTTAATTTTATCACTTAGTAATCGCGACTTGATACACAAGAAAAATGTGCAAGCAAAAAATAGCATTCGATTCGGTTTAATAATTGGTTCATGAATATAGATAATTCTGTGGTTTTAATTCAGAAAGTAAAAAGCACTGTTTATTTTTTGTCTTTATTTAAAAAAATACATTATTTGTTTTAAGTCGTAGTTTTACGTTAGGTTTTAAAGATATAAAACGGATTACACATACGCTCGTTCTTCTTTTTTACCGACAATCGGTCAGTACAGAAAACGGAACGTCTTCTGTGTTACGTTAAAGGGGTGACCAGATGGTTGCAAACTAACGTACCAACCAAGGTGACCTTGCTAGTTTTAATCCGTATAGACAGCAGTTGTAAACCATGACCTTCAACGCCCTTGGTTGGGGGGCGCGTTTCCCAACCACCGAATGCGTTGGCGTGTGGTTTACATCCATGTAGCCGCAACACATGAACCAAGGTGATCTTGGTTGGAACACGTTAGTTCAATTGTCTGGTCACCCCTTTACATAATATTAAGAAGAATATGTTCAACATGCAATACTGGTACAAATAAAAACAACAGTTCGAAAGTACAAGCGATCGTCGGTGAAATAAAAGGACATGGCAGGCGTTTTGTGAGCTGAGTGCGATTGATTTTTACCTTAACGAGATCGAAACGTTTACCGCGTTTGACTCTGATTGGATAAGAGCTTGCAGCGAGCCAATCAGAGCGGCTGAAGTCGGGTACTCACCAACAAGCTGTAACTGTAACCGTTGCACATACAGTAACATAGTTCACGTGTAGACGTATCCTCGTTGTGGTTACAAAGCTCACTGTGAGCTCTTTTGCTTTCGCGGAAAAAACCGATAAGTTTCGGCTCGCGTCGAACCACAACGGGCTCGCGAACTGTTCGCGATTTACGTACTCACCTATAAAATTTGGTTACTGTACTTGCAACGGTTACAGTTACGGCTCGTAAGTGAGTACCCGGCCTTACGTCAGAAACGTGTCGATTGCGTTAACGAAGAACGAACTCGCACTAGATACTTTAGGTATTTGCTTTAAAACTCAGCGAGTTTCCTAACATAATTATGTTTTAGTTAAACAGGCGACTCTTTGTTTAAAATCTCGAATGAATTCTAAAATAACGTTAACAATTTTAAATAACAATGCAATCAAATAACTCCCACCCTAGGCTTTTGATTCCCAAGCGTTTCGCGGCGTCAGCTCTCTCCCTCTCTCTCGATTTTTACAGACTACTTCAATATGAAGAAGTTTGATCATTTATTTATGATAACTTTCCTATAAATCGATAATATTTTATAATATATGCCCTGCCAATTTGTTTTTCGGTTTGACATTTACTACGTAATCAGCTTCCGCGCAGATTAATGCTGTCCGCCCACGTCAGAATTTTTGTAGGATAGATAATCAGGCCGATTTTGTATATTTCTAACATCGTTCAGTTTTCTGACCGACTTTTCGTTTTTTTAGGTCGTGTGTTTGCACTATTGCTATCAGAATGTTTTATTTTTCTCCTACAGAAAATCGGTCACCGATTATCGGACGTGGGCGTGCAGCCTAAGGACCGAAACTACGTAAAGCGGACGCCCGCGCGGTTCCACACATTTATTTTTTTATTCTAATTTTTGTTCGATTCAGCCCGTCTCTTGCTGCCCTCTTCCAGCAACGCCCTAAGCCGAGGCTCGTACCCCACAGGGGGTGGCCTTAGGGTAGTCGCTTAGTTTATAAGTTAGTTTAACCTAGCAATTGTCTTTCTATTGTGTCTCTAATTACGGCATTCGATGAGTTAAGTAAGCCCTGGCTGGAGGCTTTGAGTCTTGTATCAGGGCCGCCACAGGCAAATCCGGTTAAGCAGACGACAACCTCTTAGGTCGAACTGCGAGAGGCCACACAAAAAAAAACGGTTCCATACAAAATTGCTGTTGCGGAGACCCGTGCGGACATCCGTCGCGGAGAACTGGGCTCCGCGTCACTTTTTTTTTGCTATGTAATAAATATTAAGTTCTCCATTGAAACGACTATGTACACACTGTTAAAATTAGACTAGAGACACTGCCCAGGTAATAGCTAATACGTTTTCCGCGACGGAGACCGTCGCACACGACACACGCGCTTTTTCACGCGACGGGAGCCCATCGCGGGCGTCTGCTTAACGCATTTTCGGCCCTAAAGGGCTAACAATCCACTGGTGAAGTGACCTTTCCATTCGCATACCCTACATCTTGATTCTGAAATCATACTTCTGCTTTAATCGAGACAGTTTCCTTGGCTTTCTTCTTCCCTTTTGCAGCCCTAAGTTTCTTTACTTTCGTATTTTTTTTCGCATGTTTTTTCAAATGTCTTTCATATCCCCTTCTCGAGCTGTACTTGGCACCGCAGTAACAAACATGCCTATCGGTTTTTTTATCGTGAGTAGTACCGTGTTCAAGCAAATGTGCGCGGCTTGAGAATTTCTTTCCACAAACGTCACATTGGAATACCCATCCAACAGTGTGTCTTAACTTTATATGCATTTTCAGACAATTCTTCTTCCTGTATTCGGCATCGCAGTAGTCACAAATGAATTTAGACTTTATATGTTTGTGTTGGTCGCAGATTTTCTTGTGTTTGAAGAAACAAACACGGTTTGGCATTTTCTTCCCGCATCCACAGACGATTGGTATGTGTTTAATGTTCATATGCTTGTTTAAATGTCCCGAATTTGCGAAAGTTTCGTGACACTCAAGACATTCTTCAGGGCCTTTAGCATGTTTCACCTTATGCGATAAAAGAGCGCTTTCTTTTTCAAAACTTTCCGAGAAAATCGGACAAGCAAAAACAGTCAAATTGTGACTCTTACTATGTTCTACATAGTCCGAATAATCTAATATTTCATAGCAGAATCTGCAGATTTTTTTACGTATTTCACGTAAGTGCATATTGAATTTGAAGAAACAATGAAATGGGGCGGCACAGTTAGGACATGACATTTTGGGCTTTTCTGTGGCTATTTTTATTTTACTACTATGACCTACTGTTCCTGATCGACTTTGGTATGTCATTTGTCGACGAAGCCGCAATTTGAAACACTTCAGAGCCTCTTCATTCGATGTAATTTTACCAATTTGACATCTAGAAGTATCTTGATACGTTTGTATATCATTACCGATTTGTATATAAACATTCTTAGCTTTCATTGGGGGTGAGAACGTGTTTAAGAAGTCTGTGATCTGATTCCAATGTTTTGCGGACTCCTTGCATCGTTTTATGAAGGGTAGTATTGATGTAAGGTCCTTATTGCATCCGTGGCAGATTTTGTTAGGCAGCGGTGCTGTGTGCTCGACCTAAAACAACGAGTTCCTGGTCTTCAATGTGTCTTTGATATAGGGTATAAGTACAGAGATGCAAAGCAAAACCGTTTCTTGGTAAAGTCTATGAGTACCGTATTTTCCGCCTGCATATTTTGTTAGTATTGTGTGTTCGTTTAGAATCCCGTCTGACAATCAGTTCTACCAAAACGTAACATATTACTTCGCCGAAACATTGCAAGCGTATGTTAAATACAACGCCGTATAACTCCTACTTAATCCTAAATTTTAACGACCTGTCTCGAAATTTCGGTTAATATTTTAAAACAATTAAATAATATCCAAATATAAATAATTAATATACTTTTATTAAAATATACCCTACTAACATTTTAATATCCAAGGCTAAGCCACCTCCTTCACTCTCTTAGTCTTCGCAGGAGTATTACCATCACTCAAATGTGTAGCAGCAAGGTGCTTCCTGCTATGATGCAGCAATCCTCTACAACTGCTAAACTTCTGTTGGCAATCAACACACTCGAACTGTCCTTTTTGCCCCCCGTGGACCGTACTAACGTGTTTCTTCAGACGATATGGCAATCTGAACCTCGCTGGACAGAACTGGCAAGCGTGATTTAGAATGATCTCAGTCTCTCTATGACATTTTCTGATGTGTTCTGACCGTCTGGAAGACGCTGAGAAGGATTCTCCGCAGAACTTGCAGGGGTAGGGGCGTTCACCCGTGTGTAAGCGCACGTGCTGGTTGTAACCTAGTTTAGTTTTCAACACGATGCCGCAATGTCCACATTGAAATGACTCAGTCGACTCGTGTTTTTTGACGTGAGTGGTCATGTGAGCTGCTGCGAGCAATTTCCCGCAGTAAACACAAGGTCGATGGGTATTTTTCATGTGCACGATTTGTATATGAGCAGCAACAAACTTCTTGCCAGCGAATTTCTTTTTGCAGTAATCGCAGTAGCATTCCGAGTCGGCACTTCCTCGCATACCGACTTTGATGCTCTTATTCTTCTTCTTAACTGTAATAGTTGCTTTGTATTTCGTTTTGTGAATGTCCAAGCGAGTTTTGTCAAGATTACAGCATCGTTTGACATGGTAGTGGTAGCATTTCTGGTTTCGGAACAGTTCATCACAGCCGGGACATATTTTCGGGGTGTGGACTGAAAGATGCGCATAATACGCTTGTTGGCTTTGGAAGTTCCGGCCACATTCACCACAAGTACACGCTCCAGAAGCATGGGCCTTTGAAAGATGCACCTTATACTGCATGTAAGTACGGAACATAGCTGGGCATTTCTTACAGTCATACGGTTCTCTTTTATGCGTCTCAATCAAGTGCGAAATCAACTCTTGCCTCGTCATTATTTTTGCACAGATGTGACAAGCATGTTGGTTGTTGGACGACTCCTTCAAATGTTGGCACAGATGTTGGGCGTTAGAAAACCGCTTACCACAGCCTGGACACTGGCACTTAGAACTCTTAACATTCTCATACCTGCTTTTCAGCTTGGCCAACTTTGGAGATTCTGCGAATACCGGCTTTTGTTCCTCTTTGTTTTGCTTCGTAATACTAATGGAGTCCTCAGTAATTATAGCTATGATTCTATTATTATGGGCTGTCTGTTCAGGTATGCTGTTCAACAGTTCCAGGGTGGTCTCCCACTGTACGGCTGCTCTTCGGCACTGGGTCCTGAAGTCTGCCGCTTGGAGAGCTGACACTGAGCATACGGAGCACAGGCCTAGAGGCAGGTCATCATCTGGCCGCACCTGCAACCATCGCACTAGTCAAACGGCCAATAAGCTGTATTCCTCGTTTATTTATATCTATTTAGGGCTGAACGCTTTTCTTTTTGGGTGTTATCGAGTCATACTCATAGTCATACTATCACGAACTAAAAACTAAAATATTGTAAAATTCTAATTGGTTTGTTGTGTAGGTCACGTTACGAGTTCTTTTTTTTTATTTGTATTCTGCGACATGGCAATCTGTCAGATAACAATAGGCCACTCTTTTGGTTGAAATTCTATTTCCGAGTTTTATAAGCATGCCAGAAGTTTGGATGGACATTTTGCAGTCAAATGCCTCATTTCACATTTATAAATCTATGTTAAAGAGAGGGGATGATTTACTGTTATTAGAAACATGAGAGTTAAGTTAAACAGGCAGAAATACCATATAATTTGCTTACCAGTAGATAGAAAAAAAAGCAAAAATACTAAAATCCGACTACGACAAAAAAAACGATGCTGAAAAGTATGAAACAAGTTTTTCAGGATGCTGAAATAAACAAAGAATTTTACGTAACATAGGTACAAACCGAAACACTTTAATAACGTGTGACTACGGCTTCTTTTTGTTCTGTTCTTGTTTTTCCGGATACCCTATTTATGACAGCATCCTGGAAAACTTGTTTGAAGCCCTTTGAAATGATACCAGAGACGGAGAATTCATCTCGATATTTATTTTTAATATTAATTAAAATTAAAATATTAATCCGCTAGAGGGCGCCATATCAGGTTTTGCCGTAGTCAGGTAAAACAATATTTTTTCATTCTTGTTCTATGTATATCTTGGTACATTATAATAGACGGTTTCTAATTGGATCATACAATTATTTAAAAAAATCTAATTATGCAACTCTACTTAGATACCCATATATTATCATATTCCTTGTAGTACCTCATAATGTGGACAGGATAAACTTTTGCAAAAACTAAGTTTACAATGGGGCGGTCTTATCACACAGGAAAAAAGGGTCTCGTTGATTAGATCTTGGGCATGAACACAATTCAATAATCTACTCTAGGTAAAGTTTGTTTTTTTATTTTTTTTTGTTTGTGGGAGTTAATCTCTGGAAGTACTGGTCTGATTGCTACAATTTTTTCATCAATAGAATGCTGCTTTAAAAATTAAATACCCTATATCACTCAGGAAGAGTAACAGGTATTTTTTATGTATGCGGGCGAAGCTGCAGGCAAAAGCTAGTAGATACATATACAAGGACTTGGGAGGCAGGTTGTGAGTAAACAAATTAATGTATGTTTCTTGGCACCATATACATATGCTTTTTTTTTAAAAAAAATCTCTCACATTGAAACTTAAGCTAGTGGTAGACGGGTAGAGCTGAGCTGCCAATTATGTTGGTCAAGCTTGCATAGACAAGATGATCTTTAATATTTTAAGCACATAGCACACCTTTAAACCGTTTTCATGTTTTCCATAACAATAATGAAAAAATATTGTAGGGCTGATAGTATTATTTATCTGACGATATAGAGTTGACATTTAACCTTTCAATCGTGGAAATCACAGACACAATAGAAAGACAATAGGTGCACGAAGGCCGGTGTTCGCTTGGGTTTTAATGAATTAAGCTGCAGTGAATCCGACAACTGTAACCCATGTGTTTTCCATTCTGATAATAGTACAGGTATACCAGCAAGTTACATTATTAGTTAGGAAAAATATGTCTTGATCAATATTGGCTATCGTAAAAATGGTCTTCAAAGAATTGTAGTATTTTTTCAGTTAGGGTCACTTTTATGGGCAGGCATATTTTGGAAATGTACAAGTAAAGTCTGTCTAAAAAGTCAAGCGACTTGGGTAATTATTAAGATAAAATGAAATCTGATGTAGTCAACACTGGTTCAATAATTAAGGTTGATTAGCCTCTTGAATGCCGTAATTAGAGACACAATTAAAAAGCCATTGTGTCTCGCGTAAATATGCGTTCCGGCAGTCAACGGGTTAAAAGATCTCTATCATTGTTTACTAATTGAAGAACCTTATTAAAGATATTGAATATAAGTATTTTTTAAATTATTAAATAATATCCAAAATTCCAAAGTCAGTTGACTTTTTAGACTGACACTAACTACTGTAATCCAATTTAGACATTATCCCATAGGTGGTCTATCTTATCTGCTCATAGTCAAAGCCTGATTACAAAAGCAGAAACCGACAATCAGTTTTTGCTTTTATAAAACTAGCTGTCCTGGCAAACGTTGTTTTGCCATATTAATATTTTTTAAGTAATTTTTAAAAATGTTAAGGGTGGACAACCCTTATCACTAAGGGGTATGAATAGGTAATAGATGTTGGCTGATTCTCAGACCTACTCAATATGCTCAAAAAATTTCATGAGAATCGGTCAAGCCGTTTCGGAGGAGTACGGGAACGAACATTGTGACACGGGAATTTTATATATAAGATATAGATGAAGATTTCACTGAAGGATCCACCTTCAAGGAATTAAAAAAAATAAAGGGGAAGATCAAGTTAGTTTACTAATAACTAGCAGTTAGTGTCCCCAAAAAAGCCGTCTCTAGCTTCTTTTAGTGGCAGCCTTTCTTGTGGCCCGTGTGTGGCGGTGCCGTCAAAATAAAAGGTAGAAGCCGCTTTCAGCTTCTTCAGCCACAGGCTGTCGCGCGCTTCAGCTTTTTTTTGTGGCCGCTTCTAGCTTTTTTTTAAGGCCCTCCTGCGGGGACTTAGTCTTTAAAATATTTGGTATCGTATGAAGTAATTTAGTATGTTTATTTTTAATAGATATGGCCATGAATTTTAAAATTCGTTTCTTGAATTTACAAAGTCAGTTATAGTCATAATTTTCTTTTTTATTACAAATTACGTATCAATTTTAATAGGTACTGTAGTTTATATTAATTATTGTAGGTAATGTTAATAATTCTAAATACAATCTCGTTATGACCTAACCTTGTAACCTAATGTACTAATATGACGTCATCATAGCTAACCCCGTAAACGCATTTTTATGGAAGGTGAAGAATTCGAAAACATATTTCTATACATTCAAAATGATTTGAGACTATTTATAGGTACAAATTATCGATTTAATCATAATCAAGCTGCATCAAGCATCAACATCAAACGAGATGAACGCAAAAATTATAGTTTCTAATTTCGATAAATTCTCATTCGCCGCCATCTTGCGACAACCGCGGCGGGAAGACGCCGTTCCGTTTTGCACAGAAAATAAACAAATCGTTTGATATTGAGCTTGTAGATTTGACAAAAATGTCGTACCTCGACTCCTGTGATTACTTCTAGCAGTTCAGCAAGCGTTACAGGCTTGTCCCCGTCCATCATAACCGTGTCTTCTAAATGAACTTGCCCTTCTGTAGTATCGCCCATACATATTCGGCATCTATCTGAACCGTCTCCACGCACTATATGAGACACTAAAGCCTTTATATCCACTTGCCGGCTCATTTTTCGTATTCTTCAAAATAAATTAAGGTATTTCTGCAGATTTTTCTATATTTTTTTCTATAATTCTTAATTATGTACGTCACATGCGCCTCTGAGTGTGAAAGACAAGACATGAATTATTTGACGTTTCCAAATAGAGGTGCGTCGATCGATTGATAAGTCGATTCCGAAATACTCGTACGGTGTAAATTAAAAATAATAAAACATTGTAAAGCTAGTCTAGTAGAGTTTTTACAATGTTTTATTTTTTACTATAAGTACGAAATTAAGGTTATAAATGTAAATTTCCATCACATTTCACTTTTCCGATAAAGCACTTGAAATAAATCAAGTTTGTTCTACACATTCTTAATTTGAAGTTACTTACTGGCTCTGATTTTATACTATGACATAAAGATAGAAAGATGAAAAACAAAAAAGTGGTCTTGAAGTGTTACTTTCAAAAATCGCAATCTTGTCGAAAAATGGCGTTTTCTTCAATATAAAAATAATAGATATTTACATGTGTGACCGAGTATCGCTTGTGAATGGATCGATCAATTTTGCTGTTTTTTTTTTTGCTACATTTTGTAATTAGTGAAGGACATTTAATTTAAAAAAAAGACAGGTTGCACTCCGGGAGTGCCGGCAGAAGTGAAAACTTGATTATTAACGTTGAGCATGTTTGATATTTTGGAATGGTTAGGGAATAATTTTGCACCAATTGCTTTATCAGTATAAAAGTACTATCATTTATGTGGTAGAATACAATATTCATTTATTGCTATGTACGATACACAAACATGACAATTTATATTACATTAAAAATTTAACACTTTAAAACTATTACAATTATTTTACATTAAAAAGTTTACCATCCGTCTTACGCTTTTTCGATCAGGTCACGTGTCCTGACGCGAGTTTAAGATTTTATACCCATTACAGAAAAAGTGCTCAACGCCGCTAAAGAAGTTTTCACTTCAAAAATGTTTGCTACACTTTTATTAAAATTCTTTATTTAAACTCTTCTTAGAACTTTTATCAAATAGGTGACTTGTCTTTTGTTTGATGTTTGGTAATGATCGATACCTACGGAAAGTAGCTAAGGATATTAAAAAACTGAATGTCTATCTTAAAATGAAAAGGCACCAGCCCTCAGCAACATATAGCAATCAATTCAGAATCCAGTATTTAAAAAAAATATTGTTTATACTTTAATCCAATTCAGAAATGTCTGAATTCACCTCTTGGTGGGCAAGAATGTAGCTTTTATAAGGGAAAATTAAAATTGCTGATTATCAGAATGGTTTCTATAATGCTTTTGTTGTTTCATTATTTATTTATTTATTATATTCTTTATTGTACACCGCATGAACAAAAAAGATTATTTTTGTCTTCTAGAACTACCGTGTGGAAGAATGACATTTAAACGTGACACATAGCTTATATCGTTTAATAAACATAGTACAATTATTAAAAAGTCATTAATTATACAAAAAAATATCGATCTCACTCGATTCATAATTTAATTGGCATTACTGAGTAAGTTGCTCCTCTAAAAGAAACCGTTCCTTTTCTCTCCAGTAGCCAATCAGATCCACGTTTAGTTACTACACCTAAATTTTTAATACCCATCTCGTCTTGTTTATTTGTTCATTGATTTCAATAAATAAAAATTTTCAACTTATTCCAGATGAATTGAATTAAAATATACGAAGCGAAGGTACTCATTGTTTATTTATTGTTTTTAGTTTTTGGTGCTTTACAATTGATTTATTAAAACATAAAAAACATTTTTACCCGTATTGAGGTATTGACGCAAAGATTGGCAACATTAATAACCTAACGTCAGCTGTCTAAGTACATACAGAAGTGTCAAACTTGTCAAAATCGTCCTATTTCATTCAGTTTTGTTTGTGGAAAAATCAAAATGGTAATTTAATTTATAATTTCTAGAATAATCCTTGATAATTTCGTATTTCAAGTATAACTTACTTGAAGAGCATTGTGTAAACCATACAGCTGCATCATTATTTTGTGTAATTTGTGTGTATTTTCTTGTGAAAAAGTGATACAAAATCTAGAGGGTTAAATTTCGAGAAGTATTTATTTTTTCTGAATTCTGACTAAATTCCGACAAAAAATCAACAGATATGGGTATGAAATAGTATCTTCTTGATTATTATCATAATGTGTAATATAAAATAGTGTTATTTGATTCATAAAAATGATAATAATTCCGGCGTTTGCTCGATGTTCAATTGTCATTGTCTATGAAAGAATGACTTCAGAATCGCAACTGTTCATGTGACCCGTGATTAAACCTGTAAATATTCGCATTAAAACTTTATTCTCCACTTCAATGGACATAATAACTTGTAATATATTTGATATAACTTAAAATTCTTATATATTTTAAATTTGGAATAAAACCTAAAACTTTTTCTTACTAAGTACTTTAGTTCAGTTAATTGATTCATTACAATTCTTAAAATAGTAAAAAAATACTATTTTAAAATTTCACATCAAATTAAAATTTAATATTATGCAGGTAATAAATTTAGTTGTGTTGTTGAGTTTAGCCTACTCCAGATATTATAAGTTGTATTAGACCATAGAACACCAGCAAACACAGCATCTGTAACTAGGGCTTTCAATACCGGTATTACGGGATCCCGTAATACCGTGATCACGGATATATTTTGGACTTTTTTCAATCACGGTATTGACGAGCCAATACCGTGATTACGGTATTACAATCTTTTATTGAGATGTGTTGTAATAAGTAGCAGGAAATTGTATGATATAATATAAATTACGATGTAATATTATTCTCACACTTGTATTTAGCACCAACTCTTATCTCCAGCTCACCCGCCCGCACCTTGCTTAGACCTGTTTCTGAGTCGAGCGAGCCTTAAGGGCCTATTACACTATACGTTATTCAGCACACGATATTCAGACTTGTCTTTGTTTTCTTTCCGAGTAAGACAGTCTGACCCTTGTTACCCATAGACTAGATACGTCGAACCATAGACTAAAACCGTCTGAATAACGCTTAGTGTAATAGGCCCTATACGACGTTATTGTTTTGTTAGTCAGTATCGCAAAGGCGCCCGGGTAACATGTGCATGTGAACTTGGTCATTGTGTATTTTTGACAAGTTTGTGATCTTAACGAGCAACATGGTACACCTATAATATTAATACTTGTATTTACTGGGGTTCGTCTCAATTCTCAATGGATCACGCGATCGTATTTTTTTTTTGTCGTATCTTATGACGTGTCACAAATTCATAACAGATTGAAGCATCTAAAATTGTGGCATTTTCCTCTTTGATTAATGTCATTTATACTTTAACGAATCACGTTATCCATTAGGTCTACAATGAACAAGTAAAATTTAAAATTTGGCTTTGTTTTCTAACTTCAATTATTATTAATTTTGCCTAATTAGTACTTATTAACTACTTTCGTGTACGAAGAAACAGTTTAAAATTATACATTTAATTGGCAGTTTGGTATAGAAATCAGATATCAGAAACGTTTATTTCAAATATACTAATAACAGGCACTTTTGAATTTTGAAAATGTCGGTCAGTGAAACAAGTGAAACTAAATTGCACGTTCCAAAGCGTAGATCTCTATGGAGAAGAACGTGCAAGAAACTCCATGGACACTCTTTTAAATCATATTGAGTTACATGAATCTTCGTTACATATTTCTTGTTGCTTCTATTAGGTGAGCACAATGAAGATAAGTAATAAAAATACAACCAAGTACATGGGAAATATTCTTATAATAATAAGAAAGACACGAGTCTTGACACTTGCTGACTTCTAAGGGCAGTATAGGTACTTATCGAATGTATCAGCCAGTAAACAATAGATACAGCAGCGCCATGCTTACTTGAACCTTATTAGAACTGCATTTGAACTTTATTAGAATTGTCGTAAACAAGTGACAGCGTCAAGTAAGCATAACTTTACGCAGATCTATGGTTTTAACCTACCTTATTTGTTAATCGCCGGTAAACAATAGGTACGGCAGCGCGATGCTTACTAGAACCTTATTAGAACGGTTAAGAGAGAAAAAAGATTGATTCGAAAACTAAAAAAAGTTTTTAAATAGTTTTATTAATGTCCTAATTAAAGTTCCCAGAGAAGGGATTACAGTCAAGCACTAGATTAAAAATTAAAAAAAAAAACACAAAAAACTTGAGTTCAATACCGTGATCACGTGATCACGGTATTGAATTATGCTAATACCGGTATTGATACCGGTATTGAAAAAATCCGGTATTTGAAAGCCCTATCTGTAACTGAAAATACACAGAAAAGAAATTCACACTATCCTAAAAGAATTAGAAATTCATATAAAAAAAAACTTTTTCTAGTTATAATCTTGCAATCAATTGTCAACTGTGAGCTGATATGATTAAATAAAAATATGGCTTGCAGAGCATATCCCCTAAGGGACAATCTCTATATTCAATCATGTGCAACAGACAGTTGCGATATTACTAGAGAGATACTTTGAAAACATATTTCGATTTTCACAATGATCCTGGAAATGTCATTTTCACTGCTACTTAAAAAAAAAAAACTAATACTTATAATGTATATGAGGCCATAAAGGCTTCTAACATAGCATATGTTTAATATTGAAAACAGTAAATTATTTAGTGCTTGTTTTCTGTTAGGGCTCGCTGTGGACTTACTTTACTTTACTTAATTTACGTATTGTATTTATTTTGAGTTTGTTTTTATTTTGTATTGACATTATTTGTTTGACTATATTGATTTTATTTTGTTTTTTATTGACATTATTATTAGTAGGTTTTAATCTCTGACATATAGTATCCATAATGTTTAATTTATTACAATTTATTAAAATTTTGCATGCCTAATTTGGTAAAACACAGTTTGCTGAGCATTCACATGACATCCAGAAATGTATAATTGATTGTACTGTGTTCTGCAATAAAGATTTTGACTTTGACTTTGACTTTGACTTTGACTTTGTGATGTCATGTCCGCCCGCACACAGTCCGCAACAACCTACACATCAAGGCATGTCAAAGTCTAAGATATAAGTAAAAGAGTTTCGTCTATTATATTGCAGCAACCACAAATTCTAGTACTGAAGGAGGGGACGGACCAGTCGCAAGGCAAGCCGCAGCTGATCTCCAACATCAATGCCTGCCAATTGGTTGTCGATGCTGTAAGTCTTTAATGATCATTATTTTTTAACCTCTCAAGGACCTGTGCACCAAATTCATTACACCTCGCTACCAGCGATCTTAAACCATATTTTCACGTAATAAGGTTTAAGTTAGCTAGTATGAGGTGAACCGTATTCGGTACACTGGTACCTGAGAATTTAAATACTTTAGCATATAACATGGGCCATAAAACTGTGGCTGGAAAGTTAGCTGGATGATCACCTCAAACCCCAAGCGAACGCTGGCATTCGCACGTTATTTAGTTGAACACTAATATTATCAAAAGAAAACGTAGATTATTAAAATTTTGAGGGTTTATTTATTGTTTATGTATCTAAGAATGTAAATAAGGAACTCTTTATAGAGTAGTCTGTAAATTTCGAAAATAATAAGCAACCTTTTCTATTTATATATAAACCTATTTAAATGCTTGTGGACTCAGGGGCTAAACCAATAAATATTCAAGTCCGACACATTGTTAATCAAAGAATACATTGTAAGCTGATGATTATAACAAACGGATCCAATTTCTGAAGAGCTGTGTGGATCTAGATAGTAGAAATGAGGCTTGCAATCATGACAAGGGAATCCAATACTGCAGATAAGGGCTGTTGTTGTGTATACATATTAAATGTTATTTTCTAGAAGAACCATTTCTCAAATGAGAGGAAGTAAAGTGAAGTGCTGTCATAGGTGTGGATGACGAGCTAGTATAAACGTAGGGTCCCAGCAGGGCCGAAGCCTACTGGGGCCAGGAGTTCGCTTCGTTAGTCGGTTTTAGTTCGTAAAAGTCTTACACGCTCGGCTCCACCCTAGAGCGGGAGAAGTCATCGTCTTTCCATTCAATTTTTTTCATTTAAATTCCTGTTAAACCTAGACTCAAAAATCCACCTAACACACAACAACTATTTTTTTCAAGGTCCGCACAACCCTGGGCCCTCGTGGCATGGACAAACTCATCGTTGACCACAATGGCAAAGCGGTCATCTCCAACGACGGAGCCACCATCATGAAGCTGTTGGATATTGTGCATCCCGCTGCCAAGACCCTGGTTGATATCGCCAAGTCTCAGGATGCTGAGGTGAGATACGCTTATTGCTTGTCGTGTCATGAGTGTTCTCGCCGGGGTCGTGTGTTAGCGACTGGGTACTCCATCTCGTTCAGCTCTTCAATCCCCATAGGTGACAGAAGAGCTGACGAGATGGAGTATTTGGTCGTGGATGTGCGACTCTGGCGGAATAAACGCGAGAGTGTTTGTCGGATATATTCGACGTAAGCGGTTAAAAGGTTAAGCATGCTATAAAAAAAACAATTAAAATTTCTTTATTTCAGACCCAATAGTCCATAAATTGTTAGTGTATTAGTAACAGAAAGTGCTTATATACTATATTAGCATTAGCTATAACCTAAAGATTCATTTTGAAATGGTAAAATGAGAAAAATGTCTTCAATTATACACCGTTAAATTTTAATCGTTTTATGTCGCTGAGCGAGTTCAATGACCTGTAGATAGTTTGTACGCAACGCCGACTACTAACTACTGGGGCCGTATTATGACCTCTTATCATGTTTTCGGTGTGAAAAAGAGACGAAGCTATACAGGACGAATAGTACTATCCTTTTCTCACACAGAAAACATGATGGTTTTAAGATGTCATAATACGGCCGCTGGTCATTGAACCCGCTCAGCTGACGTTTTCTTAAAGAAATTAATTTCGTACGAGCGTAAATTAATACGAGTTTTGAAAAAAAGGTACTTTATTTTTTGATTTTATCTTTACAAATCAAGTTCATCAAGTTTCATGTACCGGATCGACCCTCCACGGGATTATAACGATTAAAATTTAGCGGTGTGTATTGTATAGCCTAAAAAATTCACAAAAAATAAATATTAGCCAATGATTAAAACAAACGGATCCAATTACTGAAGAGCTGTGTGGATCTTGATAGTAGACATGAGGCTAGTATTACTAAAATTTACATTATTAGTATGTACTAGTGATGTAACGAATATTCGTATTGGCATGCGTAAAATTGGCAATTTTTTTTTTTTTAACGAACAAAAGTTATTTAAAAGTATTGATTGAACGGATATAGAATGATAATACAACTGATGTAAAGAATGTTAAAAATGAATGTGTAGAATGTTAATATTCGCAATCAATATTCGCGAATATTTTTTGCGAATATTCGTTGAAATTTAACATTCTTCACACCAGTTGTATTATTATCATTCTATATCCGTTCAATCAATACTTAAATATCTTTTTGTTTGTAAAGAAAAATTGCCAAATATTAGCATGTTTCTTGTGAATTCGAATGCAAATGTAAAAGTGTGCGAATATTCGCGCGAATGCGAATATTCGTTACATCACTAGTATGTACAAAAACAAAGTAATCCGTGGAGTTTTCTCCATAGAGAGAATATACAAAAAGCTTCATTGTCTTTGACTAACCAACCTTTATAATAATATAAGCCTTTATTACTGTTTTTAAATTTTTACAATATTTCGTTTATTGCTGACGATCGGTTTTTAGAAACAGCTTGTCCTTCGACAAAGGCCTCCTCCAAAGATTTCCACCTATCTCTGTCTCTTGCGATTCTGATCCATTCTGAACCGGCAACTCTTTTGAAAACATCTTCCCAACTTTTTTTTTTTTCCAACCTTTAGAAGTCTGTAAATTATTTTATTTAAAAAAATAGTTACGTTTCTCCATTTCCAGGTTGGTGATGGTACAACTTCAGTCGTCATCTTAGCTGGAGAGCTCCTGAAGAGGCTGAAGCCTTTTGTTGAAGAAGGTATGTAAACACATTATTTTTAGTTTATGCGAAACCTTAATAACCTTAATAAATGGATTCCGATAGTTTTTACACCACATTGTATTTTTTCTCTAAAATATTTTATACAAGGTGCAGTTTTAAAACTGCACAATATTTTAGGAGGTTGTAATAAAACTCATAAATAATCATGTGAAAAAACGATACCTGGTCAATAATCAGTAATACTTGTTATTTTATTTTTTAATTATACTAAACTAATTCGATTGATCGATGGCAGCGGGGGCGTGGCTAGGGTGTGGCGTGCGATGATACATTATTTATGAAACTATCGTTGCGAGTTAGTGTGCGTGAAAACGCCCTTTATTTTTACGTGTTTGTGTGTGTGAAAGAAAGCGCGGTTATAAGGCAGGTATCAGACTGGCTGCTTTTTAAGAAACGTAGTTCACATATACCGATTTTCATAAATAAGAAAAAAAAAAATACCTACTCATTTTATTATTGATTCGGGTCGAGAATCACTAACATAATTACCTCCTGAAATATTTTGCAGCTTCAAAACGACACCTTGTATGATCACAAGTTGGATACCACAAACAGCTGGTTGCAAGTGCAAAACAACCCCTCGAGTTGCCTGGTGACTCTTTGCTGTGATTATTCATGAATAAAAATACTATACACTTGTTCCGGGTTTCGCATATACAAAAATTAATAATCTCAGGTCCCGTTTTTACCCTTGGGTACAATACAGAACCCTAAAAAGAACTAATTGCCAATGATTATAACAAACGGATCCAATTTCTGATATACAATGAGGATCAAACGTGATCTATGAGGCAATTTCTACTCCCACCATTTTCCACTGTTGCTTACAATAAAGCTAGATTATGCTAGAACTACACTGCGCACACGTGTGCCACACACGCCGATCTGGGCGCGTCGGTCTCCATACATTTTATATGGAAACTAAACTTGTAGAGCTACACTAGATCCACGCCACGCGACGTCGTTCTCCGTACAAATCAGGCGTGTTACACGTGTGCGTCGGTCTAATGTAGTTCTAGCTTTACATTAGACCGACGCACACGTGTCATTTGTACGTAAAACGACGTCGCGTGGCATAGATCTAGTCAAGCTCTACTTCAACGAATTAGGTTACTTCACTATTTGACTAGCAAACTGCATTCGTGTCAGTGATACGCCATTCAAATACTACCCTTCACTACATTAGACCGACGACGCTCACGCGTCATTTGTACATAGTGTTATCTGGGCCGGTTTATGCATGTCGGGGCACAGATTACTGAATAGTTACTACGTAACAGATACTTCACTCAGTAGAAAATTTCCAATACCTATTACGATAAATGCCTACTCCCTCGCGTCAACAACCACTGTATGCTAAAATGCGCCTAAATGCTCAAGCGTACAGCAGTGATTGCTTCGCACCGCGCGATTCCACAGTAATCGCAGGGCTGCCTCTTCGATAAAATTAAATGAACATAACTTTTTATCTATGTAATTGAGAACTGTGAATATGTTCTGACTTTTATGTGGCAGTTAAAAATTTTATCATTTATAAAATATTTAACCAACTTAAAAAAAGGAGGTGATCAGACATACAGGCCAAACTGAGAAGTTTGACTTGTATGGTTTGTAGGTATATATGTTTGTGCGCGATAATCTCGCGTTTGGCTAAACCGATATCGATGCGATTTTCAGAAAAGGCTTTGTTACATTTAGGAGAATGTTTTAAAATAAGTATAATACTTCTTAGTTTGATGATGATCTTCGGAGATGTTCACAAGAAATGAAAAAAAAGCCTTAAAAAAAGAGAACCGACTTCAAATAAAGCACTAAGCCGTAAGAAATAATTTTTTTTTTTTTTTTTATGTTAGTGCTAACAGCTGGTAATTAATTCTTCATTGACAGGTAAATGGAAAAATGTTAGGTGTTTTAGGTCTTTTGCTTGATTTACACCCACCTACAGCACATAAGGTACCACACGGCATCGTAATACGCGTACGAACGAACAGCACTATTAAAATTGAATGGGGCGTGCGTGCGCTTCGCTTGCGAAAACCGCACTGAATTTGACCCGCCGGCGGAGCGAGACCGCTCGGCTGGGCGGTAGGCACTTATAGCGCGCAAGTACATGGAGTGACGGAGGCCTGGTCGGGGCTCCTAGGCAATGCACGTCTCGGGCCCCCCTCCCCTCTTCTAACTTCATAAAATATTTTACTTCTAACACAAATTTATTCATAATTACGTTGTTTTTTGGGTTCCGTATTCAACTACATAGTTTCACCAAATCTGTCGGTCTGTCCGTCCGTCAGAGGATAATCTTAGTGATTGTTAGTTAAAAAGCTTGCTAATGAAAGATTGTGTTTTATTAAACTCCATCTGTTGACAGCTTTTCGCATAATCCAATGCCAGGATTGCTAGTTAAATGGCATGTCATCGAATTTTTTTTTTTTATGTTTATTAAACATAGTTTTTGTTTTTTCCTGGAGCGTGGGGCCCTAGAACCAGGCGGGGCCCCTAGGCAATTGCCTACATTGCCTAATGGATAAAACGGCCCTGAGAACGATGTCGCGTGGCATAGATACAAGTCTAAATCGGCGTGTGTGGCACACATGTGTGCAGTGTAGTTCTACCCCAACAGTTTACATAAAAATATTATTCTTTCTTCATCAGGAGTGCATCCCCGTATCATTATTCGCGCTCTCCGCGTGGCTTCAAAGTTAGCAGTCGATAGAGTCAAAGAATTGGCTGTTAAAATTGATAACAAATCGCCCGAGGAACAGAGGTATGTCAAATGTTGCAAGTGGATTGCTTTTTTTTCTTTTCAGTAATTTTTAACGTAAATCTGGCAATTTGGGTACTTTCAAATTGAAATTTTGACAAATGCTGACTAGTCAGGTCAGGAAATATCCAAGAAATTCGTATCTTTTTTTTCTCTTTTTATTGTAAGCCAATGATTAAAACAAACGGATCCAATTTCTGAAGAACTGTGTGGATCTTGATAGTAGACATGAGGCTTACAATAACTTTTCCAAACTAACCTTAGTATCTTTTCTATACCTTGGCGACCTTTACCCAGACTATTTCAGCTGTACGCACTTTATTATCACCTTTACCCTGGCTATTATCATTTACTCACACTATTATCATTTTTACCCTGACTTATTATCACTTTTACAAGGACCTTTATCAACTTTACCTATATTATTATCATTTATCATCTTAACTCAAGACTATTATAATCGTTACCCAGATTATTATCATCTTTACTCAAACTATTATCACCCTTACCTTACAATAAGACAATAATCACCTTTACTCAGCCTATTATCCCTTTTACTAGGACTTTTATCAGCTTTACCCAGACTATTATAATCTTTAACCATACTAATAGCACCTTTACCCAGACTATTAACATCTTTATTCAGACTTCTAACATATCATCACCAAGATCTTTACCATCTTTACCCAGATAAATACCGACTTTACTCAGACAATTACCAAGATTACGCTACTAATATCAACGTTACCCCAATCCATTATAATAGATAACAGAAAGTAGATAATTATCTACTTTATTATCAACTCTACCTAGTCAAAGCTGATAACCTCACATCTTCTCCAGGGAGCTGCTGATCAAATGCGCGTCGACAGCCATGTCTTCGAAGCTCATCCACCAGCAGAAGGGATACTTCTCCAAGATGGTGGTTGATGCTGTACTGTCTCTGGACGCTCCTCTGTTGCCTCTGGACATGATTGGTAAGTTTAGTAAGGTTTTTGACAGGTTTTTTAATTGTTCGCAAATTGATGAAGCGAATCCCTATCGGACGACAAGTTACCTGCTGCTCGCCGTGCGCAAGCTCTTACCTACGGTGGTTGACAAAATTTTTAAAGATGTCAAAAATTAAAATGCTCGCTTTGACATTTGAGACAGACCCTAGAATGTAACTTGGAATGAAACTGAAAAAAACAATTAAATAATAATTAGGGGTCCGGTGTAGTAGTAGCTACACTACACAGGACAAGCCGCTAGGTAGGCAAGTTTAAAATTGTTGTCGACCACCGAAGGTTTGTGGATGACGAGCAATGTGTAGCTCGCCGTCCGACCGTCCGGGCTGAGCCCAAAACGTCGTCGGCGCCTCTAAGAGTTGTCGGCAAACCGTAGGGCCCAGCAGGGTCGAAGCCTACTGGGACCAAGGATCTGCTTCTGAAAGGAAGATTCGGCCCCGGTACAAAAGACAACGAAGTAACAAGACTTGATTTTTAGTCCGTGAAAGTCTGATACTATCTCCCGCTCCGCCCAAGAGCGGGGGATATCATTGGATGATTTTCCCACTTAAAAAATAAAGGTGGAGTGTGAACTATTCATTAACCCCAACAGGAAAATTGACTAACAGATCTGGCCAATGATTATAAACAACGGATCCAATTTCTGAATGCCAGTGAGGATCACACGTATTATGAGGCCGTTTACAAGCATAAGAACTGCACAATTTAATCCGCACGAGTCCATTCCATCATCGGACCACCGGACGTACGGCGTTGCGTCATCGGTACATGATGGACATCCCACCCACACGTACTTAAGGGCCAAGCGCCCGAAAAGTGCCATAAAACAGTGATTTTCTGAGGCCTACTCCTCCGTAACGGCTAGGTCAATTGGTTTTAAAAAAATATATCCTTATTATAGATTCATGAACAATAATATCAACATTTGATTTTTTCGTGCAATTAATACTTTTATCAAAAAAAAATATTTAGCAATTTCGCAACTTTTCGTAACTTTTCCCTACTCCTTCGAAACGGCTTGGACCTTTAGAAACATTTTTACACATAAAAATTGGTGGTTAAATATTCTTCAAAGTGAACATTGCATATGTAAATCAATCAATATCTCGCAGAGAAAATGGATTTATAGCGCTTTCCAGGCGCTGCTGGCCGCAAATAAATGCACAGATTTGCGTACTGCCGCCTAGGCGGGTGCGACAGTTGCGTTCACATAATTTCGGCCAGATGGTTCAAGGGACCATACGCCTTAAGCGTTTTGGGAACACATTCATTATGCGTACAGCTAAGGAGTGGAATCCCCTGGGGGGGAGGGGGGGTTGTGTTTTCTGCCTGATAGCTATAACTTTATATTTGTTTTAAGTTTGCTTAATTTGTCTTTTGACACTTTCTAGCAAGCCTTCAAGTTTTGTATACCTAATCTTTATATATGACGGCCCCAGGAATGGCTGAGCGATATTACCGTCATCATTTTGATTCAGTGGTACTGGGTTCATTTTGATGGAATTTTAATAACTATACACTTGAGTATTTCAGTCGCTTATAATGTCAGTTTCACAGTTCACAATTAGTTATAATGTCACTTTTATAATTCACAATAGTGTTGTAAGTACCTATACTAAATAATCACGAATACACGGGTTAACCGACAGTTTCATGTTAGAGGTGTGTGACCCTTGAAACAGTGCAAGCCAAACTGTGCCCGCATCATGGGTCGCAGCCCTTTTTTCATGACTCTGGCCTCGTGACGTATAAAAAATGACGCCACTGCGTTACACCCTTTGGTAGGTACCATAATAATAACAAAACAAAGACTCTGTAGTTCAATATCGTTCTCCACGACATATATAATAATCAGTGCCACATATCGTTGTAATTTTATAACTCGAGAACGGGCTCATCTATCCAAACCAAATGTTTAGGCTTTGTTCGGACCATTTAGTAGATGGTTTATGTGATGTTTTGTAGGGTAGAGTAGAGTAGGGTAGGGTAGGGTAGGGTGGAGTAGGGAAGAGCGGGAGCGGAACCGCGCGGGCAAAAGCTAGTTTCTTATATTTTCCGAAAATTGTGAGTTTTGATTATTGATACCACCATCGCATCTGATGGTAAGCTATGATAACGCCAACGATGGAGCACGCTTGCCTAGAAGTAAACTGTTCACTCTTGACTTAAAGACCCCCTAGGTTGTAGCTATCAGGAAACACAGACTCCGGCCAATATTTTTACTCTTTATCTTAACGCATAATGAATGTGTTCGCAAAACGCTTTGTACGTATGGGTGGGATATCATCCATGTATCGACGGCGTGACGTCGTATATTTAAAAAAAAGTTTTTTTTTTTTTCATAAATTCTATCATGTAATCAGTCATGTGGACTATAACCAGATGAGATGGATTCTGTATGGCCAGTAAGGTGCTGCCCTCCACGGGGCCTGCCCTACCTTAAGTGTAGTCACACGGCAACGCCGCATGTAGAAAAAAAAAATACGCCTAAATATGCTCTCCATCATCCAGGAATCAAGAAAGTCTCCGGTGGAGCTCTTGAAGACTCGTTCCTGGTCGCCGGAGTCGCCTTCAAGAAGACGTTCTCGTACGCCGGCTTCGAGATGCAGCCGAAGGGCTATGAGAACTGCAAGATTGCTCTACTCAACATCGAGTTGGAGTTGAAAGCTGAAAGGGATAACGCCGAGGTGAGTGGTAGCAGTGGAAAGACGGTATCATTTTTACTATGCGATTCAAATGGGAATAGGAATGTCAATGACCTCATCTGTCAAACCTAGCGTTCAGAATTGCCATAAAAATTATTAATGATTATTGCTTCTTTTTTAGGGTTCCGTAGCCAAATGGCAAAAAACGGAACCCTTATAGATTCGTCATGTCTGTCTGTCTGTCTGTCCGTCCGTCCGTCCGTATGTCACAGCCACTTTTTTCCGAAACTATAAGAGCTATACTGTTGAAACTTTGTAAGTAGATGTATTCTGTGAACCGCATTAAGATTTTCACACAAAAATAGAAAAAAAGCAATAAATTTTGGGGGTCCCCATACATAGAACTGAAACTCAAAAATTTTTTTTTCATTAAACCCATGCGTGTGGGGTATCTATGGATAGGTCTTCAAAAATGATACTGAGGTTTCTAGTATCATTTTTTTCTAAACTGGATAGTTTGCGCGAGAGACACTTCCAAAGTGGTAAAATGTGCCCCCCCCCCCCCCTCTAACTAATGATAAAACTAAAAAAAATATATAATGTACATTACTATAAAAACTATTAACGAAAGTTGGTTTGAACGAAATCTAGTTAGTAGTTTTTTTTAATGCGTCATAAATCGAAAAAAAAAAACACTTATTAAAACATAGATCAAAGTTACAACACATTACAAGAACTTTTATATTATGTTACTTGTCTGTCTGTTGCTGACTGTTACTTGGAACCCTTCATGGGCGAGTCCGACTCGCACTTGGCCGGTTTTTTAGTTTTTGTTTATGGTGGTTTACAAAAAGATTATAATCTATACTTAATATTATAAAGAGGAAGAGTTTGTTTGTTTGTTTGTTTGAACGCGCTAGTCTCAGGAACTACTGGTCCGATTTAAAAAATTTCTTTCACTGTTAGACAGCCCATTTAATGAGGAAGGTTATAGGCTATATAACATCACGCTACGACTAATAGGAGCGGAGCAGTAACCAATGATGCGGGTGAAACCGCAAGGTACAGCTAGTAAATAAATAAAAGGTGTAAGGGACAGCCCTCCACAAACTTTAAGGGCTTGCTCAGTAGACGAAACTGAACTACAAACACCACAATTTTTATTTTCAGGAGACGAAAAAAAAAAATCAGCTTCACCATACAAAATGATAAACTTGTTTGGACAATTTGTATGGCGAGACCGATTTTTTTTTTGTTTACAGAAAAAAAAAATTGTGCAAGGTTGTTCAGTTTCGTCTACTGAGCAAGCCCTTAAAGTTTGTGGAGGGCTGTCCCTTACACCTTGTATATCGCGAATTCGACCAAATGTAGGTCACAATATAGGGTGACTGGCAATTTATGTACGATACTTAAACACGTGATTGTGCTCATGATAACAAACAATTTTTATTATGGGAGCAAAGCCGAAATCGCGAAAAAAATATTAGCTGTTCAGTACATTGGGCAAACATAAATGTACTGAACAGCTGATTTTTTTTCGCGATTTCTGGTTTAATAATAATATTCCACAACTATAACACAACGCAGTCTAGTCTCAAGCTAAGCAGAGCTTGTGTTATGGGTACTAGACAACTGATAAACATACTTATATATTTCTAAATACATACATATTATAGATAAATTACACGCAGACACAGAACAAATGATCGTGCTCATCACACAAACATTTGTCCTGGGTGGGAATCGAACCCACGACCTCCGGTATAGCAGTCAGGGTCACTAACCACTAGACCAACAGGCCAGTCAAAGGGTTTGTTCCCATAGTAAAAGTTGTTGGTTATCATGAGCACAATCACGTGTTTAAGTATCGTACACTAATTACCAGTCACCCTGTTTAAAGGGTTACTTGTAAAACACTAATTACCTTCCAGGACTGTCTTATAAAATATCATAGAACAAAAGTTGTTGTTTATAATGTTAGTACAGTTGCCAAAACGGATCTTGAGCGCTCGGCGTCAGAGTGGGGGATCGCTTTGCGCATCACATACATTGGCGAGCCAATCGTCTTCGTTGTTAGATACATACAGCAACGCAGGGAACGAATCAGGAGTGACTTCTATGACGCGATGGCGCGGAGAGCCAGTCACTGACACTCGCCGCCTATAAACGAGCTAATGAGTAATAATTGTGACGTTGCGCGTTTGGTCGGATTCGTAATATTGATTTCGACGCAGGTACTAAACTGATCGATGTGACAGCTATGACGTCACAATATGGCGCTAAGTCGACCTTATTCTCATTTTAATCGCGTAGTATGATCGATGTGATAACTGTATCTGGCCAATGATTATAAACAACGGATCCAATTTCTGAATGTCAGTGAGGATCACACGTAATATGAGGCCGTTTACACAAAATAGATAGGTACAGAACTCAATCTACATACTGTGCGCGCTCTCACAACGCACACATAGACACCGCTCACGGACACGATATCTCGGAGCGCCTCGGCCCGCTCGTCGAACAGTTCCGGCTCGAACGCTCATTAGTGTGCGTCCACCGAGCGTAGGTATAAAAAGTGAAGTACATACATGAGATTGTCTTCTGTACCTGTCTATTTTGTGCCGTTTATTAGCAAGTATTACAAAAAAAGACGTGTGGCCGCAGTAAAGCTATTGCATAGCATTTTTATCAACTTATGCAATTATAATTATTTATTAATTTTATTTATGCAGTATTTTTTTCCTTTGTTTTTTTTTCTTTGATATTAATTGAAGTTACACTTTCACACATTGAATTGAAGTTTGATTGATTGTTCACTCATTTGTTTTCTTATCGGTCACCACGCTCAAAAAACAAATGAGTGGGGGGTGTTACGTTATTTTCGTTACGGAATTTCTGGATTCGGTCTCCACGTTCAATATACCACGATAGAAGCTATACAATAGCTTAAAAAAAAATGTCCTTAAATATTTGGATGAACCACGTAGAAGCATAATATAAATAATAATAAGGATCTAATTTCGTTTTTTTGTCTTTCTCTCTCTCTCTTTTTCTATGCCGGTGGTCGTGGGTTCGATTCCCACCCAGGACAAATGTTTGTGTGATGAGCATGATCATTTGTTCTGTGTCTGAGTGTAATTTATCTATAATATATATGTATTTAGAAATATATAAGTATGTTTATCAATTGTCTAGTACTCACTAATGTTACAAAAATTATTTTTTTTTTACATACATTTAACCGAACATAGAACCTCCTCCTTTTCGAAGTCGGTTAATAACCTTGTAGAAGACACAGTCACTAAACAGCATCAACTTCACAGGTACGCGTAGACAACGTGAAGGAATACCAGAAGGTGGTAGACGCTGAATGGCATATCCTGTACGAGAAGCTGGCAGCCCTGCACGCCAGCGGAGCCAACGTGGTGCTGAGCAAGCTGCCCATAGGAGACGTGGCTACACAGTACTTTGCTGACCGGTGAGTCGAGAGATTTATTCATATTTATATTGTTGCGTACGTGGGTGATCAAATGCCGATTTACTAATAGAGAACTTTATTCACCACAAACAATAATAAATTAGTCCAGTCAATAATAATCCGAATCGCAATTAACACTAGAGTATCGTTACGCTATCGCTTAGGTCGTTAGGTAAAATCACTTCACACACTTGGGTAGTTCGCTCTTGATCGCAGTCGAAATCAAAACTGCCTCACTTCCGGCCGGGGGCTCGTATTTATATGCGGAACGAAGAAAATTCTAGATACCGACGTCTCAAGATTGATTTTCGATTGCGCAGCGACGACGCGAAACGCTTAGTCCGGACCGTAGAGGTTTCAACAACGTAAGGGTGGAAATTCGCCGTATGTTGGGTTGTCCGATGGTAAAATTGCGATGGCGGAATCAAGTCATGCAATTCCTGCGCACACTCTTCAAAGTGCATCCTGTAAAACACCGAAAGGCTGGCTGCTCTACGTCTGTGCTCAGGCTTTGAAGGTTGGGTTGGTTGGTTGGTTTGAAGCCGAAGTAATTGTACTATTGTGCGTTCCACTTAGGGTCAACTCACACCGAAAGAGCGGCGAAGGGCAGCGCAGTTTCAGTGTCATATGAATTTTATCTTTATTTTCATTTCTATAATACTTATTATCGCATGAGAAACACGAACGAGAGAATTCCCAGGAATTCCTGCGGCGCCGCGGGCATCCGCGGTAATTGTTAAATGTAACGAAATAAAAGTATCTCCCTAATATTAAGTAATTTCATTGCTAAAAATGAAGCAACACTGTTTTTCCGTATTGCCAAGCGTTACAAGCGTTGGGCCAGACAGAAGAGACGTAAGACGCAGACGGGGCACATTTGTCTCTACCGCGTCCTTTTCATACAAAATGTATAGAAGCGTCATGACGCGAAACATACAGAAGAGACGGGGCGCGGGCGCAGCGCTTTTACGTCTGCGCAATTTGTTCAAAACACACAGGAGAGGCGCGGACGCGGCGGAGACAAGGACGGGATGCGGCGGGGGCGAAGACGGGGCGCGGGGTGGTGCCAGCCGCGCCGGGCGAGTGGTCTCACTCTCTCGTCTCACCCAATCAGACTGTTGAATGATGACAGCGTGACTGCGTCGAGTCTCCGCCCCGTCTCTTCTATATAATTCAAAAAGTCGCATCCGTATCTCGTCTCCGCCCCGTCCGCGACGCGTTCTAGTCTTAAGTCACTTCTGTGTGGCCCGCGCCTTAGTAAATCGTTTCCACATGTTACTAGTTAGTTTAGTTACGGGTTTTTATAACGAGCACTATATTTTTGTCGACAGTGACATGTTCTGCGCGGGCCGCGTGCCTGAGGAGGACCTGCGGCGGACGCAGCGCGCGTGCGGCGGCGCCGTGCTCAGCTCCGTGCGCGACCTGGCGCCCGAGGCCTTCGGCTCCTGCGCCAACTTCACCGAGAGGCAGGTCGGGGGCGAGCGGTACAACATCTTCACTGGTGAGTTGACGGATTTAGTTCTCAAGTGATCTGAATTCTGATCTGGAATTTACGGTTTAAACTAAATTACAGTAAATTCACGAATGATGGCGGCCGTGAAGTTTGCGCAGAAGGCTGCGCAGTAACGTGTTTTAGGAACCAAATGGCGACGTGCGTGTGCGAGAACAGTGTAGTATGCGCGAACGTTCGCTAAGGCTAACTTCACGGCCGCCATCATTCGTGAATTGTACTGTATATGACATGGCCTCACATTTTCAACATCTTCCTGCTCTTGTCCCATATTACTTGAGGTCGGCGCAATACGTTATTTTCTTCGATTCTGTCCTGTCACTCGTCACACTATCTTTAACTCCCTTTTCTTTTAAAAATAACTCTCCACACAATCCATCCATTCACATGTAAACCTTTAGAATTATAGAGACCTGCTCCATTTTTTTTTTATATTTCGACTTTAATTCATAAAGTGGGGCGGCCATCGGTAAGCAGTCGCGCCGCAATAAGCGGCGTCCCATAGCGTGCTTCAAAGATTTACATATTTTTGTCCTTACCGCACGTCGCCCCGCGGTTTGCTACCGCTCACCAGGGACTTAAAAACACCTTCATAAAGGTTACAGAATTATAAGTGTTACATGTTGAATGTGTAACAGAATCAAAAATGTAACACTTATATAAAGGGACAACCATCCACAAACTCTAAGGGCTTGCTCAGTAAACGAAACTGAACAACCTTCCACAAGATTTTTTTTCAGGAAACGAAAAAAAAAATCGGCCTCTCCGTACAAATTGTCCAATCAAGTTTATAATTTTGTATGGTGAGGCGGATTTTTTTTTTCGTTTCCTGAATAAAAGTGTTGTGGAAGGTTGTTCCGTTTCGTCTATTGAGCAAGCCCTTAAAGTTTGCGGAGGGCTGTCCCTTACACCTTGTATAACCGTAAGTGTAACCGTAACATATCTGTAACAGATATAAAAGTGTTAACAGTGTTAATAAGTGTAACAGGTAAACGCAGCATTGCCAAAGTCACAATTTACTTATTTATGGGACTGTGCGATTATTTCAGTTACACATATTAACACTTATTGACACATATGACAGGTTACAGTTTGATTCAGTTGTACTTCTTAACACATATAAAAGGTTACAGTTTCATTCGGTAACATTATTGTATCTGTTACATTTAAAAGTGTTTTCTGTTATAATTGTTTTAAAAAACAGCGTTGAAACACATTATTACGGTTACAATTTGAGTCCCTGCCGCTTACAGCGACAAAGTCGGGTCGTATTATTCCCAAATCCTTGTTCCTAATCCTCTCCTTTGCTACAGGTTATGCCAAAGAAAAAGCACCGCCTGGTAAGATATTATTGCTCTAAAGTAGTAGTTGTGTAGTAGTAGCCCAGCGGTATTGGTCCGGACTTACGACCTACACCTCCTGGGTTCAAACCCAGTCAGGCGCATTACTCTGTGAAATTTATTTATAATAGTATAGCAATTATTTGGCGCAAGCAATTCAATAGACAACATAAAATAATAATAATAAAGAGTACAGAAATACAATACAGTTGCGTTGAGCGTGCTCGAACCGAAAGGGTCACCAACTCAGCAATTGCTAGGTGTCAGACACCTAGCGCTGGTTTTCAGCTGGCTTCCCGCAGTGACCACTACTGCTCTCGCGGGACGGCGAGCAATGGGTAGCTCGCCGTCCGGCCGTCCGGACCGAGTCCAAGTCGACGACGGCGCGTAGTGTGTGGAACACTTCCTCACGCGCCTCAAGGAGATGTCAGCAAAACCGTAGGGCCCTGCAGGGTCGTGGCCTCTGGAGCCTTGGGTTCGCTTCTGTAAGCAAAGCCTGGTTTGCTGGGCATCGTTGGAACTTCGATGTGGGTTTTAGTCTAAACGCCCTCGCGCTCCGCCCTAGAGGGGATGAAGTCATTAGATGACATCCCATATATAAAAAAAAGACTATTCTCAAAACGGTGCAGTAAAACATCGTGAGGATCCCGGTGTGTCCTAGAACTAAAAATTCGAAGACATATGACATCTGTACCCGCACTGGGCCCGCGTGCTGGACTAAGACCTATTTCCTCTTTCAGAAATGAGGCCTTAGTCCCAGCAGTGGGAACATTATCAGGTTGATTATGTTTATATTATGCACTTTGAAATGAAATTAATGTCCTATAACCAAAAATTCGGCAGCCTGCGCCTGATGGCGGGGACCATCACCGGGCACTGCACACTGAATAAGCACCTCCACACAATAGGCATCACAGACAGTCCCCTGTGCAGAGCATGCTTGGAGGGGGAGGAGACAGTCGCGCATGTGCTCCTAGACTGCACAGGTGTCACTGAAATACGCACACGAACCATAGGATCCCCGAACTCCCTTATAGATGCCCTGAAAAACCTGAGAGGTCTAATCTGCTTTTGGAGAGAGGTGGGCTGGTTGGAATAAGCCCACCCAAGGTTATGGCCGCTATGGCCCACGTACAATGGTCCGCATAGGACTAAGTGCGGAAACCATACTCAGACATAAGACATAACCAAAAATTCGAAGACATGTGATATTCACCAACCCGCACTGGGGTGCTATTCTCTAAGAAAGCGCAGCGCTGGCACAGCGACGAGTCGTCAGCGCAGTACATTGAATTAACAACCTAATGCCCCTTTACATTGGATTGTTAATTCAATGTATTGCGCTCACGACTCGTCGCTGTGCCATCGCTGCGCTTTCTTAGAGAATAGCACCCCTGGGCTCGCGTGGTGGATTACGGCCCATTTGCAACCCTGAAAACTATGTGCTTGGAGTAGCATAGTGTTTTCACGGTTGCAAACTTGGGTGTAAACTACTGTCAAGGAACCTAACGACGTATAAAAAAATTGTAGATACATGCGCATTTGCGATGTTTGATGTCGTTTTCGTACGCCGTCATTTGTAGTTCTCAGCAATGACCCGTTTTTAGGGTTCCGTAGTCAACTAGGAACCCTTATAGTTTCGCCATGTCTGTCTGTCCGTCTGTCTGTCCGTCCTCGCTTAATCTCTGTGACCGTTAGCACTAGAGAGCTGAAATTCGATACCAATATGTATATCAATCACGCCGACAAAGTGGTAAAATAAAAATTGGAAAAAAATGTTTTATTAGATTTTTTTTTCATTTCAACCCTAACGTGTGATATATTGTTAGATAAGTATTTAAAAATGAATAGGGGTTTACTAAAATCATTTTTTGATAATGTCAATAATTTCGGAAATAATCGCAAAAAAAGTAAAGAACAATGTCCGGGGGGGACATTTTTCCCTCTAACTTTTGAACCATAAGTTTAGAAAATATGAAAAAAATCTGAAAAGTAGAACTTTATAAGGACTTTATAGGAAAATTATTTTGAACTTGATGGAAACAACAGTTTTTGTAAAAAAGGCAAAAAGGTTCTACAAAATAATTTCTGGACTAAGTTTGTTGTATAATCGTATATGAAAGTGTTTTTTTAAACTCATAAGTGGGTACGCTTATTGTGACGGACGGGAAACTACGGAACCCTACACTGAGCGTGGCTCGACACGCTCTTGTTAAGTTTTCGTTTAACCAAATACAGTAGTAGTATAACTTTCTCTATTTTATATCCGCTGTAACCACTACTTCTCCTCCCCAGGTTGTCCTGCCGCGAAGACCTGCACGCTGATCCTCCGTGGAGGTGCTGAGCAGTTCCTCGAGGAGACGGAGCGTTCTCTGCACGACGCCATCATGATCGTCAGGCGTACCATCAAGAACGATGCCGTGGTTGCTGGTGAGTACCTATGAAATTGCCGTTTTTTAAAATGGATTGCTTTTAGTCTAAGATCCGATTAAGAACGACCTTCACCGGTCTGTTTAATGGATGAAACGTATTTTATTATAAATTTAGTGTATTAAATAATACAACGCGGGTGCCTAAGAAATTTCTGGCCAGACTAATATTAATTAAAAATTGAAAATTTATTTTATTTTTAGAAAAATGCACAACCGTTATCCATACCAGATTTTTTGCGGACAACACTATAACATCGTATTCGTAATGAAACAGCGTTTATTTTGATATAGAATTTGTTGTATACAAAAAAAAACACACCTGTTTATGCATACCTGTTTATACCTGACAACCCATAGCTATGCCAGGAAACAAATAGGCAACCCAACATTTTTGTTCTAAAGGCACTCTTTCGGTTAGTATTAAATTTATTCGTTAAACACAACGGTGCATTTTACAAAAAAAAAAAAAAAATTGTTTGGCCAGGAATTTCTCAGGCAACCCACCCGCGTTATATTATTATCATAAAATAGGTTTCATCCATTAAACAAACCGGTGAAGGTCGTTCTTAACCGTATCCTGGACTATTTGAAGTGTATCTTTAGGTATTGCTCGGCTATGGATTGTTACCATGTCCATATGTCTGTCCCGATTGTACCTTCAGGTTGGCCATTGCAGAAAAACGCTGGTCAAATCTTTGACCCATCGCAAACTGATGCGAAAGGAGGCGGCCGCACGCGTGAGGAACGAGGTAACGGACCTCCTCACGCCTCAGCCGCCGAGACCCTGATCCCGCTTTTCAGCCACCGTAGGCTTGGGTTTGCGGGCGATGAGCAATGGCTCGCCTTTTTTTTTTTTTTTTTATAATTGATATGCTCGCGTTTGACCACAATCTCACCTGATGGTAAGCGATGATGTGGCCGACGGTGGAGCACGCTTGCCTAGAAGCAATCTATTCACTCTTGACTTAAAGACCCCTAGGTTATTATAGCCTATCAGGAAACACAGACTCCGGCAGGGAATTCCATTCCTTAGCTGTACTCATATGAATGTACTCCCAAAACGCTTTGTGCGTATAGGTGGGATATTCACCATGTACCGGTGGCGCAACGCCGTTCTGCCCTCCGGTATCTATCTGGACCAAGCCTGAGTATATGACGGTGCGCGTCAGCAAGACCGCAGAGGCCTAAAAGAGCCGCAGCCTACTGGAGTCAGAGTGTGGGGAGAAGGTATGTTTCCATCCCCCACACTCTTCAAGTGTAGGATAGTTATTTGGCCGAGCGTCGGAGCGGCTTGCGGACGGCAAGCAATGGGTAGCTCGCTGTCCGGCCGTCCGGTAACTGTCAGGATCAAGCCCAAGTCGTCGACGGCGCGCGCTGTTCCCGCGCGCCTCAAGGAGTTGTCAGCAACAGCAGGGGCCCAGCCGGGTCGAAGCCTACTGGGGCCAGGGTTATCCGAAAGGGCGGGTTTTTTAGTCGGTAAGAGTTTGACACTATCTACCGCTCCGCCCAAGAGCGGAGGTTGTCATTGGATGATCTTCCCCATCGAAAAAAAAAGGCGCGCGCACGTAACCTCTCGGTGTCAAGAATTCGTGATGACTGACGGTGGCTTGTCTTGATTCCCGATGCTACACGAGCTGGTGTTCGGGTGTTTCCGCGACTGGTGACGAACGGCGCTCGGCTGCGTTCATAAATAATCCCAATCGCCATACAAGTCTTCATACCCCTTCTTAATCACATAAAAAATATATTTCGCGTCAGCATTGCTCTACGAAGGTTGAGGAAGTCGTGGAGTATATGAAGATAAAGAGCAACTGGACTCTGAGGGTCGAAAGGCTGGATTCGCGCCACGACACCAACTTCAAGTCGTTCGTGATACGAGTTCCAATCCACCATCTGGAGACCTTTTTGAGAGAGGACTTTTGGCCGAAAGGTGTCGTGTATCGACGTTTCCGAGGACGGCTACGCGACACCACGCAGCGGAACACAACGCCGATATTACGTGTATAATTATTAAATAAGTTTTCTGGTTATGATATTATGTATTAGTTTATTAATTTATAAGATTACTAGCTTCTGCCAGCGGCTTCGCTCGCGTGAAAATTGTGAATCTAAACCATTCCCAGATCCCCTTGAACACCACAAAAAATTTCATCAAAATCGGTCCAGTCGTTTGAGAGAAGTTCAGTGACATACACACTCACAGAAGAATTATATATATAAAGATTTTATGTATTTTTTTCTATGGGCCTCTGATGCCTGAAAATAAATGGTTATTATTATTAATAATCACTCTTCTTAACTTATATCATATAATAAACATTTTGTTTAATACCACATCCATGTTCCAGGTGGCGGAGCCATCGACATGGAGATCTCGAAGCACCTCCGCGAGTACGCGAAGGGCGTGGCCGGCAAGGAGCAGCTGCTGGTGGCGGCGGTGGCGCGCGCCTTCGAGGCCGTGCCGCGACAACTGTGCGACAACGCCGGCTTCGACGCCACCAACCTGCTCAACAAGCTCAGGAACAAGCATCATAACGGTGAGCTGGGGGTATTAATAATAATAATAAAGAAAGATAAACAAACTAAATATCTTGACTTGGCTCGCGAGGTTGTCGACATATGGGAAGTGGATAGAGCAATCATTGTGCCGATAGTCGTGACGGCTAATGGCTTAATTGCCAAGAGCCTCGAACAACATCTAAGCAGGCTCTCGTTAGGCAGCTGGATCAAGGGCCTGATCCAGAAAGCAGTACTCCTGGACACGGCGCGTATAGTTAGGAGATTCCTCTCTCAGGAGCCCTGACCGCCAGCTTGGACCCTGATCCCGATGCCGGTGGCCTACTATTTTTTATATTTTTAAATGTCTTTTTTTTATGTACTTTTTAAGAAATATTTAAAAATGTAAATAATATGTATATATATAGATAATAAATGGAATAATAATAATTGATAGACGACGACCATCTGTCGAAGCTGTCGTTGCGCGGTTGGATCAAGGGCCAGATACAAAAGGCAGTACTCCTCGATACGGCTCGCATTGTGAGGAAGTTCCTGTCTCTGGAGCCCTAACCACCGGTAGCTTGGACCCTGCTCCCGACATCGGTGGACTACTGTTTTTATATTTTTAAATGTTTTTTTTTTATTTATTATAGATTCATGAACAATAAATACTACATGTCATCAATAAATCATGCAATTAATACTTTTGTCAAAAAAAAAATGTTTAGCATAGCAATTTCGCAACTTTTCGCAACTTTTCCCTACTCCTTCGAAACGGCTTGGACCTTTACAAACATTTTTACACATAAAAATTGGTGGTTAAATATTCTTCAAAGTGAACATTGCATATGTAAATCAATCAATATCTCGCCGAGAAAATGGCTTTAAAGCGCTTTCCGGGCGCTGCTGGCCGCAAATAAATGCACAGATTTGCGTACCGCCGCCTAGGTGAGTGCGAGAGTTGCGTTCACATAATTTTGGTCAGATGGTTCAAGGGACTATACGCCTTAAGATATTTTTTATTGTGCTTTTGTGTACAATATTTGACTGGTCTACACTGTTCTTACATAATATCTATCAATATTGTCATACCAACCACTTTTTTTTTAATAAAAAGAGTAACCATGAAGTTTCTTGCTGGTTCTTCTCCATAGGAAACGAGCAATTTGGAACCGTGCACTAGCTTCTGACGTTTTATAAGTGCCCATGTAGGCCTATGTGAAATAAAATATTTTTGACTTTGACTTTGATGATGCCATTTAAGCCGCTAGACGTCCAGTGTTAGACATAGGCCTCCTACAAGTGTCGTCACAATCAACGATCCCCGCAACCTTCACCAGATGATTACCCGACTTTAAAGAAGACTATTATTTTAGCCACGAGCTCGTCATCAAGTTATGAACGTTGTATGAATGGTTTCCAGGCGACATCTGGTACGGCATCGACATCCAGAAGGAGGACATTGGCGACAACTACGAGTCGTGCGTGTGGGAGCCCGCGCTCGTCAAGATCAACGCCATCACCGCCGCCTGCGAGGCCGCCGCACAGGTATACCTGCGTCCTGTATTAATAATAACAATAATTTCTAAGATAAATCAACCAATCTTATATATAAAATTCTCGTGTCACAATGTTCGTTCCCGTACTCCTCCGAAACGGCTTGACCGATTCTCATGAAATTTTGTGAGCATATTGAGTAGGTCTGAGAATCAGCCAACATCTATTTTTCATACCCCTTGGTAAGTGATAAGGGTTGTCCACCCTTAACATTTTTCTTTAATGGCAAAACAACATTTGCCGGGTCAGCTAGTAATTTAATAATTTATTTATTTATTTATTTATTTATTTATTTATTTATTTATTTATGGGACAATAAACAGCTACAATATACATATTAAAAGAAAAAAAAACAGTAAAAAAGAGTTTACAATATTGCAGCCCACTGCATTATCCTCATATTGACGCATAAGATTGCCGGCAGTAAATGCCGCTGGATAAATAAATATATGCTATATATCAAATAATTACAATGGCAATTTGTTGAAAATGACATATAAATTGTTAAAACAAGCAGAAACATGCATTAAATTAAATTAAAATGATAAATTTCATTAAATTAAAATTGTACATAAAATTAAATTAAATTATAAAAAGGAAAATAAATAAATAATGGAACTCATAAATTGTTACTATATACAAAAAAAATATATATATCTAAATCTACATTTAAATCAAATTCATAAATTAAAATAATTAATTAATCGTTATTTTGAGACTGCGCGGATAAAATCTTGAGTACGTTATTTTTAAATTTAGATTTAGAGCACATAAAAACATCAACATCAATAATATTCCACAACTATCACACATAACGCCATCTAGTTTTAGACCAAGCAGACCTTGGGTTATGGGTACACTGATAAACATACTTATATATTTCTAAATACATACATATAGATAAATTACACCCAGACACAGAACAAATGATCATGCTCATCACACAAACATTTGTCCTGGGTGGGAATCGAACCCACGATCTCGGGCATAGCAGTCAGGGTTACTAACCACTAGACCAACATACCAGTCAAACAATGATCCATAATGGTTAGTAACAATTAGAACTTAAAAACTACGTTAAGGGCCTGCGACAGATAAATTTCCATACAAACTTAATACCACGCTCATTTGCAGTTGGAGCATATTTCCAGCATATTATGATGATATTCGATTATAGACAACATTTATCTAGGTTCCTACGTCTTTCTTTTTTTAAAAAACAAAAAGAAATTTAAGCGAATTGTGTTTCGTACTTTTTACAGCGTAAATGGCAAAACATGCCATTTGGCTTTTTCTGTATTAAAAATAACAATATTTCTAATATTCTCGACGTAGGAACCTAGATAAATATTGTCTATAACCGAATATCATCATGATATGTTGAAAATATGCTCCAACTGCAAATGAGCGTGGTATTACGTTTGTATGGAAATTCATCCGTCGCCGGCCTCTTAATAGGTACAAAATACAATCACAAACATACATTTTATTTAAGCTTATGGTCTTATAATTTTACAATGTTATTGAACAATTCAAATTTGTATTAAACCGGCCTGTCGGTCTTCTGGTTAGTTGCTCTCATTGCTAAGCCGGAGCCCGTGGATTTGATACCCATCTAGGACAAATGTTTGCGTGATGAGCACGATCATTTAGACTGTGTCTGGTTGTAATCTATCATCATTATAATCATTTCAGCCGATAGACGTCCACTGTTGGACATAGGGCTTCCTCAAAGCGTCGCCACAATGAATCCTGCGCGTCCCATTGTAATCTATACATCTATACATATAAATAAAATTGGAGTGTCAATATTGAAATAACTGCTTTTTACTACATGCATATGAATACGGTACATAAATCAAAATATTTTTTTTACAATTTTTATCTGTCTGTCTGTTTGTCCGGGCTAATCTCTGAAATGGCTGGCCAGATTTTGACGGGACTTTTTTTGGCATGTAATAAGAAGTAACACAGGCTACCTTAGTTTTAGAATAAATAAATTCAAAATCTCAAGATCTAGTCCACGCGAACGAAGTCGCGGGCACAGCTAGGTCTATACATATAGTTTTTAGTTGTGCGTTCATCACGTAAAATGTATGAAATTGATGTTATACATTAAAATTGTGTGTAATTTGATATATTACTTAGGCTTTGTTTCATCGCAATCAGTTGACTATATATAAAGACATACTTACTACATTTATTGACTGTAATAGTCATAAAACAAATTTAATAAAAAAAATTAAAAAAAAATCATAAAATAACTTAAAAATATACATTTACAAATGTAACAAATTTTTAATGAAAATATTTTTTTCATAGCAATCTTTTATAGTACGGTATATAATTAATTCTCGTCAAGTCGAAGAAAAATCATACGAGCCCAAACTCGATAGCGTTGTGTCGTTTAACTACCAAGCTCCTATAACCACCTCCCGGTTCCATCATCAGATCAGCTCCATGTCATAATAATTTTGCATTGTCATCTGATTTACACATGCATGCAAACTTTCAGCTCTATCGGTAACCGGGATGTGGATCAAATTCAATTTGCAAGATTTGATGACAGACAAATATCGGGACAGGTGACACTAAGGTGACTCACACCGAAAGAGCGGCGAAGGGCAGGGAAGCGCAGCGCAGTTTCAGTGTCATATGAATTTTAACTTTGTTTTCATTGCTATAATACTTATTATCGCATGAAAACTCGAACGAGTCGCGTAGATGCCCGCGGGGCCGCGGGAATTCCGGCGAATTCTATAAACGGTAAACGGGTCGCAATAATAAGTATTATAGAAATGAAAATAAAGTTAAAATTCATATGACACTGAAACTGCGCTGCCCTTCGCCGCCCTTTCGGTGTGAGTTGACCCTAAATAAAAGCTTGTAAAAAATAGTAAGCCATCGGTGTCTTAGAGCAGGGTATAAGCTACCGATGGTTAGGGGTGCAGAATCCTTTGTCTGGACCCCTATCTCGGTAGCTTAACCTCCCTACGTTAGCCGGTACGAAGTCCGCCGGATCTAAAAATGCTAGTAAAACTCTTAGTAACATAACATTATCTGTTATTTCCAGATCATGTCCGTCGACGAAACGATAAAGAACGTGAAGGCGCAGGACATGCCGACGGCCGGCGCGCCCATGGGCCGCGGTATGGGCCGCCCACGCATGGGCTGAGCCCACACACACACCACACACAACAAACTCACTATTATCAAACGCCTTTCAGACCAATCTCCACCGTTTAACAGTACTATAAATGATAAATTTATATTTATTACGTGAACTAGTCTTTGCTAGCGTCTTTTCCCTCGTGTCTACGGTCCGGACTAAGCGTTTCGCCTCGTCGTTTATACCGCGTATATCGAATTACTGGAACAATTTCGCTTCTCGTCTGATTATAATTTTGGTGTCTTCAAGGCTAGAGTGAATTGTTAGAAAAGCTAGCATTTCTGTTATTTTTTTTGTCGTTCAAAGAGGGTATAAATAAAAGTTTCTCACGCATTTATTTTCTTTATGTAAACAATAAGTTAAAAATTTATTTGTGTTTAACTGTCTAAACAAAAGATTGGTCGCTTCACGCTTAGTACTAAGTTATTATAGTATTATCTATTAATTATATTAATAATAACTAATAATACCAAGTTTTTTTTGTTTTATTTATCATCATTTTCTTTTTTATCATATTTATGTACTGTATGTTACATAATACGAATATCATAAGAAAACGCGGATCGTATTTGATGTATAAGGCTTAAGGCGACGCGTAGCTTCATAGACGCGTATTCGTCAATATACAGTACAATTCACGAATGATGGCGGCCGTGAAGTTAGCTTTTGCGAACGTTCGCGCATACTACACTCTTCTCGCACACGCACGTCGCCATTTGGTTCCTAAAACACGTTACTGCGCAGCGTTCTGCGCAAACTTCACGGCTGCCATCATTCGTGAATCGTACTGTACGCTTGGTGTACGCCTGCGTGAAGCTTGCATACTAAACCATGGAACTCTGTTGGCGAATTGGCAACATCGTATCGCGTCTATAAAGCAGTGCGTCCGTAGACTAAGCCATGGTTTTGTATGTAGGCTTCACGCAGGCATACACCAAGCGTATAATGACGAATACGCGTCTTTGAAGCTACGCGTCCTCTGGCAGTAGCTCAATAGTTTTTAACCGACTTCGAAAAGGAGGAGGTTCTATGTTCGGATCAATGTATTTTTTTTTTTAATATATGTATGTTTACCGATATCTCGGTCAATTGTGGACCGAAAATTCTTTTTTTGATTGGAAGGTTATGCTTTTAAGTTGGTCCCATAGCAATATTGTTATGATCTGATCATGAACTTTCGAAGATATGGAACAGAACTCCTCATAGAATCACAGCAGATCTGTGGTTACAAGTAAAGTTGCTTTGTTTATACGTGTAGTCGATGACTGACTGTCAGAAAAGGGGGGGGGGGGATGTATTCAACTGATTTGATGATGAAGCCAGAAGGAAAAAAAATGTAATCTAACCGTGTTTGGGATTATTAGAATCGTTATGAGATGCACTGTGGCTACAAGTTAGGTATAAGTTTGTCTGAGGAGTACTTTTTAGTGGTGGTACCATAATTAAAAAGTGTAAAATAAAATACTTCTTACAAAAAAAAAAAATATAACCGACTTCAATATTAAAAAAAAACACTGAAATGTATTTCGGAAGTCGGTGCTAAATAACGAAGAGACAAAACTATTATAGAAACACTCGACTTCCGAAAATAAAGTTATTTTATACTTTTCAGTGTTTTTTAAAATTGAAGTCTGTTATATTTTTTTTTGTAAAAGTTTTTTATGTATGTAAGCTGAGAGCAGGCGTACACCAAGCGTATAATGACGAGTACGCGTCTGTGAAGCTACGCGGCCGTGGACAGTAGGCCATACTTTAGTATGTAAGCTTCACGCAGGCGTACTCCAATCGTATAACGACGAATACGCGTCTTTGAAGCTACGCGGCCGTGGTCAGTAGACCATAGTTTAGTATGTAAGCTTCACGCAGGCGTACACCAAGCGTATAAAGACAAATACGCGTCTTTGAAGCTACGCGGCCGTGGTCAGTAGACCATAGTTTAGTATGTAAGCTTCACGCAGGCGTACACCAAGCGTATAAAGACAAATACGCGTCTTTGAAGCTACGCGGCCGTGGTCAGTAGACCATAGTTTAGTATGTAAGCTTCACGCAGGCGTACACCAAGCGTATAAAGACAAATACGCGTCTGTGAAGCTACGCGGCCGTGGGCAGTAGACCATAGTTTAGTATGTAAGCTTCACGCAGGCGTACACCAAGCGTATAAAGACAAATACGCGTCTTTGAAGCTACGCGGCCGTGAGCAGTAGACCATAGTTCTGTACGTAAGCTTCACGTATAAAGTATAAAGACGAATACGCGTCTATGATGTTGTCGGTAAAAATCGACAACACTGGTTTTCGTAGGGAGGAACATCTGTATATGTTGGTCTTTGATTGTAAGATGGGGAAGCATTTAAATAAAATATTATTATTTCTATTGTATTGTTACGATATTAGAAGCTATTAAATCGCTTGAACAACCAGTAATTTTACTTAGTTGACTATATTATTTATTTATTTTTAAAGAAAGCTTACAGACTAATAACGTAATTGGTTTTTTAGGGTTCCGTAGCCAAATGGCAAAAAACGGAACCCTTATAGATTCGTCATGTCTGTCTGTCTGTCTGTCTGTCTGTCTGTCTGTCTGTCTGTCTGTCTGTCCGTCCGTATGTCACAGCCACTTTTTTCCGAAACTATAAGAGCTATACTGTTGAAACTTTGTAAGTAGATGTATTCTGTGAACCGCATTAAGATTTTTACACAAAAATAGAAAAAAAGCAATTAATTTTGGGGGTCTCCATACATAGAACTGAAACTCAAAAATTTTTTTTTCATCATACCCATGCGTGTGGGGTATCTATGAATAGGTCTTCAAAAATGATACTGAGGTTTCTTATATAATTTTTTTCTAAACTGAATAGTTTGCGCGAGAGACACTTCCAAAGTGGTAAAATGTGTGTCCCCCCCCCTCTAACTTCTAAGATAAGAGAATGATAAAACTAAAAAAAATATATGATGTACATTACTATAAAAACTACCAACGAAAATTGGTTTGAACGAAATCTAGTAAGTAGTTTTTTTTTAATGCGTCATAAATCGAAAAAAATACACTATTATTAAAACATCCATCAAAGTTACAACACATTACAAGAACTTTTATATTATGTTACTTGCTGCTACGGAACCCTTCATGGGCGAGTCCGACTCGCACTTGGCCGGTTTTTTTTATAGGTATGGAAATTGCTAATTAAAAGCTTCCACACATTTTACATTATACTGCGTTGACTTTTAATTCAAAATATCCATAAAACAAAGAAGGATTATACTTGTTATTTAAAATCATAGATAAAAAGCAAAACTAAGTTACAATCAATATTAAATAGTTATTCGTGACTACTATCTCCAAAATATTTATGTCTAGGTTTACTTTGATTCAAAGTTTATTAGCGTGCCTACACACTGCGTGAACGTCAAAATTGCACAGTCTGGCGAAACTCCCCTAAAAATAGTCTCAAAGATCCCAGAGCGATCTAACATAACTTATTTTCACATGTATGAAACCTTAGGTTCTCAGTAGCGTCTTATGTGCTTTGAACACCTGTGTGCTTGTGGAGCTCCCCCTTGGGGCCCCTAGGTACAGAAGTCAATCTACATACAAAGCGCGCTCGAGCAACGCACACATAGACACCGCTCACGGACACGATATCTCGGAGCGTCTCTGACCACTCGTCGAACAGTTCCGGCTCAAACGCTCATTAGTGTGCGTCCACCGAGCGTAGGTATACAAAGTGAAGTACATACATGAGATTGTCTTCTGTACCTAGCTATTTTGTGTAACAAGGCAGAAAGGGATTTAAAATAAAGAGTTACTTAAATTATTCTAAAGTAGTATCACAAGTGTAAGACACTTTTCATAGACCAAAACTTTTGTCAGACGTTTTAAAGCTCAACAACAAATAAATAAACTTAACTCATGTTCACATGTCTGATTTTTAACTAAGTTATTAAGGTAACTATTACAAGTTACATTTCATTAGACAAATTGTAGTGAAACCTAAACTGGGGGCTGGCTGCGTCGATCCGACACGGTGGCACACGTGCTCACGTGGTGGGTCGGCACAGACCGCCAGGCACTTCTTCTCATGCAACCGAGCGGGTGGGCAGGTTGCGGATAGCCCAGCTCCGGCCGGAGAACCGCCTCCTGACTCCTTGAGGTCGATCCCCTGGCCGGAGTGTCTCGTACGAGACTCCGGACAAGAGAAGTTTCCTAAAGCCAAACCCCAGGCCTTGGGATAACCCAGCACCCCAGTCCCATGATCCCCCATGCCCAGATCCCTCCCTCCTTCATCCTTATATCCCGTCGGTCCAGAGGAAGGGTAACCTCGAGTTTCCAAAAGCCCAACCAACCTATAACCATGAAGCAGTCTAGCAAAGAATCTACCCAGGTGGGTCCCGGCCAAGCCGGGGAATCCCATGCCGATTTATCGGTCAGCCCCCAACGTATTCTGGGAGGGGGCACTAACCTGCCTATTGGTGCCGCGTCTTCTGCGCGGCTATTTGCTGTAACAGCACCAGACCCTGACTCTACCCAGGCCGCGGTTCACGCGCCTGATGATACCTTGAATCCGGCTGTAGTTCGCTCGCCGATGAACATCGACCCAGACGTCACTAACGTGACCAACAATCCAACACAAACTGCTTCTTCCACCATTGCCTGGAAACAGAGCATTGTGCGGAAAAGCGTGACGCACAACCCTGACTACGACACTGATGAGGTCCACTTGACAAGCCTCGGCAAGGGGCTGCGTGTACTAGCGCGCCAGCGCCGGAAAATCGAGGCTAAACTGAAGGCCGCTGACCCAGGACAAGCTTCGGGGAAGACTGACGGCTCAGGTGATCCCGGCGCGTTCCTGGCAGATGCAATACGTAAACTTGTTACCAAGCACGAAACAATCTGCGCTAGGGAAAGGGAACTGTGCAGCCGGATGCGCGAGATCCGCGAAGGCCTCGGCCGGCGTGATGCGCAAACGGTTGCCGTACCTGAAGTACGCGACCAGCCCGAAGTACTGCAAGGGGAAACCCTGAACGAAAAAGGGCCGGACGCGGAAACAAGCGAGCAGGGATCCACCGGGACTGGCAGTCTGAACCAGGACCTGACAGATGCACAGACTTTGAAGGCGAGGAGGAAACGGGCTCGGCGTCCGCGCCCGCTGCGGGTCCCTGTTGAGCATGCTGCACCGGGCACCTCCAAACCACTACCTGGGCCAAGCGGCTCGAGGGCGGTGAAGAGGAAGCACCCGGATGCTACGGCTTCACCGAGCGCGCTGCAGGCGAATCCGAAGCGGGTGAGGACCCAGACTGCTCCAGTGGAGCAGAAAACCTACGCGCGAGCCACGAAGGATATTCCGCCGCGGTTTGCCGTAGCGATCTGCTTCTCTCCACCCTCCAGAGACTTGACACAAAAAGAAGCGACACGTGTGAAGACGGAGCTTGAACGACTGCTCCTGGAGTCCGACCTCACGGCCCTCCCGGCCTTCCGCGGATACCCTCGGGTGATAGACGGTACCGTGCAGTTGTGGTGTGAGGACGAGAACTCCCTGAACTGGCTGATCCAAAACGTACCAAACATAAGACTCCAGGACACCGACTCGACACTAACCGTAATGCAACAATCTGACATTCCTACCCGCGTCCGAGCGGCGCTTTTCGTTCCCAGGTACACTGGGGACATACCACAGCTACAAAGCCTTCTCGTTCGCCAGAACACTTGGTACGACATACGGAGATGGTCACTTTACAGGGCAACAAGCGTCGGTGGGAATAACCACGGGACATATTTGACCCTGGGAATTCCGGCTGACGAAGTTGACAAGGTACTGGGTCGGGACCGGCGTATATCGTACCTGCTTGGGTCGATATACGTCCGCTTTTACCCCAGGACAGATCCCGCTGACGTCAGGTCCGACAGTACGAACCCAACACCCACTGACAATGACATGACGCAATTGCAAGAGATGGCTCGAGCTGCGATCGCCGACGCTCGAGCAGCGATGGCTGACGTAAGAGCAGACCATGCCCCAGCATCACCCGGATGGACGACGCAGCCGCTCGCATCCTCTCCCAGCGACGACTGGTGCGGGACGGAGGAGGGAGGTGAACTTTCAGAGGGATCCGTCTCCTCTTAACTCTAGTGCCATCGACTTACATTCTACTTACTTATACTACTATTTATCAAAATACTGGAAAGTTAAAACTAAAGTTAGCTGCAGCGCTACATTGGCATAATGTCGTCTAACAAAACTGCGATAAGATAGCATTTAGAGAATACTTTTTTCGCAACTGTCTTAAGCGTCATGAATTTTGTGGCACCTACGCGTTTCGTTCAACATAGTGTAATGTTCAAGGTGTACGGACTACATATATTACACGAGTCGAATGAAGTGAGTGTTCGGCACGCCTAATCTAGTGCATAGTACCTACATAATGTACATATAATATCGATGACCACACTCAATCCGAACCCGATACACCAAATAAATCTCCAACACAGCCAGACTGCCACGGCTAGCTTACGCAGGGTGCTGGAGATGAAACCCTGAACAATCGCACTGATCCAAGAGCCGTGGGTCAGGAAGAACAAGATATGCGGACTTGGAAGCATTGGAGGTAAAGTATCCAGTACCCTAAACAAAAAAAACCACGAACTTGTACACAACATTATATACATATATACACATTTAAATAAAATTGAAGTGTCTGTTTGTAATATTGAAATAATTGCTAATATACGGTCCATACACCAAAATATCATTTTTTACAATTTTTGTCTGTCTGTCTGTTTGTCCGGACTAATCTCTGAAATGGCTGCACCGATTCTGACGGGGCTTTTTTGGCAGGTAGCTGATGTAATAAGGAATAACATAGGCTACTTTTATTTTAGAAAAAATATATTTAAAATCCTGTAGTCCACGCGAACGAAGTCGCGGGCACAGCTAGTTTTTAGTATATGCTAAACTTGAATATAGTTTGTTCTGAATCAGTAACTATATAGATTCCAATAGTTTTTACATGTTATATTTTTTTTTTTCCCAAAAACACATATTTAAAAAGGAGTTGAACATCACCGACACTTTACAACACAAGTCACGGTAGGTAACGGGTATTCGGCGCCAGCAAACAGCTCTGTGTAAGTGCAAAACAACCACTCAGCCGCCTCGATGGCCCGGTGACTATGTATTTTTGCTGACATAACAAGCCTATGAGTTTTTCATGATACAGTTGTAAAATTTTATACATAGATTCTTTACAGAAAAATAATAGCCACTTGTTATACCACATATTATACTATGAAATGTAGTATACATACCCCAAGACTTGCCCACACGCCACTCACTCAATTCTGTTCCAGAAACTTGACGGCAATCGGGCTCCAGTGCGATAATGAAGTCCTAGAACTAGTACTAGCATCGTCGTAAATGCCAGGCGACAAGAACTGTCCTCCGAAAGATGTGACGGACTTGAGCCAGCACTGCAAGAGCGCTAATCTGGGCCTGATCATCTGCCTGCACCGCCTCAAACGCGCATCACTCCCTACGGGGAAGTGAAGTATCAAACAACAGAGGTGAGGCACTATCCACTTATTTATTGTCCACTAACTTTAATATCGCGGATAGGAAGCCAGAATCTGTCTAGTAAGGTAAACGACTTGGGTTATTAATAGGATTTTATGAAATCTGATGTAGTCAACACGCGTTCAATAATCAAGAACCTTATAAAAAGTACCGAATATAAGTATTTTTTTGAATGATTAAATATATAAAATTCCCAAGTCGGTTAACTTATTAGACAGACTATTAGTCTAAGATCCGATTAAGAACGACCTTGACCGATCTGTTTAATGGATGAAACGTATTTTATGATAAATTTAGTGTATTAAATAATATAACGCGGGTGGGTTGCCTAAGAAATTCCTGGCTAGACTATTATTAATTAAAAATTTACTTTTTTTAGAAAAATGCACAAACGTTATTCATACCAGATTTTTTGTAGACAACACTAAAACATCGTATTCGTAATGAAACAGCGTTTATTTTGATATAGAATTTGTTGTATATCAAAATAAACACACCTGTTTTTACATACCTGTTTATACCTGGCAACCCATAGTTATGCCAGGAAACAAATAGGCAACCAACATTTTTATGTTCCAAAGGCACTCTTTCGGTTAGTATTCAATTTATTCTTTAAACACACCGGTGCATTTTACAAAAAAAAAAAAAATGATTGTCTGGCCAGGAATTTCTCAGGCAACCCACCCGCGTTATATTATTTAATATACTAAATGTATCATGAAATACGTTTCATCCATTAAACAAACCGGTGAAAGTCGTTCTTAACCGTATCCTCTACTATATGGTCTAGTGTTATGCAGTCTTCGGCGTTACCAGAACTAGCATAATTCATTTCAAAATGATATTGTTACGTACGTGGGTAATCAAATGCCGATTTACTGACGAGAGAACTTTATTTACCACAAACAATAACAAATTAGTCCAGTCAACAATAATCCGAATCGCAATTAACACTAGAGTACCGTTACACTATCGCTTTAGTCGTTGATAAAATCACTTCGAGTTCTAGGGTAGTTCGCTCTTGATCGCAGTCGAAATCACAACTGACTCGCTTCCGGCCGGGGGCCCGTATTTATATGCGGAGCCAAGAAAATTCTAGATACCGACGTCCCCGGATCTATCCAGAATTCCAGAACAATTGAATCGCTTCTCGAAGTCATAAATCATTTTTATTTCTCGTAATAATAAAAGTCACGTTCATGCGAATTTCGACTCTATTGTTAACGTCGGAGAGTACAAATTCCCTTACGGTTTAGATGATACCTATTACTACATGTACCTTGGTAGGCAGGTACCTTGTGGATGTTTCGAGATTTTTCCAAGTCTGTCTAAGCAAAACTACTCTAGACCTTTCGAACAGCAATGCGTTTTAATTATTACGTGCCACTCGTTATTTTCTCGGAGATATGGCGTGTTCACGTTTAGTGGCGTAACAGTGCCCCCCTCTTAGTCATGCTCGTCCCGAGCATTATTAGATCCGTGATACGGCGCCAATCTATCCACATGAACAACCTTGGGTTTCCCTCTTAGCCCTTTCTTGATGCGGTAGGTCACGTCATTAATCCTTTTTAACACGGTGTAAGGTCCCTCCCATCGAGCTTGGAGTTTCGGCGACTTCCCTTTCCGTCGAAGCGGGTTGTGGAGCCAGACCAGTGTACCCTCCTCAAATCCCTTGGCATTGGCATTACGGTCGTATCTGGTTTTCATTTTTACGCTGGTGTTCATGCTATTCTCACGAACTCGTTTATGCACTTCGTCCAATTGATCTTGAAGGTCACTTACGTAGTCCGTAACTGGCTTAGTCTTGTCAGGTGGCACGCCAGTTATGGCATCGACCGGGAGTCTCATCTCTCTGCCGAAATTCACTCTTGCTGGGGTATGATTCTCCAGGGTTTGGTTAAACCTTTCCACCATTCCGTCCGACTGAGGGTGCGCTGGTGTTGTGCGTGTCTTATAAATTCCCAGAAGAGTACACATTTCCTGGAACAGCGCAGATTCGAAGTTACGGCCTTGATCGGAATGGATTTCTAAAGGTGCGCCATACCGACATACTACTTCTTCGACCACCTTCTTCGCCACTGTCGTCGCTTCCTGATTAGGTATGGCGAAGACTTCGGGCCACTTTGTGAAATAGTCCTGGATCACCACTATGTACTTGTTTCCGTCATTTGTAACTGGAAGAGGTCCAGCGACGTCGATAGCGATGCGTTCCCATGGGGCTCCCACATTGTACAGCTGAAGCCTGCCCCTGCTCCTAGTCTGTGGTCCTTTCACAGATGCGCACGCTGTACATTTCCGACACCATTGCTCTATGTCATCTCTACAATTGAGCCAGTAATACCGCTGTCTCACTTTCAGTAGAGTTTTCTTGATGCCCAGGTGTCCTCCAGAAGCACCATCGTGTATTTCCTGTAGCAGGGGGACTACTTCACACCGTGGCACTATCACTTGTGTGGTCACCTCCTTGCCATCGTTCGATTCCCATTTCCTACAAAGCACATCATCTTCTAGGACTAAACTGTCCCACTGTGCCCAGTAGCTCTTAGTGACGGGACTGTGTGACGATACTTCACTCCACTGGGGCCTAATTCCGCTACGCTTCCAGTCCAGTATAGGTCGAATATCGTCATCTTCTTCCTGGGACTTCTTGAAGTTGCCTTCAGCCCTAATTAAATTAACGTGTTCTCGGGCTTCATTCTGCTGGCAGTGTCTGCAGTCATCATTACATGGACGTCGCGACAGGGCGTCAGCATTGTTATGCCCTTTTCCACTGCGATGTTCCGTCACAAAGTTGAACTCCTGCAACTGCTCGAGCCATCTTGCAACTTGGCCCTCAGGGTTTTTAAATTGTAGAAGCCATTTCAATGCAGCGTGATCCGTCCTCAACGTAAATTGTCTTCCTATGAGGTACTTGTGGAAATGCTGCAAGGTTTTTACCACAGCCAGCAGTTCTCGTCGAGTCACGCAGTAGTTCCTTTCTGGCTTTGAAAGTGCCTTACTGAAGTAAGCGATTACGACCTGTCTGTCGCCCTGCACTTGTGACATGACAACACTCCACCAATTCCCGTGTTGCTGGCATCGGTATCAACGACAAATCTTCCGTCTCTGCTCGGATACCCCAGTATAGGCGCTTCACATAGCCGTTGCTTTAGCTCGTCGAATGCTGACTCACAGTTCTTGTCCCAAATAAAATCTCGTTTATCCTCGGTCAGCTGATGTAGAGGTTTTGCAATGTCCGAAAAATTCTTGACAAACCGCCTGTAGTATGTGCACAACCCTAGAAATGCACGTACTTCCGTTTTGTTCTTTGGAACCGGCCACTGTTGGACTGCCTTTATCTTCTCAGGGTCGGTTCTCACCCCGTCAGCGGAAATAACATGTCCTAGGTAGCTGACCTCCTTCTTGAACAGGGCGCACTTCTTTGGGCTTAGTTTTAGATTAGCCCCTTGTATCCTGGTGAACACTTTCTCCATATTCCTCAGGTTTTCCTTAAAAGTGCGACCCATTATAATGACGTCATCCAAATATACCAGACAGACGTCACCAAGAAGGCCCACCATGACTCTCTCCATGAGGCGTTCAAACGTCGCTGGGGCGTTGCATAACCCAAAAGGCATGACGTTAAATTGCCACAGGCCGCTGCCAATACCCGTACTGAACGCTGTCTTTTCTTTATCTCTCTCGCTGATTTCCACTTGCCAGTAGCCACTTTTCAAATCAATGGTCGAAAACCACTTCATGCCACTGAGCATATCCAGCGTATCGTCTATCCTTGGTAAGGGATAACTGTCCTTCTTCGTCACATTATTCAGCATTCTGTAGTCCACACAGAATCTGGTGCTGCCGTCCTTCTTCTTCACCAGAACGACTGGAGAAGACCATGGACTCGTAGAAGGCTCAATTATTCCATTATCAGCCATGTCCTTTACCATTTCTGCTACCTCAGATTCCTTAGCCCAGGGTATGCGACGCGGTCTCTGTTTAATTGGTCTAGCATCACCCGTATCTATCTCATGCTTGACGAGACCTGTTCTCCCGCAGTCTTTTCCCGTTGCAAAGATATCTCGAAACCGTAGCAGAAATTCCCTGGCTTGCTGTAGTTCCGAAGTCGATAAATTGCTCTTAGAATTTTCCAGAAGTTGCTGGATGTAATCAGTTTCGACTTTGGTCGTGTCTTGCTTTGCTGGAGATTTATTGATTTGACGGAGATACTGAACTTCTTCACATCTCCCAACAACACTGTTTTTCTTCAGTTGGACCTCTTCTTTCCCAAGGTTCACAATTCTTACTTTGGATTTCCCTTTTGTCATAACTAATGTCCTCGCTGTGATGACCTCCGGGTGCCGGCCAATATCTTCAACCAAAACACATCGTGTTTGCCTGATTTTCTTAGGAAATTTTACTTCAACCAAGGTTTCTGTTCTCGGAGCTAATGTAGTGTCTTTTAAGCAATAGAGGTTACATGAGGTTATTCCTCGCAGGAAGACTTCTTGATCTGGGAATTTCAATACTCCCCTGTCGATATCTAAAATACATCGGTTATTCCGCAAGAAGTCGAGACCCAGTATGCAATCGTCGGTAATATTCGCAATTAACGCAGGATGGATATACACTTGATCACCGATTTTGATCTCAATTTCTGTATCACCGAGGACGGAGATTGGCTGGCCGGTTGCTGTCTGAAGTCGGCAGGATGGAGACTCCCTTTGCCACAAGATGGTGCGTTTCAGCAACTCAGGTCTTATAACAGTCCGTGACGCCCCCGTGTCAACGGTAAAATTGCAAGCCCGATGATTCAGCGTCCCTTCGATGATCAAACTATTTCCGTTGTGAACTTGATTGATGGTGATGGTTGGGGCCTTCAGTTGACCAGCCAGCACCCGCCCCGCGGCCCTGGCGACATTTAGTTTAACGACTCCTCGTTAACTTGAGTACCGGAGTCCACACTCCCCCTCTTCCTCTTGGGGCAATCGGTACGAATGTGCCCTTTTTCTCCACACCCGTAACACGTCGGAATATAGCGGGACTTTGCCGAAGAAGCAGCTACCACTTCTCGTTGACGTGGTTGCACTGACGGCGAGACCACCACTTCCCGAACTCTGTGCGTGCGTGAATCTTGTCGTACAGCTTCCACTTCCAGAGCGTGAGCCATCGCACTCTTTAGAGTTTGGTGGTGTCCGAGTCGCACCGTAGCCCTGACTTCAGGATCCCGTAGACCGTCGATGAAAGCTTGCACCAGATTTACTTCCACCATCTCTGGTGTTATCGACATGTAAGCACGCCGGACCAGCCGTTCGACCTCGACTCCCCATTGCTGGAGGCTCTCGTTCGACCTCTGCGTTCTCTCGCGAAGTTGCGCGCGGAAAACGTGCTCGAGGTGCTTGTCTCCATAGCGAGTGTCCAGTCCCTCCATGAGGCGCTGCAATGTCCTGCCGTCCGCAGGAAGGTTCTCTAGGACCAGCAGGGCGTCCCCTCGTAGAGCCAAAGTTAATGCCGCGAAAGACTGTTCATCATCCCAGCGGTTCGTCTTAACCAATGTTTCGAATTGGTATCTGAATGCCGTCCAGGAAGACGTGCCATCAAAACGCGGCACATCAAATTTTGCGGCTGAAGCACAGTGGGTGTGCGATGGTGAGCCAACAGCAACGGGTTCGCGTGCTTCGAGCTTGACAATTTTTTTGTTGATGTCCAGCAGGCGATCTTCGTGGCCATCAATCCTTATTTCGAGGCTATCAGCTCGGGCGGAAACCTCCTTGACCTCTAAGGTGAGATTCTTTACTTTCTCACCCAATGTGACGAGGCCGTGATCAATTTTTTCAAGGATCAGGTTCTGCTTAGCCTCTTGATCTCGGCGAGCTTCTTCCTGTTCGCGGCGAGCGGCTTCCTGTTCGCGGCGAGCGGCTTCCTGTTCGCGGCGAGCGGCTGCCTGTTCGCGGCGAGCTTCTTCCTGGTTAGCCGCAATCAGGTCCTGGAGTTTACGCTGGTTAGCCTCCATACTAGCTTGCATGGCGGCCAACACCGCAGCGAGGTTTAATTCCGAGGATGGTCCTGTTGGCGCCTCAGCAGCTTCTGTTGCTACCATACCAGCCTGATCTTCCTCCTCCATACGATGACGCGCAGCATCCATCTCCATTTGCCTCCTTGTTCGTGGTCGCTGTTCGTCGTCCCTCGGTGTTAGTGGCATCCCACTTCTGACACCAGTTGTTACGTACGTGGGTAATCAAATGCCGATTTACTGACGAGAGAACTTTATTTACCACAAACAATAACAAATTAGTCCAGTCAACAATAATCCGAATCGCAATTAACACTAGAGTACCGTTACACTATCGCTTTAGTCGTTGATAAAATCACTTCGAGTTCTAGGGTAGTTCGCTCTTGATCGCAGTCGAAATCACAACTGACTCGCTTCCGGCCGGGGGCCCGTATTTATATGCGGAGCCAAGAAAATTCTAGATACCGACGTCCCCGGATCTATCCAGAATTCCAGAACAATTGAATCGCTTCTCGAAGTCATAAATCATTTTTATTTCTCGTAATAATAAAAGTCACGTTCATGCGAATTTCGACTCTATTGTTAACGTCGGAGAGTACAAATTCCCTTACGGTTTAGATGATACCTATTACTACATGTACCTTGGTAGGTAGGTACCTTGTGGATGTTTCGAGATTTTTCCAAGTCTGTCTAAGCAAAACTACTCTAGACCTTTCGAACAGCAATGCGTTTTAATTATTACGTGCCACTCGTTATTTTCTCGGAGATATGGCGTGTTCACGTTTAGTGGCGTAACAATATTTTAATTAGAAAAAGCGTTGTATTCGAATTTATTGTTTTCGCGATTTTTTCCAGAATTTCTCATCGTTTAAACGTTCCCTGAACAATCATGAATATTTTAAGACCAAAATGAACCCAATCGGTCCAGCCGATCTTGAGTTTTAGCGAGACTAACGAACAGCAGCTATTCATTTATATACACCGCTATATTTTGATCGTTTTAATCCCGTGGAGGGTCGATCCGGTGCATGAAACACTATCGATTTGTAAAGATAAAATTAAAAAATAAAGTACCTTTTTTTCAAAACTCTAAAAATTAATTTACGCATGTACAAATTAATTTCTTTAAGAAAACGTCAGCTGAGCGAGTCCAATGACCTGAAGGTAGTTTATACGCAACGCCGACTACTAGCTACAGGTCATTGAACTCGCTCAGCTGTACCGGATCGACCCTCCACGGGATTAAAACGATTAAAATTTAAGGGTGTATAAATAGACTAGCCTTTACCCGCGGCTTCGCTCCTGACAACTGAGTACCCTACCCTACCTTTTGTTTTGCTTTTCAATCTTACCTGTATGCTGGTGAACAAAAGAAAAAAGGAATGATTAAAATCGATCCAGCCGTTCTCAAGTTTTAGCGAGGCCAACAAATAGCAATTGATTTTTATATATAAAGGTAGTAACTATTTAATAACTTGGATTTTTTACTACTTATTAACACCGATTTTCTTTACATTTCAGCACCATTAGCATCACCAAGAACATCAGGACAAACTACCTGTCCCAATGACACCTCGGAAACGAAAGTTAATCAAGAAACTTGAATCATGGTGAACTATAGGAAAAAACCTCCAACAGAAAAGTCATAACATAGAAAATATAACATCACCAGTGCGAGTGCAGTGCTCCTATATCGCTAGCCAAGTTGATAGTCTGCAATAGTTAAATTAGCTTTAACGATTGCAGATTATCAACTTGGCTAAGAAAACTTCAAATGTACGGGAACGACGTCATCTCAACGCTCAGTCACGTGGTCAGAACAAAAGAATCGGAGGCGTGGTCAACTCGAGGCGTTCGACGCAAGAGTATCGAAACGAAACGGTTGTAACTTGGCTAGGGGGGCCGATCAGATGGCCCACTTATCAGAGTGTCCAAAGTGTCCTTACACCTTACTTTGGAGGACCTAAATAACGTCAAAGACGCCGCTATAAACATGGCAACATACTGGGCCCAAAATCTTTGAGGGAAGGGAAACCCACAGAATAGATGAAAGAAGTTAGAATGGCCGGCTGGCGTGCCACAAAGTACAGATGCCATCACGGATCTTGAGCGCTCGGCGTCAGAGTGGGGATCCCTTTGCGCATTCCATACATTGACTCGCCAATCGTGTTCGTTGTTAGATACATTCCGCAACGCAGAGAACGAATCAGGAGTGACGTCTATGACGCGATGGCGCGGCGAGCCAATCACTGACTCTCCCTGCCCCTGCGTCTCACTTCGCACCACTAAAGAGACCGAATATTTGACTTCTGCGCAACCGGTCAGGATCCGTGATGGCAACTGTAGGGCAATGTTCATAGTTCAACAACCAATAGCAAACTTGCGATCTAAGTGCGTGGTCTGTTAGTTGCGTAATGCGCGTTCGTATTGGTTTATTGCCTGTAGTGTAGTTAAAGGGTGGGAGATAAGCGGCGACACTCGTTGTAGTACAAATCGGAAAGTATTTCCTTTCTAACCTCTTTCATCTTTACTGTGGAGAAACCCATCGATTCGAGAAGATGAAGAACAAGATATCTAATATCACCTGCAAATTTCATTAAAATCGGTTCAGTAGTTTTTGAGACGAATTAAATGTGTGTCCTTCACAACAAAACTTGTCGTTCACTCATGTTATTATTTATTGCCATTTTTGTGTAACTGTGTGTTTTGATAAACCTACCAAATGAATAAAAAGCCAGGGATTTTATTCGTTAATAAATATGTATTAAAATAATGCGAATTTTGTTGTTTAATTTTTTTTATTTCCTGAAAATAAAACCCCCGTTAACAAAAATGGCTGATATCGATAAGTTTTCGGACAATTTAGTACATCTACACTAATATAATAAAGAGGTAAAGTTTTTGTTTTTTTTTGTTTTTATGTTTTTTTTTGTTTGTAGGAGGTAATCTCTGGAAGTACTGGTCCGATTGCTAAAATTTTTTCACCGATAGAAAGCTGCTTTATTCTTGAGTGACATAGGGTATATTTTATGTACGCGGATGAAGTCGCGGGAAAAAGCTAGTCACTAATAATGTCGTTGTTGATTTCGTCGAAGAGGCTTCGACCTTGCACCCTACGGTTTTGTTGACATCGTGAGGCGCGCGTGGAGCACTACTCGCCGTCGAAGACTTGGGCACGACCTGGACGGTTACCGAACGGCTGGAAGGCGAGCCACCTATTGCTCGCCGTCTGCAAGCCGACGTCTACGGTGACTGGGAATCGGGGTCGGCATCCCGTCACGCGTGCGTCCGCCTCTCGCTAGCATTATTGATTTGTAGAAGGATGCGACCGTCTGCCATTCCTCCTCCCTCTGTACCATTACCTGTACCAAGGCCGGCGCGAGAGAGATCGTTGCCACCGATCACCCCTTTGAGGACACGGCGGTGCTCTGCCACTTCTACCGTATATTCCACCGTGTCCTCCTGGCGGTCACACAATGGTGATATCCGGGGTCTCTATACCTTACCCCATAATATGGAGTGTGTTCGCAACATCTGGATTTTTACCTACCTTATGGAGTTTCCCTACCTCGTAAGTGGTTTCTACCTCCGGTATGGTTATCCCAAGTCTGTGCACACCACTTTTTTAAAAGCGCCGTTGACGCGCTTTTTAAAAACTTGCGTCGACGGCGCGCTTGTAACCTATTAAACAGGTTGCGTCCGACTCGCGTGCCTATCGCGTCTGTATCGCTATCGCTACAAACGCGCGACACCGGCGCGTTTAAAAAACGTAGTGTGCACAGGCTCTAAGCGATGTAGCGACGCTGTCTAGAGTTGGGATTTTATCCGATTAAATACTCAAAATGAATAAATACTCGTTTTTAATCGAGTATTTATCCAAAAAAAACGAGTATTTATTGAGTATTTAATCGGATAAAATCCCAACACTAATGCTGTCGCGCGCTTACGAAACGCGCGTTAGTCGTATTTGCAAGCGCTACAAAAAAGATGCTTACAAGCTACATCATCGCGACTGTATAGAAGCAAACGCGCGACTGTATCGCTACAAAAGTCGCCGTGGGCCAAAGGGCTTTTTTTATGGTGGGAAAAAATTATCCAATGACATCCCCCACTCTTGGGCGGAGCGGGAGATAGTGTCAGACTCATCATCATCTTCCTGCCCTAGTCCCGTTTTATCTGTGGTCGGCGCAACACGTTTTTTTCTTCCATTCTGTCCTGTCACTCGTCACGCTATCACTAACTCCCTTTTCTTTCATATCGCTTCTCACATAATCCAGATAGTGTCAGACTCTTACTAACTAAAAGATCCACCCCGTTCCTTCTAGCCTTCATACCGGGGCTCGAGCTGTCTTTCGAAACTAACCCTGGCACCAGTAGACTTCTACCCAGCTGGGTCCCTGCTGTTGCTGACAACTCCTGGAGGCGCGCGGGAACAGTACGCGCCGTCGACGACTATTGGGCTTGGTCCGGACAGTTACCGGACGGCCGGACAGTGAGCTACCCATTGCTCACTGTCCGCCAGCCCGCGCCTACGGTGGCCGGAAATCGGGATCTGGGGAGCGTCACTAGCGTTTCTTACAGACGCACAAAACCCATAAAAAATAAAATTAATATGTAAATAAAATAAATGCCGCAGTACCTACAGTGCATGCAATTTGATATATAGGTGCGATAGATTAAATAACCGCAATTATAAATCTATTCAACATTATTTAAACAATATATTTACGAGATAACTTCGTAAATACATGTTACCTTGACCGGTACGTCGAAACGGTAACTGCAGTTTATAATTTAGCGATTAAAACGGACTTATTACATGATTATAAATTATAATTAGATATTAATTCATCGTTTGTAGATTCATATCGTTTTTAAACGTAACTTTAAGCTTGTATCCTTCCGATGTACGGCAGAGATGTAGCGTTAGAACGTCTTAAAATCAGTGGCGTAGCTACTAAGGGGCTAAACGGGGTAGTGCCCCGGGGCCCTCAAGCTTGGGGGGCCCCAAAACCTGATTAACAAACCGCTTATTTTATGATATTGATAATGACAGATAATGTGACCACTGCAGTATTGTTTGAAACGCCTACTCGTGAATATTCGGTTATTAATGTCTCCATATCATTGTGTGTGTGCATGTTAATGATAAATCTTTGGCCGGCGACGGATGAATTTCCATAAAAACGTAATACCACGCTCATTTGCAGTTGGGGCATATTTCCAACATATTATGATGATATTCGGTTGTAGACAATATTTATCTACGTTCCTACGTCGAGAATATTAGAAATATATTGTTATTTTTAATACAGGAAAAGCTAAATGACATGTTTTGCCATTTACGCTGTAAAAAAGTGCGAAATACAATTAGCTTAAATTTCTTTTTGTTTTTTAAAATAAGTAAGACGTAGGAACCTAAATAAATATTGTCTATATCCGAATATCATCATAATAATTATGTTGGAAATATGCTCCAACTGCAAATAAGCGTGGTATTACGTTTGTATGGAAATTCATCCGTCGCCGGCCCCTTAATTGTTTAGACTTTATAAGTATTTAAAAATATTTCTATACATATTTTAACAATGCAACGCTACTTTGTCTTTTATATAAATCCCAAGTTATGAGAAGATTTATCATTAAGAGACGATCAAACGCTACATCTCTGCCGTAGATCGGAACGATACAAGTATAAAGTTACGTTAAAAACGATATGAATCTACAGACGATGAATTAATATCAGATAAATTTTATTTAGGTACATATTTATTTTATATGGGTTTTGTGCATACGTTCCCCAGGCCCTTTGGCCCTTTAAGCTTCCCTTTCGAATAACCCTGGCTCCAGTAGGCTTCGACCCGGCTAGACCCCTGCTGCTTCTGTCAGCTCCTTGAGGCGCGTGGGGACTTGGGCTTGGTCCGGACAGTTATCGGACGGTTGAGCAGCGAGCTACCCATTGCTCGCCGTCCGCAAGCCCGCGCCTACGGTGGGCGAAAATCGGGATCGGCATCCCGGTGGCGGCTGGGGCGCTGTGAGCGCCGTTGCCTGATGCGGTCGGCCGGCCTCCTCCTTTGCTAGCATTACTACTTCGCAGAAAGAGGCGACCGCCTACCACTCCTCCTTGCTCCGGATCATGGCCTGTACCATGGCCCGACGCGAGAGATCACCAGAGCCGATCGCCCTCACGAGGGCACGGCGATGTTAAAGAACCCTTTGTAGCTGTCAGGAAACACATACTCCGGCAGCGAATTCCTGGTTATTCCTGGTGTGGGGTAACGTTTGAAATAAAAAGAAAAATGTTTAAAATTATTAGTAGGATTCGGATTCCAGAGATTATTCATTATGCGTACAGCTAAGGAATGGAATTCCCTTCCGGAGTCTGTGTTTCCTGATAGCTATAACCTAGGGGTCTTTAAGTCAAGAGTGAATAGATTGCTTCTAGGCAAGCGTGCTCCATCGTCGGCCACATCATCGCTTACCATCAGGTGAGATTGTAGGCAAACGCGAGCCTATCCATTATAAAAAAAAGATTAATTCGTTAAAAAACATTTAAATCTTTCAACACCTCTTTATTAAGATAAATACATGTTGATATATATAGCATGATAAAACTGCTTGATAGCTAAATCATTTTGTTTGATCTAAGCTTAAAGAAAAATATCTTTAACCCATAATTTAAATAAATAAATTATATATAACTAGCTTTTGCCCGCGGCTTCGCTCCCGCTCTTCCCTACTTCAGCCTACTATACCCTACTCTACCCTACTCTACCCTACCCTACTCTACCCTACCCTACTCTACTCCTACCATACTCTACCCTCCTCTTCCTTACTCTACCCTACTCTACCCTACTCTATCCTACTCTACCCTACTCTACCCTACTCTACCCTACTCTACCCTACTCTACCCTACTCTACCTACTCTACCCTACTCTACCCAACCACACTCTACTCTACTCTACCCTACTCTACCCTACTCTACTCTACCCTACTCTACCCTACCCTACTCTACCCTACTATACCCTACTCTACCCTACCCTACTCTACCCTACCCTACTCTACCCTACTCTACTCTACCCTACTCTACTCTACTCTACCCTAAAAAAAAAAAAAAAAAAAAAAAAAGTATCCTATGTCGGTCTCCTGGTTTTAAGCTACCTCCCCACCAATTTTCAGCCAAATCGGTTCAGCCGTTCTTGAGTTATAAGTGGTGTAACTAACACGACTTTCTTTTATATATATAGATTATCTAATTCACAGGCGAAGGCATTAAGCAGTTAACAGTCGATGCGAAGATATTGCTCAATTCAACCTCGGACAATATATGCCGCGGGAAACTCGTAATTACAAGAAAAAATCCCATCCGTTTGTTTCTACTCAGTACTTAGCGAAGTGTTTGTGAAAAACCACGTATTTTGTTAATATAATCCATCAATTTTATTCATATTTCACAAAATAATTAAAAATAAAATAATGATTTTCTGAATCTAAACTTTTTTCACAAAAAAAAAATTAATCTGTCACAAAAAGGCGGGAAAAATGACGTTACAAAAAAATGCGTTCGTGAATTTTTTAATTTTAACTGTCGCGTTCAATGAAGTTGCGACATGGACGATCGATTTGCCGGAAGTGAGAAAATTTTTATTCGAAAAAAATGAAAAGTATAAAAAATACAATAAGAATGAGTATGAAGATTATTTGAATAGCGACAAGAAGTTTTATAGTAACATTGAGGGGAATAGTAAGCATAACTCTGAGGATTATAAACATGAACATTATCCACCTGAAAATGATAAGTACGCGGACGAATATGGCTACCACACATCTTACATGGAGAAGAAAGTAAGTATTTACCTAATCACCACTACGTTTTTCAAAGAATATTAAGCACTTATGGTATTTAGGTCCTGGTACAGAACGAGGAGGAATGGCAGGGGGTAACAATGCTAGTAAATGAGGCCACCGTACGCGTGAAGAAACGGACTTCCTCAGGACCCAGCCGGGTATCTTGATCCCGATTTCCAGCCACCGTAGGCGTGGGCTTACGGACGACGAGCAAAAGGTACCTCGCCGTCCGGCTGTCTAGTAACCGTTCAGACCGAACCCCAGCTGTCGACGTCACGTAGTGTTTCACGTGCGCCTTAAAGAAATGCCAGTAAATTAACTGGGGCCATGGGCCCAGTTAGTTTACTAGTCAGTTAGAAAGGGAAACTCGAGATTCTGGAACGCAGGATAAACAAGAAACATTGGAGTGGGTTTTAATCAGTAATAGTCTGATACGCACTTTCGCCCCACCCCAGTAGCCCGATTCACGTAATGAAAACCGTAACGATATCGTAGCGATTTAGTCGTTTACCATTTCCGTATTCACATCCATCTATCGAGTTTGAACGACACCGATTTTAAAGTCGTTTGAAATTCTTCGATTTAAAAAGAATATTAACCTGGAACATTAATTAAGAACATTATCCTGGTAGAATCCCTGTGTAGAATACTTATTAATGTAACTGGAAATAAGTCGATAGATCGTGAATACCGCTTTTGGATAGGACTTCGATCGAACGACTATAAAACTTCAACGATATTTGACTTGTTTGATTTTACGTGAATAAGGCTACAGAGCCAGTGCCGTAAGTAGCCTTTTCTGCGCCCTGTACGAGCTTCTATAACTGCACCGGCCGCTTGACACCGATAAACATTAAACACAACTAAACTCGTGCGCTGCCAAAAAATGAGCGCGATGTTTTATCTAATTGAACAGTCGTTTTTGATGGGTGTTGAATCAAGCACTATAGGGGCGCAGCGGGAACTTATTAAAAGCAAAACGGAAAAATAATAGTCCTGCCTCTTCGTGTTTTAATCAAAGACTACAATTTGACAATACGAATGTTGCATGTTTTTTCCATTTCATAAATAGTGAGGTACCGCAACCGATACTAACCAAAAAACCGAAAAAGTTTCGTAAAAATAATTTCGTTTTTTATGCAACTAATTATGATCAGCTTTTGTATTTCCTGAAAGTAATTTGGTAGACGTAAATACTCATAAAATAAATTATAATTTAAGGTTAAGAATTGAAAGACTAGCTAAAGCTGCGTTATTTTATTTTTTCGTCTCGATTTGGTTATGACGAAAATATATAACTATTCAAGCTAATATTTTTGCTGAAATATTATTATAACTTAACGAATATATAGGTACTATTAATAATGACTTCGGTTTGAAAACTAATAATAAATAATTGTAAAAACACACCTAAGTCGTATACTATTTTCGTGCGGGTCGCTTAAAAATTGTAGCAATAAAAACGAATTATGTGTCGGTTTCTTACAATGTAGACTTTTGTATTTAGAGCTTATCGACCAATGAGGATAACTTTTTTAATTCTAAAAATGTGGGTCTAAGTTTATTCATGCAGTCCAGTTGACTATGATCAGATAGGTTGCAGTAAATAAAACTTTTGGTGGGTTAAAGCCACTGCCTTAATTCTCGTTAGTCATACAGAACATTTATAGGGTCATCAGGACCGTCACTTTCATTAGGCTTGAATACATTGGCAAGATGGGCTGCAAATACTTCAGCTATCGAGTCCACAGCCAAGGTAGCTGCTAGATAACTCGGCGTTCTTGCAAAGGTCCGGCAGTTTTTAAGAGCTCACGAAGCGGTTTTTAACCACGCCTGCCGTGGTAGAGGAAACAGCTGTTTTATTTTTAAAGTCACCTGAGTTTTGAGTGGATTTTTAGCCGTTGCAGTTGTAATTATCGCTTGCAAGCTTGGTGGGTTGGGCACGCCACAATTATGGCGGTATGTCCCCTCTTTGAGGCGTGGCTGGAAAGAACTCACGGCGTTCTCGCCTTCCACATGACTCAGGTTCTCACCGGACACGGTAAGTTCAGGAGATACCTGCACCGAACTCGCGCGGAAGTGACGCCCGGGCGTCGCCTCTGTGTAGACCACCCGGAGGACACGATGGAACATACGATAGAGGTGTGCCTGGCTTGGACAGAGCATCACCGTGTCTATGTGGGGGCGATCGGTGGCGGCAATCTCTTGTGCTGGGTCTTGGTACAGGCCATGGTCTGGAGCGAGGAGGAGTGGCAGGCGGACGCCTCCTTCTGCGAAGCAGTAATGCTAGCAAAGGAGGAGGCCGACCGTACTCAGCAACGGCAGTCATATCCCAGCCGCTGCCGGGATTCCGATCTGAAGATTTGATCCGGACTGAGCCCAAGACGTCGACGGCGCAAACTGTTCCTGAGCGCCTCAAGGAGTTATCACCAGAAAAAGCTTGGTGGGTGAATATCGAAAGACGGGCATTTAATTATCAGTCGAGCTCTGAACCGCCATGGACACACACCAGAAACGAGCTGTTGCGTTATTACTTATTTCACAGAAGAATTAAAAACAGCTTTACAACAGCTTTAAAAACGGCTTTTATGGCTCTGGATGCATCGGATTTCCCTGCCCGCTGAAGGCAACTGTGGGCGCTAACCGACCTCAAAGCGTGCGGGCGCTACCCACCGAGGCTGCGGGTGACCGAAGCTTACGCGATTCTACTAGTTCCTTGCCATTGCAGTGGGAGCCGCAAACAACTGCGCACACCACTAATTCTTAACATATATATCTCTAGCATTCTACAAAAGTGAAAACCGCTTCGTGAGTTCTTAGCCTAAGTAAAAGGCGGAGTGTAAAAAAATACGGTAATATTTTTGATTATTTTAGTTTTCAATTCATATTAGACTTTATATAAACACACACATACAGTATCTTAGTCCTATTTTCCATAAAGGTTCTAATGATAAAAAACCGGTATGAAAAATCGAATTTGGAGACATCACTTTTACAAAAAATCTGGCAACATATTTTCAGAAATTGACATTTGCACATGTCAAATCATAGTCTTTGATTAAAAAATGAACGGTAGAGATGTGCCGTTGGCGGCAATATGGGAACATTGCTGGCAATATTGCCACCAATATTCATACTTCGGGCAATATTGCCACCAATATTCATACTTCGGGCAATATTGCCACCAATATAAATACTTCGGGCAATATTGCCACCAATATTCTTTCACTTTCACGCTACCCGTTGGAGGCTTCGACCCTGCTGGGCCCCTACGGTTTGCTAACGTCGCCTTAAGGTGCGCGTATAACAATACGCTCCGTCGACGACTTCCTGGCGGCAGGGCCGTTCATCATCATTATCATCATATCAGCCGAAAGACGTCCACTGTTGGACATAGGCCTCCCCCAAGTGTCGCCACAATGCACAATCCTGTGCGTCCCGCATCCATCGGATTCCCGCAACCTTCACCAGGTCATCGGTCCACTCTGTAGGAGGCCTTCCAACCCTGCGTCTTCCGGTACGTAGTCGTAGTCGAATCCGACTCGGCTGGGCAGCGTTCGGGAAGCTACGCGGTGTCTTCTCGTTCAACATACCACAGTGTCTCAAGACGAAAGTCTATTACCAGTGCGTGTAGCCAGTGATGACTTATGGCTCCGAAACGTGGTCACTTACAATGGGCCTCATAAGAAGACCAAAGTCACCCAAAGGGCGATGGAAAGGGCTATGCTCAGAGTTTCCTTGCGTGATCACGTCAGAAATGATGATATCCGCAAGATTTTGGAGGTATGCGGAACAGAGAGTAAAGTCCCGCAAACCTCCGTTGAAAAGGTGGATCCTCCGACCAGACAGGTGTTATAGTCTGGTGGGCTACTGCCCGATAGATGATTTCGGGCTGTCGTATATGTTCAAATCGCGCGGAGAACTGTGATTACGCGATGCAGGATTTCGTACTTTCTTCGTAGTTCTTATGTGGCGCCATAGATGTCGCTACAGGATAACCAAGGCTACCGACAAAGCTCGAAGAATCGCCAAACTTAAGTGGTAATGGACAGGGCACTTTGCACGCAGAACAGATGGTCGATGGGGACGAAAGCTTCTGGAGTGGCGACCCTGTACCGACAGGGCCGTTACTGATATGATATTATGATTGTAGGTTCAAAACATAGTGCGAGACGGCAGCTCGTACCTGGAAGGACTTCGCCAATCTCTGGAAGATTACAACAGGCTCCTGGAAAGCTGCAATCGACGCAACTCTACCTCGGTAAGTTACACTTAGCAGCGTACTTTCAAAGGTACATTTCAATACGCTCTTACGTGATTGCGATGTTATTACACATCTTTCTCTACATATTTTGGATACACTTGGTTCGTGGGGTCCGAGTGCGCTTCTCCTTTTCAAGGGAATTTCACGCCGACTGATCGACACTTCACGTGACCAGAGGGCTGGCTCGTTCTTCGCCCAAATAATTAGCATTGCCATTCAACGTGGCAATGCTGCCAGTCTTCTGGGCACATTTCCGGATGATAGCGATTTGGAGGAGTACTTTGACGCCTGAGCGTACTTTGTCATTTTGTATTATATTTATGTACTTTAGGTTTTGGTATAAATAGTTTATGTTGATTATTCTATCATACATACAATATATAAATAAATATTACTTTTGGATACACAGATATCTTGTGGGTATTATCTAATCTAGTAATAACTGGCCTGGTGGGCTAGTGGTTCACTAACCACTAGAGCAGTCAGGGTAGTGAGTGACCCTGTCTGTTATGCCGGAGGTTGTGGGTTCGATTCCCACCCAGGACAAATGATTGGGTGAGTTCACGATCATTTGTTCTGTGTTTGTAATTTATCTAGGTATTATTATGTATTTAGAAATATTAGTATGTTTATCAGTTGTATAGTTAGCTCACGGACACGATATCTCGGCTCAATCGCCCGGTCGCAGTCGTACAGTTCGGCGCAGCGCGCTGACGCTAGCGCGATTGCCTAGCGTAGGTATAAAAAGTGAAGTACAAACATGAGATTGCCTTCTGTACCTGTCTATTTTGAGCCCGAAGCAAACGCCATTGTCTTTCTATTGTGTCTCAAATTTATGATATTCGAAAGGTTAATTATCAATTTTAATTCTAGCAAAATTCAAGCACCTCTTCGAATTCGTCGTCGTGGCGTCCACAGTACGACCCCCCCTCGAACGGCTCCAGCTCCTTCCCCTTCCCTTCCACCAGCGGCTCCTCAGCACCGATGCTGACATTCGACAACTACAATAATTCCACGGTACCATGGCGCCCGAAGAATTCTACAGAAAGTCGGAGCAGGTTTAATATTACGAGGAGCAGGTTAGTTTTTTTTTCTGCTTTCGACATAGCCCAAAAATTCGCCAAACCTAACATGAATTCTCCAGAGTAGCCAGCGAAAATTTTAATTTTCCAGGCTACCCTAAAGAATGAATGTACTTTATACTTTTTTAAGCAATTTTCAGTTCAGTATCGGAGCAATGTTGGCTCAGTGGAGCAGTGGTAACATTAACTTCGACTTACGAGTTGTAGGTCGCAAGTTCAGACCTTTTTCCCCACCACTTCTCTCAGAATGATTAAAAAAACATCATTCCCTCCTCTTAGAGAGGACGCCTTAGTCCCAGCAGTGGGAACATTATAAGGCTGTTTATGGTATGCTATGACAGTGAAATGAGTTTTTTACACAATTATCCTAACTAATATTATAAATGTGAAAGTGTAGATCATGTTTGGATGTTTGTTACTTAATCACGCAAAAACGGCTGAATGGATTTGGATCAAATTTGGCATGCATATAGCCTTTGACATGGTAAAGAACATAGGCTACCTTTTATCCCGATTCCTTAAGTACCTAATGCCACGCGGGCGAAGCCACGGGCAAAAGCTAATACTTAATAATTGTCATAGACTATGCTGCAAATTGTAAAATCCGTGCGAAAATATGAATTTGTCGGACTACCCGGGCGTATTCACCATAAGTGATTAGTAGACAAGGCACATTACTCGCAGAACAGAATGTCAACGTGGATGAAAGGTTCTGAAGTGACGACAACGCGACGTATCGGAACACGCAGCGTTGGCGGGCCTCCAACGAAATGGACCAATGTCCTGGTGTGAGTTATGGGCATCGGATCAGGCGAGACCCACGGGACCGGTCGTTATGGCGACAGTTGAGGGAGGCCTATGTCCAACAGTGGACGCTACTTCGGCTGATTTTCATTCCTGATGCGATCACGCAAGGAAACACCGAGTATAGCCTTTTTGATTGTCCTTTAGGGGTGACCTATATACAGTAATATTATAAAGAGGGAAAATTAGTATTTCCGTGTGTGTGTGTGTGTGTGTATGTTTGTAACGGATAAACTCCAAAACTACTGTGCCGATTTAAAAAATTCTTACACCATTGGAAAGCTACATTCACCCTGAGTAACATAGGCTATTTATTGCCCGTGCGAAGCCGGAACTGGCCGTTAGTTTATTACTAATACAGAAAGAGGAAACCTTTGTTTTTTTGTTAGTAGGAGGTAATCTCTGGAAGTACTGGTCTGATTGCTAAAATTTTTTCACCGATAGAAAGCTGCTTTATTCTTGAGTGACATAGGCTATATTTTAGGTACGCGGGCGAAGCCGCGGGCAAAGGCTAGTTTATCATACAAGGTGCAGTCTTAAAACTGCATAATATTTTAGGAGGTTGTAATAAAACTCATAAATAATCATGTGAAAAAACGATACCTGGTCAATAATCAGTAATACTTGTTATTTTATTTTTTAATTATACTAAACTAATTCGATTGATCGATGGCAGCGGGGGCGTGGCTAGGGTGTGGCGTGCGGGATGATGATCGGATGATACATTATTTATGAAACTATCGTTGCGAGTTAGTGTGTGTGAAAACGCCCTTTATTTTTCCATGTTTGTGTGTGTGAAAGGAAGCGCGGTTATAAGGCAGGTATCAGACTGGCTGCTTTTTAAGAAACGTAGTTCACACATACCGATTTTCATAAAAAAGAAAAAGAAAATCCTACTCATTTTATTATTGATTCGGGTCGAGAATCACTAACATAATTACCTCCTGAAATATTTTGCAGCTTCAAAACGATACCTTGTATTTCTATGGTGAATAAAGTGTAGGTATCCTACTTAGTCTAATTTAAATATATTAAAATTAACAGGACTAACAGACGAATGACGTGTGAAGAGGCCACGGAGTCGAGTGAGCTGGTGAGGAGGTATGCAGGTCTGGCCTTGTGGGCGACTGGAAGACTCCAGGACCTGGCGTATGCTAAAAAGTATCAGAAGGTAAGATGATTCTTTAATTTTTTTTTAAATGATAATTATAATGGTAGAAAAGTGATTGCGGAATTAAGGCCAGGTTTTACACATTTTATACATTTTTGAATCTCTGGAAATCCACAAATATAATTTAGAGAACATGAAAACTAATTTTATTAAAATTGCCCATATGACCAACTGCTGGGCAAAAATAAAACATGATTAAATTATTATTATAAATTAGCTGGCTCGTTAAAAAAAACGCGAATCTGAACTGTCTGTTGTCTTGCGATGAGGTCGGCTACTAGTTCGCAGTGTCGCTGGTGGTTTCGTTATGACTGCATAATGTGGTACGTGTTAATAGTCCTATTCATTTTCAATATGAAATATACGCCCGGCCATGTGGTATAGTTGAGGTCGTGGTGAGATTGTGGTACGTGTCTAGATATGTCTGCTTCTAGATATGTCAACCCGATTGTAACGACTCCCCAAATGAATATCGACGGTTGAAAGGCAAAATGATCTAAGCGACATTGAGTATAGTGCGTTGGGGTAAGATCGGCATAGGGGTAAGAACATATAAATATAAATTATACCACTTATTTAGCTTTATTTTTAATGCTAGTCATATTGCGTGTCGCGTCATTATGTTCCACCTTGCCCAACAATGTGGCTGGCATTAAAAATAAAGCTAAATAAGTGGTATATTGATTTATACGTTCTTATCCCAATGCCGATCTTCCCCCAACCTACCTTATAAACTTTACAAAAGAGTGACTTAAAGTTAAAATATTTGAGTTCACTTTTATTGCCTTTCAACCGTCGATATCTAATTAACTATACAAAACTATGAATATGACTGTGAGGATGTGATAAACTATACTTACTAAAAGCCTATTATAGCATAAACTCATTAATTCTACTGACTACTTATAATTTATTGTATATGAAATCAATTACTTAAATACGTACTTGTTTTCTCTAACCTTGATTTACAAGCAATAACTGAATCCGGTAGTTTAGTTCCTATATGTATTACTACTACTGTACTGTACACACACCATGTGTGTGTGTGTGTACTGTATTATTTACTAGCTGTGACCGCTTCGTTCGCGTGGAGTACAGGATATTGAATTTATTTTTTCTAAAATAAAATTTGCCTAAGTTACTCCTTATTAAGTCCAGTCAAAATCGGTCCAGCCATTTCAGAGATTAGCCCGGACTAACAGACAGACAAAAATTAAAAAAAATGTAATTTTGGTGTATGTACCGTATATATGTAGTAAAAACCGGTTATTTCAATATTACAAACAGACACTCCAATTTTATTTATATGTATAGATTTTATGTTTATTAATTTAATACTTGGTGCACACATGAGTACAGAGGCGGACTTAATGCCTTATAGGCATTCTCTTCCAGTCAACCTTTGGGTGATGCAGAGAAAAAGTAGTGGTAGGTGCAATAAGTGTGAAAAAAACCGGCCAAGAGCGTGTCGGGCCAGGCTCAGTGTAGGGTTCCGTAGTTTCCCGTCCGTCACAATAAGTGTACCCACTTATGAGTGTAAAAAAATGCTTGATATACGATTATACTACAAACTTAGTCCAGAAATTATTTTGTACAACCTTTTTGTCTTTTTTGTACAAAAACTGTTCTTTCCATCAACTTCAAAATGATTTTCCTAGAAAGTCCTTATAAAGTTCTACTTTTCAGATTTTTTTCATATTTTCTAAACTTATGGTTCAAAGTTAGAGGGGGGGACACACATTGTTTTTTTTACTTTTGGAGCGATTGTTTCCGAAATTATTGACATTATCAAAAAATGATTTTAGTAAACCCCTATTCATTTTTTAATACCTATCCAACAATATATCACATGTTAGGGTTGAAATTGAAAAAAAAATCACTTCCCACTTTACATAATTATAGGGGGGTTACCCTAATAAAACATTTTTTTCCAATTTTTATTTACTTTGTCGGCGTGATTGATATACATATTGGTATCAAATTTCAGCTTTCTAGTGCTAACGGTCACAGAGATTAAGCGAGGACGGACAGACAGACATGGCGAAACTATAAGGGTTCCTAGTTGACTACGGAACCCTAAAAAGGCATTCACAGAATAACATGACGTCACTACACGGAATAGTGTGCAAGTTTTATAATATTGTCTCTCTTTTGCTCTACGACTTTTTACAAAACATAACACATATTTACCAAAAACAAACCTTCAAGATTTCGTTGTTCTATCTAACATATTTCAACTCTGTATTTTGCTGTATCTACTTACGGCTCCCGCGCACTGTTCTCGTAATAATAGTAAGCAGGCTTCCGAAACATTGTCATTACACTTATTAAGCATTCGCACCATTTCTGTGTAGGTACTCGACATTAGAATATTGATACACCATTATGTAAAAATAATTACGTCCGCACTGCCGAATTTCGCGAAAAGAACACGTATGATGGTCGCGACGCAAGCGCATCGACCGACTGACTAGTGAGGGTCGCCCGTAAATAGGTCAAGTTCATGTTCAGCTACCCTCCGCTATTATATTATCGATTGCTTCGCATAGACTTTAAATATGGCTTATGTTTAACTTACCACCAGATATAGTAACATATAAAAGACAAAAATAGTAAATGATCACCAAAATTAAACCTACGTTTTAATGTATAATTATAACCAAAGTTTTAACATCTCGCTATCCTATTTAAGCAAAATGAATCCAAATAAAGCATCGGCAGAACCCCATGGTTACGGAGATGTCAGTAGTTAAAATTTTGAGGTTAGGTTAACTACCTGCCAAGACAGCTCGACGGAGCCCCGCTACGCGGGGCTCCTACTTCTGGGTGTTTTAAAAAAAAAAAATCTCGAAGAAGGTGACGGCGTCTGTGTTCGCTCGCTTCGCTCGTTCATTACGACCCCGCCACCTTCTTCTAACCTAAATCTATCCGACCCGGGGTGCCCTAAAATTCCACTAAGATAGATTGTTGATTAGACAAAGTATCATCCTGCTCTACGGGGCTAAAAAGAGCGCATTAATTTGCTCGCTAAGATTTGGTTATCATTTACTACATTTGGTGTTCGAATACAATTTAAAGTACAGTCATAACTAAAATACTATTGTAACTTTAGGATTTCATATTTTTGGTGTCAAGTAATATATTTTTGACAAAAGAACTAAGGGTACCAAAGCGTTTTATGGTGGTCATTATATTTAATCCCTTTAAATATTTTTATTTTTGTATGAAAATTTTATGAACAAGTTGTTGTTTATGATGCCAGTAACATAGTTCTGAGAGGTTTCTAATGTTTTACAAATAACCCTGATATCTAATATACTAATAAACAAACTTCACTCATAAGGTGGTTGTTAGATCTTCAAACCGAAAAGCCGGACAGACGTTGGCAGCCAATTTAGCCAGACATTTGAGTAAACTTGTGTTCATCCCAGGGCGCTAGCACCCAGGGTCCCGTCCCTGGGTTTCACTTTTTCACTACCCGATCTAAGGGATGGGCCTTTTTTTATGGTGGGAAAAATCATGCATTGACATCCCCCGCCCTTGGGCGGAGCGGGAGATAGTGTCAGACTCTTATTGACTAAAAGACTCACCCCGTTCCTTCTAGCCTTCATATCAGGGCTCGAGCGCCCTTTCGGATAACCCTGGCCCCATTAGGCTTCGACCCGGCTGGGTCCCTGCTGTTGCTGACAACTTCTTGAGGCGCGCGGGAACAGTGCGCGCCGTCGACGACTTGGGCTTGGTCTGGACAGTTGCCGGACGGCCGAACAGTGAGCTACCCATTGCTTACTGTCCACAAGCCCGCGTCTACGTTGGCCGGAAATCGGGATCAGAATCCCGGCGACGGCGGCGGCGATAACGCCGTTGCCTGATGCGTTCGGCCTCCTCCTTTGCGAGCATTACTGCATCGCAGAAGTCGGCTCGCGCCTGCCACTCCTCCTTGCTCCGGACCATGGCCTCAACCAAGGCCCGGCGCGAGAGGAAGAGAGGGGCCTGGCATTTGCCCAGACCGGAAAAAATAAGGGACGGCAAAATTGACTTCTTACTATCCCTAACCTGGCTAGGTTGGAGGATAGGAATATAGAATAGGATAGATGGCTATTCACACCCAACTTGATCGGTTGAGAATTCTATGTGCCACCTTCCAACCTACTTCAGGTTGGATAGTGGAAATATTTAAGACTTAAGACTCATGACTATATGTTTTTGTGCATGTAAAGGGCGGCGAAAATTATTTTTGCCCGGAGCAACTAAATAGACCGAGTCCTGACCCTTGGACCACGTGCTACCAGTATAATAATAATAATAATAATTGCCATTTATTCTCTCTTCACAAAGTTGACTTAAAATTAATTTTGACATGACAATGTCTCAGCTATATTTCACCCTTGTGAGAGACTGGTGCCTGTTATAGGTTTTAGAAAAAATCTGTGTTACAAGTCACCAGGCCCCTTCCACAGCCAGAATTAACTATTACAGTGTTACCGTGCAAGAGTCGAAATTTAATAATAATGCACGTGGCACGCATGCATCCCTAGTACTGTGTCTCGTAAAAAATCATCTGTGTAATATTCTTTTGTCCTCGCAGACAGATGAGCAAGAGGAGAACGAGCTGATCCTCAAGCTAGCGTGGTTCCTCGACCGACTGGCGTACCTCAGCGGCTACGAACCGGAATACAAAGACTACAACTATTACGAGCCGAGAGGAACTCAGCGTAAGGGACTGGTTTATATTGTATCTTCTTCTTCCTGCCCTTGTCCCATCTTATTTGTGGTCGGCGCAATACGTTTTTTTCTTCCACTCTACCCTGTCACTCGTCATGCTATCACTAACTTCCTTTTCTTTCATATCATTCTTCACGCAATCCATCCATCTTTTCTTTGGCCTCCCTCTCCCTCTCCACCCATCCACTCATAACTCTTTTGGTAACATGCATTTCATTCCTCCTCTTTACATGACCATACCAAGACAAACGATTCCCCTTCAGCTTGTCAGTCACTGGCGCCACTTTCAAACTTCCTCTAATATACTCATTTCTCACTTTGCTTATGCTTATTTCCACAGTATTATGTCTTATGGCATTTTACTGTGGGGACCTGCAGCTGACGTAGACTCAATCTTCATATTACAAAAGAGAGCAATCCGGGCTATTTATAAAATGGGCCCTCGCGAGTCCCTCAGAAATAAATTCAAAGAAATCGATATACTTACTCTGCCTTCTCTTTACATCTTGGAAAGCATTTTGTATGTACGTAAAAACTTAGGACTCTTTAAAATCAGAAGCGATTTTCACAACAAAAATACACGTAGTAAACACGAAATTGTCTTACCCAAATGGAGACTAGCTAAGACTAGCAAGTCATTCTTAGTTAACAGCATTCGCTTTTATAATAAGCTGCCAAAGGCGGTAACAGAACTTAGTGAGGGAAAATTCAAAAGTCATATCAAGCGTGTCCTAACCGAAAAAGCATATTACAAGGTTAAAGACTATGTCGAGGACACGCTTGTTTGGCAATGACTACCTCTGCACATGTGGCCCCCTGGTAAATCATCAATATTTTGTCTATTAACTGCTCCACCTTTGTTTTAATAATTATATATACATTTTTTTTTTCTCTGACACATTGCTTTTGCAATATTTTTATTTTTATTTCAACTGTCATAAATTTGTTAGTAATTTATTTTGTTAATATTTTATTGATAGTTGTAATATTATTCCTGTTTTTTTTTATATATATATATAGCCTCTTTTTGTATTGTAAATGTGAGAACACTGTATACTCCACGAACTCTTAGACTACTTCCTATTACGACTTACTTTGTTTTTTACTGAGAAAATTTTGATTGTGCTTTTGTGTACAATATTTGACTGGTCTACACTGTTCTTACATAACATTTATCAATATTGTAAAACAACCACTTTTTTAAAAGAGTAACCATGGAGTTTCTTGCCGGTTCTTCTCCATAGGAAACGACCAATTTGGAACCGTGCACTAACTTCTGACGTTTTATAAGTGCCCATGTAGGCCTATGTGAAATAAAAATATTTTTGACTTTGACTTTTGACTTTGACTTTTGACTTTGACTTTGACTTTGTCCAATCTCGTCACACCACACATCCATCTCAACATTCTCATCTCCGCTACATGCAATCTGGTTTATATTGTACATTCATACGTAATAAAGTTCTAGGCAGTATTCGGGAAGCTACGCGGTATCTGCGTCCATACCACAATGTCTCAAGACGAAAGTCTATGACCAGTGCGTGTTGCCAGTGATGACATATGGCTCCGAAACGTGGTCGCTCACAATGGGCCTCATCAGAAGGCTTAAAGTCACCCAAAGAGCAATGGAAAAGGCTATACTCGGGGTTTCCTTGCGTGATCGAATCAAAAATGAAGATATCCGCAGGAGAATGAAGGTTTCCGACATAGCATGAAGAATTGTCAAACTTAAGTGGCAATAGGCGGGGCACATTGTTCGCAGAACATATGGCCGTTGGAGTCGAAAGGTTCTGGAGTGACGACCGCGTACCGGAAGACGCCTACAAGATGGAGTCCATCTGATGGACCGATGACCTAGTGAAGGTTGCGGGAAACCGATGGATGCAAGACGCACAGGAACGTTCGTTGTGACGACGCTTGGGGGAGGCCTATGTCCAACAGTGGACCGAGTAGACGTATATCGGTTGAAAGGATGATGTCGATGACGATGATGATGAATTAGCTGTTATAATGTTCTCACTGCTGGAATTCAGGCCTTCTCTCTAGGAGAGGGAATGAGAATTACTTTGTGTATTTCATTACATCGTGAGGAAACTGGCATGTCTTAGAACCAAACATTCGAAGACATGTGACATTCACCAACCCGCACTGGGCCCGCGTGGTGGATTACGGCCCATTCCCTCTTTTGAGGTTTGAGTCCCAGCAGTGGGAACATTAAAATGCTATGCTATGCTTATGTATTTAGAAATGTAAGTATGTTTATCAGTTGTCTAGAAAGTATTCATAACACAAGCTTTGCTTAGTTAGGGGCTAGATGGCGTTGTGTGATAGTTGTAGAATATTATATTACTTAATTTTTTTCTTGTTTTACATTACATAGGCACCCCGACCACCAGCCCCACTCCTCCTACCCTAGTGCCTTCATCAGACGAGCTGACGCAGCAGATGATGGACTGCCTCAAGCGCAACTCCTCCGAGGCAGCCACCGAGCGCTGCCGGTACCCTGCGGAGATACCTGACCTGATGAGGCGGATGATGGGGGGTAAGATGGCATTTTTGAGTTTCAAGTTCTCTAGGAAAATTATCCCTTTAGAGATTGCTGAAAGAGTTACTGTGGTTCTGGAACGCAAAGGCAACTGAAGGAGAACAGGTCGTCACCCTCCCGGCTAACTGTCGTAACTAGCAATTCATATTTTTCCAAGGCGACGGTTTTTCGGTCCGGCATTAAAATCACATTCCTGTAGTTTCGTTAGCTGTAGCTTTATTAATGAATTAATTAGTTTTTCATATTAATCTTGGCATATTCTTTTAGTTAGTAGTGGCCCTAAATTACGGAAGTAGTGAGGATATTTTTTCCCTTCTTTTACACTTCCGCAAAACGAAATACTTGAATATCTTCTAAACGATAAACGATACAGATATGACGATCAGAGAGAAATTATTCGAAATAATGTTATGACCACGTTGGTAATATCAGTGCAGATACGCCAGTTTGTGAGATACGACAGTTAGCGGGGAAGGCTACGAGGTGGGTTTTGTCAGTATACATCTGATAATCCTTCTAGCTACGAAGTAGTACGCACCCTATTAATTTTAAGCTCCCTAATTTTTTGGTGGTGTTTAATAAATAATGTATTTATCTATCTATCTCGCTCCACCACTCATAAGAGAAGTTAGTTGATGAAAATCCACCCAAAAAAAAAGTTTTTTTAGCCACCAAGCAACAAGCAACATTCTTGCGCTCCGGTTGAATGAAGTCGGGGGGAAAACATACTATAACCTGGTTCATTAAGACAGGAATCTTAAATGACGGCGCTTATCATGTTCTCTCGCTCGCACACTAGTGCCGTCTATACTCACTCTCGCGTGTACCGTAAACAGAAAAAAAAAATAGTCTCGATTAGCTTCCACGCTGTCTTGCCGCGCTCAGTGATCCTTTTTACGAATATCTTGTTATAGTTTTCTGTTATTTTTCCGTTGTTACCTGTTTGTTATTGTTGTTGAGTTAAGAAGCTAGTTTGAAATTATTGTGATCCAACCTTGTTTTTATTATTTTAAATTTAAAAAAAAACCGTAACTTGAAATTTTATATGCTGACTGTACTGTCTGTCAACGCAAGTACATGCCGCCATTTAAGATTCCTTTCTTTAATGCACCGACTTATACCTATGATACAACTAATATTATCTATTAAATAACAATAGACTTACTTGGCGAATGGGAATGATGATTATTGAATTCCTGGGCTTATTCCAACTTTTATTGCAGGTACCACCGAATCAACCCCGCCATCAGACTCCGACAGCGTTGTTCCAATGAGCAGACCCTCAGATAGCTTCGCAGACCAATCATCAGAGATCCTCGTCACAGCCGACAACTCTTCACCAAATAATTTCGCATCTCGCATATCAAAACGATCAACAGACTATACTTACTACTACCCTGCAAAACCTTTACATGAATTGTCATACCCCGTGCCAATTGTCAAATTGATAAAACATCGCCTGTCAAATATAAAAACAATTGTCAAAACGATTGTCGAAAGAAGAATACAACATTTAGCTGAGAAAAAAGATGAAAAACACCATTTTGAAAAGCGTTCTATAGATGATACTAACGTTCTAACTTCAAATTATATTAATCCGTTGTCCAATAACCCTAGACCAGCTGTCAAATCTGTCGAAAAACGACCGTTTGATGTTTCATCTCTGCTTATAAACTATCCTGTTTCTGATGTTTCGGTGATTAACACGAAATCGTTTAAAAAACGTTCAATAGACGAACGTAGAGTCACTTCTAATCATATTAACCGCTTGTCCAACTTTAAATCTGTTGTCAAACTTGTCAAAAAGTTACCGTCAAACAGAAAAAAGTTTGAACATTTACTCTCACCCACAAAATTAGCTAAACGGTCATCGAAATATACTAAATCAGAGCTCAAATCTGTAAAGAAACGTTTCACAGATGATCCATTTTCGAAGTTAGCTAACTATTATATAAAATACAAAGTATGGGACAACTCAAATCCGATACACCAGAAAAAGAATTTCAATAAAAAATCTGGAGTATTCGAAGTAAAAAACCACTTGAACAAGCCTAAAACAATACACAAACGATCTTTGTTTAAGAAAAAAGTAGTTCATGTGCATGTACCGAAGCCTTTGCAAGTAGTGCGAACATACATACACGATAGCAAACACAATTATAAACACAGCATTCACAAACCAAAACTCCTTACACATTTGCGCAAATTGCACGATTTGAAACATAAAAAGTTGGATAAAGTACACAAAATTGCAAAAAGATCTTTGAGTTACTCACATATGTATTTACCGCGCGAATCCACGGACCCAGAACGCGATATAAGTTACTATATTAAGAATAGGGAAGGGACGAACTACAATCCTGACTTAGTTCAAGCGGGTTTAGTTAGGTTAGGTCTTGAACAGGTTTTTCAAACTGGCAACATTGAGATCGTTAGGCGATTTGGTTCCAATTATAATCCTTTGAATCCTGCACCGTTTTATACAGGTATTTTGGCCGGTCTGGCCGATTCTTAGCTTCATATTATTATAATAGAATCTGTCTAAAACGACTTGGCCACTTGGATAATTATTTGGGAAACATGAAATCTGATGTAGTCAACACTGGTACAATAATAAAGGTTGATTAAGAGATCTTGATCATTGTTTACTTATAGAACAATCTTATAAAAATATTATACAAAATTCCCAAGTCGTTTGATTTTTTAGACAGACTATATTTGTTAAGTATAGTAAAAGCTTTCACGTATATTTTAACCCTAGAATCTTAATAGTATTTTTGTGGAGTTAAAACTTGAAACCGTAATTACTGTCGGAATATAGAAAATATATGTGCAGCCACACAACAACGCTTGCGAGTGTATTTTTAACCTTTTCAATACACTTGCTCATAAAGTGACTCTTATTGCACTGCACTTAGGTATATAATGACACTTGTTACCAAACTGTGACATTTTGATTACCGTTACGCGCTATTGCTACAATGTAGTTAAAACCTTTGTTCAACCTCTCCCCTGCCATCATTTTATTACATTTATCGTTTCAGACGCGCGTCGTCCCTCACGAGGAAAAAAAAAAAAAAAAGTATTGGCGCGCATGTGAAAATAGATTTTTACCGTCACAAAAGTTTACTAGTTTTACAGTTATTTTCTTCACAAGTGTATTGAAAAACTTTGTATGATACACGTGATTAATTAATGATTACCGTTCTCGGCTCTCTTAAGACCCTCGCCGCGGCTCGGGTCTAAATACCGCCTCGACGGTAATCACTAACATTACACACTTGTATCATAATGTACTATTAAGACATAATATTCATTTTCATTAAAGATTTTACCAAGTTTCAAGTATTAACCTAAGATATAAGAATCGTCCATACGATCTTTAGAACCCATAATTTATTATATTGTGGGTAGTTGTTCTATGGTAAAAGTCAGTCACCCTCTCGCTCTACCCAGAGCAGGAGTGGTTATTTTATGATTTACCATGTGCAAAAAGGGCTCCAGTTTTTTTTACCCAATGCTGTTAGTTACCCAGCTACGCCTCTGATCTAATTGCACGTTCCAAAGCGTAATATACTCTATTCAAAATAACATTAGACATTTATGAAAACCTCTTATTACTGTGCGTTCAACCGATTTTGAGTTTTATTACGTTGGTGGCATGACAAATGGCGGCTGCAGTGAATAGTTGGTATTGTAACCACTTTTATGCTTTTAATGCCTTCCTTATGTCTACGAAATAGAAGTTAAAATCGGTTGAACAAACAGTAAATAAGGATTCTTTAAATGGCTAATCTTAACGCGATTAGAGTATAGATGTCTATAAATAAAAATGTGCAAGAAACTCCATAAACACTTTTCATACCAATAGATAATTTAAAATATTAAAAATATTGTTAAGACTCCACAAAACGCAACTTCGATGGATTTGATTTAAAAAAAAAACCTGCTTTCTATGTCTGCTTTATAAAAATAAAACGAACTTTTTCATATTATAGTGATGTTTTATTATAACTTCGACGGTATAGAACAAAAAAATAAGATGTTATAACTTACATTATGCTATCATAAAAATTTTAACAGTATTATGAAATATACTCGGAGAGGAAAACTCGAAGAAACGCCAGCGTCGAATATATGCGACAAACAGTCTCAGTTTCATTCCGCCAAGGTCGGACATCCACGACCAAATACTCCATCTCGTAAGCTCTTCTGTCACCTATGGGGATTGAAGAGCTAAACGAGATGGGTATGGGTACTCCACCCAGTCGCTAACACGCAACTCTGGCGAATAGACCACGAAAAAATTAGTCGGACCAATCCGACGCAAGCGGTTAAAGGGTTAACTTTAAAAGTGCGCCAAAATACTGTAACGAATGAGTGAACTAACTGATTTCTTGAATGAACGAAGGATTAATTGAATGAAACCAAAATTATAGTTCCATTCACTCGCTCTTTTCAATTTTGTTTGACATGAACGAATGAAATAGTCAATTACTTTCTCACCCACTTTTTTAATAGGTTGTTTTATTTTCGAATTTTCTTCCCCAAATACAATGAATAATAAATTGATTCTTAAAAGAAATATTTCTTACGCTAAAAGACTGTAAAATATTATTTAAAAGATTGCTTTCGATTTTTAAGTCGTGATTTTAAAATGAAACTTTTTTTTTAATTGACTTAGGATTTATTATGTTCAATTAGAATGGAATTAGTATTCTAATTATATATATATTATTTAAAGATTAAGGCATATTCTTTTCTTTGCTTAGCCCGTAAAAGACAATAGCTGTAAGTAAGTAGGTAACATTTTAAAATCACAACTTAAACATTGGACCGTAACTTAATTATTTGGCCCTAATTTGTGACGACGTCTCACGATCTTAGAATGCACACCCATCCGATTTGCGACCGCATTGCGGTTGCTTAACTTCAATAGAATAACAATTATGACTTTTTAAACGTTATTCTTCGTGCGATGATAACAAGTTGCATGACGAATAAAAATATTTAATTTATTACTTTTTTTTTTAGAAACAATTTATCTAATAATACTTTTAAAATTGGCCCCAAGCTTTATTGTCTGGAATGAAGAAAAAAATACATTATTTTTTCTTAAAAGTCTAATAATTTTCGACTAAGATCGTGTTGCATTAAGGAATGTTTAACAATACATAAATATATATAAAAATACAATAAAAAGAGTAGAAACTATCCTATATAAATATGTATTCATGACGAAAAAATTTCTTTTTAAAATGACTTGAATTCACGTCATATTGTCTACAGCCGCATTCGTCAAAAACGTAAAAAAAAAACAAATGGTCGGCCATCTTTAATTTTACGTCAAATTCAAAATGCGATAAAAACAAGTCATTATACAAAGAAACCACAAGAAACGACCAAAGAACATGTATTTTCACATAAATTTTCGAAAAAAAGGCACGATTTTTAACAACTACTCCAAATAAACTTAATCCAAAAAGAAATATTAATTATGTATATACTCGTGTTATACTTATATACAAACTGTCAAATTGTTTGCTGTCAAATTACTGACATTTACAACACGTCAATAAAATAAAAAAAGAATCTCAACAGATTACAATAAACTGTCATAAATGTTTTAAAAAAAACCATGCGCACTTAATTAAAAAGAAATTGATTTTTCCAATCAACAACTACAATTTTTTTCTGTCAATAATTTGACAGCTGTCAGAATGACGGTGACATTACATATGACTCTGTGGTCTCTTCTTCCTACTGAATAGGCCTCCGAAGACGCCCTTTTTGTCCTTCTTGTCCTTTGTGACGCCGCTTACTGATAGCTCGGACTCGCCAGATGACCTGGATGAGAAAAAAAAAGTTAAATTAATCATTTTTACCCTTTATTTAAAATCCATTAACAATTGATCAAATCAAATCAAATCAAAGCATTTATTTCAAATAGACCATTTACAGGCACTTTTGAATAGTCAAATGTCGGTCAGTCCAAGAAAAGTGAAGCTAAATTGCACGTTCCAAAAAGAAGGTCTCTATGGAGAAGAACGTGCAAGAAACTCCATGGACACTCTTTTAAATCATATATGTGTTACATATAATGCTTGGTTACACATTACTTGTTGCTTCTATCATGTGAGCACAATGTCGATAGAGAAATAAAAATGTAAAATAATTAAAAGATAGAAATTGAATTAAGCCACTGGCAGCTAAGAGATGACCAGTCCCATCTGACGGCACCCGTTCACGAGCATGACTCGTGCATTGATGGAATGGAAATTTTCCTATTTGTGACACGTTACGTAGCCTGTTCAACGGACGATTAAGCCGGTTTTATTTGTCTTAGGATGCTGGCATCCTGGAAGACTTCCAAGTGAAAAGACTTTTTCGTGGATCCCAATTTCCACCCCAGCAAGGGGCCGGCAGTGCGTGAGGCTTATCTTTGCCTCACAGTTTCAGCCACCTGATAACAGCCTCTCACTCCTTACCATGGCTAGAAGAACCAGGGTTTTATGTGAGAGGTCCCCGCTGACGAAAGCCTCCACAAGGACAATCATTTCACTGCTGGGTTAAACCCAGCATTGAAATGATTGTCCTTGTGGAGGTCTCGGTATCGGTCTTAACTGAAGCAGCGTCTTTCATTAATTCCTTTTCAATATCAAACAGTAGTTTGGAGGAGACATGTCCAACAGTGGACGTTATTGGGCTGAAATGATGATGTTGATCGAATGGTGAATTGTGGTGGTTGGCGGTGGTGGTGGAATTCGCTGTAAAGTATTTGCTCACCTAGAAGCGGGTCTCTGGTCTAGCGCTGGCGAGCCTCCGCTGCCGGCGACGGATGCTGGTCGTGTATTGCCTCCACTGCTGCCGCCGTAAGCTAGAAAATGATGTATAACTTTAGCGTCTAGATGACTTGTGTGTGTTCTGAATAGTAGAGGAAACATGAATGTAAATAAATTATATTTTGTTGTGTAAGTCCTACAGTCCGCGGACGCGTATTCGTCATTATACGCTTGGTGTACGCCTGAGTGAAGCTTATATATAAAAAATATGCAAATCTGTCGACGAAGCAGCAACGGAATGACGGCATGACGCTGCCACTACGTCGATAGTCTATAAAGCTACTTTTCCGTAGACAGTAGGGCTAGTGATTATTTGCGTGTTATTTGGTGATAAATGATGTTAAAATTGGATTTATCAGTCTAAAACCTATATGGTAACGAAATAACGGGTCAGTTAATAAAATGATAAAGTTAGAGGAAAATGTGACTTGTTTGACAACAAAATATAACTTATTTGACTTAAAAACAAACAGAAAACCAACACCAAAAAAGAAAACAAAAGCACACAGAAAAACAAAACAAAATCAATCTAAATTAAAAAGACATAAATTCTACAAAACACAGGAAAGCACATACATACATCAACTAGTTCTAAACTTACACACTAAGGAAGCTGATTTAACGAAAATTACCCCTCATTAGTTACCCTATTAATCGTCTACGTCGGATATATCCGACAAACACTCTTGCGTTTATTCCGCCAGAGTCGCACATCCACGACCAAATACTCCATCTCGTCAGCTCTCCTGTCACCTATGGGGATTGAAGAGCTAAACGAGATGGTCCCCAGTCGCGAACACATGACCATGGCGAATAGGACACGAAAGCAGTTGTCGAACCAAACCGACGCAAGCGGTTAAGGGTTACCTTAAAAATACTGACTATAAATATATGTATAGGTTAGGTTATACAAAGCATATTTAGCATAAATTACATACTTAAACTACGATACAATTATTTTGCATAAAAAAATATAAGGTTAGCATAATTATCTATTTGGAACATCAAAAGTCTTTTTGACAATCAGAAATATGTCTGGTACAGAAAATCTGCTTTGATAACAATTTTTTTTGTGCTATTATTTTACATCTGTAGTGATTGGCGAAAATAATTCAGTGTGGAAATGTATGCCAATTAGGTACTACTAATATTGATGCACTATCGTTACAAATAAGAATAGGATCAGTTTAGCGCCATGTTGTTACAGTTATGAGCTGTCAAATAAAAAAAATTGGATAGGGTATGCAGATAAGAAATTTTTTGAATTAAATTTATTCACGAATCAAAAATGAAAAAGAAAATATTAGAATTAAATTCTTCGATTCTGCTCATCTCTGTGTCACTGTATGAAGTGTCGAAGTAGTGGCATATGGAAGAAGACGAATTGATGCTAACAATAAAAATAAGAACGAAAAGGTTGTAAGAGCGCCCTGTGCGGTAAGACCGCCCATTGTGCACTTATTCTTTAAAATGATTGTCCTGTATTTTTGTTTATTTGGTGTACAATAAAGATTATAATAAATAATAAAAATAAGAACGAAAACAGTTTTTTTTTTTTTCAACTAATCATGACTTAAACAATATATTTATATAATTTAGATTAAATAATAACCTTTTTCCTTCACCTACATTCAACAAAGACTAGAAAAAGCCGTGATTGATACGCAAATAAATTATCTTTGCAAATTGTACTTTTTATTCAACATTTGACAGATCGAGGTCATTGACTATCCTATTTTTATTTGAAACGCATTTAAGTAGTTAGTCCAATTTAGATAATTATGAATACGATTAAATATAATAATCATACACTGCACGCGATGCAGTATGTAGAGAAGATGGCTCGCTCCTGATTGCATGTGAGAAATATAAACAATTGTTAGATTAACTTGGAATTTTGTATAACGGTGCACCCACACGGTACTAACTTACGTAGATTTATATGCAATTATGTCTATTCTGCCGTCCTCTAACTAAAAAGCAGCTAAGTTACTTAGAAAACAAAGCACTTAGCTGCTTTTTAGTTAGAGGACGGCAGTATTATTCCTTATTGTTCAATATAACAAGTTATAATGTATGTTGATACAAAGAGTTCAGGTACAAAGTATATTTTTAGCTAAACTTGATTTTTTTTTCCAGGAAACTATTTACCCTAAGTCCGGAATTATGTCAAAAGCGATTATATTGCGAATCCGACCAAATTTAATAGTCACAAAATATAAGGACTATTGAGTACTATTTGTGACGTTGCGCGTTGGTCGCATTCGCGATATAATTGCTTTTGACGCAATTTGGAACGCGGGGTAAGTGATAGAGAGAGCAGTACTTTTATACACCCGGTGCGAGCTTTTATAACTTCGACCCTAGAAAAAAGTACAATATAAAGAAAAAATAATAGATATAAAATTTTTATGCCCCTCCAGGGATTTTTTTTAGAGGCAGCGGACTGTGCTGGGCACTGCTGGCACCGTCCTAATTACAGTACTAAGAGAGATCACAATAGAGGGTAGGATCCTGTATCTCTGCAACATAAGCTCATAAATGTCGAAGTATAATCTACGTGAGTCTGTACTGTGTAAACGCACCATAAAGCATCGCTTTTATACGAAAGGACCAAATATTATTTTTAAAAGAACACCGACTTGCATCTTTTTTATTAGGATGTATCAAACTATATTTAATATAAAGACTTGATCTAAAGGTTTCTATTACGTGGTCTTTAAAATATTTGAGGTGAATCTTAGTGCTTTGCGGGTCACTAATTATGTGCATAATTAATGTAGTGATTTAATAGGGTTGCATCGCACCGTATCCTTAAATTAATATTACCAATAAAATGTGTAATTTTTGACTACACATAGTAATTATTCACGTATCTTATAGATACGAGATACCTACACTGAGTGCCACTATAATTAGTGCAGTGATACACTCGCAATGTAACACAAGTTGGTCCTTTTGTACAAATATAATTATAAACTAAATTAGTAATACCTATTTACATTTAGATAAAGCTAAGCTACTTAAGCTAACGAAGTATTTAGGGGTACAAGCTTGAACTACAAGTATGGCGAAAATTTAAACAGAAAGAAAATATTTAGATTTTTGAAATAGCATAACTGCAGAATTTTGAAAAGAATTACAGTAAGTACATAATATACTTAAGACTTATCCTCGATTTCTGAATTGTCAAAATTCAGCATTAGAGTTTGGCCAGATTTCAATTTCTATTCATCAATTCAGAAACCGTGGATATGTGGATAATAAAAATAGATAAGTACAGTAATATTTAGAAAGGGAAAATCATTTTAAATAGAATTTAACATAGGCATACTTTAGATGTACAGTTAAATATTAAAAAAATGATAAAAAAATAACAAATCAGTTTAAGAATATAATAATGCTTACGGCTGCAGCTACCCAAGGCAAAACCTACCTATTAGTGTTTGCTAGCAATTGTTGCTTGCAAACTCTAATAGACATAATACAAGAAATACTCAGCAAAACAAAAGCAAAAGTGTAGGAAGCTTTTCAAAAGCTTAAGTTTAGAAAAACTACGAGTACAGAGAGTCCAGTGCGATTTTTTTTAAATACTCGGTAATAGGACATTAAATTATTTTAGCGATGGCACACAAAATATAGTGTGTAATTTTATTTAGACACAAGGAATTCCAAGAAAAAATATACGTATTTCATGACATAGATTAACAGAAGTCAATCTCACATCAAGCTTTTATAATGTATTAAATGAGTTCAATTTAATTTAAAGTACATTTTCATTGTCTTTAGAACATTTAAATAAAACCTTGTTCAGAAAACTATTTTTTTTGGTGACTTGCGTCTCCAAAACTTTGTCAGAGTGCCATTACTACAATAATGCTTTTATACAGTATTTAAATTTGCCAAAATACAGTAAGTTAGGAGCTAAATGTTAGTAGTGTCTCTCAAGCTCCACACCCCGGCTGCTTGGGTACTTGAAGGCTGAAGTGGTACTTTTGAAAATTGAGTTTTCTTGGAACTATATTAATAGTGCACAATATAATTCTGTAGTATGTAGTGTTTACTACAAGCGACAAGGAAGTATTTTTTTTTATTATTAAGCCTATACTTTCCCACTAGTGGGCAAAGGTAAGAAACCAGTAACCGAGACATTTGTAATCCATAAACTGATGGAAAAGAGGTGTCCATGGAGTTTCTTGCACATTTTCTCCAAAGGCTTTTTTGACTGATATCTTGACATTTCAAAAGTGCCTGTAAATAGTTAAATTATAAATGCTTTGATTCTTGATTCCTGCCTATTGTAACACAAGGTACGTTCGGAGGACGTGAAACGCCGGTCCCAAGAAGTAGAACACAACCTTTCCTAGGCCGCGCACTCAAGAACACAGCTTCTCATCCATTCAAGCATCGCGACGCGTTCTATAGTTCCGTTTTCCGGTCGTACTGCGTTAGGCCTAGTTTCCACGGACGCGTGGCTTTATAGACGCGTATTTGTCATTATACGCTTTCTCACAGCTTACATAAACTATGAAACTCTGTCGACCAAACAACAACGTCGTGTCATAGTGTCGAGTAGCTTTTCTTTTGTATATTTTATGGTTTCTGCTAAAAAAACAACGTGGTAAGTCTATAACTAAAGCGGCAATGTCATGCTGGGGTGTCGTATAGTTTTGTATTTAGGCTGAGTGCTGGTGTACACCAAGCGTATAATGACGAAAGTGCGTCTAAAAACTCGAGAGTTTTACTCAAATTACTCAAATTATAATAATAATAAATTTATTGGTCCTTTGTTACAAAATGTTCCTTAAGGTTAGCTCATAATATACGTTACGATATAGTAAGTAGTACAGTCCCTACGCTATTTGTCAAAATAAAAGTTCCTATAAGTACCATCCAACTCAATTTCCAAAGTACCACTGGACGCATATTTCAAACGAACTGACCAGTTTCACTCGTCGAGTAAAAGTGTGAAGTAGTTTCGACACTTTGCCAGTTATTATTCGGACCAGTCGAGTAGCCTTGCCACGACGTCGTATTCCTGTTCGCATTGGCATCTCTGCCTTCTCTAGCTTGCCAGTTTCCACCCGACATTCTCTGCTGGTAGCTATTCACCAGAGCAGACACTGATTGCTTTTCTCCCTGAGCGTTTGTTCGTTCTAGGTTCGGGTTTCGCTCGGGTAAGTTCGGGCCGCGGTCTGGTAGACTTGGCGCGCGTTCGGCTAAGTTCGGCGCTCGTTCGGGTAATGGAGGACGATCTGGAGGACCCGATAGAGGTAATGGTGGTGCTCCGATGTCGGCTATTAGGAATTAGTTGTTAATTTCGCAGTGGTGAGTTTTACCCTTGTTTTGGGTAGGGTAAATGTTATTAAATGAAGGGTAAAATCGGTCAATTATGATGTTATGTGAAATGCAGCGTAGAGTTTTACTGTTAAATTGATTTAATTTGTGCATTTGCAAATAGAAAATGTGAATTTAAGTTAATTCAAATGATAGTCGAGTTAGGGGTCATAAACCTACACAGTAAAAACAATAGGTACTCATTAAATAGAGTACACAATTTACTTTTAAATTAAACTTCTATCGATTAAGTTACTACGACCCACTTGCGTTAAACCAGGGTTAACTTTTAAAATCTGATTTAGTTGCTAACTCACCGGAAAATTGCAAACTTCGCTTGACTGTAATTAGATTATAATTTTTCGATATATTATAAAAAAAAAAGAATCGTTTTGTATACGATAGATCACATCCAAATCCATTAGTTTCCAGCATAACATTAACTAATTTAGAAAAAAGAATTTAGTTTACATTTTATTCGCAATATTTGACAATCTTACCGCTTTTTCTATTTTCCGGTGACATGTATGAAATATTTTTTGTTATTTAACTTCGTCTCAGCGATGATAAGTCAACCCTAGTTTGCGCAAGTGAGCTTCAAAAGGACAGTCACAAAGACAAAACAGTGCATAAACAACACAACACGAAAGTAAAGATTCTAGTAAATTAATTAAAATTACCCTTCAAATAAAAAAAATTGTGAACAATAACATTTAACACTGTATTGGGAAATCATCAAATAAATCTTCCCTTTCTGGGTAGAGAGAGAGAGGGGTGGTCAGAATTTTATTAAACTACTATATACTTCATTTGAATTAAGATTAGACATTTAAACCAAACTTTTACTGTCCATTCAAGCGATTTTGACTTTTATTGCGATGATGGCATGACAAATGGCGGCTGCAGTAAATAGTTGGCATTGTAACTACTTTTTAGGTTTTAATGCCTTTGTTGGAAAAGTCCTTCAAAAACCTTCAGATTGAAAATATTTCAAAAGTAGCAATGTTATGTTCGTCCAAATATTCAAGTCATCTCTGTCAGGTTCCAACCCTAACTAGGCGTATTATTTTGTATAATTTATTTCATCACCACTGCTCTCAAAACGGTGAAAGGAAACCGGCATGTCCTAGAACCGAAAACTCGAAGACATATGATATCTCCTGCACCCGCACTGGGCCTGCGTGCTGGATTATAATACATTCGCTCTCCTAGAGAGGAGTCAGACCTCCTCTCTGGTCGAGGGAATGGTTTCAGCAGTAGGAACATGATCTGGCTGATTATGCTTCTAGAAATCTCTATGGCGTCATATAAGTACTAATCCTGCAACGCGTAATTAAAGGTCTCCACGCGATGTGAACATACAGAACAGCCCGAAATCATCTATCGGGCAGTTTCCCATCAGACATAATACCCGTCTGATCGGAGCATCCTTTCTTTGCAACGGAGGTTTGCGGGACTTCACTCTCTGTTCCCTCTAAGCGCTTATGCTTCTAAAGATGTTAGGATTATTTGATTTCTAAAGATTCACTATAGCCCTAGAATAGATGAAGGATCAGCAGACAAGTCTGACACGCCCTTCCGCTTCACCCAGAGCAGGAAAAAAGGTTTAATGATTTCCCATCTCAAAAAAAAAATGTACTACGCTAGTTCTCCGCTGTTACATAGCCGTAATTGAGTATATAAAGGTACTCACCGTTTTGCTGTGATCTGATGAACTCTGCGTTAATATCGCGTCCGTTTGAGAACCGCGACCGTCCCCACGTGCTGGTCCCGGAGATCTGTTCCTGACTCCTGTTAGGAATGAAAAGAGATTTTAACGTCGAACGTACTGCCTAAAGTGCGTTTTACGTAAGAATTCCCTTCGCCGTAATGGCGTTAGGTGTCCTGTCTGTCTACAGAAAACCTACACTAATATAATGAAGAGGCAAAGTTTGTTTCTTTATTTTTTTTTAAAGAACGGCGTCAGACACCGCTTATCAACCGCAGTGCAGTCGCGCATTCTGACCTTCTTCGGCCATGTATCGCGTCTTAGTAATGACTCCTTAGAGCGTCTTGTAGTGCAGGGCAAAGTCGAGGGCACCAGGCCACGTGGTAGATCACCAATGAGATGGACAGACCAGATCAAGGCCGCAAGGAAGTGCTCGGTTTATAAATGTACCCAGAAAGCTGCAGTCCGCGATGAATGGCGCCGCATTACAAGGATGATCACTTATAGTGATTCACAGTGATGATCACGACCACTCTGGCAAGAGTGTACCTACTCAGAAGAGTAGAGAAAGTTTTTATTTTTTATTTTTTTGTTTGTAATCTCTAGAAACATTGGTTCGATTCCTAAAATTTTTTCACCGATAGAGACCTGCTTTATTCCTGAGTGACACAGGATATATTTTAAGTAAGCGGGCGAAGCTGCGGGCAAAAGCTAGTAGAAAAGAAACAAGTAGCCTACTCTAGCAAAATTGTTGTACGAAATGCGAAACGAAATCCAATTTAACGGTAGTGGCAACACTTTTTAGAGAATTATGAGGCAATGGAATTTCATTAAAAAAAAAACAGGTCTAACAGGAAGTTGTTTTCGGTATTTCAACTACAGGACAATCAAAATGGAGCCCAGTGTCCTATACATTATTCAAAAGTAGTTTTTACAGTTTCGAAAAGAAAACAAAATTATAAGGCAATTGTTAAAAGTAACAAAATATCAGTCAATCTCCCTAATATTCAGTAAATTCATTGCTAAAAATATAGCAACACTGTTTTTCCGTATGGCCAACATTACAACGAAGGAAGTTCTTACGTCACATAGACATTTTTGAATTGTCTAGAAGTCGGTCAGATAAGAAATGAAGCATATGATAAAGAGTAGATCTCTGTGTAGAAGAATGTGCAAGAAACTCAAAATACTAAAGAAATAAAATGATAGAGAATAATTACCTCAGTACAACTTCGGTGGCATCTTCCTCTTGAGGCGGCTGTCTCGGTGGGAGAGACGGTAGCACCGTAGATTCTGAGAACACAGATATTTCCATTGTAAATCGATTCCACCGTCAACTTCTTTGGTTACTGCCCCGTTCCCGTGGGTCGTAGCGTGATGTTATATTTACACTAGTATTATAATGAGGGATTTTTTTTATTTTTGTCTGTGTGTGTGTATGTTTGTAATGAATAAACTCAAAAACTACTGTGCCGATTTAAAAAACTCTTTCACTATTGCAAAGCTACGTTTACCCTGACCACAGCAGGCCCACAGACCACAGCCACAGGCTATATTTATGCCCGTGCGAAGCGGGGACGGGCCGCTAGTAGGTTATACAATTCGTCTTTTACTCAGCTATTTTACACAGAAAGATATTTGTAAATCGATCTGGTAGTTCCAAAGACAAGCGCGTCTATCTTTACATTTATAATTCTTCTGTACCGTTATTAATATCTAACAAAAACGGCAAAAAGACTCAGTAGGATCCCGTTTTTACCCTTTATGTACGAAACTCTAAAAAAGGAACGTTGTATGTTCTTTAGGTTAATTTTTGAACTTTCACATGGGCGAATCCGCTGGCAGAAGCTAGTAAGAGAATCATTGGCAATGATGCACTCGTCGAGTCGAGGCCTCAAAGTCTTGAGGTTTTTTTTTTATGGTGGAAAAATCAACAATGACTGTTGCTGACAACTCCTTGAGGCGCGCGGGAACAGTGCGCGCCGTCCACGACTTGAGCTTGGTCAGGACAGTTACCGGACGGTCGGATAGTGAGCTACCCATTACTCACTGTCCGCAAGCCCGCGCCTACAGTGGCCGGAAATTGGGATCGGAATCCCGGCGAGCATTACTGCTTCGCAGAAGTCGGCGACCGCCTGCCACTCCTCCTCGCTCCGGACCATGGCCTTAACCAAGGCCCGGCGCGAGAGAAAGTCTTGAGGTTGCATTTCGGGGAGTGTGCGTCGGAATTGCATAACCTAATTCCTCCTAGCCCGTTCCATCATCGGACTACCAGACGTACGGCTATGCGCCACCGGTACATAGTGGACATCCCACCTACACGCACAAAACGTTTTGGGAACACATTCATTGTACGTACAGCGAAGGAGTGGAATTCCTTGCCGGAGTCTGTGTTTCCTGATGGCTACAACCCGGGAATCTTTAAGTCAAGGTTACTTCGAGGTAAGCGCGTTCCATCGTCGACCCTTCCCTTCAGGTGAGATAGCAGTCAAGCGCAAACCTTAACAATAAAAAAGATCTTACCTATAACTCTCTCAGGAGTAGTAGAAGACACTCGTTGCGACTGCTGACTATTTCTATGTTCCTGTAGGATCTCCGCCTGCGTGCGCGGCCGACGCTCAGGCTCAGGGGAAGATCCAGCTGATGATGATGATTCCGCGTTCCTGAGGAGTTGAGGATCGAGGTTACGGCTGTGGTAGTGGACCAGGGTTTGAGGACGGTGAGTCATGGTGGAATTATGATATGACCATTTTTGTTGAAGAAACTGTTAGATATATCTTTTTAAAAAAGTCACTAGTTGGACACCACCGACACGGCGGGTCATAGTGGGCATAAGGCGCCAGCAAACAGTAGGGTGCGGGTACCAACCCTTTTTTTTTTGGTGCCACCCCTTTTTTTATGGTGGGAAAAATCATGCATTGACATCCCCCGCCCTTGGGCGGAGCGGGAGATAGTGTCAGACTTTTACTGACTAAAAGACCCACCCCGTTCCTTCTAGCCTTCATACCGAGGCTCGAGCGCCCTTTCGGATAACCCTGGCCCCAGTAGGCTTCGACCCGGCTGGGCCCCTGCTGTTGCTGACAACTCCTTGAGGCGCGCGGGAACAGTGCGCGCCGTCGACGACTTGGGCTTGGTCTGGACAGTTACCGGACGGCCGGACAGCGAGCTACCCATTGCTCACTGTCCGCAAGCCCCGGGTGCCACCCCTCGGTCGCCTGAATGGCCCAATAACCATGTATTTGTGCGGACAACCAGGTAACATGACAAGCTTATTTATAACTTTGCGATTTTTTATGATACAGTTATAAAATTTTGTACATATCCTAAAACTAATGTTGTAGATTCTATACATAAAAAAAATACTATACTCTGTTCAAAATTACATTAGAAATTTATGAAAACCTTTTGCTACTGTCCGTTCAAACGATTTTGACTTTTATTACGTTGATGACATGGCACATGACGGCTGCAGTAAATAGTTGGTATTGTAACCACTTTTTTGCTTTTAACGCCATCCTTATGACTACGAAATAGAAGTTAAAATCGGTTGAACAGACAGTAAAAAAGATTTCTTTAAATTTGTAATAGGGTATAGACATGTTTTTCGGGTTCGCATATTTTATAACTAATTGTGTAAAATAATAATAAAATTAATATAATATTCCACAACTATCACACAACGCCGTCTAGTCCCAAGCTAAGCAAAGCTTGTGTTATGGGTACTAGACAACTGATAAACATACTTATATATTTCTAAATATATACATATATAGATAAATTACACCCAGACACAGAACAAATGATCGTGCTCATCACACAAACATTTGTCCTGGGTGGAAATCGAACCCACGACCTCCGGCATAGAAGTCAGGGTTACTAACCACTAGACCATCAGGTCTGTTTGTAGTGTAAAAGAGCAGTGGTGGCTGAGTGGTAATGGCTCCGACGAGTTGTAGGTCGCAGGTTCAAACCCAGCCAGGCGCATTACTTTGTGTAATTTATTTCATTACCAATGCTCTCAAAACGGTGAAGGAAAACATCGTAAGGAAACCAGCATGTCCTAGAACTAAAGATTCGAAGATGTGACATTCACCAACCCGCACTGGGCTCGCGTGGTGGATTACGACCTATTCCCTCTCTCAGAGAGGAGGCCAGTAGCCCGATTCACGTAATAAAAACTGTAACGATATATATCGTAGCGATTTAGTTGTTTAGACCATTTCCGTATTCACATCCATCAATCGGGTTTGAACGACACCGATTTTAAAATCGTATGAAATTAGTCGATTTAAAAAAAAAAGACGTGTGGCACTCGGGGACTGCCGCGGTAAAGCTATTGCATAGCATTTTTATCAACTTATGCAGTTATAATTATTTATTTATTTTATTTTTGCAGTATTTTTTTTCCTTTGTTTTTTTTTTCTTTGATATTAATTGAAGTTACACTTTCACACATTGAATTGAATTTTGATTGATTGTTCACTCATTTGTTTTCTTATCGGTCACCACGCTCAAAAAACAAATGAGTGGGGGGTGTTAGGTTATTTTCGTTACGGAATTTCTGGGTTCGATCTCGACGCTCAGGGCCCGCGATAGAAGCTATGCAATAGCTTAAAAATCTGTATTACATTATCCTGGTAGAATACTTATTAATGTAACTGGAAATAAGTCGATCGATCGTGAATATCACTTTTGGATAGGACTTCGTTCGACTATAAAACTTCAATGATATTTGGCTTGTTTGAGTTTACGTGAATCAGGCTACTGAGACCCAGCAGTGGGAACATTAAAAAGGCGATTATGATGATTAATTGTGTACATGTACTTACTCTTGTAATCTTCTCCTGATCTCGGCTGTGGGGGATTCTCCGGGGGGAACGGCGGAGTAGGGCGTCAATTGGAGTTCAGGTGGCAGCTGTGCGTGGAACGACAGCTTGGCTACCCATTCCTGGTGCAAACAAGAAATAATAATAATAATATTCCACAACTATCACACAACGCAGTCTAGTCCCAAGCTAAGCAGAGCTTGTGTTATGGGTACTAGACAACTGATAAACATATTTATATATTTCTAAATACATACATATTATAGATAAATTACACCCAGACACAGAACAAATGATTATGCTCATCACACAAACATTTGTCCTGGGTGGGAATCGAACCCACAACCTCCGGCATAGCAGTCAGGGTCACTAACCACTAGACCAACAGGCCAGTCAAAAGAAATAGGAGTAAGGTTTTTATCATAGATGGAATTTAGTAGCAAATATTGATAAAAAAATAAGAAAGGAGACCGGTTATGCGTGTGTTTGCTGCTTCTTTACACTCTAACGGCTAAACGGATTTAGATGAAATTTTGCATACGGGTAGACTATTTCTTGAAATGGCATATAGGCTTTTTATCCAGAGAATATCGACGGGTGCAATGTAAAAAAAAGTTCTCTCTAAAAAAATCTCCAATTTTTCGATTTTCCGATAGTTAGTAATAATAAGTGAATAATAAGCAAATATTTAGTCATTTTCTTTTTTTTCAAAAACACAATTGAAAAAAGGAACTATTATTTCCTCATTGTTGACACTTGAAAGACTATTTGCCATGTCTTAAAATATAACTTTTTAGTAAGTTACTGCAACTATTACTAAATCGCAAAATTGTAGATGGCTTTTTTTACTTTGCACCCTTCGATATAATATCTTTGGATAACTTTCTCTAAATTTTATGCGGGCGAAATCGCAAAAATAAATCTACAATTAAGAGCATTTGTCAAACTCTAGTACTATGACTAAGAAATCTGTGAAACTATCAAGAGAGAGTAGTAGTACAGAGAGTAGAAGTAGAGTTATCACATTCGAGAATACGGTCCGGACTAAGCGCTTCGCTTCATCGTTCAAACCGCGTACATCGAAGGACTAGAAGTGTTTGCCTGTTGCGGTCGTTCCGTCTGATTATTTAAGTGTTTTCAAAGCTAGTGTGAATAGGCTCTTAATAAACTAGTGCGCCTCACCATCAACGATTGCGTCACTGCTTAGCATTAGATGGAATCGCAGTCAAGTACTAATTTTTTATCAACCTTTCGAATGTCTTAAGTTACACTGTCCGACATAAGGTAATTGTCTTTCTATTGTGTTTCTAATTACGACATTCAAAGAGTTAAAAATAATTATGAAGAAAGTTGCCCTTCGTCTCACCTTCATCAGGTCCTTGGAGGAGCAGGCGAACAGGTACTCGGCGCCGTCAGCGCACGCGAGGCGGAACACGTTGGCGCGCTTCGTGTAGTCTCCCGCCGGCTCGCAGCGGGCCTGCGTGATAGAAGATACTTTAAGTTTATCTCAACAAATCTTTATTCATATTTTCACAACCTTGATAATTTGATTTAATTCTAAATATGTACAGATCGCGCGGTGAATTAAGATCGCTCGGTGAAAGTAGTGGGGGCAATCGGCGCATGTGTACAATTGCGTACAGAAATTCTTAGTATATTAGGATTTTATTTTTAATTTCGAATGTTTGAACCTTAGTGACATAACTTATAATAACACTAGTTTTAGCTTGTAATTTATCTTGTAAGTAGGTAAATTCAGAAAAATTTAAAAAAAAATCTTTGCTTTTTTCTTTCATATCGTAACAATTCACGTCGTAAACCATTTTTCTGGTGTGAAAACTTTATTTTTAACCACTACGTATTACTAATACGATAATACAAGCTGTACGCAACAGTACCCAAGTACAACAGTATCCAATGAGACGCGAGAACGCAACGCGGGAATTGAAGAGGGACTCTATCTACCAATGACGTGTCGCCGTCGGCGCACACCCGCCCGCTCGTCGCCAAACAGACCTTAGAATTGAATACTACGCATGCCCCTTCCACTTTTGCCGAGCGATCTTTATTCACCGCGCGACCTGTAAGTACTTTGATAGAATCTGCACAGTACAACGAGGGGGAGGGGACACGCACCTCCGTGCTCCCCTAAACCCGCCCTCGATCATTTACATGAAAACAGTATAAAAAGTTGTAATATTGTCCCAGTGACAGACTTACATTAAGTATAGCTACAGGTGGGGCAGCAGCCTTAGCGCTGGCGAAGTCCAGCTCGTCCCTGAAGAAGCAGAGCAGCTGTCCGCACAGCACGGAGTAGTACGCGCGCCACGAGCGCACCGTGGCGCGCTTGCCGCCGCACCCCGCCTCCTGCTTGCGCTCCAGGTAGCCTGGAGATGAACAATCGTGGATTAAATTGACGAAATAAAACTAATAATCTAAAGCGTTTTGCCTCGTCGTTTATACCGCGAACGTTGAAGGACTGGAACAGTCTGCCTGCTGCGGTCTTCCCGTCCGATTATAATTTGGGTGTCTTCAAGGCTAGAGTGAATAGGCTCTTAATAAACTAATGCGCCTCGCCATCAAAGGTTGCATCGCTACTTACCATCAGGTGGGATCGCAGTCAAGCACTAGTTTATCTCAATTAAATTAAATCTCTACGTTGACGTCGTGGTGGGGCTTATCAACCTGACTGACCTGTTTGCCTAGTGGTTAGTAACCCTGACTGCTATGCCGGAGGTCGTGGGTTCGATTCCCACCCAGAACAAATGTTTGTGTGATCAGCATAATAATTTGTTCTGTGTCTGGGTGTAATTTATCTATAATATATATGTATTTAGAAAAATATAAGTATATTTATCAGTTGTCTAGTACTCATAACATAAGCTCTGCTTAGTTTGGGAGTAGACGGCGTTGTGTGATAATTGTGGAATATTATTATTATTATCAACGCGACGTTGCCGCTCTGCTCTGCGTAAGGTACTAAGGAAAATGCGTCCACGTGCGTTCATGTAGAACACGCGCCTACATGCGGACACACACGCGCGTGGGGGGGGACACACGACAAAAAGCGTGGCACACCGCAGACGCTATGTTCTGCACTGCACGATGACGCAGATCTGCACTCCCGCAAGTACGCGCGTAGGTGCGTTGTCACGCAACATGCAGCGTGATGCGTGGCAATGTGATAAATGATATTTATTTTGTAAATAGGTTTAAAAAACACTTTTACACGTCAATTTTTTTTCGTCAGTTTATGCTAGATGAGGCCGGTGTTTCCTACCTGACTACCCTGAGAAGAAACACCGAAACAAACTCAGGGGTCAAAGTCTCTTTTAAAGTCCATACAGCAAAACATGTAATGGTCAAATCACATGAGAACCATGCAGATTTGTCTGAGATGGTCTTTTGAAGAAAGAACCATACAGATTTGAGTGGACCTGTCCAATCAGTGTAAGCATTTGTCAATATTCGAAAACCTCAACTTAGGACTACTAATTTTTATGATTTTTGCTAATTTTTATGACTACTAATTTTGAGATTAACGCCTTCGTGTATTTATAGTGTTACCTTCGATCTCGACGGGCGGCAGTTCAGCGATGTCCCCGCGCCGGTGTCTTCTGAAGCTCTGTGTGCGTCTGCGAGTCGTGAACGACGGAGTGCGCTTCGGTGTCTTTACCACCTGAGGATACAAAGTATATTTTATTTTTTAGAAGATGACATATGGCTCCGAAACGTGGTCGCTCACAATGGGCCTCATCAGAAGGCTTAAAGTCACCCAAAGAGCAATGGAAAGGGCTATGCTCGGGGTTTCCATGCGTGATCGAATCAAAAATTAAGATATTAGCAGGAGAACTAAGGTTGCCGACATAGCACGAAGAATCGCCACACTTAAATGGCAATGGGCAGGGCACATTGCTCGCAGAACAGATGGCCGCTGGGGCCGAAAGGTTCTGGAGTGGCAACCGCGTAACGGAAGACGCAGCGTTGTAAGGCTTCCTACAAGCTGGACCGATGACCTGGTGAAGGTTGCGGGAAATCGATGGATGCGAAACGCACAGGATCGTTAATTTTGGCGACACTTGGTGGAGGCTGATCTCTGTCCTGAATCTTGTTCCTTTCGTTTCAGTCCATCCAAAGGTTGTCTGGTAGAAGTTGCGCTGTGCAATAAGACCGCCTATTGTACACTTTTTTTTTGTTTAATATTATTCTTTAGTAAGTTAAGGTGTGCAATAAAGATGTATAACAGATTTTATATTATTTAACAAGTAATTAATACGGACTCGATGCTACCGTGACAGCTAGCGCCATTTTTTTTTTTGATGTATAATAATAATAATAATGATTTTTTATATTTTTAAATGTTTTTTTTTTTAATTTTTTTTTTTAAGAAATGTTTAAAAATGTAAAATAATATGTTCAAATGAAAAATAAAGGAGATAATAATGATGATGAACTCGTTAGACACGCGGCATTATAGCAGGTGGGGTAAAAATTATATTTGAAAGGTGTACTAACACTCATACTCTCAGCGCGTTTGACGTGCTGCTCGTTCTTGGGGAGGCGCTCGAACTGCGGCGCCGGGGACAGCGCCTCTTCTGACGACGCGGGCGCCACCGACGTCTGTAGGCGCTCCGACTGCGGAGAGGGACAAAATTGAAGCTACTTTTTTTCACAACGCCGTCTAGTCCCAAGCTAAGCAGAGCTTCTGTTATGGGTACTAGACAACTGATAAACATACTTATATATTTCTAAATACATACATATTATAGATAAATTACACCCAGACATAGAACAAATGATCGTGCTCATCACACAAACATTTGTCCTGGGTGGGAATCGAACCCACGACCTCCGGCATAGCAGTCAGGGTCACTAACCACTACACCAACAGGCCTGTCAAGAATAAAGAAGAATTCATTGGCCAGTTATAACTTGGCTCACCGTCCAAGTTTTAACTGCGAGTCGCGGCTCGTGGCTGCTGACTGACAGGACTATCGGTACAATGCCCATCATTATTAATAAAAAGAAAACAATCACCAAATTCACATCCCACATGTCGACAACCCTCGCGAGTCAAGTCAATATACTTGATTTGTTTATCCTTCTCGGCTTTCACGAGGTTCTCGTCATGCGGAACGGATATGTCAACAATCATTGCACGCCTCTCGCTTCGTTCCACCACCATTATATCAGGCCTGGCATTATATCGGGTCGGACAGCGAGGTATGGATAGCTCGCTGCCCGACCGTCTCGTAACAGTCCGGACCGAGCCCAAGTCGTCGACGGCGCGCACTGTTCCCGCACGCCTCAAGGAGTTGTCAGCAACAGCAGGGGCGCAGTCGAAGCCTACTGGGGCCAGGGTTAGTTTCGAGAGATAGCTCAGCCCCGGTATGAAAGGCACGAAGGAACGGGGTGGGTTTATTAGTCAGTAAGTCTGACACTATCTCCCGCTCCGACCAAGGGCGGGGGATGTCATTTGGAAGATTTTTACCCAAATGGGGCCCAAAAAACGGCCGTTATTATCCTCCTCACCTCTCTGGTCATGGGCACAGGCGCGGTCTCCCGCCTCCTCTCCTCGGTGATCCTCTCCATCTCCCGCTTGCGGTACTGCTGCAGCCTCTCGGCCTCCTGCCTCTCCGCCGAGATGCGGCGAGCCTGCTCTTCTTCATCGCGCTGCGTCTGGAACGCTTGTTCCACCTGGAGAAGAAGACGAATTATTGGATTTATTTTTATCAGTAAAGATTGTATTGAATGTTACATCCTTACATATATGAAACAAAATCCCCCACCGTGTCTCTGTCTTGTCTTGCTCAAATTGTGAGGTTATTGAAATACTGGGTTATTCGTAAAACACCAACAACCCTACAGGACCGTATTACTACAATCATAAACAACAACTTTTGTTCTATGACTTCTTTTTATTGTTGATAAATTCGCGCTTGACCGCTATCTCACCTGATGGAGAGCGACGATGCGGTCGACGATGGAACGCGCTTACCTAAAAGAAACCTATTCACTCTCGACTTAAAGATCCCCGGGTCGTAGCCATCAGGAAACACAGAATTCCACTCCCTAGCTGCACGTACAATGAATGTGTTCCCAAAACGTTTAGTGCGTGTAGGTGGGATATCCATCATGTACCGGTGGCGCATAGCCGTACGTCTGGTGGGCCAATGATGGAACGGGCTAGGCGGAATTAGGTTATGCAATTCCGACGCACACTCTCCGAAATGCAACCGGTAGAAAACCGACAGGCTAGCGACTCTGCGTCGATGCTCAAGACTTTGAAGCCTCGACTCGACGAGTGTATCATCGCCAATTATCCTTTTGGCTCGCCTCTCAATTGCCTCAAGTGCATCAAGCTGGTATCGGGCAGACCCGTCCGACTTTTTACAAAACATAATTCATTTACCAAAAACATACCTTCAAGATTAAGTTGTTCTATCTAACAACTCTGTATTTTGTTATTATACCTACCAACGTCTGTATAACACGACGCAAGCGCATCAAGCACGCGCGCTCCCCGATCGCAACTACCTTCCGCTATTGTACTATCGCTTACTTCGCGTTTCGTAATATTTAGAATGTTCAATTTAAATATTTTTATTTTTGTATAAAAAACTGATGGTCTAAAATATGATAGAACATAGAACAAAAGTTGTTGTTTATGATGTTATTAACTTAGTCCTGAGAAGTGTTTTACAAATAAACCTGTATATACACTTTTCTGCATGTACTTAAATTAACTTTGTCTAAATCTGACGCGCTCGAGTTTTCCGAGATTTTTTTTTTTACTAATCTTTTGGGCTGTCCTCATGAACCCCACCATTTTAAGGCTTATAGTCCCTTGAACCATCTGGCCAAAATTATGTGGATGCACCTCTCGCACCCGCCTAGGCGGCAGTGCGCAAATCTGTGCATTTATTTGCGGCCAGCAGCGCACGGAAAGCGCGCGGCTGACCTTTAAATCCATTTTCTTTGCGAAATATTGATTGATTTACATATGCAATGTTCACTTTGAAGAATATTAAACCACCAATTATTATGTGTAAAAATGTTTCTAAAGATCCAAGCCGTATCGAAGGAGTAAGGAAAAGCTGCAAAATATAGCAAAGTTTTTTTTTAGACAAAAGTATTAATAGCCTGAAAAAATCAAATGTTGATAATGTTGTTCATGAATCTATTATAACCATAATTTTTTTTCAAACCTATTAACCAGGCCGTTACCGAGGAGTAGGCTTCAGAAAGTCACTGTTATATAGAAAGAAAGAAAACACGTTTATTTGGCACATAAAACACACTATGAAATAACAATTATGGAAACACATAATTTAAAAAAAAAAACATACACATTGTGTGTCTCACGGCTGCGCCAAATAGGTCCAGTTCAGCATATGGCACTTTTCGGGCGCTTGAGCCTTAAGGGTTCATAATATGTGGTAGGGTATTATATAACAAGTATTATATAACTTACGAGAGTGATCCTCTTGAGCGCGTTGAACTTGTCTCGCTGCGCGTCGATGGTTTCCTCCAGGTCTCGGTGGCGGTTGATCAGCTCCTCCACTTGCGCGACGCTCTCGCCGTACTTACCGTCGCGGACTAGTGGCACTCTGGAAGATAATGAAACAGTTGGAAATTAAAGAATAACATATAACGGATTTTTTTTATTTTCGATGGGAAAAATCGTCTTATGACAACCCCCGCTCTTGGGCGGAGCGGGAGATAGTGTCAGACTCTTACTGACTAAAAAACCCATCCCGTTTCTTCAAGCCTTCATACCGGGGCTCGAGCGCACATATAACAGATCATTTCATGTCTGTAAGTGTAGTGTTACCAACACTTATCACTACGGGCCACCATGACCCGGCAAAGGCCTTTCTGTATACGGCCACTATCTATGATCAACCATTATGGGCAATTGTCCAACATCGACCACTATGGGCCATATTGAACCGACCGACCGCTTTGACCCATTACGTACACGATCTGAGCCTCAAGTCTGCTATTACAATAGTGTCAGAATGGTCTATCATTGATGTCATAATTGTCGATTTTGACAAGTTTGGTAATCTACTAATATAATGGCGTCATTATGACTTTCCAATGGTCAACCACTGACACTCCATTGAAAGAAGTGGCATAGAATGGTAATCTCGTACATATTGACAAATGAATATATGAAGTTTGCGGTAATCTGCTAAAACTTTGACAGTTTATTTGATCAGTGTTTTACTATTAGAACGTTATTGTGCAGTTATTGGTTTTAATATGCTCGAAATTATCATTCTACCACAATTCTATTACAAGACCATTGACTTGATCAATGATCGATCATTATGAATTAGCAGATTACAAACTTTTAACAAAATGACAATGGGATCGTGTTGGAACGACGAATGTGTAAAAATAGCAGACTTGGGGCCCAGACTATGATAAAAAAATATGAGCCATTGTGTACATGGCCACTGACCAACAACGACCACTATGGGCCTGTGCGAGAATTATGGGTATTCTGATAAAAATCAATGACTGGATGCTCAATGCAAATTAGTTTTAATTATTTTCGGTGTGAACAATATATTTTACAAAAAACAAGTGACAAATAGAAATGTCATATTTTTTTCTTTAATTTAAGAAGCTTGCAAGAAGGTTTTATATCCAACATCACAACATCCCCGGGCGTTGAAACCAATGGTTTCAACCAGATTCTGAAGACACAGGCAAGGGCAGGTTCGGTTGAATGCCCGTCGAACGACTCCAGTAGACGTCCGAATGTCAGCTACACGGGCGATACCATCCGTTCCTTCTTGCAAGCTTCTTAAATTAAAGAAGCTTGCAAGAAGGTTTTATCTCCAACAGGGCCATTATGTATCTGATCATTGTCCAACAACAACCACTATGGGCCATTGTGTACATGACCATTGCCCATCAACGACCACTGTGTACCATTATGTACATGACCACCGTCCAACATCGACCACTGTAAACCCTGGAGCTGGTCTCGACTTAGTTACCTGTTGGTGATCCAGTTGTCCAGCGCATCAGCGTCTCTCTTGAAGACGAGCGCGTCCAGGTGCTGGGTGTAGATCCTGTCGCGGTTGCTCCAGGCGGCGTCCAGGTGCGCGCGGCGGCTGCGCAGGAGGGACATGCGCTCCTCTATCTCGTTCGACATGAAGTGACCCTCTTTTACTAGCTTTTCACCTGCGGGAGAAGGGCGATGTTAATATTGATATTTCTATAACCGGCAAAGTGTAAGTCGGACTTGCACACTAAGGGTTCCGTACAAACTTACTTGTAAAAAAAGTTCAATTTCTGAATTGAGTTACGAAGATTTTTTCGAATCGCAATTTTTGTTTGTGATGTAACTGCTTTACTGTTTTCAGATTTTTTTTGTATATTGCTCAACGTGAAGACTTTATGAATTTTGATTCCTTTTAGAGTGTCGAAATTTACGATTTTTTGCGACATTAACGGTCGTACTTTTTTTTTTCCTTTACTCAGAAGTTTGGTTTTTTCACAATTTCAAGGGACCGCAGACTTGAGTGCGGGAACGCCGGCGTTCGCGCACCTATTGTCTTTCTATTGTGTCTGTAATTTCCACGATTGAAAGGTTAATTTCAACTTGATACCTCCACGCGTTCTCCAGATAAAGAAAGAGACAGACCGACGGACGGACGGACAATTAAGTGATTCTATAAGGGTGATGCCAAATTAGCGTAATTTTGTGATTCGTGAGTCGCAGAATTTCGGTCGCGTAATTTTTGCTGTATTCGGTTTCAGACAAAAGTCCTGTTTCATTCACACGGCGACGCAAAATGAGTTCTGCCCCAGTAGAAATGCAATTCTGCGACCGACATTCTGCGATTCACGCCTTTGGCCTCGCCCTTATGCCTTGATCACAGGTACCGAGTAAACGGGAGACAGTGCTCTCGGCCGAGTACTCGGTACGTGTAAACACAGCGCCGAGTGCTCGACCTACCTCTTATCTCTTCGCTTACACCACTGTCTCGGCCGAGCAACATTTTACTGTCTCACCCTTTTACTCGGTACGTGTGATCAAGGCATTAGGGTTGCGTTTTTTCCTTTTGAGTTATGGAAGCCTAAAAAAACGGGTCAAGTGCCCAATTCACCCTGGGTCACTAACTACTAGACCAACAGGCCAGTCAGACTCACCGTCATTGTACAGCGTGTGGAAAGCCTCTTCCTTGGCCTCTATCTCCACCTTGATGTCCTGGTGCCTCGCCAGCAGCCGCTCAGCTCCCGACACGTCGTGCGCTAGGTCTGGGGCTGTCACTCGAGCGAGGGTCTCGTTTGTCCAGGCCCTGGAGGCGGAAGATAGTTGAATTAGGAACTAGTATGTTTGAGGTTAAAGAAGATCCCATGGAATTATAACAAAGCAACGCGATCCTTTACCCGCTACCTTTCCTCTCTCGATAAAATACGCACAAAATGTTTTGGGAACACATTCATTGTGCGTATAGCTAACTGGTTTAATTCCCTGCCGGAGTCTGTGTTTCCTGATAGCTACAACCAAGGGGTCTTTAAGTCAAGAGTGGATAGGTTACTTCTAGGCAAGCGTGCTCCATCGTCGGCCACATCATCGCTTACCTTTAAGTGAGATAGTAGTGAGAAGGTTTCAACCCTGCTGTGCCTCAAAGGTAACACAGGTATAATGGTGTATACTCACAGTAACTCCTGATAGGTGTCGAAGTAGGCCTGCAGCTGGCCGGCCAGCTCGAGCTGGTGGCTGCACTGGTCTGCGCGCTGCACGAGGGTCTGCAGGGCTTCCGTCACGTCTTCCAGTTTCACGGTGACGTGTTCCTTCGCGTCCGGGAACGCTGTGCCTAGTCTGTGTAAGAAAAAACAAGAAAATAAGATAAAAAAAAAGTAGAGAGTAAAATTGATTTAATAAAATAAAACGAGAAGGTAAATTAAAAATTAATTGAACGATTTTAAAATTGTTTATTACTGACCACGTTTTACTGAAAGTGTGGGCCATTGTGTACACGAATGACCATCGTTGACCACTATGTACACAAATGTGTTTTGTGTACTATCATAGCCCCGAATGGGCCACCGTGAGCTATAATGGCCATAGCATGTACAAGCAAGGCAGGGCGGAGCGGGAGATAGTGTCAGACTCTTACTGACTAAAAGACCCACCCCGTTCCTTCTAGCCTTCATACCGGGGCTCGAGCGCCCTTTCGGATAACCCTGGCCCCAGTAGGCTTCGACCCGGCTGGGCCCCTGCTGTTGCTGACAACTCCTTGAGGCGCGCGGGAACAGTGCGCGCCGTCGACGACTTGGGCTTGGTCTGGACAGTTACCGGACGGCCGGACAGCGAGCTACCCATTGCTCACTGTCGTCAAGCCCGCGTCTACGTTGGCCGGAAATCGGGATCAGAATTCCGGCGACGGCGGCGGCGATAACGCCGTTGCCTGATGCATTCGGCCTCCTTCTTTGCGAGCATTACTGCTTCGCAGAAGTCGGCGACCGCCTGCCACTCCTCCTCGCTCCGGACCATGGCCTCAACCAAGGCCCATGCCCAATGGCCTCGTAGAAACCGTTATAGCACAGCGAGGACTAACACGGTTCAATATCAAACTGCATCACCTAGTAATAACAGTCATAGAACTGCATGGAATCATCATGATGCAACATGGTCTAGCACACCGCAGACTACCCCCTTATTTAGTTTAAGTTCTTATATTCCATCCCAAGGTTATCTGGAAGACATCGCTTTCAGCGATAAGACCACCGCTGTGCACATAGGTTTAAGTTTCTGTGAATTTGTTACTGTTTTGGTGTACAATAAAGTTTATTCTATTCTATTCTATCATAGCCCATCATGGCCCAACATGAACCATAATGTAAACGGTCACTGTCCATTATCGACCACTGTCTACAAATTACCTCTAGACAGCCTTCAGCGCGTGCAGACTGCGCTTTTGCGCGTATGATGGTCCAATATTGACCGTCAAAGTAATGCAAAAAATCGTTATACCCAACATGGGACATAATGGCCCAGCTTGAACCTCTGTGCACCATCTTGGCCCAACATGGACCATCGTGGCCCAGGTAGAGCCAATGTGCACCATCATGGCCCAACATGGACCATAATGGCCCAGCTTAAGCCACTGTGCGTCATCAAGACCTAACATGGATCATAATGGCCCAGCTAGAACAACTGTGCACCATCATAGCCCAGCATGGACCATAATGGCCCAACTTGAATCACTGTTCACCATCATGGCCCAGCATGGACCATAATGGCCCAGCTTGGGCCGCTGTGTACTGTGACGACCACAAAGGTCACATATTAATCGAAGTAGAAACTTTGTTGTAATGGACCTTTTAAGGTTTATGGTGAATTAAGAATGTAGATAAAAAAAAATATATATGACATATGATTGTCAACAAGAAAAATATGAATTTAATTTTATATTACAATATATAATTTAGTCAAATCAAAGCTAAAAGCCTTTCATTGGCGTCTCCCCTCGCGACAGTACCATCATGGCTCATAATGATCCAACATTCTACCACCACGTCTACCACTCTCAACTTACCTCTCAGCTTCCACCTGCAATTTGTCATGCGCAGCCTTAATGGCGTCGAGGTCAGCCTTCAGCGCGTGCAGACTGCGCTTCTGCGCGTGCAGCTCGTGCAGGGAGCGCGGGGGCGCAGTCTCGCTGGCGAGGGCGGAGTCCTTCTCGCCCACCCACGCGGCTGTCTCCTCGGCCGAGCGGTCGAACTCGTGCACCTGGCGGGCTCCAGCTAAGGCCTGTGAACAGAAGACGGAATATCTTATTTATTATATTCTACTAACTTTTGATTCTAGCTTCGTCCGAACTTGAAATATGTAGGTTATGTCACTCAGGAATAAAGCAGCTTTCTATCGGTGAAAAAAAAAAATGGCTATCGGACCAGTAAATTTTTACGTTTACTTTAGTTAACTACCTAAACACAGAGTATAGAATCAACGGCTTTTATGTGTTTTCCGAGGCACGGCGTGTCAGTAATGTCCTAGATAAACCTAGAAAAATGCACAATAGTAGTCATAAACAATGCTCTGATCCCCTCACCTCCTGCCTCGCCAGAGCCAACTCCTTGAGATCATCCCACAACCCCTTGATGTCATCTATCCTCTGCTTCACTCTGTCGGCTTCTGGCGTGTTCTCTTCTAGAAGGACGGTGCCTGCCTCACACACGCCTTCGATTCTACCCTCGTTCGCTGTTGACAGAAAATAACTTGTAAAATATTTTTTTAAGGCTAACTGTTAGACATAGTAACAGTGGACGTCTATCGGCTGAAATTATTATTATTTTATTTATTGCTATTATACACCGCTAAATTTTAATATAGTTCCATTAAACCCCAAGCGAACACCGGCGTTCGCGCACCTATTGTCTTTCTATTGTGTCTGTAATTTCCACGATTGAAAGGTTAATCCCGTGGAGGGTCATCCTTGCTAAGAGGTTAAGCTGACATCTCTTTGAGGCGCGCGTGGAACACTACACGCCTTCAACGACTCGAGCTCGGGGCCACGCCTACGATGGCTGGAAGTCGGCCAGGGTCTCTGCAGCTGGGAAGTCAGGAGAAGGGTAAGTAGACGATGAGGTACTCACCCTGTAACTGCGCCAGGAAGTTGTCGAAGGCTTGCTGCAGCGTCTCCACATGTTCAACATCCAGGCCGTACTCCTCGCTGGCAGCCGTCGTCATCTGCTCGCTGATCCATTCCTGCACTTCCTCGCATTCTTGAACGAACCTGGTGAGAGGAATTAGGTACTGTACTCATGATAAAATAAGCTTCTGATTCACATCCCACATGTCGAGAACCTTCGCGAGTCAAGTCAATATACTTGATTTGTTTATCCTTCTCGGCTTTCACGAGGTTCTCGTCATGCGGAACGGATATGTCAACAATTGTTGCACGCCTCTCGGTTTAGTCCACCACCACTCGGTTTACCACTATATCAGGCTTATTTGCTACAATAGTCCTGTCAGTAATTATTTATTAATTAATAATTATAGTCGGCCTTTTAATGTCTCCATTGCTGGGACTCAGGCCTCCTCTCAAGGAGAGGGAACCACATTAGGTTGGTGGATGTCACATTAATTTGAATTTTTAGTTCAATCGGTTGACTATTTCCTAGACCATGACGTTAAATGTAAGATTGTTTTAATCTTGTTTCTGTGTGGGTAAGAGATGGCGCTAGACAACCTGCATAGCTCTGTCTCTTACCCACACTAGAATAAGATTAAAACAATCTAATCGGTAATCGGGGTTAGATTATCGAAAGATATACAATGCGTTCTAAATGAAAATAGGATCACCCGCCATGTTGTGACGTCACGATTTACTGTCAAATTAAGAAAATAAATTTAAAAAAATTAATTAATTTACGAAAAATTTAATTTATTTACGAACTCGGAACGGAACGAAAAAAGTTCAATCAGAATCCAGTTCTTCAATTTTACTCATCTCTAAGTTCTTCAATTTTGACAGTACGACGAGACGTCAAAACATAGGAATCGGTCCTATTCTCATTTGGAACGCGTAGTACTACATTCGTTGACTGTTAGGCGGTACGGTGTTCGCCGGGTCAGCTAGCCTACACTAATATTATAAAGAGAGAATTTTTTTATTTTTGTGTGTATGTTTGTAAAGAATAAACTCAAAAACTACTGTGCTGATTTCAAAAATTCTTTCACTAGTGGAAAGCTACATTCACCCTGAGTAACAACCTCCTCCTCCTCGAGTTGTATTCCTCATTACTGAGGGTCGTGAAGTTCCCGCTGGATTAGCTTCTTATTGATGGAATCTCGCCATCTGTGACGGTTCTTAGCGTCATGAAGTGCGACGTGCAATTGGGTGTCCAGTGTGGAGCGGACTTGATCTGTCCATCTTATTGGGCTGCGGCTTCTTGGTCTTTTGCCATCTTTTGGCCATTTTTCTGAGTAACATAGGCTATATTTATTGCCCGTGCGAAGCCGGGACGGGCCGCTTAAATCTGTACCTCAGAAGTAAACAATAGTAACTCAACTATGACTGGCCTGTTGGTCTAGTGGTTAGTGACCCTGACTGCTATGCCGGAGGTCGTGGGTTCGATTCCCACCCAGGACAAATGTTTGTGTGATGAGCATAATCATTTGTTCTGTGTCTGGGTGTAATTTATCTATAATATGTATGTATTTAGAAATATATAAGTATGTTTATCAGTTGTCTAGTACCCATTTCACAAGCTCTGCTTAGCTTGGGACTAGACGGCGTTGTGTGATAGGTGTGGAATATTATAATTATAACTTTTTTGAAAATATGTTTTTTTGCACTGTTAAAATCGTAAGAACCAGTTCTACGTAATGGTATAGGGCATCAAGTCCTACGACATCTAGGAAGAGAAATATCCAATCTTTAATGACAAAAAACATATCGGGTATGGGACTTAAAATGATGACAAAATTGTTAACTCCTCAGCTTTACGCGCACTTAATGTTGTTTTAAACTGTATTGTAATTATGTGTAATGCAAAATAATTCCGTTTAATAATTATAAAAAATACAATGGAGTTTGTTTCAATATCTTTAAAGCAACTATGTCAAAAATACATTTAAAGTTTCTATACGCGCATTTTTGCCTCTCCTGTAAAATTTACTTTTTGGCACTTACTGTTAGTCTAAGATCCGATTAAGAACGACCTTCACCGGTCTGTTTAATGGATGAAACGTATTTTATTATAAATTTAGTGTATTAAATAATATAACGCGAGTGGGTTGCCTAAGAAATTCCTGGCCAGACTATTATTAATTAAAAATTGAAAAATTATTTTATTTTTAGAAAAATGCACAACCGTTATCCATACCAGATTTTTTTGCAGACAACACTATAATATCGTATTCTCGATATAGAATTTGTTGTATACAAAAAAAAAAACACACCTGTTTATGCATACCTGTTTATACCTGACAACCCATAGCTATGCCAGGAAACAAATAGGCAACCCAACATTTTTATGTTCTAAAGGCTTCATTCTTTCGGTTAGTATTAAATTTATTCGTTAAACACACCGGTGCATTTCACAAAAAAAAAAATTGTTTGGCCAGGAATTTCTCAGGCAACCCACCCGCGTTATATTATTTAATATACTAAATGTATCATGAAATACGTTTCATCCATTAAACAAACCGGTGAAGGTCGTTCTTAACCGTATCCTGGACTATGTTGTTTACCTCTGAGGTACAGATATATTATAAAGTAAGGGAGATTGAACGAGTTAACTTACTTGAAGTATTTCAAGCTCTGCTGCAACCGTTGTTGTCTCTTGGCAGACAGCAGCTTCATGTCCTCGTATGTAGCCTTGATCTCGTCGATCCTCTTCTGAAGTTGCTCGCCATCGATTGTGGAGCGATCCTGGTTGAAAAGTGAGTTTTTTTTTTTATTATGGATAGGCATGTGAGTTATTGTTACTAAGGGTGAGTTGCACCATTTAACTACAACGATAACCAAACCATAACCAGCCGTGAAACGGCCGCCTATTGGTCAATTCGACGATTTGGCAACTGTTAACGGCTTTGTTATCGTTATAGTTAAATGGTGCAACTCACCCTTAGTCATTCATAATTGAGAGTAGTGTTGGTCCGGTACAGATACTGGCACGGATTTTGAGCGCTGGCTTCAAGTTGCGCAGAAGTCAAATATTAGGTCTCTTTAGTGGTACGAAGTGAGACGCGGAGGCGGGGAGTGTCAGTGATTGTCACGCCGCGCTATTGTGACATAGACGACACTCGTGATTCGTTCCCTGCGTTTGCTGCATGTATTTAACAACAACGACGATTGGCTCGACATTGTATGGAATGCGCAAAAGTGATCCCCACTCTGACGCCGAGCACTCAAGATTCGTGCCGATACCTGTAGCAGCGAGACTTTTTTAATTATGTATAAACTCGAGCTTGACCACTATCTCACGTGATGGTAAGTGATGATGTGGCCGACGGCGACGATGGAGCACGCTTGCTTAGAAGTAACCTATTCACTCTTGATAAGTCCTTTAGATTGTAGCTATCAAAATACATAGACAGCGTCATGGAATTTTACTCCTTAGCAAGGAACTTTACTGCTTAGCACAATAAATATGTTCTCAAACGTTCAGTGCGTATGAATGGGAATAGGGTAGTTCCAGGGTCAAAATAATTACATTTTATTTAGTCCGTATTTTAGATTAGAAAAAAATATTGGACACGTATTTTTCTTTTTTCGATTAAACAAAAAATAACAAAGATATAGCCCGTTAAAGTTAATAACAATAATAATAAGTGACCTCTTCGGGGAAACTGAAGGTTTTGTCTGTGCGATTATGGACGAAGTTATCCTAACGAACAACTACCGGAGATATATAATGAAGGACGGGACGGTTGACGTGTGTCGGGCATGCCACCGTCCGGGTGAGTCTATCAGACATATTATCTCTGGTTGTTCTCGTTTGGCTAACGGCGAATATTTGCACAGACATAACCAAGTAGCCAGGATTATCCACCAGCAACTTGCTTTGAAGTACAACCTAGTGGATTTAGAGGTACCGTATTACAAGTATGTGCCCGACCCAGTTCTCGAAAATGACCATGTCACTTTGTACTGGGATCGGTCTATCATTACTGACCGGACTATTGTAGCTAATAAGCCGGATATAGTGGTGATAGACCGATTAGCGCGCCGTGCAATGATAGTCGATATCACCATCCCGCATGACGAGAATCTCGTGAAAGCTGAGAAAGAGAAACAAATGAAATATCTCGACTTAGCACACGAGGTTGTCGACATGTGGAGTGTGGACTCGGCTGTCATTGTGCCGATTGTCGTGAGCGTCAATGGCCTTATAGCCAAAAGCTTCGACGACCATCTGTCGAAGCTGTCGTTGCGCGGTTGGATCAAGGGCCAGATACAAAAGGCAGTACTCCTCGATACGGCTCGCATTGTGAGGAAGTTCCTGTCTCTGGAGCCCTAACCACCGGTAGCTTGGACCCTGCTCCCGACATCGGTGGACTACTGTTTTTATATTTTTAAATGTTTTTTTTTTTATATATATATATTAAAAATATTTAAAAATATCAAAAATATGTAATATAAGAGAAATAAAGGAGATAATAATAATAATTACAAATAAAAAATACGTGTCCCTTATTTTTGAATAATCTAAAAGACGGACTTATTAATTTTTTTACGCGCACTAGCCTATTCCAACTATGTGTTTGGCGCAACGCCAGTTAGTCTAGTGGTCGTCTACCAATCTTTTCGCTCCTGAGCCAACTTATCTAGATTCTACCCGCGACGGAAAAAAAATCGTCAGCTCTCTCAAACAATACACCCCTATTTCTTAATTAGTACACAAAAAAATGAGGCTGTATCTGTACCCGTCACTGATCATATTTTTGTATTCAAAAGTAGAAAAAACCGAAATCCTAAAATTGACCACGGAAAGGTAAATTCATCATAGATTCAATCATACATAAGAATTGCTAGTAGATAATACTGCGGGAAGTGTTTTTCCATTTTAATCGTCATTTATTCATTCATAATCAATAGCCTGCACAATATTTCCATAAATTGAGAGACATTTTGGGATAAACACAAACGCTAATAACTTTGCTGTTTATGAATATTATTTATTGAGACTTTACTTAAATAATAACAAAGGCTTTTCTAATAAGCCCTTTAAGTATTTGTACTAATTAAAAATTAGTGGTGTTTACATAACATAAAGAATTAAAGAAAGGTAATGTTACATTTATATCTGATTTACACACATTTGTTGCCTCTTCAAATTTATTTATTTATTTATATATCCTTTATTGTACACCAAGATAATAAATTACAGATTTGAGCCTTATATTTAAAATATACAATTGGCGGCCTTATCGCATTCCGCGATCTCTTCCAGGCAACCTGGTATGGAAAGAGATTGACTGGACATAAAATGGGGTTGCACATGGTGCATTACAAAACAAGTTAAACAATTACTGGTGAAGAAAAGAAAAGAAAAAAAAGTACTATACTTAACACTAAAATACATACTTAAATACATACATACTAAATAATAATTATATTGGCAAGAAAACAAGTGACAACTACAATTAATACAGCTAAAAACGAAACAAAATTACAAGGACAAGTAATATTCCTTTACAAGTTTTTTGAATATGTGTAGTGACTGCGCGCGTTTTATTGGATCTGGCAGAGCATTCCAGAGACTCAAACTCCAGAGATCAAATCCACTTTACCCGACTAAGGCAGAGCCAAAAAAGAGAGTACAGTTATTTAAGCTTATTTCATTATTCTAAATCGTACTTACCATCAACGACGCAGCCGCCTTCTCCAGCTTGACAATACTGGCATCAAAGCCGGTGATCTCCCGTTGCAGAGCGTCCAGCTTCCTCACCAGCGTCAGCGTGGAGTCCTCGTCTCTCCCTACGTCTCCCGATACCAGCACGATGCGCCGCTCCAGCAGCCAGGCTTCCGCTTCCGAGATTTCAGAGATGAGCTGTTGGAGAGATAAGAGAAATAGTAATAGTTATAATATGAAGAAAAATTGTCTATATCTCTTTTTTAAACTCTTCTATCGCAGTTATGCTGGAAGAGATATCTGTAGAAATGAGCATCTCATTTGTAATTATTTTACGTTTTATTTTTTTAAATAAATAATGAAAAGCATTTTAACATAACAAGGTTTTATTGCGCGGCATAGTACTGATCAAGACCATTCTAAACATCTCAAAGTCAAAGTTGAAAGTCGAAGTCAAGTGTCAAAAGTAAGCAGTCAAGAGTTAAGAATTAAGATTTACGTCAAGAGTTACGTCAAAAGTGTCAAGAATCACAAGTCTAAAGTCTTAAAGTATAAAGCTTAAAACTTAAAGTCAAAAATAAAGTTAAAATTATAAAGTCAAAAGTATAAAGTCAAAAGTCAAAGTATAAAGTCTAAAGTCGAAAATCGGAACTCAAAAGTTACAGTCGAAAGCCAAATTCGAAAGGCAAAGTCAAAAGTCATAAATCAAAAATCAAAGTCTATGTATTTTTTGTGCTATACACCTAAAATAATAGAGTGTAATATACCTGTAGAAGAGCACATCTGTCTTTAATAAGCGCCGTCCTGTTAGCGGCGGCGTCGAGCAGCGCGCGGTGCGTCCCCGCCAGGTCCCGCGCGCGCGCCTCCAGCGCCGCGCCCGCGAAGTGTCCGCGCCGGGACAGCTGCCCCGCGCGCGTCAGCAGCGCCTTTATTATCGGCTCTCTGTGGGGACGGAAGACTCTCTTTACTTATTTACTAGTATCCCCCGTGACTCCGCCTTTTTAAAAGCCTGCCTTCTATTTTCTTATATTAATACTATTTTATGTCTCTTAGAAAAACATTATTTTTTATATACATATATTTAAGGACAGTTTATTTGAAAAATTTTTTCGTTTCCTGAAAAAAAATCCTGTGAAAAGATATCCAATTTCATCTACTGAGCAAACACTTAAAATTTGCGAATATTAATTATAAGTATTAAGTTTACATAATTATATACATCCTAAGACAGCAAAACCACATGATTTTACTATTAAAATTTTATGGTATCACAAACAAAGTGATTGTAACAATCGATTCTCGCCATCAAAATTTAAGGGCCAAGCGCCCGAAAAGTGCCATAAAACAGTGCTTGGACCTTTAGAAACATTTTTACATATAAAAATTGGTGGCTAAATATTCTTCTAAAAAGTAAAATTTTTTCTTTTCTGCTTATTACTAAAAATATAAGAATTGGAGTTTTATCCCTTGGGCGGTGAAAGTCAAGAACCTACCTGGCTAACAACTCAGCTTCCAGGGCGAGATGTTTCTTGAGCATCGCCTGCGCCTCAGCCAGCGTCGAACCCGCTTCTTCTTGCCTCACTGCTGCCTCGCGTTCACTTAACCTGTATAGAACATTTACAATATTGTTATGTTAAATTATGGAGGCGATGAAACACGAAGAACAATAACAATATAACAGTCCACAACTATCACACAACGCCGTCTAGTCTCAAGCTAAGCAGAGCTTGTGTTATGAGTATGTAGCGACATCTATGGCGCCACATAAGAACTACGAAGAGAATACGAAACCCTGCATCGCGCAATCAAAGTTCTCCGCGCGATTTGAACATATACGACAGCCCGAGATCATCTATCGGGCAGTCGCCCACCAGACCATAACACCTGTCTGGTCGGAGGATCCTCCCTTTTCAATGGAGGCATGTGGGACTTTACTCTCTGTTCCGCATACCTCCAAAAGTACTAGACAACTGATAAATATACTTCTGAATAAACGCGAGAGTGGTTGATTAATGTTGACTGACCATCTGAACTCCTCATCGGCGTCTCGGTCCCATCTATGCAGCAGGGCAGCATCCTCCAAGTTGTCGCGACGGATCTGCATCGGCTCCTGCAGTTGGCGGTATCTGCAGACAATACATTATTTTTCTTATGTAAAGAAAGTAAAACATTTGTGTGACTCGCTCACAAATAACAATAAAATAATGATTTAAACAATAATAATAATAATAAATAATAATAATAATGTTTATTGAATTGTTTGATTTACATCAATATTTCTACAATAAGGGCTAAAACTAGAGGTAAAGTTACAAAAATTGCGTTCTACCTGAACTAGGTATATATAAACCTGTATCTCAGGTAACTTATTTAAGTGCTTATATGTTAATAATATATAAAGTAAAATTCATTAAAAAAAAGTAAATAATATATGAACAATATTAAATAGTCTAATACTGACGAATACTTTGCTTGATCATCAAATCTGCATTACTGCAAGACATTATTGTGACACAACATTCCATTATATATTTTTTGCAAAGTATCGGTTATATAAACTAGGTAGCAATAGATCATATTCAATTTTCCTTTTAGCTCATTTCTCAATTAAAAAAAAAGTGATATAAACCAGAGATGTAACGGAGGTAATTATAACGGAACCGAAGGCGGAGTCGGAAGTGCAAGAGGGTCAGAAGTGGTGGAAGGAGAGCGATTTTTTATTTAAGGACAAAGAAAACATTATTCAGTCAATTTTTTTTTTTTTATTTGAATTTTTAATTATAAAGAAGACGAACGTGTCGTGTGCGTCAACAAACTAACAACAAGTAAAAAAATAATTGACAATAGAGTGCGCGTAGCGGGTGTCTGGGGGATTCCGGACCTCCGATTAAAACCTCTTAAGTCACACAGTTCGACATAAGCAATTGTCTTTCTATTGTGTCTCTAATTACGGCATTCAATGAGATAAAAGTATCGGAGCCGAAGTCGGAACCGAAGGTGTAATAATATCGGAAGTTCCGACTTAACGGAGTCGGAGTCGAAGCTCCGTAACATCCCTGATATAAACGTAAAGTGCTTGCTGACTGCATTCCCACCTGATGGTAAGCAGCGATGTAATCGTTGATGGTGAGGCGCATTAGTTTATTAAGAGCATATTCACTCTAGCCTTCTTCTTAGCGTGTCGATGGCAAAATCAAAACCACGAACCGGAAGATGCAGCGTTCGAAGGCCTCTTACAAGGTGGACCGATGACCTGATGAACGTTGCGGGAATCCGATGTATTCGAGACCCACAGGATCGTTCATTCTGGCGACACTTGGGAGAGGCCAATGTCTAACAGTGGACGTCTATTGTCGTAGATTGTTACCTGCTGTCCAGCCGCGAGTGACGCTTCAGTAGGGCGGTCACTGACGCGAACTTCCTTACCTCTTGACAGCAGCATCAGCCTTGGAGAGTATCTCCTGCGCCATGAAGTGGTCGCTGTCGGCGAGCTGGCGCGCGTTGTCGCCCAGCTGCGTCGCCAGCTCCGCCTTGCTCGACACCTGCTGCTCCAGCCGCGAGTGGCGCTTCAGCAGCCCGCTCACTGACGCCAGGTCCTTGCCTGTCGGGGACACCAATACAGTTAGCCCCACTGACCACGGACGCGTAGCTTTAAAGACGCGTATTTGTCATTATACGTTTAATAATAATATTCCACAACTATCACACAACGTCGTCTAGTCCCAAGGTAAGCAGAGCTTGTGTTATGGGTACTAGACAACTGATAAACATACTTATATATTTCTAAATACATACATATTATAGATAAATTACACCCAGACACAAATGATTATGCTCATCACACAAACATTTGTCCTGGGTGGGAATCGAACCCACGACCTCCGGCATAACAGTCAGGGTCACTAACCACTAGACCAACAGGCCAGTCAAAAGTCGTTTGGCGTATACCTGTGTGAAGCTTACATACATAGACCCGGAATTCCATACCATCTATCTATACATATAGATAAAATTGGATTCTCTGTTTGTAATATTGAAATAACCACTTTTTACTACGTGCATATGAATAAATATACGGTACATTCACCAAAATAACATTTTTTACAATTGTCTGTCTGTTTGTTCCGGCTAATCTCTGAAATGGCTGGACAAATTTTGATGGGACGTTTTTTGGCAGATAGCTGATGTAATAAGGAGTAACTCAGGCTACTTTTATTTTAGAAAAAATAAATTCAAAATCCTGTAATCTACGTGAACGAAGTCGCGGGCACAGCTAGTAAGAAATAAAGAAAGAAAAGACCTCGCCATTTCCTTGTAATGCTTACGTAATAGCCCCCAAACGCTAAAAACTAATATCAAACTCAAAGTATTAATTTCAATTAGACCATTTATAAAAGAATCGCCAAACTTAAGTGGCAACGGGCAGGGCACATTGCTCGATGAAGATGGCCGTTAGGGCCGAAATGTTCTAGAGTGACGACCGCGTACCGAAAGAGGCAGCGTTGGAAGGCCTCGTAAATGGACCGGTGACCTGGTAAGAGTCGCGGGAATCCGATAGATACGAGACACACAGGACCGTTCATCGTGGCGACACTTGGGGTGGCCTATGTATAACAGTGGACGTCCTTCGGCTGAAATCTTGATGATGTTTTTTTTTTTATTTTTTTTTTATTTATGTGATGTGATGAAGTTGATTCGTTGATGTAGTACATACCATGATCTTCGCTAAGCAGCTGTGCCTCCACATCATCCAACCAGGCGGTGAAGTCGTCCAGACCCCGCAGGTACACCCTCGCTTGGTAGGCTTCCTGGAGACGCTCACGACGAAGCTTGGCAGCAGCCTGTTAGGACAGAATTATGTTTATAGAGTAAATATATCGAGGAGCGCGGGGTCAAATAATGTCGGTCTTCTGGAATGTAAGTCGATGTATCGACATGTTCACGTCAACCATGAGATATTTAAACAATCGAAAAAAACTCTCGCCATCGTGCATTTCCACACTCAAATCAAATCAAAGCATTTATTTCAAATAGACCATTTACAGGCACTTTTGAATAGTCAAATGTCGGTCAGTCCAAGAAAAGTGAAGCTAAATTGCACGTTCCAAAGAGTAGGTCTCTATGGAGAAGAACGTGCAAGAAACTCCATGGACACTCTTTTAAATCATATTATGTGTTACATATAATGCTTGGTTACATATTACTTTGGATTTGGTTACATATTACTACACTGGGCCACCATTACTTCTGCAGTAAAAAATATCAAATATAGCGTTGTTAGGTTCTTACCTGTAATTCTCTCCATTGGTACTCCAACTCTTCAACATGCTTCGCGATCTCTTGAGCAGCATAGTGTTTCGCTTCTGTAACAATATAATATTCGCCTGTTTGTATCTTTACCTTTTTTGAAATTATATATTTTTGTTATAAACTAGTGCTTGACTGCGATCCCACCTGATAGTAAGCAGTGGCGCAATCGTTAATCTAAAAGTTTTTTTTTTATTATTAATTATTATAATGATAGGCTTGCGTTTGACCACTATCCCACCTGATGGTAAGCGATGATGAAGCACGCTTGCCTAGAAGAAACCTATTCACTCTCGACTTAAAGACTCCTAAGTTGTAGCTATCAGGAAACACAGATTCCGGCAGGGAATTCCACTCCTTGGCTGTACGCACAATAAATGTGTTCGCAAAACGTTTTGTGCGTATGGGTGGGATGTCTGCCATGTACCGGTGGCGCAACGCTGTACGTCGTGTGGTCCGATGATGGAACGGACTTGGCGGATTGAAGTTAAATAATAATCGTTATCGTAAATAATATTAATCGGTCTTTCTGTGTTTTACATATTGCATTTTGGAGAGTGTGCGCAGTAATTGCATGACTTGATTCCGCCATCTCATTTCTACCATCGGACAAGCCGACGTACGGCGAGTATCCACCCTTACGATGTTGAAACCTCTACGGTCCGGACTAAGTGTTTCGCCTCGTCGTTTATACCGCGTACGTCGAAGGACTGGAACAATTTACCTACTGCTGTCTTCCCATCTAATTATAATTTAAGTGCGTTATACGTTATAAACTAGTACTTGACTGCGATCCCACCTGACGGTAAGTGCAATCGTTGATGGTGAGACGCACTAGTTTATTAACAGCCTAATCACTATCGGCGAGCTGCCCACTGCTCGCCGTCCGCAAGCCTGCGGCTACGGTGGCTGCAAATCTGGATCGGGATTCCGGCGGCTGGGGCGTGCGGCCGTCTCCTTTGCTAGCATTACTGCTTCGCAGCAGACGACCGCCTACTATTCCTCCTCGCTCCGGACCCTGGCTTGTACCAAGGTCCGGAGCGAATGACTTGCTGTACATGAGGGTTGCATGTCATAAAAAGACATTAGCGAGCATGAAGTGTAAAAAAATAATAAAATAGAAGAATAAATACCTATAAGAGTTTCTCCGTGGTTGGCTACGTCATCAATGCGTCCTTTATTCGCAGCTAACTCCGACTCGAACGCTGCATGCTTCTGAATCTTGCTCTGTAGGTTTGATAACTCCCTGGTAGATAGAAACAAAAGAAAATTTACATGAAAAAATCTATCGCGCTAATATTCTATGGGAAAAAGTTTATTATTATTTATTTATTATGCCCCTCAAGTTGAAAGGTAAAATCTACAAGTCCTTGATAAGGCCTGTCATACTGTATGGATCAGAATGTTGGGCTGTGAAAAAGATGGATGGAAAAAGAGTCGTCCACAAGCCAGCGTCTACAGTGTGATTACATGAAATTGTGTATCAATATCTAAATGTACTTTTTACAAGTTTTGACTCACCTATAGTTCTGGTCGTTAGCGATCTGCATCTTGAGCGAGATCCACTCCCTCTCGTGGTACAGGTTCCTCAGGAACTGGTGCAGCTGTCGGGACTGCTCCAGGGTCTCTCCACGCTGCTTACAGGATTCCTGGTAGAAGAGATCAGAGGTTTAATAACACATACTAATATCCTACTAATCTTTTTTCTTTAAAAGTGAAATCTAAGAAACGATGTTTTTGGAAATTCAACCGACCTTTAACCAAAAGGGGTGAAGAGGGGGGGAGGGGTTTGTATATAAATTCTAATTTCGTGTGCCAATAAAGGGTTATTTGTGACACACTAACAACCTATATATTTTAGTTCATCTGATTTTCATACAAAAAAAATATATTTAAATTGAACATTCTAAATATTTCGAGGCTATGTGAAGCAAGCTATAGTACAATAGAGGAGGGTAACGGTTATCGGACGGCGGGGGTGCTTGATGCGCTTGTGTCGAATCATACAGACGTAAGGTAGGTATAGCAAAATACAGAGTTCAAATGTATTAGATAGAACAACGAAATCTTAAATGTTTGTTTTTGGTAAATGTATTATGTTTTGTAAAAAGTCATAGAACCAAAGTTGTTGTTTACGATATTAGTAATACAATCCTGTAAGGTTATTTTCATTATCATCAGCCTTTTTTTCTATTGTTCCCACTGCTGGGACTCAGGCCGGGGGAGGAGATTAAAACTCTAAAAGACAGGAGTATTCTAGATTTCCTGAAAGCCTCCGGGCTAAAAGAGTTACTCTAACAAGGTGGCGAGTCATATTAGATCATTTAGGTCGCAGTGACTACGTCCCCTACTCTACGGGAGATGCATAGCCCCTTATCTTCTGATTAATAATAATACTAATACAGTCTTGCAAGAAGTTGTTGTTAGTGTTTTACGAATAACCCTATATACAGATGTTTCTGCCCTCACCTGCAGCTTGTCCCTCCTGTTGAGGATGGTCTTCAACCTCATCTCGACGTACTCGCGGTCGAAGTGCTGCTCCTCCAGCATGCTGTGCGCGAACCTCTGCAGCTCGTCCACTCTGTTCAGCTGGCTGTGCAGGAGTTTGGAGAACTCTGCATGCTTGCGAATCAGGGTTTCGACGGCTGTAATGGAAAACGTTCAAATTGGAGATGAAAACCAGAGTAGTACGTCTCCCTACTAGGGCTTTTATTTTTGTGGATAAAAATCATCTAAATGACATTCCTCGCCCTTGGGCGGAGCGGGAGATAGTGTCAGACTCTTACTGACTAAAAAACCCACTCACACCGAAGCTACCTTTCGGAGCTAACCCTGGCCCCAGTAGGCGACCCTGTGAGGCCAGGTACCAGGGCTGCAGGATGTTCGAAGGAGTTTCCGCAGCCCGCAGAACAAAGGACAAAAAAAGGAACACTGGGTTTTAGTCAGTAAAAGTCTGACACTCCCTATGTGACCAGTCATGTCAATCTAGGTCATCTAGGTCCATTAAAACAATGGTGGCCGAGTGGTAATGGCTCGGGCTTACGAGTTGTAGGTCGCGGGTTCAAACCCAACCAGGCGCATTACTTTGTGTAATTTATTCCATTACCACAGCTTTCAAAACGGTGAAGGAAAATATCGTGAGGAAACCGGCATGTCCTAGAACCAAAAATTCGAAGATATATGACATTCACCAACCCACACTGAGCCCGCGTGGTGGATTATGGCTCATTCACTCTCCTAGAGAGGAGGCCTGTGTCCCAGCAGTGGGAACATTAAAAGGCTGGTTATGCTTATGCAATATGGATACGTTAGTCCGAAATGCTGTCCAAGGTATACGGAGTATCCTTCTCCAGCACCACATATCAAAGGCGAGTCAAAAGAAGACTCAAGTACCAAATTGAACGACTTACCATCCAAGTTCTCTCCAAGATCGTCATTGTTCAGGAAGGCTTCCTTGGAAGCGAGCCAGTCTTCTGTCTGTCTCGCTTGCTCCTTCAGGAGTTGTAATTGATGTGCCTGAGAGGGAAAGAGATAGATTTACTTCTTTGTTGATTATACTGTTTTGTTGTCATAATGGCTGTTAACTTTTTAAAATGTTATTATTGTTTTCTTTTTTGTATACACCGCTAAATTTTCATCGTTTTAATCCCGTGGAGGGTTGATCCGGTACATGAAACACTACATATGTAGTTAATAGTCGGTGTTGCGTACAAACTACCTACAGGTCATTGGACTCGCTTAGCTGACGTTTTCTTAAAGAAATTAATTTTGTACATAAATTACTTACTTTTTTTTCAATTTTACCTTTACAAAAGTCGATAGTGTTTCATGTACCGGATCGACCCTCCACGGGATTAAAACGATTAAAATTTAACGGTGTATATTATGAAAATTGTTATGTTCCAAGAAATAAATTTATTTAAAAAAAGTAGGTGAATTTCATCGCTAGGTCTTTGGTCAACCTTGTGTTCAGCCTCGCCAACGCTGCGTCTTCAAGTGCTAAGCCAGCTTCAGAACCTTTCGACCCCTTAGGCCATTTGTACCTTTACCATGAGTTTAAAGCTACGTAAATATTTACTACATAAATATTTTGTATGGCAAATTTTGGTTCCGTAAGTGACCGCTAGAGGCACTGTAAAATTAGAGGTACTTTTCTGCGAGTGATGTAGTCTCACCATTTTTTTTTATGTAGAAAAACAATATCTAATGACATCTCCCGCCTTTGGAAGGGGCGGGAGAGCGTGTTAAACTTTTGCTGACGAAAACCCACTTCTGATCCTTCTTTGCCATTGGTCCAGGGCCCCTAGGATCTCTTTCGCATCACCCATGGCCCCAGTAGGCTACGGTCCTACAGGACCCCTATAGTTTTGCTGATAACTCTTTAAGGCGCGCGTGGAACACTACGCGCCGTCGACAACACGGACTCGGTTCGGACGGTTACCGGACGGTCGGACGGCGACGTACCCATTGCTCGCCGTCAGCAAGCCTGCGCCTATAGTGAATGTACTCTCACCTGTGTCAGATACTGCTTCCTCTTCAGCCAGGCTTGGTCCAGGGTGCTGGACAGCACTTCCACCCTCTTCACCTTCTCAGGCACTTGTTCCACTTCCTTCTGTAGCGTGACGATGACTTTCTGACGTCCATCGATTTCAGCCTGTGGGATAATATGGTTCTAGCAGTTTGATAACAACATTGAATCATAGGCATTTTTTTTGTGGTGAATAAATCATCTAATGCCAACCCCAGCTCTTGGGCGGAGCGGGAGATAGTGTCAGACTCTTACTGACTAAAAACCCACCCCGTTCCTTCGAGCCTTCATACCGGGGCTGAGCTACCTTTCGGAGCTAACCCTGGCCCCAGTAGGCTTCGACCCAGCTAGGTTCCTGCTGTTGCTGACAACTCCTTGAGGCGCGCGGGAACAGTGCGCGCCGTCGACGACTTGGGCTCGGTCCGGACAGTTACTGAACGGTCGGACAGCGAGCTACCCATTTCTCGCCGTCCACAAGCTCAAAACAGGCATTAAAATAATACCAATAATATTGTACATTTTCTGATAATATTCTTTGACAAATTTTAATTCATTAAACCCCAAGCGAACGCCGGCGTTCACGCACCTATTGTCTTTCTATTGTGTCTGTAATTTCTTTATGAAACTATTTCATAATAACAATGTATTACAATAGGGTAGTGTCCAGGGTCAAAATAATGACATTTTATTTAGTCCGTATTTTAGATTATAAAAAAATATTGGACACGTATTTTTTCTTTTTTCGATTAAACAAAAAATAACAAAGATATAGCCCATCAAAGTTACGTGTGACGTCACGCCGTGCTGCATTTTTTCACACATTTACAAAGAAAAAAATACGTGTCCCTTATTTTTGAATAATCTAAAAGACGGACTAATTACATTTTTTACGGCCACTGGCCTATTACCGTATTCCTATAACCTTTTTTTTCCGATGGGAAAAATCATCCTATGACAACCCCAGCTCTTGGGCGGAGCGGGAGATAGTGGCAGACTCTCACTGACTAAAAAACCCATCCCGTTCCTTCAAGCCTTCATACCGGGGCTCAAGCGCCCTTTCGGATAACCCTGGCCCCATTCCTATAACCTACAGGTCCAGCCAAGCTACGACCGTTTCCTTTCAAATCTCTTTTTACAGTCGGTAACGCCTCCGATTCCTTTGTTCTGACCATGTGAAATAATGTTGCGATGATATCATCCCCGTAAATGTTAACGATTTTAGATTATTAACTTGGCAAGAGCAGTGGTGAAGAAATAAATTACACAAAGTAATGCGCCTGGCTGGGATAGAACCCACGACCTTGACTTGTAAGTAGGGGCCATTACCACTCGGCTAACACTGCTATAAATATAGACATAGCAAATATAAATAAAAATAATCTTACCTTCTTCTCATGATGCAGCTCAAGAAGCGCCTCAGCATCAGGTACAGTCTCCGGCGCGCCCGTCTCGTCCATACGCTTAACTGCTTCTGACACCCAGAGTTCCAGTTCCTGTAACAAATAAAATCGTTTATTATGAGACCAGCCTCTACCAGCAGCTTCGTCCGCCTGAAAGTAGCTTCCACCATACAAAGTTTGGATCCTCGTTTCATACTTTTTTGTTATTGTTGATAGGTTTGCGCTTGACTGTTATTTCATCTGATGGATGCGACGATGCGGTCGACGATGGGGCGCGCTTACCTAAAGTAACCTATTCACTCTTGACTTAAACATTCCCGGGTTATAGCCATCAGTAGCCTGATTCACGTAAAATCAAACAAGCCAAATATCGTTGAAGTTTTATAGTCGTTCGATCGAAGTCCTATCTAAAAGCGGTATTCACGATCTATCGACTTATTACCAGTTACATTAATAAGTATTCTACCAGGATAATGTAATAAGATTTTTTTTCAAATCGACGAATTTCAAACGACTTTAAAATCGGTGTCGTTCAAATTCGATTGATGGATGTGAATACGGAAATGTTCTAAACGACTAAATCGCTACGATATCGTTACGGTTTTCATTACGTGAGTCGGGCTACAGGAAACACGGACTCCAAATTCCACTCCTTTTTTTAATACATACATACATTGATATGGTCATATGTCCTGGTCAGGGTCGCGGGAACCCGATGGATGCGTGACGCACAGGACCGGTCGTTGTGGCGACGCTCGGGGGAGGCCTATGTCCAACAGTGGACGTCTTTCGGCTGATATGATGGTGATGATGATGATACATTGATAGGCTCACATTTGTCCACTACCTCACCTGACGGTAAGCGATGATGCGGCCTAAGATGGAGCACGCCCACCTAGAAGTAACTAGCTACCAGGAAACACAGACTCCGTCAGGTAACTCCACTCCTTAGCTGTACGCACAATGATTGTGTTCCCAAAACGGGATGTCCACCATGTACCGGTGGCGCATTGCCTTACCTTGTAGGTGGAATGTCCACCATGTACCGGTGGCGCATTGCCTTACCTTGTAGGTGGAATGTCCACCATGTACCGGTGGCGCATTGCCTTACCTTGTAGGTGGGATGTCCACCATGTACCGGTGGCGCATTGCCTTACCTTGTAGGTGGGATGTCCACCATGTACCGGTGGCGCATTGCCTTACCTTGTAGGTGGAATGTCCACCATGTACCGGTGGCGCATTGCCTTACCTTGTAGGTGGGATGTCCACCATGTACCGGTGGCGCATTGCCTTACCTTGTAGATGGGATGTCCACCATGTACCGGTGGCGCATTGCCTTACCTTGTAGGTGGGATGTCCACCATGTTCCGGTGGCGCATTACCTTGAGATTTTCATCGAACTTATGTTCAGCGATGGCTTCATCCAGCAGAGCAGTACGTTTGGCTGCCAACTCTTGAAGCTGTTCCCAACCTTCGCGCAGGGATTGTAGACTCGTTTCTATCTCCTTCGCACGTTCCGGGTATCTGGGGGAGAAGAGGAGATGGATATAGTTTTGTTGTTTCTTTCTGTTTGTCTTTCATTTATATAAAAAAATGAAATAAAATGAAAAATAGTTTATTCACAGAAATACATATTTAGCACAATAAATATTACCTCTGCCAAACTGTAAAGCAGTTTGTTGATGTAGCTCCTTTTGTGTAGCACAAACATACACATTCACCGATAACACATTCTAAATATCCTCATCATTGAAAACCAGAATAAATAAATGAACTTGCTATGTTCTGTCTCTACATCACCGTAAGGTTGACTGTTAGAAAATGTCTCCTGGTACTCTCCCGCTGACCAAAAATCCTTAAATTTAGTGTTAAGCAAGATCTTACAGCACAGATATAGAAATAAATCTAAAAATAGTAATTTTATTGTTAAATCATGAAGTAAAAAAAGTCCGACAAACCTAGAGAGTCCCCTTGAAGAACCCTCAGTGCGCGAGTTCAACTCGCACTTACCAAGTTTTTTATATTGAATTGCAATAGAAGGAATACACTATGCTGCTCAAGAGAAGCTCGTTGAAGAATTGGAATACCATTGGAGGGAATTACAGGTAACAACCCCTTTGACTTTTTGTTGCAAGAACAGTAATATGCCAGTGGTAATGGCCCCGATTTATGAGTTATAAGTTATGGGTTCAAACCCAGCCAGGCGCATTACTTTGTGTAATTTCATCACCACTACTCTTTTTTTTTTCGATGGGAAAAATCATCTTATGACAACCCCCGCTCTTGGGCGGAGCGGGAGATAGTGTCAGACTCTTACTGACTAAAAAACCCATCCCGTTCCTTCAAGCCTTCATACCGGGGCTCGAGCGCCCTTTCGGATAACCCTGGCCCCAGTAGGCTTCGACCCGGCTGGGCCCCTGCTGTTGCTGACAACTCCTTGAGGAGCGCGAGAACAGCGCGCGCCGTCGACGACTTGGGCTTGGTCCGGACTGTTACCGGACGGCCGGACAGCGAGCTACCCATTGCTCACTGTCCGCAAGCCCGCGCCTACGGTGGCTGGAAATCGGGATCGGAATCCCGGCGGCGGCGGCGAGAGCGCCGTTGCCTGATGCATCACCACTACTCTCAAAACGGTGAAGGAAAACATCATGAGGAAACCGGCTTGTCCAAATTCATAGCGACTTACTTCTTCGTGAGGGTCTTTCCCTCTCCCTCGAGCTGCTGTATCTTGTCCCTGATGGCGCCGGCCTCCGCAGCCCTGGCGAGGTGCTTCCTCTTCAGCTCATGAGCAGCCGCCAGTTCCCGTCCGCGCTCCGAGCTGCTGAACAGCGCTGCCTTCTTGGATATGCGTTCAGCTGTGTCTTCTACGTCTCTGTGATTTGAAAAGAAATATTAGAATAAGATACAAACATTTTTAGTCTCTTTATATAAACTAAAAAAACCGACCAAGAGCATGTCGGGCCACGCTCAGTGTAACGCTTCCCGTCCGTCAAAATAAGTGTACTCACTAATGAGTTTAAAAAAATGCTTGCTTATACGATTATACTACAAACTTAGTCCAAAAATTATTTTGTAGAACCTTTTTTTCTTTTTTGTACAAAAACTGTTCTTTCCATCAAGTTCAAAATAATTTTCCTAGAGAGTCCTTATAAAGTTCTACTCTTCAGAATTTTTTCATATTTTCTAAACTTATGGTTCAAAAGTTAGAGGGGAGGGGGGGACACATTGTTTTTTGATTTTTTTGCGATTATTTCCGAAATTATTGACATTATCAAAAATGATTTCAGTAAACCCCTATTCATTTTTAAATACCTATCCAACAATATATCACACGTAAGGGTTGAAATTAAAAAAAAAATCACTTCCCACTTTACATATAGGGGGGCTACCCTAATAAAACATTCAATTTCATTCACATTCATTCATTCCAATTTTTATTTTACCACTTTGTTGGCGTGATTGATATACATATTGGTACCAAATTTCAGCTTTCTAGTACTAACGGTCACAGAGATTAAGCGAGGACGGACAGACAGACATGGCGAAACTATAAGGGTTCCTAGTTGACTACGGAACCCTAAAAAATAAAAATCCTGCGTCGAAGTACTAGTTTTCGGCAAGATTAGAACATAATTTATAACCGTCCCAAATCAACTATGCTATCAGGCAATAGCCGGGACCCAGACACAATACCCGTCTAGTCGGTGGGTACCATTTTTTTAAACTGTCATCATCATCTTCCTGCCCTAGTCCCGTTTTATTTGGGGTCGGCGTAACACGTCTTTTTCTTCCATTCTGTCCTGTCACTCGTCACGCTATCACTAACTCCCTTTTCTTTCATATCACTTCTCACACAATCCATCCATCTTTTCAACTGTAAACATAAATATTTGTCCTGTAATAAGTTACGGTGTATATTTTTTTTATTGTCATTGTTCGGGCAACTTCGGCTATCCTCGACAGGGTTCGGAAAAAGTGAGAATCCTTAAACTAGACGGGTATTATGTCTGGTCCGGGGAACTGCCTGGTAGTTCATTTCGCACTGTTGCACAAGTCCTAATCACACGGAAAACTCTAATACAGGATGCAAGATTTTGTATGTTGCGTTATATGTATCATTATATACCGTAAGTTTTGATCGTTTTAATCCCGTGGAGGGTCGATCCGGTACATGAAACACTATCAATTTGTAAAAGATAAAATTAAAAAGTAGTAGTCGGCGTTGCGTACAAGCTACCTACAGGTCATTGAATTCGCTCAGCTGATGTTTTCTTAAAGAAATTAATTACGTACATGCGTAAATTAATACGAGTTTTGAAAAAAAAGCTGCTTTATTTTTTAATTTTATCTTTACAAATCGATAGTGTCTCATGTACCGGATCAACCCTCCACGGGATTAAAACGACTGAAATTTAACGGTGTATATGTTACCTGTTAAAGGAATGTATCTCGGCGGCAGCACACAGGTTCTCCCTGTACTTGTGAAGCGCCCCCGACAGAGCGCGCCACTTGGCCAGGAACGCGTCACGTCGCTGCGACACGGCCGCTGCCTGCTGCGTTGGACCCTGGGGAAAGAACATTAATAATAATAATAATATCTTGACTTAGCTCGCGACGTTGTCGACATGTGGGAAGTGGATAGAGCAATCATTGTGCCGATAGTCGTAACGGCCAATGGCTTAATAGCTAAGAGCCTCGAACAACATCTAAGGAGGCTCTCGTTAGGCAGTTGGATCAAGGGCCTGATATAGAAGGCAGTACTCCTCGATACGGCTCGCATTGTGAGGAAGTTCCTGTCTCTGGAGCCCTAACCACCGGTAGCTTGGACCCTGCTCCCGACACCGGTGGACTACTGTTTTTATATTTTTAAATGTTTTCTTTTATTATATATTTGTTATAAAAAAATATTTAAAAATATCAAAATATGTATTATAAGAAAAATAAAGGAGATAATAATAATATTCCACAAATATCACACAACGCCGTCTAGTCCCAAGCTAAGCAGAGCTTGTGTTATGAGTACTAGACAACTGATAAACATACTTATATATTTCTAAATACATACATATTATAGATAAATTACACCCAGACACAGAACAAATGATTATGCTCATAACACAAACATTTGTCCTGGGGGGGAATCGAACCCACGACCTCCGGCATAGCAGTCAGGGTCACTAACCACTAGACCAACAGGCTAGTCTAACAACATTAGGTATATGTCAATGATATGTTAACAACAATTAAACAATATTAAATGTACAAACAGGTGGACAGCAACGCTAGCGGACGACAATCAATAGGTTGCACGCTGTCCGGCGTAAGGTTTTACATACACCTCAGACATGTCAGCAAGCGAGGCTTCCCCATTAGATTTCTGAACGGGAAACCCAGAACGCAAAGGGCAACCGAAGGACACATAGGTGAGTTTTAGCCTGTAAAAGTCTATCTAACCCTCGTACAACCCCTTTAGCGTGGGAGACGTCATTAGATGATTTCTCTGGTTGTTCTTCAATTGCAAATTGAAGTTCAAAGTCACGAATTTTATCGAACAATCCCACAGAATTGTGATACCCTAAAAAGCTGATGATGAAGAGCATATCCCCTACCTGCTGCAACAGCTTGTCGGCCAGCGCACTGATGCTCTTGACCCTCTTATCGTCCACCTTCATGTCGCTGTCCACATCGTCCAACTTGCGCAGCAGCGCGGCGCAGTGCTCGTAGTCTCTGCCCAGCTCGTGAGCCTGCACCATCATCTCCTTGTCTCTGATCCAGGCTTCGATCTTGTCTAGGTGCTGGTTGAATTCCAGGATGTCTTGCGCTTCTTCGAGGCCGCGACCTGGTGGAGAAGATCAGAAGGTTTTGTTATGATTGTCATCGTCAAGCATATGTAATAATATAATATAATATAATATATATAATATTCCACAACTATCACACAACGCCATCTAGTCCCAAGCTAAGCAGAGCTTGTGTTATGGGTACTAGACAACTGATAAACATACTTATATATTCCTAAATACATACATATTATAGATAAATTACACCCAGACACAGAACAAATGATCGTGCTCATCACACAAACATTTGTCCTGGCTGGGAATCGAACCCACGACCTCCGGCATAGCAGTCAGGGTTACTAACCACTAGACCAACAGGCCTGTCGATATACGAATAATATTCGTTACACGGTTGGATCAAGGGCCTGATACAGAAGGCAGTACTCCTCGATACGGCTCGTATTGTGAGGAGGTTCCTGTCTCTGGAGCCCTAACCACCGGCAGCTTGGACCCTGCTCCCGACACCGGCGGATAACTATAGTTTTATATTTTTAAATGTTTCTTTTTAATATAATTTTGTTAAAAAAAAATGTAATTGTATATGTGTAAAAAATTAATAAAGAGAATAATAATAATATTCCACCACTATCACACAACGCCGTCTAGTATCAAGCTAAGCAGAGCTTGTGTTATGAGTACTAGACAACTGATAAACATAATTATATATTTCTAAATACATACATATTATAGATAAATTACACCCAGACACAGAACAAATGATTATGCTCATCACACAAACATTTGTCCTGGGTGGAAATCGAACCCACGACCTCTACCGTCAGGGTCACTAACCACTAGACCAACAGGCCAGTCGTGATGAGGCAGCGTATAAAACGGCTTCTCTTACCTCTCTGCTCCGTAGCAGTCTCGAGCCGCTGCCAGTCGCTCTGCAGCTGTTGCAGCTGCTTGTCCACCTCAGCATCAGGACTGAGCTGCGTGGCCAACTCCTGCACCTCTTGCAGACGAGCTCTGTTGGCGGCCAGCTCGGCGGTGAAGGCCTGGTGCTTCTGCAGCTTCTTGATTTTGTCTTCGAGGTTTGTTACTTCGCCTGAAAAGAAATATTTCGGTTTGAAATGAAATGGGTTGTTTAGAAAACATGTAACTAACAAAAATATATCCTGATTTAAGCTGGATTAAGTAATTTTTGGTAAATTTTGAATGTGTCACAAGCGTGCATACTATTTGTTCCAAATCAAGCAATTGAGAGTAGAATAGGAGCAATTGCATGTTGTGACGAAATGAAGAAATTTTGTCAAAATTGAAGAACTCAGAAATGAGATTTGACAGTAAATCGTAACGTCACAACATGGCAATCGATGCTATTCTCATTTGGAACGCATTGTGGATATCAATACTGATGCGCTTTTAAAAATTTTACATAAATGCACTTTGCATATAAGTATTTCTGTGCTTGAATTATATTGTAACCTAATGTTACGTACGTGGGTAATTAAATGCCGATTTACTAACAGAGAACTTTATTCACCACAAACAATAACAAATTAGTCCAGTCAACAATAATCCGTATCGCAATTAACACTAGAGTACCGTTACACTATCGCTTAGGTCGTTAGGTAAAATCACTTCACACACTTAAGTAGTTCGCTCTTGATTGCAGTCGAAATCACAACTGACTCGCTTCCGTTCGGGGGCTCGTATTTATATGCGGAGCCAAGAAAATTCTAGATACCGACGTCTCAAGATCGATCCAGAACAATAAGGTCGCTTCGCGGAGCGATTAATCATTTTAATTGCACAATGTACTAAGAGTCACTTTCATGCGAATTTCGACTCTATTGTGAATGGCGGAGAGTACAATTTCCCTTATTCGTAGATACATATCTAACTACTAGTGGTACTTACTTTGTGGATGTTTTGAGATTTTTCTAAGCCTGGCTACGCACAACCATTCTAGATCTCTCGAACAGCAATGCGTTTTAATTATTACGTGCTACTCATTATTTTCTTGGAGATATGGCGTGTTCACGTTTAATGGCGTAACACAAATTTTCTAATTAGGGTGTTTATCTATAGGATGTGCATCTCATCAATGTGCACAAAACATTTTGGGAGACATTCATTGTGCGTACAAAGGAATGAAATTCCCTGCCGAAGTCTGTATTTCCTGATAGCTATAACCTAGGGGTCTTTAAGTCAAGAGAGAACAGGTTACTTTTAAGCAAGCGTGCTCCATCAGGCGAGATAGTGGTCAAGCGCCACCTTTTCCTGAAGTTTCCAGGAGATCTTATCAATAAGTTAATGGTCTTACCATGTTGATGCTCAGCAGCCAGCTTGGCCAGCTTGTCGGCCACCCAGCCCCTCGCCTCAGCAGCGTCGCGCGCGAACTGTGCGCGCGCTCGGGACCGCACCAGGGCTGAGCGCCGCGCCGCTGCCGCCTCGTATAGCTGAGGAAAAAGACAAAAGTTTAAAATCGACAAGCAAACTTGATACAGACCTGAAGCGATTGAAAAAACCTAAAAAAAATTACAAATATCACTGGAAATAGTCAGGTAATAATATTGTTGATGTTGTTGTTGTTTATTGTAGTATTGTTGTTGTGTATTGTAGTATTGTTGTTGTGTTGTATTGTTGTTGTTGTGATGTATTGTTGTTGTATATTGTTGTTGTTGTGTTGTATTGTTGTTTGTATTGTGTCCGGTCGTGGTGGCGACGCTTGGGGGAGGCCTATGTCCAACAGTGAACGTCTTCCGGCTGATATGATGATGAATATTGTAACATGTCGTTTATTTATAAAATAGTGAGTATACATATGGATGGGTTAAGAGGGAGACCAAAGAAAAGATGGATGGATTGTGTGAAGAGTGATAGGAAAGAAGAGGGAGTTAGTGATAGCATGACGAGTGACAGGACAGAATGGAAGAAAAAAACTTGTTTCACCGACCACAAGTAACACGAGACAAGGGCAGGAAGATGATGATGAATAGTCAAGTGAAAAAAAAAACTAGTATACGTAACAAAGCAAAATATGTCCCACACGCCACGGTCACGACTACACGACAGACTTAAACGCTAATAAATCGGCTGTATCACGATGGAGATTGAAGTGGTCTTACCTTCTTCCTCCTCTCGTTGATGTGCTGCAACTCATCAGCGATGCGCTGGCTCTCCACGTGGTTCTGCTGCAGCAGTTTGTCGCCGTGGCTGTTCAGGGTCGCCAACTTCTCGTCCTGTTGGAGAAGAAGATCACACAGTTAATAATACCGCTACATTTTCTTAGTCTCTGGTGATGCAGTGTCGGACACGTGATATGATTTGTCTATCTATCATATTTTAAAAACGTATTTACATTGATGAACATATATATTTTTTATTTTATTTTATTCCACAACTATCACACAGCGCCGTCTAGTCCCAAGCTAAGCAGAGCTTGTGTTATGGGTACTAGACAACTGATAAACATACTATACACACACAACATAGATAGAAATATATAATTCTAAATACATACATATTATAGATAAATTACACCCAGACACAGAACAAATGATTGTGCTCATCACACAAACATTTGTTCTGGGTGGGAATCGAACCCACGACCTCCGGCATAGCAGTCAGGGTCACTAACTACTAGACCAACAGGCCAGTCAAAATAAGGTAAAACAATTTACCTGTGTAGCAAGCAGTTTCTCGAAGGCTTCGTGTTTCTTGAGCGCGTTTTCCACTTCTTCAACGCTACTCGTTTGAGGTATTTCAGTACCTGAAAGCATAAATTGACATTAGCAATATCGGTGGAAGCAGTGGTGGCGGAATATTTTCGAGTGGCGACCGCGTAACAAACCCAGCCAGGCACATTACTTTGAGTAATTATTTCATCACCACTGCTCTTAAAACGGTAAAGGAGAACATCGTGAGGAAACCGGCATGTCCTACGAGTAGAACCAAAATTCGAAGATATGTGACATCCACCAATCGTGGTCCGTGGTGGATTACGGTTCATTCCCTTTCCTAGAGAGAGAGGAGGCCCGAGTCCCAGCAGTGGGCACACTACAAGGCTTGTATTATCAACACTAATATAATAAAGATTTATTTTTTTGTTTTTTTTTGTTTGTAGGAGGTAATCTCTGGAAGTACTGGTCCGATTGCTGAAATTTTTTTACTGACAGAAAGCTGCTTTATTCCTGAGTGACATAGGCTATATTTTAAGTACGCGGGTGAAGCCGCGGGCAAGAGCTAATTATTAATAATCGCACAAAGCGTTTTGGAAACACATTAATTGTGCATACAGCTAAGAAGTGGAATTCCCTGCCGGAGTCTATGTCAAGGTCAAGGGGTCTTTAAGTCGAGAGTGAATAGGTTACTTCTAGGAAAGTGCTCCACCGTCGACAGCATCATCGCTTACCATCAGGTGAGATAGTAGGCAAACGTGAGCCTAGGCAGAAGATGCTGATGTACTTTTTTTTTGGTGGTTAAAAATCATCGAAATGAAATCCCCCGCCATTGGGCGGAGCTGGAGATAGTGTCAGACTCTTACTGACTAAAATCCCACGCCGTTCCTTCGTGCTTTTCGTACCGGGACCGAACTTCCCTTTCGGATAATCCTGGCCCCAGTAGGCTTCGACTCAGCTGGGCCCCTGCTGTTGCTGACAACTCCTTGAAGCGCGCGGGAAAGTCGACGACTTGGGCAAGGCTCGGACAGTTACCGGACGGTCGGACAGCGAGCTACCCATTGCCCGCCGTCCGCAAGCCGCAAAGCCTACTAGCTTTGAGCCGGCTGGGCCTCTGCAGATGATGATGTACTCAACTACTCACTCAAGGCAGCTTCCTGAGTAGCACACAGCTCGTGCAACAGTTTGGCGTCTCTGAGGAAGCAGTGCAGGTCGATTAGCTGGTCCAGCGCCACCTGGCGAGCTGCCCACGCGCCGTGGAGACGGTTGCGTTCCTCTAGGAGGGCTTCGCATTTCTCTTCGACTTCCTGTTGATGAGATAAGGCTATTTTAGTAACATATTATAAATTTAGACTGTCTACGGACGCATAGCTTCATAGGTGTGGATTCGTCATTATACGCTTGGTGTACGCCTGCGTGAAGCTTACATACTAAACTACGGCATACTGTCCACGGACGCGTAGCTTCATAGACGCGTATTTTTCATTATACGCTTAGTGTACGCCTGCGTGAAGCTTACCTACTAAACTACGGCGTAATGCCAACGGCCGCGTAGCTTCATAGGTGCGTATTCGTCATTATACGCTTGGTGTACGCCTGCGTGAAGCTTGCATACAAAACTATGGCGTAATGTCCACGGACGCATAGCTTCAAAGACGCGTATTTTTCATTATACGCTTAGTGTACGCCTGCGTGAAGCTTACCTACTAAACTACGGCGTAATGCCAACGGCCGCGTAGCTTCATAGGTGCGTATTCGTCGTTATACGCTTGGTGTACGCCTGCGTGAAGCTTACATACAAAACTATGGCTTAGTCTACGAACGCACTGTTTTATAGACGCGATACGATGTTGCCACTTCGTCAACAGAGTTCCATAGTTTAGTGTGTAAGCTTCACGCAGGCGTACAGCAAGCGTACAGCAAGCGTACAGTACGATTCACGAATGATGGCGGCCGTGAACGCTGCGCAGTAACGTGTTTTAGGGACCAAATGGCGACGTGCGTGTGCGAGAAGAGTGTAGTATGATAGGTGCGTATTCGTCATTCGACGCTTGGTGTACGCCTGCGTGAAGCTTGCATACACTACTTCTGACGACGAAACGGCAATGTCTTGCGCCGTTGTGTCGCGTCTATGAAGCTACGCGTCCGTGGACTATTGGCCCACGGCATTGCCAAGGCCGAATACTAGGCTGGGCGAGGAATGGACAGACACGCTAAGAAGAACTCGCCAAATAAAACGTCTTTCTTCGAATAATTCAACTCCATGTTACTGACCGCCGCATTAGGATGGTTGGTGAGCTCCCTGCCCATCTGCAGCGCGTTCCTGAAGGAGGAGTCGCGCGCGTCCAGCTCGGCGCGCACGGCGTCGTGCTCGGCGCGCGCCGCCTGCGCCGACACCGCGTCGCGCACGCGCAGCGCGCGGGACATCGACGTGCGCAGCGCTACTGACCACGACGTTAGGTCGCGGACCTGTAAGGAGAAAAAAATAGGTTATAAACGTTACAATATGAAAATTACGAAACCTAGACGAAATAGTATTATGGCCCCAGCAGGCATCGACCCTGCTGGGCTCCTAAGGTTTTGCTGGAATCTCTTTGAGGCCCTTGTGGAACAGTACGCGCCATCAACGATTCGGACTCTGTCCGCACGATCACAAGGCGTCCAACTCCATGCCTTCCGTGGCTGGAAATTGGAGTCGGATCCAGTTGGATGGGACGAGGCGACCGCCTGCAACTCCTCCTTGCTCCGGACCATGATCTCCACAAGGCCTGACGCGAGAGATCGCTGCCGCCAATCGCCTCCACCAATCTGAGGACGCGGCGGTGCTCCACCCAAGCGGGGCACACCTCCCCGTACATGCGCGGGCTTGTGGACGGCGAGCAATGGGTAGCTTGCTGTCCGACCGTCCGGTAACTGCTCGGACCGAGCCCAAGTCGTCGACGGCGCGCACTGTTTCCGCGCGCCTCAAGGAGTTGTCAGCAACAGCAGGGGCCCAACTGGGTCGAAGCCTACTGGGGCCAGGGTTAATTTCGACAGATAGCTCAGCCCCGGTATGAAGGCACGAAGGAACAGGGTGGGTTTTTAGTCAGTAAGAGTCTAACACTGTCTCCCGCTCCGCCCAAGAGCGGTTAAATGATTTTCCCACCATAAAAAAAACCTCCCAGTACATTGAATATTGATTTTTAGTACGATCTTACCTCTGTCAGGAACTGGTAGAGCTGCAGGTACTGCTGGAGAGTGTGTTTCCTCTCCTCCGAGGCCTGTTTGAGCATGGTCCAGGCTTCTTCTAGAGCTTTCTGTTGTAGTTCTATTTGCTGGACGTTGCCGCCGGGGTAGAGCTTCTGGAGGCGGTTGCCTTCTTCTTGGAGGACCTGAGTATGGAAGTAGGAGTTAGATTTTTATGAAAAGATGCTGAAGTTATTTTTGGCGTGTTGTCTTATATGGTGTAGTTCATATAAATTAAAATTGAGGAGAGAGAGAGAGGGGGGGAGGGGACAAGGGCAGGAAGATAATGATGATTTCTTTTTACTGGTACAGGTACCGGCACGAATCTTGAGCGCTCGGCGTCAGAGTGGGGATCGCTTTGCCACGGTGGCGCGGCGAGCCAATCACTGACACTAAATAGGCCCGATATTTGACTTCTGCGCTCAAAAAGGTCGGTGCTTAAGATTCGTGCCGGTACCTATATCATAGTGTTGTCTTTTTTAACCCAAAGGTTGACTGGTAGAAAATACCTTGTTGCATTAATTCCGCCTATGTACCACTACTGTACATGAAGTTTATATAAATAAATGAGCTATGTTTTAGTTCAATCGACTTTTCATCAGAAGTTTACCTGCATCTGCGCATCAATGGCCAGTAAATCATTCTGCTGCGTGTGCAGCGCCCGGCTGGCGGCCGTGGCGGCGCGGAGGTCCCTCGGGGGCGGCGGCGCGTGCAGCGCGGCGCGTGCGTCGTGCGCGCGCGACGCCAGCTCGCCCACGTCGCGGTGGAAGCGGTGGATCTCGCCCGCCGCGTGCAGACGCGACGCGCGCGACTCCATCTGCTCCACGAGCCGCTGCCACCACTCGCTGGACCAAAACAACGGGATATTTTAAATCAGGAGTGCTTTTTCGTCAATAATATTAAAGTTTACCATCAAGTGAGATAGTGGTCAAATGTAAATCTATCGATAACAAAAAAGATTAAGTGTGAGTTGCACCATTTAACTATAACGATAACCAAACCATAAGCAGCCGTGAAACGGCCGCCTATTGGTCAATTCGACGATTTGACAGCTGTTAACGGCTTTGTTAACGTTATAGTTAAATGATGCAACTCACCCTAAGTTACGGGCCAATTTCAACAACATGAACCATTCTGGACCATTTTGGCCCATCCTGGAAAGTCGTGGCGAATTCGTGACCATCCTGGACCATCATGAATCATCATGGCTCATTATTGACCATCGTGACTAAACAAAATTAAAAAAAAAAAAACTATTAAGAATAATAAGTAGACATCATTGGCTATCATAACCCATCCTTGACTATCATAGACCATCTTTGACTATCACGGTCCAGCTTTCACCATCGTAGCCCATCCTAAACCATCATGTCCCATCCTCAACCATCATAGCCCATCAAAACCCTCCTTCGACCATCATAGACTGTCCTCGACCATCGTGGCCCAGCCTCCACCATCATAGCCCATCATGATCCATCCTTGACCACTAATGTATGATACAACTTACCCAAGAGCCTCCTGCCTTTTCTCGATATCCCCAATGTAGGGACTCTCAGTGGCCAGCAGCTTCTTGGCTAACTCCTCACATTGGTTGAATCGTTCAGCACCACTTTCGACTCGGTGACGAAGCTCATCGAACTTCGAGCGAAGGATCTAAGGGGGAAAAAGAGATGGAATAAAATACATGAAGAATTTATGACAATAGCATAATCAGGCTTCTAACGTTCCCACTGCTGGGACTCAGGCCTCCTCTCTAGGAGAGGGAATGGGCCGTAATCCCACGCGGGCCCAGTGCGGGTTAATGGAAGTCAAATGTCTTAGAATTTTCGGTTCTAGGACATGCCGGTTTCCTCACGATGTTTTCCTTCACCGTTTTGAAAGCAGTGGTGATGAAATAAATTACACAAAGTAATGCGCCTGGCTGGGTTCGAACTCGCGTCTTGGGCCGTGCCGTTACTACTGAGCCGGTGAAATTTATTTAGCGTCGTATGTTGAAAGAAAGAAAGAAAGAAAGATTTTTATTTACTATGTGGTAAAATAGATGTCGTTACAATTTCTGAGGAATCGGGTTTTCTACTAACCAATAGATGTTCATAATCTTGTCCGTAGTCCTCGCTGGAGGCGGCGGCGTACTGCTCCTGTATCCAGCTCTCCAGTTCAGCGCTCTCGGCGAGGTATTCGTGTCTGCGAAGAGAAGCAACCATCAGAACTGGCAAGTATGACTCGAGCATTTTTTCGATCATATAATCCTATGCCAACATCGGCGAACAAGAACAACGAGCAACTGGGTATATAACTCACTTTTTCTCAAAATCGCAAATGGAATCTATTTTGAAAATTTTTCAACATTAAGTAAGTTAAGGCGTATAGTTCCTTGAACCATCTGGCCGAAATTATGTGAACGCAACTCTCGCACTCGCCTAGGCGGCAGTACGCAAATCTGTGCATTTATTTGCGGCCAGCAGCGCCCGGAAAGCGCTTTAAAGCCATTTTCTCTGCGAGATATTGATTGATTTACATATGCAATGTTTACTTTGAAGAATATTTAACCACCAATTTTTATGTGTAAAAATGTTTCTAAAGGTCCAAGCCGTTTGGAAGGAGTAGGGAAAAGTTGCGAAATTGCTAAATATTTTTTTTTTTTGACAAAAGTATTAATTGCACGAAAAAATCAAATGTTGATATTATTGTTCATGAATCTATAATAAACATATATTTTTTTCAAACCAATTGACCTAGCCGTTACGGAGGAGTAGGCCTCAGAAAATCACTATTTTATGGCACTTTTCGGGCGCTTGGCCCTTAAAAGCCTTTCAGATCCAGTGGTAGGAGCAACTGGAGAGACAGAAAATAGATTGGCATAAGCATAGCATAATTAGCCTAATAATGTTTCCACTGCTGGGACTCAGGCCACCAAGCGGGTTCAATGCGGATTGGTGGGTGTCATATATTTTCGAACTTTTGATTCTAAAACAAACCGGTTTCCTCACGACGTGCTCTGTGTGCCTGGGGTTAAACCCGCAACCTACAACTCTTAAGTCGGGGCTGTAACCACTGGCTTATCCCGGTTTAGAAAGTACCCATTTGTCAGGAAAAGCATAAAAAAATTCGCTTTTATAAAATAATTGTTCTCAAAATGTATGAAAACTAGTTCCTGCCAGCTGCTTCGTACGCGTGAATGTATGTTTTTTTATACAAACTTTGGACCCGCGTTTTTCTCCTTAGGAGGTAAAAGTTGGAAAACCGTCTCTTATTGCTCGTCTACGTCATAAAAGGAAGCCTAGTGCAAAATTTCACGTTCCTAGTCCCAGTGCTGTCGGCTGTGTGTTGATATAAAATAAAAAAAAATAAAAATAGTTTATTTGCACCTTCAAGTTAACAAATTTCCAAATTACAGTCAATTAGACGGCGTTGTGTGATAGTTGTGGATTATTATTATTATTAATTAGGTCACAAGGTATAATAATTGTGATATTTAAGCGTTACAGCTAATACATATGCTAAGATAACTTAATATCTTGTAGTTATAGGCATCAGCGCCCACCCTCCTAATCACAAGCAGATTTAAATATCCTTGTAATCACAACCAATTGATGCAAAAATTAAGACTAAAAGAAGTAAGTAGGTAACGGCATGAGTAGCATGTGTGTGGTGTGAGTGTGAGTGTGAATGTGAGTGTGAGTGTATGTGTATTTATGTAAGTAACTTCTACGCGCTCAAGCGGTTTAGTAGTTATGGATGAACACTGGCATGGGGGAAGGCTATGTTACAGAGTATCACATAGGATACTTTGTACCCCGACTATTTTTGGTTTCATACAGCGAATCCGTTAGCAGAGGCTAGAATTACATAAATTAAATAAATAAATAATTTTTAACAATAAAATATTTTAAAACATATATAAGTATAAATGTGTATAAATGATATGTAAGTCAGTTTCTTGTTTTATTTAGACAAATAGATAGATAAGCCACAAACCTGCACACACTCTCGACCAGCGCCTTCTGCCGCTGCGCCGCCAGCCTCTGCAGGCGCGCCAGGCTGTCCACCAGCAGCGCGTGTCGCGCCAGCAGGGCTTCGCCTTCCGGGTGGCCGCCGTTGGCCATTGACGTGGCCACGTGGCCCATCTCGGCGATGATGGCGGCGTACGTATCCAATTCCAGTTCTACGGCCTATGAGGTGATAGAAAAAGAGTTAGTGACAGGTAAAAGAGATATGAAAACATTTTTAACTCTTCTTAAATCATCATCATCATCATCAGCCTTTTTAGGGTTCCGTAGCCAAATGGCAAAAACGGAACCCTTATAGATTCGTCATGTCTGTCTGTCCGTCTGTCCGTCCGTATGTCACAGCCAGTTTTTTCCGAAACTATAAGAGCTATACTGTTGAAACTTTCTAAGAAAAATAGAAAAAAGCTCAAAAACTAAAACTCAATTTTTTTTTTCTTCAGTCCCATACTAGTGGGATGTCTATGGATAGGCCTTAAAAAATTATATTAAGATTTCTAATATCATTTTTTTATAAACTGAATAATTTGCGCGAGAGACACTTCCAAAGTGGTAAAATGTGCCCCCCCCCCCCTCTAACTTCTAAAATAAGACAATGATAAAACTGAAAAAAATATATGATATACATTACCATGTAAACTACCAACGAAAATTGGTTTGAACGAGATCTAGAAAGTAGTTATATTTTAATACGTCATAAATCTAAAAAAATACACTGAACGCCTGCAGGGCTGCCTCACCTTGTGCCTGGTGAGCAGGTGCGTGGCCCGGTGCCTGTCCCTGGCGAGGTCTGCGTGCGCGAGCGCCGCCGCCTTGTCGTTGAGCCAGGCGTCCACCTCCAGCGCGTCGTGCATGAACTGCTGCGCCTTCAGGGCTGCCTCCAGGGCTGCGCCGCGGGTTTCAGCTGCTTCTGACACTGAGGTGTAGCCAGCTTCTAGCTCCGCGCAGAGGGCTTCAATCTGGGGAACGAAGAGGGTATTTTAATGGTTTTTCAATACACTTACTGGAAAACCCGCTCTTAGGCAAGTAATTTACTGTTTTTTACACTAGTGCCGAAGTGTGCCAGCTGACTCAGAATTTATTGTATTTCTCATATCAGGCTGGGCACGTCAACTCCCGTTTACTTGTGAACGTCAGAATACCAGGTCAACAGTCGCATTTAGTTTTGAAATTATGCCTAAAAGTTACTCATCTATTACTTCTATTTGTTTACTATGACGAGCGAATAGGGTAGTGTCCAGGGTCAAATAATTACATTTTATTTAGTCCGTATTTTAGATTATAAAAAAATATTGGACACGTATTTTTTCTTTTTTCGATTAAACAAAAAATAACAAAGATATAGCCCATTAAAATTTCGTGTGACGTCACCCCGTGCGAAAAAATGTAGCACGGCGTGACATCACACGTAACTTTAATGGGCTATATCTTTGTCATTTTTGATTTAATTTACAAATAAAAAAAAATACGTGTCCCTTATTTTTGAATAATCTAAAAGACGGACTAATTACATTTTTTACGGCAACTAGCCTATTGCTTATTTTACACGTTAACATAATTAAAACTTAATGATATCAGAATGGCTGGCCAATCTCTGCAGAGTTGTAACTATGTGGAATCACTGAAATATTCATGGGCCAAAAATGGCTTATCAATTGCTTATTTCACTATTTATAAGTCACTAAATAGTAAAATATCTATCATCTATATATCAATCTATCAATCAATCTATAAATAATTATATCAATCTATCAATCAATCTATCTATCTATCTATCTATCAATCTATCAATCTATCCATCAATCTATCTATCAATCTATCTATATATCTATCTACGAATCTAACTATCAATCCATCTATAAATCTCTCACCTTCTTCTTCTGCGGATGTCCTTCTTCAACGAGCGAGTTTCCATGCGCGATGACGCGCTCAATCAAGGGTCGTCTCCCCACCAGCTCAGCCTTCAGTTTGTTATGCTTCTTCTGCGCTGACTGAGCTGCGTGCAGGTCTGTGGGCATCACCTCTGATGCTGCGGCTGCAGACCGCTCCGAGAGCCAGTCCAGCTCGCCCGCGACTTCTGCAGCAAATTTGTGGAGTCTGGAAGAAAAATTCAAGTATAATATAAAGACCTTTTTTTTTGTTGGGGAAAATCTTCTCTTTATGGAGAAGAACGTGCAAGAAACTCTGTGGACACTCTTTTTATATTGAATTTTCAATGAGTCGCTTATGCTCTGCACTGTGTCATAGGCCTTAGTAAACACGCATCAACAATAAAATTGCACCTACCCTCATTACTCGTTTTTGTGTGTGGCATTCTGGCTTGTCTATTTTATAAAGCGATTTATGTTAATTTTAAAGTGTTAGTTTTAAGATAGGCACAAAATTGTTTATTTTTTCATTGTTTCTTTTTTTTTTTCTACGCCTGGTATGTAACGTTTTTGTTTTAAACTACATAGTATGTTTTTCTCTGTAAGTGAATGTGTAATTCTTTTGAGAAAATAAATATTTTTAACCGGGAGTTACATGAAGCAAATCGAAAAAAAAAATCGAATGAGAAAATGAATGAATGATTCAATGTATAATTGAATGAGTATCAATCTTTTAGCGATAAAATCGAGTTACCATAATTAGTATTGCAACCTATTTTACTTAGATTTTGAGGGTGAGAGAGTATTTGATAATTCAATAATAGGTTTATTAATCAAGTTTTGGCCTCCCCGAGCTTGAGTGGCCCCGAAGTATCAGCTATGCCAGTGAATGATGCCAAAGATTACTTACTGCAAACTGCTCTCCAAAGCCTGCCGTCTCTTCGCCGCAGGAGGTTGCAGAGCTCTGACTGCCTGCAGTAATGCTGCTGAGTCTCTCTCAATGGCGGCGGCGTCGAAGTGGCCACCAGACACTAGGTCCGCGCCCTGGTCTGCTAGCGAGGTCGCTTTTGTCTCCCAGAGAGAGAGTTCTTGTTCTAGGGCCTGGAGGAAGAACACAAAACATTATGGGTTGTTCAAAAACGAGTATCCACCCTTACGATGTTGAAACCTCTACGGTCCGGACTAAGCATTTCGCCTCGTCGTTTATACTGCGTTCATCGAATGAATAATTTTCAAGGCTTGAAGGGTCTTAATAAACTAGTGCGCCTCAACATCAACGATTGCTGACCATCAGGCGGGATCGCAGTCAAGCATTAGTTTATATAAGATAAAAAAATAATAATATGACACTAGTTCTTACCACGCTTCGACTACGTGAAAGTCGATAATAATGCAAAACGACAAAGAGAAAAAATATTGTAAATATCTCACAAAAACAGCTAAATCGATCTTTTCTATTTGCAGGATTGACTTAATTTTAAACAATTTTTTTTATGAACTATTTGTTTTTTCTCGAAATTAAGGATAAGTTCAGGTGGGATCGCGATCGGATGGACAGCGAAGTCTTAGCAATAGCGTCGCGTTTTTACTGTTTGGTTACGGAACCCTAATAAAGAAAAAGTGCAAACCTGGTGTTGGGTCAGTAGTCGTTTGCAGCTCCTCAAGTCTGTACCGATTTCTTCACTCTTGAGCTGTCGCTCCAAGTCGATCAGACGAGCTTTCGCGTCTTCAACAGATCTATAAAAAGCAAACATTAAAAAAATACAATTTTTATTTTATTTTTGGCGGGACATTTTCCCTGGGCCTCAAGTCTGCTATTACAATAGTGTCAGAATGGTCTATCACTGATGTCATAATTGTCGATTTTGACAAGTTTGGTAATCTACTAATATAATGGCGTCATCAGGACTTTCCAATGGTCAACCACTGACACTCCATTGAAAGAAGTGGCATAGAACGGTAATCTCGTACATATTGACAAATGAATATTTGACGTTTGCGGTAATCTGCTAAAACTTTGACAGTTTATTTGATCAGTGTTTTACCATTAGAACGTTATTGTGCAGTTATTGGTTTTAATATGCTCGAAATTATCATTCTACCACAGTTCTGTTACACGACCAGTGACCGATCAATGATCGATCATTATGAATTAGCAGATTACAAACTTTTAGCAAAATGACAATGGGATCGTGTTGGAATGACGAATTTATAAAAATAGCAGACTTGGGGCCCTGCTGTTTTGTTTCAAACCGAGGCTGCGAGGACTTAATCTTTTAACCTAAGTGGTCGGACGTATCCAACAAACACTCTCGCGTTAATACCGCCAGGGTCGCACATCCACAACCAAATACTCCATCTCGTCAGCTCTTCTGTCACCTATGGGGATTGAGGAGCTAAACAAACAAACAGCACAAAAATGAAAACTCATGTTTTGTTGTATGGGAAGCCCTACTTTTCATTTTATTCCGTTTTTAGGGTTCCGTAGTCAACTAGGAACCCTTATAGTTTCGCCATGTCTGTCTGTCTGTCTGTCCGTCCTCGCTTAATCTCTGTGACCGTTAGCACTAGAAAACTGAAATTTGGTACCAATATGTATATCAATCACGCCGACAAAGTGGTAAAATAAAAATTGGAAAAAAATGTTTTATTAGGGTAGCCCCCCTATATGTAAAGTAGGAAGTGATTTTTTTTTTAATTTCAACCCTAACGTGTGATATATTGTTTGATAGGTATTTAAAAATGAATAGGGGTTTACTAAAATAATTTTTTGATAATTTCAATAATTTCGGAAATAATCGCAAAAAAAAAAACAAAAAACAATGTGCCCCCCCCCCCAACTTTTGAACCATAAGTTTAGAAAATATGAACTTTATAAGGACTTTCTAGGAAAATTATTTTGAACTTGATGAAAAGAAGAGTTTTTGTACAAAAAAGACAAAAAGGTTGTACAAAATAATTTCTGGACTAATCGTATATGCAAGCATTTTTTTAAACTCATTCGTGGGTACACTTATTTAGACGGACGTGAAACTACGGAACCCTACACTGAGCGTGGCCCGACACGCTCTTGGCCGGTTTTTCTGCTTTTGGTACGAAACTCAGACATGTCAGGGACCGTTCTCCCGTGAAAAACAAGATACGAAAATTTTAAAAATCTTTACTTATTTTTGAGCACCCATACCTCCTATGTTTCCTCTGCTGAGCGGCCTGACGTAGCTTACTGCCCTTATCTCTGGAGGCAGCCACCAGCTCCTCCCAGGCTGTCTGAAGACCCGACAGGTGCTGAGACACCTCTGCTGAGCGGGTCGGATCTGACTTCTGGAGGGAGTGGCCGATCTGAGGAGAGAAATAAGAGGTAAGTATTAGCATTTGTGCCCTAGGGTCCCAGAAGGATTAATACCCGCTAGAGATGCCGTGAACATTTTTTTTTTTTTTTATCTGTTATAAACTAGTACTTGACTGCGATCCCGCCTGATGGTAAGCAGTGATGCAATCGTTGATGGTGAGGCGCACTAGTTTATTAAGAGCCTATTCACTCTAGCCTTGAAGACACCCAAATTATAATCGGACGGGAAGACCGCAGCAGGCAGACTGTTCCAGTCCTTCGAAGTACGCGGTATAAATGACGAGGCGAAACGCTTAGTCCGGACCGTAGATGTTTCAACAACGTAAGGGTGGATACTCGCCGTGCGTCGGTTTTTCCGATGATAGAAATGTGATGGCGGAATCAAGTCATGCAGTTCCTGCGCACACTCTCCAAAATGCAATTTGTAAAACACCGAAAGGCTGGCTACCCTACGCCTGTGCTCAAGGCTTTGAAGATTGGAGTGCAAAGAGCAACTGAAGGACACAGGTATGTTTAAGTGACACTCCTTCTGACTTCACTATAGGTGGAAAAGTAATAACAGATCTAAGGTCCGGACTAAGCGTTTCGCCTCGTCATTTATACCGCGTACTTCGAAGGACTGGAACAGTCTGCCTGCTGCGGTCTTCCCGTCCGATTATAATTTGGGTGTCTTCAAGGCTAGAGTGAATAGGCTCTTAATAAACTAGTGCGCCTCACCATCAACGATTGCATCACTGCTTACCATCAGGCGGGATCGCAGTCAAGTACTACCTAGTTTATAACAGATTAAAAAAAAAAAAAACTAAGAAAAAAAATTTTATTTAGTTAGAATATGTGCATTTTACTTAACTATACTTCTGTACTAATATAATAAAGAGATAAAGTTTGTTTTTTTGTTTGTGGGAGGTAATCTCTGGAAGTACTGGTCCGATTGCTAAAATTTTTACACCGATAGAAAGCTGCTTTATTCCTGAGTGACATAGGCTATACACCGTTAAATTTTTATCGTTTTAATCCCGTGGAGGGTTGATCCGGTACATGAAACACTATCGATTTGTTAAGTAGTTTTTCAAAACTCGTATTAATTTACGCATATACGAAATTAATTTCTTCAAGAAAACGTCAGCTGAGCGAGTTCAATGACCTGTAGTTAATAGTCGGCATTGCGTAAAAACTACCTACAGGTCATTGAACTCGCTCAATTGACGTTGATGAAATTTAGCAGTGTATATTTTATGTAGGTACACGGACGAAGTCGCGGGCAAAACCTAGTTCATTAATCATCGTTTTTAGCAGACAGAAATCCATTGTTGGACATAAGCCTCTCCCTAGTGTCGCCACAACGATTAGTCCTGTCTCGCGTCCATCGACAGGTCCACATTATGGACGGCCTACCAACGCTGCGTCTATACGTGGCTACTACTCCAGAACCTTTCGATGTTTTCGACCCTATCATTTTCCATTTTAAAACATACTGATTATCCTATATAATCAGCCTCATAATGTTCCCACTGTTGGGACTAAGACTTCTAGGAGGTAGAATCGCAGCCCAGTACCGGCCGCTACTCTATAGTTCCCTTTATCCATTAAAAAAAAAATCTGTAGTACTCACACTCTCCACGTTTCTGAGTTGCTTCTCATTGGCTTGTAGTTCTCTTTCGAAGGCTTCATGCTTCTGTAGTTTACGCTCCAAATTGGCGAGGTCCCTGTCCAATAAAACGCACACTTTTATTGCCAAGACAAAAGAACAGGAAGACGAGAAGACTGGCTGAACGGATAACTTGGTACATGGGAGTATGTCCTAGAATTGGACCTAGGATATTATTATTATTTTTAAGCTATTGCATAGCTTCTATCGCGGGCCTTGAGCGTGGAGACCGAATCCAGAAATTCCGTAACGAAAATAACCTAACACCCACCACTCATTTGTTTTCTTATCGGTCACCACGCTCAGAAAGTGTAACTTCAATTAATATCAAAGAAAAAAAAACAAAGGAAAAAAATACTGCATAAATAAAATAAATAAATAATTATAATTGCATAAGTTGATAAAAAAATGCTATGCAATAGCTTTACCGCCGCAGTCCCTGAGTGCCACACGTCTTTTTTTTTATTAATGATAGGCGTGCGTTTGACCACCATCTCACCTGATGGTAAGCGATGATGTGGTCGACGATGGAGCACGCTTGCCTAGAAGAAACCTACTCACTCTCGACTTAGGAGTCTTCTCCTAAATTGTAGCTATCAGGAAACACAGATTCCGGCAGAGAATACCACTCCTTGGCTGTACGCACAATAAATGTGTTCCCAAAACGCTTTGTGCGTATGGGTGGGATGTTCACCATGTATCGGTGGCGTAACGCTGTACGTCGTGTGGTCCGATGATGGAACGGGCTTGGCGGAATTAGATTGTGCAATTCCAGTGCACATGCCCCGAAATGTAAACGATAGAAAACCGACTGACCAGCAACTCGGCGGCGATGCTCAAGGCTTTGGAGCTTCGACTCTACAAGTGCATTATTGCCGATAATTCTCTTGGCTCGCCTCTCAATCGACTCCAGCGCATCAAGCTGGTATTTGGTAGATCCATCCCATAATGAGAACAGTAATTCATACACGATCGAAATTGGGCTTGATAATTTTCTAGTTTAATACAAGCGATGCTGGTGACAGCAAATAAAGTTCAACTTAAAAAAAAATCCTCACTACACTCAGGTTTCCCTCGTAGTGTTCGGGAGTTAATTATGTGAATCCTTCATTGCGTTCGGGATTAAAACATAGCAACCTTCGTTTCTTTCGGAATTCAACATGGCGCCCGACCCACGACTTTCACACACTGCTTTATCTCCTAAACACCTAATTTACATGTACACTAATATTATAAATGGGCAAAGTTTTTTTTTTTTTGTAGGAGGTAATCTCTGGAAGTACTGGTCCGATTGCTAAAATTTTACCACCGATAGAAAGCTGCTTTATTCCTGAGTGAGATAGACTACATTTTACGTACGCGGGTCGCGGGCGAAGCCGCGGGAAAAATCTAGTGAATAAATAAATCATAGAATTACGCACCTGTAACTCTGGTCCTTAGCGGTCCTAGTTTTGTCTTGAATCCAGTTTTGTAACTCCTCAGTGGCGGCAACAAACTGTGCAAAAATTAAATATATCAATATTTACTTGAGTTAGGAGAGAGATTAAACTATTACTGCGCATCAGTTGCTGTTTAAGGGTCAACTCACACCGAAAGAGCGGCGAAGGGCAGCGCAGTTTCAGTGTCATATGAATTTTAACTTTATTTTCATTTCTATAATACTTATTATCGCATGAGAAACACGAACGAGAGAATTCCCCGGAATTCCTGCGGCGCCGCGGGCATCCGCGCGACTTGTTCGAATTTCTCATGCGATAATAAGTATTATGGTAATGATAATAAAGTTAAAATTCATATGAAACTGAAACTGCGCTCCGCTTCGCTGCCCTTCACCGCTCTTTCGGTGTGAGTTGACCCTAAATAACTTTACTTACCTCATGCGAAAAACTGACTCGCCTAACTGAGAGGTGTGTGGGGAAAAGCAAGATGTACTACAGCATTGTTGGTGGAATGTGATCGATACAAGATTAGAGAAACATTCTTTTATAGATGTCTACAGTACAAAAGAAGTTGTGTATCCTTACCTGTTGGTGCGCCAAACTAGCCAACAAGGCGCGGCGACGCTCTGCGGCGGCGTGACGCACACCGTCGCGGCGCTGCAGTACTGCGGCGCGACGAGCTGCGATGCTGACGGAATAACGCATAAATTTGTTAATAACCTACAGGGTTATTAGTAAAACACTAACAACATAAACAATACAGTAAAATGGGGTGAATAGAGACTTGGGGTGAATAAAGACAAAACTTTAAAGGGTTTTTTCTCGATATTTGAATATTTTTTTTTTCAGCATTTAAATTAATCAATTTTTTAATAAATTGTTATTCTAAAAAATCGATGCTTTGTTAGAGGCCCAAAGTGAAAAATCAAACCAAAGTTTTGTCTCTATTCACCCCTAAGTCTCTATTCACCCCGTTTTACGGTAACTTTTGTTCTATGACTTTACATTTACCAAAAACAAATCTTCCATATTTCATCGTTCTATCTAACACATTTAAATTAGGTATGTATTCTGCTCTACATTTGTTTGTATAATTCGACGCAAGTGCATTAAGCACCCCCGCCACACGATCCCACTCCCTTCCGCTATTGTACTATCTTTTGCTTCGCATAGACTTCGTAACATTTAGAACGTTCAATTTAAATATATTTATTCGAAAATCTGATGAATTAAAATATGTTTTTTTTTTTAAAGTCATAGAACAAAAAAGCAGTCGATGTTAGTAAAACAGTCATACAAGGTTGTTGGTCTTTTACAAATAAACCTATATCGAATTTGTATGGCACGAATGAACGGGTTTTTCTTTCTTATATATATACATATAAATATACATACATTTACATATTTCATCATTATATATTTCAAAAGACGATTTTCAACCGTCACTCACCCTCAAAGGTTCAGTTGAAAACCAGCGTCAGGCAACTGCTACGGTTGTCTGACAGTATGCTGAACTGAACCTATTTGGAACTACCGTAAGACACAATGTTGCTGTTTGCTTTTATTTTTTATTTTATTTTTTATTTTGTTTTAAGTTTTTATATTTTATTAATGTTCCTATACTTGTTTTGTCATTGTGTGCCAAATAAACATATTTTCTTTCTTACTTTCTTCTTTCTTTAAAACCTGACGTTTGGTTTACTTACTGTTCAGCAGCATAGTGCGGTATCTTCTCCAGCGCCTCGGCCCTCTGCACGAAGGCTGCCAGTCGCTCGTCCTGGGCTGCTAGACGAGCTTCCAACTCCTCGTGACGCTTGATGAGCGCTTCAGCTTCGTCTACTGATGACTGTGGGGGGTAGAAAAGGAGGGGATATTAGTTATAGCGAAAATTCATCATCATCATTTCCCCTGAAAGACGTTCTATAGGGTAGTGTCCAGGGTCAAAATAATTACATTTTATTTAGTCCGTATATTAGATTATAAAAAAATATTAGACACGTATTTTTTTTTTTTGGTTTAACAAATAATAACAAAGATATAGCCCATTAAAGTTACGCGTAACGTCGCCCCGTGCGAAAAAATGCAGCACGGCGCGGCGTAACGGACGTTACACGTAACTTTAATGGGCTATATCTTTGTCATTTTTGGTTTAATTTACAAATAAAAAAATACATGTCCCTTATTTTTGAATAATCTAAAAAACGGACTAATTACATTTTTGACGGCCACTAGCCTATGCAGGGCACATGGCTTGCCCACTAAGCAACGTTTTTTTTGGGAGGTAGGAAATCATCTCCTCAAGTTTAATCAATCCTCAAGTTCTTCGGGCATAACACCGTAACACCACACGTTCGAGGACTTGATGGAACGTTTGGTGGTGCTAGGGAAAGTCGAAGGCAAAAGATCTCATGGACGCTCTCCAACAAGGACGGACCTCATCAAAACCGTGACACACTGCAGCGTAAATGAAGCCGGCCACCGTAGACGGGGTAGCTCGCTGCCCAACCGTCCGGTAACTGTCCGGACCGAGCACAAGTCGTCGACAGCGCGCATTGTTCCCGCGCGCCTCAAGGAGTTGCCAGCAATAGTAGCGGCCCAGCTGGGTCGAAGCCTACTGGGGCCACAGTTAGTTTCGAAAGACAGCTCGAGCCCCGGTATGAAGGCTTGAAGGAACGGGGTTGGTTTCTAGTCAGTAAGAGTCTGACGCTATCTTCCACTCCGCCCAAGAGCGGGGGTTGTCATTAGATGATTTTCCCATCATAAAAATAAAAGCGCAAATGAAGCCGCCTGCACACAGAGCTTCATGGCGTCGTATCGCAAGAGAGGCGGTGGTGCGGGACTCGACCGAGACATGATCACGACCACTCTGTCAAGAGTGTACGACTAAGAAGGAAATCATCTAATGATTTCTTCTACTCGAGGTAGGAGCGACAGGGGGTGTCGATAAGTCCCTTCAGTGAGGAGTGGCTGGAAGGACATCACAGCGTCCTCACCTTTAGCATGACGCAGGTCCTCACCGGACATGGTGAGCTCGGAAAGCTCCTACACGGTATTCGTGCAGTAGAAACACCAGGGTTTCAGTGTCACTAATGTGATGTCCACCAGCGTCTTAGACTCGCCGCTTTTAAGGCAATATAGTCCTTTGAATCATCTGACCGAAATTATGTGAACGCAACTCTCGCACTCGCCTAGGCGGCAGTACGCAATCTGTGCATTTATTTGCGGCCAGCAGCGCCCGGAAAGCGCTTTAAATCCATTTTCTCTGCGAGATATTGATTGATTTACATATGCAATGTTCACTTTAAAGAATATTTAACCACCAATTTTTATGTGTAAAAATGTTTCTAAAGGTCCAAGCCGTTTCGAAGGAGTAGGGAAAAGTTGCGAAATTACTAATTTTTTTTTTTTTGACAAAAGTATGAATTGCACGAAAAAATCAAATGTTGATATTGTTGTTCATGAATCTATAATAAACATAATTTTTTTTCAAACCAATTGACCTAGCCGTTACGGAGGAAAAGGCCTCAGAAAATCATTGTTTTATGGCACTTTTCGGGCGCTTGGCCCTTAACGTTGTGGTCTCGGCATTATGCTGAGCGTTCGGCCGTTTTGCTCGAAAGTAATAATAATAATATTCCACAACTATCACACAACGCCGTCTAGTCCCAAGCTAAGCAGAGCCTATGTTATGGGTACTAGACAACTGATAAACATACTTAAATATTTCTAAATACATACATTTATAGATAAATTACACCCAGACACAGAACAAATGATCGTGCTTGTCACACAAACATTTGTCCTGGGTGGGAATCGAACCCACGACCTACGGCATAGCAGTCAGGGTCACTAACCATTAGACCAAAAGGCCAGTCAAAGTGGCGCATTCTTTTCATTAAATGTATAATTTGTTAATAATTTTTGGCCTTTCCAGTAAATAAATTGTTGTTCTTTCTTTTCTCTTTCTTTCACATGGATGATACGGTGGAGGTGTGCCCCGCTTGGGCGGACCACCGCTCATCCCCATGGGGCTGGTCAGTAGCAACGACCTCTCCCGTCGCGCCCTGGTTTAACAAAAATAAAAATGGTAGACAGTACACTCACCCCAAATTGCTTGTACTCGAGGTAGGCCTCGTGCGCGCCGCTGGACGCGTCGATCTGGTCGCACTCGCGGTTGAAGCTCTGCAGCTGTACCAACTGCTTCAAGTACGCGTCTTTGTCTTGCCATTCTGTTGGACAAAAGGTGGGTTAATATATAAATAATAGCATAGTCGGTCTTATAATGTTCCCACTGCTGGGACTCAGGCCTCCTCTCTAGGAGAGGGAATGGGTCGTAATCCACCACGCGGGCCCATCGCGCCCGACAGTGAGAGAGGAGAGCCGTACGGCTCATTCTCTCTCCAAGAGAAAGAGCCGTACGGCTCATTCTCTCTCTAAGAGAAAGCCCCAACAGTGGGACCATTATAATAGTAATGAACCTATACACTAAAAACAAAAAGCGAACTAAGTGTTACCTTTAACGACAGCCTTATGGTCGCTCTCCAGACTCTTGATCTTGTCAGCGACGTCGGTGAGCGCCGGATTGTTGGCCAGGAGTTGCTTGCCCAGCGCTATCACTTCCTTGTACCTGAGGAACAGGAGTAAGACAATTAATAAGGGGCTGCGGAGAACCTCAAGCGGCGAAAATACACAACAAATTTTTAATTGGTACAAACGCTTAAGGCTTATAGTTCCTTGAACCATCTGGACAAAATTATGTGGACGCACCTCTCGCACCCGCCTAGGCGGCAGTACGCAAATCTGTGCATTTATTTGCGGCCAACAGCGCCCGGAAAGCGCGCGGCTGACCTTTAAATCCATTTTCTTTGCGAATGATTGATCGATTTACATATGCTATGTTCACTTTGAAGAATATTTAACCACCAATTTTTATGTGTAAAAATGTTTCTAAATATCCAAGCCGTTTCGAAGGAGTAACAAAAAGTTGCAAAAAGTTGCGAAATTGCTAAATATTTTTTTAGACAGCACGAAAAAATCAAATGTTGATAATGTTGTTCATGAATCTATAATAAACATATAATTATTCAAAAACCTATTAACCTGGCCGTTACCGAGGAGTAGGCTTCAGAAAGTCACTGTTTTATGGCACTTTTCGGGCGCTTGGGCCTTAAAGCGCTTATTCGAAAAGTTCTTGTTATTACTTAGTCTCAATCAGGCCTGTTGGTCTAGTGGTTAGTGACCCTGACTGCTATGCCGGATGTCGTGGGTTCGATTCCCACCCAGGACAAATGTTTGTGTGATGAGGTGTAATTTATCTATAATATGTATGTATTTAGAAATATATAAGTATGTTTATCAGTTGTCTAGTACTCATAACACAAGCTCTGCTTAGCTTGGGACTAGACGGCGTTGTGTGATAGTTGTGGAATATTATATTATTATTATATATAATCTACTCTAACATTATAAAGAGGTAAAGTTTTTTTTTTATTTTTTTTTGTTTATAGGGGGTAATCTCTGGAAGTACTGGTCTGATTGCTAGAAATACCAAAAAAGTATGTCAGGAAAGGCTAGATACTTACTCGTCATCATGAGCCTTGATGTCATCCATGAGCTCCTGGTGTTGCTTGTGCAGCGCCTCCGCCGTCGCCACGTCCTTGGCGGTGGCTTCCTGGGCTAGCTGCTCGCGCACTTTCTGTTGGTAGAAGATGAGATTTTAGTGAGGCATGAAAAGACACAAGAAAAGAAAAGAAGAATCTAATTATTTAACAGCCAAACATCCAAACTATAATATTATAAATGCGAAAGTAACTCTGTCTGTCTGTCTGTCTGTCTTTGCTTCACGCCTAAACTACTGAACCGATTTGTGTGAAATTTGGTACAGACATAGTTTAGAACTTGAGAAAGGACATAGGATAGTTTTTATTGCAATAAATAAAATAAAAAATAAAATAAAATTTATTCCGGATATACAGCGCCATCTATTGGTCAAGAGTCGGCATCAATTCAGTACTGAAATTTCCGGAAGTCACTGTTCCACGCGAACTAAGTCGCGGGCAAAAGCTAGTACATAATATAAACACGTAGAAATTAAAAAAAAATATAATAGTGTCACACGGCTGTGCCAAATAGGACCAGTTCAGCATAGTTTAATGATTAGTTATATTATCTCTTTATGTATTAGTTAATTATATTGTAAAATTATTTTTGTATTTTATCTATGGGCCTTAGATGCCTGATAATAAAGAATTATTATTATTATTATAAAGCCAACTACGTACCAGTTGTCTGACGCCGGTTTTCAACTGAACTTTATTTTGTACGAATGTAGATCATTTGAAGAGATAGGAGGGTGTAAAAAATGGTACTAACACGACTGTTCATACAAAATACGAACAGTCGATATCTTATTTCTGGTCTTGAGGATTTGATCCAAAGTAACATTTCTTTTTTAAACTTAGAACATGGGCAGGAAGATGGTAATGATACTCGTATCGAGAATTTCTTAAAATGGAGTTTGCAAAACCCCTGAGGGTTCGACTGTTCATGTCTTGGGGGTAGTTTCAATCTTGAGGATTAACATAAGACAAGGGCAGGGCGTGAAAACGTTATCTTCACCCAGGGTTTCTCAAAGTAAAGTTCTCAAACTCCTGGGGGTTTAACTGCTCATGTCTTGGGGGTACTTTCAGTCATAACATAGAAAAAAGGCACGAAGATAATGATGATATTACCTGCATCCAGTGTGTCAGGGTGCTGGAACTCCTGCCAAAGATCTGGTGTCCAACCGCCGACTCCAGCCGACTGCGCCTCTCGGCTGCTTGAGCCTGGCACCTCTCCCACATCTGCTGGATCTCCTTTTGGCGGCCTTCTACGTTGCCGCGTTCATTCGGGTATTGGGATTTCACCCTAAAAAAGAATATTTTATGATTAATTTAGCCGGAAATATACGAGTAATAGTGCATTATGATATAAGTGTGTAATATTAATGATTACCGACGAGGTGGTATTTAGACCCGAGCCGTGGCGAGGGTCTTAAGATTATTAATTACTCACGTGTATCATACGACGTTTTTCAATACACTTGTGAAGAAAATAACTATAAAACTAGTAAACTTTTGTGGCGGTAAATTTTAATGACCTTAGGTAGTTTGTACGCAACGCCGACTACTACCTATTTTTGTAAAAAGTTTTTTTTTTCTCCCATTCTGTCCAGTCACCCGTCACACTATCACTAACCCCCTTTTCTTTCATATCACTTTTCACACAGTATGATCCATACCTCCTTTGCTTAGCCATAAGAACTTAAAAAGGTATAATTTTCTACATCTAGCTTGTCTAAAATTTATAATTTGATAGTTTTCTTACTCTTCATTTTCATATCGTTCAATAAGGCTGCATGAAATAATTAAAAAACAATTGAACAAAAGTAACTTGTAAACAAGTAACCTAAAAAACAACACGCTAAAGTACAATTTGACGATCGTCAATTATTTATTTACTAGCTTTTGCCCGCGACTTCGTTCGCATGGAATAGTGACTTCCGGAAATTTCAGTACTGAATTGATGCCGACTCTTGACCAATAGATGGCGCTGTATGTCCGGAATAAATTTTATTTTTTATTTTATTTTTTTGCAGTAAAAACTATTCTATGTCCTTTCTCAAGTTCCAAACTATGTCTGTACCAAATTTCACACAAATCGGTTCAGTAGTTTAGGCGTGAAGCAAAGACAGACAGGCAGACAGACAGAGTTACTTTCGCATTTATAATATTAGTTTGGATTTGGATTTGGATTAGTAGGCTCTCACTCGACCACCATCCCACCTGATGGTACAGCTGCCACCACAGATATTGAACGCTGTCTTCAAGTTGCGCGGAAGTCAAAAATCTAGTTTACTTAGGTGGTGCGACGTGAGACGCGGGGGCGAGGAGCGTTAGTGATTAGCTCGCTGCGCATCGCGTCATAGACGACAGTCGTGATTCGTTCATTGCGCTGCAGCATGTATCAATGACGACGATTAGCTCGCCAATGTATGGAATGCGCAAAGCGATCCCCACTCTAGACGCCGAGCGCTCAATATCTGTGGTGGCAGCAGTAAGCGATAATGTGGTCGACGATGGAGCACGATTGTCTAGAAATAACCTATTCACTCTTGACTTAAAGATTCCCAGGTCATAGGAGCTATCAGGAAACAGATTCCGGCAGGGAATTCCACTCCTTAGCTGTACGCACAATGATTACTTGATGAACGTCATTTTAGAAAACTCTCATTACTGCCACTTGATTCCGCCATCTCATTTATACCCTTCATTTCCACCCTTACGTTGTTGAAAGCTCTACGGTCCGGATTAAGCGTTTCACCTCGTCGTTTATACCGCATACATCGAAGGACTGGACCAATTTGCCTGCTGCGGTCTTCCTATCCGATTATAATTTTGGTGTCTTCAAGGCTAGAGTGAATAGGCTCTTAATAAACTAGTGCGCCTCACAATCAACGATTGCATCACTGTGCACAATCAGGCGGGACCGCAGTCAAGCACTAGTTAAACGAAGATTGCTAAGTTTTAATCCCGAGCGCCAGAGAGGGACTCATATAATTAATTCCCGAGCATTGCGAGGAATAGAAATAGAAACCTTTTTGGGTTCCGTAATTCAAAAGGAACCCTACAGACCCGGATAGGCTCACTTTGTTGTCCGTCTGTGTGTCTATCTGTTTGTTTGTCAAGACCCTTTGTCTCGGGAAAAAAAAAACCTCTAGAAAATCCCGTTAAAAACTTCACCAGGTACTTACGAGTCAGCCAGTAAACTGATGGTGTTGACTTTCTCCCTGACAGGTTCGAGTTCCCTCTCCAGCTGCGCATGCCTCCTCTGCAGAGCTTGAACAGTCCTGAGGTCTGACGCGGGTGCCGAGCTGGCCGCGAGCTGGTTCTCCTTCTCCGCCATCCAGTCCAGAGCCTCGTCGCAGGTACGGCTGAAGAGTTCCACGCTGGAAAAGAAACGTATTGTTAGTTTTGAGGGTAGACAGAGAATGTTGAATGTATGTATTGCACTAATGGGGTGTAATCTGGGAAGCTCAAAGTAGATGGCGGTAGTGAATTTGTAGGTCATACTATCTGTCAAACTCATTTGATTTTCAAAGAAATATTGTGTTTTCAAATAAATAACCATCCTTTTTGTAAAAATAAAATGCCCCAGTGTTGCGTTGTGCCTTTATGCTCATTGAGAACATCGGGACACAGGTTTCCCAAAAATAATCATTTGTGCTTGATAATATAAAATCATTTCTTCGTCTTAATTCTTTTTTTAATTCACAAACAGTCCAAGATCCGTACTTTTTGGCATAATTCACATAAATCAACATAAACAAACAAATCACCATACAACGATACAAGGAGCTGTCAAAATGAATGACCTCGACACACAGGCGCTAACTAGCGGGAGAAAGAGCGGACATAGCTGTCATTCTAGGGTTAGACGAACTGAGAGGCTTGTAGAGTAAAATTACATAAAATTACGCAAAATAATAATAACCTTGCAGAATTATGTTACTAAAGTAATAAAAAAAAAAATATTTCATCAGATTTTTATACAAAAATAATTGAACATTCTAAATATGACGAAGTCTATGCGAAGCAAGCGATAGTACAATAGCGGAGGAAAGCGGGATCGGCCGACGGGGGTGCTTAATGCGCTTGCGTCGCGTCATACAGTGTTGAAATGTGTTAGATAGAACAACGAAGTTTTAAAGGTTTGTTTTTGGTAAATTAATTGTCTTTTGTAAAAAGTCGTAGAACTAAAGTTGTTGTTTAGGATGTTAGTAATACATCATCAGCATTTTTTTATAATGTTCTCACAGCTGGGACTCAGGCCTCCTCTCTAGGATAGGGAATGGGCCGTAATCCACCACGCGGGCCCAGTGCGGGTTGCTGAATGTCACGTGTCTTCGAATTTTTGGTTCTAGGACATGCCGGTTTCCTTCACCGTTTTGAGAGCAGTGGTGATGAAATAAATTACACAAAGTAATGCCTGGCTGTGTTCGAACCTGCGACCTACAACTCGTAAGTTGGAGCCATTATCACTTGGCCAACACTGCTCTAGGTTGTTAGTGTTTTACAAATAAGTCTGTATAAACATAAATAACAGAAGTACACAAAACAAATAACAATATTGTTTTTTTTTTTACGTGGGATATCATGAAATAACTTCTCCTTTTCTGCCCCGCGTTCCAAATTGCTTCAAAAGCAATTATATCGCGAATCCGACCCACGCGCAACGTCACAAATAGTACTTAATAGTCCTTATATCTTGTGACTATCAAATTTGGTCGGATTCGCGATATAATCGTTTTTGACGTAATTCGGAACTAATGTCTTGATCACACGTACCGAGTAAACGGGCGAATCACTGTCTCGGCCGAGCAACATTTTACTCTCTCGCCCTTTTACTCGGTACGTGTGATCAAGGCATAAGGGCTGGTTAGGGAGAGAGAGTGACAGACTTTTACTGACTTACATTGTTCCTTTTCTCAAAATAAAGCGTAATTTACCTGGAAGCTCCTTCCAAGCTCTTCTCCTTCTGCTGTTTGAGGCGCAGCAGCCGGTCCCACTGTTGCCGCAGCTGCTGTCTCCGCGCGGTGGCCTTGGCGGCCTGGCCGTGCTTCGCAGCCACCAGCTCTTCGGCTGCGGCGTCGATGTGTTCCAGGCGTCTGGACGCCGCTGAGAGATCGGTCACGAATTTCTGTGGAGAAGAATTGTTTGTTAGAACAATTTGAAGAAGAATTATTGATTAGCGGGCTCTAACGTAGTTACTCTTTCGTACGAGAAAGGGCGAATTAAATGTTTAGTAAAGGTTAATATTGAATTTAAACAACTGTCCACTAAACAGTTATTAAGTTACCTTTTTTGTTGCTTCAGTATTGCACAAAAATAGTTCACATAAAAAAATGTATAAAAAAAAAAAAATACAAAAAAAAAATTTAAAAAAAATAATTTGTACTTTTAAGTGTTTTTTTTTTAACATTGAAGTCGGTTTAATTTTTTTTTGTAAAAATGTTTTATTTTTAACTTTTTAGTTATGGTACCACCACTAAAAAGTACCCCTCAGCCAAACTTCAATACCTTCTAACCAGAGTGCGTTCTTAACGATTCTAATCCCAAAGATGGTTAGATTTTAATTTACCTTCTGGCTTCATCACCAGATCAGTTCGATACATCCTCGCCCCCCTTTTCTTTCAGTCAGTCATCGATTACACGTATAAATAAAGCAATTTTACTTGTTACTGTTCCATATCTTCGAAGTTCATGATCAGAACATAAATATTTCTATGGGACCAACTTGGAAACATAATCTTTCTATCAAAAAAATAATTTTCAAAGTCGGTCCACAACTGACCGAGATAACGGTGAACACACATACAAAAAAAAATACATTCAGCCGAACATAGAACCTCCTCTTTTTCGTTTACATAATGTTTAATAATTTAATGATGTTTAAATAATGTTCAATTAATGTTTAATAATTTTAAATGATAATTTTATTATATTAACTAATATTTGTATACCAATCATTGGTGAAACATGTAGAACTTATGTACTGAATTCAACATCCTCATTACCATGTTTCTGGCAAATAAAGTACTTTGACTTTGACTTTGAAGTCGGTTAAAAAGTTGCATAAAAGAACCCTCACCTCATACTTCCTCTTCGCATTCTCGACACTATCATCAGCGTCATCAGCCCTCAGCATCTTCTCCTTGTCCTTGATCCACTTGTCGAAGTCGTCGCACTCCGCGAAAAAGCTGTACAGCTTGATGGCGTCCTCGAGCTGAGCGCGTCTGGCGGCGGACAGCGTCAGGAGTTCATCTGGGGAAAGATGAGGAATAACTTAGTAAGTGGAGTCATATAACATTAACATAACATACATAACATTTTTGATCACATTTATTGCAATCGTTTCTCATTAATTTGTAATCTCATTATTTTCTATTTTATATGTCATTTTTAAGCTATTGCATAGCTTCTATCGCGGGCCTTGAGCGTGGAGACCGAATCCAGAAATTCCGTAACGAAAATAACCTAACACCCCCCACTCATTTGTTTTCTTATCGGTCACCACCCTCAAAAAGTGTAACTTCAATTAATATCAAAGAAAGAAAAAACAAAGGAAAAAAAATACTGTATTAATAAAATAAATAAATAATTATAATTGCATAAGTTGATAAAAAAGGCTATGCAATAGCTTTACCGCGGCAGTCCCCGAGTGCCATGTCTTTTTTTTTTATTTAAGTGTAAGCTGTGTACTTCTAGTGACAAGTTCACCACAATAATTGGTATATATAGGGTGACTGGCAATTAGTGTACGATACTTAAACACGTGATTGTGCCTATGATAACAAACAATTTTTATTATGGGAGCAAAGCCGAAATCCAAAGTTCAGTACATTAGGCAAACATAAATGAACAGCTAATTTTTTTTCGCGATTTCAGGTTTGTTCCCATAGTAAAAGTTGTTGGTTATCATGAGCACAATCACGTGTTTAAATATCGTACACTAATTACCAGCCACACTATATATGCAAGTTATTTTTTTGTAAAATTTTATTAGTGAATAAGTCGTTGGAGTACCTTAACCTTTCGTATGCCGTAATTAGAGACACAATTAAAAAGTTATTGTGTCTCGCGCGGATCCACGTTCCGGACACACTACGGGTTAATATAAATAAAAAAATAAATATGGGAGAAAGTGTCAGACATGTTTATATTATCGGTGCGGGCACGCTCGGTGCACTTTGTACTTTAGTTATTTATTACTTTGTGTTTTTAACCGTTGTGCTGTGTCTGTTCCCAATAAAAGTATTCTATTCCACTCCATTCCGTTCCGTTCCGTTTAGTCCCGTTCCATTCCATACCATTCCATTCCATTCTATTATATTCTATAATTATAGTACTCACCGTAATCCTTCTGTATCTCAGCCATCCTTGTCTCGACGCTAGCAGTCCTCTGCTGCGGCAGGGTGGTGCGACTAGCTCGCCGCGCGGTTTGGCTCGGCTTGTTACGCTTAACAGGCACGACCTGCTTCACTAAGACCGTCTTCTTGACGCGCTGTACTGTACGGACTTTCTCGGGGCGACGGACTTGCACCTAGAGAGGAAAACGAAGCAGATGATCGAATGGAGTTCAGAACTAAATAATTTAAAACTTTGACAGCGATATGACTTATATAGGCTGAAACAGCTTATTTATTTTGATTACTTTTGGGCGTTAAATAATATTTTTGGCCCCCCTTTTTTTAAGTGAACTGGAGGAAATATAAACTTGTATTCTCACTATAAAAAAAAAATCCACAATAATAATATATATAATAATAATCCACAACTATCACACAACGCCGTCTAGTCTCAAGCTAAGCAGAGCTTGTGTTATGAGTACTAGACAACTGATAAATATACTTATATATTTATAAATACATACATATTATAGATAAATTACACCCAGACACAGACTAAATGATCATGCTCATCACACAAACATTTGTCCTGGGTGGGAATCGTTCCTACGGCCTCCGGCATAGCAGTCAGGGCCACTAACCACTAGACCAACTGGGTAGTCATCTGCACTAATATAATAAAGAGGTAGTTTGTTTTTTTTTGTTTGTAGGAGGTAATCTCTGAAAGTACAGGTCCGATTGCGAAAACTTTTTCAACTATAGAAAGCTGCTTTTTTCCTGAATGACATAGGCTATATTTTATGAACGCGAGCGAAGCTGCGGGCAAAAGCTAGTAGGAAAATACTCACGGGTACAACTCTCGGTTCAATTTCCCTCACGTAGTTAGCGGGTACGAAGCCGTCAGTCCGGTCAGCCTTGCGCACCGACCACCAGTCGGGGTTCGTCTTGTTAATGAGGAACATCACCTCGCCCTTCGCCATCGAGATGCCCTGGCCCGTGAAGGCATACAGGGCTTTTACCTGTGGGGGCGGAAATAATGGTTAAAATTACACAATTTTAAAGACAGTAGAAAGAAAGAGAAACATTTATTTGTGACTCGCACAGGAGTTCGTTACAGTGTTTCTTCTCGGAGTAGGCGGCTAGGAAACACCGACACGTCATCTAGTTTATAGTAACTAAAAAACAGAAGTGAAAATTACAGTTTACAAAATAAAAATCGTTTATATTTTTTTTTTATTATGAAACGTCCCATAGCTTAAACAGTCTTAAAATATAGGAGAGGGAATGGGCCGTTATCCAGCACACGGGCTCAAGAGATGTAACATGTTTTCGAATTATTGGAACATGGCCGGTATCTTCACGAAGTTTACCTTCACCGTTTTAAGAGCTGTAGTGTTGACTTAAATCTGAGATGGATTAATAAAAGATTCGATTTTGTTAGCTCAGAAAATAAATCTTAAACTATGGTTAGCCAAACAAGCATGTCTTCAACGTAGTCTTTCCCTTAACATACACGGGTGGGTTTTGAACTTTCAAACCCAGCCATGTGCATTAGTTTATTCTATCCCCATCGATATATATGTATAAGTCGTTGGCTATCCCTAACACGATGGTTTGCGATCACCGTTTTGAAAGTTACTGAAAGGGAGCTTATGACGTCAGTCTACAACCAACCTGAGGAACACTCCTCTCTTCAGTGACCGTCCTGTGCTCCAGTCGCTCCACAGGTTCCTCCTCCCACACCTCAGTGGGAACCAGGCGTGACTCGTTGACCCACTCCTCTTCTTCGATTGCTGGAGTCGATTCTACTTCTGTTGGGAGCTGTGGAAAGAAATTTAAGTAAATAATGGTTTTTGTGGACTCGCGTTTGACTATTTCACGTAATGGTATTCCGTATAAAGTGAAAAGTGTCCTCTTCGAGGTACATTTTCATACAAACTGCTTTTACGCGATTATGAAGTTATTACACATCTTTCTCTAGACATTTTGGATGCACGGTTCTTATGTGGATATTATCTAGGCTTCTATAGAGAAAGAAAGAAAGAAAGAAAAATATTTTATTTGGCATACACACTCGTCGATACACACAATGTAGTAACAACATGTAGACACTAATAAATTATTATATATAAAAAAAGAGACAACTAACAATGTGTGTCTCACGGCGGCGCCAAATAGGTCCAGTTCAGCAATAATGCCAGACAACTACGTGGTAGCTGCCAGACACTGGTTTTCAACTGAACCTTAGATATTACTGAACTATAGAAATCTATATATATAAATAAAATTGTAGTGTCTGTTTGTAATATTGAAATAACTGCTTTTTACTACATGTATAGGAATATATATACGGTAAATACACTAAAATAACATTTTTTTACAATTTTTGTCTGCCTGTCTATCTGTTTGTCCGAGCTAATCTCTGAAATGGCTGGACCGATTTTGACGGGACTTTTTTTGGCAGGTAGCTGATGTGATAAGGAGTAACATAGGCTACTTTTATTTTAGAAAAAACTAAATGCAAAATCCTGTTGTACACGCGAACGATGTCGCGGGCATAGTTAGTTCAAACATAAATTTGTGTAAAACTAATCTAGTAAGAGTTTTCTATTTTACTTGAACTTGGGTCCTTCATAATGTACTCATTATATTAAAAATATAAAAAGGTATATCAAAAAAGTCTTGCACATTTAATCGAATCTGAATGACGACAATTTTTTATGAAAAATTTTTAAGAACAAGTCAAGAAAACAAGTCTTTCCTGAAACAAGTTTAATATTCTTTTTTTTTTTAATTGAGGTAAACTGGTGCTTGACTGCGATCCCACCAGATGGTAAGTAGCGATGCAATCTTTGATGGTGAGGCGCACTAGTTTATTAAGAGCGTATTCACTCTAGCCTTGTAAATTCGAGTAAATCACGGAATTATCGAATGCCAACAGAGTTTCCAGGCGTTATTTCTCTTTTTTATTTGCATTGCTACTTCATCAAACATCGCGTTGGATTGGAGCAATAAGATTTTATACCATGCTCAATGTCGATGGGCGAGTAGTGGTAGTATTTCGTGGGTTTTTGCTATAGGCTACATACCTGTAGACAAGTGATGCCGGCAGCGTGGAGCCTGGCAGCATGAGCGCTGAGCGTGTCGAGCTCGGCGCTGTAAGCCTTGATCTCCTCGTGAGTAGCGCGGTGTCGCGCCAGCAGCGCGCCGGCGGAGGGCGCGTCGCGGCCGCAGTCGTCGGTTGCCACCAGGGGGCGCTTCTCTTTCATCCATGACTCTGATTCGTTCGCGTCGCCGTAGAACTGCGGACGAAATAATAATAATATATTCCATCTGTTTAGGTAGATAATTAAACGTAAACCATCTTGATATGTATTTTTATATATAAAATAAATCATATAAAAGACATATAAAGATTATTTAGTTTATTACCTAACATTGGTTTAAGTAAATACCTAATTGTTAACATCTTTAGATGGAATTTTTACGCAGTTTTTAATATAAAAAAAATACCAAGATTGTTTGAATTTAGTTAGATGGAGTATAGATTATGTGACTGGGGATACAGCAGTGTCTTTAAATCACGGGCGGCATTTTACGAAGGTTGCTAAGTTTTAATCCTGAACACCAGTGAGGGCCTTAAATAAGAACTCCCGAGCATTGCGAGAGAGTTAATAAAGAAATCTGAGTGAAATGAGTAATTTAAGCCACCCAAAACAAAAACAGACGAATGTTATGTCTGGTAAGCCACTGCCCGGCAGATAATTTTGGGCTGATCTATTATGTTTTAATCGCGCGGAGTACTTTAATTGCGCGATGCAGGAATAGTTCTTATGCGACGCTATACATGTCACTGCGCCTTATAAACTTAAAACTATTGATTATCAGGTACAATGGTATTTAAGTATTGTTTTCTTTTCTCTTTACCTGGTGAGCCTCAGCAGCATCAGCAAGCTGCTTCTCCCTGGCCGCAGCCAGTTCCCTCAAGATCTGCCACTGTTTATTCAGCGACGTGAGGCGACGTTCGATCTCGGCTGACTTCGGGTGCTTGGCGTCGATTAGACTGTGAAAAAAAGATATTTATGTGATTTATTTATGTGTATTGTTTTTTTTTATATTTTAATTTTATTTATGTAGGTATGTGATTTATATTTGTGTGAAATGTGTAATTTATATGGGAATAATTTCCTGAAATAAGTGATTATTATTAGTATTATCTTCTTTATTTTTCTTATAATACATATTTTGATATTTTTAAATATTTTTTTATAACAAATATATATAAAAAAAACATTTAAAAATATAAAAACAGTCGTCCACCGATGTCGGGATTAGGGCTCCAGAGACAGGAACTTCCTCACAATGCGAGCCGTATCGAGGAGTACTGCCTTATTATTATTATTATAGCAATTTACCCATAATGGTATTTATTGTAACTGATCATAGAAGGTGAATTCAAAATAGTATTGCATATTAAATGCATGAATTTTAATGTGGACATGTCCAAAACACAGCTGACCTCAAAAGTGTTTATTTCAAGTGTCCTCTTCAAAAGTGTATACTTGAAAACTGACCACAAATAATGTGCCCACTTCATTACTGCCCACCTCAGAAAACAACTGACCTTCTCAAAGTAACACATTAGTGTCCAAATCATAAGTGTATACTTAAAAAGTGTGCTTTTTCATTTTGCGTGGATGTGACGCATATCCTACCATTTATAAGTCGTTTTTGTTTCTTGTTTTTATTTTTTAAGTTAAATAAACCATTTCCTAGTTTGTACTATGAGTACTAGACAACTGATAAACATACTTATATATTTCTAAATACATAAATATTATAGATAAATTACACCCAGACACAGAACAAATGATCGTGCTCATCACACAAACATTTGTCCTGGGTGGGGATCGAACCCACGACCTAGCATAGCAGTCACGGTTACTAGACTCAATCTGCATGGTTCTCATATGATTTGACCATTACATGTTTGCTGTATGGACTTTAAAAGAGACTTTGACCCCTGAGTTTGTTTCGGTGTTTCTTCTCAGGGTAGTCAGCTAGGAAACACCGGCCTCATCTAGCATTATTTGACGAAAAAAAAATTGACTTGTAAAAGTGTTTTTAAAAAACCTACTTGCAAAATAAAGATCACTTATCACTTATCACTAGACAAGGTCTGTCGTGATGTCAGGAGGTTGATGATGACTGACCTCTGTCCCTTAGCCCTGTGCCTCTGCGAGACGTGGTCCCTGGCCCTCAGCTCGTGCAGCAGGGCGGTGTGCTTCTGCCTCAGCGCCAGCACAGCGCGCAGCTCCTTAGCGGCGACGTCGGTGCGGCAGATGCGCTGTTTCTCCGTTACCCAGCCTGTCAACAAAAAAAAAATCGGTAAATTATAGATTTTTGACTATCTTACTTGATTAGTTTTGAGAGTTTCATATAAAACAATGAAATTATTTTTACCTTCTTCCTCATCGTGATCCTCTAGGAACTGATACAAGTTCCTCGCGTCTTCTAGTCTTGCCTTACGGTCTTTGGCGGCGGCCACCAGGCTAGAAATGAAACAATTGCTTATAATATTGCTACGCCATTAAAATTGAACACGCCATATCTTCGAGTAAATAATGAATGCAAGTACGTACTTAAGCCTAGCAAAATCTCGAAACATCCAACATAAGTACATACCACTATTATTATTCAAATAATAATAGTAGGTATGTAGGTAGATAAGGGAAATGGTACTTTCCGACATTAATAATAGAGTCGAAGTTCTCGTGAAAGTGACTCTTAGTACATTGCGCAATAAAAATAATTTATGGCCCCGTCACGCGAACCTTTTGTTTTGGATTGATCTTGAGACGTCGGTATCTAGAATTTTCTTCGCTCCGCATATAAATACGGGCCCCCGACCGGAAGTGAGTCAGTTTGGATTTCGACTGCGAACAAGAGCGAACTACCTAAGTGTGTGAAGTGATTTTATCTAACGACCTAAGCGATAGTGTAACGGAACTCTAGAGTTAATTGCGATTCGGATTATTGTTGACTGGACTAATTTGTTATTCTTTGTGGTGAATAAAGTTCTCTGTTAGTAAACCGGCATTTAATTACCTACGTACGCAACAATATAAATATCCAAGATATCAATATCTACACTTTGGACTATACAATTAGCAGCATTTTTCTGACCAATTGACTTCTTGACAGTTCAAAAGTAACTGGTTTATTTGAAACTATTTTTACCCCGCGAGTTCGCTCTCGTACATTAAATATAGCCTATGTTACTCAAGAATAAAGCAACTTCCTATCGGTGAAAAAATTTGAATAATCGGTTCACAATACTACAATAATTCTAGCGATCTAATAAGCAACTAATTCATAATTTAGCCCTAAAAATCCAGTTAAAATACCTATCAAAATCCTGTGTCAAAAATATCATGACCAACATAGACTTTACAACCGATCAAGGAAAATGAACTGTATGCCCTGAACACACCTATCATAATCCTGTGACAGCTGGTTGAGCTGCGCCGTCAGCTGTTGCTTGGGTCCCTCAGCGCCCTCCGCCTGGGCTCCGTGGCGCACGAGCCTGCGGATGCTCTCGTCCAGGGCTCCGAGCTGCAGCTCCTGGAGCGCGTGTGCTTGCAGCAGCCGCTCCACGTCGACTAGGTGACGGCCTACTTCTTCAGATTGGAACTGGGCCTGTGACAAGATAAATAGGGGTTAAATAAATCTATACATATAACAAATCTGTAGAAGTTTTTAGTTGTGCGCGCATCAAATCATCGTCATCATCATCATTTCAGCCGATACACGTCCACTGTTGGACATAGGCCTCCCCCAAGCGTCGCCACATCGAACGTTCCTGTGCGTCCCGCATCCATCGGTTTCCCGCTACCTTCACCGCGCATCACGTAAAATGTACGAAATATACGTAGATAACTTTATACATTAAAATTGTGTGTAGGTAACTTGATATATTACTTAGGCTTTGTTTCATCACAATAAGTTGACTATGTCGAAAAATATACCATATTCAGTGACTGTTAGGCGATACGAATTTCAAGGTCAGCTAGTAAATAAATAAAAAGCACAATTTTTATTATTTTTCTTTTTTTTACTATTATTTATTTTGCGTCACCCAAACGTTGACTAAAAGAAAATGCCTAAAGCATTAAATCTACCTATAGAGGTAGATTTCATTCTCTAGGCATTTACTTTTTTGTCCATTTATGAAGGTCTTGAAAGTGAGTTCGATGCGCTTGTTCATGTTAAGTGTCAGGTCTGCTCATTTTTGCAACTATGGGCTAGGTTCGTGCCACATACGCTCGCCATACGTTTTTCTTGGGGAAGAGCTCACTTCGCTCCCTCGTTTCATAATTCAATCGCACTCACTTCGCTTGTGGAATAGGTAAAATCGCTTCAAGTTCACAAGACAGCGACTCACAGGAGATTCAGAAGAGACCCCTTTACAATCTCGTAAGGGATGTGCCCATTTTTTTATTTTTGTATTGGGAAATCATCAAAAAGCCCATCTGTGTTTCTTTAGTTACCCTTTGTGTTCCAAGGCCTCAGTAACTCTTTAAAACAATACTCTTTTAAAACGATCCCCAATCCCTGGTCTACAAATATCCACACGCCTTCAGAGGATCCCCCCCCCCAAAAAACGAAAGATAGGCTTCGTACTACAAACATAAATCCACCTTCCTGCTCCGCTCAAGAGCGGGGGATGAAAAAAAACATGAATCTACCTTCATCTCAGTGAGAGTATGCCCCACGGTGTCGGCCTCCCTCAGCAGCGCCATCAGATGCGCCAGCTTGCCGAGCGAGCTCCTGTGGCGCTCCAACAGCTCGAGCAGCTCGTTCCACCTCGTCAGCACAGCTTGCTCCGTGCGGGAGACAGCCTCGGCGCCGTGGTACTTCTCGCGGACCAGCTCCGCTGCCATGGCTGATAGGTCTTCGAAGCGCTCAGTTCTGTAATGTGAATATAGATATACAATATGTTACTGGAATAACGCTCATTTTTATAAGTACAGCCTAATTAGAAAATTACAATTATAATTCATTAAATAATTACAATTCAAGCACTGATTATAAAGAATTAATTAAATTAGTTACATTTGCACAGGCGAAGGGTAGCCAGCCTTTCGGTGTTTTACAAGATGCACTTTGGAGAGTGTGCGCAGGAATTACATGACTTAATTCCACCATCTCACTTCTACCATCGGACAACCCGACGTACGGCGAATATTCACCCGTACGTTGTTGAAACCTCTACGGTCCGGACTAAGCGTTTCGCCTCGTCGTTTATACCGCGTACGTCGAAGGACTGGAACAGTCTGCCTGCTGCGGTCTTCCCGTCCGATTATAATTTGGGTGTCTTCAAGGCTAGAGTGAATAGGCTCTTAATAAACTAGTGCGCCTCACCATCAACGATTGCATCACTGCTTACCATCAGGTGGGATCGCAGTCAAGCACTAGTTTAAATAAATTTAAAAAAAAAATCTTTTATCCTAAGAAAAACGACTCCACCGTCAGATCAGCTACATGTCATAACAATTTAGTATTTTCACCTGATTTACACATGCATGCAAAATTTCAGCCCAATCGGTAACTAGGAAGTGGACCAATTTGCAAGATTACAGACAGACATACAAACATCGGGACAGGTGAAAAACTAAAAGCTTGTAAAAAGGTCTCGACAGACCGACAGACGAAGAGCAAAGTCTATATATACGATGCCGATTGAGGTACGGACCCTTTAACATTCCTTTCTTGAATGCCCTACCTGGCCAGTATATCAGCAGATATAGCTTCATGCTTCTTGACGGTGGCGTCCACTTGCGCCAGGTTGGAGCCGTAGCGCGGGTCTGACAGCACCTGGATCATCTCCTTCAGGTACCCTTTACGGAGGACGGACTGTGGGAGGAAAAGAGGATTAGTAAGTATCAGTTTTAAAAACATACTAGACATTTCCTATCAAAATCTTATACTGTCCTACTGCTGGCCAAAGGCCTCTCCCAACATCTTCCTAGTATACTTTTCTCTCACCACCTTGAACCAGTCGTTGCGGTAAGCATCTAGGCCGTCTCGCCACCTCTTCCCAGGTCGTCCTCGGCGGCGTCGTCCGCCCTCACGTACCCACTTTGTGGAGACTTGCCTAACGGTCAGGGTGCAGGCATATGCCTTCTAAACTTGTCAGGTAAACCCTAGCGTGTATGGCTCTATGGCTAGCTAATGATGAGCTCAACTCTTACTGGAGTAACTGGCCTGCAACGGCCCAGGATGGACGTATGTGAAAATAGGAGAGAACGGCCTTCGCGCATCATAATAGGCTACTGTCCCACTGCTGGGCAAAGACCTCCTCCAACTAGATTTCATAATCAATCTTTATTTTATTTCTTATAATACAATTATTTAACTCAAAATAACTGGCATTAATATAATTTAATTTTTTGAAGCCATATTCCGAAGCTAGTGATAAGATAAATGACGATACTTACTTTAGTGTTAAACTTGTAGTTGAGCTGTTCCAGTCTCTGTTGTCTTAACAGCTCTGTTCTCAGCGCGATCTCACGAGCGTGCTCCGCCTGGCAAGAAAAAAATACATATTCACTTATTGTTTTCTTGCCTATACTTTATTTTTATTATATGCGAACCCTGAATATAGTTTGTTCAGAATCAGTAACTGAATGCAGGGCCGGTTTATGCATGTCGGGGCCCCTAGGCAATGCATGTCTCGGGCCGCACCTACCCTCTTCTAACTTCTTAAAATATTTTATTTCTAACACAAATTTATTCATAATTACGTTGGTTGTAGGGTTTCGTAGTCAACTATTTAGTTTCACCAAATCTGTCTGTCTGTCCGTCCGTCCGAAGATAATCTCAGTGATTGTTAGCTAGAAAGCTTGCTAATGAAAGATTGTGTTTTATTAAACTCCATCTGTTGACAGCTTTTCGCATAATCCAATGCTACGATTGCTAGTTAAATGGTATGTTTTCGAAAATTCAATTTTTTTTACTGTTTATGAAACAGTCTATTTTTTTTCCTGAAGCGCGGGGCCCTAGAACCTGGCGGGGCCTCTAGGCAGTTGCCTATATTGCCTAATGGATAAAACGGCCCTGACTGAATCCATTCCAATCATTTTTACCTCCTCCTTGCGTCGTACTCCTCAATGCTAAAGGTCGTAACCTCCCTGCTTCATCACTTTACTTTTTATGGTATTATCATAATCATTTTTACACCACATTATTTTTTTTTCCAAAAATTGTTAATAAAGGTCAAAAGTTAGACACCACTGACGCTAAGCACAAAACAGGTCACGGAATGTCATCAGTGGACATTAGATCAGGGCCTCAAGTCTGCTATTACAATAGTGTCAGAATGGTCTATCATTGATGTCATAATTGTCGATTTTGACAAGTTTGGTAATCCATTAATATAATGGCGTCATTATGACTTTCCAATGGTCAACCACTGACACTCCATTGAAAGAAGTGCCAAAGAATAGTAATCTCGTACATATTGACAAATGAATATTTGACGTATGCGGTAATTTTCTAAAACTTTGACAGTTTATTTGATCAGTGTTTTACCATTAGAACGTTATTGTGCAGTTATTGGTTTCAATATGTTCGAAATTATCATTCTATTACAATTCTATTACAAGACCATTGACCGATCAATGATCGATCATTATGAATTAGCAGATTACAAACTTTTAGCAAAATGACAATGGGATCGTGTTGGAATGACGAATTTATAAAAATAGCAGACTTGGGGCCCTGGTGCCAGCACACAGGTGAGTGCAGGAGTGAAATAACCCCTCAATAGCCTGGATGGCCCGGTGATCATGTATTTGTGTGTACAAATTTTGTACATAGATTCTTTAAATAAAAATACTAGATATGTGTTTCGGATTTCCCATAAATATACTGAAATCAGTTTTGTATATGACCGACGAAAATAATAATAATAAGTACTGTTTGTTACTTGTTCTTACAGTCACTTACATGTTTCTCATGTAAGTGACTGAACTCATATATATATATATATACTATACTCACGAATAAATTACTTTATTGATAGTTTTTCGCACTACTGCCACAAAATAGATAGGAACAGAAGACAATCTCATGTATGGTTCATTTTTTAATTAAAGACTATGATTTGACATGTGCAAATGTCAATTTCTGAAAATATGTTGCCAGATTTTTAGTAAAAGTGATGTCTCCAAATTCGATTTTTCATACCGGTTTTTTAACATTAGAACCTTTATGGAAAATAGGACTAAGATACTATATATGTGTGTGTTTATATAAAGTCTAATATGAATTGAAAACTAAAATAATCAAAAATATTACCATATTTTTTAACACTCCGCCTTTTACTTAGGCTAAGAAGTCATGAAGCGGTTTTCACTTCTGTAGAATGCTAGAGATAGAGATATATATGTAAAAAATTAAAACACGTTTCACGCCGCGAAAATAAAAATAATAATAAAAATCGAAATTATTTTACAAAATTTTTTCGGTTTTTTGGTCAGTATCGGTTGCGGTACCTCACTATTTATGAAGTGGAAAAAACATGCAACATTCGTATTGTCAAATCGTAGTCTTTGATTAAAACACGAAGAATATGTACTTCACTTTTTATACCTACGCTCGGCGGACGCACACTAATGAGCGTTTGAGCCGGAACTGTTCGACGAGCGAGCCGTGGCGCTCCGAGATATCGTGTCCGTGAGCGGTGTCTATGTGTGCGTTGCTCGAGCGCGCTTTGTATGTAGATTGACTTCTGTACCTATCTATTTTATGTAAACGGCCTCATAATACGTGTGATCCTCACTGACATTCAGAAATTGGATCCGTTGTTTATAATCATTGGCCAGATACAATTATCACCTCGATCATACTACGCGATTAAAATGAGAATAGGATCGACTTAGCGCCATATTGTGACGTCATAGCTGTCAAATCGATCAGTTTAGTACCTGCGTCGAAATCAATATTACGAATCCGACCAAACGCGCAACGTCACAATTATTATTCATTAGCTCTTTTATAGTGTTATTCAAATATTCGGTCTCTTTAGTCGTGCGAAGTGAGACGCGGTGGCGGCGAGTGTCAGTGATTGGCTCTCCGCGCCATCGCGTCATAGAAGTCACTCCTGATTACCTATCTATTGTACCTATCTATTTTGTGCTACTGGCACCCATCGCCGAGTATCTCACCTGTTCGAGCTGCTGCCACGCTCTCTCCAAGTCCTGAGGCAGCTGCCCTTCTAGAGGCGCCCAGGCTTCTCCAGTGAGGCTCTTCTGCATGGTGTTGATGTCGAAGTACAGCGCTTCGATCTCTGAACGCTCCTTGTATCTAGAGAGGGGTTAAGACCTGGATTAGCTTGAATTTAATTTGACGTTTTCGTAAGTCGCTAATTATAATAAAATGATTTTATTTTTTATTTCATGCACTGCAAAAGTGCTAAAAACGAAATTGCGGTTTTCTAAAGACCACACATATATACGATACAAGCAACAAATAAAAGTAAATTTAATATACTACAGACCGGTTTTGATAATTGTAATAAACAGTTGCAATTATGATTTTTTTAGCCACATTAAAATAATGTATTAGTGACTTATCTCCTATAATCATACTACATCAGAAGCTAAAACGCTAAATCTTACAATCACAACACATCTAACAATCACAATACGTCCTACAATTTCAATACATCCTACAATCACAATACGTCCTACAATCTCAATACATCCTATAATCACAATACATCTAACAATCACAATACGTCCTACAGTCTCAATACATCCTACAATCACAATACGTCCTACAATCTCAATACATCCTATAATCACAATACATCTAACAATCACAATACGTCCCACAATTTCAATACATCCTACAATCACAATACGTCCTACAGTCTCAATATATCCTACAATCAAAACACATCTAACAATCACAATACGTCCAACAATCTCAATACATCCTACAATTACAACACATCTAACAAGCATAATACCTCCAACAATCTCAATACATCCTACAATTACAATACATCTTACAATCACAATACATCTTACAATCACAATATATTCCACAATCACAAAACATTCTAAAATCAGAATACATTTCAACTACTTCAACTTACTTGGGCGGCTTCTCCACAGTTCTATACTGCTTGAAGGCCAACAGTAACCGCTGAATGCCATCTAAAGAGTTGGGGAACTCTCTGCCATTCAAGTCTTGGATCTTCAGCAGAATCCACTCGAGGAGGACGCTGAACAGCTTGCTGTATTCTCCTTTGCGATCGTCGCAGTCCATCATTTGGCCGATAATCTGGGGGAAAGAGAAATTATTAATTCATTAAACCCCAAGCGAACGCCGGCGTTCGCGCCTCTATTGACTTACTATTGTCTCATATTGACGGTATCTGAAAGGTTAGTTCTAGTTAAAGATAAGAAAAATAATTGAGATGCAGACGAGTCGAGGAGGGAGACGATGGAGCATGCTTGCCTAGAAGTAACCTATTCGCTCTTGACTTAAAGATCCCAAGATTACTATCAGGAAACACAGACTCCGTCAGGTCACTCCTTAGCGGTACGCATAATGAATTTGTGGGTGGGATGTCCACCATGTACCGGTGGCGCAACGCCGGACGTCTTGTGGTCCGATGATGGAACGGATTTGGCGGAATTAAATTGTGCAATACCAGTGCAGACTGCTGCTCTCCGAAATGTAAACGATAGAAAACCGACAGGCTAGCAAATCAGCGTTGATGCTTGAAACTTTAAAGCTTAGAATAATTGCCAATGATCTTCTTGGCTCGCTTCTCAATCGACTCTACTGTCTCAAGCTGGTAGATTTACCTTCACTTTTCTTGGACTGATTGACTATTCAAAAGTGTCTGCAAATTGTCTATTTGAAATAAATGTTTTGGAGGTATGGGGAACAGAGAGTAAAGTCCCACATGCCTCCATTTAAAAGGGAGGATCCTCCGACCAGACAGGTGTTATGGTCTGGTGGGCGACTGCCCGATAGATGATTTCGGACTGTCGTATATGTTCTAATCGCGCGGAGAACTTTGATTGCGCGATGCAAGATTTCGTACTTTCTTCGTAGTTCATATGTGGCGCCATAGATGTCGCTACAATGTTTTTGATTTTGATTTTTGAGATCCATCCCAAAGATGCTCACACCTGATGGTAAGCGATGATGTGGTCGACGATGGCGCACGCTAGCCTAGAAGTAACCTATTCACTCTTGACTTTAATAATACTCACGTTAGCAATTCTCTTCCCACTCTTCTGTTCGTTCTTCATTCGTGCGAAGGTGTGGTAGTAGGAAGCCACGTACGTCATCACCGACTTCTCGTCAGGTCGGCTGGTGTCCACATCTGTGTGGAGAAATAGGATATTAGTAGGACAATAAGGAATAAGCATATTTTTATTATTTTTTATTAGGGTTCCGTAGCCAAATGGCAAAAAAACGGAAACCTTATAGATTCGTCATGTCTGTATGTCTGTCCGTCCGTATGTCACAGCCACTTTTTTCCGAAACTATAAGAGCTATACTGTTGAAACTTAGTAGATGTATTCTGTGAACCGCATTAACATTTTCACACAAAAATAGAAAAAAAGCAATAAATTTTAGGGGTTCCCATACTTAGAACTGAAACCCAAAAATTTTTTTTTTTTTCATCAAACCCATACTTAAGGGGTATCTATGGGATTTAAAAAAAAAAAAAAAAGAAGAATCTATGGATAAATCTTCAAAACTGATGTTGAGGTTTCTAATATCATTTTTTTCTAAATTGAATAGTTTGCGCGAGAGACACTTCCAAAGTGGTAAAATGTGTGTCCCCCCCCTGTAACTTCTAAAATAAGAGAATGATAAAACTAAAAAAAATATATGATGTACATAACCATGCAAAATACCAACGAAAATTGGTTTGAACGAGATGTAGTAAGTAGTTTTTTTTTAATACGTCATAAATCTAAAAATAACACTATTTTTAAAACATCGATCAAAGTTACAACTAACACAAGAACTTTTATATTATGTTACTTGCTGCTGACGGAACCCTTCATGGGCGAGTCCGACTCGCACTTGGCCGGTTTTTTTTTGTTGATACGTTCGCTCTTGACCGCTATCTCACTAAGCGACGACGATGCGGTCGACGATGAAACGCGCTTACTTAGAAGTAACCTATTCACTCTCGACTTAAAGATACCCGGGTTGTAGCTATCAGGAAACACAGACTCCGGCAAGGAATTCCACTCCTTAGCTGCACGCACAATGAATGTGTTCCCAAAACGTTTTGTGCGTGTAGGTGGGATGTCCACAATGGTCTGGTCTGGTAGTCCGATGATAGAACGGGCTAGGCGAAATTAGGTTATGCAGTTCCGAACACACTCTCCGAAATGCAACCGGTAGTAAGCCGACATGCTAGGCATATATGTATGTGTATTTTATCTATAATTATGTATACTTTTTACTCTTGTTTTAATACCAAAATTTTCTTTTTGTGCGCCTACCATATTGTCTCTTCACCACCCTAGGTTGACTGGTAGAAAATGCCTAAGGCATTAAGTCCACCTATGTACTTTGTGTTGCATGAACATTAAATAAATAAATAACTCAGCGTCGATGCTCAACTACTACTAAATTTATAAGGTTTTTTCTTAATTGTTATATCTCGTTTGCACTTCTACTTTGACATAAAAGCCTTGGGCGGAGCAGGATATAGTGTCAGACCCTTACTGACTAAAAAACCCACACCGTTCCTTCTTGTTTTTCATACCGGGGCCAAGCGTTCCTTTCGGAACTAGACCCTGGCCCCAGTAGGCCCTAAACTAAGCTAGCTGGGAAAATAATAATAATATTCCACAACTATCACACAACGCCGTCTAGTCCCAAGCTAAGCAGAGCTTGTGTTATGGGTACTAGACAACTGATAAACATACTTATATATTTCTAAATACATACATATTATAGATAAATTACACCCAGACACAACAAATGATCGTGCTCATCACACAAACATTTGTCCTAGGTGGGAATCGAACCCACGACCTCCGGCATAGCAGTCAGGGTCACTAACCACTAGACCAACAGGCCTGTGTGTATAATGACATAAAGTAGAATTCTTACCTTCAGCATCAAGCAGGCGCGGTATCCCGAGATGTTTGTGCGCCACGTCGAAGGCATGGTTGAGCGTCTCCACGTGCTCCGTCACCGGCAGCTCTGACCAGCGGAACAGGTCCGGTCTGGAAGGTGAGGAGGTGGTTAGTTGAGAAGCCAATAGTAGATTATGTGAGGATGAAACAGTGTCTTTGTCGCGAGCGGCATGTTGAATTCAGAATGAAACGAAGGTTGCTAAGATTTAATCCCGAGTGCTAGTGAGGGACTTAATTTAACTCCCGAGCATGGCGAGGGAGTTAATTAAGAAACGTTTTTTTATTCTTTCACAAAGGTTTTTTTTAACAGACGCTTGTTTGCAATACCTACGAGACCTAGCTAGCCGTGGTCGTTTCAACAATGAACAGTTTTAAATACCGTTATTTGTTCTGCAACGTAACAACTGATTTCCATCCTGCGACCAAACAGTCTTCGTTGCACAAAACAGTCTTCGAATTACTGTATGTGAATTGTTATCTTACTACTAAGAAAATAAGGTCGAGAATCTATTGATTCAACTATCACACTCGTCGCGTGCGTCGTTGTTTCAAAAATGAATTTTATTTTCATAACAATAAAGTTCATTTTTCTTTGCAATATCATCAATTACTTCACTCAACGATAATTTCATCTTCAAACCAGTCGCGATGACGACCATTTTTGACAACCGTTTCGTCGTTCAAAAATTCGACAGCGACCCACCACTGGATCTAGCTTAACCACTTAGCCAAGGATTAAGGCAGGAACAAAATATCATGAAATCTATGAGAAATAATTAATGAATGATTTCAAAATGTTTTGCCAATGTATACACTTACCTATGCGCGTGAATAAGGGCATTAAACCCGAGTCCAGACCGCCAAGAGTCTGTGAAGTTGTGTATGTGGACTCCATGGTAACCAGACGTCTTCCTTTGACACCAAAGCAGCAAGGCATCCTTGGCGGACTTCTTCTCTGATGATACATTTTCTTCATCCTAGGGAAGAAAATGAGAGTTTAACAACTATCATTTGTACAATACGCATACATCTATCTTTATATATATAATTCTTCTGTGAGTGTGTATGTCACTGAACTTCTCTCAAACGACTGGACCGATTTTGATGAAATTTTTTGTGTGTGTTCAAGGGGATCTGAGAATGGTTTAGATTCACAATTTTGTCCGCTGGACAATGTTTTTTTAATTAATTTTTAATGTATTAGTAGATGTTGATTTTGGAATGTTTTACATTGGATCCGACAGACGGCGCTACCATCGCAGTGTCAAATTTTAAATAATATTCGAATTTCTACTCACATGCGATTACCAAACTACTGAAGACCTTCTTAAAGCATTGAGATAAAATTACACACACAAACACACGAAACACATGCATGCACACTACTCACACTTACGATTGCAGATTAATATATTGTTGTATAAAAAAGCATATAAACGAAACACGCAAATGCTGTTGTATTGATTACTCCTTTTCTGGGAAGAGAACTGCGTCCTGAAATACAGGCTCGGCCTAGCTCAGGCGCAGTTGCACACTTATATTTCTTATGCATTTGTATTAAACTTGAATTCATTGCTCAAAATTTGTACAACTTTTATGTAGAAATAAATTATTATTATTATTATTATTATTTAATTTTAGTCTGTCCCGACAGTTAGCGCTGCGATCAAATTAAAAAAAATTTTGTTATCATTGTAGACAGGACAACGTCTGTCGGGTCCGCTAGTACATATGTATAGATAAATACTTACAACATCGATTTCGATCTCCTGAATCTGGAACCTTAAGATAATGGTCCAGATGAGACCCAGGATAAGGCGAGGGTTGCCATCCACTATGTCTTCTGCACCTATCGACTCCAGCCGGACCTGTAAAAAGAAAAGTTTATTTAGTATTTTTGGCCACGGGTTCTTTAACCTTTCGTATGCCGTAATTAGAAACACAATTAAAAAGTTATTGTATCCCGCGTGGATCCACGTCCCGGACACACAACGCGTTAACTTTCAGATACTATCAATTTGAGACACAATACTAAGACAGTAGATGCGCGAACCGGCGTTCGCTTGGGGTTTAAGGGGCCGGCGACAAATGAATTTCCATACAAACGTAATACCATGCTCATTTGCAGTTAGAGCATATTTCCAACATATTATGATGATATTTGGTTATAGACAATATTTATCTAGGTTCCTACGTCGAGAATATTAGAAATATTCTTATTTTTAATACAGAAAAAGCCAAATGGCATGTTTTGCCATTTACGCTGTAAAAAAGTGCGAAATACAATTCGCTTAATTTTCCTTTTGTTTTTTTTTTTTAAAGAAAGATGTAGGAACCTAGATAAATATTGTCTATAACCTAATATCATCATAATATGCTGGAAATATGCTCCAACTGCAAATGAGCGTGGTATTACGTTTGTATGAAAATTCATCTGTCGCCGGCCTCTTAATGAATTAATAAATATCTTTTGAGTTACAGATACCCTACTATGCAGAGCCTGTTTGGAGGAGGACGAGACAGCAACTTCTCTGCTTCCAAGTTGCCCAATGGTCGCAGAATACAAGGCGAAGTACTTCGGAAACCGAGGCACCCTCCGCTAAATGGTCAGTAACACCAAAGCGCAACTGGCTTTCCTTGAGGAGCTGGGGTGGATCTTGTCACTAGTCCCACCCATACGCAAAATACGCGTTATAGACGTGGAGTTGCGAACACTAAGCCGACATACAATACTACACCTAGTATTTTTCCACAAGTAATCCGCAAGCCCGACCCTACGAGCGGCGGCCAGGAATCGCCCCACAAGTACCGACACGTATCACGTCTCCTATGATAGCGGTTGAGGTGTAAGGATGTTTTTTTCCTTCATGATTGTTTGATTATGGCTAATATATTTGACTTCAATATCGACGAGTGTAATTTAGAGATTTTTTAAAAACATGGCAATAGGCAAATTTTATCTTAAGGGCCAAGCGCCCGAAAAGTGCCATAAAGCAGTGATTTTCTGAGGCCTACTCCTCCGTAACGGCTTGGTCAATTGGTTTGAAAAAAATATATATTTATTATAGATTCATGAACAATAATATCAACATTTGAATTTTTCGTGCAATTAATACTTTTGTCAAAAAAAAAAAAATTTAGAAATTTCGCAACTTTTCGCAACTTTTCCCTACTCCTTCGAAACGGCTTGGACCTATAGAAACATTTTACACATGAAAATTGGTGGTTAAATATTCTTCAAAGTGAACATTGCATATATAAATCAATCAATATCTCGCAGAGAAAACGGATTTAAAGCGCTTTCCGGGCGCTGCTGGCCGCAAATAAATGCACAGATTTGCGTACTGCCGCCTAGGCGAGTGCGAGAGTTGCGTTCACATAATTTCGGTCAGATGGTTCAAGGGACTATACGCCTTAATGTTCAAAATTAAAAAAAAAACACAGAACTCAAAATATTTCTATGTCACATTGGCCAACATGAGCTTATATAAAACGTCAGAAGCTATTAGTTGCTTGCTAGCACGGTTCCAATTGGTCGTTTCCTATGGAAAAAAGCTGGTAAGAAAATCTATGGTTACTCTTTTAAAAAAACTGGGCAAGTGCGAGTCGGACTCGCGCACTGAGGGTTTCGTGCAAACTACAATTCCCGAGTGGAGTCTCGAAGATATTTCCGAATTGCAATATTTTTTTTGTGTCGTATTTAACAACAAATTTACTGTTTTCAGTTTTTTTCCTAAATCTTTGCTATAAGACCTTGCTTTGTGCAGGATTCTGGGTCAACGGGAAGTATCATATAAATTTCGATCATTGAGAGTATCAAAATATACGTTTTTTGCGACATAAACAGCCGTATCTTTTTTATTCGATAACTTAAAAGTTTGATTTTTTCACAGCTTGAAGGGACCGCAGACCTTAGCATATGGTTTTAATTTCAACTCGATACCTCTACGCGTTTTCGAGATAAAGTGTCTTGACAGACAGACAGACGGACGGACAACAAAGTGATGCTATAAGGGTTCCGTTTTTTCCTTTTGAGGTGCGGAACCCTAAAAAATGGTTGTTCTTACAATACATCCGTAATGCAATATTAATAGATATAGAAGGACAGTGTAGACCAGACAATATTGTATCTTTTTTAGTTATTGGCTATTTTGATTTTTAATAAACTCGTTTGAGATTTTTTTTAAGCAGTTATGACATTCCACATCAAATCATTTCCTAGGGGTCAGCAATACTGCATTATCTCCCTAGGTGATGTTTGTATGACATATAAAAGGGCATTATCAAGCAGGTGGTGTAAAAAGATAATTACCGTAATGCATTGACATAACATGAGCGAGCATGTACGAGCATGTACTTGTATGTGAGGAAGTCTTGCAAGTGCCGCATTTGCTTCGGGCTTCGACGGTTACACAATAGTTGTGCGACATAGTAAAGTACATAGACGTGGTATTTACTTTTTACTCCACCTGCTCGATAATGTCGTTTTATACGTCATACAAACCTCACTTAAAGCAAGTCATTCTATCCCTAGGGAGATAATGCAGTATGACCGATCCCGAGGGAATAATGAGATTTGAATTTGGAACATCAAAAATCGTCAACGTTGTGAATTAAAATGTACGTGCATCGAAAAGTGGACTCGAAATTCAAACTGGCCACAACAAAAAAAAAAAGAAAATAGAAAAAAACGTGCTTACTGACGGGAGCGTTATAGAACTACAACCTACCTTCGACCTCAACCTCAACCTACCCTCGCTCTGCTCGGGAGTTAATTATATAAATTCCTCACTGCGTTCGGGATTTAACTTAGCAACCTTCGTTCCGTTCGGAATTTAACATGCCGCCCGCGACTTAAAGACACTGCTTTATCCCCTAGTCACATAATCTACTATTATTATTTATAGCAAGACGAAAATTCCCTATTCAGTATCTGCAATTAAATTATACTATACATAACTAATTTGTAATTAGTACAAATACCTAAACGGCTTGTTAGAAAAGGTGTTGTTATTATTTAAGTAAAGTCTCAATAAATAATGTTCATGAACAGCAAAATTATTAGCGTTTGTTTATATCCCAAAATGTCACTTAATTTATGGACATATTGTACAGGCTATTGATTACGAATGAATAAATGACGATCAAAATAGTAAAACACTGCGCGTAATATTTAAAGTATTTTCTAGTAGCTATTGAATGATTCATTCTATTATGAATTTATTCATTATTTATTTTTTACCTGTGATTACACAAATATGATCAGTAACGTGTACGGATAAAGCCCCATTATTTTTTTGTACTAATTAAAAGAGCCATACAGAATTTCCTGTAAGTAGTATTTTCACAGTCGGTTACTTATTAAATTGTTTTCAGCTATATTTTATATATATATTATAATACAATGGGATTCAAATAAGACTTTAATGATCTATATTTCTAAAAATGTTACTTGAAAAGTACGGTTTGCAAAGAAAATTTATTTGCGTATCTATAAAGGTTCTTTTTTTTGTTTCGATTATCCGAAAAAAAAAAAACGTCTCAGTTAAAAAAAAAAAGTGAAGGAAAAAGAGGGGAAAGCAGAGTCTCCGTGGTAACGACCCCGACTTACGAGTTGTAGGTCGCGGGTTCAAACCCAGCCAGGCGCAATACATTTCTTCACCACAGCTCTGATGAAAACATCGTGAGAAAAAAGACATAGCCTAGAACCAAAAATTCGTAGACATGTGACATCTCCTGCTCCGCACTGCGCTTGCGTGGTGAATTACGGCCCATTCCCTCTCCTAGAGAGGAGGCCAGACTCCCAGCAGTGGGAAGATTATAAGGCCGACTATGCTATATGCTATGCTATGAAGGAAAAAACGATACTGTAATCTAAATGTAACTCATATTTTTACAGTAAATATTCACCTTCAAACCCAACACAAGTAGCGCTACACGGAACGACATTGTAACGCCGTTTATCCGTCCATAGATAAGATAGAAACACATGATATTTCCAGCGATAATTTATGAAATACATTGTCCTTTTAGCTTCTAATTTTAATTTTGAACATTTATTTTTATTTTTAATTGTTGATAGGTTCGCTGATTTTATTTGATTGATTAGATGGCCGTTGGGGCCGAAAGGTTTTGGAGTGGCGACCGCGTACCGGAAGACGCAGTGAAGAAAGGCCTCCTACAAGGTGGACCGATGACCTAGTGAAGGTAGCAGGAAACCGATGGATGCGGGACGCACAGGAACGTTCGATGTGGCGACGCTTGGGGGAGGCCTATGTCCAATAGTGGACGTGTATCGGCTGAGATGATGATGATGATGATGATGATGAATAATGATAGGTTCGCGCTTGACCGCTATCTCACCTGAAGGAACGCGCTTACCTAGAAGAAACCTATTCACTCTCGACTTAAAGATTAAACAAACAGACAAACAAACAAACAAAGACACAAAACAAAAATCTGGGCAAGTGCGAGTCGGACTCCCGCACTGAGGGTTCCGTACAAATTCACTTATGAAAACAGTTTAATTCCCGAATTGAGTTACAAAGATTTTTCCGAATTGCAAAATATTTTTTTTTTTTCGTTAAGTAACTACAAATTCTGTTTTCAGATTTATTCCTATACTTGTGCTATAAGAATTTGCTTCATGCCAAATTTCAGGATTTTAGGTAAACGGGAAGTACCCTATGATTCTCGTAAAACTAGAAATACACTTTTTTTTTAACATAAACGGCTGTATCTTTTTTTTTCGTTAACGCAGAAATTTTTCACAGCTCCAAAGGACCGCTGATTTGAGTATATGGTTATAATTTCAATCCGCTACCTCCACGCGTTCTCGAGAAAAAGGTTCTTGACTAGGGTTTGAAAATTCCCGACAATTTCAATGTCCCAGGACACGAGACAGCCGGGAATTCCCGGGACTTTGATTGTAATGTGTGATTCTCGCGCACACTCTAAAATACATCCTATTAAAAAATACCGAAAGGCTGGCTACCCGACACCTATGCTCAGCTGTCTTTCTAACACTCTCGCGTTCATTCTGTCAGGGTCGCATATCCACGACCAAATACTCCACCTCGTCAGCTCTTCTGTCACCTATGGGGATTGAAGAGCTGAACGAGATGGAGTACCCAGTCGCGAACACACGACCCTGGTGAATAGGTCACTAAAGGACTAAGTTGATTGCTTTTTCTTTTCTTTTCAGTAATTTTAACGTATGTCTGGCAATTTAAGTGTTTTCAGCGGCCTACCCAAATGTCCTTTCTTTGGTATTGTTCGTCAAGTCGTAGAGCTCCTTAGTAGTCCCAAGTTGAGCTTTTCGAATACTGACAAATGCTTACACTGATTGGACAGGTCCACTCAAATCTGTATGGTTCTTTCATCAAAAGACCATCTCAGACAAATCTGCATGGTTCTCATGTGATTTGACCATTACATATTTACTGTATGGACTTTAAAAGAGACTTTGACTCCTGAGTTTGTTTCGGTGTTTCTTCTCAGGGTAGTCAGATAGAAAACACCGGCCTCATCTAGCATAAACTGACGAAAAAAAAAAATGACGTTTAAAAGTGTTTTTTAAACCTATTTACAAAATAAATATCATTTATCATCATTTATCAAAACACTTGTCGGACCAATTCAACAGAAGTGGCTAGGCGTGAGCAACTGTTAACGCCCTAGTCAAGAGTGAATAGGTTACTTCTAGTTGTCAAGCGTGACCAAATACTCCATCTCGTCAGCTCTTCTATCACCTATGGGGATTGAAGAGCTAAACGAGATGAAGTACCCAGTCGCGAATACACGACCCTGGCAAATAGGACACCACCAGGCGAACAGGACACGAATAGATCACTCGTCAGAGCAATCCGACGCAAGCGGTAACAGGGTTAAAAGGCGACTCACCTTAGTATGCAAGAAGCTCAAGCTCTTGTTGACATTCTCGATCTTGTGTACCCTCATGCGTCCGTTGTTGGCACGAGGCAGACGCTCTCCGCTGATGATCTCCAGCAGTTTGAGGAGGCGCCTCCCGTCCGCGAGGTCCACGAACAGGTCGTCCACTTCCATTCGTGCCTGGAACAGAGATGAAATTTGAGTGAGAAAATATACATGCGGCTTCGCCATCGTGATAGTACAAAATTATCCCAAGGAAACATATTCTCCTATTAAGAAACAACATATTCGCCCAAAGAATTAGCATTGCCATTCAACGTGGCAATGCTGCCAGTCTTCTGGGCACATTTCCAGATGACAGCGATGTGGAGGTGTAGTATGACGCCTACGCGCCTGAGCGTAATTTGTCATTTTGATTTAAACACATAGTTAGATTTAAGAACAAATAGTTTAGTATGCAAGTTTTTTTTTATGTAAATACTAGCTTTTGCCCGCGCGGCTTCGCTCCCGCTCTTGCCTACTTCAGCCTACTATACCCTACTCTACCCTACCCTACCCTACTCTACCCTACTCTACCCTACTCTACCCTACTCTACCCTACTCTACCCTACTCTACCCTACCCTACTCTACCCTCCTCTACTCTACCCTACTCTACCCTACGCTACCCTACTCTACCCTACTCTTCCCTACTATACCCTACCCTACTCTACTCCACCCTACTCTACCCTACTCTACTCTACCCTACTCTACCCCTGACGTTTCATGTCAAGTCACACGGGAACGCTGTCGAACGGGATAAAAAGTATCTTATGTCCGTTTCCTGGCTCCAAGCTACCTCCCTACCAATTTTCACCCAAATCTGTTCTGCCGTTTTTGAGTTATAAGTGGTGTAACTAACACGACTTTCTTTTATATATATAGATGTATTAAAGTGTATATGTATTTTATTAGTATGAGAGCAGTTGTGGCTGAGTCGTAATAGCTCCGACTTACGAGTTGTAGATCGTGAGTTCAAACCTTGCCAGGCACATTACTTTGCGAACCAAATTAATTTATTTATTTACAACTTAAAGTGTATATGTATTTTTCAAATAAATTGCATTAGATATTTTGAGTAAACTTACGATTTGATGAACATTATTTTGTTAACCCCATCGATGACCCATGTAAAGAAAGTTCTTTACATGGGTCATCGATGGTTAACTCTTTGTGTCTAAACACACTATGCCGAGGATACGCGACGGAAGTTCGGCATGATTACGCCTGCAATGCTATTTGAATTACTGGCGACACATTATGCCGAAATTACGTTGCGTTATAGCGTACAGCCGAACTTCAGTTGGGCGTAAGTTCAGCGGAAATTCGGCGGCAAAGTATTCTGTAGAACACACATTATACGCGACCGAAGTTCGGTTCGATTGCCGACGGAGATCGGGAGTGGGGAGCAGCGGGAGGCAGGCATGCCCCCGCCCGCGCCCGAAACATTGAATATACACACAAAATTGCGCAACTGAATTTCTGCCGCGTAAGTTCGGCACTTATGGTGTGTCATATCAGCCGAATACGTTGGAACGTAAAATCAGCCGCGGAACTTCGGTCGCGTACGTTCGGCATAGTGTGTTTAGACACTTTGAATGCCGTAATTAGAGACACAATAGAAAGACAATTGCTTATGTCGAACTGTGTAACATAAGACATTTAAAAGGTTAACCCAGAGAAACTAGAGTTGTTGTTATAAGTTAGATCAGTGGCACAGGTGAACCGATTTAGATACGCTTTTTTTACTAGAAAGCAGGGTTTCATGCAATTCTTCTTAGACATGTGACAGCAAAATCGAACAACTGAACGAATTTGGAAGAAATTTTGCACTCGGGCAGTCCACGACTATAGGTCGATGTGGGATTGTTTTAACCTTATTTCAGTGTGGGTAAGAGATAGAGCTATACAGGTTGTCTAGCGCCATCTCTTACGCTGCCCACCCATCAGACATTTTGTAGGACAGATAATTGGACCGATTTTGTATATTTGTAACATTGGTCTGTTTTCTGACCGATTTTTTGTAGGACGTGTTCATAGCAATATTGCTAACAGTGTGTTCTATTTTTCTCCTACAAAAAATCGGTCACCGATAATCGGACGTGGGCGAGCAGCCTATCCCACACGGAAACAAGATTAAGGGGCCGGCGACAGATGAATTTCTATACAAACGTAATACCACGCTCATTTGCAGTTGGAGCATATTTCCAGCATATTATGATGATATTCGATTATAGACAACATTTATCTAGGTTCCTACGTCTTTCTTTTTAAAAAAAACAAAAAGAAATTTAAGCGAATGGTATTTCGTACTTTTTTACAGCGTAAATGGCAAAACATGCCATTTGGCCTTTTCTGTATTAAAAATAACAATATTTCTAATATTCTCGACGTAGAAACCTAGATAAATATTGTCTATAACCGAATATCATCATAATATGTTGGAAATATGCTCCAACTGCAAATGAGCGTGGTATTACGTTTGTATGGAAATTCATCTGTCGCCGGCCCCTTAAAACAATTCTACTTTGAACGTCACGGTAACTCCGCAGATCCTGGAATATCACATTCAATACTTTGTATCTGGAGAGTATGTTCCCAAATGACGAATTTCAATAGTCACTCGAACGAAGTCGCCCAGAAGCGAGTTATCAAATAAATCAATTGTCCAACCGTCAATTTAGATAAACAATAATAGATAATTAGCTTTAACCTTCGACATATCAACCTCGGATGATGTCACATAGTTATTCATAATATTTGACTAATGAAATGATTTATTGTCTATGTAAAAAAAAAAAACGTGCGTATGAGTCGAAACTATCGACTCATGCGCACGTTTCTTTTTTGAGATTTTTAGGGTTTCGTAGCCAAATGGCAAAAAACGGAACCCTTATAGATTCGTCATGTCTGTCTGTCCGTCCGTATGTCACAGCCACTATTTTCCGAAACTATAAGAGCTATACTGTTGAAACTTTGTAAGTAGATGTATTCTGTGAACCGCATTAAGATTTTCACACAAAAATAGAAAAAAAGCAATAAATTTTGGGAGTCCCATACTTAAAACTGAAACTCGAAAAATTTTTTTTCATCAAACCCATACATGTGGGGTATCTATGAATAGGTCTTTAAAAATGATACTGAGGTTTCTAATATCGTTTTTTTCTAAACTGAATAGTTTGCGCGAGAGACACTTCCAAAGTGGTAAAATGTGTGTCCCCCCTCTAACTTCTAAAATTAGCGAATGATAAAACTAAAAAAAATATATGATGTACTTTACTATAAAAACTGCCAACGAAAATTGGTTTAAACGAAATCTAGTAAGTAGTTTTTTTTAATGCGTCATAAATCGAATAAAATACTATTATTAAAACATCGATCAAAGTTACAACACATTACAAGAACTTTTATATTATGTTACTTGCTGCTACGGAACCCTTCATGGGCGAGTCCGACTCACACTTGGCCGGTTTTTTTTTTTTTCGATGGGAAAAATCATCCTATGACAACCCCCGCTCTTCGGCGGAGCGGGAGATAGTGTCAGACTCTTACTGACTAAAAAACCCATCCCGTTCCTTCAAGCCTTCATACCGGGGCTCGAGCGCCCTTGGGAATTCATCTAATGATTGAATGCATGAGCCGCAGGTGAGGGTGTTATGGAGTATGATTATCTGCTGCAGTGACTTTCGCTTCTAGAAACTAATTCATTAAACCCCAAGCGAACGCCGGCGCCCGCGCACCTATTGTCTTTCTATTGTGTCTGTAATTTGATAGGCCTGTTGGTCTAGTGGTTAGTGGCCCTGACTGCTATGCCGGAGGTCGTGGGTTCGATTCCCACCCAGGACAAATGTTTGTGTGATGAGCACGATCATTTGTTCTGTGTCTGGGTGTAATTTATCTATAATATGTATGTATTTAGAAACATATAAGTATGTATATCAGTCGTCTAGTACTCATAACACAAGCTCTTAACTTGAGACTAGACGGCGTTGTGTGATAGTTGTGGAATATTATTATAATTATTAAAAAAAAAAATCCACGATTGAAAGGCTAATAGCAATAAAATAGCGAAAAGGTCGCAGACATTGCCTTGTTTAACAATAATTATAGCAATTACTAGAAACTTAATTAGGATCAACTTGACGATAGGGATGATCAAAATATATCGATAATTAATAAACAACATTATAGTATATGCGGAACCCGAAACACGTGTCTAGTATTTTTATGTAAAAGATCTATGTACAAAATTTCATAACTGTATCATGAAAAATCACAAAGTTATAAGCTTGTTATGTCAGCAAAAATACATAGTCACCGGGCCATCCAGGCGAATGAGGGGTTGTTTTGCACTTGCACCCAGCTGTTTGCTGGCGCCCAATACCCACTATGGCTTGTTATGTACATGTACTTAATAGTTTTATGTAGTTTTATTTTTTATTGTTGATAGGTTCGCGCTTTACCGCCATCTCACCTGATGGAAAGCGACGATGCGGTCGACGATGTATGTAGTTAAGTTGGTAGGTAGTAGAATAAGTAATTTTATTTGCTACCGAAAACCATTGATGTTTTTAGCCATATCGACGATTTTCATCGATACTTTTAAATCGATGTTTTTCTCTTATCGAACAACCCTACTTGACGAGTTCTTTGTGTCTATAAATAATTGAGATTGAGATAATTCTGAAGTAATAGACTATAATTGATCAACAAGTATGATGTCATCCTACGTTACACATGAATATTGAATGCAATGCACTGACACAGAAATAATATGACGACACGGATAGCGCTGAATAACATATTCTTAATTAAGGTTTTTTTTTCGATGGGAAAAATCGACAACCCCCGCTATTAGGCGGAACGGGAGATAGTGTCAGACTCTTACTGACTAAAAAACCCATCCCGTTCCTACAAGCCTTCATACCGGGGCTCAAGCGCCCTTTCGGATAGCCCTGGCCCCAGTAGGCTTCGACCCGGCTGGGTCCCTGCTGCTGCTGACAACTCCTTGAGGCGCGCGGGAACAGCGCGCGCCGTCGATGACCGATCATATTTAACTCTTTTATTATATTAGTGTAGATCTCGCGAGATTATAAGCTACTGATAGCTAGTAATTTAACGTACTGATTTTAGGTAGATTATAATCTATCGAAGTGAAACTATCAAATTACAATCTACCACGCGTTAAATAGTCAACTGTCAGTGACAGTCTTTCACTAATTAACAATCTCGGGAGTCAGATTGTAATCGGACGGTTTTTACAATTTTACGGTGACAGTTATAAGGATAAGTGTGGTGTTACGAGAATGGATAAAATGAGAAATAAGTATATTAGAGGAAGTTTGAAAGTGGCGCCAGTGACTGAAAAGTTGAAAGGTAGGTTGTCTTGGTATGGTCATATGAAGAGGAGGGATGAAGCGCCTATTACTAAAAGAGTTCTGAGTATACACGTAGATAGATGGAGAGGGAGAGGAAGGCCGAAAAAAAGATTGATGGATTGTGTGAGAAGTGATATGAAAGATAAAGGAGTTAGTGATAGTTTGACGGGTGACAGGACAGAATGGAAGAAAAAAACATGTTGCGTCAACCCCAAGTAACATGGGATAAGGGCAGGAAGAAGAAGAGTTATAAGGATAGGTAGAGAGAAAATTCCATTTACATTACACTGTCAGTCACAATGATAAGTAAATAGGACATAACGTGGGCGGGTAATAACAGAAAAACAAATAAATTATACTATATACAACTCATATACATAAATAAACTTGAAGAAAATAAAGCTACATGTGATGACTAATCGTTGTGACACATTCATTATCTATAGTCGTTGTTGAAACCTCTACGATCTGGACTAAGCGTTTCACCTCGTCATTTATACCGCGTAGGTCTGGAACAATTCGCCTGCTGCGGTCTTCCCGTCCGATTATAATTTAGGAGTCTTCAAGGCTAGAGTAAATAGACTCTTAATAAACTAGTGCGCCTCACCATCAACGATTGCATCACTGCTTACCATCAGGCGGGATCGCAGTCAAGTACTAGTTTATACCAATTTAAAAAAAAAAGTAATGAATGTTACGTGGATGTTACGGAGGTTCAGAAGCCCTACCAACACCACTATCATTTGACGACATAAACTGCATTGGTAACGGGGTGAAGCTATAGGGTGTAACAGTGGTGGCCCAAATTGTAGATCACGAGTTCGAACCCTGCCAGGCGCATTACTTTGTGTAACTTACTTCATCATCACAGCTCTCAAAAGGTTGAAGGAAAACATCGTGAGGAAACCGGCATGTCCTAGAACCAAACATTCGAAGACATGTGATATCCACCAACCCGCACTGGGCCCGCGTGGTGGATTACGGCCCATTCCCTCTCCTAGAGAGGAGGCCTGAGTCCCAGCAGTTGGAACATTATAAGGCCGATTATGTTATGTATATGTTAGTTTGTTTTGTATATTGTAAATGACGAATCTTTGACACGTTCCTTATAAATAGAATATTATGTCATCGTTCAATCTTTGCAGTATTATATTATGTTATTTAGCACACACTAACTTTTGTCAGCGACTTCGCACGTAAAGGTAGAAAAATATCGAATGAATACAAACCCTCCGGATAAGGCCGAAGAGCGGGGATTGTTATTGGATGATTTTCCCCACCAAAAAAAAAAAATATCTCAGAACTACGCATCAGTATTCTTCAGCTAAAAACATAAGTCTCCTACCTTCTGCAAGAACGAGTTGATCCATTTCGTGAAGGTCTTCTTCTGGATGTGGAGCCGCTCCTCCTGCAGCGCCTTGATGCGGCCCTGCTCGAACTTGAGGGCATCTTCCCGCTGGGTCATGTTCGTTCGTTGCTGCACAGCCGCCGCGTAGCCTCCTGGCTCATACTGTTGCCCTGGTGGAAGAGAAGAAGACTGTTAACTTGTGTTAGAGAAGTTCTGGAGTTTAAAGACTATAAAAGTAATTATTATTTTGGTCTTGAGCAATTGGATCGTCTTCAAACAGCCATGGTGAATCTGTAGTATATCTACAGATCTAGATACCTAGATTTTATCAATTGCCTGCAGTAAATGGATTTCAGTGACCCAATAAATAATATATTTTTTTTCCTAAAATAGTAGATCTGCCACCTAAATTGTATTACTAAATAATATTAAAACGCTTAGCATCAATCCAACGGTGGTTATAAATAAAAAAATAACCATGAAGGTTAAGGATCTGCTCCGCTCCTACCTTAGCTTTATAATCGAACGTGTCCGTGTCGAGGTGCCCTAAAATTCTGAGTTTGCTTTGCTCGCTCTTAGACGATAGGTGACAGAAAATATTCCCTTTTTAATCAATTAAGAGCTGTAAAATAGGGGGGCAAACATTTCTATGCTCGTAAAAAGAATAAAAGAGTCTTCTAGTCTTTAAAAGTGAAATCATCATTAGTTTTTTTTTAAAGTGGAACCATGGAATATCTTGCAGTTTCTTCTCTATAAAAAACGACCATTTAGAAATGTGCACTTAGTTCTGATGTTTTCTAAGAGTATGGGCTCTTATAAAACGACAGAAGCTAAGTAGTCCTATGTGAAATAAAAACTTTTTCATTTTAATTCTGACATTTCTTGGGCTATATTTAGACAAGATCTGAATAATTTGTATAGCCACAGAATGATGCCAGAGTTTCCATGTATTGTCGGCCCGCCTTCCTATGTAGGTACATCGTTGGATAGGTATTTTTGAGCTAAGTAAAAGTTACTATGACACCAATTCCAAATTTTTTAGTCCATTCAGAGTTCACACATAGCTATTAGAAGGTAGTCCCAAGATTTGCATCCTCCTTCAATATTAACTTAAGATAAACTAAAATTATAAAGCTGATTTTAAGTTTAGTAGTATATGATTGGTAAACACACAATTCAGTTTTTCTACCACCACTTCACGATTTACTCAAAAACTTACCATATTTTCTCGAAGGCTGATAATCCTGGTAGGAATAAACACTGACGTTACTCAGTTGCCGCTGCATTTTTGTGACGCGGCAACACTCAGCACAAAGTTCTCATTAGGTTGGCAACACTGTTCGCCACAGATTAATATTACACTACACTTTTTATTTCTTTTTCTAATGGTGCTTTAACCTGAGATGGTAAATTATTTTTTGTTAATTATTATTTTGAATTTGTAATAATTGGATACTTTTGGCCATAGTCTTGTTGAGAGATTTGTGAATTAAGGGCCAAGCGCCCAAAAAGTGCCATAAAACAGTAACTTTCTGAAGCCTACTCCTCGGTAACGGCCAGGTTAATATGTTTGACAAAAATATTTAGCAATTTCGCAACTTTTCCCCTACTCCTTCGAAACGGCTTGGATTTTTAGAAACATTTTTACACATCCAAATTGGTGGTTAAATATTCTAAAAAGTGAACATAGCATATAACTCATGACTAAAACGCAAAGTAGGAAAAAGGTGTTCGAATACTTGCTTGGACTCGATCTCTCATGAAGACACCGAGTTGCTACTACATACACCGAAGTGATTGACTGCTTATTATGTAAATCAATCAATATATCACAAAGAAAATGGATTTAAAGGCACTATCAGGGTGCAGCAGCCGCAATTAAATACGCGCGCTGGCGCCGTAATATGGATACGAGAGTTGTATCCATTTAATTTCGGCCAAATGGTTAAAGGATCTAGAAGCCTTAATGGTCTTGAATAAATTTATTAGCATAGAAATATTTTTTTTTACTCTGCATTTAGCAAGTGTTAAGTTTAAAAAAACGTAACAACAAAACTGTTTTTAGATTTATTCCTATACTTATGCTGTAAGACCTTGCTTTGTGCAAAATTTCAGAATTCTAGGTCTATAAATTTTAATTCCTAAGTTTCGAAATATAGTTGCGATAAACGGCCATATCTTTTCTTTTTCGCTAAATTAGAAGTTTGATTTTTTTGCAGCTTCAAGTGACCGCAGACCTGAGTTTATGGTTTCAACTCGATACCTCTAAGCGTTCCTGAGATTAAGGGTATTGACAGACAGACGGACAACATAGTGATCCTATAAGGGTTCCGTTTTTTTGGGAACCCAAAAAAAAAAAAAACATTTTAATTTTGACAGTTGCTCCACGGAAACGAACCAGCGTAAAATATTTTTTATTTATTTTATTATTATTGATAGGCTCGCGTTTGACCACTATCTCACCTGATGGTAAGCCGTGATGTGGTCGACGATGGAGCACGCTTGCCCAGAAGTAACCTATTCACTCTTGACTTAAAGACCTTTAGGTTGTAGCTATCAAGAAACAGACTCCGGCAGGGAATTCCACTCCGTAGCTGGTGAATAATTAATGTGTTTCCAAAACGCTTTGAACGAATGTATATACTAAGTTCACAACGCAAAAAAAAGATGTCGCTACTGTCGCGGCACTCATTAATACTTTGCTCATTGACATAACCATTGATTTCCGCTCATGACTGTTTGTTACAACTGCAACGTCATGTGGCTACGCAACTTCTTAGTCATCAACTGCATAGCATAATCAGATTTTTAATGTCTCCACAGCTGAGACTCAGGCTTCCTTAAGGGCCAAGCGCCCGAAAAGTGCCATAAAACAGTGATTTTCTGAGACCTACTCCTCCGTAACGGCTAGGTCAATTGGTTTGAAAAAAATATATGTTTATTATAGATTCGTGAACAATAATATCAACATGTGATTTTTTCGTGCAATTAATACTTTTGTCAAAAAAAAAAAAATTTTGCAATTTCGCAACTTTTCCCTACTCCTTCGAAACGGCTTGGACCTTTAGAAACATTTTTACACTTAAAAATTGGTGGTTAAATATTCTTCAAAGTGAACATTGCATATGTAAATCAATCAATATCTCGCAGAGAAAATGGATTTAAAGCGCTTTCCGGGCGCTGCTGGCCGCAAATAAATGCACAGATTTGCGTACTGCCGTCTAGGCGAGTGCGAGAGTTGCGTTCACATAATTTCGGCCAGATGGTGCAAGGAACTATACGCCTTAAGAGAGAGATTGGGCCGCAATCAAGCACGCGAACCCAGTGCGGGTTGGTGGATGTCACATGTCTGCGAATTTTAGGTTCTAGGACATGCCGGTTTCCTCACGATGTTTTACCTTCACCGTTTTGAGAGCAGTGGTAATGAAATAAAATACATGGTGGGGCTCTTTGAACCACTGCGGTCCCAACTTCTATTTATAAAAAATAATTTACTTTTTTGAGTGGTTTTTTGGGACCACGAGAAAAAAGAAATTAAAGTACAGTTACCAAAAAAAAAATATTTATTTTACCATGTGTATGTATACTATTAGTATAGCTTTTTTTATGTTAAATTATTTCATTGTCAACTATGTACGAGTACTTTGTGTATACTAATTTTCCTTTTGCTTTTTAAACACACATCTCTATTTTGTCCAACTCTCTGTTCGGAAGTGAGCTGGAAAAGATTCCTTTAGAAATAAGCATCACCTATGTACTATTCTTCCCTTTCCTTCTTATATAATTGTGTGTACATAAATTGTTAAATAAATGAATTATAAAAAATATATAGGGTGACTGGTAATTAGTGTACGACACTTAAACACGTGATTGTGCTCTTGATAACAAACAATTTTTACTATGGGAGCAAAGCCGAAATCGCGAAAAAAAATCAGCTGTTCAGTACATTTATGTTTGTCTAATGTTCTGAACAGCTGATATAATTTCGCGATTTCGGCTTTGCTCCCATAATAAAAATTGTTTGTTATCATGAGCACAAACACGTGTTTAAGTATCGTACACTAATTGCCAGTCACCCTATATATTATTTCAGGTGGAATTTGGGACCGCGGTCCCCGTCTAAAGAGCTCCATGACCCGTCATCCGCACCATCCTATCCTGATAATAGTATACACGGTGTCTTTGACATTGACGCACAAACGAATACAATGGTGGAATTTTTCGTCTGTTTTTTTTCCTAAATTAAGAAGTATATATTTAAGTATTTTTATTGATAACTAGTGCTTGACTACGATTCCGCCTGATGGTAAACAGTGATGCAGTGTGTGAATAGTAATTTTAACTACATAAAATCGATATTACCGTTTGTGCGTCGGCGTCGATGTCAAAGACACCGTGTTCAGTTGTGTAGTGCCTGTTTTTTAGGGTTCCGTAATTCAAAAGGAAAAAAACGGAACCCTTATAGGATCACTTTATTGTTCGTCCGTCTGTCTGTATGTCTGGCTGTCAAGACCCTTTATCTCGAGAACTCGAGCAGGTATCGAGTTGAAAAATCATATAGGTACTCAGGTCTGCGGTCCCTTCAATCTGTGAAAAAATCAAACTTCTAAGTAAACGAATAAAAAAGATACGGCAATTTATGTCGCAAAAAACGTATATTTTGATACTCTCAAAGATCGAAATTCATGGCGTACTTCCCGTTAACCCAGAATCCTGAAATTTGGCACAAAGCAAGGTCGTATAGCACAGGTATAAGAAAAAATCTGACTTTTTGTTAACTACTTCACAAAAAAAAAAAAAAATGCAATTCAAAAAAATCTTTTGAGACTCCATTCGTGAATTGTACTTTGCACGGAACCCTCAGTGCGCGAGTCCGACTCGCACTTGCCCAGTTTTTTTTAATCAGCATCTAAATTTCATGGTCCAAAATCTGTTGAAACCTTACAATACGCGGTAGCCCTACCAGCATTGTGCAGAACGCATGACCGTGAACCAGCATAACGGTGAGGTCGCGAGCCATTGACCAGCGCGTCACATAACATTACGCTAATGATCACGTATCGTAGGCAGTGGTGGACCAGGAAGTGCAGTATTTTTTTTAATTGACTACCTTTTGCCAGCGGGTTCGCCCGCGTACATAAAATAGCGTATGTCACTCAGGAATAAAGCAGCTTTCTATCGGTGAAAAAATTTTAACAATCGGACTTTCCGAGATTATCTATCTACAAAAAAAAACAAACTTTACCTTTTTATAATATTAGTGTAGATAGGCTCGCGTGTGATCACATCTCACCTGATGGTAACCGATGATGTGGTCAAAATAATTACATTTTATTTAACCCGTATTTTAGATTAAAAAAAAAATATTGGACACGTATTTTTTCTTTTTTCGATAAAAAAAATTCAAAAGATATAGCCCATTAAATTTACGTGTATGACGTTACACGTAACTTTAATGGGCTATATCTTTGTCGTTTTTCGTTTAATTTACAAATAAAAAAACACGTGTCCCTTATTTTTGAATAATCTAAAAGACGGACTAATTACATTTTTTACGGCAACTAGCCTATCAACCTATTGACTATACACGCATATTCTAATACTAAACAAATTAACTATTCATATACGAAAACACGGCTTAAAGGCGTATCTAAGCCAAAAATATAATCTAACAAAAAAAAAAAAAGCATGACGTTTTTTATTATAGGCTCGCTTGTAAGCGATGATGTGGTTGACGATGGAGCACGCTTGCCTAGAAGTAACCTATTCACTCTTGACTTAAAGACCCCCTAGTTTGTAGCAATCGGCTATGGCTATTGTAGGGCCCCTGTACGATTTCTTAGACGAAAGCAAAAGAATTAAACGCAAAATTTTGATTATATTATTTTAATCCTTGTTTGGCCTACTTTCTCTAGACCTTTTATGATCACAGATCTCCTACATCAATGTTATGGCCAATGAGGATTGACTTTTCAATTATAAAATCTGGCCACGCTATATGTATTTACTAGCTGTCTGCCCGCGACTTTGACCGCGTGTATTTCGGTTATCGCAAACTTTAAACGTGTTTTCCGTGGGACTAAGATGTTTTTCCGGAATAAAAAGTAGCCTATAATGTTCTTTTCCATGTCAAAGGCTATATGCATGCCAAATTTCATCCAAATCCGTTCAGCCGTTTTAGCGTGATTAAGTAACAAACATCCAGACATCCACACTTTCACATTTATAATATTAGATAGGATGTAAATCTTTAGTTAGATATTATTATTATACAGTCTTGTGAATTTACCGTAAACTTATTCACGAAGTACTTTTCAAATTATCGTGTTGTATTTTTTTTTTCAATTTAGATATCGCACGGGCACGCGCGGTTACGGTTCGTTGTCGGTCGCATGGTCAGTGGCCACGCGATACGGCTCGCCTGTTATGTATGATAATGACGTAGTTTTATTAGTGCGCACTTTATCGCGAGAAATTTATCTTTTTTTTTAATGTATTTTTGTTTACGCATATATTGTTAAATTGCTTGTCATTAGTTAAGTTGTTTAAACTCAATCTTATTATTTAATTTAAAAAAAATATGTACATAATAAACTTAAATATTTAAAAAAATATACAGTTAAGTATGCTTAACCTAACTATACACGCTAAAGGCTACTCCCTACTAAAATATGGCGTCATAAAACTCCTCCGCATCGCTGTCGACTGGAAGTGTGCCCAAGAGGCTGGCGGCATTGCCACGTTGAATTTCGGACCGAAGTTAAAAACCAGCCCTTGGGTCACGCGAAGTGTCAACTAAGCGTCTTGACAGTTTTTTAAAAAGTGTATGAGCACTCGGACCCCACGGCCCAAGAGTTTCAACCCCAATTGCTAGTTAAATAATGCACCCTATAACTGATGGCGTCGGATTGGTCCGACGAGTGTTTTCGTTCGCCAAGATCAAGTGTGACTGGGTATTTCATCTCGTTTAGCTCTTCAATCCCCATAGGTGACAGAAGAGCTGACGAGATGGAGTATTTGGTCGTGGATGTGCGACCCTGACGGAATAAACGCGAGTGTTTGTCGGATATATCCGACGTGGATGTTAAAAGAGTTAAAAGGAAACTCGTACAATAGGTAAGTAAGTGGGTATTTAGTTTTCAAAAAAGAAAAACTGCAAAAGCTGTGATTGCTTTCAATTTATTAGTGAGTCACTAAGTTATATATACATCTATACATATAAATAAAATTGTAGTGTCTGTTTGTAATATTGAAATAACTGCTTTTTACTACATGCATATTAATATATATATATATATACGGACATACACCAAAATAACATTTTTTACAATTTTTGTCTGTTGTCTGTTTGTCCGGGCTAATCTCTGAAATGGCAGGATCGATTTTGACGGGACTTTTTTTGGCAGGTAGCTGATGTAATAAGGAGTCACATAGGCTACTTTTATTTTACAAAAAATAAATTCAAAATCCTGTAGTCCACACGAACGAAGTCGCGGGCACAGCTAGTTTTAAATGAATTCTTCAAAGTATACTTTCTATCTACCTAGATGATTCCAACAAAAAATCTAGGTACTAACATCAAAATAAGCGTATTTTCCTTATTCAAAAATGCGCGGGATTTTAACCTACTCCACTTAGACCTGTGGTTTTCAACTTGTGGTTTCCAAGAGTTAAAATATGGTCCCCGAATGGTTTGGCATGTCAAACATTTTAACTGAATATAACATTGATGCGAACTGATTTTTAGTACATATTTGCACAAAATAGATAGGTACAGAAGACAATCTCATGTATTTACTTCACTTTTTATTCGACTTCCCTCGGTGGACGCACACTAATGAGCGTTTGAGCCGGAACTGTTCGACGAGCGGGCCAAGGCGCTCCGAGATATCGTGTCCGTGAGCGATGTCTATGTGTGCGTTGTGAGAGCACGCACAGTATGTAGATTGACTTCTTTATCTATCTATTTTGTGATATTAGAAACTAAATGTCCCCCGCGGTCTCACTCCAATTTTGTGGGTCGTAGCTACACTAATTGTCATGAGCCTTGGCTATCCCATATAAGAAAGACAGATCCAACGCGACATCGACTGACCAAGGCGAAGGTGGAGAGATGAGCTTAACAACTGCCGGAGGGACTGGTCCGCAATGGCTGAGGACAGATGTGTGTGGAAAAAGAAGTAGGACGCAATAGGCTAATCAGAAACGTTTATTTCAAATAGACCAATTACAGGCACTTTTGAATAGTCAAATGTCGGTCAGTCCAAGAAAAGTGAAGCTAAATTACACGTTCCAAAGCGTAGGTCTCTATGGAGAAGAACGTGCAAGAAACTCCATGGACACTCTTTTAAATCATATTGAGTTACATAATCTTCGTTACATATTTCTGTTTCTTCTATTATGTGAGCACAATGAAGATAAGTTAGCTAGCTACTACTACTAGTATTTCTATAGATTAGCGCGTTTAAATAGAGAAAAAATACACACCATCAGCTTTATTAGTTCGTAGATATTCTGTTTTGAAAATTTTCTTGATTTTGAAGTATACGTGTGTTTCAAGTTTTATACATTTGAAATAACTTTTAATTTTAGATTGACGTAGCAAAACTTTTTCCTAAACTTCTGGTCCCTAATACCAACAAAAAACCAAAGTGGTGAAGTAGTCCCTGATCATAAAAGATTGGGCTGCAGGCCCTGCAACTGAAGAAATATTTCGTTTTATACAGTAAAAGTCTGACACTAACTAACTACTCTCGCTCTACCCAGAGCGAGAGAAGTTATTTGATGATTTATATGCTTCTCTAAAAAAGGTTGGGTACCCCTGACTTACCTAGTAAATCGGTATTTTTATATGTATCATGCAAATCGACGGTATTTTACAGTTACTTAGCTCTCATACTTCATTTTATTACATTTACAACTTAGGACTGGGCTTGTTGAAAAAGTATCGATATAGAGATATCGATACTTATTAGTACTTATTACTTTGGTATCGATATTGTTTTGTTGTTTTTTTTCTTTCGATATGTTTGTTGATGATTATTGATAGGTACTAGCTTCTGGGCGCGGCCTCATCAGTGAGAAAGTCGTTAGTTAAACCATGAGATAGTTCTCATGGATTAACTACCAGGATAAAAATAATCTAAGTCATAATCGACTCGTACGTTAAGATTTTCCAAATCCATTCAGCCTTTGCGGCGAGATACACGTAATACCGGTAATATTACTATAAATAAAATTCAAACAATGAGGATATTAAATTAGTAAAGAAAATGTCATTTATATTTTTTATAATCATTATGAAAAAATCACGAAAGGCGAAAAGACTAGAACTCAGACTCGTAAAAAACCCACTATTCCAAAAATCACGAAAATCAAAATCATTTAAAAAAAAAATGAATAGGGTAATGGTACGGTCAGTATTGGTTGACTGGTAGAGAATGCCTTGTGGCATTAAGTCCGCCTATGTACCACTATTGTACATGAAGTTTAAATAAATAATAACCTATTTATTTTAAGTTTCTCATGTAATTTTTATTTTTGGTGTACAATAAAGAATCAATCTATCGATCTATCTAAGTACCTTTTCTTCTTCTTCTTCTTCCTGCCCTAGTCCCGTTTTATTTGTGGTCGGCGCAACACGTTTTTTTCTTCCATTCTGTCCTGTTACTCGTCACGCTATCACTAAATCCCTTTTCTTTCATATCGCTTCTCACACAATCCATCCATCTTTTTTTTGGCAACATGCGTTTCATCCCTCCTTTTCACATGACCATCTTAGTACCTTTTATGTTTTTTAATTTCTTTCACTTAACCTTTCAAATACCGTAAAGACAATAGAAAGACAATGACAGAGCGAGGGCGTTCGCTTGGGGTTTAATAAATTAAAATACGAAAACTTAAAAAAAAAAATCGATACTATTTTTATCGATACTTTAGACACATCCCTGCTTGCATTAGTTGCGTTATCGGCTCGCGAGGTCAATGGACGCGTTGTCAGCAAATATAAATAATGTAGAACGGACGGCCTGCCGATATTGTGTCGTGATAAAGCAGTTTTTGCATCAATGCACTACAATGATTTGATGTATCACAGCATTTGGAGGTTTGTACTTCATTTAGAACGTAGACATTTTTTTTAACCGACTTCGAAAAGGAGGAGGTTCTATGTAATAATAATAATAATCCACCACTATCACACAACGCCGTCTAGTCCCAAGCTAAGCAGAGCTTGTGTTATGAGTACTAGACAACTGATAAACATAATTATATATGTCTAAATACATACATATTATAGATAAATTACACCCAGACACAGAACAAATGATTATGCTCATCATACAAACTTTTGTCCTGGGTGGGAATCGAACCCACGACCTCCGGCATAGCAGTCAGGATCACTAACCACTAGACCAACAGGCCTGTCAATGTTCGGCTGAATTTTTTTTTTGCATGTTCACATAGATCTCGGTCAATTGTAGACCGATTTTGCAAAATTATTTTCATGATTGAAAAGTTATGCTTCCAAGTTGGTCCCATAGAAATATCTATTCATACGAAGACATGGCTTAAAGGACTTAGTATACAAGCCAAAAAAAAAAAAGATTTTTTTTTATTATTATTATATTGGTAATATTTCAAACATGGTTCCTCTTTTCCTTTTTGCTTTACCAACATAAGTGAAGTATTCCACATATTTATCAGTTTCAAGTAAATACTGATAAGGCAAAGCAGCCGCTCCTCGAACGATACCTTTGGTAAACATAACACACTTATTGAATGAGTTTCTCTATCTTTGAGTGTATTTCTTGAATTCTTAACGTATATTCTTACGTGCACGTATTTTTACATCGTTTCCACATAGAAAAAAGAAAGAAAGAAAAGTAATTTATTTGGTTCAGCACCCAAATGTCCTTTCTTTGGCATTGTTCGTCAAGTCGTTGAGCTCCTTAGTAGTCCTGAATTGAGCTACACGCATACTGACAAATGTTTGCACTGACTGGACAGGTCCACTAAGAACTGTGTGGTTCTTTACTCAAAAGACCATCACAGGCTCAATCTGCACGGTTCCCATATGATTTGACCATTACATGTTTTGCTGTATGGACTTTAAAAGAGACTTTGACCCCTGAGTTTGTTTCGATGTTTCTTCTCAGGGTAGTCAGCTAGGAAACACCGGCCTCATTTAGCATTAATTGACGAAAAAAAAAAAAACGTGTAAAAGTGTTTTTATAAAACCTACTTGCAAAATAAAGATCATTTATTTACTAAAAATCTACAAGTTTGATTATAAAAATAAATAAAACACTATAACGGGTTCTACCGTTAGTGTTTTAATTTTATAATCATATCGTTGCTCGTAGAATAATCTGACGAATAATCAGAATGATTGCATGTATTTAAGTCCGGTTTTTAGTCGTCAAAAGTAATTTTTAGACGCATCTTCGTGATTTTTTTTCTATCGTATTAAATTAGCTGTGTTATGTTTTGAGCACACTATCAATCTAGCATTTATACTGAAGAATAACATGTTTCTGATTATGTTAACTGCAGTGAATCATATACTTTTGCGCGTTATAAAACTCGCGTTTAGCTCGGGAAATCGGGATCGGAATCCCGGCGGCGGCGAGAGCGCCGTTGCCTGATGCGGTGGGCCTCCTCCTTTTCTAGCATTACTGCTTCGCAGAAGGAGGCGACCGCCTGCCACTCCTCCTTGCTCCGGACCATGGCCTGAACCAAAGCCCGGTTCCTTTTGAGCTACGGAACCATAGAAATATCAAAGTCTACGTTTTTCTTGAATCACAAACTAAATCTGTTCGCTGATGAATGGAAGAGACAAGAAGTGCTAACTAAAAAGTGCCACCAGCGCCAAACATTTTAAAACCACAAGAAAGTCAAGATAAACTTGTAAAAGCGATACGCTTCTAGCATACGTTAGTAATAAATGTATTTATGTAAACATGGAGAAAGTAATGGACGCGAGAACTGCATTGTCAAGTCGTCAGCTAGTCGTATGGACTGTCACAGAATTACATCTTTGGGGCCATCCACAAATCACGTCACACGTTAAGGGGGTGGGAGGAGGTCGATGAAGTGTGACATTATGTGACAAGGGGGTGGTAGTGGTCCTAACGTGACGTCACATTTCAAAATCTATTATAATCCAATTATTAAAACACGACCTTTAAACTTTTACTTTACGAAAACCTCAAAAACTAGTCAATCGTTTTTTGTTTGGTAAATTTATTTAATTAATATGATTAATTGTTTTTTGTTTTTGTTAATCGTTTGATTTGATGTTAATTTTAATTTAAAAAAAAGAAATATAAATAGAAATGAAATTGATTTGCGAACCGCTGTTTTCATTAAATAATTTCTAAATAAAAATTTGCAAAATATTTGACGTCACACTAGGGAATTGGGGAAGCTCACTAATGTGACCAACTGTTACAAGGACGAGCAAGAAATCATGAAATTCGTGCGACGTTATTTACGGATAACCCCTTTTGGGAGGACCCACCCCGGTAGGTGAGAAATCTTCCAATAAGTTCTCTCGCAGAAGAGTGAGGGGTAGTATCAAACTTTTTCTGACAAAAACCCACCCGTATTCCTTCTGGGGTCAAGGGTCTGCTTCTGAGAGGAAGGCTCGGCCCCAGCATATCAATATTATGAAAAGGATTTAGAAAAAAGAATAAGAAGAAAATACGAGACAGTAAATCTAATATGGATGTCAATTTTTTTTTTATCTTTAATAAAAATAATATTCCACAACTTGCACACAAACGCCATCAAGTCTCAAACTAAGCCGAGCTTGTGCTATGAGTACTAGACAACTAATAAACATAATTTATATTATTTTTAAATACACACCTACTCACACAAACATATGTCTTAGGTGGGAATCAAACCCACGACCTCCGGCATAGCAGTCTAGGCCAGTAACCACTAGACCAACACGCCAGTCAATCTTTCAAAGTTTGTTTCACGTGATAGCGTTGTGAAAATCTTGAGAATTATACAAACAGGAAAGACACTTTCGCAATTACCATAGACATGTGATGGAATAATTCATTTGTCTTTGCCAAGCGTAATAATTTTACTTTAAATATTCAAGGACTAGACGAAGATCTTTCGTTTTGAAACCATTAAAATTATGAATAATAAAAAGCGCATTACCTCATAATGATCGCATCCATAATATGAATTGCAAATGATCTCGACTGACCGGTGTTGTGAATCGATCGATTTTCATAAATGTCAATCTTAAGACTAGTATGAGCATCAAAATGTTTTCTCTATGATTTTTAACAGGTTTTTTTTTTTTGTTGTACAGTTTATACTCTTTAAAACCATTTTAGACTGGGACAAAAAACATGTAACCAATACCCCTAGCCAAGTTGCTAATCTGCAATAGTTAACGCTAGTAGAAAGCTTCAAATGTGCGGGAATGGCGTCATCTCAACGCTCAGTCACGTGGTCAGAACAAAAGATTCGGCGACGCGGCCAATTCGAAGCGTTCAACGCAAGCGAAACGGTTGTAACTTGGCTAGGGGGGCAGGATTTTTGGAATGCCGCGATATTCATCAGAACAGCTAAGGAGTGGAATTTTCTGCCGTAGTCTGTTTCCTGATATCTACAACCTAGGGGTCTGTCAGTCAAGAGTGAATAGGTTACTTCTAGGCAAGCGTGCTTCATCGTTGATCACATCATATCTTACCATCAGGTGAGATGGTGGTCAAAAGCGAGAATGTCTACACTAATATATTAAATAAGTAAAGTTTGTTTTTTGATTGTTTGTTTGTAGTATTCCTGAGTGGAATAGGCTATCGGGGTTACCATGACGTTCAAAGTAAGATTGTTGTAATCTTTTTTCCGTGTGGGTAAGAGACAAAGCTATGCAGGTTGTCTAGCGCCATCTCTTACCCACACTGAAACAAGATTAAAACAATCTTACTTTGAACGTCATGGTAACCCCGCTAGTCTATATTTTATGTACGCGAGCGAAACTGCGGGCAAAAGCTAGTCAATAATAATAAAACATTCTAACTGATCAATTTCTTGACAATTCAAAACTAAAAACTAAAATGGATTATTTGATACTAGTTTTTGCCCGCGGCTTCGCCCGCGTGGCATTAGGTACTTAAGGAATCCACACTTTCACATTTATAATATTAGTGTGGTGTTCACTAAAATCACTTGTTAGGGATTTAGGTTTATAGTAAATGAAACAACCAAATTGTCAGTAAGCGAGCAAACCAAGGAGTGACGTCTAGTCGTGAGCTCTGTGGGATCTCGACTGTCGTGGCGTCAGCCTCTTGACTTGTCCTACATTTAATGTGTATACCACATCTCTTCCTTTTTATAAAATGATTTACATTTCAAGCATACTTACAATATTTAGCACTTAGATTATAATTTACAAAAATCGCTAGTTTGGTTTTTGAAGTACAATAATTATATTACAATATTTATCACACTTAGATTATAATTTACAAAAATCGCTAGTTTGTTTTTTTTAAGTACAATTATACATTTAGGATTTTTAATGTGTATCCCACATCTCTTTCTTTTTATAAAATTATTTAGATTTTAAGTGCAATTATAATATTTAGATTTTGAAATGAATTGCGTTTAACACATTTTACTATGTTTTGTAATTAAACACAATTTGAGAAGTTTTAAAACAACAATAATCAATACCTATATTTTTTTTTTTTAGACCCAAATTAAAAAAATTCAAAATGAAGATATTTATTTCGCATTTTTTTTTTACATTTACTCGTTTTTTATTTTTTTTATTTTGTTTTTTCTAGATGAGGCCTGTGTTTCCTAGCTGACTGCTCTGAGAAGAAACACAGAAACAAACTCAGAGGTCAAAGTCTCTTTCAAAATCCACTGTAATGATCTAATCATTAGAACTGTGTATCTACGCAGTTTTGAAGTTCCTGAGATGATCTTTTGACTAGAGAACCACACAGATTTGAGTACATTTGAGGTTTGAGATATCTTTATTTCCCATAAGAATTTACAATTCACTTACATGAGAACTTAAAAAAAATCAACTTACAAGCATTTGTATTAGGCTTACAAATAAGCCTTTAATAATGTAGTGTTATTATTTAATTTTTTGAAGAAGCATATCCAATGCTTCCTACTTTCTATATTTGTGGTCTCTATTAGTCTGATGTTCCTCATGTTCTTTTGTCCAGTTCCGAAGGGTGAGTCGTATCGTTGTTTTGTTTTTATGTTTTGATTATTATTATTTTTGTGCCTAACTGCTTATTTTGGAAGTATGGTACAAAGGAAACATGAATCGATTTATTTTCTTTTAGGCTTCTTTAATATCTCGACTTGGATATTTCTTAAGGTCTGATGTCCATCTATTTTTGCTTTGACTGTTTTTTTAATTCCGGATTCGGAATTCAGTAGGTACTTATTAAAACGATATTATTTCTCGTTTAATACTGTATAACCTTGATTACAGATTGACCACCGTTATCAGATGTTCTTTTATTTCTTTGCTCCAAATTATGAGTTACTCTTGTATTGTGTGTTTACAGAAATGTAAATTTCCATGTACATGACTCTCAGACTCAGAACAACATCTGTAAGCCAATTTAAGATTTGCGCCTTCGAAATACACTACATTTTAACTCTATTAGGTATTTTGTTCTATCTAGAAGTTTTACGATTCCACTTGTGAGTTATAAGAATCAGCAATTGGTTTCTTTTACCTTAATATGACGTAATTATGTTATTTGGTTTCGATTTTAGCCTAAATTTCAATGAACTTATGTTTGTGCCAATTTTTTTTTTTTTTTTTTTTTTTTTTTTTTTTTTTTTTTTTTTTTTTTTTGTCTATTTCTTAGGTTTTTGTTCCTGTGGCTAAGGAATCAGTATATGACCTAAGCTTTATTAGTTTTTTTTTTATTTTTTATTAGTCAGTTGGATTTCGAAATAAGTGAGTACTAGGTACATCAATTAGTATTACTGGCTGGCCTTTGACTTGGATGTGCTCTGGCAGTTAGAATGTCATGCATGCTCACATATTTTGCTGATGATGACTCGGTTTCCTTCAGAAGAGTTGAGCTGAATTGTGCTAGTACACGAGTCATAGTTAGGACAGGTCATCTCGCAATTAGGCTTGTCATTTTGTAATTTGCCATGATTGGTTTTCATTATTTGTATTTTTAATACGGATATTTTAAATGTATGCATTATCGATATAAGTAATTATTTATTGATTCAAGTGTCCGTAGAGCTTCTTGCTTGTTCAAAATGCAAATTTGTATTGAATTCAAATCAATTCATGAATTCAATTAGATACACGACTATACTTTGTTTTAGTCTGACAGTTTAATTTTTTTACATCTGTCAGATTCTGTCTCCAAAGTTAACAAAACTACAATTAGTTCTAGTTGGGTACGATTGTACGATCTATTGTCATTGTAGCCGTTGGATATTTTTTTCTTAAACCCATTGATTTTTAGGGTTGAAAGTTGGAGTTAAATTATTCAATGAAATTGATCCAGAAAACATTGAATTTCATCAACATTTCCATGTGAAAGTCAGACTGACTTATTGTTAACTAGTATGAAACCTGATGGCACTGAAGTTTCAATTGATATTAAATATTTCATTTTTGTTTATTTTGACTTTATAGTTGTTTAAATACTTACGGGTTTCTGGAAATTATTTAACAACGCATCACAAATTAACTTAAAGTGCTGCGAGTGTATATTTCTAATTCTTCCAGTCTTTTTTTATGTTATATCACTATGTTGTAAGTAAAATCAACAATTCCTTTGCTATGGCACTATATCTTTATCAACTTTATTTTTTATTTTTAGTTGAATGTATAGCGTTTACTGATTGACTTCCTAAGTATTTATGAACTTTTATTTGAAACAATATGTACATAGAGTTTCCCTATGGTACTATAGATATCTTTTTCAACTTAATTTTTTATTTTTAGTTGAATGTAAAGCATTTACTGATTGTCTTCTTAAGTATTTATGAACTTTGATTTAAAACATGTACATAGCGTTTTAAGTAATACTACGCTAGTACTTATTATGTTTATCTAGGTCTCACGTATCTGCAGATAAATACGTATACCATCATCAGCATTGATATTTTAGTATAATATTATTGATCATCAGGCATCCGGGATCACCAGAGGTACCCGAAAAGATAAAATATTGTTTTATTTACAAGCCAGGTCCATACAGTTTGACTAGCTCGTCTTTTTGCTATTTAAGCTATTAGGAATCAAATAGCCGTTGGACTTTTTTTTTATCAATAAAGATCTTTAAGTTGGCAATTGAATTCAGATCAAAGCCTTTTTTAAATTTTATAATCGATTTCTTAAAACATTTTTGTAACCATAGGCTTTGCTAGTAATACTTTAGAGCTATTTTTTTTTTTTTTTTTAATGTAATAACCCTTGCACTTTATTATTGTGTAGCACGTGACCATCAATTCCAATTGTTAAATTTTCATCGACTCGTGGCAAATTAGTTAAGTAGGTGTAAACCTACCTACCTAGATGTTTTGTTTAGTACTTTGTTTTTTTAATATTTTTACTTTATTGTTATCATTTGACGAGAGGCAGACTTATTATTTTCTCTTTTATTGTCTCTCATTTCGTGTTATTCTGCAAATAATACTCAAAAAACCTATTTATGCCATTTGCATTAATTATAGGGCATTAACTGAATTTTCATCAATTGCTCGAACTTATAATCATTTTGTGATTGCCACAATTTACATGATTTGCATTATAGCAACCAAATTCATTGTTGTTATTTGACAAGAGGTTGGTACGAGTCTCTTTATGCCACTTGCGTTAATTATAGGGCGGGCATAACTGAATTTTCATTAATTGATCGAACTTTAAGTAATCACTTTTGTGATTATTGAATTTTCATGACATGCATGATAGCATACAATTCATTGTTATTATTTGACACGAAGTTAGTGCCATTTTTTCTTATTTATCCTTGTTTTGCAGTGTTTCTGGAAATATAATTTGAAAACACGTTAGCAATAGATTTACAGGAAAGGTACTTTTATCACGTTTGTGATTTTAGTTGCCGCATGGACAACAGTTTTTTGTTCAGTGTCAACTCCATTATGGCAGGTACTTATTGCACTTTGACTCTGGCTATCGTGGATTAGCTCAATGGCGGGATTGCTGTTTTTAAAGGATTATGATTTTTCATTGTGATAATCTTCCACATATTCTTTAGGGAATTGAATCTAGAACTAAATCTACAATTCAAAATCATATTTGAACTAGAATCAAGAATTGTACCCACAATTCAAATAAGTTTTTTTTTTTTATTCTTGTTTTTAACTAAAATGCAAGAATAATATAGGTACACAACACATCGTTAATTTATTTATAACCCTGAATTGATTGTAGCCAGTTAAGATAAGAGCTCTATGGGCACTGTTCCTATAACATTTAAATAAACAAACTTTAGCTAGCAAGTCGCACAAGGGTCCATTAATAGGTACCTGCGCCGGAGTGCCGCGCCATGCTACTCAGCAAAACGGCCACTTGAAATAGAGATTGGAGAACCAACCACATCGGGCGTTATAACGCGTGTGACAAATTCTTTGTTTGGTGGATAAAGCCAGTGCAAAAAGTATTTTATTTAATTAGCCTTAAGGATTTTAGGACACTTTAGTTTTAACTATAAAGTGATACCTAGCCAGGCATCATATTGCTTCGAAGTATCGAAGTGGTAATTGGCGTTAAAACTGGTACTTGACGATAATCACGTTGGCACATTTCATTTTTGGATCTAATAATATCTTTCGATAAGATTAGCATTTATAAGTAAACGTGTTATCGCTGGAACTTTAGATCGAATATTTTTATTTTGTTTCGATCATTTAACGAACACTCGTTGGTACTGATCATTTAACGACTCTCGTTGGCACTTTTAATTCGATATTATGTAGCCACAAACGAATTTGGTCAACAAACATTGTATTTGGAATTTTTATTTATTTTCGAAATGTAGGGACATTTTGTATGCCCTAATCACATTCCGATAAAGTATACGGTACCGTTTATGTATTAAATGACGAAATGATTTCATCGATTTATATTGCGCATCTCTCAGCTAATCACTGACGCAGATCGCTCATACATAGCTAAGTAACGACCAAAATATGGACATTTTATGAAACTAAGATTTACTGAATTTCAATTTAATGTAGAAAACGGTCACTTATTTTTATTTTTTCTTTCAAAGCACTTTGTGCTGTAAAATTTTACTTTTCTTGCTGACCAATATATGAAATATTTACAGAATTTCACTCAGGTATCGGTCTCTAATTTTTTTTTTTTTTTTTTAACACTGCTGTATAAAATTAATGTTGTTGCTGACCAATGTCCGTAAGTAGTACATTATTTGAGTTAAGATCACTTTACTTACTGCGCTTTTACTCGTCGCCAATGTGGTGTTCACTAAAATCACTTGTTAGGGATTTAGGTTTATAGTAAATGAAACAACCAAATTGTCAGTAAGCGAGCAAACCAAGGAGTGACGTCTAGTCGTGAGCTCTGTGGGATCTCGACTGTCGTGGCGTCAGCCTCTTGACTTGTCCTACATTTAATGTGTATACCACAATTAGTAAGGATGATTGCTTTGAATTTTGATTTTTTTGTTTTGTACATTTAAAGTTTTAGTTAAACGATTGGGCCTCTGGGCCTCTGACAAACCATAAATAGTCATAATTCCACAATTCTAGTTTCATAACTATTTGTTGAGGAAATTCTGCGAAAAACTACAACGTGACGAATGTTTTCTGTTATTTCTTTTAGTCATCACTTAATAATGTTGGCTACGTGATGATTACGTCAACATATCAAAGGTCAGTGTTGAATGGGAGCCATTGTAGTTTAAAGGCCTATCCATAAATTACGTCATGGGTTTATGAGAGGGGAGGGGGGGTCGACAAAGGGTGGCATTGTGTGACAATGGGTGGGAGGAGTAATAACTTTTCATGGCGTCACATCTCTAACCAGCTTGATGTAAATAATTGAGAGTCATTCCCATTCATACTTTTGTATGCTAAATACAACCATATTTCAAGCAAATAAATTTAATGATATTATTATTATTATAGCTACCAGTGGCTTATTTTAATTTCTATATTTGTTTTTTTTATACTTTATTTGCATTGTTCTTATATTTGCGAGAAGAAACATAGCCGAGATATTCGTAATATGTACATAATTCTTTACAGGTGTACTACAGTTTCAATGTAATCCGTTCATATGACATCACATATGAGTCTCAGAAAAATGACCAATTGTAACAAGAACGAAAGGTTGAAGAAGACGCGTGACGTAATTTATGGATGACCCCTTACATTATATCCGGTCAGAGTTCCGTACTGTGATAGCTTTTAAAATAGTTGTTAGCCTATCCTTAATTTTTTCGTTGGCGGCATAGAGTTGGTTATCTATTCCGATCAAACATGGCGGTCCAGTATTTTTGGCGCGATTTATCTGAGTGAAATTCAGTGACTGATTAAATTAAAATCCTTAAATTGATTCCTAGGGAAGTAGATAGTTATACCGATGGAACATAACACTGGGATAAAAAGTATCCTATGTGCTAGTCAAGGGTACCGTAAAACGGGGTAAATTGAAACAAAATTTTGGTTTGGTTTTTCACTTTGATATTATTTTATACGCGACTGTTCTGTTGGTCTAGTGGTTAGTGACCCTGACTGCTATGCCGGAGATCGTGGGTTCTCTTCTCTATCTTTATAATTTTAGTACAGATATTGGTATGACTTGACAGACAGCTATGTGACCTTAACAGACAAAGGCCAAATTTTTTTCTAATAACCAATAATTATCGTTTAAGACCTTTTAAAATTACTTTTTGCTACAGCAGTGATATATATGTTACAAAAAAATTCGTCTATCTACTCGTGGGATTATCTTACACATGCAAAAAGATAAGAAAGATTTAAATTATCTTTCTTACGTAACCACGAGAAAATGTTATCTTTTTAGCGCGCAGTATGGATAAGACTTGCTTCCGGCTACGATCTTAGACATTTTTTTTTTTAATATTTGGCGCCATAATTAAAGTGATAAACCAAAGCAATGCGTCAGACTTATGTCAAAAAGTACCTAAAGAAAATTTAAGGTTTTCTAAAAATTTTTGAATTAAGAACGAATACAAAAATCTATGGTTCCATTTTTGGCCAGCTTCATAGCCAACTTTTTTTTTGTACCCCGAACACCCCGATGGATTTCTTTTCTTCACACCATTTGAGAAGACTCTCTCTCTCTTTGAGGTCCTACGGTCCAAGCCTCCTAGGCAATACCGCCTTGTTATCAGAATGTAATAAATATCTATCTTTTTTGAGTTGCATTAATTCTAAGCGGGTGTAACAAATTCTAATGTTTTTGCATTGCACAATTTGCAGTAGGTATTTGGCAGCAAATGTATCGAGTCAGCCTTCTCGGCAAGCTTCGCTGTGGTAGTCAACCCTACAACAATAAAATTCTCAGCGTTATTTTGACGAGATAGCTCCTGTTTCAAAGAATCTACATATTTATTTTGTCCAGTGGTTTAGGCAATACAACACTACACTAATTTTATATCACAATATCCAACAGGAATCTATTTCTGAATAATTAAAATAGCCACTAAAATTAACTCTCAAAAAATCCCGCCAAAAATTCGTACCCCGGAGGGTCCACATATCGATCAACCACAGACAATAAAACCCGCGTTGACATTTGCAAAAGGGCGCCTCAAATGCCGCCATTTCTCAACTCGAGGGCGGTAAACCCAATTTCCCTTTCTCAAGTCGTTCAACAGTAAAATATTTAATAATAACACCAAATTGGGTTACAATAGTTCCAAGAATGGCTTACAATAGCCGCGATTATGTTTCAAGGTCGCGCCGTGTTCGGATTTAAAATTCGAAACCATGATGCAATGTTTTCGCAGAAGGTTTACTTTTGAGACTATGGGAAATTGAAGGAATTACGCTGTTATAGTCTGTCTAATAAGTCAACCGAATTTGTATAATATTTAATCTTTGATTATATACTTGTCTATAATCAAAGTATTTAATCTTTAAAAAAAATACTTCTATTCGATAGGTACTTTTCCTAAGTTTCTTCTGTTAGTAAACAATAATCTCTATCTCTTAATCAACCTTGATTATTGAACCCGTGTTGACTACATCAGATTTCATTAAATCCTAATAATTACACAAGTCGTTTAACTTATCAGACAGACTCTATAACACTAAATTACTTTAGCCGGTGCGGGTGACAGCTGTCGGATTCTCACAATGTAGCTACCTATTCTTTTCTCCCATCCTAAAGATACATATTTTTGTCCTGCTCAGCTGTCATCCTATTAATCCTATTTAAAAAAGACCTTAGTCCATGGAGTTTCTTGCAAGTTCTGCCTACTCCATAGAGATCTACGCTTTGAAATGTGCTATTAGCTTCTCTTGGATTGACCGACTTCTTGAAAATTCAAAAGTCAATTTATTTTAAATAGGCTTTGAATTTAAGTTAGATGTTTTCAAGATGTTTTGTGCACTTTGGGTGTAGAAATTGTAATGAGATTTTTTTTTTTTTTTTTAACTTTTGTTGTATGTAGCAAACTACGTGTATCCCCAGGTTAGGGCTGGGACTCTGCACCAGATTCTGTACATGATACAAGTACCCTTTTAATCTTCCCCAGACACAGGATGTCGATATAAGAGTCTCACCAAACAACAAAAATAATAATATGCTAGAAAGAAATGCCCGGGTTTGTTTGAAAGAGTTATATTACGGTTTTAGTCAGTGAAAGTCTAACATTCACTCTCGCTTCATCCAGAGCGGGATCAGTTATTTGTTGATATCCTATCTGAAAAAAGGGTAAAACTTTATAGTGAGTACAGAGAGGGGTTAGGCTAGGGGTCTTTAAGTCAAGAGTGAATAGATTGCTTCTAGGCAAGCGTGTTCCATCGTCGGCCGCATCATCGCTTACCATCAGGTGAGATAGTGGTCAAACGCGAGCCTATCCATTATAAAAAAAAAGAGATGACAAGGTTAATGTGGTACGTAAGAAGACGGTTTTGACTCACATTGAAAATTATTAACATGATGAATGAAGTTTCAAAATAATCATATACCATAGTGTTGTACTACTGTAATTTTTTTTTCATGGCAAAGTCCATTGTCGTTAGACAGCCGGTGTTTTAAAAATGGCGGACTCATACCATTAAACTCGTTTTTATGGTCTGTTTTTTTTTTTCTTTATTTGCATGGCGGGAATAAGTTGTCGACGAAATATTATTACAACGTAAAAAAAGAAATGAGATACAAGGTAGAGTACATTTGTTATTTGTCTTTGTAAAGCATTAGTATTCTATTTGCGGGACTGACGAAGGATATTTTCGGGGATGCTGTCATTAAAACCAACTCGCAAACGTCAGATGGTGACCATATGTGTTCGTAAATCAATTTTAGAACAGCTTAAACTAGATGACCCGGCGAACTTCGTACCGCCCAGTCAATGAATGTAGTATATCTTTTGATATAGTCAACCGATTGCGATGAATTTGTTTCATCCTGAGTAATATATCGAGTTACACTGTTACACACAATTTTAAATAAAATTGGAGTTTCTGTTTTTAATATTGAAATAACCGCTTTTTACTACATGCATATGATGATATGAATATATATACGGTATGCACCAAAATATTTTTTTTACAATTTTTGTCTGTCTGTTTGTTCCGGCTAATCTCTAAAATGGCTGAACCGATTTTGACGGGACTTTTAATGGCAGGTAGGTAGCTTTTATTTTAGAAAAAATAAATTCATTATCCTGTACTCCACGCGAATGAAGTCGCGGGCACAGCTAGTCACGTATAAAAGTTATCTACTTACATCGATTTCGTATATTATGCGTGTGCGCACTCAACTAAAAACTTCTACAGATTTATTATCATGAATGAATTATAAGCTAGAGCTAAGGGAAGCTCGGTCCCGGCACGAAACGCAAGAAGGAACAGGAGTGGGTTTTTACTCAGTAAAAGTCTGACACTGTCTCCCGCTCCGCCCAAGAGCGGGAGATGTAATTGAATGATTTTTCCCACCGGAAAAGCAAAGCTAGAGCTTACTATGTAGCTACTTAGTGTACAACATGTAACATAGTAAACGTAACCCTGAAAATAGTATGTTTATAAACTGTTAATGAACCGGTTTCTGCCCTTTTTTGTTTAAATAGGTATTTATTATCCTAAAATAAGCGGAACATGTAACATAGTAAACGCAAATCCGAAATTATTATGTTTATAAACTGTTAATGAACCGGTTTCTACCCTTTTTTGTTATAAAATAATAATGTCTAATATATAATAATGTCTTTCTGACAGAAAATGAAATAAATCTAATTCTAATTTCAAATTTTTTTTTTGTATGTGTTTTAGTTTCCTTTTTGTATGTGTAATGGTGTACAATAAAGTGTATAATAAATAAATAAATATGTAGTTTGTCTTTGTATACAGTTAAGGAATGGAATTCCCTACTGGAGTCGTGTGTTTTCTGATAAAGCCCAAAAAGTCTATAACCTGTGAATCTTTAAGTCAATATTGATTATGTAACTTCTAGGCAAGCGTGCTCCACCGTCGAACACATCGTTGCTTTCCATCAGGTATGATAGTACTCCAGCTCGAAACAATCAAAAACAAATAAAGTGACAAAAAATCTTACATCCCTTGAGCTATCTATTGATATAATAAAATGTCACTATGTCATGAGTTTATGCTTCACTGAACTTGATTTGTACACACGTATTAAACAAACAAAAAAAGGAACAAAAACATCTTGTTCTCTTTTTAATCTGTGCAAACAATGCAATTTTACGCCACTTAATGGCGGGAACTCCGTCTAAGCATAGACAAAACGTTGTTTTTTCTTTATTTATAATCTGGGAATGAAGAGGTTGATAGTGTTGCGATCACAGTCGATTTTTCCCACGATAGTTTACTTCAATTAATTTAGTAGGTCATTTCAGAGTACGAGAATACAGTTATTAAGCGTAGAATGCTGAATCATTTGTTGATTTTTATTGTTTTGAGTTTATAGTCCATTTGCCTCAAATTGCAAAGCCCGAGAATGTGGAATCATTTTGTATTTTTATTTTTTTTAATATCTTTTATAAATTTAGGGACTTTTAATCACAGCAAGACCATACCAGCCCCATCGTAACTTAATACTAGTAAAGCTAAACATCTTATCAACTATTAAGGCTCTAAAAAAACCTTACTCACGAATTTATAAACAGCGATAGCTGCGCTAGAGAGGGTTTCAGCCAGTATACTTTGAATAAAATAAACATCCATCAAATTAATTTTAATATTTAATCATTTGAATAATTTTTATTTTATTATATTTTAGAAAAAAAAAAAACGCGGGACACACGTCTTAATTGCACAAAAAAAAAATGGTTTGTAATTGCAAGTAGCATGTGACGTTTTTACAAAATCAATTTGAAATATATAACTTAGAAAATGCATTTGCAACGTATTTATATATCCTTATTGCAAAGTATTAAATAAACCGGTGCTAGTCAGACTCGCACACTGCTAGTTCCGTATAAAATAACCTGTTAGTTCATATATAATCGAATCTCAAAGATTATTGCGAATCGCAAAAAAAAAGTAATTATTTTGTGATGCAACTACTTACGGTCAATTGTGTGAGGAGTGATATGAAATAATAGGGAGTTAGTGATAGTATAACGGGTGACAGGAATTGAAGAAAAAAATGTGTTGCGACGACCCCAAGTAATATAGAATAAGGGCAGGAAGAAGAAGTAACTAATTACGGTTTTATAAATATGAGCGATGGGCCGATGTCTCATAGCGCCCATATTTTTAGATTGCGTTAAATTAGAAGGCTGAGTGTTTTCTAATTCAAGAGGTAGGTACACCGGTCTGCAGAAGTGCAAACCTAGTATTATTAGAGAATAAAAGTGTAGGTATGTAGTTTATTAATTTGAGTATATTGTATAGTATTTGTGGTATATCTATGTATTTTTTTCACTATTTTTCTCTGCGTCACCCAAAGATTGACTGGTAGAAAATACCTAAGACGCCTCTGTACTTTTGTGTGCATAAATTATTTAACAAATAAATAAAACGAATGCATTTTACTTAAAAACCTATACGCTGAGTAAGACGCAGAATATCTAGCTCAGTAGTTTAGTCAATTGAGTGCAATCTAAAGTAGGTACCTCAGCGGTTTAGTCAAATGAGTGCTTTATATTATGTTGACAATGTTATCGCAAGGTTTTATTCGCACTTCTACTTTACAAGTGTGTATGGGGAAAACCAATACGTTTTTTTTGCATATGTAAGACAAGTTATTTTTTTTTCACGCACGCTTTGAGCATAAAATTAGCAGCTCCATTTTTACCGAGATCACGCCCGCGCCCGTTTCAATCATTCCAGGATATATTGTTCAGTTGTGTAGACACTTGAAATACTAAGATATACGAATTTTACATAACAATATAAATTAGGAATCAATTTGTGATTAATTAAAATACCAACTGAATTTCCCTCCAAAAAATCCCGCCAAAACTTTAATTTTGACATTTTGAAAATTGTAGGGTTGGGGCATGGGAACAATGGTCAATAATATCGACAGTTAACATCGATAAACGAGAAACAACGAACTTCCATTGAGTTGATTTCAGATTGTAAGTTTCGGTTTAATAAAATCATAGGAAACATTTTTCTTTGTCTTCGTTACAAATTCAATTTGATTAAATAGGACTCAATATGCTACAAACCATAGAATCAACATGACACAGCCGGACCCGCGAACAAACTACAGACGAAGCCATAGAATGTGGCTAATGGTCTTAAAATGGCGATACGTAGTTACAAACATCATGATGTTAGGCAAGAAACGCTGATGCCTGCATGCAAGCGAGCTGACCGAGATACTGGACGATTTGCTTACGATAGGTATTCTAGGCAATTATACTCGGTTCGAAGATAGCTGTAAACTAATACAAAAAACTGTAACTGTTTTATTAGACGGTTTAATCAAAAAACGAATAATCGTAAAAAAATACGTTGCAATCTCATTTCTGTAACTATTTATATCGATAAGTAAGCGAACCTTTTTTTTAAGAAACTTGCCCCACACTAGAAATTCCTCCAGTATCGAGGGTGTACACATATCGTGGCCATATCATAGAAATTATTATGATATGGCCAGGTAAAATTGGCCTCATCGTTTTAAAAGTTAAAGTTTGAGAGTTTTTTTTAATCAGGGGTAATCTCTGGAACTACTGTTCCAAATTCGCAAATCTCGAGAACACCTGAACCGGTTTTGGTAATTCTTTTTTTGTTTGTTCTTGTGAGAAGGTTCTTATGGAAAAATAAATAAAATTAGGGTAGTGTAGGGTAAAGTAGGGTAAAGTAGGGTAGAGTAGGGTAGAATAGGGTAGAGTAGGGTAAATTAGGGTAGAATAGGGTAGAGTAAAGTATGTTAGGTTTTTTTTTTTTTTTCGATGGGAAAAATCATCTTATGACAACCCCCGCTCTTGGGCGGAGCGGGAGATAGTGTCAGACTCTTACTAAGTATGTTAGGGTGGAGTAGGATAGAGCGGGAGCGAAGCCGCGAACAAAAGCTAGTTTTTAATGTCCTTACTCAATGAGCTGGTAAGTCCTTGACGCCATCAAATGTCCTCAGAGTCATTAGTCTGAGAATTCTAATTGTTTGTCCAGTCTTTGTTGGAAGATAAGTAATGAGAATTTTTATTTATGCAATTTTATCGCATGAAATCTTTGACTACACTTTTTGCCATAGTCGAGTCGATTACATAAATAAGACTTCTGTTTTTGAGACAAGGAAATCATCAAATAAATTCCATGTCCAACAGTGGACGTGTATCGGCTGAAATGATGATGATGATGATACAATATATGCCTACTCAAATTAATACACTACATACATGCACTAAAATAGTCAAACAATTGGTTCAAATCGACAATAGGAAAATATTAACACTGTGATGGACTGCTGCCAACTTTAATGATCTTTCTTAATTATGTCGTATTCCAAATACATTCTCTTTTTGACTACGATCCCACCTGATGGTAAGCAGTGATGCTGTCGTTGATGTTGAAGTGCACTTGTTTAGAAGAGTCTTTTCTCTAGCCTTGAAGACACCTAAATTAAAATCTGTATGCAAATTGTTCCAATCCTTCGATATAAGTGGTCTACACGTGTTAACTGTCCTTTTATTTCCTTTTTTATTTGGATTTTAATTTATTGAATTTTAATTTATAAAATTATCAAATTAGGTATTATTTATTGAATATGAGGATTGTAATTTGATTTTTTTTTATTTTGAATGCATATTTTATGATTTTAATTTGTTGTTATGTTTTTATTCATTGAATTTTTTATTTTGATGATGGATGAGTTTTAATATGGGTTTTTTACATGAAATGTTTTTATTATTTACTATCTAAATCCGTACAGCCCTTTTAGCGTGAAGGAGTAACAAACATACATACACACATAAAAACTTATTTTTTTTAAATATTTGTGTGATTATTTTACAGTTACGAGATCCTGGCTGACTTCATGGCCTCAGCCAGGTGATCGGGACATGCAAAGTTTTTAAAAGGGCACATTTGTAACGGCAGGTGATTCTTATAAACGTCACAGGGGCGACGTAAAGGGGTTAAGTCTTGGCGAATAATGGAAATTATATTGAAGGGGGTCGCCATTACTACAAGTTGCTTGTAATATTAATAGTTATTTAATATATAATCTACAACTATCTCACAAATGCCGTCTAGTCCCAAGCTAAGCAGAGCTTGTGTTATGGGTACTAGACAACTGATAAACATACTTATGTATTTCTAAATACATACATATTATAGATAAACTACACTCAGACAGACACAGAACAAATGATTGTGCTCATCACACGAACATTTGTCCTGGGTGTGAATCGAACACACGACCTCCAGCATAGCAGTCAGGAACACTAACCAGTAGACTAACAAGCTCAACAAATGACATGTTAATCTCGCCTATATTTTTTTTATATCTATCCAACCCAATGCCGAGTAGCAATTTCCCAAAAACTTAAAAAATTAACTTTGTGAGCTTCACCCTAAAGCAGGAAAAAGCAATTAAATACTGATCTTAAATAAACTAACTTCAAGTTCAATTCAGGATGCGTTGAGCAAAACACCAAACAACCACTCGCAGCCGGTACCCAAAATAAATTGAGTGCAAACATCTTCATTCCAGACTAAATTAGGAATAATTAAGAACACAAGCTTGCTATAAATAGTGTATATATAACAACGTGACGAAGACCATTGGCCTTAGTCACTTTTATATACCACATTTTTTTTTATAAGAACAAATGACTGGCCTGTTGATCTAGTGGTTAGTGACCCTGACTGCTATGCCAGAGGTCGTGGGTTCGATTCCCACCCAGGACAAATTTTTGTGTGATGAGCATAATCATTTGTTCTGTGTCTGGGTGTAACTTATCTATATATGTATGTATTTAGAAATATGTAAGTATGTTTATCAGTTGTCTAGTACCCATAACACAAGCTCTGCTTAGCTTGGGACTAGACGGCATTGTGTGATAGTTGTGAAATATTTGAAAAGGTGTTGTTATTACTTAAGTAAAGTCTCAATAAATAATATTCTTATACAACAAAGTTATTAACGTTCGTTTATATCCCAAAATGACACTCAATTTATGGACATGAATGAATAAGTGTGGTAAATTTTTAGGATTTCATTCTTTTAACGGGTAGGTACGGATAGAGCCCCATTTTGTTTTGTACTAATTAAAAAGACTGCATGTATAACTGGAATAAAGTATACCCTTCTTAGCGTGTCGATGGCAAAACCAGTAAAATTTCTTGCCTGAACAGTTGACAGGGCATGTGACGCAGGATGGAAGGTGGGACATGGTCTGCGGAGAGACGCTGCATAAACACTGAGATCGGAACCATCCGAGAACTCCATGTGTGGAGATGTCTTTGCTGCGCCCAACTTGGATGCGAAATCTGTTGAGTTTTCCGGGTTGCTCATGGTAACTTGAGTCCCGGAACAGAAGGTTTAAACTTCTCTCGCCAGAGGTCGCATCTTTCCAATGGCACACCGAATTAGATAATTAACTTACAATCATTTTACGCACTGAAATGCGGTAGTGTTTTTTTTTAAGAAAAATAAATCATCGATATGCATATACGCACTACACTATTGGATCACAATTGGTATCTGGCGTTAGTGACGTAAACAAGATTTTTATCAGAATAGGTAATCTTTTATCCTAAAACGAATCTTGATTGTTATAGGATAAAAAAATACATGTTTTAAAAACCATTGTGATTCAGTAGCCTATTCTGAACATACCACTTTCAGGATGTGCGATTATTACGTTATATATTGTGTGTTGTATTGGTAATATCAAATCGAGTAACAAACATACACTTTTGCTTAAGAGGAGAGTTTAAGAAACACAACTTATAATTTTCAAAATTTCCAAAAAAATACACATAACTGAATTACAAAAAAAAAAAATGAGGTACCTCAATAGATGTGCCAGCAGTGTCACCGCGAGATATTTGCAAACGTACCTATAGCATAGCATAGTCGGCTTTATAATGTTCCCACTGTTGGAACTCAGGCCTCCTCTCTAGGAGAGGGAACAGGCCGTAATCCACAACGCGGGCCCAATGCGGGTTGATAGATGTTACTTGTCTTCGAATTTTTTGTTTCTAGGACATGCCGGTTTCCTCACGGTGTTTTTTCTTCACCGTTTTGAGAGAAGAAATGTAAACGTTGAACGTATCTTAAGATTGAAAAAAAAAATTGTTCATATTTCTCAAAAACAACTAAATTGACTTTTTCTAAGAAACGAAAGAAATATCTCGCAATGAAACAGCTGTTGGCACATCTATTTAGGTTCTATATTATTATTATTTTTTTGCATAATACAGTGTGGTGTTTTTTTCTATGAAATGTTATGCTTAATCATTATTATGATTAGAGAAGTTATTATTACGCATATAATATTTTATAATATAATTTTTTAAGCATAGTTTATAAAAATTATGCGTAATAATGTTATGCGAAAATATAATTAGGACAAACAAAAGTATGCCAAGTTATATTAAGTCTTAAAATTTTATGCAAATGAATAGGGAACCCATTTTAACAAGTCATGGTAAGACCTCTAGGTGAGGGTCACAGGAAACCGATGGATGCGAGATGAAAAATCTGTACCTCAGAGGTAAACAATAGTAACTCCACTTTTTTGATAATATGTTTTTTTTTGCACTGTTAAAATCGTAAGAACCAGTTCTACGTAATGGTATAGGACATCAAGTCCTACGACATCTAGGAAGAGAAATATCCAATCGTATATGACAAAAACATATCGGGCATGGGACTTAAAATGATGATAAGATTGTTTACTTCTCAGCTTTACGCGCACTTAACGTTGTTCTAAAATTTATTGTAATTATGTTTATTACATAATTATTCCATCTAATAATTATAAAAAATACAATTGAGTTTGTTTTAATATCTTTAAAGCAACTATGTCAAAAATACATTTAAAGTTTCTATCCGCGCGTTTTTGCCTCTCCTGTAAAATTTACTTTTTGGCACATACTGTTGTTTACCTCTGAGGTACTTAATGGTTGTAATCAGTAAAAATCTAACACTCCCCCTCTTGATCCACCTAGACCTGGGAGAAGACAAGATAATTGCCCATTTATACAAAAACATGTTTCATCCTATTAGCACATTGCTTTGGGCAAAGAAGCGGACAAAAACTAGTTGTTAAATAATCCTTCTCCCCTAAATGACACTGTGTACGTGATACCTTGTAAGCAATTCAACATTAGCACCTATTTTTAGTCTATGACGTCATAGTCAATGAGCTGGATAACATATCTATGTGAAGGTATTTCTTATCAGCAAGATAAAAAGCTACTTAATTTGATGCATGTGTTGAAATATTATGTAAGAGAGCCGTGAAATAAAATTTTGAATGCTTCTTGTAAAAATTAGGCGGTTTTTATTCGCCACTCATCACATGAAAGTAACTTTTACCGATATTTTTTTTTAGGTGAGAACTCATCAAATAATTTCTCCTTCGCTTGGGCGGAGCGAAAGGGCTAAAACCCACGCCTATGTTATTTCTTTGCTTTCGCTTAGGATCCCGGAGTTCAATTTGACATAACCCATAGAACTTTTATCGATAGTGTTAACAATTTGGATTTCATTAGCCCCATCACTATTGAGAGCTGTCAATTTTATGATTTTTGACTTTTGTTTCTTTTTTTGGTTTGGGAAATAATCAAATAAATGAATTTCTCCCGCTTAGGGTGAAGTGAGAGGGAGTGTCAGACTAAACTATTGTTCTTTCATTAGTTTGTCCATTGCGCAAATCTTTGTCTATTCAAATACAATAAATAGCATTTACGAGTAATAGCGTAGCCGATTTTTGAAATTTTGCATGCATGTGTAAATAAGATGACAATTCAAAATCATTATGACATGGGGCTGATCTGATGATGCAACTGGAAGATGGCTATAGGGACTTGGTAGTTAAACGACACAACCCCATCGAGTTTGGGCTCGTATGATTCGTCTTGACGAGCATTAATTATATCTATATAAAGAGCTATAAAAGCTTGCTATGAAAAAATGATTTTCATTAAACTCTCGTGAGCCGTAATTAGAGACACAATTAAAAAGCCATTGTCTCGCGATCGCGTGGATCCACGTTTAGACACACAACGGGTTAAAATCTTGTTTTTTAATTTATATTGTGTCTCAAACCATAAACATTTACACAATGCTTTTTAATTTTATTTCTCTACTAGCTTTTGCCCGCGACTTCGTTCGCGTGGAATAGTGACTTCCGGCAGCGGCGGCGAATTGATGCCGACTCTTGACCAATAGATGGCGCTGTATGTCCGGAATAAATTTTATTTTTTATTTTATTTTTTGTAATAAAAACTATCCTATGTCCTTTCTCAAGTTCCAAACTATGTCTGTACCAAATTTCACACAAATCGGTTCAGTAGTTTAGGCGTGAAGCAAAGACAGACAGACAGACAGACAGAGTTACTTTCGCATTTATAATATTAGTTTGGATAGTTTGGATGGTCCACGTGCCTCAAGTGTTTTGTTTTGATAAACGACACTCTTGTAACATGAGCAGTGCTTATAATGAGAGCTATAACGATTAGGAGGTGTGTTGTACGTGATCATAACTGTAATAATTGTTTTATGTATGACCTTGATGGCTTGGTAACATGGCTATTGGTTTATTGAACTTATAATCGCACCTAGAGACGTGCCTTTGCCGGTAATATTGGAATATTGCTGGCAATATTGGCACCAATATTCATACTTCGGGCAATAATCCCACTTCACGGCAATTTTGCCGGCAACAGCACATCACTAAATATCGCACCATTAAAATGCAAGTGACATAACTTAGGAATACAATAGGGTAGTGTCCAGGGTGAAAATAATTACATTTTATTTAGTCCGTATTTTAGATTATAAAAAATGATTGCACACGTATTTATTCGTTTTTCGATTAAACAAAAAATAAGGCGAAAAAGATGTAGCACGGCGTGACGTTACCCGTAACTTTAATGGGCTATATCTTTGTCATTTTTGGTTTAATTTACATATAAAAAAATACTTGTCCCTTATTATTGAATAATCTAAAAGACGGACTTACTTTAATTACATTTTTTACGGCAACTAGCCTATCAGTGAGTAATTAAAATGTTGATGCCGTTTTCAGAAAAAGATCTAATTTTATTTTAGTGTTGTACTTGTTTTTTTTTTATTTGTTGTGTTCAATTAAATCCACCATAACATTCGCTTGTTCGCGATAAACTCAAAAACTACTAAACCGATATTCATACGGTTTTCATTAATAGACAGAGTGATTCATGAGGAAACTTTGCATGAATAATACGTCCATATTATAGTAGAAAAAATTGAGAATTTAAAAGTTTTATAATATCCGTGCGAAGCCGAAATAAAACCTCTACAGTTCAGACCAAGCGTTTTGACTCGTCATTTACAGTGCCGTAACTAGGGCGGTGCCAGTGGTGCCCAGGCACAGGGCGCAGTCCTTGGAGGGGCGCAAAAATATCTATTAGTCCTTTTTATTCGTATTGTGCTTTTTTCTAGGGTCGCAGTTAGAGAAGCTCGCACCTGGCGTATAAAAGGCTAGTTACGCTGCTGGTCATTTATATCGCGTACATGGAAAGACTGGAGCAATTGGCCTGCTGCGGTTTTCCCGTCCTATTATAATTCAAGTGTCTTCAAGGCTAGAATGAATGGGCTCTTAGTAAACTAATGCGCTTCACCATCAAAGATTGCATCACTGCTTACCGTCAGGTGGGATCGCAGTCAAGCATAGTTTAATCTATTAAAAAAAAAACGGAAAATAATACACTCAAAGGAAATCTCAATATTTAATTACCAAAGAGTAAGAGCAAAATGGACGCGGGACGTCCTGTTAAAACAGCTGATAAAATGTATGCCATCAAAAACATAACTTGTAAAAAAACCAAGGCACGCTACTCAGTTCTTCTTCAATAAAAAATTGTGAGATTCATGTAATACCTACCAAGTCGGTTATAGTCTGTCTAATAAGTCAACCGACTTGGGAATTTTGTATAATATTTAATCATTTAAAAAATACTTATATTCGATACTTTTTATAAGGTTCTTCTGTTAGTAAACAATTAACTCTATCTCCTAATCAACCTTGATTATTGAACCCGTATTGACTACATCAGATTTCATTAAATCCTAATAATTACCCAAGTCGTTTAACTTATTAGACACACTCTAATTTATTCAGAGCAAAATGGAAATCCAGTTAAAGCAGCTGCTAAAATCTATTCTTAGTTCGCCTTAAACTGACTAATGCCTGATTCTTGTCTTGACTGTTTATGGTTCAAATTCGAAACATTCGAAAAAGGAACTCCTTTTGTCTTGCTTTTTTTTTGGTACCTTTATGGGTACCTCGGTTTTTTTTAAAGACAAACCATAAGGCAGAAGATCTAATGGACCTTTAGAAACAAAAAAACGTTCGCAAACTATGGCGTGTTGGATAAAAAAAAAAACTAATCGCATTTTTATCGTGAGTTTTAGAAGTTATATTCCTTGTTTATTGCAATCTATTTAAATAATAGGTAAACTGACTTTTGCAAAAGGTTTCCTTATATGACGTAGCCGAGAACTAAGGGATTATTTTCTAAAATTCAATCCCTAAGGGATAAAACGAGGTTCCAAATTATCGTAGTATGTGTGAGGGTTTTTGGCCCGCACAGGTTTTAGAATAATAACGTAATTAATAACGTTATTAATAACAACGTTATTTATAGCGTTATTATTCTAAGGCACAGGCCTTTTACTTTTTATCTTTTAATATTGTTTTCTTTTATTTTTTTAACTTAAGTACATACCTATTTATAGATTGAGTTACTTTTTATTGTTGTTTGTCCTGTGCGAGTCTCATATAGTTTTTTTTATTTCTTTCAAAGTGTGCATGAAAAAACCTACTTTCACGCGAACCATGCCGCTAGCATCAGCTATTCTATAATATGTAAATTACAAATGCTAAGCCGACTACGGAACTGCTCAGGCCACATCTGCCACAGTTATGTTACCGCATGTAATTTTTAACATTGACCTTGAATTTTAAAGACAACGACTCTATAACTACAGACGCGCTAATTGGAACAAACTCTGTTTCAAATTTCGAACAACCAACTGTCAAAATTAGTTTTTTTTTTGCATTTTTAATTTTGAATGTAGAGGTGCGGTCAGCGGTGCATTCACGTCGTTCTTTGTATTATTTTTTTTTTGACAATAGACTCAGCTCATAATACCAATGCCTATTTTTCGAACATCGAATGAATAACCTCAGCGATAAGATTAGGTGAAACTGAGTCATTTTATTCAAAGCAGGACAGAGTGACCTTATCATACGACCTTTTGTCCAATTATTTCTTATTTTTTCAACGAAAATACGTTAAACGATGACGTCACATCAATGTAATGTTTTTATTTAACCATATAAAGAATGCCGAAGTTCTGCTCTGTAGTGGAAAAAAATCGAGTTAGCTAACGAATGCCTTGGTATTTGTGAAGATGATGTAATTAATTATGTATGTAGCTTTAATTATGTTATTCGATCGTCGTTTCCCGATGTTTCAACTTTAAAATTATAATAAGCATAATATTTTGTAGTTTAGCGACAAAATAACAATTTCTCAATTGCGTTTCACTTTCTAAAAGTTTTAACGTTTCGATGACACATCTAACAGCGCATCACAAACACGCGTCAGTCTAACAAAAAAAAAATGGCCAAAAGTATCCAAAAAAGAAATTAGCAGGTGCACTGCACTAATCCAATGTATGCGGTGAAAGCACTGCTTGCAAAAATGCGCGCCAACACGCACATTTGAACACGTAAAAAACTGTTTATCAACACAGTAAAAATTTTCACTTCAAAACACTGATTCAAAAAAAAAAAAATAAGAACACACCCCGAGAATATCAAGAACGAATTAAAAAAAAATATTTAAAAAATCACTGCTTCCGTCACCTTGCACCAGAGATAAGATAGACGCGTAATGGCGTCCGCGCGCGGCAAATGACAGCCGTTGACTGGTGTGTTTCCACCAGACATAAGATAATCGCATAAGTTTTTAGGGGTCCGTGTACTCAACGGTTCTTTTTGTTGCTTACTTAATGTCTGAATATTCTTTATTTGGTTTTAAAAACTACTTTTACTAACAAAAAGTAATATAATACCAAACAAGTTTTGTGATTTTATGATAATTTAGCTATAGGCAACAACTTTGCCCGCGTAAATGTCGAATGTTATGACAGAAGAACTTGTTATCAAGATAAAAAGATTCTATGTCCTGGGCAATGTCTGCTGGTGTACCAAATTTCGTACAAATTCGTTTAGCCACTAAGCCGTAACGGAATTGATTTATATTAGACTCTTTTACTTTTGTGGCATTTGCAGCATCTCAGCCAGCTAGACATAACATCAGTAGGTACTTTCCTTCGATGACTAACTTATAGACTGTCTAAAAAATCAAATGACCTTTTTTTTTTTTTTTACACCAGATTTTATTTTAATCAAGTCGGTTGACTTTTTAGACAGACTCTAACTACTAATTTACTCTAACTCTAAATTAGTTTTAAAAGAAAAAAAAATAAGAAAAATATTTTGTTTGGCACAGAAAATGCAGAAACAACAAAATGCAGAAACATAAGACAAATAATTATTTAAAAAAAAAAAAACATTACGTAAAACAAAAATAATAAATACATTTTTATTTTAACATTTTAGTGCATTTTTTTTATGTGGCTAATCATTGATTGTAGCTACAGAACAGCACAGAGTGAACAAGTGCAATGTGAAGTGATACTACTAGGGAATCCAATCCCGCATCAAAATCGCAATCCCGATTGGGATTTTTAATTTATTTTTTGTTTCAAGTAGTAATAAACAGAAAAACCGGTCAAGTGCCAGACACAAACATCGAGGGTTTCTTATAAAATCTACATAGTTCGATTCCCGAACCGTGTTTCATAATATAACGCTGATTTTACGGAACAATAAAATATTTAACGGACCTTCATCTTTTAGAAAATTGCGGTCAAATTTCTTCCATTCTGTCCTGTCACCCGTCAAACTATCATTAACTCCCTTTTCTTTCAAACCACTCACACAATCCTTCTTTTCTTTAGCCTCCCTCTCCATCCACATGTATACTCAGACCTCTTTTAACGTGCGTTCCATCCCTCTTCTTCACATGACCATACCAAGACAAACGATTCCCTTTCAACTTTTCAGCCACTGACGCCATTGTTATTTGTTTTTCTTTATATTTTTTTTAGTAGAACTGGTTTTACAAATCCAGTTATTTATGTCTTAGAAATAAGAAATACCAGTTTCGGTGTTAATGTGAATATAAAATTAAGTATAGGTTAGCTGTTCTTATATGTAAATATTCCGGGATGTAAAATGGTCTAGTAAATACTACTATTCGTCCTTGAGTTCTCAAGACAAATTGATATTCTTTGACAGAATGTAGAGAAAGTTAGAGGGTGGCAAGCAGGCAGAGCAACCACTCGGGGTCATTGATACAGGCCATGGTCTGAAGCGAGGAGGAGTGGCAGGCGGTCGGCTCCTTCTGCGAAGCAGTAATGCTAGTAAAGGAATAGGCTGCACGCGCGAGGGAACGGTCGTCACGCTCCAGCCGCCGGGATCCTGATCCCGATTTCCGGTTGCGGACGGCAAGCAATGTGTAGCTCGCCGTCTGACCGTCCGGTAACCGTCCGGACCGAGCCCAAGTCGTCGACGGCGCGTATTGCCCCACGCGCGCCTTAGTGTTGTCAGCAGACCGTAGAGGTCCCGCAGGGTCGAAGCCTACTGGGGCCATGGATCTGCTTCTGAAAGGTAGATTTGGCCCCGGTACGTAAACAGGTGGGTTTTTAGTCAGTCAAAGTATGACACTCGCTCCGCACAATGGCGCGGAGATGTCATTGGATGACTTTCCAACCTAAAAAAAAAACAGAAACGGCTAATTGATATTCTTTGACAGAATGTATTGCTATGGTGGATTAAGCCAGCGCGGGGCCGATAGCAAATGCGACCATGGGGCACCTGTGTAGACCTATTTAATACTCTAAGGGGTATATTCCACCGGGACACCATGGCAGCGCGACCAGTTGCGCCCGCATGTTGTCCCAGTGAAATATAGCCCTAAGCTAACAAACTAGACACCATACAGACACCAGAGTCGCCACACGTCCGAGCTGGTCGCGCCACCAAATTGGTAGCGCAACCAAACGGACACCAGGCGAGTAACTCTCTATAGAGCTGTATACATTTTGTTGGTAGCGGCCACTGGTCGCGCCGCCGTGGTGTCTCGGTGAAATATAGCCCTTATTCGAAGAGCTATATTTCACCTAGTTTCCAATGCGCCACTACAAGCGAAGACTAGCTTAGAATACAGAAAAGGCAATAAGTGTAACACAGAACAATGACATGTGAATCGTGGTAAAGTGTGTCAATTTCACTGAGGGTTCAATGCGAAGACGTGAAGAAAGTTGCGCGCCATCACGAGTGTTGTAGACAGTGTTTTTAAAGCCAATAATAAGCATGATCAGCCTTAAAAGTTCTGACTGTTGGTTGGGACTCACGTCTCCTTTCTAGGAGAGAGAATAGGCGTAATCCACCGACTTCTGCGAAGCAGTAATGCTCGCTAAGGAGGAGGCCGACCGCATCAGGCAACGGCGCCTTCGCCGCCGCTGGGATTCCGATCCCGATTTCCAGCCACCGCAGGCGCGGGCTTGCGGACAGTGAGCAATGGGTAGCTCGCTGTCCGGCCGTCCGGTAACTGTCCGGACCAAGCCCAAGTCATCGACAGCGAGCACTATTCCCGCGCGCCTCAAGGAGTTGTCAGCAACAGCAGGGGCCCAGCCTGGTCGAAGCCTACTGGAGCCAGGGTTATCCGAAAGGGCGCTCGAGCCCCGGTATGAAGGCTTTAACGGGATGGGTTTTTTAGTCAGTAAGAGTCTGACACTATCTCCCACTTCGCCCAAGAGCGGGGGTTATCATTGGATGATTTTGCCCATCGGTAAAAAAAAACCACGCGGGCCCTGTAGCCCGATTCGCGTAATCAAAACCGTAACGGTATCGTAGCAATTTAGTCGTTTAGACCATTTCCGTATTCACATCCATCAATCGAGTTTGAACGACACCGATTTTAAAGTCGTTTGGTCGAAGAGTCGATTTAAAAAAAAAGAAGCTGTGTTAAATTATCCTGGTAGAAAACTTATTAATGTAACTGGAAATAAGTCGTCGATAGATCGTTTAGTTACGAGCCAGTTGAGTTGTCGTTCTATCCAATCCCGATTAAGGAACACGTGAATACCGTTTTTGGATAGGACTTCGATCGAACGACTATAAAACTTCAACGATATTTGGCTTGTTTGATTTTACGTGAATCAGGCTACAAAACATGTTTTCGAAGTGGTTCTAGGATTTTTTCTAAGTAAGTGGGAAAATCATTTGCTGGATGATTTTTACCCAACAAAAAAAAGTCATCATTGTGATGAAGGTCAAAAAGAATGCGCGCGATCCCAATTAAATTTGCATAAGTGACACCATTTTTGCTGCACACTAAAAGCAGTCTCCTTCAACAATGTCAGCAATATTTGCTTTAAACACTGCCTCATACCTAAACATATTATTATCCTCATTAAAGCAAACACTGGAGGTAAGTATGTCATACATTTTATTAACTACCACAAAACATTTCAAGCATAGACCAGACGGTTGGAGCGAAGATCAGTGGCAGGCGCCTCCTTCTGCGTAGCAGTAATGCTAGCAAAAGAGGCAAACGCGTAAGGCAACGTCGCTGACGCCCCAGCCGACGCCGGGATTCAGATCCTGATTTCCAGCCACCGTAGGCACGGGTTTGAGGACGACGAGCAATGGGTAGCTCGCTGCGTCCGGACCGAGCCTAAGACGTCGACGGCGCGTATCGTTTCACGCGCGTCTCAAGGAGTTGTCAGCAAACCATAGGGGCCCAGCAGGGTCGAAGCCTACTGGGGCCAAGGATCTGTTTCCGAAAGGGATGCTCGGCCTCGGTATGAAAGGCAACGAAGGAACAGGAGTGGGTTTCTAGTCAGTAAAAGTCTGACACTATCTCGCGCTCTGCCCAAAAGCGGGGGATCAGCAGAGGTTACCTTGGTTTGTGTATTTGGATTGAGTTGCGGCAACACGGATTTAATCCAGGTTTGTAAATCAATCACGTGTGGTTGGAAAAATGCGCTGATCATCCAAGGACGGTGAAGGTTTGAAACTAGCGTCCCAAAAGAGGTAGGGACGCTGGAATTCAACCGTCTGGTCCATCACGTATAAAATATTTGTTTTACGGCTTCGAAGCATATTTTCCTTACTATAATCATGACTTACTGAGGATAAGTATCTAATATATTGTACTTATGTACACTCAAGGAATGGACTGACGTCATGCATACGATGACTGCACTAATCAATCTTTTGAAAGCGATAGTTTGATGCAAATTAGTACCTTTATTGGAGCGATGTACTCAAGGTATTGGCTGACTCACAGAAACGATGAAAGAGGTTAGAAAGGAAATACTTTCCGATTTGTACTACAACGAGTGTCGCCGCTTGTCTCACACCCTTTAACTCCACTACAGGCAATAAACCAATACGAACGCGCATTACGCAACTAACAGATCACGCACACTTAGTGTCTAAACACACTATGCCGAACGTACGCGACCGAAGTTCCGCGGCTGATTTTACGTTCCAACGTATTCGGCTGATATGACACACCATAAGTGCCGAACTTACGCGGCAGAATATCAGTTGCGCAATTTTGTGTGTATATTCAGTGTTTCGGGCGCGGGCGGGGGCATGCCTGCCTCCCGCTGCTCCCCACTCCCGATCTCCGTCGGCAATCGAACCGAACTTCGGTCGCGTATAATGTGTGTTCTACAGAATACGTTGCCGCCGAATTTCCGCTGAACTTACGCCCGACTGAAGTTCGGCTGTACGCTATAACACAACGTAATTTCGGCATAATGTGTCGCCAGTAATTCAAATAGCATTGCAAGCGTAATCATGCCGAACTTCCGTCGCGTATCCTCGGCATAGTGTGTTTAGACACTTAGATCGCAAGTTTGCTATTGGTTGTGTAAATTATGAGCATGATCATATTTGTGGCACGCCTGCTCCTACAAGGCTATTCTAACTTCTTTCATTTTTCTGTGATTGCAAATTAGTCCCTTTATGAAGTCAGGACTTATTTGGTATTGGCTGCCTGCTGTGGGTGTATGATTGTTCGTCTTTACGAGGTACTATCACCCTGCCAGCGAATTTGCTCTCTCTTTTTAAGTAAGGAAATCATCCTATAACTTCTACCACTCGCTGTGCTAGACTTTTTTTGTTATAATGGATAGGCTTGCGTTTGACCATAATCTCACCTGATGGTAAGCGATGATGTGGCCGACGATGGAGCACGCTTGCCTAGAAGCAATCTATTCACTCTTGACTTAAAGACCCCTAGGTTTTAGCTATTTTACTAGTACCCATATGCATACTTTACTTTCATTTTGCGTTTCAGGACCACACAGTTCTCCTTTCAGAAGCGAATCCATTGCCCTAGTAGGCTTCGGCCCGGCTGGGCCCCTACGCTTTTGACGACATTTGGAGCGCACGCTCAAAAGCGCAAGTTCGATAGTGTATGGAGTACTGGGGCTTCACTGTGACGTGTAAAAATGGTAGGCGTGCGAGGGAAAAGGGAGAGGGATGGAGTTATTCAATCTATACTCGTATAGCCACCCTTTAACAGTTCAATATAGGTCGACAAATGAATAGCGTTATGATGTGGCTGTGCCTCTGCTCTCATCTGTGGTACGGAACTGCTAAATACTAGGTAGATTATTATTGTATTTCTTTTTATGGATAGACAGTGCCAGTGTGGAGCCTATCCACAAGACATGCGCCACCTGCTATGCTGCCCATCCTGCTTAACGACCTGCAGTTTTCAGGATCTATACGAGGCCAGCAATAGAGCTGTACAGGTTTCCAAATATTGGTCAGAAGAAGTATAGTTTGAGAGCATCGACACGAAAAGAAGAATGGATAGGCTCACGCTTGACCACTTTTCACCTTTTTTTTATGGTGGGAAAAAATCATGCATTGACATCCCCCGCTCTTGGGCGGAGCGGGAGATAGTGTCAGACTCTTACTGACTAAAAGACCCACCCCGTTCCTTCTAGCCTTCATACCGGGGCTTGAGCGCCCTTTCGGATAACCCTGGCCCCAGTAGGACCATTTTTCACCTGATAAGCGATGATGTGGCTGACGATGGAGCACGCTTGCCTTAATGTGCTTGAGTCAATTGATAAACAAGCCAAAAAGATCATTGGTAATGATGCACTTGTCGAGTCGAAGCTTCAAGATCTTTGCGAGACTACAAACAATTAAAAAAACGTACCAAGGTCAAAACACTTATCAAAAAATCTATAGACTTATCTCCGTCTACCGTTTTCTTATCTCCTAAATTTTTAGTTTATTACCACTGAACTTGGAATACTACATAAATTCAATTAGCTTTAGACACGATAGAGGTCAAATATATTGAGGTAAAGTGGAAGAAACATCGTGAGGAAACCGGCATGTCCTAGAACCAAAAAGGCTAGGGCCCTCGTTTTTAGGGTTCCGTAGTAAACTAGGAACCCTTATAGTTTCGCCATGACTGTCTGTCCGTCTGTCTGTCCGTCCTCGCTTAATCTCTGTGACTGTTAGCACTAGAAAGCTGAAATTTGGTACCAATATGTATATCAATCACGCCGACAAAGTGGTAAAATAAAAAATGGAAAAAAATGTTTTATTAGGGTAGCCCTATATGTAAAGTGAGAAGTGTTTTTTTTTTTAATTTAAACCCTAACGTGTGATATATTGTTGGAAAGGTATTTAAAAATGAATAGGGGTTTACTAAAATCATGTTTTGATAATGTCAATAATTTCGGAAATAATCGCTCCAAAAGTAAAAAACAATGTGTGTCCCCCCTCTAATTTTTGAACCATATGTTTAGAAAATATGAAAAAAATCTGAAAAGTAGAACTTTATAAGGACTTTCTATTTCTTCTTTTTTCTTTTCTTTGGTATTTTGAACTTGATGGAAAGAACAGTTTTTGTACAAAAAAGACAAAAGGGTTCTACAAAATATTTTCTCGACGAAGTTTGTAGTATAATCGTATATGCAAGCATTTTTTTAAACTCATAAGTGGATATACTTATTATGACGGACGGGAAACTACGGAGCCCTACACTGAGGGTGGCCCGACGCGCTCTTGGCCGGCTTTTTTTTTTATAATGGATAGGCTCGCGTTTGGCCACAATCTCACCTGATGGTAAGCGATGATGTGGTCGACGATGGAACATGCTTGCTTAAAAGCAATCTATTCACTCTTGACTTAAAGGCCCCGGGGTTATAGCTATCAGGAAACACAGACTCCGGTAGGGAATTTCATTCCTTAGCTGTAATATATGCATAATGAATGTACTCCCAAAACGCTTTGTACGTATAGGTGGGATGTCCACCCGTCCACCGGTGGCGCAAAGCGCTTTAAATCCATTTTCTCTGCGAGGTGTTGATTGATTTACATATGCAATGTTCACTTTGAAGAATATTTAACCACCAATTTTTATGTGTAAAAATGTTTCTAAAGGCTGTTTCGAAGGAGTAGGGAAAAGTTGCGAAATTGCTAAATATTTTTTGTTTTGACAAAAGTATTAATTGCACGAAAAAATCAAATGTTGATATTATTGTTCATGAATCTATAATAAACATATATTTTTTTCAAACCAATTGACCTAGCCGTTACGGAGGAGTAGGCCTCAGAAAATCACTGTTTTATGGCACTTTTCGGGCGCTTGGCCCTTAAGTCGACCTTCTCGGCAAGCTTCGCTAAGGGTAATCACCACTACTATTATTAAAATTCTCATCTCCATTTTACTGTGAACACGTCTGTTTCAATGATTCCACATATTGTCCAGTTGCGCAGACACTTGAGTAATAAAACTACATCAATTTTACATCACAATATCTTCTAGGAATCAATTCGCGAATAATTAAAACAACCATTGAACTTCACTCGAAAAATCCCGCCAAAAACTTATGGCACTGTTAGATTTGTGACAGTGTCTATGGTAATTGTTTTGACAAAAAAAGATGGCGGCTTTAGTTCCGTTTTTGGCGCGCTAAAAATTCTTAGTAGCACCTTGAAAGTATCACTTTTAGACAGAAGTTTCTATTCTTTCGTACCTGTTGATTTTATCCACTTTTCATGAAGACAATCGAATTATTACCTGTAAAAGAAAAACTTAATATTAATATAAGATAGTTAGTCCACTTAAATCTGTGTGGTTCTTTCCTCAAAAGACTATCGCAGACGCTAATCTGCATGGTTATCAAATGATTTGACCATTACTTGTTTGCTATAAAGACTTTAAAAGAGACTTTAACCCCTGAGTTTGTTTCGGTGTTTCTTCTCAGGGTCGTCAGATAGGAAACACTGGCCTCATCTAGTTTAAATCGATGTTTAAATGTATTTAAAAAAAACCTTTTTGCTAAATAAATTATCATTTGTTATTTAACGTTATTTGACTAGAATAAAAAATAAACATGTTAATTATCATTTAAAACTGGTTTTATGTTATTTTTGACAAGTTTATTTAAGGTTTTTTTTTAAATTTGTCACATTATTTATTTACAGTGTTCTGTGTCTATTATTAAATGATTTAATCTAGTGTTTGACTGCGATCCCACCTGATGGTAAGCAGTGATGAAATCGTTGATTGTGAGGCGCACTAGTTTATTAAGAGCTTATTCACTCCAGCCTTGAAGACATCTAAATTCGACATACGAGATGTAAAGGACGATGCAAAACGCTTAGTCCGGACCGTGGAGGTTTCGACAATGTAAGAGTAGGATACTCGCCGAACGTCGAGTTGTCAGATGGTAGAAATGAGATGGTGGAATCATGTCATGCAATTCCTGCGCACACTCTCCAAAATGCAACTTGTAAAATACCGAAAGACTGGCTCCCCTACGCCTGTGCTCAAGGCTTAGTATATTTGTTTCTGGCTTTAATTTCTATGTGTAATGTATACCATAAATACAGTGGCCATCACGCATCTTGAACACTTGCGCAGAAGTCAAATATTCGGTATCTTTAATGGTGCGAAGTGCGACGTGGGGGCAGTGTCAGTGATTGGCTGGCCGCGCCATCGCGTCATAGACGTCACTCCTGATTCGTTCACTGCGTTGCAGCATGTATTTAACAACGAAGACGATTGGCTCGCCAATGTATGGAATGCGCAAAGCGATCCCCACTCTGACGCCGAGCGTTCAAGATCCGTGATGGCAACTGTATTTGTCGATAATTACTAAAGTGGTCAGTAAAAAAAACAGACCAAGTACGTATCGGACTGCGCGCAATGGGTTCCGCGCATTGTAGCCGCCACAAATATTTTTCCTGTTATGGTTTTCAAACCGTGACCTTCTGAAGAGCATACTTAGTAGGTTGTGATTTGTGTTAATCATATCATACTAATAATTATTGGCTGAGAGCAGTCACTGGTGGCCGAGTGGTAAAGGCTCCAACTTACGAGTTGCAGGTCGCGGGTTCAAACCCTGCCAGGCGCATTACCTTGTGTAATTTATTTCATTACCACTGCTGTCAAAACGGTGAAGGACAACATCGAGAGGAAACCGGCATGTCCTAGAACTAAAAATTCGAAGACATGTGACATCCACCAACTCGCACTGGGCCCGCGTAGTGGATTACGGCCCCTTCCCTCTCCTAGAGAGGAGGCCTGAGTCCCAGCAGTGGGAACATTAAAAAGGCTGATTATAATTATGATGGTGATTAATAATTATTAAGGCTTATGTTCAACAGTGGACGTCTATCGGCTGAAATAATGAATAATTATTACTGGCTTCTGCGTGATTGTAGGTTTCCCCATAAAAAAAAATATTGTGGTGGCCAACAGCACGTGGGGGCGGTGCGGCGACGAGCGAAGCGATGCGGTCGCCTTGTTTTATACAATAGTTTTAGTATACGCGAAACCCTAAACACGAGTCTAGTATTTTTATGTAAACAATCTATGTACAAAATTTCATAACTTTATCATTAAAAATAACAAAGTTATATGCCACCCGTATGTCCGCACACATACATGGTAACCTAATCTTATAAGGTTAGGTGTATTACCAATTTTTATTTTTGTAAGATTTATTATTTTGTAATAAGAATCTCAGGAAGTACTGGTCCGATTGCCAAAATTTTTTCACCGATAGAAAGTTACTTTATTCCTGAGTGGTATGGCGGGCGAAGCCGCAGGCAAAAGCTAGTTGTTTATAATCAGGCAACTAAGGCTCATACACAGAATACATAATTACAATACGTAATACTTGTTGGTGATCCATAAATAAATATAATATTTAGTATCACAAGAGCTCTTTGGGACTAGCTTTTGCCAGCGGCTTCGCCCGCGTACATAAAATTAATTAAATAGCCTATGTCACTCAGGAATAAAGCAGCTTTCTATCGGTAAAAAAAATTTAGCAATCGGACCAGTACTTCCAGAGATTACCAGTACCTCCTACAAACAAAAAAAAACAAACTTTCCCTGTTTATTATATTAAGTGTAGATGAACACAGACTATAATTTACAAAGAGGGGAAGTACTAATTCCAGGCAAACGAAGTCGGTATCAGAAGCTAGTTAATTTAATTATTTCATAGAGAATTCAATTGTAAATGAAGTGAAATAACAATGGAAGCTTCCTTCCTTAAAATGATGTCATGTTGACATTAAGGATAAAGTATCACAGAGTAGGAGATGGCGGAAACCGTGAGGAGAAGGATATCCTCGAGGCTCAACAGCAACAAGCCGTTCAAACTGTAACAGAAATAAGAAACGTTTATTTCAAATAGACCAGTTACAGGCACTTTTGAATTGTCAAAAGGTCGGTCAGTCAAACAAGTGAAGCTAAATTGCACGTTCCAAAGAGTAGGTCTCTATGGAGAAGAACGTGCAAGAAACTCCATGGACACTCTTTTAAATCGTATTGAGTTACATTAATCATCGTTACATATTTCTTTTTTGCTTCTATTATGTGAACACAATGAAGATAAGCAATAAAAATTAAATAATAATGGTAACAATAAGAATAGAAATTGAATAAGACACTGGCAGCTACTGTGGCTAAGAGATGACCGGTCTCAACTGACGGCGCCCCTCTACAACAGAACTACATCAGAATATATGAAAGAAGTTAAAATAGCCTTGTGGGCGGGGCAGGCGTGCCATAAAGTAGGGCAGTGCTCATAGTTCAACTTCCCATAGCAATACAAAGTGGAGGTGTGCAGAGCATCGCCGTGCCCTCGTGGGGGCGATCGGCGGCGGCAATCTCTCGCGCCGAGCCTTGGTACAGGCTATGATCCAGCGAGGAGGAGTGGCAGGCGGTCGCCTCCTTCTGCGAACCAGTAATGCTAGCAAAGGAGGCCGACCGTATCAGGCAACGGCGCTCGCAGCACCCCAGCCGCCGGGATACCGATTCCGATTTTCGGTCACCACAGGCGCGGGCTTGCTGACGGCGAGCAATGGGTAGACCGTCCGGTAACTGTCCAAACCGAGCCCAAGTCGTCGAGGGCGAGCACTGTTCCCGCGCGCCTCAAGGAGTTGTCAGCAACTGGACCCAGTTGGGTCAGCAACTGGACCCAGTTGGGTCTAAGCTTACTGGGATCAGTTTCGAAAGATAGCTCAGCCCCGGTATTGTAATACTGTGGCCCCGGTATGAAAGGCAATGAAGGAACGGGAGTGGGTTTTTAGTTAATAAAAGTCTGAGAGTGAAAGAGTTATCTCCCGCTCCGCCCAAGAGCGGGGAATGTCATTAGACGATTTTCCTACCGGAAATAAAACTACCAATAGCAAACTTGCGATCTAAGTGTGCGTGGTCTGTTAGTTGCGTGATGCGCGTTCGTATTGGTTTATTGCCTGTAGTGGAGTTAAAGGGTGGGAGACAAGCAGCGACATTCGTAGTACAAATCGGAAAGTATTTCCTTTAACCTTTTTCATCTTTTCGGTGGTAAGACATAATGCGGCATCTTAAAGGTCAGGGTAAATGGCGTAGATAGAACGAAAATATCTAGCTATTAGATATTTCCGACGGTTCCTGCTCAGTCATTCCCGCCATTAGATCGCTGACTAGCGAATATTTTTAATGCTTAAAAGCTTCTTTCATTCATCTATTTTTATTTATTTTACTTTTGATGGGTTGGAATTTTCCTTGGGCGGAGCGGGAGATAGTGTCAGACTTTAACTGACTAAAAAACCCACCCCGTTCCTTCGTTGCTTTTCATACCGGGGCCGAGCCTTCCTTTCAGAAGCAGACCCTTCGGCCCAGTAGGCTTCGACCCTGCTGGGACCCTATGGACTTTTGCTGGGTTCAGGTTTGATACACGCTGTCTGGTGAGGATCTTTTTTCTAGGTGGGAACTCTTGGGTGGAGCGGGTGATAGTGTCAGACTTTTACCGACTAAAAACCCACTCCTATTCCTTCTTTGCCATTGTTCCAGAGCCCTGAGGATCTCTTTCGCATCACCCGTGGACCCAGTAGGCTTCGACCCTGCCGGGCTCCTACAGTTGCAACTCCTTGAGGCACGCGTGGAACACTACGCGTCGTTGACGACTTGGGCTCGGTCCGGACGATTACCGGACGGTAAAACGGCGAGCTACCCACCGCTCGCCGTCCGCAAGACCGCGCCTTCGGTGGCCGGAAATCGAGATCGGAATCCTAGCGGCTGGAACGCGAGGGCCATTGCCTCGTGCAGCCGTCTCCTTTGCTAGCATTACTGCTTCGCAGCAGAAGGTGAGGATTTGCGTCATGCGATGTAAGGACGCTGTGACGTCTTTCCTCAAAGAGGGGATTTCACCGCCATGATTATGGCGTGCCCAATGCATGAGAGATGGGTGCGTTAAACATTAGACCATCACAACACCTCCGCGTAATAATCAGTATCGATTAATATTATCAAGTGTTGTGCAGAAGTTACAGCATTTTTACCCAGAAACGATCGATAATAAACTTAAGTAATTTATATCTTAAAATAAAAACTTCTTTATCAAGGATAATCGCGGATTAACAATGGGTTTATCTTTCATTAGAATTATTACTTTATTTATTTTATCATTATTATGTTGCCCATATGAAGTTTGAAAGAGGCGCCAGTGACTGACAAGTTGAAGGGGAATCGGTTGTCTTGGTATGGTCTTGTAAAGAGGAGGGATGAAATCCATGTTGCTAAAAGAGTTATGAGTATACATGTGGATGGGTGGAGAGGGAGGCCAAAGAAAAGATGGCTGGATTGTGTGAAGAGTGATATGAAAGACTAGCTGTGCCCCGCGGTTTCACCCGCGTTTTTCTCGTTTCCGTGGAAATACCGAGATAAAATATTGCCTATAATTGCCGCCCATAACTCATTAATAGATACCAACTCTTAACATCTTACACACGTGATAACTTTTAAACGAAATATCCGATTGAGATGAAACAAAAAGTATTTTAATTCTACATAAATACTCTTGATAACATAATGGTTAATTTCGATAAAGATTAATATTACGATACATATTTAACGTAGTTTTTTTTTCTTCAGACGATTTAATGATTATTTTGAACACAAAATCAGTTATTGTGATTAAACCATGATAGATAGATATATGTTCTCGCGGACTTTTTTGTAGGTCTTAATGGGATGTACAAACCCGTTATACATCATTTTGTTCTATTGTCAATAGTTTTTGCAGCGCACGCAAAAATAGGTTAATAGCAATTTTATTACGGATCCCTAATTTTGAAACATAAAAAACATAGCCTATAGCCTTCCTCGATAAATGGACTACCCAACACTGAAAGAATCATTCAAATCGGACCAGTAGTTCCAGAGATTAGCGCGTTCAAACAAACAAACAAACTCTTCAGCTTTATAATATTATAGTATAGAAAAGGAAGTTAGTGATAGCATGACGAGTGACAGGGTAGAATGGAAGAAAAAAAATGTATTGCGCCGACCACAAATAAGATGGGACAAGGGCAGAAAAATGACGATGACGTTGCCCATACCGATCTGCTCTTTCGGTACCTCAGGTCACTTATCCAAGGAGATAGCGAGGTAGACCGACACGTAACACATCGGATCATTTCAGGATGGATGAAATGGCGATCAATTCAGGATGAATGTGAGCAGTGGTGGCCGAGCGGTAATGGGTTCGATTTACGAGTTGTAGAACGCGGGTTCAAACCCTGCCAGGCGCATTACTTTGTGTAATTTATTTTAACACCACTGCTCTCAAAATGGTGAAGTAAAACATCGTGAGGAAACCAGCATATCCTAGAACCTAAAATTCGAAGACATGTGACATTCATCAACCCGCACTGGGCCCGAGTGGTGGATTACGGCCCATTCCCTCTCCTAGAGAGGAGGCCTGACTCCCAGCAGTGGGAACATTAAAAAGGCTGATGGCTCCATACATTTTACATGGAAAGTAGACTTGTAGAGCTACACTAGATCCACGCCACGCGACGTTCTACGTACAAATCAGGCGTGTTAGATGTGCCGTCGGTCTAATGAAATTTTAGCTCTAGTGGTCAAAGCTTGATAGTGGGGCCAAAGAAAAAATTTATGGATTGTGTGAGCAGTGATATGAAAAAAAAGGGAAAAGGGGGAAGTTTTCTCACTGCATTCCTCGGCTCCATAACACCGAATTCCGCCTCGGTCGCAATGGCAAGTATACACGTGTATCAAACGAGGTTTTTCAATACACTTACGGCTCGTGGGGACTGACTGGTCGACGCGCTCCCAGCCTGATACGATAAATGTTATAAAATTGTGGCTGGGGTGGGCACACGCACGTTTCTGCACTAGTGCGGAAAACTGAACTCGTACTTTTCTGCACTAGTGCAGAAAACAGTTAATTGCCTGCCTAAAACGTTTGAATAAGTTTTCGGCAGTGTAAGTGTATTGAAAAAGAAAAACAATTTTGTAGAATCTCAGTCATTGGAAAAAACTAAAACACAAATATACAACGTACGGAACCATGGCTTTACAAACACATGTGCATAAGTTCAACACGTGCGCCCCACCCGGTTCTATGTTTAGACTAAGCAAGTATGGCGACTGTTTTTTTTTTGTCGCTACAGCCGGAAGGACCTCCCCTGCGGAGATTTTTGAAGCTGGCAGTGTGTGTGAAGCAGAGGATGAAAGGAGCGATGATAAATTGTTGCGCTGATTAATTCTTATTGTTTTAATGTTGTTTTTAACGATATCAAGTTTTTAATTAAAATATTTGTTTTCATGGCAAGCTTTTATAGCGCGGTATATAGCGATATAGACCATTTCATAAAACTCAAACACGATATGGTTATCTGAGTTGCTATGGCGCTGGGGAGCCTTTTTATTTCGTTGGATAAAAATCATCCAGATGTCATCCCCCTCCCTTGGGCGGAGCGGGAGATAGTGACAGACTTTTATGACTAAAAAGCCCAATCCGTTCCTTCTTGCCTTTCATACCGGAGCGGAGCTGAGCTACCTTTCGGAGCTAACCCTGGCCCAAGTAGGCTTCGACCCAGCTGGGCCCCTGCTGTTGCTGACAACTCCTTGAGGCGCGCGGGAACAGTGCGCGCCGTCGACGACTTGGGCTCGGTCCGGACGGTTACCGGACGGTCGGACAGCGAGTTACCCATTGCTCGCCGTCCACAAGCTCGCGCCTACGGTGGCTGGAAATCGGGATCGGAATCCCGGCGGCGGCTGTGGCGTGAGCGCCGTTGCCTGATGCTGTCGGCCTCCTCCTTTGCTAGCATTACTGCTTCGCAGATTCGCAACGGACATGGCAAGTTCGGGAGGTACTTGAGCCCGATTCGTGCGAAAGTGACGCCCGGACCGCCAGGAGGACACGGTGGAGGTGCGCCCCGCTTGCAAGCTGGCAATATTGCCAAGAAGTGGGAATAATGGTGGCAATATTGCCACTACTCGGCAATATTGCCCGGATTATGAATATTGGTGGCAATATTGCCACTACTCGGCAATTTTGCCTGAAGTATGAATATTGGTGGCAATATTGTCACTACTCGGCAATTTTGCCTGAAGTATAAATATTGGTGGCAATATTGCCACTACTCGGCAATATTGCCCGGATTAAGAATATTGGTGGCAATATTGCCACTTCTCGGCAATATTGCCCGAAGTATGAATATTGGTGGCAATATTGCCACTTCTCGGCAATATTGCCCGAAGTATAAATATTGGTGGCAATATCGCCACTTCTCGGCAATATTGCCCGAAGTATGAATATTGGTGGCAATATTGCCAGCAAAATCCCCACTTCGGGCAATATTGCCAGACACGGCACATCTCTTCTGGACACCCCATAAAAATCGATGTTTTTAACGCGTATAAAACAAACTCCGGCCGGCTACTAACTAATATCACTAATGTTTATTCAATTAATAGTCGCATTAACCTCAATACCGTCATCGATACTAAATCGGTTTGTGGTTAAATAGATTAACGTACGGTAATCTCTTGTAATTATATTTTAAACTGGGATTAATCACTAATCAATTAGATAACACTGAGCAATGGTGGCCGAGTGGTAACGGCCCCGACTTACGAGTTGTAGTTCGCAGGTTCAAACCCAGCCAGGCGCATTACTTCGTGTAATTTATTTCATCGCCACTGCTCTCAAAACGGTGAAGGAAAACATCGTGAGGAAACAGGCTTGTTCTAGAACCGTAAATTCGAAGACATGTGACATTCACCAACCGGCACTGGGCCCGCGTGGTGGATTATGGCAATGGTCTCTCCTAGAGAAGAGACCTGAGTCCCAGCAGTGGGAACAATGAAAGGCAGATTATGCTATGAAATGAGATGAGATTTTCAATTCACGTTTGAATGACTAATAAAGAAAAGAAAACCTGTTTATTCTGCTAGAAAAGACCCATAAAATTATCCACTGATGTCCACTGTTGGACATAGACCTCCCCCAAGTGTCGCCACAACGACCGGTCCTGTGCGTCTCGCATCCATCAGATTCCCGCGACCCTCACCAAGTCATCGGTCCACCTTATGGGATGCCTTCCAACGCTGCGTCTTCCGGTGCGCATACGTCATTCCGGAAATAAACATATCTAAAACTTACTAATTATGAAAATTTGTATTTAAATGTCATTAACATACTAATTAGTGTTAATAATCCACCATTAATTGCTAATTTCACGAAAAACATTTGGAGAATTTGTTGTATAATATTCTCTCTTTTCGAAAGCATTTTCGACAAAGAAAAATAATATTTCCAGTATGTACTTGGAGGGATGTTACGTAGGGTTGCCATAAATTCCTAAGGCCCCGTCGGGACAATTGCTATTTGGGGTCCTTTTTTAGTATTTACTGTGTTCGTCGGTAAACAAGGGCAATACTAAAGTTATATATATCGCTTCGCAAATTAAAAAAAAAAAACCGGCCAAGTGCGAGTCGGACTCGCCCATGAAGGGTTCCATAGCAGCAAGTAGCATAATATAATAGTTCTTGTAATGTGTTGTAACTTTGATCGATGTTTTAATAGTAGTGTATTTTTTTCAGTTTATGACGCATTAAAATAAAACTACTTACTGGATTTCGTTCAAACCAATTTTCGCTGGTAGTTTTTATAGTAATGTACATGATATATTTTTTTTAGTTTTATCATTCTCTTATCTTGGAAGTTAGAGGGGGGGGGGGGGGACACACATTTTACCACTTTGGAAGTGTCTCTCGCGCAAACTATTCAGTTTAGAAAAAAATGATATTAGAAACCTCAGTATCATTTTTGAAGACCTATCCATAGATACCCCACACGCATGAGTTTGATGAAAAAAAAATTTTTGAGTTTCAGTTCTATGTATGGGGACCCCCAAAATTTATTGCTTTTTTTCTATTTTTGTGTGAAAATCTTAATGCGGTTCACAGAATACATCTACTTACAAAGTTTCAACAGTATAGCTCTTATAGTTTCGGAAAAAAGTGGCTGTGACATACGGACGGACGGACAGACAGACAGACAGACAGACAGACAGACAGACAGACAGACAGACATGACGAATCTATAAGGGTTCCGTTTTTTGCCATTTGGCTACGGAACCCTAAAAAGGAAAATTTAAAAGAAAACCATTTGTAATTATGTTTTCATTTACTAATTATCGAGGATAACATAACAATTAATTAACATTATTCCTTTTTATACATATTTATCGAATGATTTTATTCGGAAACTTATTGTCGATAGCGTTTTATAAATTTATAAAACTAGCTAGACCCCTTCTCCCCCTTTTCTAACTATTTTTATAAAAAAAATTAGCCTATGTCCGTCCCCAGGATCCCAACTATCTCTTTACCAAAACTCATCAAAATCGGTTTTGATTTACTACCGATTAAAAGTAGTTAATTTAACGATTATAATTTGTAGTTTTCCACGACCATGTTATTTTAAGCGATTTAAATTCAATTTCCGAGATTATAAACAACATGAATCATCTCGAAGAATAATAGCTTTATTATTCTTGTTAAAGTGACATTTTAATGACAAAAGCAATTATTTAATTCGGCCTAACGTAATCCTTTGACGAAGCCCCGACTTACGAGTTGTAGGTCGCGAATTCAAACCCAGCCAGGCACATTATGTAATTTAAAGAAGTTATAGTATAATCTCCCATCTTAAAAAAAAGCAATTGAAGTTATAATATTACGCTAGATTTTTTTAATTTTTTTTTTTAATAATATTCCACAACTATCACACAACGCCGTCTAATCCCAAGCTAAACAGAGCTTGTGTTATGGGTACTAGACAACTGATAAACATACTTAGAAATTTCTAAATACATACATATTATAGATAAAAATTACTATTTTAACGACTATCAATTCCATACAATAGAATACCGTCATAAAATGATTGGTCGTTGGAGCATTTCCTGTATGACTTCATACATACAACAGTCATACAACACTCATACACATGGAGATTGTTTCCTTCATAGTAAACATAGTAGTCGTTGGCGACTGTTAGTTTTATCTGACGGTTATTTTTAACTACGAACAAAGAGTAGGGTTTTTTTTAGAACAATGGATTGATTTGATTTGGTTTTGAGTTGAGATTGAAATCGAACCGACATTTTTTTATGTATTTTTTTTTTATTTGGACACTAAGTCCTTTAAGCCATATCTTTGTATGAATAGTTAATTTGTTTACTATTAGAATACGGATATATGGATAGTCTGTCTAAAAAGTCATAAAAATAAAAACGGGTCAAGTGCGAGTCGGAGTCGCACCCTAAGGGTTCCGTGCAAACTCACCTATGAAAATAGTTCAATTCCCGTATCTCATGAAATTTTTTCCGATTCGTATTTTTTTTTTGTGATCTAACAATAAAATTACTGCTTTCAGATTTATTCCTATAACCATGCTATAAGACCTTGCTTTATAGCAAATTTCGGGATGCTAGGTCAACGCATTACACGTTTTTGCGACATAAACGTCCGTTTCTTTTTTGTTCTTTAACTTAGAAGTTTGATTTTTTCACAACTTCAACGGACCGCAGATCTAAGTATATGGTTTTAATTTTAATAAAAGATAAAGGGACAGACAGACAGACAAACGGATGGACAACAAAGTGATCCTATAAGGGTTCTGTTTTATTCCCTTTGAGGTACCTAAGGAACCCAAAAAAAACCTTAATAAATAAAATTCCAATATAGGAATTCAATTTTCGCATCTAAATAATATAGGATTTACGAAACTATATCTAATCAAAATATAAAATTAAAATAAAAGGGCTACAACCAAAACAATGGTAGGCAATTGTTATAATTTTACCCGAAATTGTTTTAAATTTTTTAACCTGGCAACAATGGAAGGGCCGAAACAATCACACTATGGTATCATATAACACAAAAGAGTTTTTAACACAAAGTTATCGTTGCATCGCTTTCTAAATAACCACAATTGTATTTTAGATGCATTGTTTTATATTTTCCGTGTTAGAAAACGATATAACAAAAGTTATAGTAATCAGCTTAGTTTCCTTATAATAAGAAACAGTTTGTCTGTTGCCACAAAATAGATAGGTACAGAAGACAATCTCATGTATGTACTTCACTTTTTATACCTACGCTCGGTGGACGCACACTAATGAGCGTTTGAGCCGGAACTGTTCGACGAGCGGGCCGAGGCACTCCGAGACATCATGTCCGTGAGCGGTGTCTTTGTGTGCGTTGCTCGCGCGCGCTTTGTATGTAGATTGACCTCTGTACCTATCTATTTCGTGCTGCTGCAGTATTCCCGTCCGATTATAATTTGGGTGCCTTCAACTTCAAGGCTAGAGTGAATAGGCCCTTATTAAACTAATGCGCCTCACCATCAGAGATCGCATCATTGCTTACCATCAGATGGGTTCGCAGTTACCACTAGCTTATATCAATTAAAAAAAAAGAAACTACCGACTGCAAACCCAGGTTGGCCGCTGTAAATATAATCTGGCCAAATGGGGCTTCCTCGACCCATCTCTAACACAGTTCCGGTGTGGAGCCTCTCCACAGGACATGCGCCACCTGCTATGCTGCCCATCCTGCGTAACAACCTTCAGTTTTCAGGATCTATACGAGGCCAACAATAGAGCTGTACAGGTTGCCAAATATTGGTCAGAAGAAGTGGTGTTCACTAAAATCACTAATTAGGGATTTAGGTTTATAGTAAATTAAACAACCAAATTGTCAGTAAGCAGGCAAACCCAAGTAGTGACGTATAGTCGATCCCTCAGCGGGATTGCAACTGACTTGACGTCAGCTACTTGACTTGACCTACATTTAATGTGTATACCACATCGAATAGTATATATGTATTTCTAGTTTTGGCGCCAACGTGTGACAGACAATGTTACTTTTTATTTTGTGTTTGTCTTAAGTTTTTGTTGTCTACAATGTTATTTGCGCCAAAATAAATACTTTTCTTTCTTTCTTTCTTAGTTTGAGAGCATCGACACGAAAAGAAGAAGAAGAAACTACATTTTGCCAGCAGCTTTGCCTGTAAAACTCAGGGAGAGAGATAGGATTTTACGTAATAATAATAATAACGTACAGGCAGGGGCCATAGTTTTAACATAGTTCCTGGTAACCAGTCCACTTAAGACTCCAAAAACCATAGCCTTATATTATTTTCCACATGTTGCAATAGTTTCCCTTCAACCGGGGGTTGTCCTTGGATGAACTAGCATGCGCATACAGGGATAATCACCGGTTGGTACCACGTCCCATTAAGAGCATCTAAAAGGGCCTCTGCGAGTTGGTTTCGACTCCTCGTATGCCTTTCAAAGGTCCAGGACTTCAGGGACCTGAGATAATATATATATATAATATAAATAATAACGTACAATCAATGATATTAAAATAAATTGTTGCTTAGTATGCAGGCTCAGTTGCACAATGCATACTATCTAACTAAAACCTGCATGAAAGCTTAAGGCGTATAGTCCCTTGAACCATCTGGCCGAAATTATGTGAACGCATTACGCAACGCTCGCAGTCGCCTAGGCGGCAGTACGCAAATCTGTGCATTTATTTGCCGCCAGCAGCGCCCGGAAAGCGCTTTAAATTCATTTTCTCTGCGAGATAATGATTGATTTACTTAAGCAATGTTCACTTTGAAGAATATTTAACCACCAATTTTTATGTGTAAAAATGTTTCAAAAGGTCCAAGCCGTTTCGAAGGAGTAGGGAAAAGTTGCGAAATTGCTAAATATTTTTTTTGACAAAAGTATTAATTGCACGAAAAAATCAAATGTTGATATTATTGTTCATGAATCTATAATAAACATATATTTTTTTCAAACCAATTGCCCTAGCCGTTACGGAGGAGTAGGCCTCAGAAAATCACTGTTTTATGGCACTTTTCGGGCGCTTGGCCCTTAAGTAATAGTGAAAGATTTTACAGAAAAGGTTCGGATGTTTTTTTTTTTGGTTGGTAAAAAAATTAAATCCCCCCCCCCCCCGCCCTTGGGCGGAGCGGAAGATAGTGTCAAACTTGTACTGACAAAAAAACCCGTTATCGTTTTTCAATTAAGTATAAAACAATTATAAAATTGCAAAAAAAAAAATATTATTATTAAAACGGTCATTTCAATCATTTAAAATAACAAATGATGCAGGCCACGCACAATCGCAACGCAGGCGCCAAAGTGGTTAATCGAATGCAAATGTCAGTAAGCGCTTGGCAGCCATACTTGAACCTAGGGTTGTCACACAGCCTGTTAAGCTGGACATTTCCGTTTTCGTTCTCGCAGAAACAATTTACTGGACCGTTTATGCTTGATAAATGTTTACTTTGGAAATGATTTAATACTATGTTAAAATATTATTAAAAGAAAATTCAGATCGGATCTTGTTTATTGTTTGTCTTTGTTTTAATAACATTTTTTTATTTTATTACATTTTGTGAACTTGATAAAAAAAAACAAAAATTTTGTAACTTGTGACAAATAAATCGGTAAAATAGAAAGAAATGCAAAAGATACAGACATCCGAGAACCCCCACCTGTGGAGATGGTTTTTGCTGTGCCCGACCTGGGTGGGGAGTTTGTTTAGAGTTTTCCAGGTTGGCCATGGCAACTCGTGTCCAGGAGAGAGGCTCTCCGACGGCTCGATAAAATTATCGGGAGGTTTAACTTCTGGCGCTAGAGGTTGCATGTCTCCGAGCACCATCGTAAGGTCGACTGGCAGATAATACCTTTCAATCGTAGAAATTACAGACACAATAGAAAGACAATAGGTTCGCTTGGGGTTTAATGAATTAATATTAAGTCCGCCTTTGTTCGGTGTTATGTGCATAAAGCTTTAATAAATAAATAAAATGTTAAGGTGAAAACTAAGTTAATATGTTCGGTTGTAGCCTAAAAGTCGGCTGGTCGATGTGTTCGGCTTTCAGGTTTTAAGATCTGGCCTTTTTTGTGTTATATCATCAAATTATAAACTAGTGCGCGATCAACGATTGCATCACTGCTTACCATCACGTGGGATCGCAGTCAAGCACTAGTTTATAACAATAATAAAAAAAATCGTCAAATAACTACTCCCATTTTGAGGAGAGAGAAAGGGAATGAGAGTTTTATTGACTAAAACTCTCGGGGCGCAGTAAATCTAAAACAACGCACACGTAACACGCATAATTTGTACGTAGAACGAAGTCGCGTGGCGTGGATCAAGTGTAGCTCTACAAGTCTAGTCTCCATATAAAATGTATGGAGACCGACGCACCCAGATCGGCGTTTGTGGCACACGTGTGAGCAGTGTAGTTCTACCTTAACTTTTTCGAGGAGTAGGACAACCACAGAAATGATGAAAGAGGTTAGAAAGGAAATACTTTCCGATTTGTACTACAACGAGTGTCGCCGCTTGTCTCCCACCCTTTAACTCCACTACAGGCAATAAACCAACACGAACGCGCATCACGCAACTAACAGACCACGCACACTTAGATCGCAAATTTGCTGTTGGTAGTTGAACTATGAGCATTGCCCTACTTTGTAGCACGCATGCCCCGCCCGCAAGGCCATTCTAACCTCTTTCATCTATTCTGTGGATATTACCTGTCCAACTGATAGATACTAACTTCTGCAAACGGCTTCTATCGCGTGAATGTAGAATTGGCGAGCTTGTTGATCTAATCTAGTAGTTAGTGGCCCTGACTGCTGTGCCGCAGGTCGTGGGTTCGATTCCCACCCAGGACAAATGTTTGTGTGATGAGCATGATCATTTGTTCTGTGTCTGGGTGTAATTTATCTATAATATGTATGTATTTAGAAATATATAAGTATGTTTATCAGTTGTCTACTACCCATAACACAAGCTCTGCTTAGCTTGGGACTAGACGTCGTTGTGTGATAGTTGTGGAATATTATTATTATCTCCTTTATTTTTTCTTATAGTACATATTTTTGATATTTTTAAATATTTTTCATAACAAATATATACAAAAAAAAGCATTTAAAAATATAAAAACAGTAGTCCACCGATGTCGGGAGCAGGGTCCAAGCTACCGGTGGTTAGGGCTCCAGAGATAGGAACTTCCTCACATTGCGAGCCGTATCTAGGAGTACTGCCTTTTGTATCTGGCCCTTGATCCAACCGCGCAACGACAGCTTCGACAGATGGTTGTCGAAGCTTTATTATTATTATAAATGTTTGTGTGATGAGCACGATCATTTGTTCTGTGTCTGGGTGTAATTTATCAATACCTAAACACAGAACCCTATTTTGTGCACAAGGCCATTCTAATCTCTTTCTGTTGTGTGCTGACAACCCTACTCTCATTGCAAGGCAACAGGTCTACAGGTATTTTCTCAAGGCGTTATTATTACACACGATTGGAATGTTATTTAACGCACGACCGTTCCCGTAATACTTGAATACCGTGGAATGAGCCGCCATAATGTTTTCTTTTTTTATTTGATTTGTTGGTAGTACCTATAGTTACTGACGCATGCAGTTGTCAAAAGCGAATTTTGTGATTGTTTTGTCGGATTGAGATTTCTTTTTATGATGTACGCGGTATAAGCGAAGAGGCGAAACGCTTAGTCCGGGCCGTAGAGGTTTTAACAACGTAAGGGTGGATAATCGCCGTACGTCGGCTAAAGTCGGGTTGTCCGATGGGAGAAAAAAGAGAAGAAATAACTAGTGTCTCAAGTAATTCTAATTTTTATTGTTGCTGTTCTATGAAAGCCTGGGTGTGCGCAAGAACTATAATTTTACAGGTGATGAAAAATCCGGCTCGAAGGACCAAAAAGACACACCTATAACATTATTTTTAGTTACCTAGTTATAATGTAGTTTATTATTGGAAAAAAAAGTAGTTTGTTCAGAATCAGTACCTAACTGAATCATTTTTACACCATTTAAAAAGGTCACAAGTTGGACACCCACCACCAAAACTAAGTACAAAACAGGTCACGTCAGGTCATAACGGGCATTAGGCGCCAGCACACAGCTGGGTGCGGAAGCAAAACAATCCCTCAATCGCCTGGGTGGCCCGGTGACCATGTAGTTATGTCGCCAACCAGTCCCATTGCATTAGTACAAGTCGTCGACGGCGCGCACTGTTCCCGCGCGCCTCAAGAAGTTGTCAGCAATAACAGGGCCTCAGCCGGGAAGCCTACTGGGGCCAGAATTATGAAGGCTAGAAGGAACGGGGTGGGCTTTTAGTCAGTAAGAGTCTGACACTATCTCTCGCTCCGCCCAAGAGCGGAGGTTATGATTTTACCCACCATAAAAAAGTAACATTAGTAAATTCGCATTATAAACACAAATAACTTCTTGCGTGAGAATCGAAATGAATTATGAAGATCAGCAAAAGAATCAACGATTGAAAAACTAACTTTCGATTTAAGTTAAGCCAGTGCAATGAGCACTAAGCATGAAATGTATGATCTTGTAATTATCAATTTTGATTTAGTATAATTTGGTTTGGTTTCACAGTTTCATTTTCGTTATTATTTCAGCCGAAAGACGTCCACTGGTGGATACAGGCCTCCCCCAAGAGTCACCACAGCGAATGTTCCTGAGCGTCTTTTTTTTTTGTTGGGTAAAAATCATCCAAATGATATTCCGGGAGATAGTGTCAGACTCTTACTGGCTAAAAAACCCACCCCGTTCCTTCGTGCCTTTCATACCGGGGCTGAGCTACCTTTCAAAACTAACCCTGGCTCCAGTAGGCTTCGACCCAGCTGTTGCTGACAACTCCTTAAGGCGCGCGGGAACAGTGCGCGATGTCGACGACTTGGGCTCGATCCGGACCGTTACCGGACGATGTACTACCCATTGCTCGCCATGCGCAAGTTCGCGCCTTCGGTGGCCGGAATACCTTCAACAAGATGCGGGTAAAACCGCGGCGGACTGCTAGTGAGGCGTATAATTCTGCCCCCGTTAGTAAAAAAGACGCATCTAACATTTTTTCCAGATTTGATTTGAGTTTCATATTATTTTTAAACCAAGTTAAAGCCATTATATTCGGCTATGTAAATATTTAAATTAACTCGAAGACAGCAAACTATTTCCCGTTTTAATTAATTAAAACATGTTTTTCTCCGTTTTTACTTTTTGTTAGATACGTCTTTTTAACTATCAGGGGCAGAATTGGATTTAATCAAGCTTCAACGCTGCATTTAGTCATTGTGACTAAATTACCGGATGCAATTTGCCTGCACAAGTGCAATGACAAATGACTAGATTAAAAATAAAGATGACTTACCCTACCTTGAAGTTCCGAGAAGGTTAAGTACTGATTTATTAGCAATAACAAGTTACCTATAAATAAATAAGGAAAACTAGGTTGTACAGAAGTGATTTCTGTGAAAAATTGTGTTTATATGGATACAGTTATAAAAACCGGCCAAGTGCTAGTTGAACTCGCTCATGAAGGGTTCCGTAGCAGCAAGTAACATAATATAAAAGTTCTTGTAGTTCGTTGTAACATTGATCGATGTTTTAATTATAGTGTATTTTTTTTTTTATTTATGACGTATTAATTCATTAAACCCCAAGCGAGCGCCGGCGTTCGCGCACCTATACCTTTCAATCGTGGAAATTACAGACACAATAGAAAGACAATAGGTGCGCCAACGCCGCCGGTTCGCTTGGGGTTTAATGAATTAAAAAAAAAACTACTTGATATCAGAAACCTTAGTATCATTTTTGAAGACCTATCCATACATACCCCACACGTATAGGTTTGATGAAAAAAACATTTTCGCGTTTCAGTTCTAAGTATGGGCCCCCAAAATTTATTGCTTTTTTTATATTTTTGTGTAAAAATCTTACAAAATTCTACTTACAAAGTTTCAACAGTATAGCTCTTATAGTTTCGGAAAAAAGTGGCTGTGACATACGGACGGACAGACAGACAGACATGACGAATCTATAAGGGATCCGTTTTTTGCCATTTGGCTACGGAATCCTAAAAAGGATGTAACGTAAACATGAATATTTGTACTAAAACTGTGTAAGCGCCATCTAGTGACAATAATAATACCTTTATTTAGGGTTGCGTAGTCCCATGGAAATTTTAATTTAAACTTCATCTGTTTAAGTAGTTAACTAAATGTAAACAAACTTAAGAATTCTTTTGTCGAAAAAATTGTCTAAAAAATGTCTAAAAATGTTTACAATTAGGTATAGGTACCGGCACGAATCTTGAGCGCTCGACGTCAGAGTGGGAATCGCTTTGCGCATTTCATACATTGGCGAGCCAATCGTCTTCGTTGTTAGATACATGCAGCAAGCGCAGGGAACGAATCCCGAGTGACGTCTATGACACGATGGCGCGGCGAGCCAATCACTGACACTCCCCGCCCCCGCGTCTCACTTCGTACCACTAAAGAGACCGAATATTAATTTGACTTCTACGCAAATTGAAGCCAGCGCTCAAGATCCGTATCGGTATCTGTATTTACCTAAACCGATGTTAGGTAGGTAATTAACTAAATTTAAACAATCTTTGTATAATACGTATAATATATAAACGATTTATCTACACTAATATGTAGATGATAATGTTTTTTTTTTTTGTTTGTACTGGAGGTAATCTCTGGAAATACGATTGCACCGATAGAAAGCTGCTTTATTTTATTTTTTTATTGATGATAGGTTCACGCTTGACCGCCATCTCACCTGATGGAAAGCGAGGATGCGGTCGACGATGGAACGCGCTTACCTAGTAGAAACCTATTCACTCTTAAAGATTCCCGGGTTGTAGCTATCACGAAACACAGACTCCGGCAAGGAATTCCACTCCCTAGCTGCACGCGCAATGAATGTGTTCCCAAAACGTTTTGTGCGTGTAAGTGGGGATGTATTTACCTACATCTATATACATAATAATTAATGCCACTTTTAGTTGTAATTTTATAACTCAAGAACGGGCTCACCTATCCAAACCAAATGTTTAGGCTTTTTTCGGACTATTTAGTAGATGGTTTATGTGAAGTTTGGTAGGGTAGAGTAGAGTAGGGTAGAGTAGTATAGAGTAGGGTAGAGTAGGATAGGGTAGGGTAAAGTAGGGTATAGTAGGGTGGAGTAGGGAAAAGCGGGAGCGAAGCTGCGCGGGCAAAACCTATTTTTAAATAGTAAAAAAACATATCAAGATTGTTTACCTTTAATTAACTACCAACACTGCTGGAGTATAAACCCTGATTTGTTAATCAGGCTATGATAAATTCCTTCTAGTAATGCGGACCTAACTAATGGATACCGTTGAATTATGTATCAATCCGATGAATAAATTCCAAATCAACAGTTATGTATGTTTTAAATATATTTCAATTGTAATAATGTCGGCAAGAAGAACGAGTTAATACGTAAATCTGCAAGAGTAAGCAACGTTCGCCGAGGTCAATCTATTGGATGGTTTTTTTTTCGGTGGGAAAATCATCTAATGACATCTCCCACTCTTGTGCGGAGCGAGAGATATTGTCAGACTTTTACTGACTAAAAACCTACTCCTGATCTTTCTTTACTATTGTTCCATGGCCCCAGGGATCTCTTTCGCATCAACCATGGCCCCAGTAGATTCGACCCTGCTGGGCCCCTACGCTTGCTGACAACTCCTTGAGCCGCGCGTGGAGCACGATGCGCTGTCAACACTTGCGTTTGATCCGGACTGTTACCGGACGGTCAGACGGCGAGCTATTCTTTCCTCGCCGTCCTCAAGCCCGCACCTACGGTGGTCGGAAATCGGGATCAGAAAACATGTTAATAGATTGGACCTACCTCTCATTTGCAGATCTTTGATTAAATACTGATAGTTGGAATTCAGAAAATCTGGAACAATAAATCTAACTATTTACCGGGCCATGAAGGTCGCTTTTAGGCAGCTCCTCCATGGCCATACAGATAAATAAATCTAGAAACTCCATTCTGAATTTGATACAATCTTCCGAACGCACCCAATTTTGAAAATCGAAGCAAAAAAGCGCGGGCGGTTTGAATTACGTCATCGTTGATTTAAAACACCAACTTTAATTTGCGTTTACGAAACTTGTTTACTAATCCTTACTGCATTGGAATACGGTTACGTTTTGAGTACAAAATTGGTTTGATAGGTGTAAAGTTATCTTTGCGCAAAGATATGACCGTAGTTGGGTGATCTCACTATGGCATTTGGAAAATTATTAATGAACTCAAGTTTGAATCATTTTTTTTTGTAACCATGAAATCGATAACGGTGCACAATCGATAAACTGATGAATCGATTATTTTGTAGTGTTATTCCCACGACTTTTGAGGAAAAATGTTGTTATTTTCTCTATGGTAAAGCTAGGCTAAATAGGGTTGTCAAATTAATGTCTAATTGGAAGAAATAAGAACGATTGTGATAGTGCACAATAAAAAAAAAAACTAGGAAAGAGCGGAGTCGCGTACTGAGGGTTCCGTACAAACTTATCTATGCAAATTCAGTAATTATTCCCGAATTGAGTTACGATAGGTAAGTACCGAACCGCAAAAAGTTTTTTTTGTTTGTTATGTAGCCGCAAATTTACAGTTTTCAGATTTATTCCTATATCTGTGCTAAAGATCTTGCTTTATGCCCAATTTTAGGATTCTGGCTCAGCGGGAAGTAGCCCATTAATTTTTAATCCCTTGCAAGTGTAGAAATACTTATAAGTTTTTTGCGACATAAACGGCCGTATCTTTTTTTTTTTAATTAACTCATAACTTTGTTTTTTTTTTACAACTTCACGAGACTGCAGACCTGTGGGTTTTAATTTCAACTTGATACCTCCACGCATTCTCGAGGTCTTGATAGGCAGAGGACAACAAAGTGATCCTATGAGGGTATCATTTTATCCTTTTGAGTTACGGTACCCTAAAAATGACGATTGGACGAACGTGACGCTAAAAATATATCTATCTACAACAAGCTAGTCAAAGAAAATTACCTATTTACCATCCAGTAATTTTATATAATAGGTGTACGGGACAGGCCTCCACAAACTTTAAGGGCTTGCTCAGTAGACAAAACTGAACAACCTTCCACAAATTTTCTTTTCAGGAAACGAAAAAAAAAATCAGCCTCGCCATACAAAATGATAAACTTGATTGGACAATTTTTTTCACATCATATATTTTTTTAGACACACATTTTACCACTTTGGAAGTGTCTCTCGCGCAAACTATACAATTTAGAAATAAAAAAATTTTTGAAACCTCAATATCATTTTTGAAGACATCCATAAATACCCCACACGTAAGCGTATGATAAAAAAAATTGTTTGGGTTTCAGTTCCAAGTATGGCGACCCCCAAAACTTATTGTTTTTTTATTTTTTATTTTTGCGTAAAAATCTTAATGCGGTTCACAGAATACATCTATTTACTAAGTTTCAACAGTATAGCTCTTATAGTTTCGGAAAAAAGTGGCTGTGACATACAGACGGACGGACAAACAGACAGACAGACATGACGAATCTATAAGGGTTCTGTTTTTTGCCATTTGACTACGGAACCCTAACAAACAAATGACGGCCGAAACTTTTTAAATTTAGAGGTATATTTTACGCTGTTCGAAATTCAAATCCATCGCTATCCGCCATATTAGTTTACGCGTGCACCAAGCGCATTCTGTCACGTTCCGTTTCACGCACTTGATATACAAGCGATCAAGAATTTAGGTCGCAGAGAAAATGGTAGATTCTTTTTTCGCTTACGTAATTTTGAAGAGCTGTTTATATTGTGAGTTGAAAAATAAACAATGCATTGTTATTAGGGCTTTCAAATACCGGATTTTTTCAATACCGGTATCAATACCGGTATTAGAATTTTTAATACCGTGATCACGTGATCACGGTATTGAACTCAAGGTTTCTATTTTAAACTAGTGCTTGGCTAAAACCCTGTCTCATAGGAACTTTAATTAGGAAATTAATAAAATCATTTAAATATTTTTGTTTTCGAATCAGTGTTTATTCTCTCTTAACCGTTCTAATAAGGTTCTAGTAAGCATGGCGCTGATTGTTTACCGGCAATTAGCAAATAAAGTAGATTAAAATTATAGATATGCGTAAGGTATAGGCTTACTTGACGCTGTAATTATTTTACGACATTTCTAATAAGGTTAAGACGCAGATCTAAGGTTCAAGTAAGCATGGCGCTGCCGTATCTCTAGTTTACTGTCTGATACATTCGATGCGAGTACCTATACTGCCCTTAGAGGTCAGCAAGCGTCAAGACTCGTGTCTTTCTTATTACTATATTAATATCTCACATGTAATTGTTGTACCAAACTACCAATTAAATGTATAATTTTGAATTGTTTCTTTGAACACGAAAGTAGTTAATAAGTACTAATTAGGCTAAATTAATAATATTTGAAGTTAACAAAGAATGCCACATCCAAACCGCAAAAATATTAAATTTTTACTTTTTAATTGTAGATCTAACGGATAACGTGATTCGTTAAAGTAAAAATGATATTAAACAAAGTGGAAAATGACACAATTTTAGATGCTTCAATTTGTTTTGAATTTGTAATTCGTCATTAGTTTTTACAAAAAAAAAAAAAACGATCGCGTGATTCGTTGAGAATTGTGTTACACCCCATAAAATACAAGTATTAATATTATGTACCATGTTGTTCGTCAAGATTACAAACTTATCAAAAATACACAATGAACAAGTTCACATGCACGTGTTACCCGGGCGCCTTTGCGATACTGATTAACAAAACAATAACGTCGTATAAGGCCTATTACACTACGTGTTATTTAGACCATTTTAGTCTATGGTTCGACGTATCGCGAGAGCTGGCGTTTAATACAAGTGTGAGAATAATATTACATCGTAATTTATATTATGTAATACAACTTCTTACTACTTATTACAACAAAACACAATAATATATATTAAAGATTGTAATACCGTAATCACGGTATTGGCTCGTCAATACCGTGATTGAAAAAAGACCAAAATATATCCGTGATCACGGTATTACGGGATCCCGTAATACCGGTATTGAAAGCCCTAATTGTTATGATTATGAAAGTTGGTGTGAATTGGGGTTTACGATATGACTGGATTGCGAATTTTATAACTTGACTAGAATGCTGCCAATGTAGCCTTTCTAGGCTCACAGATTGTCTAATTATTTTGACTGGCCTGTTGGTCTAGTGGTTAGTGGCCCTGACTGCTATGCCGGAGGTCGTGGGTTCGATTCCCACCCAGGACAAATGTTTGTGTGATGAGCATGATCATTTGTTCTGTGTCTGGGTGTAATTTATCTATAATATGTATGTATTTAGAAATATATAAGTATGTTTATCAGTTGTCTAGTACCCATAACACAAGCTTTGCTTAGATTGGGACTAGACGGCGTCGTGTGTGGAATAACAAAAAAAAATGCGTTTTAGATCGTACATATATTATATTCCTAAGTATTTTAGAAAACTAGTTAGGTAGCAGGTTTAATAATAATAATATCTATAGACCTTGATATCTTTAACAAATATTTATGTAGGTATAAACATTTCAATAATTTAAAATATTGAATTAGGTATAATTTTTTGACACAAATGTTTGTTTACGATTCACAACGCTACATAGAAACTTCTACTTCTTCTTGTACTTGTCCCGTATGATTTGAAGTCGACGCAACACGTGTTTTTATTCCATTCTGTCTTGTGATCCTGTCACTCGTCACGCTAACACTAAGGCCGCGTTTCCACTGACGCGGAGCTGGACGGAGAGGAGCGGAGAAGAGCGGTGAAAAGTGGTCAGTGTTTCCACTGAAGCGGAGCTGGGCGGAGAGGAGCAATGAAGAGCGGCGAGTGGTCAGTGAGCGGAGCAGAGCGGAGTGGAGCATACTTTTGGAATCGCGCATTTTTGCACTTAGTTACACTCAATCTCTCGATTCAATTGTCTAACAGTTTCAATGAACTTCTCATCCATTTTGATACGTATGCACCTAGTGACGTAAGGAAGACAACTGACACACTGCACGTGAGTCACGCCCCGCTCCACACCGCTCCGTACCGCCCCGCTGTTCTCCGCTCTGCACCCCAATGCTCGCTGTCCTCCGCACTGCACCGCCTCGATGTATGAATATCCGCTCAGCTCTGCTCCACTCCGCTCGTACTGTTTCCATTGAAGCGGAGCGGAGATTTCAAGCATAGTCATTGGTCAATTTGTGCACCGCTAAGCTCCTCTCCGCCCAGCTCCGCGTCAATGGAAACGCGGCCTAACTCTCTTTTCTTTCATATCACTTCTCACACAATCCATCCATCTTTTCTTTGGCCTCCCTCTCCCTCTCCATTCACATGTAAATTCATATCTCTTTTAGCAACATGCATTTCATCTCTCTTCTTTACATGGCGATTTCCTTTCAACTTTTCAGTCACTGGCGCCACTTTCAAACTTCCCCTAATATACTCATTTCTCACTTTATCCATTCTCGTCACACCACACATCCATCTTAACACTCTCATCTCCGCTACATGCAACTTTTTGTCATCCGTCTTTTTCACAGCAGCCTAACATTCTGATCCTTACATTATACAGTATGACAGGCCCTATCACGGACTTGCAGATTTTACCTTTTATTTTGAAGGCCTGTCGCCATTTCATCCATCCTGCGTTGATCCGACGTGTTACGTCCCGGTCCACCTCACCATCCCCTTGGACGAGCGACCCGAGGTACCGAAAGTCGCGCGCTCTCTAGTAACACTAGGTACGTAACAAAGGTACATAAGTAAACTGTAATTTTAATTAAAAATGTCTCGTAACGTAACAGGCAATGATTACTACAAAACGGTAGTTTTAGGTATGTGTCGTATCAATTAAATAAATACTGTTTAATTAAAGCAATACTCTGAATTGTTGTGTAAATATTTATTTATATCCATACATAGGTACAATTATTAACAAGGAAATACAAATACTATAGTTTCTTCCTTAGTTTTAATATTGTAAGTACAGTTGCCATCACGGATCTTGAGCGCTTGCTCGGCGTCAAAGTGGGGATCGCTTTGCGCATTCCATACATTAGCGAGCCAATCGTCTTCGTTGTTAGATACATGCAGCAACGCAGTAAACGAATGAGGAGTGACGTCTATGACGCGATGGCGCGGCCAGCCAATACCTAACACTCCTCGCCCCCGCGTCGTAAGCAAACGCAACGAAGTGTCAAAAGCAATAATATTTTTTATCTCAATAAAACACAATTTTACAGTCGCTAGTCGTTAAAGCCGCCATTTGCAAACCTTCACATACGAGAAAGTTATTTTATTGCAATATAAGACATTATTTTGCTATTGCAACACTTAGTTTTAGCACTATGTTTACGTAATTGTAGGTGTTGCGAGGATAATAAATGCAAATACATAGTTTTTAGACAGCATTATGTTTGGTGTATCTGTTAGTGTATTTAAGAGCCGGTTGTAGCCACAGACTATTTTGTAGTTTTGCCTGAGTCTATGGCGATTTCGCGGCCCCGTTACAGCATTTTACTTTTATAAAAAAAAAACCGGCCAAGTGCGAGTCGGACTCGCCCATGAAGGGTTCCGTAGCAGCAAGTAACATAATATAAAAGTTCTTGTAATATGTTGCAACTTTGATCGATGTTTTAATAATAGTGTATTTTTTTCGATTTATGATACATTAAAAAAAAACTACTCACTAGATTTCGTTCAAACCAATTTTCGTTGGTAGTTTTTATAGTAATGTACATCATATATTTTTTTTAGTTTTATCATTCTCTTATTTCAGAAGTGGGGGGGGTGGGGGGACACACATTTTACCACTTTGGAAGTGTATCTCGCGCAAACTATTCAGTTTAGAAAAAAATGATGTTAGAAACCTCAGTATGTTTTTTGAAGACCTATCCATAGATACCCCACACGCAAGGGTTAGATGAAAAAAAATTTTGAGATTCAGTTCTATGTATGGGGACCCCCAAAATTTATTGCTTTTTTTCTATTTTTGTGCGAAAATCTTAATGCAGTTCACAGAATACATCTACTTACAAAGTTTCAACAGTATAGCTCTTATAGTTTCGGAAAAAAGTGGCTGTGACATACGGACGGACGGACGGACGGACAGACAGACAGACAGACAGACAGACAGACCGACATGACGAATCTATAAGGGTTCCGTTTTTTGCCATTTGGCTACGGAACCCTAAAAACGTACTGGTACCGGCATGAATCTTGGGCGCTCTACATCAGAGTGGGGATCGCTTTGCGCATTCCATACATTGGCGAGCCAATCGTCGTCGTTGTTACATACTTGCAGCAAGCGCAGGGAACGAATCACGAGTGACGTCTATGACACGATGGCGCAGCAAGGTAATCACTGACACACCCCCGCGTCTCACTTCGTACCACTAAAGAGACCGAATATTTGACTTCTGCGCAACTTGAAGCCAGAGCTCAAGATCCGTGCCGGTATCTGTACTTGGTAACTATTGAAGATTTTTGTTTTTACCAGACTCTTTTAAAAAAAAACATGCTTTATTATTTGATGTAACTTTCAAATATTTCCCTGACGTAATCTCGTAGATATACACGTTTGAAATCGTAAGTTAGGGTCTAAAAAAATATCATAGATAAATTACACCCAGACACAGAACAAATGATCATGCTCATCACACAAACATTTGTCCTGGGTGGGAATCGAACCCACGACCTCCGGCATAGCAGTCAGAGTCACAAACCACTAGACCAGCAGGCCAAAGTCAATTTTAATATTGAACTACTGCGTGAGCGAATCAAACTCGCACTTAGCTAGTTTGTTTTTTTAAATATTCTACACACTAAACCATATCAAATGTGACAAGAAGATTTCAAGCCGCGAATGTTTTGTTATCTAAGTTAGTGTCTGAAACTAATGAACAATTAAAGAAGAAATATAATACTGTTTACGGCGCATTCTTGCTAACTGTGAGTTTACGTCATAACGAACTGTGCCAATATAGAGTAATGGTTTCCAAAGTTTAAGTATGTAACTGCACTACAAGAGTACATTAGCATAGCAAAGGATAGTCGGCCTAATAATGTTCCCACTGTTGGGACTCAGGCCTCCCCAGGGAAAGGGAATGGGGCCGTATTCCACCACGCGGGCCCATGTCACATGTCTTCGAATTTTTTACAACAATAAATTGCGTAGGTACTTGAAAATGGTACGGGTCGGGTCTTCGAGTAAGGGGGAGTTGCACCATTTAAGGCGTTTAGTCCCTTGAACCATCTGGCTGAAATTATGTGAACGCAACTCTCGCACTCGCCTAGGCGGCAGTACGGTACAGTAAATCTGTGCATTTATTTGCGACCAGCAGAGCCTGGAAAGCGCTTTAAATCCATTTTCTCTGCGAGATATTGATTGATTTACTTATGCAATGTTCACTTTGAAGAATATTTAACCACCAATTTTTATGTGTAAAAATGTTTCTAAAGGTCCAAGCCGTTTCGAAGGAGTAGGGAAAAGTTGCGAAACTGCTATTTTTTTTTTTTTTGACAAAAGTATTAATTGCACGAAAAAATCAAATGTTGATATTATTGTTCATGAATAAACATATTTTTTTTTCAAACCAATTGACCTAGCCGTTACGGAGGAGTAGGCCTCAGAAAATCACTGTTTTATGGCACTTTTCGGGCGCTTGGCCCTTAACTATAACGATAACCAAACCATAACCAGCCGTGAAACGGCCGCCTATTGGTCAATTCGACGATTTGACAACTGTTAATAGCTTTGTTATCGTTATAGTTAAATGGTGCAACTCACCCTAAGTATTGAAAAATAAATAGGAGTTCAGACGGCCATACCCGCCCTCGACCTTGTCTATGATTTTTCCCGCGCATTCGTAAACCTTCTGCTGCTCTACTCTACGGCACAGCATCACAATCCGTTTCTAATCGCGACCTTGAGTTGATAACGTTGACATCACCTCTCTCTGTATTGTTTATACAGTGTAGTCTCTCGCTTGAAGACGTTATAGAAATCATATTTTATGAGCACGGCTGTAGAATAATTTACAAACCTGTGTCGTAAAATTACTGCAAAATTATCTTTTGTTTTCCAGCAAAAGAAACAAAATTCATAGGGTACTTCCCATTGACCTAGAATCCTGATATTTGGCATGAGGCAAAGTCTCATAGCACAGCCGCCGCCGGGATTCTGATCCCGATTTCCGGCCACCGTAGGCGCGGGTTTGCGGACAGTGAGCAATGGGTAGCTCACAGTCCGGCCGTCCGGTAACTGTCCGGACCAAGCCCAAGTCGTCGACGGCGCGCAGTGTTCCCGCGCGCCTCAAGGAGTTGTCAGCAACAGCAGGGACCCCAGCCGGGTCGAAGCCTACTGGGGCCAGGGTTATCCGAAAGGGCGCTCGAGCCCCGGTATGAAGGCTAGAAGGAACGGGGTGGGTCTTTTAGTCAGTAAGAGTCTGACACTATCTCCCGCTCCACCCAAGGGCGGGGGATGTCAAAGCATGTTTTTTTTCCCACCATAAAAAAAAGGTCTCATAGCACAGGTATAGGAAAAATTCTGGAAACTGTTAATTTGTAGTTACGTCACAAAAAACAGCTTCTTAACTCAATTCGGGAATTGATAATAAATGATCTTTATTTTGCAAGTAGGTTTTATAAAAACACTTTTACACGTCTATTCTTTTTTACGTCATTTAAATCTAGATGAGGCCAGTATGTCCTACCCTGAGAAGAAACACCGAAACAAACTCAGGGGTCAAAGTCTCTTTTATAGTCCATACAGCAAAACAAGTAATGGTCAAATCTTATGAGAACCAATTACTTAAATTAATTTTGTACGAAACCCTCAGTGCTCGAGTCCAACTCACACTTGCTTGCCCGGATTTCTCGAGTTAAGGTCCTTTTTTATGGTGGGAAAAATTCATCCAATGACAACCTCCGCTCTTGGGCGGAGCGGGAGATAGTGTCAGACTCATACTGACTAAAAGCTGCCGATCGCCCCCACGAGGGCACGGCGATGCTCCGCCCAAGCAGGGTACACCTCGACTGTGTGCTCCACCGTGTCCTCCGGGCATTCCGAACAGTAGCGACACCCGGGCGTCACTTCCGCACGAATCCGATGCAGGAACCTCCCGAACGAACCATGTCCGGTGAGGACCTGCGTCATACAGAAGGTAAGGACGCCGCCGTGAGGTCTTTCCAGCCACGCCTCAAAGAGGACGAGTTAAGGTACTGGGAATCTGATGGATGCGAGACGCACAGGACCGGTTGTTATGGCGACACTTGGGGGAGGCCTATGTGCAACAGTGGACGGCTTTCGGCTGAAATGATGATGATAATGATTTACGTCAGTACAGCAATGGTGAGGGTCGAACTCATAAAACGCTTGTCAGCCGTCCAACTCATATTGCATTCTTTTTCTAACACCATCTTGCTGAAAAACTAATAGTAGCTTATGTGACCAAGGGATAAAGCAGTGTCTTTAAGTCGCGGGCGGCATGTTGAATTCCGAACGAAACGAAGGTTGCTGATTTAATCCCGAACGATAGTGAGGGACTTATAAAATTAACTCCCGAGCATTGCGAGGGAGTTAATAAAGAAACCTGAGTGAAGTGAGGAATTTAAGCCGCCCAAGACAAAGACAGCTTTATCTCCGTGTCGCATAGGTACTCTACTTTTTAAACCATCTGTGAGATAATTAAAAGACAATTTGGTCAACCAAATCATATATTAGAGAAATATAAGTAGGTATTATATTTATAAGTTCATCAAACAAACAAAATTCACTACTCCTACTATTTTATAGTTTCAATTTTCTCTAACGCTCCCGTCAGTAAGCACGTTGAAAAAAACAAACTTGTCTATGTAAATTTTTGGCGGTATAACTTAAAAATGGCGGAAGGTCGAACAGCTGACTGCATATCTATTTTCGAAAGAATAAAGAAAGACGAGATAACCTAAAAACTTTTAACGAATGAGCTCATCTAACGTTATCAGGCTCAAATATTTGAACAATGCCAAGGTTTTGTGATAAATGATAATTACTTTAATGAGATAATATGGACATGTTCGTTGCACGTAATTATTTTTGAATGAGATAAGTACCTATGTACTAAAGACGAGCATTAGCTTTTATTTAGTTTCACCTGTCCCGATGTTTGCTTGTCTACAACATTATTTTTAATCGACTTCGAAAAGGAGGAGTTCTATGTTCGACTGAAGGTTTTTTTGTTTTGTCATACATACAAAAATAAACGACGATATCTCGGTGAATTGTGGACCGATTTTGAAAATTATTCTTTTGATTGAAAGGGTATGCTCCAAAGTTGGTCCCATAGAAATATTATTATGATCCATACGACACTAAGTACAATACAGGTCACGGCAGGTCACAGCGAACATCAGGCCCCAGCAAAGAGCTGGGTGCAAGTGCAAAACAACCCCTCAGTCGCCTGGATGGCCCGGTGACTATGTATTTTTGCTGACATAACAAGCTTATAACTTTGTGATTTTTCATGATACAGTTATGAAATTTTGTACATAGATTCTTTACATTCTTTATGTCTTTTACTTATGATTTCTTTACGTCACCACATCAGATCAATGGCAATGGTAGAGACGGGTCGAGGAAGTCACATTTGTTTTTACAGCGGCCAAACTGGGTTCACAGTCAGATTAGACATTTCCAAATTGGCCATTGTAGTTCGCGTCCTGAGGGACGAGGTCCTCATGGGTTCTGAGGAGTATGAACTAGTATAATCCCACAAGTAAACCTGCACGAAACACATAGTCGCATGTCGGCAGACGGTCTGTGCTGTGGGCAGGGGCGTAGCTACCGCCGTACCAGCCCCAGGGCCCCTGTAACTTGGTGATACGGGGCCCCAAAGAAACAGAGGCCCGGTCATCCACAAAAAAAAAAATATATTTCAATTCTCTTATTGATGACAGGGGCGGAATTAATTAATAACTACTAAATGATATGATATTCCATTATCTACATAAGATCAAAAGACAAACAAAAATTTAATCTCTCTTCTATTTCAGAATACTTCAATAAACGAGGTCATCGGTCTCGCTCTGACTTGTAAATCTATCCAGCTAGGGTTGCCAAGTCTTGAAACCGTAAATCCGGACAGACTAGACAGTTTTTGACAGGCCTGTTGGTCTAGTGGTTAGTGGCCCTGACTGCTATGCCGGAGGTCGTGGGTTCGATCCCCACCCAGGACAAATGTTTATGTAATCAGCATGACCATTTGTTCTGTGTCTGTGTGTAATTTATCTATAATATGTATGAATTTACAGATATTTAAACATACTTGTTTATCAGTTGTCTAGTACCCATAACACGAGCTCTGCTTAGCTTGGGACTAGACGGCGTTGTGGAATATTATTATTATTTTAGTTTAGCCGGATATTTGGGTAAAAAGGCTGACTTTGTTTTTTAAAGTAAAGGCTCTTCTAATATTTTTAAATTCTAATGAAATAACAATAAAATTAACTGATATACTTGTGTGTGTGCAAATCCGCTCCGCTTGTGTTAGTGGTATAGGTAAAACAGAACACATGACAAATCTCAAAAAAAATATCAAATTTAAAAAGACTACAAAAGCCGGACAGTGCGGACTCCGCCTAATTCGGCCGGACACGCAACCAAAAAGCCTGACCTGACAGTGTCCGGATCTATCCGGACGCGTGGCAACGCTATATTCAGATAGTCTGGTATGATGTCTCTGTACTAGTAGAGCCTACGGGGTAAAAAAACCTCGATAGGTTTTGATATGGGGCCCCTTTGTGGGCCTAGCTACGCCCCTGGCTGTGGGGAACCTGTTCCAATCACGCCTAACTGTACCGTGCGGGTCAGTGGGCAACCGGCGCAGCCGCGGTCACTGCAGTGTGTTCACACTATAATACATATCCTATAGATACATAATATACTCGGTATAAATATAATGTATGTTAATAAGTACACACTATTAATATAATTATGAATGAATGAATGGCGATCAAAATAGAAAAACAAATGTGAAGCCTATATACGTCAACTGTTGGACATAGGCCTCCCCCAAGCGTCGCCAAAACGAACGTTCCTGTGCGTATCGCATCCATCGGTTTCCCGCAACCTTCACCAGGTCTCCGGCCACCTTGTAGGAGGCCTTCCAACCAGCCAGCAATTGTTATAAATTATTGATATAATTATGAATTTACCAATTATGACATCGTGGATAACTTTGCTATTTCGTATTTAAACAATGCATCTGTATAAGAATTTTGCGGCGAAATGCAAATACCTATATGGTTTATTAAAATAAACAACACATGTCCTTTTTATAGTACATTGTATGCGATCACGGAGTAGCGTCATCTAGCCTTGTAGAGTTTCTTGTATCATAACTGATGTCATGCTGTACTTATTGACTTTCATGAATACTGCCTACCCAACCTTAGTTGGACACTGGCGGATTTCACGAAACTCGGGGTGGGGTTTAAGTTAAGGGGGTTTGGGCAGAGCATCGCCGTGCCTCCTTGACGGCGATCTCTCGCGCCGGGTCTTGGTCCGAAGTACACATAGTCCGAAGCGAGGAGTGGCAGGCGGTCCCTTCTGCGAAGCAGTAATGCTAGCAAAGGAGGAGGCCGACCGCATCAGGCAACGGCGCTCTCGCCGCCCCAGCCGCCGCCGGGATTCCGATCCCGATTTCCGGCCACCGTAGGCGCGGGCTTACGAACGGCGAGCAATGGGTAGCTTGCTGTCCGACCGTCCGGTAACTGTCCGGACCGAGCCCAAGTCGTCGACGGCACGCACTGTTCCAGCGTTGTCAGCCACAGCAGGAGCCCAGTCGAAGTCTAATGGGGCCAGGGTTGGCTCCGAAAAGTAGCTCAGCCCCAGTATGAAAGGCAACAAGGAACGGGGTGGGTTTTTTAGTCAGTAAGAGTCTGACACTATCTCCCGCTCCGCGCAAGAGGGGGGGATTGTCATTGTATGTATTTTCTACGGGGGCTCAAAGTTTGTATGGAAAAACCAAATTTCATACGGTCGAAGCCACTGGCAGGAGCTAGTTATAAATAAATTACACCCAGACACGGAACAAATGATCGTGCTCAGGACACAAACATTTGTCCTGGGTGGGAATCGAACTCACGACCTACGGCATAGCAGTCAAGGACACTAACCACTAGACCAACAGATCAGTCCATTCTACATTCACACGATAGAAGCCGTTTGCAGAAGTTAGTATGTATTAGCAGGCGTCCGAGAGGGGAGGGGGGGGGTCACAAGGGAAATGAACCCCAAAAAATCGTACACGACAAATTTTAAAATCTACATAATAAATTTTAAAAATCATTTTTTGCCCCTAGCTACGAATATTCATCCAGAGACAGCCCCAGACGTATAAAATATTATCAACTAATTTGCCCATATAATTAAAAGACTTCCATCTGTTAGAACTTCCGAATTATACTTTATTGGACAATACAAAATTTCCAATAAAGTCTAATCTTTAGATTTATTTATGACCCCCTCCAAAATAGGCTGCGACGGCGTGTATCAGTTGGACAGGTGATATCAGTGTCAGCCTGAATAATTAAATGAATTATTATTGAATGAGTACGACTAATTAAATATGCAGTTGCGACCTTTGTAACTGAATCTCAAGGTTGTCAAATATCGCTGATAGCGATAAGGCCACCCAATGTGTTATACTGTTTATTTATGATACATATTTAATTTTGTGAAATATTAGAATGGATAATGGGAATAAAACGTGAATGATTTGATCGACTAGGAAAAGATATATAGGGTGTCTCAGTAAGAGTGCACTTTTTCATTTTGAAATAAAAACAAGTATTTTATGATAGAGTTGTGATATTTTTATTTTATTGTAAATAAGACATGTTCCGATTAAGTATGGAATAAAATATCTACTTTTCATGAAATTTTCCATGACTTTTGCACAGAGATGTGGCTGTATCTCACCGATGACGCGTTAGATTTTCGATTTGAGCTCAGAAATTGTTTCGGGTTTATTAAAACGACTTAAGCCGCGTCAGGCTTGCCTCAACCTGAGGCATACGATGGTAAAATGCGTGCATCCCGAACGACACATGCTTAAGCTGAGCACGCAAACCACCACGCACAGTGTTCGTCGTACGACGCGAATGCTCACTGTGAGCACACTAGTCCACACAGCCCGAGGCATGCGAGACGATCCATTCGCGACGCACGCCTCGCGATGTTTGTACGCGACTTAAAAAGTTTGAAACAAATCTAACTAAAAAAAAACTAACTACATTGTCACACGCTGATCTGGGCGCGTCAGTCTCCATACACTTTATATGGAAACTTGACTTCAGAACTACCCTAGATCCACGCCACGCGGCGTCGTTCTACGTACAAATCAGACATGTTACACGTGTGTGTCGGTCTAATGTAGATCTGGCTTTAGGAACAGTTTTCCATGGCAAGAACTAGATATATGTTTGTTACGTGCTGATCGAGAGCGTCATCATCATATCGGCCGAAAGACGTCCACTGTTGGACATTGGCCTCCCCCAAGCGTCGCCAGAACGACCGGTCCTGTGCGTCACGCATCGAGAGAGTGGCCGTGACGAATTTGTAACCAATTTCGCTTTGTTATCAGAGCGCGTGGAACCCTATCATAAAATAGTAGAGAAATAACTAGGATGAGGATGTTTGACAGATAAGGGTGTGAATGCAGTATCTATCATAGTTTCCGGCAAAAATACTATGAATCATAGCTTAAAAATAGTTTCTTATCACTAGGAGCTCATACATACGAGCGGCATGTTGCGTTGCTAACGGCAGAGGTAACTGCAAAAATCGTATAGTGACACCCAGGTGATTCTTCCGCCTTACTTCGGTGCAGGAACCTCCCGGACTTACCATATCTGGTAAGAAATGGCGTCTTGCGGCGGTGAGGACACCGTGAGGCCTTTCCAGCCACTCCTCAAAGTGACTTACCGCCATGAATAAGGTGCGCCCAGCACTGTTTTGCAATGGCTGCATGGGCAAGATAATGACCATGTAGATACCAACCGGGGGCGCAACGCCGTACATCTGGGGGTGCGATGATAGAACGGGCTTCGCGGTATCATGACTATGTTGATTACTTTTTTTTTTCCTCGTGACCGTATGTCTGGCAATTTGAGTATTTTCTGCGGCCTACCCAAATGTCCTTTCCTTGATATTATTCGTTAATTCGTTGAGCTCCTTAGTAATTCTGAGTTGAGCTTTGCGAATACTGACAAATGCTTGCTCTGACTGGACGGGTCCACTCAAATCTGTATGGTTCTTTCTTCGAAAGACCATCTCAGACTAATCTGCATGGTTCTCATGTGATTTGACCATTACATATTTACTGTATGGACCTTAAAAGAGACTTTGATCCCAAAGTTTGTTTCGGTGTTTCTTCTCAGGGTAGTCAGATAGGAAACACCGGCCTCATCATCCCCGTGCCAAATATCATTTATCATTTATGCAAACGATAGGAAACCGACAGGCTAGCAACTCCACATCAATGATTAAGATTTCGTAGTTTTTACTCGACGGCTGTTTTTATTTTAAGAAGTAAATTATGCAATGACTTCAATAAGACTTTTACTACTAAAAGACTAAAACCCACTCCTATGTTGGCGTTTCTTTGCTTTGTGTTCCAGGGCCCGGGGTTTCCGAAGCCAACCCATGGTCCAAGGCTCAACGAGTGTAAGTCTGACACGCCCTTTCGCTCCACCTAAAGCGAGTGAAGTTATTAGGTGATTTTCCCCCCATAAAAGGGCCATATGCTAAAGTTCATCATTATCATCATTTCAGCCGATACACGTCCACTGTTGGACATAGACCTCCCGCAACCTTCATCAGGTCATCGGTCCACCTTGTAGGACGCTGCGTCTTCCAGTACGCGTATTCCAGAACCTTTTGGCCCCAACGGCCATCCGTTCTCCGAGCAACGTGCCCAGCCCGTTGCCACTTAAGTTTGGCGATTCTTCGTGTTATGTCGGCAACCTTGGTTCTCCTGCGGATCTTCATTTCTGATTGGATCACGCAGTGAAACTCCAAGCATAGCCCTTTCCATTGCCCTTTGGGTGACTTTAAGTTTTCTGATGAGGCCCATTGTGAGCGACCACATTTCGGCACCATATGTCATCACTGGCAACATGCACTGGTCATAGACTTTCGTCTTGAGTCATGGTATATGTATTGGACGAGAAGATACCGCGCAGCTTCCCGAACCCTGCCCAGCCGAGTCGGATTCGAACCGTCGTCGAATGCTAAAGTTATGCCTATTAAATTCCCTTTTACTCATACCACACGCATTCTGTAGATAAAATTGTTGTGTCGCAGCCCAGATAATGTGAAAGTACGGGGTCAAGAAATTACAGATAGTAATGTAATATTTATTGCACACACAAGAGATCCTTTGTGTAGAGTATTTATTTATAATTTTAAGGTCTATGCTCTTCTTTATTGCCTAGAAGTAATGCCCGTGACTTTTTTAAAATGACACAAACTAGTGCTTGACTGCGATCTCACCTGATGGTAAGCAGTGATGCAATCGTTGATGGTGAGGCACACTAGTTTATTAAGAGCTTATTATTATACTATTCCACCCACAAACAGAATAGATCATACTCATTTTGCAATGTCCTGGGTGGGAATCGAACCCACAACCTCTGGCATAGCAGTCAGGGCCACTAACCACAACACCAACAAGCCAGTCATTAAAAAAAATAAATACATACAGCATAAAATAGAACCTCCTGTTTTAAGTTGGTTTACAAATAAATTATAGGGTTTTTTTTTGATAATTTATGTGTCTTCAAGGCTAGAGCGAATAGGCTCTTAATAAATTAGTGCACTACAACACCAACAATTGCATCACTGTTCACCATCAGGTAAGATTGCAGTTAAAAGCACAAGCTTACCTAATAAAAAAAAAACATAGTATTAATATTTTAGTAATGAGAGCATCCCCTTAAGTCATTAAGAAGTTATTGCTAGTTATGAATGGTTTTATTGTGTCCCGATTGCGATATCTTCTACAAGTAGAGTAGCGGAGGTCAGATAAAAAGTATTGCTATGCAGCTGCGTTTAATGGTAAAAACAACTGAAGCCAGTATAAGTCTTATTAGATGGTATAACCCATTTTAATATAGGTTACTGTATCATCTTCTGGTCTTTAACACAAAATAGATAGGTACGGAAGACAATCTTATGTATGTACCATCGCGGTCATTTCTGCCTGACCCTTTAAAAAAAATTTTGCTTGAATCCTGCGGCACGATGCCAAACCAAATCTTTTGAAGTTTTCGTTTCGAGGACAAGCAAAAATGAACTTAACAATGGTTAGGCGAAAGTGTCTTTGATAGTACTTCACTTTTTATACCTACGCTCGGTGGACGCACACTAACCTTTCGAATGTCTTAAGTTACACTGTCCGACATAAGGTAATTGTCTTTCTATTGTGTTTCTAATTACGACATTCAAAGAGCTAATGAGCGTTTGAGCCGGAACTGTTTGACGAGCGGGCCGAGGCGCTCCGAGATATTGTGTCTGTGAGCGGTGTCTATGTGTGCGTTGCTTGAGCGCACTTTGTATGTAGATTGACTTCTGTACCTATATATTTGGTGCCCTTGTCTCATGTTACTTGGGTCGGGGCAACATGTTTTTGTCAATCAATGACTCTTTTTTTTTCATGTCACTTCTCACACAATCTATTTTTCTTTTGCCTTCCTTTCCTTCTCCATATATATTTATTAAAGGTAAAGATACTGTATGCAAATATAAAGAATTATCAAAACGCTTAGTTGACTCTTCACGTGACCCAAGGGCTGGCTTTTAACTCGGTCAGAGATTAAGTATTGCCATACAACGCCAGCCTTTTGGGCACACTTCCAGTCGACAGCGATTATCGTATTTAGCTAGGCTTTTAGTGTGTGTGTTTATTATTTTTAATTATTTAAGTGTATTTTATTGTTTAATTTGTTTAAGTATTTTTAAATAAAATATAAAGAAATAAGTTCTTATTTACTTTCTGTATATTCTTTTCAATTTATTTATGTATTCAACATTTTTAAATAATTATTTTATTATAAAAAGTAATAAATATTATTTTCTACTTCAGTTAATTTAAAAGTTCTGTAAATTTTTATTTTATTAATGAAGTGCAATTTTTATTAACGAAGATTTTTCTTTATTTTCTAATAAGTAAAAATTGGGGGGAAAACAGACCAAAATAATACTGAATATTTAATATACAGGGTATAGATTTGACAAGGCTTGGAAACTTCAAGGCTTCTTAGAAAACTTGATAGGATATTTCAGGGTTTCTTCAATTGGATTTGGATAAGACTTGGAACCTGTGTCAAAAAACTTGTAAGTACGTAAACAAATAATGTTTTAAAGTTGTTTTAAATAGGTACTAAGTTCAGGAAAGTTAGAAATTGTGTCTACATAGCTAAATATCTGATACATAATTTCAAAATGACGTTATGCTAACTGTAAAAGACATACTTGGTCTATATCATCGCTTGGAACCGGCGAAGTATGTAAAACAAAGTGTGTGGGCGGTCTAATAACTTGAATCATAGATAGAAATAACTTGAGGCACCAACAATAACCATTCAGCCAATTTCCCTCTAAAAAAAATACCAAACAGGTTTCAATCCTGTACGTAGACCTCATTGTTTACTTTTGCGTTAAAAAAAATGCCGCGTGTGCGTTCTACTTTCGTTCCACGTCTGTTTGAAACTAAAAAACTAAGCGAAAACTACGGAAATTCGACTTGTAATATAAACTTAAGGGTACAATATTAAAGTAATTACCTTATAAAGGGCGAGTTCCGCTTTCCACGCCGGGAAATCCGTGCAAAATATGTAAAAATCCACAAAACTTTGACCCACTCACAACATAACTTTTAAATACAAATTACAACACATAAAACACTTTTAACAACTAGATAACACTTTAAAAATATTGTTTAAGGCACTGTTTACTAGTTCTATTAGTAAATAAGGTTTGTTTTAACGAAATTATGTCGGCATTTCAAGTTTTAACAAAGTTAAAGTTTGACAGTTCACTTCGAAGCCTCTCGCTCGCTTCGATGTTCATTCGTTTCGACAGCAAAGTGAACGCGTCTGAATGGTCCGAATCGCATGTTTGTACCCAAATGTCATTAAGTTATCAATGCAGCTGATGGCGATGATAATCGGCGATAGCTGAATGTTATCAAAAAATTGTAAATTATATCAGTAGATATGAATCTTTTTTTACGAAAAACGTGAGTGAATATTATAATGGTGTGACAAATATCTATATGTTTGCGTTTGAATAACATTGTCTGCTGAAAGTAGTAAAAATACGTGATATTGTCTGAATTTTGTCTCCGTATCATCACTACATAGTATAAAACAAAGTCGCTTTCTCTGTCCCAAGAGGAAGGTTTATATGTATAATAACATCCATTAAATAGTGGAGAAGTACTGTTATTTTTGAGGTTTCTAATGTGATGTCGTAAATAATTACATTTTTTCCGCTTACATTGCAAACGCAGGCTGAACCCTACGAGTTTTATCAAAATAATGTACTAAGTATTGTACACATTGAAAAGGTCTACAGAAAAGTCCGTGATGGTATATGTCTATCTCTCATGGATAACCCACAATAACTTTTTTTTGTCATTTACTTTTTACGACAAATAATGGCTAATTTTCGAAGCGATTTTAACCAATAGAGCATTAATTCTTAACCAATTAAATACCTTGAATACATTGTTCATTTAATATAAATCTATATGGCCCTTTACACCGTATGATTTAAGTGAATATTATCGAAGATATTACAGATTTAAAAATTGCGGGACGTAGCGTTTGCGGCGGTACCGGCCGGCCGCCCTTTGCGGCAAGAGCATTGCACCCGTGCGAAGCTGGGGCGGGTCGCTAGTCAAGTGATATTTTCATCCCACTATCTCGGAAAGAGTATTTTTGCTCTTTGATATCTGAGAGCAAAAGCCGTTTTTATTCTTTATAGAGATAAAGTAAATTGAATTTAGAACATCGGGTGCACTAAGTTTATAAATTCAAAACATCATTTAACCTATTTACTTCTACCTTCATGGCATCTTTTGACAACAACTTTTTTTTAATTTGTTAAAAACTTAGACTTAGAACCTGCTTGGTGTACCTACTTTTTTATTGCATTTAGTTATTTCCTCGCTGAGGTTCAACAGACGCTGTTGAAGATAACGGGTCTAGATGTTTTCAGGCTGTCAGGGCTCTAATTGGCGACCACTTTGGGTCAAAGTTCATTGAATTTGAATATACGACCACGTGGCCATCCCAGTCTTAATCTCAGTTAATTTTAGCTTGAAAATCTCGATTGATAAGAGGCCTTTGTATGCGTTTTCTGAATAACACACATACTCACTTGAAGTTAAGTATTTCTCAAATATTTGATTTTTTTTATGGTGGATAAAATCGTCCAATGACAACCCCTGCTCCACGGGAGATAGTGTCAGGCTCTTACTGACTAAAAGCCCACCCCGTTTCGGTCAGTGAGCCTTAGGGGCGGATATTTTCTTTTCTTTTTTTCTTCGTTGCCTTCGTACCGTGGCTTGAGCTATCTTTCGAATCAACCCTAACCCCAGTAGACTTCGACCCAGCTGGGCCCTGCTGTTGCTGACAGCTCCTTGAGGCGCGCGGGAACAGTGCGCGCCGTCGAAGAACAGTGCGCGCCGTCGAAAACATTTAGTATTTAGTTGGGTTGACCATGTTCTTATTTAAAAATTAATACTCAATTCAGAAACCTGCTTTTACTGTCCGGAATCTGGAATAAGAAGTATTTATGGTAATATTTTAGCGTTTACTTACTTAGTTTTATTTTGATAATTACCTTTTAATTAATTACGTAGCTATAAAAATATAACCTACTTAGAATCTAAATAGAATAGAATAAAATATTGTTTATTTAATAAAAGTAACACATAAATAAAAACCTATTCACTCTTGACCAAGAAACATACTCAAGATTCCACTCCCTAGCTGTTCGCACCATTAATTATTATTTCCTTTATTTTTCATTTGAACATATTATTTTACATTTTTAAACATTTCTTAAAAAAATAATTTAAAAAAAAAACATTTAAAAATATAAAAAATAGTTGTCCGCCGGTGTCGGGAGCAGGGTCCAAGCTACCGGTGGTTAGGGCTCCAGAGACAGGAACCTCCTCACAATACGAGCCGTATCGAGGAGTACTGCCTTCTGTATCAGGCCCTTGATCCATCCGCGCAACGCCAGCTTCGACAGATGGTCGTCGAAGCTTTTGGCTATAAGGCCATTAGCGGTCACAACAATCGGCACAATGACAGCCGAGTCCACATTCCACATGTCGACAACCTCGTGTGCTAAGTCAAGATATTTTATTTGTTTTTCTTTCTCAGCTTTCACGAGATTCTCGTCATGCGGGATGGTGACATCGACTATCATTGCACGGCGCGCTAATCGGTCTATCACCACTATGTCCGGCTTATTGGCTACAATAGTCCGGTCAGTAATGATAGACCGATCCCAGTACAACGTGACATGGTCATTTTCAAGAACTGGGTCGGGCACATACCTGTAGTACGGTACCTCAGAGTCCACTAGGTTGTATTTCAAAGCAAGTTGCTGGTGAAGAATCCTGGCTACTTGGTTATGCCTGTGCAAATACTCGCCGTTAGCCAGACGAGAACAACCAGAGATAATATGTCTGATGGACTCACCCGGACGATGACATGCCCGACACACGTCAACCGTCCCATCCTTCATAATATGTCTCCGGTAGTTTTTCGTCAAGATAACCTCGTCCATAATCGCACAGACAAAACCTTCAGTTTCTCCGAAGAGGTTGCTGAATCGTAACCAGGCCACGGACGCCGAAAAATCTACATCAGGCCCATGAAGAGCCCGAAAAAAGCGCCCGTGATTATTATTTATTTATTTATTATTATTGTCATAAAAGTATGTTAAAGTGTGTAAAACATATATGGGCCTAGATGCCTGAAATAAATTAATTGAATAATAATTGAATTGAATAATTAATGTGTTTCCAAAACGTTGTGTTTGCAAGGCATATCCACCATATCCCGCACCATGGCGCATGTTAGTAGTGAACTAACTAACGGTGGTAGTAGTGCTTTGTAGAAGTAATTAATCCATTATAATGAATTGGGCCTGTCGGAATTAGGCTATGTACTTCCGACTTATAGGTACTCCTCGAAATGTAATCGGTAAAAAACACCAGTAAGTCGGCGTCGATGCTAGATTTCGAAGGTTAGACTCGACGAGTGCATATTTACCAAAGATCCTCTTGGCTCGCTTCTCGATTGTGAGCAATTGTATCAAGCTGCTATCTGGCAGATCCGAACCAAAATTGAGAGCAGTACTCCTTACACGATCGTACTTGCGCTTGACAAAGTTTGAGCAGCTGTTCCGGCGTGAAGTACTATCTGACCTTTGCTAGGATTTTTTGCAGCCTTTGCCTCGATTTATGGCCTAAAGTTAAGAATTGATGTCAACGTACCTTGGAAAGATGGAGTTGTGGGTGAAATTGACTCTTTTTAACAGAAAAAAGACACGCCACGTTGACGTATTTCAGAATAGGTTCAAGTCAATTTTCATAAAACCTAAAAGTTTGACAGATCAAAAGTCAAAACATATTATTCTTAATTATCTGTGGTCGTGACTTTCATAGTGCGCTTCGGACCGTCTGGCAGTTGTCGCATTCCATGCATATTTTTCCCGCCAGACACTCCGCGAAACCGGTCCTGCCGAGCCTTTAACCCCACTTAACACGACAACACAGCATTGTTTGTTGTCCATTGCACGTTTTATTTGAACTTTCTAAAAACGATTTGAAAACCTTGAGAACAAAACTCGCAATGGACATTGAAATAGAGATATTATTCATATTTTTGACACGTTAAGATTAACTTAATACGGGCAAGATGGAATGTTCTGAGTTTGGAAGGTTGAAAAGTAGTAACGAGACTTTTTCATTGGTATTTCCCGTATCAAAGGTATTTTTATTATGCAAGCGTGCTGTAAGTTTTATAATATATTACTTGAAGGTACTTTAGCGGAACGAACGAGACAAGAAGTCGCGGGAAATTTAAAAAATACGCTGTAAGTATTTAATTTTGAACCGATTTTTACTGAGTCGAAGGAGTACCTAGTTCGGTCAATTTAGACATCCTAAGTTACAATAATTCGCACCCAGCTGAAAATTGGTTGATTGTTCAAAACACCATCATAAATAAAATCCTAATCCATAAATTTAATGAAAACCTGGAAAAGAAATGACTCGAGGTCAAAAGTCACAATTTTCAGAAAAACGATAAGTTTATCATAAAATTGGATCAGACAAATATTGTAGATCAGATAATTATCTATCTACAAAATTTTAAAAGTGCTTTTTTCTTAAATAGATAAATTATACCTAGACCACAGATTAATAAATAGTTTTAGACACAGACCAACATTTGTCCTGTGTGGGAATCGAACCCACGACTAAAGCCACTGACCACTAGTGTTTTTATCGGAGTGGAATTACTGCAAGAAGATGTTACTTATCGGGAACACAGCGTTCTGTTGAGTTACATTGTCAATCAAAGGGCAAAAAAATGTGGCTTTGAGTTACAGTGTTACTAATCGGTAATTTTTTTCCCAATGGGTAACAGTGTAACACAAAATGATGTAACTCAACGGGAACAAACGCACTAGACTAGTCGGTGTGGTTTTTGGTTTTTGGTGACCTGAGATTGAGACGTGATGCCCTAATGCGTCTGGTGCCCTCCAGATGTAATGCCCTAGGCAATTGCTTAATTTGATTAAGGGTTAATCCGTCACAGATAGGCTCTTAATAAACTAGTGCGCGCCTCACCATCAGACATCGTTCAACTATCAGGTGGGATCGCAGTCAAGCACTAGTTTATATCAATCAAAAAAAAAAAAAAAAAAAATGGCATACGACTCGACATACATTTTCATTGTTTTTCATACAACTGCTCGTACACGATTATGACGTTATTACACATTTTTCATTAGATATTTTGGAAAAGGTATCTTGTGGATATTGTCTAGGCTTCTATTGAAATCAATTTATAAATTTAACCTCTGAATATCTGCTATTTTGCACAAACTTTCGACACTTCACAATTCACTCATAAATTAAAAACAGTTAAAAAAATATAACAATTGGACCAAATTAAATCAAGATTCAGAAGAATAAAACCACAATATATTGGTAGCCTAGGGATAAGAAAAGAAATCGAGGTAGACAGTATCGAAGATGGGATGACGAAATCAAAAACATAGCATCCCAGTACATGGACTAGAAGAGCTCAGCATAGAGCAGAGTGGAAGGAAATGGAGGAGGCCTTTGCCAGAGTTGGGCAAACAGACCAGGGGTGCTATTCTCTAAGAAAGCGCAGCGCTGGCACAGCGACGAGTCGTCAGCGCAGTACATTGAATTAACAACCTAATGCCCCTTTACATTGGATTGTTAATTCAATGTATTGCGCTCACGACTCGTCGCTGTGCCAGCGCTGCGCTTTCTTAGAGAATAGCACCCCTGGTTGTTGGTGTCACTAACTCGTCCGAGTTGTTAGATTAAGAAACTTTTTGTATACACCGCTTAATTTTAATCGTTTTAATCCCGTGGAGGGTCGATCCGGTACATGAAACACTATCGATATGTAAAGATAAAATTAAAAAATAAAGTACCTTTTTTTCAAAAGCTTGGCCCCGGTATGAAAGGCAAGAAGGAACGGGGCGGTTTTTCTAGTCAGTACGAGTCTGACACTATCTCCCGCTCCGCCAAAGAGCGGGGGATGTCATTTTGATGATTTTTGTCCACCAAAAAAGGGTTTAAGTGTTAAAAATCAATAAAACACAAATCATAACTTAAAACAAGTTTATTACTTATCTTTGGTTTTGTAAATTACATTTTTTATTACATTTTGACATAAGACAGCACGTTAAATAGCTTAAGTAGATCTAAATTAGGTAATTTGTTCTAGAAATTAAATTGTTCACATTATTATAAATGCGCAACGTTAGCGCTGCGCAGACGTTGGAGAAGCGCCAACACTCATAAAGCTGCGTACAGACATCGCGAGGCGTGCGTCGCGAATGGTTCGTCTCGCATGCCTCGGGCTGTGTGGACTAGCGTGCTCACAGTGAGCATTCGCGTCATACGATCGTTGCGAACGCCTCCTCAGTACCAGCCGTGCGCTCTGTGTGGACGGACAAGTGTTGTTTGCGTTTTCTACTGACGAACACCGTGCGTGGTTTGCGTGGTCAGCTTGAGCATGTGTCGTTCGGAACGCACGCGTAAATATACCGTATGCCTCAGGCTGAGGCATGCGTGACGAGCCATTAACGACGCACGCCTCGCGATGTCTACGCGGCTTTAAACGCTAGTGGGATAGCAGCCTACAGAATTATTTAATTACTTCATAAGATCATAAGTTCGAGGCTGCGTTTTTTCTCTTCTCTAAGGCCAGCTTGATAAGCAAAACGCAGCCTTAAGGCTCCCACAGACAGTTGCGATGCGACAATACGACAAATCTTTTAATGTGACATTGAAACATCTATTCGACTTTGCCGTAAAACCACCTCGAATGGTAGGAAACGGCATGATGCTGTCATGCTGTGAATGTCATTTAAGAACACACTCATTGTCGTATTGTCGCGTGTGGAGACCCTTTACAATGATATTGACATTAACATAAAATAATACATAAGTACGTACACGAGTTCTTATTAATAAATAATTGTAAATAAAAAAATGAGATCCAAAAAATTCATATTATTATGGAATTTTAAATTCCCGTGTTCAGAGAATAAATACACTATTGAAAAGAGTTCTAGGTATGGGTATAATAGGTTAGTTTCCAGGGTTAAAATAATTACATTTTATTTAGTCCGTATTTTAGATTATAAAAAATATTGGACATGAATTTTTTCGATTCAACATAAAATAACAAAGACATAGCGAAAAAATGCAGCACGGCGTGACGTTACAAGTAACTTTAATGGGCTTTATCTTTGTCATTTTTGGTTTAAATTACAAATAAAAAAATACGTGTCCCCTATTTTTGAATAATCTAAAAGACGGACTGATTACATTTTTTACGGCAACTAGCCTATAACTTGTTTAAAATAAGTTCGCTTTTGGAGTATCTAGCTTCAAAAAGCGTTTTTACCTGATAGGCACTCGGATCGCGTTCGAAACACTATACTTTGTTTTTATGTGGGAAATCAGACTACTCCCGCTCTTGGGCGGAGCGGGAGATCGTGTCAGACTTTTACTGACTAAAATCCACTCCTTATTTGCCTTGTTTCAGGGTCCAGGGTTTTCTTTTCAGAAGCGAACCCATGGCCCCAGCAGGCTTCGACACTTTTGCTGACATCTCCTTGACTTTCGCGTGGAACATTACGCGCTGTCGACGACTCGGATCGGACGGCGAGCTATCATGCCTATTGTGGCTGGGAATCGGGGTCGATATCTTGGCGGCTGGGGTGTGGGGGCCGCTCACAAAACTTACTGCGCTCCACAGTTCATCGACGTGGTTCAAAAGGCTGTCAGCTTAAGTGGGACTGGGCTGGACATGTCTGCCGCATGCTGATCCAGCCAGTAAAACAAAAAAGTTGGTGTCCTGACATCGCACGATGGGGTCGCGGCGGAAAAAAAAGAAATGGCGTGACGGCTTAGATGTCTTCCTTAGTTATTGGCAAGAAGTGGATCAGAGCCGGGAAGATACGAAGAAATGGAGAGGCCTATGCCCAGCAGTGGGACAGTATAGGCTAGATATAATATCAGAATGGTCGATGGGGACGAAAGGATCTGGAGTGGCGATCACGAACCGTAAGATACAGCGTTAGCGCGGCCGAGCACATGGTAGAAAGAAGACCAGTAGCCTGATTCACGTAAAATCAAACAAGTCAAATATCGTTGAAGTTTTATAGTCGTTCGATCGAAGTCCTATCCAAAATCGGTATTTACGTGTTCTTTAATCCAATATAGAACGACAACTAAAAATTAACTTTTGTTCAACGACATTTAAACTGCAATATTTGATGTTTAGTCGTTGGCATCGATCCGATCAAACAATGTTTATCTACGAGAATACCTCAAGCCAACGATTGAATGACGATTCACATAGCTGAATACGTTTCGACAACTCTTCGATTTTTTTTTTTTTTCGATGGGAACAATCATCTTATGACAACCCCCGCTCTTGGGCGGAGCGGGAGATAGTGTCAGACTCTTACTGACTAAAAAACCCGTTCCTTAAAGCCTTCATACTCAGATAACCCTGGCCCCAGTAGGCTTCGACCCGGCTGGGCCCCTGCTGTTGCCGACAACTCCTTGAGGCGCGCGGGAACAGTGCGCGCCGTCGACGACTTGGGCTTGGTCCGGACGGTTACCGGACGGCCGGACAGCGAGCTACCCATTGCTCTCTGTCCGCAAGCCCGCGCCTACGGTGGCTGGAAATCGGGATCGGAATCCCGGCGGCGGCGGCGAGAGCGCCGTTGCCACGACTCTTCGATCGAACAATTTCAAAATCGGTGTCGTTAAAACTCTATTGATGAATGTGGATACGAAAATGACAAAAACAACCAAGTCGCTACGATATCGTTACGGTTTTAATTACGTGAATCGGGCTACTGGTGAGGGTAGCGGGAATCTGATTAATGCGAGACAGGACCGTCATTATGGCGACACTTGTGGGAGGTTTATGTACGACAGGTGACGTCTTACGGCTGAAATGATAATGGTTATGAATAGTAGATTAGAGTGAAGAAAGATTCTGAGATTTCGGGTCTAAACGGTGCAAAAAATATAGTTAGAAAAGTGTATAATTAATAGGTACTTTGTATTACTTAGATAATAATGAGATGGACTGAAGATCACTGGCTCGGAAACGTTGATAATTGTACAAAACGAGGGTAGTTTGTTCCGAAGAAATTTAAAATTAGAAGATATTTTTTTAACCTATTAACCGCCTTCGTCTGATATATTCGACAAACACTCTCGCATTTATTCCGCCAGAGTCGCACATCCACGACCAAATACTCCATCTCGTCAGCTCTTCTGTCACCTATGGGGATTGAAGAGCTGAACGAGATGGAGTGCCCAGTCGCGAACACACGACCCTGGCGAATAGAACGGGAACACACTCGTGGGAGCAATCCGACGCAACTGGTAAAGGGATGCAAACGTTATTTTACAAAAATTACTAATCTATAAATATGAAAGTAACTCTGTCTGTCTGTTACGCTTTCGCGGTTAAAGTACTAAACCGATTTTTATGAAATTTGGTACGAAGTAAGAATTTGAAGAATTTGAAGGAAAGCAGTGGTGGAAGAGTGGTAACGGCCCCGACTTACGAGTTGTAGGTCGCGGGTTCGGACCCCAGCCAGACGCATTACTTTGTGTAATATATATACCGGTATATGGTGGATATCCCACCTACACGCACAAAACGTTTTGGGAACACATTTATTGTGCGTGCGGCTAGGGAGTGGTGTGGTGAGAAGTCACGTATATAATAATTCCTTGCCGGAGTCTGTGTTTCTGATAGCTACAATCCGGGAATCTTTAAATCGAAAGTGAATAGATTTCTTCTAGGTAAGCGCGTTCCATCGTCGACCGCATCGTCGCTTTCCATCCGGTCAGATAGATAGCGGTCATGCGCGAATCTATCAACAATAAAAACTAAAAAAAAATATTTCATCACCACTGCTCTCAAAACGGTGAAGGAAAACATCGTGAGGAAACCGGCGTGTCCTAGAACCAAAAATTCGAAGACTTGTGACATTCACCAACCCGCACTGGGTCCGCGTGGTGCATTACGGCCCATTCCCTCTCCTAGAGAGGAGGCTTGAGTCCCAACAGTGGGAACATTAAAACGGCTGGTGATGAAGAATTTGAAGGAAGGACTTAGGGTACTTTTTATCTGGCTTCAACTTAGCATCCACAATAACTGACATTCACGCGGACGAAGCCGCGGAAAGCTGATGAAGTTTACTATAAAATGTCATTTTATTTCCAACAATTATAAAAATATGTTACTAACTTTCGAAGAAAAGTGTATTTTTATTAATATAAACTTAAGTTTAGCACAAACTGAGGACACAACCAAATTAGAAATTACAATTATGAAAGATTAATTGCCAAAATGACGAGTTAGTAGGCGGGATATTATTTCGAGTGAATTTCAGTGGTTGTTTCAATCATTTAGTTTTTTTTTGACTGGCCTGTTGGTCTAGTGGTTAGTGACCCTGACTGCTATACCGCAGGTCGTGGGTCCGATTCCCACCCAAGACAAATGTTTATGTGATAAGCATGATCATTTGTTCTGTGTCTGGGTGTAATTTATCTATAATATGTATGTATTTAGAAATATCTAAGTATGTTTATCAGTTGTCTAGTACCCATAACACAAGCTCTGCTTAGCTTAGGACTAGACGGCGTTGTGTGATAGTCGTGGAATATTATTATATTATTATTAGTTTTGAAATATCGTGTATTTTTTTACTAAAATAAAATTAAATAAAGCACAAACCAAAGACACAACCTAATTGGAAACAAGAAACAGTAATTGTTAAAACTTATTACAGGAATTTACAAGCAAGTAATAAACCCTTTATCACTTGCGGTTATAAGGTTAAAAATATTGAAATAATCTTTGAGAAATCGTTAGTTATTTTTAGCTAATGTTCTAGCTAGAGATCGTAATCCTAACTAATATTATAAATGTGAAAATGTGGATGTTTGTTACTTAATCACGCAAAAACGGCTGAACGGATTTGGATGAAATTTGGCATGCATATAGCCTTTGATATGGAAAAGAACATAGGCTAACTTTTATACGGATTCCTTAGTACTAATGCCACGCGGGCGAAGCCGCGGGCAAAAGCTAGTAGGTAGAATATGTTTACTTAAAGTTTGTGAAAGTAAGTTACATAGAGTTGTTAATACTTTATCTGAAATTCCGGAAACATAAATATGACGGTTAAATTCCGAGATTTATTAATGTATTTTTGGAGATCTGTACTAAAGCTGTTAAATTAAAAAGTTTTGTTTTAACCTAAGAGTTTTGGCACGCAACTCTAAAACATGTAGCGACATCTATGGCGTCACATAAGAACTAATCCTGCATCGCGCAATTAAAGCTCTCTGCTCGATTTGACACATAGAACAGCCCGAAATCATCTATCATCGGGCAGTTGCCCACCAGACATAAACGGAGACTATACATACACTTTTTAACGGAGGTTTACGGGACTTAAATCTCTGTTCTGCTTACCTCCAAATTGGTGACCCTCGACGAAGAACGTCATGTTTATAAATTCCGGGATTTTAGAGAAGATATTAACGACTGTGTGTTACTTATCTATCTGTTTAAATTTTATCTATCTGTTTCGATCTCTTGGTATTACAGATCTATTAAAAAAGATACCTACATTATATTCTAATCATTAAGTTTTTGGAAGAATCATTTGATAACGTGAGCGTGACCCTATTCTCGCTAGATGGCGCTGACATATTTGATCGTTCGTATAGTCACAGAATAAGTTATAGTACAAGTACAGAAATTTCTCTTCGAAAGAAAACATGCGAATATAAACTTACATTCAACGTTCTTAATGTTCATAATACACTGCAAGGCACGAATGTGACCTTCATCAGGCGATTATCACACTGCTACGCATCACGCTGCATGTTGCGTGTCAACGCACCTACGCGCGTTCTTGCGGGAGTGCTTATCTGCATCATAGTGCGATAAGACCGCCCTTTGTGACACCCTATAAATTTTAAGTCTCTCATGTAATTTTTATTTTTCGTGTACAATAAAGAATAAATCTATCTATCTATCTATCTAGTGCGGGTTTTTTACGCACTCACGCGCGTAGGTGCGTTTTTTACATTCAAGCAGGCTCTGCCTCATTCCATGCGCGTGGATGCATTTTTTGTGTATTGGACTGTGCGGGTTTTCCATACACACGCAGATACTTGCAAGCAACGTTAAAACACGCATTCAACGCTACGCTGCGTATATTTACCTACCAGGACTCGCAAAAATTCAAAATGCACCTTAAAACCATGTATCGAGAGTCTCTTTTATTATGCCCGTTATGCTTCTTTCGACAGGCCGCTCTTACTATAGGGTTAGGAGTTGTGCGTTTGTCGCAAGTCTCCACAAAATTGGGCGAAAGCAACTATTTAGATCCCGAGCAGCAGGAGACGGCAACGCGGTAGGCACAGAAGATGGTAGGACGATTTGGACTCCTACCTTAAGGGTTGGCCAGAAGTGGCTAAGGATAGAGAACAGTGGAATAATAGATTTTTGTTCTGCAGTGGAACACCACGGGCTCATAAAATAATGTTCAAGTATAAAAGGTGTAAGGAACAGCCCTCCACAAACTTTAAGGGCTTGCTCAGTAGACGAAACTGAACAACCTTCCTCAATTTTTTTTTTTCAGGAAACGAAAAAAAAATCGGCCTCGCTATACAAATTGTCCAATCAAGTTTATCATTGTTTTATGGTGAGGCTAATGTTTTTTTTCGTTGCACCTTATATTGTCTTGGCTCGCAAGGTTGTCGATATGTTGGAAGTGGACTCGGCGAACATTGTACCGATAGTCGTGTCAGCCAATAGCCTAATAGCCAAGAGCCTCGACAAACACCTTTGGAGCCCTCGTTAGGCGGCTGGATCAAGGGCTTGATTCAGAGAGCGGTACTTCTGGACACGGCTCGTATAGTTAGGGGGTTCCTTTCTCTGGAGCCCTGACCGCCGGTAGCTTGGACCCTGTTCCCGATACCGGTGGGATACTGTTTTATATATTTTTAAATGTTTTATTTTTGAAATATTTAAAACCGTAATAATATTTAATATGTTTGTAAGTGAAATAAAGGAAATAATGTACTAGAAACAAAGAAAGTTGAACTCAGCGCCATCTAGTGAGAAAATGACCACAGTTCTTCTCAAACTTGATAATACTCATAAGCCGATAATTAGGTTGTTACCACATCAATCGATCGAACGTTGATCAATTCCATAGATCGAAAATATGGATAGTTGTCGTCGATCGATTCTACCAAACCAATCGATCGATTGTCATTCAATGATCGATCGAGGGTAGAATGGATTAATCGACGTCGATCGCATCCAGAGTCTACTGCATTTCCGTCAAGACAAGAGGAATTTACATTTCGAAAGAAACTGATGGCGTATAGCCGGGATTAATCGATCAACGTCGATCGAGTCCATCAACCGGCAATAGATCGATTGAATAGTCGACCGGTATCCGTCGATCACTTAAAGCTACCACACCATTCGATCAACGTTGACAGACGTCGATCGATGGCTTTGCATGACGATCGATCGATTGGTGTGGGTAACACCCTTACGGCTCGTTGACGACCTTGCCGGTGAGCGGTAGCTTAGCGCGGTGGCGAGGAGCGGTAAAATAAGAGTAAGAAAATGTTTGAAACACGCCACGAGAGGCCGCTCATAGCGACGCTCGCCCACTCAGGGACTCAAACTGTAACCGTAATAATATGTTTTAACACTGTTTTTTAAAACAGTTTTAACAGAGGAACACTTTTAAGTGTAACAGATACAATAATGTTACCGAACCAAACTGTAACCTGTTATATGTGTTATTAAGTGCAACCGAATCAAACTATAACCTGTTATATGTGTTAATAAGTGTTAATATGTGTAACTGAAATAATTGCACAGTACCATAAATAAGTAAATTGTAACTTTGGCAACGCTGCGTTTACCTGTTACACTTATTAACACTGTTAACACTTTTATATCTGTTACAGATATGTTACGGTTACACTTTTTTAAGTGTTTTGGGTTAACACATTGAAAACACATATATAAGTGTTACATTTTTGATTCTGTTACACATTCAACATGTAACACTTATAATTCTGTAACCTTTGAAGGTGTTTTTAAGTCCCTGCGCCCACTTACCGACGCCGCGCCGGTAACACCGATATCGTGAACACGCCATTACAACTCCATACATATAAAAATACAGACATTTCAGTCAATTTGTCAACGACTCATCCCAATCACAGTAATAGGAAGTCTTCTATAATACATGCCTCTTCTACAAAAGTGGGCATAATACAGGTGTTTTGTCCAGCGGTGGGCTCGCGGTGTTCTAGTCTGGCAGCCAATGCTGGGTCCGCCAGAGGAGGCAGTAGTAACCGTTGTGGGTGTTCGTCGAGTTTGAAGACTGGAAAAAAAGAAAGATAAATTGTGAATTTTGAATTATAGCCAGTAATTACAGTAGTCCATAACAGCTTTATAATGCACCCACTTCTAGGATTCAGGACTAGCCAATTTTGGACATATAACTTTCAAGATGTGTTTTTTAAGGTAAATCTATACTATTTATACTTCTACACAAATATTATAAAGTGTTTTTTTGTTTGTAGGAGGTAATCTCTGGAAGTAGTGGTTTGATTACTAAAATGTTTTCACCGATAGAAAGCTGCTTTATTCCTGAGTGACATAGGCTATGTATGTTTTATTTATTATATGTATTAAATAGTTTCTTTGTAATTAATTATAAAAAAACATGTATCATGTACCTACATAATTATGTGGGGTAACCTTTTGTACTTTTGCATGCCTTGTTATTGGCAAAATATGGCTTGTTCTCCTTTGTTAAAACATTGTACCACCATCACATGTACCCATATTTGCGAAATAAATCTTATCTTATCTTATCTTATCTTTCCGCGGGCAAATCTACTTTACGTAAAGTTTAAATAAACAGATCGACGCTTAAACGCTTACATTACTAATCTATATCGAGTAAACTGTACAAGAAAGAATGCAAAAAAGAGGAAGGAAAGTTATTTAAAGTTTAAATTTTTAGATTTTTTTTTTTGTTAAAAATGACGCTTTGAATCATGACCTATTCGCGCGGAGCGAGAGACCGTCGCCGCGTAACGCCCCCACGAGGACACGGCGATGCTTTGCCTAAGCGGGGCACACCTAGAGATGAGCCGTTACCGGCAATATTGCCCAAAGTAGGAATATTGCTGGCAATATTGCCACCAATAATAATAGTAATGACTTATTATTATTACGTATCTACCAACATTGTGCTCACATATTAGAAGCGACAAGAAATATGTAAACAAGATCTATGTAACCAAGATCTATGTAACTCATAATAATGTTTTAAAAAGAGTGTCCATGGAGTTTCTTGCACGTTCTTCTCCATAGAGATCTACGCTTTGGAACGTGCAATTTAGCTTCACTTTTCTTGGACTGACCGACATGTGACTATTCAAAAGTGCCTGCAAATGGTCTATTTGAAATAAATGTTTTTGAATTTTGACCAATATTCCCACTTCACGGCAATAGTGCCAGCGACGGCACATCTCTAGACAAACCTCTACCGTGTGCTCCACCGTGTCCTGCGGGCGGTCCACACAGTGGCGACACCCGGGCGTCGCTACTGAATCTGGTGCACTCCTCAAAGTGGAGACTTACCGGCCTATGTACCACTGATCATCATCTTCCTGCCCTGGTCCCGTTTTATTTGGGGTCGGCGCAACACGTTTTTTTCTTCCATTCTGTCCTGTCACTCGTCACGCTATCACTAACTCACTTTTCTTTCATATCGCTTCTCACACAGTCCATCCATCTTTTCTTTGGCCTTCCTCTTCCCCTCCATCCATCCACATGTAAAACTCATAACTTTTCACATGACCATACCAAGACAAACGATTTCCTTTTACTTTTCAGTCACTGGCGCCACTTTCAAACTTCTCCTAATATACTCATTTCTCACTTTATCCATTCTCGTCACACCACACATCCATCTAAACATTCTCATCTCCGCTATATGCAATTTTTGTTTTTTTCGGCCTATGTACCACTCTTCTTCTTCTTCCTGCCCTTGTCCCATCTTAGTTGTGGTCGGCGCAATACGTTTTTTTCTTCCATTCTACCCTGTCACTCGTCATGCTATCACTAACTTCCTTTTCTTTCATATCATTCTTCACGAAATCCATCCATCCTATGTACCACTACTGTACATTAAATAAATAGATAAATTAACGTGTTACTTACGTGTGGTGCATATCTCTGTAAGAGCGGCCGGTACCCGTGGCCGAAAGTGGCGATCATGCCCGGCTCCTCGCTTCGATGCGGCTGGAGAGCGATTATCATTTGGACCTGTAACAATATAATACATTTTGATACACGTGGTCTGACGTATATTCCACCTCGGCCTCAATGAACGTTAACTCATTGCAGCCAAAGTGGATTATACGCCCGAGCCAAAGGTGAGGGTCGTTATTGAGCCGACAGATAGCGAAAAGTATATGTGAAATGTGAACATGGTTTATTCAAAGTTAGTAATTGAATCGATTACAATAGTTTTTACGCCATGTTAGATTTATTCCCAAAAATATTTAAGGTCACAAGTTGGACACCTCCGACACTAAGTACAACACAGGTCACGGTAGGTCATAGCGGGCATTAGCTGCGGATGCAAAATAACCTCTCAGTCTTCGGATGAACAAGTGACCATGTATTTGTCCGGACAATCAGGTGACCTAACAAGCTTATAACTTCGTGATTTTTCATGATACAGTTATGAAATTTTTAACATAGATTCTTTACATTAAAATACTAGACGTGTTTCGGGTCTCGTATATATTAAAACTATGTAGGTATATACAAGGCGCCAGATAAACTTAAAATATAGTACATATACCTTTTCCTAATATCTCCAATACATCGAAAGTACCCGAAAAACCATTCATCATCATCATTTCAGCCGATACACGTCCACTGTTGGACATAGGCCTCCCCCAAGCGTCGCCACATCGAACGTTCCTGTGCGTCCCGCATCCATCGGTTTCCCGCTACCTTCACCAGGTCATCGGTCCACCTTGTAGCAGGCCTTTCAATGCTGCGTCTTCCGGTACGCGGTCGCCACTCCAAAACCTTTCGGCCCCAACGGCCATCTGTTCTGCGAGCAATGTGCCCTGCCCATTGCCACTTAAGTTTGGCAATTCTTTGTGCTATGTCGGCAACCTTAGTTTTCTTGCGGATATCTTCATTAATGAAAAACTATTAATGAGTTTTTCAGAAAACGTAAAGGTTTACGATAGATGTCAATTCAAGACAGGTTTATGTTTTTAATTCCGTTTTTGAAATTAAAATGTCAATAAATGTAGGAGGGTCAATAACCTTTATTCCACTTTTTTTTTCTGATATAAACTAGTACTTGACTGCGAACCCACCTGATGGTAAGCAGTGATGCAATCGTTGATGGTGAGGCGCACTAGTTTATTAAGAGCCTATTCACTCTAGCCTTGAAGACACCTAAATTATAATCAGACGGAAAGACCGCAGCAGGCAAACTGTTCCAGTCCCTCTAAGTATGCGGTATAAATGACGAGGCGAAACGCTTAGTCCGGACCGTAGATGTTTCAACAACGTAAGGGTGGATACTCGCCGTGCGTCGGTTTGTCCAATGGTAGAAATGAGATGGCGGAATCAAGTCATCCAATTCCTGCGCACATTCTTCAACATGCAATCTGTAAAACACCGAAAGGCTAGCTACCCTATTTGGCGCCTATCTTAGACATCATCATCATTATTCCAATCGAAAGACTTCCACTGTTGGACAGCGGCCTCCCCCAAGCGTCGCCAGAACAACCGATCCTGTGTAGTGGCGTAACTTAGGCCCGTGGCAAAATCATTGGATGGGGCCCCATACAGATGTTTTTATTCAATAGATATGATTATTTAAATTTTAAACAGATTTTATGTATTACTATGTAATAATTATGACCTACGCACATTTATTTAAATTATAACTAATGACATTATTTATAAATTTTCTAATTAATTAATCAAATAATTCTACACAAATTTTAGTGCATGCTTTAAAATACTTGCACGACTGTTAAGTCGAATATAGTGAGTCTTAAAAAATATTTCAACATTTTAATACATACGTATTAATATATTATAGGTGTACATACCTATATTCTAGCAAATAAATAAATTTCATTTCATTTCATAAAACTTGTCATGATGTAATTTGATTTGAATAAATCACTGTAGTACAGACATCAAACGAATCTTTATATAATAAATTGCAAGTTCTTTAATACACGAAGACTTTTCTGTTTCGTCTCTGAAGGTGGACGTTCCAATGGCGGTACTTTAGAGTGACTAGCTGGTAAAATACCACGGGAAATTGATCCTTTTCGTGTGAATATTTTTAATAAACTTTAACAATTTATTTGATTTTTGTCTTTAGGTACTCACCTGTGAGTAATTTTAATTGAATTTAAATATCCTAATAAAATGTTAGGTTACTTCTTTCGTGGTCTTTCAGATCGGGGGCCCCACCGGGCCAGGGGCCTTGCCACCATACAGTTACGCCACTGAATCCTGTGCGTATCGCATAAGTTGTAAAGTGTTAAGGGCCAAGCGCCCGAAAAGTGCCATAAAACAGTGATTTTCTGAAGCCTACTCCTCCGTAACGGCTAGGTTTGAAAAAATATATGTTTATTATAGATTCATGAACAATTATATTATTATTAAAAAAAAAAAAAATATCAACATTTGATTTTTTCGTGCATTTAAAACTTTTGTCAAAAAAATTTCAATTTCGCAACTTTTCCCTACTCCTTCGAAACGGCTTGGACCTTTACAAACATTTTTACACATAAAAATTGGTGGGAAAAATATTCTTCAAAGTGAACATTGCATATGTAAATCAATCAACATCTCGCAGAGAAAATGGATTTAAAGCGCTTTCCGGGCGCTGCTGGCCGCAAATAAATGCACAGATTTGCGTACTGCCGCCTAGGCGAATGCGAGAGTTGCGTTCACATAATTTCGGTCAGATGGTTCAAGGGACTATACGCCGTAACAAAAAAACTCACATCTTCTTCATAAGGCCTGAACACAGTGAGTGGACGCAGCGAGGCGGCATCCGCCACTATGACGCAGCCCCACGCCGTGCCGATGTACAACTCGTCTCGGAGAGCACACAGCGCTGTTACCTGGGAAAGTAAACATAGCATAAAAGCATAATCATGTCTGGCCTGTTGGTTAGGTACAGTACAATTCACGAATGATGGCGGCCGTGAAGTTAGCCTTTGCGAACGTTCGCGCATGCTACACTCTTCTCGCACACGCACGTCGCCATATGGTGCCCAAAACACGTTACTGCGCAGCCTTCTGCGCAAACTTCACGGCCGCCATTCTTCGTGAATTGTACTGTAGATAGATACCCCGTTAAATTTTGATCGTTATAATCCCGTGGAGGGTCGATCCGGTACATGAAACACTATCGATTTGTAAAGATAAAATTAAAAAATAAAGTACCCTTTTTTCAAAACTCGTAGTAATTTACAAATCAAAAATTTCGTCCACATCGATGTCAATGGGAAAAGTGCCCAGAACGCTGGCAGTATTGCCACGCTGGATGGCAATGCTGATTCGTTGACTGAAGAAGAGTCCTCTGGTCACGCGAAGAGTCGACCAACTGTTTGCCCTCTGAATTTTCCTCGTTTTTAAGTGTAGATAATTAATTAATATAATAGTATTTACGCATGTATGAAATTAATTTAAGAAAACGTCAACTGAACGAGTGCACTGACCTGTAGGTAGTTTGTACGCAACGCCGACGACTACCTACGGGTCATTGGGCTCGCTCAGCTGACGTTTTGAAAAAAAGGTACTTTATTTTTTAATTTTATCGTTACAAATCGTTAGTGTTTCATGTACCGGATCGACCCTCCACGGGATTAAAACGATCAAAATTTAATGGTGTATATTATTTATTGTACGCCAAAAATAAAAATTACGTAAGGAACTTAAAATTAACAGGGTATCACAATGGGCGGTCTTACCGCTAAAACCGATTTTTTACAGACAACTGTTAGTGGCCCTGACTGCTATGCCGGAGCTCAGTTATGATTACTAGACGACTGATAAACATACTCATATAATTCTCAATACATACATATTATAGCCAGACACAAAACAAATGATCATGTTCATCACACAAACATTTGTCCTGGGTGGGAATCGAACCCACGACCTCCGGCATAGCAGTCAGGGTCACTAACCACTAGACCAACAGGCCAATCAATGTGAATGTCTTTGCCCTCACGCGTCCGGCGCCTCCTTCGCTAGCATTACTGCTGCGTACGCGGAGGTGACCGCTTTCCATTCCCCCTCTCTGCAGACCATGGCCGGAAGTATTTACTCACCCTGCACTTGTCTTCAGTAAGATGCTCATCCAGAGCTATAGACTGCAGGCTTTCAGAACAAGGCACCAACTTGCTGCAGTCCAGCCGGGCGCACTGCTGCTTCGTGCGAACTGACCACTGGTACACGCATACACCTGGAAAAAAAATTATACAAGTAACTAGAGATAGACATTGTCCTGTCTGAAGGCTGACTACAGATTAGAAAACAAACGTCGTATGTCAGTTGATTCTTTGACATGGTCTCATTCATACCCTAGAGTTATGGGATATTAAAAAAAAATACACGTGTAGCGAGAATATCTTCCGTAGTCTATCCCGCGTTTCGCGCGCTAACGCTCGGCTCGCGCCGGCCGCGCCCCCCCGCTCCTCAAGTCGCCAGTCGGCCCTGCACGCCCGCACGATATAGCACGTGCGCGGCGCCCTACTTGTACCTTTTTTTTTTTTTTGTTTTCGTTTTCGAGGGGAAACCTTCAAAAGGCGCCCGGACTTTGGGGATAAGTCCGGGGAGTGTGGGATTTTTACCTCACTAAACCTACTTGTACCTAGACCTATTCAAACCGTATGTACTGTTCGTCGTGTAATCATCATCACCTATATAAATGTTTAATAAACTTTGTACAACCCCTACACACGTTGTATAATAAGTATGCATTTAAAAATATATAAGTACTAGCTTTTGTCCGCGGCTTCGCACCCGCTCTACCCTACACTACGCCATTCCACCCTATTTTTTTTTCCATAAGTATCTTCTTCTCACAACAATAAACACAACAAAAAAAGAATTAGTGAAATCGGTTCAGCTGTTCTCGAGATTTGCGATTAGCAACACATTTAGCGATTCATTTTTATATTATAGATGTTTATCAGTTGTCTAGTACTCATAACACAAGCTCTGCTTAGTTTGAGACTAGTCGGCGTTGTGTGAATGTTGTAGAATATTATTATTTCCTTTATTTCTTAAAGCAAATATATTAAAAAATATAAAAATTAGTAGTCCACCGAAGTCGTGAACAGGGTCCACGCTACCGGTGTTTAGGACTCCAAGCAATAGTATCTGTCGATACTCGATACCGACAACGTAAATATTTTGTATGGCAAATTTTACAGCGCCTCTAGCGGTCACTTACGGAACCAAAATTTGCCATACAAAATATTTACGTAGTCGATATCGAGTATCGGCAGATACTATTGCTTTAAACTCATGGTAGAGGTACTGCCTTCTGTATCAGGCCCTTGATCCATCCGCGCAACGACATCTTCGACAGATGGCCGTCGAAGCTTCTGGCTTTAAGATACGTCAATCGGCACAATGACAACCGAGTCCACATTCAACATGTCGACAACCTCGTGTGCTAAGGTTAACATATAAATAAAATTGGAGTGTCTGTTTGTAATATTAAAATAACCGCTTTTTACTACAGGCATATGAATAGCCAAACCAATAGCCATATGCGTAGCTCGAAGAATCGCCAAACTTAAGTGGCAATGGGCAGGTCACATTGCACGCAGAACGGATGGTCGATGGGGACGAGAGGTTCTGGAGTGGCGACCACGTACCGGAAGACGCAGCGTTGGACGGCCTCCAACAAGGTGGACCGATGACCTGGTCAGGGTCGCGGGAATCCGATGGATGCGTGACGCACAGGACCGGTCGTTGTGGCGACGCTTGGGGGAGGCCTATGTCCAATAGTGAACGTCTTTCGGCTGATATGATGATGATGATGATGATGATGAATATATATATACGAATGAATATATACGGTACATAATCAAATCAAATCAAATCAAAGCATTTATTTCAAATATACCATTTACAGGCACTTTTGAATAGTCAAATGTCGGTCAGTTCAAGAAAAGTGAAGCTAAATTGCACGTTCCAAAGAGTAGGTCTCTATGGAGAAGAACGTGCAAGAAACTCCATGGACACTCTTTTAAATCATATATGTGTTACATATAATGCTTGGTTACATATTACTTGTTGCTTCTATCATGTGAGCACAATGTCGATAGAGAAATAAAAATGTAAAATAATTAAAAGATAGAAACTGAATTAAGCCACTGGCAGCTAAGAGATGACCAGTCCCATCTGACGGCACCCGTTCACGAGCATGACGCGTGCATCAGCCCCACTCAGCTCAACCATTTTGAAGGGAATTGAACGACCCAATAACACGTGCCACCAAGCGAGACATTTGAGTGAGCATGACAAACTCTCAACTGCCATGCTCGTAATGTCAAAAAAAAAAAAAAAGTTGTAACCTAATAAAAATGCTCCATGGTGCTTCACATTCACAAACTTGGAAAAAGTGCTTCTACATTATACAATGCAATTGTGTCTTTCAAATTAAAAAATAATAATATTAGTTTCCAACTAATCAACTAATTAGTACGCCCTAGTGGTAGTGGAGCTGGACCAGCATTGAGCCAAGCATTTTTATCTTGAATATAATCCTCCAACTTATAATATGCTTGTCTGCATAGTGTGCGTTTAATACAAGATTTAAATTTTGTTTCATTGAGTTCTAATATGTGGGGAGGTATTTTATTATAACATTTCCAAACAGTACCCCATGAAAAAAGAGGCCACTTTAGCCAGTCTGAAACCTGGTTGAACTAATTGATCCCTATTTCTTGTAACATAATTATGTCTATCGCCTCTTTTGCTAAAAAGATGAAGATTTTTTCTAACATACATTATGTTTTCATAGATATATTGACAAGGTACTGTCATTATGTTAATATCTTTAAACAGTTCCCTTAAAGAATCGCACCGGCGGAGATTGTAAATCGCTCTGATGGCTCTTTTCTGTAATATAAAGATTGACTTGATGTCAGCAGCCCGTCCCCATAGTAAGATACCGTACGACATGACACTATGAAAATAACTAAAATAGACTAGACTAGCGGTATCAACATCCGTAAATTGGCGGATTTTTCTAACAGCATATGCAGCTGAGCTAAGCCGCCCTGCAAGAGAAGTTAAGTGAGGACCCCATTGTAGCCTTGAATCAAGCGTAATCCCCAGGAAAATCGTTTTATCAACAAATTCTAGTTTTTCATTATTCAATACAATGTCACAATCACTACTTTTGACATTCGGTAAGGAAAATCTTATGCATTTAGTTTTTTTCCCATTTAGAACCAGATTATTAGCAGTGAACCAGTTTTGAACCTGCAATAGGGCGCTATTTTCATACACCAAAATAACATTTTTTTACAATTTTTTTTTTATCTTTTATAAACTAGTACTTCTCTGCGATCCCGCCTTTGTCTGTCTGACTGTCTGTTTGTTCCACCTAGTCTCTGAAATGGCTGGACCGATTTTGACGGGACTTTTTTTTGGCAGGTAGCTGACGTAATAAGGAGTAACTTAGGCTACTTATATTTTAGAAAAAAAACACAAAATCCTGTAGTCCACGCGAACGAAGTCGCGGGCACTACTAGTTATTATTATAATTAAAACAACCACTAATCTTAACTCGAAGAAATCCCACCTAAGACTCGACAGGTTTTACTCACCAGGATCACAATATACAATCACAAAAGGCTCATCTTCAGGCGCCGCCATCAGAGTGACCCTTGGCTGCGCCAACATCACATCAGCGCCGCACACGCCGCCCATGTTCACGGCGTACGAATACAGCCCGTCGCCGCCCGCCCAAACCTCCCAACTGTGGAAGAGACGATCAGTTAATCACACATTTATTATGCGTATAGCTAAGTAGTGGAATTCCCTGCTGGAGTCTGTGTTTCCTGATAGCTACAACTTACTCTTTAAGTTAAGAGTGAATAGGTTACTCCTAGGCAAGCGTGCTCCATCGTCGACCACATCATCGCTAACAATTAGGTGAGATGGTGGTCAAACGCGAGCTTGTCTATATAGGTATCCTGGAGAGATGGCATCGTATTCCCAAGGCCGCATTACGCACGAAACTAACAACCGCAAGTTTCTGGATTGATGAGTTACCTATATAAAACTGAATTGCTGTTTGTTAATCTCGCTAAAACTCGAGAACGGCTAGACTAATTTGGCTAATTTTGCTCTTTAACTTATGATATTCCAGGGAAAGTTTAAAAGGTGAAAATATATGGAAAAACATGAAAAAAAAATCCGAAAACAACTCCATCCCTAATGAAAATGTCATTTTAAAATAAATTGTGGTGGTTCTGGTAATGTCACTAGATGGCGTTAACCTTTGTCAGTTATGCTAAAAGGTATCAAAACATGACTATTAATTCGTTAAACCCCAAGCGAACGCGGCGTTCGCGCACCTATTGTCTTTCAATTGTATGGTTTTAGATATTTATTGTTCTCAAAAGATTTACAAATCACTTACTGAGAAAATAACAATATTAATACTTAAGTAAGAATAAATTAAGCCGATCGGCGTAGTAAGCTATAAAAGTAGTGGGTAGTTACATAAAAAAAGTAAGTTAACAAAAACAAAGTGTTGTGTTGCTTGCGCCGAATAAATGCTATTCTATTCTATTCTATTCTATTCTAAAGTGCGCGGCATCGTATGCGCATCGCCACAGTGGCGGGTTAGTGTGCGTGAATGATACGATACTTTTTACTAAAGCCCGTAACATAGCGATAGCGTTGCGAACAAAGTAATTAATATGTAATGTATATTTATATTAGTTCTTTTTTTTTACTTTTTATTATTGTTATGATAATTTCCACTTATAGTTTGTTTGTTTAGTTATGTATAAAACTGTAGTCAGTTGTGTCTGTAATTTCCCCGCGTGAGTGCATATTTCTCCGCTGCATGAACGCGCGTGGATGCATTTTCGGTGTGTTGGGCTGTATGAGTTTTCTATCAAAACGGAAACACGCAACGTTACAAGCTAGCAAGCTTACAAGCAAAGTTAAAACACCCATGCACACGTTACGCTTAGTGGTGCCTGGCAGTGTGATAATCGCCTTAGGCGGTACGAAGTTTGCCGACATCTAGTCAATAGTAAAAAGAGAAACTCTTTCGAACGATGTCACGGCCTATATGAATTGTTCAAGATTTTTATTCATCACCATGTTTTCACTTACCCATGAGGTGAGGGGACTGCTGCTAGACAGCACAGTTCAGTCGCTGTACCAAGTTCTGTTAACACGAAGCTGCCTTCTGCTTCTGGGCGACGGGAAGTCACCAGGAACAGCCTGGGAACAATAACAACCTAATATTATCACGAATTATAAACAAAAGTTGTATCATAACATTATTGTTACGTACGTGGGTAATCAAATGCCGATTTACTGACGAGAGAACTTTATTCGCCACAAACAATAACAAATTAGTCCAGTCAACAATAATCCGAATCGCAATTAACACTAGAGTACCGTTACACTATCGCTTAGGTCGTTAAGTAAAATCACTTCAAGTACTAGGGTAGTTCGCTCTTGATAGCAGTCGAAATCACAACTGACTCGCTTCCGGCCGGGGGCTCGTATTTATATGCGGAGCCAAGAAAATTCTAGATACCGACGTCCCCGGATCTATTCAGAATTCCAGAACAATTGAATCGCTTCTCGAAGTCATAAATCATTTTTATTGCTCGTGATAATAAGAGTCACTTTCATGCGAATTTCGACTCTATTGTTAAAGACGGAAAGTACCATTTCCCTTATCGGTACATAAAATACCTAACTACTAGTGGTACTGGCTTTGTGGATGTTTCGAGATTTTTCTAAGCCTGACTATGTCCAACCATTCTAGACCTTTCGAACAGCAATGCGTTTTAATTATTATGTGCTATTTGTTATTTTCTCGGAGATATGGCGTGTTCACGTTTAATGGCGTAACATTATCTTTAATATTTGTGAAACATGAATATAGTTTGTTCAAAATCAGTAAATGAATTGATTCCAATCATTTTTACACCATGTTACATTTTTTCCCAAAAATATTTAAAACAAAGTTAGATATCACCCTAAGTACAAAACAGGTCACGGCAGGTCATAGCAAGCACTAGGAGCCAGCGCTCAGCTGGGTGCGGAAGCAAAACAATCCCTCAGTCGCCCGGTTGATCCGGTGACCATGTATTTATGTAATATATATAACGATTTTTCATAATAAAGTTTTGTACATAGATTCTTTACATTAAATTACTAGGCAGGTGTTTAAGGTTTCCCATATTTATTTTTAAGATTGAGAGCAGTGGTGGCCGAGTGGTAATGGCTCCGACTTACGAGTTGTAAGGTCGCGGGTTCAAACCCTGTCAGGCGCATTCTTTTTCTTCTTCTTCCTGCCCTTGTCCCATTTTATTTGGGGTCGGCGCAACACGTTTTTTTCTTCCATTCTGTCCTGTCACTCGTCACGCTATCACTAACTCCCTTTTCTTTTTGTAATTTATTTCATTCATTCCAATTAGGCAAGCCCAGTCACTAGTTTCTTTTAAAAATCTAGTTAAAAACCATATCCTCTCTCTCTAATACTATACTGATTCTACGTATTTTAATTTCTTCCACCAACCCTACTTTACTCTTTTTTCTACCCTTTTTACTAATTAAATTGTGTAACTTATTATAATATGTATGTATTTATGTATTTATAATTGAGTATTGTGTTTTATATAGTTAGCAGTACACCACAGACTACCCCGTGTATTATTTTAAGCTCTTATCCATCCTAAGGTTGTCTGGAAAATATTGCTTTCAGCGATAAGACCGCCATAATTGTACCCACAAATTGAAGTTTTTGTATAAGCTGTGTTACTTTTTGGTGTACAATAAAGTCTGTTCTATTCTATTCTATTCATTATCACTGCTCTCAAAACGGTGAAGGAAAACATCGTGAGGAAACCGGCATGTCCTCGAACCAAAAATTCAAAGACATGTGACATCCACCAACGCGCACTAGGCCCGCGTGGTGGATTACGGCCCGTTCCCTCTCCTAAAGAGGAGGCCTGAATCCCAGCAGTGGGAACATAAAAAAGGCTGATGATGATGATATCTACTTTATTCCGTTACCTGCCACAACTGAGTGCTACTGCGACGCGCTGCAGCCTGGGTAGAGCCTGCAGCGCCGCCACTGATGATGGAGCTCCCCCAACGGACTCCTGGACGCGCACACACCAGATCAGCGCACAGCTGGATGCGCTGCAAATGTTATAGAATTAAATTAACACTTTTTTATTGATCTATTAAGTAGGCAAGCTGTTAGTGATGAGGAGTTGGAAGACAAGGAATTTGAGGAGCTTGAGGATGAGAGGAAATTGAAAAAAGAATGTTGGGCTGTGAAAAAGAAGGATGAAAAAAGATTGTATGTAGCGGAGATGAGAATGTTGAGATGGATGTGTGGTGTATTTGAAGGTTATTAGAGGAAGTTTGAAAGTGGCGCCAGTGACTGAAAAGTTGAAAGGTAATCGGTTGTCTCCGTATGGTCATGTGAAGAGAAGGGATGAAACGCATATTACTAAAAGAGTTCTGAGTATACATGTAGATGGATGGAAAGAGAGAGGAAGGCAGAAAAAAAGATGGATGGATTGTGTGAGGAGTGATATGAAAAAAAGGGAGTTGGTGATAGTTTGACGGGTGACAGGACAGAATGGAAGAAGAAAACGTTTTGCGCCGACCACGAGTAATATGGGATAAGGGCAGGAAGAAGAAGAAGAGGATGAGGGGAAATGACAACCACACCATGCAATTGACAACTGAAAATTTATTTTGTTTCATATCTTTTTAAAATATGTACAAAACAATAAGTTTATAAAAAATGGTTCCATTGGGTACACAAGCTTTAAGGTACGCCATAATCATAGCAGTAAGTCCTCTAGCTCTTTGACGAGTGGCTGGAGAGGCGTCACGGCGTCTCCACCTTCCGCATGATGCAGGTCCTCACCGGACACGGGATCCTGTCCCTAATTTAAGCGGGAGAAACGCCTGGGTGTCACCATTGTGCAGACCGCTAGATGGAGTCTACGGTGGAGGTGTACGCTTGGGTGGAGCACCGCCGTGTCCTCATGAGGGCGATCGGTGGCAACGACTTCTCGTGCCGAGCCCTGGTACAGGTCATGGTCCAGAGCGAGGAGGAATGGCAGGCGGACGCCTCCGCATGCGAAGCGTTTATAGCATGCTAGCGAAGGGGACAGTTGTATGGACAAGGATTGGACATCCTCCCGTCCCAACCGCTGATACCCCGACTCCAACTACTAGACACCGTGACGACAAGCAATGGGTAGCTCGTTGTCCGGCTGTCCGGTAACCATCCGGACCGAGCACTAGTTGTCAACGGCACGTAGTGTGTTCCACGCGCGCCTCAAAGAGATGTCAATTATAAAACACACATTACACACACACACACATTTAAGTGGAAGTTGCGGAATCATTTTCCACACCAATAGCAGAATCGTCTCAAAACTTCTGTCCTTACTTTATATAAATATATATATGTAGTAAATATATTATATTAAATATATATGTATGTGTATTTTATCTATAATTATGTATATTTTTACTCTTGTTTTAATACCAAAATTTTCTTTTAATGCGCCTACCATATTGTCTCTTCACTACCCTAGGTTGACTGGTAGAGAATGCCTAAAGCATTAAGTCCGCCTATGTACTTTTTGTTGCATGAAGATTAACTGAATAAAACATTAAGGCCCATTAGTTAGTAGCCCAGCTCCCCCCAAATTGCGTCACGTAGTACTTGAATGCTCCCTAACTGAAGTTTTTGTATAAGCTGTATTACTTTTTAGTGTACAATAAAGTCTATTCTATTCTATTCTATTCTAACTCTTTCGGACAGTCCTGTAAAACAATTGTGATACTCACGAGTAGACAGATATTCTGCCGGCGGAGTCACCCAGCCACATCTTGTTGCCAACCCGACAAATTGCCGTCACCATCACGGGATCCGCTTTGTCTGAGGACAGAAAAATATACAATGTATCTGGCTTAGAAATAAATAATCTATTCTATACTTAAAATAAATCTGTAGAAGTGAAAATTCTGTACATTGAAAATATCAAAAAAAAATAAATAGCAGAGGGTGTTACTAGACCGACACCGACCCCAAAAATGTGATTAAAAATTTTTTTGTCTGTCTGTCTGTTTGTTCAGGCATCACGCAAAAACTATCGGTTCGATTACGATGAAACTTGGTATAATTATTCTTTAATATACTGGGCACCAAACTGGGTACTTTTTATCACGGAAAAGTACATACAATAAAAAACAAACTTAATTATGCGGTTCGATCCCTAGACCCGATTACTGTACCAACCGCAAATAATAAGTTTGTCACCCGCAGTGGAGTTCACTAAGGGGCGCTGCACACGGCTAAAGATACTATCACACACGACGAAGATAATAAATAATCTACACTAATATAACAAAGAGGTAAAGTTTGTTTTTTTGTTTGTAGGAGGTAATATCTGAAAGTACTGGTCCGATTGCTAAAATTCTTTCACCGATAGAAAGCTGCTTTATTCCTGAGTGACATAGGCTATACACCGCTAAATTTTAATCGTTTTAATACCGTGGAGGGTCGATCCGGTACATGAAACAATATCGGTTTGTAAAGTTGTCGGCGTTGCGTACAAACTACCTACAGGTCATTGAATTCGCTCAGCTGACGTTTTCTTAAAGAAATTAATTTCGTACATGCGTAAATTAATACGAGTTTTGAAAAAAAGATACTTTATTTTTTTATTTTATCTTTACAAATCGATAGTGTTTCATGTACCGGATCGACCCTCCACGGGATTAAAACGATTAAAATTTAACGGTGTATTTTATGTACGCGGGCGAAGCTGCGGGCAAACGCTAGTTTTTAATTTATGCAAAACCTCAATTAATTCAATTACTGATTCTGTAAAAACTATTGTTCACAATCAGTTACTGAATTATTTCCAATATAATTTTTTACACTATGTTAAATTTTACCTCAAAAATGTTTGAAAAATGTCAGCATCGACACTAAGTACAACACAGGTCACGGCAGGTCATAGCAGGCATAAGCAGCCAGCGTTGAGCTACAGGGCGAAGGAATGTAATTAGGGTAGGGTATAGTTGGGTAGAAATTCGCGATAACATAAGCCTAAAATCTTCTTCTTCTTCTTCTTCCTGCCCTTATCCCATATTACTTGGGGTCGGCGCAACACGTTTTCTTCTTCCATTCTGTCCTGTCACCCGTCAAACTATCACTAATTCCCTTTTCTTTCATATCACTTCTCACACAATCCATCCATCTTTTTCGGCCTTCCTCTCCCTCTCCATCCATCTACATGTATACTCAGAACTCTCTTAGTTATATGCGCTTCATCCCTCCTCTTCACATGACCATACCAAGACAACCGATTACCTTTCAACTTTTCATAAGCCTAAAATATTTAAATATTATAATAATAGATATGTACAAAAATTAAACCAAAAAAATTAAAATCTTAAATCTTGCTTAAGTTGTACTACTGAGTGACTTATTTGCATTGTGACAACGAGACCACTTTCTTTTTCTCCAAGCGAGGTAGTTTCAATAAGTTTATAATAACAATGTTTTTGGAAACACCCAAAAACCAAATTTTTGTATCACAATATTATTGCTTTTTCTGTACATTAATTAATCTTTGGAAAGTCTTATGTTACACAGTTCGACATAAGCCATTGTCTTTCTATTGTGTCTCTAATTACGGCGTACAAAGAGTTAATAGTACCTAACATATAAGTATAACAAGTTCGATTGTCGAGGTATGAATAATTTACCATAGTTTTAAATTTTAATCTCATTTAAGTGCAATGTAAATTTCTATATGAGCAATAAATATCTTTAACCAGAAAAATAGGGTAGAGTAGAGTTGGGTAGAGTAGAATTTAGTAGTCAGTTCACGGGAGCGAAGCAGCGGGCAAAAGTAAGTCAATAATAAAAATGTTTTTTTTTTTAATTATTATAAACTGGTACTTGACTGCGATCCCGCCTGATGGTAAGCAGTGATGCAATCGTTGATGGTGAGGCGCACTAAATTATTAAGAGCCTATATTCACTCTAGCCTTGAAGACACCTAAATTATAATCAGACATGAAGACCGCAGCTGGAAAATTGTTCCAGTCCTTCGATGTTCGCGGTATGAATGACGAGACGAAACGCTTAGTCCGGACCGGTTTGTCCGATGGTAGAAATGAGATGGCGTAATCAAGTCATGCAATTCCTGCGCGCTCTCTCCAAAATGCAACTTGTAAAATACCGAAAGACTGGCTACCTTACGCCTGTGCTCAAGGCTTTGAAGATTGGACTTAGCCTCTTCGCACGCCTTTCCACCGAGGCATGAGACATGACACGAGCTCCTTCCCCTTCTGTTACTGCTTACCTGTCAAGACTCTGACGGTGTGATGATGCGTGAAGCTGGTGGCGGTAGCCAGCAGCGTGTGGGCTCTCTCAGGCTCCCCCCCTCCGTACCACATCTCCCAGCCTGGCACACCTTCCTCTGGGGAAGAATGGGTTTTGATTGTAAAACCAGGATTAACTTTTAACTGCGGAACAAAGTCGTTGTCAGAAGGTTAGTCTTTCATAACTTATCATTATCAAGAACGGTAGGGTGTTCCATGTTTTTTAAGCTATTGCATAGCTTCTATCGCGGGCCTTGAGCGTGGAGACCGAACCCAAAAATTCCGTAACGAAAATAACCTAACACCCCCCACTCATTTGTTTTTTTAGCGTGGTGACCGATAAGAAAACAAATGAGTGAACAATCAATCAAAATTCAATTCAATGTGTGAAAGTGTAACTTCAATTAATATCAAAGAAAAAAAAAAACAAAGGACAAGAAATACTGCATAAATAATTATAATTGCTAAGGTTGATAAAAATGCTATGCAATAGCTTTACCGCGGCAGTCCCCGAGTGCCACACGTCTTTTTTTTTTAATTTTCAATTTTCATTTGACTTTGCTCGAATTATTGATGTCACTCATGTACCAATAATCACCATAATCGATTAATATTTAGAGTGCAACCTCTCCTTGTTCAACACCAATATCATACCACTGACGCCCAGCACAGTGCAGGCTGCAGCTGCCTGGCAGTCCTCGCAGCTGCTGCGTCTGCCAGCGCGCAGTACTCAGGCGCTGTCGCTATGCTGACTAAGTTTACAATGACATACCACTGACGCCCAGCACAGTGCAGGCTGCAGCCGCCTGGCAGTCCTCGCAGACGCTGCGTCTGCCAGCGCGCATTACCCAGGTGCTGCTGCTACACTAAGTTTACTATGACATACCACTGACGCCCAGCACAGTGCAGGCTGCAGCCGCCTGGCAGTCCTCGCAGACGCTGCGTCTGCCAGCGCGCATTACCCAGGTGCTGCTGCTACACTAAGTTTACTATGACATACCACTGACGCCCAGCACAGTGCAGGCTGCAGCCGCCTGGCAGTCCTCGCAGACGCTGCGTCTGCCAGCGCGCATTACCCAGGTGCTGCTGCTACACTAAGTTTACTATGACATACCACTGATGCCCAGCACAGTGCAGGCTGCAGCCGCCGTGGCAGTCCTCGCAGACGCTGCGTCTGCCAGCGCGCAGTACTCGGGCGCTGCCGCTACGCTGACTAAGGCTGCAGCTGAGGGACGCAGCTCGGGGGAGCCGGACCAGCAGCGACGCATCGTTTCTAACATGCAGCAGGGGTATTCTAGGTCCTGAGAAAGGAAATTCGAAATTTAAAAAAAACAGGGCAAGTGCGAGTCGGACTTGCGGACTGCGCGTTCCGTACAAACATACCTATGAAAATAGTTCGATTCCCGAATCGAGTAACGAAAATTTTTTCGATTTGTAAGAATTGTTTTCAGACTTTTTCCTATATTTGAGCTATGGGACCTTCCTTTATGAATAATTTCAGGATTCTAGGTCAACGGGAAGTACTCTATGAAGTTTAATTATCTTGAGAATCGAAATATACGTTTTTTGCGACATAAACGACCATTATTTTTTTTTCTGTTAACGCGTGTAGTCCCTTGAACCATCTGACCGAAATTATGTGAACGCAACTCTCGCACTCGCCTAGGCGGCAGTACGCAAATCTGTGCATTTATTTGCGGCCAGCAGCGCCTGGAAAGCGCTTTAAATCCATTTTCTCTGCGAGATATTGATTGATTTACATATGCAATGTTCACTTTGAAGAATATGTAACCACCAATTTTTATGTGTAAAAATGTTTCTAAAGGTCCAAGCCGTTTCGATGGAGTAGGGACAAGTTGCGAAAAGTTGCGAAATTGCTAATTTTTTTTTTTTTTTTGACAATAGTATTAATTGCACGAAAAAATCAAATGTTGTTATTATTGTTCATGAATCTATAATAAACATATATTTTTTTCAAACCAATTGACTTAGCCGTTACGGAGGAGTAGGCCTCAGAAAATCACTGTTTTATGGCACTTTTCGGGCGTTTGGCCCTGAACTTAAAAGTTTGATTATTCACAGCTTCAAGAACCGCACCGCGTGCTGCATTTATTCGCACGGGGTGACGTCACACGTAGCTTTAATGGGCTATATCTTTGTTATTTTTTGTTTAAACGAAAAAAGAAAAAATCCATGCCCAATATTTTTTTATAATCTAAAACACGGGCTAAATAAAATGTAATTATTTTGACCCTGGAAACTACCATATTAACCACCTGTGTCAAGCCCTTTTCGATCATGATGTACTTAACTACTCACCCTAGGAGACAGTGAAGGCCTGGCTCCTTCCAGCACAGCTTCTTTAACAGCCTCGTGACCCTCAAACGGCTGCCGGACAGTCACAATCTCGTATAGCAGCATGCCGTATGAGAAACAGTCCACCTGAGAACAATGATAACATTACGCCTTTGTCCCTTGAAACAGGTGGGCAGAGATGCATGTGTAGGGGGTATACCCCACCTTGTTGCAACGAGGAATTTCTGGAAGGAACACGGGTGGGTTAGTTAGTAAAAGTCTGAGACTCTCTCTTGCTCCACCCAGAGCGGGATAAGTCATATGACATTACACGTAAAAAATAGTGAAGAGTTAATTGATATTTTTATACTTTCAAAAAAAGAAGAGTGTTACTAGAAGAAGAACCTGTAAAGTGACAGAAAAAGGATGCACAAACTGACATGTGACGTCATCACTATTTTTTTTTTTAAGTTTGGAATCATCCCATGACTCCTCCCGCTCTAGGGCGGGAGTGGAAGGGCGTGTCAGACTTACAAACATGGTCCTAAGTCTTATTTTCTAACGACAAATTATATTTACTCTATCTGTTAGTCTGTCCACTCATTGTGGCGACACTTGGGGGAGGGCTATATCCAACAGTGGACGTCTTTTGGCTGAAATGAAGATGATGTTAGTTTGTGAGGTATGTATTTATTTATTTATATAATCTTCATGCAACAGACTCGTACATACATAGGCGGACTTAATGCCTTAATGTATCTATGGGTCAAGATGCCTCATATTAAGGCGTATAGTCCCTTGAACCATCTGACCGAAATTATGTGAACGCAACTCTCGCACTCGCCTAGGCGGCAGTACGCAAATCTGTGCATTTATTTGCGGCCAGCAGCGCCCGGAAAGCGCTTTAAATCCATTTTCTCTGAGAGATATTGATTGATTTACATATGCAATGTTCACTTTGAAGGATATTTAACCACCAATTTTTATGTGTAAAAATGTTTCTAAAGGTCCAAGCCGTTTCGAAGGAGTAGGGAAAAGTTGCGAAATTGCTAAATATTTTTTTTTTGAGAAAAGTATTAAGTGCACGAAAAAATCAAATGTTGATATTATTGTTCATGAATCTTTAATAAACATATATTTTTATCAAACCTATTAACCTGGCCGTTACCGAGGAGTAGGCTTCAGAAAGTCACTGTTTTATGGCACTTTTCGGGCGCTTGGGCCTTAAATGATTTAGTACTTATTATTTAAAAACCTACACCTATCTAACATCTTTTCCTTGCGTTCCAGGGCCACAGGTTTCCGTATCGGAAGTCAATCCATGGCCCCAGTAGGCTTCGGTCCTACTGGACCCCTATAGTTTTGCTGATAATCCTTTAAGGTTACTGGGGCCAAGGTTATCCGAAAGGGAGCTCGAGTCCCGGTATGAAGGCTAGAAGGAAAGGGTGGGTCTTTTAGTCAGTAAGAGTCTGACGCACTGTCGACGACTCGGGCTCAGTTCGGACGGTTACCGGACGATCGGACGACGAGCTACCAATTGCTCGTCGTCCGCCCACGCCTACAGTGTTTGGAAGTCGGGGTCGGGATTTTGGTTGGCTGGGGCGTGAGAATGTCCGTTCCCTCACACGTGCAGCCGCCTCCTTCGCTAGCATTACTGTTCCACGCGCAGAGGCGACCACCTGCCATTTCTCCGCGCTGAGGACCATACATGGCCTGTACCAAGACGCGAGAAATCTTTGCCTCCGATCAGTCGTTCCCTCCAGAAAAATGACATAAAGACTAACCTTCTCATTATATTCTTCTTCGCCGTTATACCTCATGATCTCAGGCGCCATGAACCCTTCCGTGCCGCCGAAGCCTTTGGTGCCTGATGGAGGGGCCAGCCGGCTTATACCTGGACACAAATAGCAATGGACACTGAACCTTCTATATTTAGAACTAGGAGTTAAATTGTAAAGTTGTGTTTGACTGCGATCCCACTGTAGCCCGATTCACGTAAAATCAAACAAGCCAAATATCGTTGAAGTTTTACAGTCTTTCGATCGAAGTCCTATCCAAAAGCGGTATTCACGATCTATCGACTTATTTCCAGTTACATTAATAAGTTTTCTACCAGGATAATGTAATACAGTTTTTTTTTAAATCGACGAATTTCAAACGACTTTAAAATCGGTGTCGTTCAAACTCGATTGATGGATGTGAATACGGAAATGGTCTAAACGACTAAATCGCTACGATATCGTTACGGTTTTCATTATATGAATCGGGCTGCTGATAGTAAACAGTGATGCAATCGTTGATGGTGAGGCGCACTAGTTTATTAAGAGTCTATTCACTCTAGCCTTGAAGACACCTAAATTATGACCGGACGGAAAGACCGCAGCAGGTAAATTGTTCCAGTCCTTCGATGTACGCGATACAAACGACGAAGCCTCTACTTCCCACCATTTTCTCCTTTTTCCTTTGCGTCCACGTCTACGGTAGCTTTTAGCAGGTATCAGCCTAAATGGACCCCGTCTATTTTGTCCTGACAGGACGGCTAGACGGCGAGCTACCCTTTGCTTCCCTTCCGCAAGCCCACACCTCAGTGGCAGGAAATCGCCCCGCGATTCTCGCCCAAGACGTCTCCTATGGTGGTGACTGAGGCGTGAGGATAACCTCTCCTTTCATTTCCAACCTTTACGAGTTTATTCCCATACAAGTTTATAAGTTTATCACTACGAACATTATGCTACTTACCGTAATCACCCAGTTTAACGTGCACGTTGAGTGGGGCTCCGCTCAGCTCATCTCCTGGTCGGGGCATCTTCCATACTAGTACGTTCTCCGACTAAAAATAAAAAAATAATATTAAAACACAGCATAGACTGAAATAAGATCAGATATCTTAACCTTACGCGATAAGATATCTTAACGCGGTAGCTGCGCAGAACTCTAGGGCACCCTGAATACCTTAAGATCTCTGTAGACGACCCTCCTGGCGTGTAGATACTCGAGCGCCCGCGCGACCTGCAGCGCGAGCCGCACTCGCGGTAGCTGCGCAGTACTCTAGGGCACCCTGAATACCTTAAGATCTCTGTAGACGACCCTCCTGGCGTGTAGATACTCGAGCGCCCGCGCGACCTGCAGCGCGAGCCGCACTCGCGGTAGCTGCGCAGTACTCTAGGGCACCCTGAATACCTTAAGATCTCTGTAGACGACCCTCCTGGCGTGTAGATACTCGAGCGCCCGCGCGACCTGCAGCGCGAGCCGCACTCGCGGTAGCTGCGCAGTACTCTAGGGCACCCAGAATACCTTAAGATCTCTGTAGACGACCCTCCTGGCGTGTAGATACTCGAGCGCCCGCGCGACCTGCAGCGCGAGCCGCACTCGCGGTAGCTGCGCAGTACTCTAGGGCACCCTGAATACCTTAAGATCTCTGTAGACGACCCTCCTGGCGTGTAGATACTCGAGCGCCCGCGCGACCTGCAGCGCGAGCCGCACTCGCGGTAGCTGCGCAGTACTCTAGGGCACCCAGAATACCTTAAGATCTCTGTAGACGACCCTCCTGGCGTGTAGATACTCGAGCGCCCGCGCGACCTGCAGCGCGAGCCGCACTCGCGGTAGCTGCGCAGTACTCTAGGGCACCCTGAATACCTTAAGATCTCTGTAGACGACCCTCCTGGCGTGTAGATACTCGAGCGCCCGCGCGACCTGCAGCGCGAGCCGCACTCGCGGTAGCTGCGCAGTACTCTAGGGCACCCAGAATACCTTAAGATCTCTGTAGACGACCCTCCTGGCGTGTAGATACTCGAGCGCCCGCGCGACCTGCAGCGCGAGCCGCACTCGCGGTAGCTGCGCAGTACTCTAGGGCACCCTGAATACCTTAAGATCTCTGTAGACGACCCTCCTGGCGTGTAGATACTCGAGCGCCCGCGCGACCTGCAGCGCGAGCCGCACTCGCGGTAGCTGCGCAGTACTCTAGGGCACCCTGAATACCTTAAGATCTCTGTAGACGACCCTCCTGGCGTGTAGATACTCGAGCGCCCGCGCGACCTGCAGCGCGAGCCGCACTCGCGGTAGCTGCGCAGTACTCTAGGGCACCCTGAATACCTTAAGATCTCTGTAGACGACCCTCCTGGCGTGTAGATACTCGAGCGCCCGCGCGACCTGCAGCGCGAGCCGCACTCGCGGTAGCTGCGCAGTACTCTAGGGCACCCTGAATACCTTAAGATCTCTGTAGACGACCCTCCTGGCGTGTAGATACTCGAGCGCCCGCGCGACCTGCAGCGCGAGCCGCACTCGCGGTAGCTGCGCAGTACTCTAGGGCACCCTGAATACCTTAAGATCTCTGTAGACGACCCTCCTGGCGTGTAGATACTCGAGCGCCCGCGCGACCTGCAGCGCGAGCCGCACTCGCGGTAGCTGCGCAGTACTCTAGGGCACCCTGAATACCTTAAGATCTCTGTAGACGACCCTCCTGGCGTGTAGATACTCGAGCGCCCGCGCGACCTGCAGCGCGAGCCGCACTCGCGGTAGCTGCGCAGTACTCTAGGGCACCCAGAATACCTTAAGATCTCTGTAGACGACCCTCCTGGCGTGTAGATACTCGAGCGCCCGCGCGACCTGCAGCGCGAGCCGCACTCGCGGTAGCTGCGCAGTACTCTAGGGCACCCTGAATACCTTAAGATCTCTGTAGACGACCCTCCTGGCGTGTAGATACTCGAGCGCCCGCGCGACCTGCAGCGCGAGCCGCACTCGCGGTAGCTGCGCAGTACTCTAGGGCACCCTGAATACCTTAAGATCTCTGTAGACGACCCTCCTGGCGTGTAGATACTCGAGCGCCCGCGCGACCTGCAGCGCGAGCCGCACTCGCGGTAGCTGCGCAGTACTCTAGGGCACCCTGAATACCTTAAGATCTCTGTAGACGACCCTCCTGGCGTGTAGATACTCGAGCGCCCGCGCGACCTGCAGCGCGAGCCGCACTCGCGGTAGCTGCGCAGTACTCTAGGGCACCCAGAATACCTTAAGATCTCTGTAGACGACCCTCCTGGCGTGTAGATACTCGAGCGCCCGCGCGACCTGCAGCGCGAGCCGCACTCGCGGTAGCTGCGCAGTACTCTAGGGCACCCAGAATACCTTAAGATCTCTGTAGACGACCCTCCTGGCGTGTAGATACTCGAGCGCCCGCGCGACCTGCAGCGCGAGCCGCACTCGCGGTAGCTGCGCAGTACTCTAGGGCACCCAGAATACCTTAAGATCTCTGTAGACGACCCTCCTGGCGTGTAGATACTCGAGCGCCCGCGCGACCTGCAGCGCGAGCCGCACTCGCGGTAGCTGCGCAGTACTCTAGGGCACCCTGAATACCTTAAGATCTCTGTAGACGACCCTCCTGGCGTGTAGATACTCGAGCGCCCGCGCGACCTGCAGCGCGAGCCGCACTCGCGGTAGCTGCGCAGTACTCTAGGGCACCCTGAATACCTTAAGATCTCTGTAGACGACCCTCCTGGCGTGTAGATACTCGAGCGCCCGCGCGACCTGCAGCGCGAGCCGCACTCGCGGTAGCTGCGCAGTACTCTAGGGCACCCTGAATACCTTAAGATCTCTGTAGACGACCCTCCTGGCGTGTAGATACTCGAGCGCCCGCGCGACCTGCAGCGCGAGCCGCACTCGCGGTAGCTGCGCAGTACTCTAGGGCACCCTGAATACCTTAAGATCTCTGTAGACGACCCTCCTGGCGTGTAGATACTCGAGCGCCCGCGCGACCTGCAGCGCGAGCCGCACTCGCGGTAGCTGCGCAGTACTCTAGGGCACCCTGAATACCTTAAGATCTCTGTAGACGACCCTCCTGGCGTGTAGATACTCGAGCGCCCGCGCGACCTGCAGCGCGAGCCGCACTCGCGGTAGCTGCGCACTACTCTAGGGCACCCTGAATACCTTAAGATCTCTGTAGACGACCCTCCTGGCGTGTAGATACTCGAGCGCCCGCGCGACCTGCAGCGCGAGCCGCACTCGCGGTAGCTGCGCAGTACTCTAGGGCACCCTGAATACCTTAAGATCTCTGTAGACGACCCTCCTGGCGTGTAGATACTCGAGCGCCCGCGCGACCTGCAGCGCGAGCCGCACTCGCGGTAGCTGCGCAGTACTCTAGGGCACCCTGAATACCTTAAGATCTCTGTAGACGACCCTCCTGGCGTGTAGATACTCGAGCGCCCGCGCGACCTGCAGCGCGAGCCGCACTCGCGGTAGCTGCGCAGTACTCTAGGGCACCCTGAATACCTTAAGATCTCTGTAGACGACCCTCCTGGCGTGTAGATACTCGAGCGCCCGCGCGACCTGCAGCGCGAGCCGCACTCGCGGTAGCTGCGCAGTACTCTAGGGCACCCTGAATACCTTAAGATCTCTGTAGACGACCCTCCTGGCGTGTAGATACTCGAGCGCCCGCGCGACCTGCAGCGCGAGCCGCACTCGCGGTAGCTGCGCAGTACTCTAGGGCACCCAGAATACCTTAAGATCTCTGTAGACGACCCTCCTGGCGTGTAGATACTCGAGCGCCCGCGCGACCTGCAGCGCGAGCCGCACTCGCGGTAGCTGCGCAGTACTCTAGGGCACCCTGAATACCTTAAGATCTCTGTAGACGACCCTCCTGGCGTGTAGATACTCGAGCGCCCGCGCGACCTGCAGCGCGAGCCGCACTCGCGGTAGCTGCGCAGTACTCTAGGGCACCCTGAATACCTTAAGATCTCTGTAGACGACCCTCCTGGCGTGTAGATACTCGAGCGCCCGCGCGACCTGCAGCGCGAGCCGCACTCGCGGTAGCTGCGCAGTACTCTAGGGCACCCTGAATACCTTAAGATCTCTGTAGACGACCCTCCTGGCGTGTAGATACTCGAGCGCCCGCGCGACCTGCAGCGCGAGCCGCACTCGCGGTAGCTGCGCAGTACTCTAGGGCACCCTGAATACCTTAAGATCTCTGTAGACGACCCTCCTGGCGTGTAGATACTCGAGCGCCCGCGCGACCTGCAGCGCGAGCCGCACTCGCGGTAGCTGCGCAGTACTCTAGGGCACCCAGAATACCTTAAGATCTCTGTAGACGACCCTCCTGGCGTGTAGATACTCGAGCGCCCGCGCGACCTGCAGCGCGAGCCGCACTCGCGGTAGCTGCGCAGTACTCTAGGGCACCCAGAATACCTTAAGATCTCTGTAGACGACCCTCCTGGCGTGTAGATACTCGAGCGCCCGCGCGACCTGCAGCGCGAGCCGCACTCGCGGTAGCTGCGCAGTACTCTAGGGCACCCTGAATACCTTAAGATCTCTGTAGACGACCCTCCTGGCGTGTAGATGCTCGAGCGCCCGCGCGACCTGCAGCGCGAGCCGCACTCGCGGTAGCTGCGCAGTACTCTAGGGCACCCTGAATACCTTAAGATCTCTGTAGACGACCCTCCTGGCGTGTAGATACTCGAGCGCCCGCGCGACCTGCAGCGCGAGCCGCACTCGCGGTAGCTGCGCACTACTCTAGGGCACCCTGAATACCTTAAGATCTCTGTAGACGACCCTCCTGGCGTGTAGATACTCGAGCGCCCGCGCGACCTGCAGCGCGAGCCGCACTCGCGGTAGCTGCGCACTACTCTAGGGCACCCTGAATACCTTAAGATCTCTGTAGACGACCCTCCTGGCGTGTAGATACTCGAGCGCCCGCGCGACCTGCAGCGCGAGCCGCACTCGCGGTAGCTGCGCAGTACTCTAGGGCACCCTGAATACCTTAAGATCTCTGTAGACGACCCTCCTGGCGTGTAGATACTCGAGCGCCCGCGCGACCTGCAGCGCGAGCCGCACTCGCGGTAGCTGCGCAGTACTCTAGGGCACCCTGAATACCTTAAGATCTCTGTAGACGACCCTCCTGGCGTGTAGATACTCGAGCGCCCGCGCGACCTGCAGCGCGAGCCGCACTCGCGGTAGCTGCGCAGTACTCTAGGGCACCCTGAATACCTTAAGATCTCTGTAGACGACCCTCCTGGCGTGTAGATACTCGAGCGCCCGCGCGACCTGCAGCGCGAGCCGCACTCGCGGTAGCTGCGCACTACTCTAGGGCACCCTGAATACCTTAAGATCTCTGTAGACGACCCTCCTGGCGTGTAGATACTCGAGCGCCCGCGCGACCTGCAGCGCGAGCCGCACTCGCGGTAGCTGCGCACTACTCTAGGGCACCCTGAATACCTTAAGATCTCTGTAGACGACCCTCCTGGCGTGTAGATACTCGAGCGCCCCCGCGACCTGCAGCGCGAGCCGCACTCGCGGTAGCTGCGCAGTACTCTAGGGCACCCTGAATACCTTAAGATCTCTGTAGACGACCCTCCTGGCGTGTAGATACTCGAGCGCCCGCGCGACCTGCAGCGCGAGCCGCACTCGCGGTAGCTGCGCAGTACTCTAGGGCACCCTGAATACCTTAAGATCTCTGTAGACGACCCTCCTGGCGTGTAGATACTCGAGCGCCCCCGCGACCTGCAGCGCGAGCCGCACTCGCGGTAGCTGCGCAGTACTCTAGGGCACCCTGAATACCTTAAGATCTCTGTAGACGACCCTCCTGGCGTGTAGATACTCGAGCGCCCGCGCGACCTGCAGCGCGAGCCGCACTCGCGGTAGCTGCGCACTACTCTAGGGCACCCTGAATACCTTAAGATCTCTGTAGACGACCCTCCTGGCGTGTAGATACTCGAGCGCCCCCGCGACCTGCAGCGCGAGCCGCACTCGCGGTAGCTGCGCACTACTCTAGGGCACCCTGAATACCTTAAGATCTCTGTAGACGACCCTCCTGGCGTGTAGATACTCGAGCGCCCGCGCGACCTGCAGCGCGAGCCGCACTCGCGGTAGCTGCGCAGTACTCTAGGGCACCCTGAATACCTTAAGATCTCTGTAGACGACCCTCCTGGCGTGTAGATACTCGAGCGCCCCCGCGACCTGCAGCGCGAGCCGCACTCGCGGTAGCTGCGCAGTACTCTAGGGCACCCTGAATACCTTAAGATCTCTGTAGACGACCCTCCTGGCGTGTAGATACTCGAGCGCCCGCGCGACCTGCAGCGCGAGCCGCACTCGCGGTAGCTGCGCACTACTCTAGGGCACCCTGAATACCTTAAGATCTCTGTAGACGACCCTCCTGGCGTGTAGATACTCGAGCGCCCGCGCGACCTGCAGCGCGAGCCGCACTCGCGGTAGCTGCGCAGTACTCTAGGGCACCCTGAATACCTTAAGATCTCTGTAGACGACCCTCCTGGCGTGTAGATACTCGAGCGCCCCCGCGACCTGCAGCGCGAGCCGCACTCGCGGTAGCTGCGCAGTACTCTAGGGCACCCTGAATACCTTAAGATCTCTGTAGACGACCCTCCTGGCGTGTAGATACTCGAGCGCCCGCGCGACCTGCAGCGCGAGCCGCACTCGCGGTAGCTGCGCACTACTCTAGGGCACCCTGAATACCTTAAGATCTCTGTAGACGACCCTCCTGGCGTGTAGATACTCGAGCGCCCCCGCGACCTGCAGCGCGAGCCGCACTCGCGGTAGCTGCGCAGTACTCTAGGGCACCCTGAATACCTTAAGATCTCTGTAGACGACCCTCCTGGCGTGTAGATACTCGAGCGCCCGCGCGACCTGCAGCGCGAGCCGCACTCGCGGTAGCTGCGCAGTACTCTAGGGCACCCTGAATACCTTAAGATCTCTGTAGACGACCCTCCTGGCGTGTAGATACTCGAGCGCCCCCGCGACCTGCAGCGCGAGCCGCACTCGCGGTAGCTGCGCAGTACTCTAGGGCACCCTGAATACCTTAAGATCTCTGTAGACGACCCTCCTGGCGTGTAGATACTCGAGCGCCCGCGCGACCTGCAGCGCGAGCCGCACTCGCGGTAGCTGCGCACTACTCTAGGGCACCCTGAATACCTTAAGATCTCTGTAGACGACCCTCCTGGCGTGTAGATACTCGAGCGCCCCCGCGACCTGCAGCGCGAGCCGCACTCGCGGTAGCTGCGCAGTACTCTAGGGCACCCTGAATACCTTAAGATCTCTGTAGACGACCCTCCTGGCGTGTAGATACTCGAGCGCCCGCGCGACCTGCAGCGCGAGCCGCACTCGCGGTAGCTGCGCAGTACTCTAGGGCACCCTGAATACCTTAAGATCTCTGTAGACGACCCTCCTGGCGTGTAGATACTCGAGCGCCCCCGCGACCTGCAGCGCGAGCCGCACTCGCGGTAGCTGCGCAGTACTCTAGGGCACCCTGAATACCTTAAGATCTCTGTAGACGACCCTCCTGGCGTGTAGATACTCGAGCGCCCGCGCGACCTGCAGCGCGAGCCGCACTCGCGGTAGCTGCGCACTACTCTAGGGCACCCTGAATACCTTAAGATCTCTGTAGACGACCCTCCTGGCGTGTAGATACTCGAGCGCCCGCGCGACCTGCAGCGCGAGCCGCACTCGCGGTAGCTGCGCAGTACTCTAGGGCACCCTGAATACCTTAAGATCTCTGTAGACGACCCTCCTGGCGTGTAGATACTCGAGCGCCCCCGCGACCTGCAGCGCGAGCCGCACTCGCGGTAGCTGCGCAGTACTCTAGGGCACCCTGAATACCTTAAGATCTCTGTAGACGACCCTCCTGGCGTGTAGATACTCGAGCGCCCGCGCGACCTGCAGCGCGAGCCGCACTCGCGGTAGCTGCGCACTACTCTAGGGCACCCTGAATACCTTAAGATCTCTGTAGACGACCCTCCTGGCGTGTAGATACTCGAGCGCCCCCGCGACCTGCAGCGCGAGCCGCACTCGCGGTAGCTGCGCAGTACTCTAGGGCACCCTGAATACCTTAAGATCTCTGTAGACGACCCTCCTGGCGTGTAGATACTCGAGCGCCCGCGCGACCTGCAGCGCGAGCCGCACTCGCGGTAGCTGCGCAGTACTCTAGGGCACCCTGAATACCTTAAGATCTCTGTAGACGACCCTCCTGGCGTGTAGATACTCGAGCGCCCCCGCGACCTGCAGCGCGAGCCGCACGCGCGGGAGCTGCGCAGGACTCTAGGGCACCCTGAATACCTTAAGATCTCTGTAGACGACCCTCCTGGCGTGTAGATACTCGAGCGCCCGCGCGACCTGCAGCGCGAGCCGCACTCGCGGTAGCTGCGCACTACTCTAGGGCACCCTGAATACCTTAAGATCTCTGTAGACGACCCTCCTGGCGTGTAGATACTCGAGCGCCCGCGCGACCTGCAGCGCGAGCGCGCGCGCCAGGCGGGCGCTGCAGCGCGAACCGCACTCGCGGTAGCTGCGCAGTACGCCGTCTAAGGCACCCTGGAAACATTGTTTTTGTTAATATGACGCAGCAAACTCAACTATTGGGCAGGTACCCGGACCAGACACAACACCCGTCTGGTTGGAAGATCCTCCCTATCCAATGAAGGTTTGCAGGACTTTACACTCTGTTCCGCATACTTCTGAATAAGGGATTCGTAAGTGTGTGGAACAGAGTGTAAAGTTATCTGGAATAAATATTATTAAGCACACTGCCATTCCTAGGAACATACTTACAGCGGGAGCCAGCGCCAGTAGCAGCGACAAGGGAGCAGCGCAGACGGCCAGCAGCGGCACGACGTGCTGGTGCTTCAGCTGGCTGAGGATCGACAGCTCCTGCCGCAGCCCGCAGTAAGCCCGACACGCTGCCGCCGTCGGCTCCCGCTCCCAGCGGGAGAGCGCGGCCTGGGGGACCATAGAGAGACAGAATTGAACAGTGTCCATGGAGTTTCTTGCACATTCTTCTCTGTAGATCTACGCTTTGGAATATGCAATTAGCATCATTTTTTTCTGACTGTCTTCTTGACATTTCAAAAGTGCCTGTAAATGGTTTATCTACACCAGCCTTTCCCAAAGTGGGCAATAACGCCCCCTTGTGGGCACTGCAGGCCTAAAGGGGGGTGGTAAGAGACCCAGGACAAAAATTGGGGGTGTTGTGTAGAGGCTTCGGGGGGTGATTTGTAATTTCACCAACTCATTAAACAGCATCAGATTCATCCTTCACATTAGTTTTTATATAAGAATCGATTATGTTTGTTTTATTTTTAATAAAAGATACTCTGTCTGAATAGTATAAAGTTGCGTTTTAATAATCATTCTCAATGGCAGGTGTAGTCCGAAAAAGTTAACTTGGGACCTGAGCGCCGTTGTGTACTACCTACTGTGCTCAGGTCTCAAGTCTCAAGTTAACTCTTGCGGATTATAGTAAAAGTCTCTTTTCGAATCAATGTTTAATCTCCGCTAATATAGCTCACAACAATTAATTTATTTAATTAAAAGTTATAGTGGTTTTTAAGTAGGTGAAAAAATGGGGGCGCTAAAAATTGATTTATTCTCAAAGTGGGCAGTAGACAAAATACGTATGGGAACCCCTGATCTACACTAATATTTGTAACGAGTCGATTTCGCCTCGCTAAATGTGTTTGGTTACGAAGTCGATTTTTGGCTTAAGAAACTTAGTATCCAAACATGAATAATTGAAATGTGAGCTGTCAGATTTTAACACTTACTTTTCGACCCAACTTTGCGTTTAGCAAGCAGCAATTATTTTTTTTTTGATCCGGTTAAAATTTCTAAATCCGCGATAATAGTCGCTAATATGGGTGAGTTAGGCGCCCTTTTGGCCTTGCACAGACTTTAAAGTGTTTCCTATTATTTATATTATCGGATTCTACTGTATGTGTGAGGTACGAATAAAAGTTTTTTCTTTCTTTCTTTCTAATCCTAACTAATATTATAAATGTGAAAGTGTGGATGTTTGGATGTTTGTTACTTAATCACGCAAAAACGGCTGAACGGATTTGGATGAAATTTGGCATGCATATAGCCTTAGACATGGAAAAGAACATAGGCTACCTTTTATCTCGATTCCTTAAGTACCTAATGCCATGCGGGCGAATTACACAAAAGCGATTATTTCCGAAATTATTGACATAATAAAAAAAATATTTTAGTAAACCCCTATTCATTTTTGAATACCTATCCAACAATATATCATACATTAGGATTGAAATTAAAAAAAAAAAACACTATATACACTATATATCACACGTTGACGTTCACGTTTGACTACGGAACCCTAAAAAGGCTGATGATGATGATAATGATGATAACATATTATAAAGAGCTAAAGGTTTTTTTTTTGTATGTTGGAGGTAATATCTGGAAACTTGTCCAATTGCTAAAATTTCTTCACCGATAGAAAGCTGCTTTATTCCTGAATGGCATAGGCTATATTTTATGTACGCAGATGAAGCTGCAGGCAAAAGCTAGTACCTTATAAGCCTGATGAGCAGCTGCCTCACTGGTTGGCGGTGGTGGGACAGGCTGCAGCGCCTTCAGCGCCACGTTGATGGGCTCCTTGGGCCCCGGCACGCCGGCGGGGGCCCGCCACGTGGCCGCAAGCACGGTGCCGAAGGCGCCCCGCCCGGCCACCGCCCCGCGAGAGATGTGCTCCCAGCGAGCGCGCTTTGATTCTTCCACGTCGAGGAGTAGCTGGGAACAACATTTGTAAATGATAGTTATTTATTTTGCGAATAGGTTTTTTAAAAACCATTTTTTCTAGGTCCGGTGGAACAAAATACCGAAACAAACTCAAGGGTCAAAATCTCTTTTAAAGTCCATACAGCAAACATGTAATGGTCAAATCACATGAGAACCATACAGATTGAAGTCTGAGATGGTCTTTTGAAGAAAAGAACCACACAGTTCTAAGTGGACCTGTCCAGTCAGTGCAAGCATTTGTCAGTATGCGTGTAGCTCAACTCAGGACTACTAAAGAGCTCAACTGTATAAAAGTAAATGTGATTTTTTGAAATTATGTTCCTTACGCGTAACCGATTAAACGTGAACGCGGTTGCGAAGCGAAGCGGCGTGAACAAAACAATCGATTGATACTCTATTGTGGTGGCCTACGTGATCAACCGCACTAACACGGCGTCCATTCAACGCGACTGTGGTTGCGAAGGGATCCGATGCAGTTCACGGGAATTGAACGCGACGCGACGGCTCTGTCCTACGTGCGTGCGAAGTTACCGCCTTATATAGAACTAGTCACCGCACCGCCAAAGTTTGCGCGAAAATATCCAGCCGACGAGACGCGATCGCATCGCTTCGCTCATCACCACACCGCACCAACGTGCGGTTTGTAATCTAACCAACACATGATTTTATAGGGTGTTCCACAGGGCTGTATTCAGGGACCACTTCTGTTGGTAGCCCTTACATTTTATTTCTCATTTTGGTTGGTTTTATGATACTCACAATGTCGGGAGTGACCAGGCATGGCTGCTCTCACTACTCCAGGGTCACTTAGGCAGACAGATCAGTTCAGTGTAGGAGCGATTAGGCGTACTTATACTTGGCTGTTTTAGTGTTCCACAGGACCGCTTCATTATGACACCGCACCAACGTGCGCGTGGTAAACTAACCAACGCATAATTTTGTACGGTGTTTCACAGGGCTGTATTCTGGGTCCACTTTTGTTGATAGACCTAACATTTTTTTTACACACTTCTGTTGGTTCTGTGGTACTCACAGTGTCAGGAGCCACCAGTCGCAGCTGCACTCGGCTGTCGCTGTGCATGGGGCAGTGCAGGCGGCTGCTGGTGCAGGCGGCCAGGATGCACTGCTCCACTGTCCAGACGGTCGCGATGGACAAGTTCTGTGGTACTCACAGTGTCAGGAGCCACCAGTCGCAGCTGCACTCGGCTGTCGCTGTGCATGGGGCAGTGCAGGCGGCTGCTGGTGCAGGCGGCCAGGATGCACTGCTCCACTGTCCAGGCGGTCGCGATGGACAGGTTCTGTGGCTCGCTATTCACTACGCCTTCTACTGAGCCAAGGCGGGATGAGGCTGGAACAAGAAGACATAAGCTGTTAAATCTCGCCAAACAGACACAATTTAATTTTAATAATAAACGAAGAACTACTGGAATATTTTTAGGCTTATCCAAAGCTTTCGACACCGCTTCTATCCCATTGCTACTTAAAAAGTAAAAAAAAAAATTGGTATTCGTGGCACTGTTTATGATATTATCCACAGCTGCTTGTCGAATCGTAGGCAGGCGATAAAATTAAAAGCCACCTAAGCATGTAAGAGGGATTTTTTCTTTGGAGTAACTCAGGGTAGTGTGCTTGGACCCTACCTCTTCCTCATTTACGTAAATGAGCTATGTCGACTATCATTTCCAAACATTAAAGTTATAGTGTATGCGAACGACACAGTTCTTTTAACCTTCTCATTAGTCATTTATTTTTGAATAATGGTACATTGTGTAGAAAATAATGTAAAATAGAAAAAAAAGTAAACATTAAAAAAATAACAATTACAAGTCAAAGAGGAAAAAAACTAGCAAGTGCGGGTCAGACTTGACAGATTCCAAATGTATTCCTCTATGTGCTATAAGACCTTGCTTTATGCGAGATTTCAGGATTCTGTGTCAATGAGAGAATATCCCTATGAATTTTAATTTCTTTGTCATAATAGGCGTTTTATGACAGCTTCAAGATACCGCAGACCTGATTACATGGTACTAATTTCAACTGGATACCTCCACGCGTTCTCGAGGTAAAGGGTTTTGACAGACAGTCAAAAAAGTGATCCAGTAAGAGTTCCGCTTTTTTCCTTTTGAAAGAAAGAACGAAAAGCATTTATTTTGGCGTACAAAACATTGTAGACTACAAAAACTTAAGGCAACACAAAAAAATAAAATAAAAAGTAACATTGTACCTCTCACGTTTGCGGTTTTTCATTTTGAGGTACGGAATCCTAAAAGGTATAACCCAATAGAGAACTTCCTTATTAGAAAACGGTCAAAAAAGCATCAGTTTCTTACCATTAGACTCAGCACCCACTCCACTGTCTCCATCCGAGGCTCTGGACTCTTCAGACAGCCGCAGACGCCTTGGTTCAGCTGCACCTAGCTCCAGCCTCCTGAACGCCTGCAGACAAGGGTCATGGATTAAAGGAACCGGTTACATGATCAGCTTAAACGTGATGGTCATATTATTCCTCAAGGAGATGTCAGTAATCCGTAGAGTCACAGAGGGTCGAAGCCTATTTTTTTTTTTATGGTGGGAAAAAGAGTCTGTTTCCTGATGGCTAGGGTTCTTTAAGTCAAGAGTGAATAGGTTACTTCTAGAGAAGGGTGCTCTATCGTCTCCATCGCTACCAATAAATAAAAAATATGACTGCTACAAATGAATTCGCCCATGTGATAGTAGAGTCATGACCTAGGGTCATAAAAAATAGCCTACGACCTATATTCTTTTTTTTTTTTTTCGATTTGAAAAATCATCTTATGACAACCCCGCTCTTGGGCGGAGCGGGAGATAGTGTCAGACTCCTACTGACTAAAAGACCCACCCCGTTCCTTCTAGCCTTCATACCGGGGCTCGAGTTCCCTTTCGGATAACCCTGGCCCCAGTAGGCTTCGACCCAGCTGGGCCCCTGCGTTACGCAGCGTTGGCACCGGACCGTAAGGTAGCCCGATGACCTGGTAAGGGTTGCGGGAATCAGATATATGCGATACGCACAGGAGCGTTCATTGTGGCGACACTTGGGGGAGGCCTATGTCCAAAATTATTATTTTTTAGGAGGGAAAACCATTCAATGACATCTCTCGCTCTTGGGCGGAGCGAAAGGGTGTGTTAGACTTTTACTGACTAAACACCCACTCTTGTTCCTTCTTGGCCTTCTATAAAAGGGCTGGGTTTTCCTAAAATAAGTATTTTATTTTATTATATTCTTTCAGAAGCGAATTCCTGGCCCCAGTAGGCTTCGACCCTGTCGGGCCCCTACGGTTTGCTGACATCATCTTGAGGCGCGCGTGGAACAGTAAGCGCCGTCGACGACTTGGGCTCGGTCAAGACGGTTACCGGACGGTCGAAAAGCGAGCTACCCATTGCTGGCCGTCCGCAAGCCTGCACCCGGCTGAAATGATGTGGGAATCGAGCTACGGCACCAACTGTGCTATCCATTGTGTCCAGGGTTACTCCTTACCTGAGCCAGCTGCTGTTCCTGTTCCTGATGCTGCGGCTGTGGAGCGGCGTGGGTGAGGCACTCGGGGCACGGCACCACGCGCGTGATGAGGCACCGCCCCTCCGACGTGTGGACGAATCTGGTTCCTGTGGGCAAAGTTTGGGTAAAAAACATTTTTGTACCTGACTTTTGGTAAACGTAATTTTTAGAGTTCCGTAGCCAAATGGCAAAAAACGGAACCCTTATAGATTCGTCATGTCTGTCTGTCTGTCTGTCCGTCCGTATGTTACAGCCACTTTTTTCCGAAACTATAAGAGCTATACTGTTGAAATTTAGTAAGTAGATGTATTTTGTGAATCGCACATAGATTTTCACACAAATATAGCATGAAAGCAATAACTTTTAAGTAATACATAGAACTAAAACTCAAAAAAAAATTTTTCGTCAAACCCATACGTGTGGGGTATCTATGGATAGGTCTTAAAAAATGATATTGAGGTTTCTAATATCATTTTTTTCTAACGTGAATAGTTTACGCGAGAGACACATCCAAAGTGGTAAAATGTGTCCCACCCCCCCTGTAACTTCTAAAATACGAGAATGATAAAACTAAAAAAAATATATGATGTACATTACCATGTAAATTACAAATGAAAATTGGTTTGAACAAGATCTAGTAAGTAGTTTTTTTTAATACGTCATAAATTAAAAAAAAATACACTATTATTAAAACATCGATCAAAGTTACAACGAACTATAAGAACTTTTATATTATGTAACTTGTTTAGATTTGATTGTACACATTAATATTAATCTTTATTTTTATTCTGAACCAATTATAATACAATAATTCTTTTTTGTTTCGTTCACCAGCATTCAGGGAAGATTGTAAGGTACTACTCTAACCTAACCTCCCTAGTTACTTAATTAGGTAGGTAGGGGGTACCTACCTAGTTAAGTAACTAGGTAGGGTAGACTAGGATAGAGGAGGGTAGTGTGGGGTGTAGTACTGATAAACATACTTACATATTTCTAAATACACACATATTACAGATAAATTACACCCAGACACCGAACAAATGATCATGCTCATCACACAAACATTAGTCCTGGGTGGGAATTGAACCCACGACCTCCGGCGTAGCAGTCAGGGCCACTAAACACTAGACCAACAGGCCAGTCGACTTTTTCTTTTCTTTTAAGTATTTGTGTACATAAATATATAAATGATCGTGATCATCAAACAAATGTTTGACTTGGATGGTAATGGAGCCCACGACTCTCTGACATAGCAATCAGGGGCACTAACCACTAGACTAAGAGACTAGTCAAAATATTCGATACGATATAAGATAGTCTACGTACTGGGCAAACGATTACAACTTACCAAGTGAAGGGTACCAGTCTTCTAACAGCAGATCCACGTGGTCCGACACGAGGGCCAGCACTTTAGCCAGGGTTTCCGGGTTCGGTTCCAAGCTGATGCTCTGTAAACGACAGACAACACTACGGTTATTGATTGCAATAATTTTTAGGGTTCCGTTATAACTTCTAATACTCTGGAGGAATTTGTATTGTATCTCATTATAAGCGGACTGTATGTTCTTATGAGAAATAAATTTCTTTAAACCGAAAAGAAAAAAAACGGAACCCTTATAGGAAAGAAAAGAAAGAAAAACTTTTCTTTCTTATAAGGGTTAAGGGTAGAGTAAGGCTTATAAGGGTCGAATCGTTTATTTCCGCGCAAAAGACGCAATTTTGAAACTAACTAACAAAACATAACAACATTACAGCAATTGATAGGGAAGATATGCGTCTCCTCCGCGCAAAACGGCCGAACGCTCAGCATAAAGCTGCGGCCACACGCATAATGCGTTGAGATCACAGCGCAGGTTTTAAGCGTGCATATTATCACTTTGTTATCTGTTCGTCTGTCTGTCTAGACCATTTAATTAGGAAACGCGTGAAGGTATCTAGTTGAATTAAAACCAAACTTAAAGCTGTGAAAAAATCAAACTTGTAAGTAAACGAGAAAAAAAGATATGGCCGTTTATGTCGCAAAAAAAACGTCTAATTCGACACTCAAAAGTAATCAAAATTCATAGGGCTACCTTTGATCTAGAATCCTTAAATTTGGCATGAATCAAGGTCTTATAGCATAAATATAGGAAAAAATCTGAAAACTGTAAATACGACTCGCACTTGCCCAGTTTTTTTTTTTTGCGTAAGCTTGTGCTTGACCACAATCTCACCTGATGGTGAGCGATGATGTGACCGACGATGGAGCACGCTGGCCTAAAAGCTACCTGTTCACTCTTGACCTTATTAAGCTTTTATTCACTGAAAGCGGTACGCAGAGGCCTATACCAAAGATGTTACAGAGTTTCGATTCCGATTACGCAAGGTAGGAACCTCCGATGGATTAGCACTTGCATCTATACATTAAAAATATTGTATTTTTAGCAGTATATATTAGACCTTCAAGATCGAATTGAGACACTTTGCAAAAATAGCTAAAGATGATATTTTTTAATTAATATAATATAACTTAGCTTTTGCCCGCGCGGCTTCGCTCCCGCTCTTCCCTACTTCAGCCTACTCTACCCTACCCTACTCTACCCTACTCTACTCTACCCTACCCTACTCTACTCTACTCTACCTTACTCTACCCTACTCTACTCTAATAAACCTCACGGAGCCCGAGACCTTTCCAACGAATGCAAAACCGTGGAAATCGGTTCGTGCGTTCTGGAGTTATAGCGTCAGGAAGGAAAACCCGACTTATTTATATATAGTAGATATAATAATATAATATTCCACAACTATCACACAACGCCGTCTTGTCCCAAGCTAAGCAGAGCTTGTGTTATGAGTACTAGACAACTGATAAACATACTTATATATTTCTAAATACATACATATTATAGATAAATTACACCCAGACACAGAACAAATGATTATGCTCATCACACAAACATTTGCTCTGGGTGGGATTCGAACCCACGACCTCCGGCATAGCAGTCAGGGCCACTTACCACTAGACCAACGATTCTAATCTTAATGATACTTAAGGCGACTTTTATTGATGTATACCTGTCAAAGATCTACGAATGAGAACCAGGATCAACAGTCAAATAAAGGCGTATAACGTACCTGATACCCAGCTATCGGTAGTCCATCATCTCTCCTGATGACACAGACTTGCGCTGGGAGGAGTATCTCCACGCAGGCTGAAGACTGCACGTCCAGCTCGCACCATGCACCTTCTTGGCGTACTCTGAACCTGAAACAAATAATAATAAAATAATTAAGGCAGTACTCCTTGACACGGCGCGTATTGTCCGGAGGTTCCTCTCTCAGGAGCCCTGACCACCGGTAGCTTGGACCCTGTTCCCGATGCCGGTGGGCTACTATTTTTAAATGTTTTTTTAATATCCGTTTTATAAGAAATATTTAAAAATATAATTAATATGTATAAATATAAATAAATGAAATAATTATAATAATAATACTCCACTCCATAAAACTGAGTTTGTTTCGGTGTTCTTCTCAGGGTAGTCAGCTAGGAAACACCGGCCTCATCTAGCATTAATTGACGAAAAAAAAATTGACGTGTAAAAGTGTTTTTATAAAACCTACTTACAAAATAAAGATCATTTATCACGACTTTCACACAGCGCCATCTAGTCCCAAGCTAAGCAGAGCTTGTGTTACGAGTACTAGACAACTGATAAACATACTGATAGTAAGCAGTGTTGATGGTGAGGCGCTCTAGTTTGGTCTTTAGTTTGATTGGTCCGGAGGAGAGGAGTATACTGCGTTCTGATCGGTTGAGACATCTGATATATAAGTCATATGTGTTGACAGACATGCGTAGTTTGTTATTAGACGTCTATCGGCTGTAAGGTCGTTGTTCATATACAAGTAGAGTGCTAGAATGAATAGGCTCTTATTAAACTAGTGCGCCTCACCATCAACGATTGCATCACTGCTTACCATCAGGCGGGATCGCAGTCAAGTACTAGTTTATAACAGATAAAAAAGTACCCAATTAATGGTTATCAATCCAAGTCAATTGCTTAGTTGTTTGATTGAATGTGTATGAGTCGCGACCGAAGTGGTATGGACTGCTATGCTATTAAATTAAATACTTTAAATAACTTTAAAGATTTATTTATAAAACGGTAATTATGCTAAGTTACGCTAAATGATATGATATGCTAATGAGTACGAAAGCACTCGGTTTGCTGTCCGAATATGTACTGATGCCGCACTGCACTTAGCGCGGCGTAATTGTGTAGCTAGATCAGCAAAACGTGTTCGATCGTAATGATTGTATCGAACATGCTCCCGAGGGGAAGAAATGAGAAAAACTTATACAAAGCTAGTACGTTACGTGAGTGTGGGCTTATATGCTAAAGAAGGTTAGAACAATGCTGAATGATGATTTACAAGGTGAATAAAACAATCTATAGCTAAATGCTCAAACGGCTGAGTCATCGATGAAAAATACTGATTGTCTTTTGGCAATAGGCGAGGTTGACATGTCTCGCCTTTTCGAACGTAAACTAGACCACCGTTTTGAAAAACGAGATACGCGCGCACTATCACTGACACTCGGCCCCATCTCGGATGGAGGCAGGTTTCGCGCACTGACACTGGAGCCCTTTTGTGGCTCAGATTGCTTTATACACACACTCACACTGGCTGGCACGCTTTCGGTCCGCCCCTGGATGGGCGAATCTCCGGCACGCTGACACCTTCTCCTCAGTAACCAAATTATGATTGCTGCGACGGCTGCTGCTAGTAGTCCATACAACACAGTGTATTGATGTATATCATGTGTCGTTAGGGACTCGGGCTGCTGAGCTGATTCCTTCATGGACTTGATTTGTTCATGGAGATGTTTTAGGGAGTTGTTTATCATCATGGTGTCGTTGTCGGCTTCATAATCCTTAAAATGTTGGATCGGCAGCGTGAGATTGCTGATAAAATGATTTATTGGAGTTAATTTTGTGTCGATAACATTTGGCTTAAGTTTGAGCGTATTTTCAAATTGCTGATAAGCGTAAAGCGTTACATCATGACCCTTTACAATACACTGCTGAGAAAGCTGAATGAGTCCGGCCTTGCTGACTCGGTGAACTTGTAGGCCGTCGTCACATATGATTCGCAAAGAGTAAGAGTCACAACAGAAATACAAGTAGGTAGAAAAGTCGTGTAGTGGAATCCACTTGTTTTCACAGTTACATTTTTTCATTCTGCAAATGGCTGGTTTCTCCTTTTCACAGAATTTTTCATCAGGACCTAAGCTCCTGATGGGTCCCTGCAGATGGCAGAGATAGGTTTCTGCTTGATATTGACAGTTTTGAAGATCTCTGATGCTCGCTGTCAAATATGCATCTCTTCTTAGGTTGATCGCTACATATTCTGATATTGGTTTAATGGTGATCATGCTTTTATTAATTTGAACTGGAACTGGTATCAAATTGTAAAGCTGGAACGTGTCTCTGCTGATTAAGGGTAGGGTAATTTCAAATATGAAATATTCCTCCATCATCCTGGCTCTGACTTTCAACAATTTGTAGATCTTGTACAAGTTGAATTGAATGTCATCTACAGGTAATGCTAGCTCTTTAGATATTTGGCCAGATACAATTTGTAACTCTCCACGAAGCTGCTGTGGTGTCAAGAGATATAGGTTGATCTGACCGTGATAGACTTCAGTCATTGTGTCAAGAAAGGCCTCTTGAATTCGCTTTAAGTTTTGTATCATGTTGATAGTTGCTAATGCTGCTAATGTGAAATCTTGGTGAGTAGATATTACGTCGATTTCTTTCTGTAATGTGTTGGTGGCGCTGTCTAAATAATTCAGGTGCTTATTGATCATCTTATGCTGTTTGGAAATTGTCTCCTCTGTTCTCTTTAATATATTATACTCCGCTTCAATGACCGATGTCTGATTCCTATAAAGCTGATTCAGGTGGTTTATATTGCTACGTACTAGGTCAATGTCATTCTTGTATTTTTCTGCGAATTCTTGATCGAGTACTCCAAACAATGAATTTGCAATGGAACCGAGAGCGTTGATCAGTCCGCGTCGAGTTCGCAAGTGCGCTCCAAAATGCTGATTAAGTAACAGCTGATTGTAATATTGTAGTTCATTGTACTCGTGCTGTACTTGCAAAATGATGACTCGACAATGACTCTGTGCTTGAATCTTTTCGCATGTTTGCTCAAGATATTTTGTAAACTGTATTATCGCTCTATCTCCTTGCCAATAGGGAGACATATTATAATACGTGATAATTTTCCATTCATCACGAATAAGATGCATTTGTCCCATTGGATCAAAATACATTGTTTGATTGCTGTCGAACGCTGTTAGTTTATAAGACGCTTCAGAGGATATTATAAGACTCATAAAGAATAATAGTGCTAGTGCTATGCTGTAGATTTTAGGACAACTGTTATCCCGCTTCCTTGTTTCCACCTTTCTTTCCTGGCTTTGCTGTTTTACTGCTCCGATTTTTTCCTGCACACTTGCTTTTTTGTCCGTTATAGGCAAAATGGATAGCTTTATGATTGGTCGTTTTATATAACCATTTTTTGTTTTTAAAGTCACTACCCTGACAACCCCATCCTTTCCTGGGTGGACCTCCACCACCCGACCAACAGGCCATTTTCCTGCAGGCATGTTGTCATCATGAATAGTAACCATATCCCCTATCTCTATGTTCTTTTGTTCTTTAAACCATTTGCTGCGCAGCGATAGTTGACTAAGATATTCGGTTTTCCATCTTTTCCATATGTCTTGGAATGTTTTGTTTACTAGATACCATCTTGTCCTCGCATCTTGTGCTGTTTCTATGACAGTAAGACCTGCACGGCTGGTTAGAAAATGTGCTGGCGTGAGGAAATCAATATCCTCGATGTCTTCCGATATTGGGCACAGTGGTCTTGAGTTAAGACTTGCTTCGATTTGAGACAAAATGGTAGAATATTCTTCGAATGTCAAGGCTTGGTCTCCTATTACTCTTTTCAGATGCTGCTTAAGGCTTCTAATTGATCGCTCCCAGATCCCTCCAGCACTCGGCCAAGAAGGACAATTCCAGTGCCATTCTATGCTCAATTCTGCCATTTCTTTATAGAAGCTATCGCTAAAAATTCGCTCAAAATGTTGCTGCTCTTCCTGAAGGATCTTATTGGCACCTACAAAGTTAGTTCCATTATCAGAATATATATGCTTCGGAGCTCCTCGCCGTGCTGCCATACGACGTAATGCTGATATGAATGCTAAACTGCTAAGGTCGGACACTAACTCAATGTGTACTGCTTTCGTAACCATGCAAATAAATAAGGCGATGTATCCCTTAGATGTTTTGATACCTCTACCTTTGTTTGATTTTACTCTAATAAATCCTGTGTAGTCTATTCCAGTGTGATAAAATGGAGGCGCTGGGTTAGTTCTAAAATCAGGTAGGTGTCCCATTATTTGCTGTAGTCTTTTGGGCTCTTGTTTTTTGCAGGTCACGCAATTACGAAGTTGTTTCTTGGTAGCTCTATTTCCCTTAATTATCCAATATTGTTGTCTCAATAAAGACAAAGATAGTCGAGCTCCTCCATGAAAGGTAGTTTCATGTGCTTGCTGGATAAGAAGCTCCGTCAGTCGTCCGCTATAAGGGATGATTATTGGATATTTCATGTCATTGCTAATATTTGCATTTTTAAGACGTCCTCCGACTCTTAAAATGCCGCTATTGTCTAAAAATGGGTTGAGATTTATTAGCTTGCTATCAGAACTGAGTCGGTTACGCAATAAATTGTCGATATCCGATGCAAATTCCTTGCGCTGTGTGTATTTAATTATAACTAATTTTGCTTTCCTTAGTTCTTGTAACGTGAGATATGACGGCCTTTGTTTACTTGTCGGTGCAAGTGCCCGTAATAACCACGCTATTATGCGATTTAATTTTATGAATGAACTATAGCGATTTAATAGATCTTCGATAAGGCTATTTTCAGAGTTGCTATTTTGAACGATGAGGACTTGTTTCCGAATTTCTTCTTCGGTCGTATACTTTGTTTGCTCCCGCTGCAGCTTGAATCCAGTTGTATATAGCCAAGCTGGTCCTCGCCACCACAAGCTATGCTCCATTAATTGTGATGCCGATAGTCCTCTGCTTGCTGAATCGGCTGGATTTTCTTTTGTTGACACGTAATGCCAAACATCAGGTGGTATTATGCTAGTGATTTTCTTCACTCGATTCGCTACAAAAGGCTTCCAGCGGTCTGGGTTGCCTTGTATCCAGCTAAGGGTGACCTTTGAGTCACACCAAGCGATGATTTCGTGCTCTATGTTAGCTATGCTAGTGATGATTTTTTCCAATAATCTGGTTAACAGCTCCGCTCCACATAGTTCCAATCTTGGTAACGAAACTGTCTTGCTGTTTGGCACTAATCTAGTTTTTGCTGCTACTAGTACCACGGATACCTTTTCTTCTGTCACTATTCTGGCATATACAACACACGCGTATGCTTTCGGCGATGCATCACAAAATCCATGCAACTGGACAATGTCGCCGCGCTTGCTTTGTAACCAACGAGGTATTTTAAACCGACTGATACACTCTATGTCTTCATTTATTTTTACCCACTCGTTCTTGATTTCTACTGAGACTTCATCACTCCACTGAATTTCATCAAGCCAAACCTTTTGAAATAGTAATTTGAATTTGGTCGTCAACGGTGCTAGCCAACCTAAGGGATCAAATAACCTTGATATTTCTGACAGGAGTTTTCTCTTCGTAAGCTTTGTTGTATCTGCTGTTGCTGAGTTATATTGGAAGGAAAATTCATCCGTTGTTGGGTCCCATCTTAAACCTAATGTTTTTGCTGTTTCCTCTGTTTTGAAAATAAATGATGTCGCTTGAGTATTTTGGTGTGATAAATTTATATCTTCCATTAATCTCTTGTCGTTTGCTGACCATTTTCTAAGTAAGAATCCTCCGCTGCTTAGGCACAAATTTAGCTCTGCTACGATACTTTTTCCTTCGTCGATAGAGTCTGACCCCGATACTAAATCGTCCATATAAAAATCTTCCCGTATTATTTTTGCTGCGGTGGGAAAGTTATGCTGTTCATCTGATGCTAGTTGGCGCAAGGTCATCATCGCCAAGAAAGGTGCTGATTTAGTGCCATAGGTAACTGTAGTTAGCTGGTATGCTTTAATTGGTAGCTTGGGATTCGCTCGCCACAGGATTTGCTGTAATTTTTGATCTGATTCGTGAATAACAATTTGCCGAAACATTTTTTCAATGTCAGCTGTGAATACATATCGATATTGCCTCCACTTCAGTAACAGTGCCTGGAGGTCTCGCTGCAAGTTAGGACCTCGATACATGACATCGTTAAGACTAAATCCTGATGAGGTCTTTGCGGACGCATTAAATACGACACGTAACTTCGTAGTTGATGAGTCTGCTCGCTGAACACCATGATGAGGCAAGTAGCATTCCATTTGATTGCTGCTAGAAGTCGCTAATTTCATATGCCCCAACTCTTCATACTCCTTTAAAAATTGCTTATATTGCTGAGCAAAATACTCTTGCTTGCTTAATTTTTTCTCTAGATTTCTATATTGCGCTAGGGCTATCTCCTTTGAAGATCCTAGTTTTTCCCCTGCTTGCTGCTTCATCGGTAACCTTACTTCATAACGACCGCCTTCGAGACGTTTAGTCGTTGATAGGTAGTACTCGACACATTGTTCTTCTTCTGCTGATATTTCATTTTGCTCATAGATATCCTCAATTTGCCAAAATTGATGAATATCTGCTGTATTGTTTAGGATGACATTACATTGAAAATGTGGTTTGACGCTGCCACTTAGTATCCATCCTAGCTGGCTTTGCTGAGCTAAAGGTGCAGATGAATCAGAGTTTCTTATCAAGCCGTCTAACATGATAAGAGCATAAGCGTCCGCTCCTAGTAACAAGTCCACGGGACGGCTTATGTAAAACTCCGGATCTGCCAAATTAATATGTTCCAAATGCGACCACGAAGGTCTTTCGAATGATCGATTTGGTAGGTTCTTGATAAGATTTTTCATGATCAGAACATCTGTATGAAATTCAAAGTTGTTATACATCGATTGACATATAATGCTGAGTTTGCCCTTACAGTTAGCATCCTTTTCTCCGATTCCAAAAATGACTCCATCAAATTGCTGTCGTTTCAAACCTAACTGTTGAGCTGCTTTCTCGCTAATTAATGATATCTGTGAGCCCTGATCAATAAGAGCTCTCAGTACAAGCTGCGTACTGTCTGCTGACTTAACCTTCACTAGTGCTGTAGCTAGGAGAATCTCAGTATGATCTTGCTGAGATGCGTGAACATTGTTTGCTTGAGATATATTTTCCTGTTTTTTCATGTAGTTTGGTTTTTGCTTCATTGGACCGGACGCTGAACTAGGTTTTTGCTGCGTAAAGCATTCATGCAATATAGTATGGTGATTTTCCGAACACTTGCGACATCGTTTTGTCGAATGGCATTTATTGCCGTTATGGTTAAAAATGCAATTAATACAAATATTATTTTGCTTTAAGGTTTTTAGTTTCATTTCATTCGACAATTCGATAAACTTTTCGCAATTGTATAAATTATGCTCAGCAAAACAAAGAGGGCATTTAACTCCCGACACGTGCATGGCTTTCGTAATAGATTGGTTTGCTTTATAATTATTATACTTTCGATTATTTGTAGATGAATTTGAAGGTCCGGCTTGCTGATGAGATGGCTGTGATTTCGGTATGACATCTTGACGTCGGCGAGCTGATTCTAGGCTAGTGAACTTATTTTCTAAGAAATCTAAGAAGTCTTGGAGCACTGGAAGCTCCCTAGCGTTCTTTAACGACTCTATGTATTCGGAATAAGACTCACTATCCAATTTGTTTGATAAAATATGTACGAGTAGAGGGTCCCACGTACTAATATTCACACCTAGGTTTTTGATAGCGTGTAGACTCTCTAATGTGACGTCATGTAATTTTTTGATGGCTGAAAATGATTGCTGCTGTATAGTGGGAAGATTCAGGAACACATTGACGTGGGATGTAAAGATGAGCTTCTTGTTGTCAAATCGATGGTTAAGAATCTCCCAACAGACAATATAATTGTCGGAGCTGATAGGTAAGTGCTGAATCAAACGCTCGGCTTCACCTTTTACCTTGCCTTTCAGAAATTGCATTTTCTGAGCGTTTGACAGTGCTGTGTTCTTGTGGATAGCTTCGCTAAATAGATCTTTGAACGACACCCACTGTTGATAATTGCCCGTGAAGACAGGAATCTCCATTTGTGGCGTTGATTTTTCACGATAGGATGTTGACCACATTTTGGAATTGATAGATTTCTTCATCCTGTTGAAGGTTCGCTCGTGGCTGTTGAATTGGAACTCATACTCGATCGGTATCTCCTCTCCTGACTCGCTAATGATTTCCCAATGAAGGTTATCAATGGTGCTCCAACGGTTCTGCAGAGTTCGAAGAGCATCTTCAAACTCCCATTTATCGACAATTATCTCGACATCAATATTGTCGACAGCTCTAACAAATGCCTTAAAATTGACCGACTGCTTATGAAGCATATCGTCAAGCTTGCTGTTGGTTCCTCTCGACTCAAACTTCGGAGGCGCTGCTGCTGTTGTATTCCGCTCCGGTTGACTCATTGAAGTTCCAGCCACCTCTTGCTGTGCTAGTTCAGGGTATGCTGAATGCTGACCCCGTTGAATCAACTCATTTTGGCGTTGGATGATAAGTTTCTTGGCTGTCATGTAAATTTCATCCGTACGCTTGAACTCCGAATTGACAAAATATTTATGATTGGTCTTTTCGAAAGGAAGAATTTTTTCATGATTTACTTGGAATTCCTCCCAGTACTTCTCAAGTAACTCGATCTTACGCTTACAATAGTCAAAAGTTTTACGCTCAACGCTATCCTTTTTAAAATTCGTGAGTAGCTTCCCCAAGCTCTCCGAAATCTCGGTTTGATTGAAGTACAGAGTCTCCATCTCGCTGCTGCTGCTAAAATAAGTAAAACTGAACGATCTTACTTGAGAAAGTCCTAGTTGTTGCTAGACCGACGAGGGTTGCTCCCCAAGTCAGTGATTCGCTGGCGATGCTGCTGTCAGCAGGACACTTCTGCTGAATTCGTACTCCACCAAGTACTGCTTTTGCTGCCTTGTGAGCTATCAACTCACACGGTAAGTTGTAACGAGCACCTTAACTCACTACACTGCTGCTAAAGTCGTTACCACTACAGTCACTGCTAAGCTAGTAAATACTGCAACCAACAGTTCACAGGTTCAGTACAAGTTCACTTCACTGCCGTTAGTCCCGAAAAACTATAAAACCGACCGCGAAATGATCCGGCTCGAAGGACCAAAATGTATGAGTCGCGACCGAAGTGGTATGGACTGCTATGCTATTAAATTAAATACTTTAAATAACTTTAAAGATTTATTTATAAAACGGTAATTATGCTAAGTTACGCTAAATGATATGATATGCTAATGAGTACGAAAGCACTCGGTTTGCTGTCCGAATATGTACTGATGCCGCACTGCACTTAGCGCGGCGTAATTGTGTAGCTAGATCAGCAAAACGTGTTCGATCGTAATGATTGTATCGAACAGAATGGCTGATTTTTATTATTATGGTTTTATAGCCCTCAGGTTATAGCTATCAAGAAACACTGGTTCCGGTACGACATACCTAATTTCACCCTATTTACCAATGTTATTTATTTATTATTTGTCCAATGGGTGTTTTACAATGTTCGTATTTAATTATTTATTATTTTATTTTTTTTGTTTCGATACCAATATTAATTATATTGAACCTCCGTGAATGTGACCGTGGTATCACCGCGGGCCCTAACAGAATACCAGCGCTGCGTTATTTATCTTTTTAAATATCGCAGCATATGCTGAGTTAGCCGCCCTTTTGGCCTTGCACAGATTTTAAAGTGTTTCCTATTATTTATATTATCGGATTCTACTGTATGTGTGAGGTACGAATAAAAGTTTTTTCTTTCTTTCTTCTTTCATATCAATTTTTGGGTGGCAAAACAAGTTCAGAACAGGAGAGGGTTAACATAGGAGGAGTGGAACCTCTGAAATCTCACCTAATATGATGGTACTGGTCATCAGGCTGGTCATCATCGGTCGCTGGCAGGAGGGCGTCCCTCCGCGGCGGCAGCTCTCTCAGCGCTAACATGGTCAGCGCTCCGCTGCACACTAGGGCTCCGCTGCGCCACAGCTTCCAACCCCATGACAGTTCCAGGGCCTTGGATATAGTTTCGTCTACTTCCATCTGCGAGAAAAAGTACAGTAAAGAATTATGCCAGGGTTTCTATGAAACCTAGGCCCAGCCTTTTATAGCTATCTGTTATATCGGTAACCTTTCGTATGTCTTAAGTTACACAGTTCGACATAAGCGATTGTCTTTCTATTGTGTCTCTAATTACGACATTCATTGAGTTAAGTGGGTAATTTTGTGCTGAATGAAAATACTGGCAACCAGTCCCAAATCTTAGTTCCTTCTAAGTTATTCTTTGATACAACATACTTATATATTTCTAAATACATACATATTATAGATAAATTACACCCAGACACAGAACAAATGATCGTGCTCATCACACAAACATTTGTCCTGGGTGGGAATCGAACCCACGACCTACGGCATAGCAGTCAGGGACACTAACCACTAGACCAACAGGCCTGTCAATTTCTCGGTACAGGATGCTGATCACAGTGAAAGTGTGAAAGTGCTTTTCAGAGACTATTTAGTGGGTCTAGTGGACCAATCGAACACTCAAAAGCTGTTTTAAGAAAACAAAAAGATCCTCACCTCTGGTGGCAACTTATAGACGGAGTAGGGCGCCTCAGCGAGCTGCTGGTCAGCCAGCAGCCTCGCGCACAGGCGCGGCCAGAACCCGCACGGCACGTACGACAGCAGCAGCAGGCGCCGCAGGGGGCGGCCTCCCCGACCGGACACCACCAGCTTGTGGCAGTCTTCTGTTGGACACGAACAGGCGATCAGAAAAGAAAAGAAAAAAAAAAACAATTCACTAATGTCAAATGACACAACCTATTTTTTAAAATGTTTTTGGCTTGGATACCATGTCTTTTAAGCCATATCTTCGTATGGATGATTAATTTGTTTACCACTGGAATATAGATGCACATTGTAATAGTTTGTTTTTTATTTTGTTTGTAGCAGGTAATCTCTGGAAGTACTGGTCCGATGGTGAAATGTTTTCACCGATAGAAAGCTGCTTTATTCCTGAGTGACATAGGTTATATTTTAAGTATGCGGGCGACGCCTCGGGCAAAAGCTAGTATATCAGACAATAACTTACGTATGAGTGTGGGAGATTCTGTGCCTGTAGTCTCAGGCACTGAAGTGAACTGCGCCGGCCACGCGCGCCGCGGAGTGCCGCGGTTAGAGCTACACCAGGAGCGGGAGCGGACGGGCAGCTGGAACGAAAGCAACAATTCACAAACACTAGGAACATAACTTGGGTGTCTTTATGGTTAGAATGAATAGGCTCTTAATAAACTAGTGCGCTTCACCATCAACAATAATTGTGTAGCGACAACTATGGCGTCACATAAAAACAAATCCAGAATCACGCAATTGAAATTCTCCGCTTTATTTGGACCTATAGGGACCATTGCCACGAACGAGCGATTATTCCGCCAGCGTATAGCTGCGTGTCCGCGACGATTCGTAACGGAATCGCCGCGTTTACGCGACGAGGCTTTGTGCAATAAGTAACGTTTGACAGCGCTGCAGTAGCAACAGGCGCGCGGCGGTACGACGTTTCACTTATGTTAGAAGCTGATGCACAAATTGGTCGTTTCTTACAGAGAAGAACTGCAGAGAAACTCTATGATTACAACAAAAAAATGCTTGTTTATTATGCTTTGTTGTACACCAAGATAATAAATTATACATTTGAGCCTTATATTTAGAACATACAATTGGCGGCCTTATCGCAATACTATAGAAGGCGCCAGATAACCGTGGAATAAAGTACCCTAAAATACCTTTTCCTAATATCTCTGCACCCGAAAAACAAACAATGAATTGCTTTTTAGGGTTCCGTAGTCAACTAGGGTTTAATAAGGGTTCCACCCTTATAGTTTCGCCGTGTCTGTCTGTCCGTCCTCGCTTAATCTCTGGGACCGTTAGCACTAGAAAGCTGAAATTTGGTACCAATATGTATATTAATCACGACGACAAAGTGGTCAAATAAAAATTGGAAAAAAATGTTTTATTAGGGTAACCCCCCTATATGTAAAGTAGGAAGTGATTTTTTTTTTAATTTCAATCCTAATGTGTGATATATTGTTGGATAGGTATTTAAAAATGAATAAGGGTTTACTAAAATCATTTTTTGATAATGTCAATAATTTCGGAAATAATCGCAAAAAAAAAAACAAAAAAACAATGTGTGTCCCCCCTCTAACTTTTGAACCATAAGTTTAGGAAATATGAAAAAATTCTGAAAAGTAGAACTTTATAAGGACTTTCTAGGAAAATTATTTTGAACTTGATGGAAAGAACAGTTTTTGTACAAAAAAAAACAAAAAGGTTGTACAAAATAATTGCTGGACTAAGTTTGTAGTATAATCGTATATGCAAGCATTTTTTTAAACTCATTAGTGGGTACACTTATTGCGACGGACGGGAAACTACGGAACCCTACACTGAGCGTGGCTCGAAACGCTCTTGGCCGGTTTTTTTTAAATTAAGAATGTCAACACAAAAAAAATGTAAGTGGGTTACCACCTACATTTGTAACCAACCGATATTCCACGGTTATCTGGCTTGACCTTAGCATCTGCCAGCGGCTTCGCCAGCATATATCTTCCCTAGGTCAAGAAATGGATGGGTGAGCATACCTGCTGGGTTGCAGGCGGGCTGCGAGGTAGAAGCGGCGGCACGAGCAGCAGGCGCGAGTCCCAGCACAGCGCCAGCTCGAACTTGTTCAGGAGAGACACGCCGAGGGAGCTGGCTTCGTCTCCTCGCGCTAACATGGGGGATGCCTTGAAGACGTGCGCTAGGTCTTCGATTTTCATTATTCCTGGAGTCAAAAAACTCGTTTCAGTGGTTTCTGGTAAATTTGTACAGGCATTGCTAGTGTGATAAGGTAGATTGGAGTAGAGTTTGGTAGGGTATGGTGGAGTAAAGTAGGGTAAAGTAGGGTAGGGTAGAGTTGGGTAGAGCAGTACCCCTAGCCAAGTTGCAAATGTGCAATAGTTAACGCTAGTAGAAAGCTTCAAATGTTCGAGAATGACGTCATCTCAACGCTCAATAACGTGGCCAGAACAAAAGAATTGGCGGCAAAGTCAACTCGAAGCGTTCGACACAAGCGAAACGGTTGTAACTTGGCTAGGGGGTTAGAATAATCAGTTGACAGCAACGAAGCCGCGAGCAAAAGCTAGAGAATACAATATAACTCACCATTATTAGCAAAAGGATTGATTTCCCTGACGGTCACCACATGTGCCAGCACGTCACACAGCCACTGTGGCTTCAAGAAGTACAGCTCCTTGAGCGTCGCGTCATCGTAGTGCAGGAGTACGCCTGGAACAAAACGACAGGCTATAGGAGTAAGGAGCGGAATTCCCTGCCGGAGTCTGTGTTGCCTGATGCCTACAACCTGGGGGTCTTTAAATCAAGAGTAAACAGGTTACAGAACAGCTGGTACTGCTGTTTGCTCGCAGAACAGAGGACCATTGGGGCCGAAAGGTTCTGTAGCCTGATTCACGTAAAACCAAACAAGCCAAATATCTTTGAAGTTTTATAGTCGTTCGATCGAAGTCCTATCTAAAAGCGGTGTTCACGATCTATCGACTTATTTCCAGTTACATTAATAAATTTTCTACCAGGGTGATTGTAGGACCTCTGTCCACTGTAATGTTCTCGTACAAACACTGGCTCGCTCGCAAGCGCACGCGCCGCAGCAACACGTGTACTCTCGCTCACAGCGCTGTCGTAACTCCGTGGCTGACATAAGCGTCGCTCGCCCGAGATAGCGTATATCTATATTTAAGTATAGATACTCCTAATACAAACACTACAGTGATGTAATACAGATTTTTTTTTAAATTGACGAATTTTAAACAACTTTAAAGTCAGTGTCGTTTAAACTCGATTGATGGATGTGAATACGGGAATGGTCTGAACGACTAAATCGCTACGATATCGTTACGGTTTTCATTACGTGAATCAGGCTACAGAAGTGGCGACCGCGCACCGGAAAACAGTGTTGGAAGGCCTCCTACAAGTTGGACCAATGACCTGGTGAAGGTTCCGGGAATTCGATGGATGCTGGACGCACAGGAACGTTCCAACAGTAGACATCTATCGGCTAAGATGATGATAATATCGGTTCTACATACACGGAAGGGCCGAGCGTGCGGGCGGGTGGGTATGGTGCAGTTCGGATGCAATCAGTGTGCAGTTCTCACGACTGCAATCGGACCGCACGTTTGGTTTGCAGTTCTATTGCAGTCGTGTCAACTGCATTCAAACTGCACTTAAACTGCAATTTGCGGTTGGATTGCAGTTGAAATGTGGTCCCTCTGTTTAGACCCTAACTTTGAGAAAGATGTCAATCGTCAAATCCGACTCGGCTTTTTTTTTTTTTTTTTTTCGATGGGAAAAATCATCTTATAACAACACCCGCTCTTGGGCGGAGCGGGAGATAGTGTCAGACTCTTACTGACTGAAAAACCCATCCCGTTCCTTCAAGCCTTCATACCGGGGCTCGAGCGCCCTTTCGGATAACTCTGGCCCCAGTAGGCTTCGACCCGGCTGGGTCCCTGCTGTTGCTGACAACTCCTTGAGGCACGCGGGAACAGCGCGCGCCGTCGACGACTTGGGCTTGGTCCGGACTGTTACCGGACGGCCGGACAGCAAGCTACCCATTGCTCACTGTCCGCAAGCCCGCGCCTACGGTGGCTGGAAATCGGGATCGGAATCCCGGCGGCGGCGAGAGCGCCGTTGCCTGATGCGGTCGGCCTCCTCCTTAGCGAGCATTACTGCTTCGCAGAAGTTGGCGACCACCTGCCACACCGATGACCTGGTGAGAGTGGCGGAAATGCGGTGGAAGAGAGACGCAGGATGCCGCAGGACGTGGATGCGGTCGTTACTCGGACAACGTTTGGGGGAGGTCTATGTCCAACAGTGGACGTTTTTCGACTGAAATGATAATGATGATAATGGTGTGCTCGAGTTGTGGCCGAGTGGTAATAGTCGCGGGTTCAAATCAAACTCTACCAGGCGCATTACTTTGTGTAATTTATTTCATCACCACTGCTCTCAAAACGGTGGAGGAAATCATCGTGAGGAAACCGGCATGTCCTAGAACCAAAAATTCGAAGACATGTGACATTCACCAACCTGCACTGGGCTCGCGTGGTGGATTACGGCCCATTCCCTCTCCTAGAGAGGAGGCCTGAGTCCCTCTGAGGGGGAACATTAAAAAGGCTGGTGATAATGTACTCGTGTCGAGCTTACAGTAAGAAGGTGGTGAAATGGTCTCACCGTTTTCATGTAAGAACATGGTCGCCTGATGAAGCTCAGCAGCATCGCGGAACATGCGGTGGTTCTTTTGCTGCATGTACTGGGTCACCTGCGGAAAGCCTTAAGTGAATAATTTTGATAGCATCAGAGGCATTTTTTGGAAGATCGGGATATGACTAAAACTTAAGACAATTTGAAATTCGTGGGGTATTTAAGCACTTTCACCTTTTTCACTCGCTAATCGAAAAAATCGAGCGCAGCATCAATATACAGGGTGACTGGTAATTAGTGTACGATACTTAAACACGTGATTGTGCTCATGATAACCAACAACTTTTACTATGGGGACAAACCTGAAATCGCGAAAAAAAATCAGCTGGTCAGTAAATTTATGTTTGCCTAAAGTACTGAACAGCTGATATTTTTTTCGCGATTTCGGCTTTGCTAGATTTTGGATTATATTTTTATCGGATTTACCAGTCACCCTATATATATACTACGCACTAGATTAGGCGTGCCGAAAACTTCAGTCGATTCAGGTGTAATGTCGACTGTACACCTTGAACATTACACTATTTTGAACAAAACGCGTAAATTCCATGAAATTCATGGCGTTTAAGACTTTTAGGTCGCGAAAAAAGTATCCTCTAAAAGCTATCTTAGCGCTGCATGTTTTAATAGTTCTGTTAGACGACATAATGCCAATGTAGCGCTGCAGCGTGCTTTTGTTTTAACTTATCAGTATTTTTTTTAAATATATATTCAACAACTATCACACAACGCTATCTAGTCTCAAGCTAAGCAGAGCTTGTGTTATGAGTACTAGACAACTGATAAACATACTTATATATTTCGAAATACATACATGGATAAATTACACCCAGACACAGAACAAATTATCATACTCATCACACAAACATTTGTCCTGGGTGCAGTGGCGTGCCTGATGCCTTAACATGGGGCAAGCCAAGGAATCTTGACCTAACTACTACTTACCTATTAAAAAAAAATCTCGTGCTACCACGTGTCATCAGTGCAGTAATGCTGATTTTTCTGAATTGCTCCACTACTATTAACAATTATAATGTTAATAGTAAGTAATAAATAATGATAACAAAAGCTTCACCACAACAACTTTATCATCATACCAATAATCGTAAAGTTTGAATAGGTACATGAATAGAAAAAAAAAAATCGTATTCTAATTCAAATTGTCTATCTTTATTTAAAAATGATTGTATTACTTACACCAGCGTAAAAAGTTTGTGAACGTTATTCTACCAACAGCTGATTTTCAATTGCAATCAAAGATAATTCGGAAAGCCGCTCTTGTTGTCGAGTACCTACCGGCCGGCCGGGATGGTCAGCCAATACTATCATAACGATTAATTTGAACATAATGAATATTTAATGTAAGGTTGAGTTGAGTGTGAAATAAAACAACCGAGTACTAGGTACTGATCTAATGTTACTGTTTTGACGCCAACGCCATCTAGTTATGAATGTGTAACTAATACATATTTTTTAAATCTTGGTGTTTCAAACACTTGTTCGTTATAATAATATGTAATATTATTGGCAAATACTCACAATTGAAACAGCGGTAGCTTTTCGTTGTTCGCTTTTTTAAAACACACTTATCACTTAACTGTCGAGAAAGAGAACCAACTTTCTATTGGCGGTTTACCAAAGTCAAAGTCAAAGCCATGTATAAAGAAGGAAATAACAGCGTTCAAGTAGGTACTTTTGAGAATTTTCATGGCACTAGCAAAGTTATTTGAGTCATACCTGATGTATTCCAAGCATTGTTATTAACTTTTCTGAGAAATATTCAAAATAGTAAAGTTACAAGATTATATTTATCTTTAAAACTCAAACCCTACCTGGCCATTGATATCAATTCCACACATAATAATATCCACACACAACCACAAGTATAGTTTCCGAATTCATAAACTGTTAAATGACGGAAAACAAAAAAAAACAAAACAATAATTACGTACAACACGATAACCGATCAAAGCAAATTTGAACTGAGTACTTTTTAGTTCGTACAACTTTACGCGTCATAGAGGGCGCCTCGTATTATAATATGCGTAAAAATTTCTGTCATTCATAAATTTACCAAAGCCCTGCTTTTTTTTAGAACAAAATGTTCGACGAGGATTTGCACACAATAACAAATTACACCCACACACACTCAAAATTTGACGTATTTATATCAAAAGTTGAGATAGAAGATAAAGCCTCATAAAAGCCTTTGAGGCAGAAAAAGACAACAACACATTAGTGTTCATCTCTTTCTTTTGTTAAGTGTTAGAGTGAGATCGGAGAGATTTCGCTCAGAATGGCATCCTCGCTTCGCCCTGGTATCGTCTTATGAATGATTTTTGAATTTCACATAACACAGTGGTAACTTAGCGTAACCGCGTAAGCGCGCGAAGTTTAAAGTTTAGATTTTTGTGATAATTAATTGATTGGTCGTGTTCTATGAATTAGGTGAGGTTTTGGTAGGGCAAGCCAGGCTTTTTGGCTTCTATGGCGGGCACGCCACTGCCTGGGTGGGAATCGAACCCACGATCTCCGGCATAGCAGTCAGGGTCACTAACCACTAGACCTACAGGCCTGTATTTTGACAAATAGTTTCCATGAATGGGCTTGTCATCATTAGAATATAAGTGGATGGAGCAAGGTATAAAAGCTTGTTACTTCATCTAACGCAATCCAACACGATGTTGATGAAGAGGCAATGCAAAAATAGACAGATAACGCCTTAAAACTCTGTTGGCATTCGGTAATTTACTCGAATATTTCACAAAACTTGTTACAGGAAATACGTATTTTTTTTAAACCCTTAAAATTTTTTTTTGATAAATTGTAGTCATTAGGAATCTTGATTAAATGCGCAAGGCTTCTATTGATATTTTTTTCATTTATATTTAACTAACTTTTGCCCGCGGATTCGCCCGCGTGGCATTAGGTACTTAAAGAATCGGGATAAAAGGTAGGCTATGTTCTTTTCCATGTCAAAGGCTATATGCATGCCAAATTTCATCCAAATCCGTTCAGCCGTTTTTGCGTGATTAAGTAACAAACATCCAAACATCCACACTTTCACATTTAGTCAAAGTTCACGTAAAATAGCAGATTTTCAGAGGTCTTTACTAGGTTAGTTTGATACAATTTTTTGTTTTGATTTCTACAGAAGCCTAGATAATATTCACAAGATATGTGTATCCAAAATATCTCGAGAAAGATGTGTAATAACATGATAATCACGTCAGAGCTGTTGTATTAAAATGTACCTCGAAAAGGACGCTCTTTTCCCGAGAAGTGCCATAAAACAATGACTTTCTGAAGCCTACTCCTCGGTAACGGCCAGGTTAATAGGTTTGAAAAAAATATATGTTTATTATAGATTCATGAACAACATTATCAACATTTTTCTTGCTATTAATACTTTTGTCTAAAAAAAATATTACATTCAACAATCCACCATCGCTACTTTTCCCTACTTCTTCGAAACAGCTTGGATCTTAGAAACCTTTTTACACCTAGAAATTGGTTGTTAAATATTCTTCAAAGTGAACATAGCATATGTAATACAATCAATATTTCGCAAAGAAAATGGATTTAAAAGTCAGCGGGGCTCTGTCCGGGCTGGCCGCAATTACTGCACAGATACGCGTACTGCCGCCTAGGCGGGTGCGAGAGTTGTGACCATTTAATTCCACCCGGATGTTCAAAGGACTATAAGCCTTAACCCTATCTATTAATTTTATTTGTATTTATAACTTATCTATACTTATTTATAGTTTACTGCACCGTTCCAGCGTCTTTATGTCGACACAGCGACCGGCCCACGCTGAAAACCAGCGCTGTGAGCTCAACGCATTATGCGTGAGGCCGCAGCTTTATGCTGAGCGTTCGGCCGTTTTGCGCGGAGGAGACGCATATCTTCCCTATTTTGATGTTTTGTTCTGTTAACTACTTTTAAGTTTGCGTCTTTAACGCGTAAATAAACAGTTTTTATTTCTTTCTTAACAGGAAGCGTAGAGTTAAGGCGTATAGTCCTTTGAATCATCTGACCGAAATTATGTGAACGCAACTCTCGCGCTCGCCTAGGCGGCAGTACGCAAATCTGTGTATTTATTTGCGGCCAGCAGCGCCCGGAAAGCGCTTTAAATCCATTTTCTCTGCGAGATATTGATTGATTTACATATGCAATGTTCACTTTGAAGAATATTTAACCACCAATTTCTATGTGTAAAAATGTTTCTAAAGGTACAAGCCGTTTCGAAGGAGTAGGGAAAAGTTGCGAAATTGCAAAATATTTTTTTTTGACAAAAGTATTTATTGCACGAAAAAATCAAATGTTGATATTATTGTTCATGAATCTATAATAAACATATATTTTTTTCAAACCAATTGACCAAGCCGTTACGGAGGAGTAGGCCTCAGAAAATCACTGTTTATGGCACTTTTCGGGCGCTTGGCCCTTAACGTAAGAATTAGATATGGCAACCCAATAACTTACCAGTTTCTTGTACTCGTCGTGTCTCAACACCGGTTCTCTCAGATCAGCTGCCAGCGAAATGATGCATTCTTCTAGAGCGAGGTACGTCGCCGGGATGCGCTGTTCCAGTAGGGGTTCTTTACTACCTGCAGAAGTACATACATATGTTCATACTTGCTCTTAGCTTCACTTTTTTTGGGCTGACCGACATTTGACTATTCAAAAGTGCCTGTAACTGATCTATTTGAAATAAACGTTTCTGATTTCTGATTTCTGCTCATTTTTTTTATTTTTATCTGTTATAAACTAGTACTTGACTGCGATCCCGCCTGATGGTAAGCAGTGATGCAATCGTTGACGGTGAGGCGCACTAGTTTATTAAGAGCCTATTCACTCTAGCCTTGAAGACACCCAAATTATAATCGGACGGGAAGACCGCAGCAGGCAGACTGTTTCAGTCCTTTGAAGTTCGCGTTATAAATGACGAGGCGAAACGCTTATATACAATCAATATTAAATCTTAATTGACTTGATGTCTTTAGGAGGTCTTGTTTGAAGGCTAGATTCTACCAGAGCTCGCGTGATAGTAGACAATTTTACCCACATTTTGGGAATTCTGCTACTTGATATTCGGTAATTCCGTCATTCACTCGAACAATTCACAAGTTCAAAGATATGATTTTTTTACTTTTTGAAAAAAAATTGGTTATTCAGAATCTTGTTCTGTCAAATATATTTGTAGAAAATAGATATTTTTTTTTCTTTTTTAATCTTGTTTTAAAAAAGCATTATGAAAGGTCAAAGTTTACGCAAAATAGCAGATTTTTAGAAGTCTTTACTGTATACACAAAGATTGTCCTGGTTTTTTTTAATAGTTGAAAGGTTAACGCTTGACCGCTATCTCACCCGATGGAAAGCGACGATACGATACGATGAAGTACAATTAAAGAGCGGAATGTGCTGGCGAAGTTTCTTTACCTTACAATCGTGGTAATAGTCTAAGATCCGATTAAGAACGACCTTGACCGGTAAAGGTTTGATGGATGAAGAGTGTTTAATGGATGAAACGTATTTTATTATAAATTTAGTGTATTAAATAATATAACGCGGGTGGGTTGCCTAAGAAATTCCTGGCCAGACTATTATTAATAAAAAAATGAAAATTTATTTTCTTTTTAGAAAAATGCACAACCGTTATCCATACCAGATTTTTTTGCAGACAACACTATAACATCGTATTCGTAATGAAACAGCGTTTATTTTGATATAGAATTTGTTGTATACAAAAAAAAAACACACCTGTTTATGCATACCTGTTTATACCTGACAACCCATAGCTATTCCAGGAAACAAATAGGCAACCCAACATTTTTATGTTTTATAGGCTTCACTCTTTCGGTTAGTATTAAATTTATTCATTAAACACACCGGTGCATTTTACAAAAAAAAAAAAAAATTGTTTGGCCAGGAATTTCTCAGGCAAACCACCCGCGTTATATTATTTAATATACTAAATTTATCATAAAATAGGTTTCATCCATTAAACAAACCGGTGAAGGTCGTTCTTAACCGTATCCTGTACTATAATTAGAGACACAATAGAAAGACAATAGGTGCGCCTGGGGTTTAATGAATTAATGATAATTTCAACCTAGGGGTCTTTATGTCAGAACTAACTAATTTCGTGCTTCCTCATCGCTTACCATCATGTGAGATAGTGGTCAAGCGCGAGACTATCAGTTACAAAAAAAGGCGAATCGTACCTGGTGGTTTGACGCTGAATGCTACCGAGTATATGATGTCAGCCAACAGCCTGATGTTATGCCTCGTATTGCAGGACACCTGTAACATATTATTACATTTTTTTATTAATACAAACGTTGCCCCACTCCAGGAATGACGCCTGTATCGTGAGCGCGTTCAAAAACATGTAAATTCACATACTTTCAGGAATACTTCACATACTTTCTTAATTGTCATTGGCAGGATATTGAGGAACTAAGAATAAGAAATTCTCTCATCTTGATTTATTTAATACCAAAAAACATACTTTCAGGAGACTGCTGGTAACGTCTATATGCGACGAATTAATCGATAATAATTATTTCATAAACCACATCAACTCTTCACACTCACTCCAACACACCCACTCACACAGCACACCACTACTAAGCTTGAATGGTACTAGCGTTTTATTCTGTTTGTTTCTGAGGCATAAATGTTTGGATAGTAAATTGTAAATCCTTAATTGGCTGTAATATTAGTTTATCTTTAAGTAATTTTTTTGTAAAAGAGCTGTGGATTTTGTGAATAAATAAATAAATAAATACACTAGACCGGATAAACCAAGAATACCTGGAAAAAAATGAGGGGGTAAAAAATGTGTAAAGGGCCAAAATTTAGTGTTGATGCCGAGTAACATTTTCTTGCTTACCTCAACAGAATCCAAGACACGAGGTAAACCAAGTTTGTCAGCGTCAGGAGCACCCATGATGGAAGAACGAATGAGTCGCTGAAGGACTTCAGGACTTTCGTTCTCAGGTAGATTGCACTGGAGACAAGACAAATATTAGCCTGAAAGATGACGGGATAAGTCACCTTATGAGCTTTGAATAAGGTTCAAAATAAAGTGACTGTTACTCAGTTACTTTTTTTATTTGATATAATCTAGTGCTTGACTGTGATCCCGCCTGATGGTAAGCAATGATGCAATCATTGATGGTGAGACGCACTAGTTTATTAAGAGCCTAGTCACTCTAGCCTTGAAGACGCTTAAATTATTATTATTAAAATTATCAATACGGAATAAGTCACCTTATGCAATTTGAAATAAGGTTCAAAACAAAGTGACTGAGTCAAGTTTTTTTTAAATTGATATAATTTAGTGCTTGACTGCGATCCCGCCTGATGGTAAGCAGTGATGAATCCGTTGATGGTGAAGCGCACTAGTTTGTTAAGAGCCTATTCACTGTAGCCTTCAAGACACCCAAAAATAATCGTACTCATCACACTGACATTAGTCTTGGATGGGAATCAAACCCACGTCCTCCCACATAGCAGTAAGGGCCACTAACTACTAGCCCTACAGGTCAGTCAGTCAAAATGAAATAAACAAAACCTGATAGCTACAACCTAGGGATCTTTAAGTCAAGAGTGAATAGGTTGCTTCTAGGCAAGCGTGTTCCATCGTCGGCCACATCATTGCTTACCATCAGGTGAGATAGTGGTCAAGCATGAGCTTATATAGGGTTATTTGTAAAACACCGGCAACCTCTCAGAACTATGTTACCAACATCATAAACAACAACTTTTGTTCTATGACTTTTAAAAATGTATCATATTTTAGTTTATCAGGTTTTCAAACAAAAAAAAAATATATTTAAATTGAACGTTCTAAATATTACGAAGTCTATGTGAAGCAAGCGATAGTACAATAGCGGAGGCGAGCGGGGATCGCTTGTGTCGCGACATACAGACGTAGGTAGATATGGCAAAATACAGTGTTGAAAGGTGTTAGATAGAACAACGAAATCTTGAAGGTTTGTTTTTGGTAAAGAATTATGTTTTGTAAAAAGTCATAGAACAAAAGTTGTTGTTTATGACACACAGCTCTGAAAGGTTGTTAGTGTTTTTCAAATAACACTGTATAATAAAAAAAAAAACATAAAGATCTACTCACACTGGCAACTTGATCGTAGTGGGTAGCAACCATAATTACAGGCGAGCCCGGGGCACGAGCTTGTATGGATCTAAAACAAAACATGATCAGTGGCACGGATAGAGCAGGCAATGACTGGTACGGATAGATCCCCATTTTTTTTAGTATAAATTAAAAAATAGGGGTGTTTTTTTTCTGTTTGTTTTTTTCAATAAACTGTTATAAGTTTTCATATGGTCTCTATATGAAAACTTATAACAGTTTATTGAAATACAGAAAATAAGAAACGTTTATTTCAAATAGACCAGTTACAAGCACTTTTGAATTGTCAAAATGTCGGTCAGTCAAACAAGTGAAGCTAAATTGCACGTTCCAAAGAGTAGGTCTCTATGGAGAAGAACGTGCAAGAAACTCCATGGACACTCTTTTAAATCGTATTAAGTTACATGAATCTTCGTTACATATTTCTTTTTTGCTTCTATTATGTGAACACAATGAAGATAAGTAATAAAAATTAAATAACAATGGTAACAATAAAAATAGAAATTGAATAAGTCACTGGCAGCTAAGAGATGACCAGTCTCAACTGACGGCGCCCGTTCACGAGCATGACGCGTGCATCAGCCCCACTCAGCTCAACCATATTGAAGGGAGCCAAATGACCCAATAACACGTGCCACCATCAGCGAGACATTTTAGTGAGCACGGCCGTCTTTCACTTATTAGCGGCCCTGGGCACATTAGGATAAAGGGGCTCCTATGCGCATATAAGGCACTATTTTGTTAGAACAGAAAAATAACGTGGATATACGCAATTCACACAGTTTTTTAGTGGCCTTTGCACACGAGCCACAAGAAAGGCCGCTTCTAGCTTCCGGCCGAAAAGGAAAAGCTAGAAGCCGCTTCTAGCTTCTCCGGCCACAAGCTGTCGCGCAATTCAGCTTTTTTGTGGCCGCTTGTCTTTTTTTGTTGCTGCTTCTATATTAATTTGAAGTGAAAACTTCTTTAGCGGCGTTGAGCACTTTTTCTGTAATGGGTATAAAATCTTAAACTCGCGTCAGGACACGTGACCTGATCGAAAAAGCGTAAGACGGATGGAGAGTAGACAGCTATCCCCTCTCTACGGCGCGGCGAAAATGTATGTATATATATATATATATAAATATATATATATATATATATATTTCAACGTTAATAATCAAGTTTTCACTTCTGCCGGCACTCCCGGAGTGCAACCCGTCTTTTTTTTTTTATGGCCGCTTTCTTTTAGTGGCCCGTGTGCGAGGACACTTTCTAAGAACCAGGATTGGTCCTTTTATGTAGATAATGCTTATTGAAGAGGTAAGTATCCTTCTTTCTAGCTTTGAGTTGAGCAAAATCGTTAACCACATCTTAAAAATCTGTGTTTTCGAGCATAGTTTACACATTATATCGACATTATTAGAGACACAAACTGTCGTAATTAAAAATAATAAGTTAATCTAAACTTATTAAACATTCTGTAATCGGTAAGTCTGATTTTTAGGCGAGAGTAGAGTAGCTGTCGTTTGGTAATCAAGTTGGTCGATTAGGGGGCCCCAATCGATTGCGGGGCCCTGGGCACGTGCCCAGTTTTCCCAGTGGAGAAGAGGGGTCTGTTAGTGAGCATGACAATATCTCAACTACAATATTATTATTACATACCTGAGCCAGTTCAGCGCTCCAGCGAGTCCTTTTCTCCCATCGGTGACTTTCCACACGACGAGGTACAGAGATCTCCTGGATAAGAAGTACTGATGTGTCGCGTAGTACCTGTTAAATACGAATTAACCTTTTGAATGTCTTAAGTTACACAGTTCGACATAAGCAATTGTCTTTCTATTGTGTCTCTAATTACGGCATTCAAAGAGTTAACTAAGAATAGAGGTACTAAAAGATAACCTGAGACCCTGGAACGCTATTCACGAAAGAAACATAGTAGTGGATTTTAGTCAGTGAAAATCTGATCTTCTTCCTCAAATTATTGGATGATCTTCCACCTAAAAAAACCGGCCAAGTGCGAGTCGCACTCGCCCATGAAGGGTTCCATAGCAGCAAGTAACATAATATAAAAGTTCTTGTAGTTCGTTGTAACTTTCATCGATGTATTAATAATAGTGTATTTTTTTTAGATTTATGACGTATTAAAAAACCAGTTACTAGATCTCGTTCAAACCAATTTTCGTTGGCAGTTTGCATAGTAATGTACATCATATATTTTTTTTAGTTTTATCATTCTCTTATTTTAGAAGATACAGGGAGAGGACACACATTTTACCACTTTGCAAGTATCTCTAGCGCCAACTATTCAGTTTAGGAAAAAAATGATATTAGAAACCTCAATATCATTTTTGAAGACCTACCCATAGAAAGCCCACACGGTATTACTAAGTGAGCGACTGGCAGCGAGCGACGAGAAATCAAAAGAAGAACTTACAAACATTAATTTGAGTTACTTTAAATACAAAATGAGTAGCTTCATAATATTTGAGCGACCTAATATTTATTTTAGTGTCGACGTTACGTCCTACATATATTTTAATATTTGGTAAATTATTTATTTATACTGAGTGGCATTTGATCTTAAATGAAGTGTTTCGAATGTCCTAAATATAGATATTTATTTACGATTATTGCGAAATCCAGATAATTAGAAAATGGTGAAATAATATCTGCAAGCAACTTGGACGTAGGGTTCGCTTCGCTCGCTCGGTTCACGCGCGGTTGGTCATAGTCCTAACCTAACCTAACCTATTTCAACCAGTTCAAAATGATGAATCTGCCTGTGACACTGGTGAAAACATTTCTAAAAGTGAACTTTTTGGTAGTTCCATATGTAAAGTTTCAATTAGAAAAATCATCTCATCTTAATATTGAAGTTAGGTCTCTGTATTTCTAGTCGCTCACTTAGTAATTTAGTCGCTCAACTAGAATTTTAATATCTGAAATGGATTGATCACAACCCACTTTTAGTATGCTCGTTCTGGATTTTATTATTATTAAATATTTGTCGTTAGTGATAGCGTGACGAGTGACAGGACAGAATGGAAGAAAAAAACGTGTTGCGCCGACCCCAAATAAAATGGGACAAGGGCAGGAAGAAGAAGAAGAAATATTTGTCGTTAGTTTAGTTAATTTTTGTTTTAAAAAACGTATTGCGCCGACCCCAAATAAGATGGGACAAGGGCAGGAAGAAGAAGAAGTTTAGTAAATTTTTCGCTTATTCAAATTCACACCGTTCAAATTATTAAGAGTTATCATCACTCGCTTAGTTTTTTTTTTATTCGTGCCTCTAAAGAGACCGAATATTTGACTTCTGTAACTTGAAGCCAGCGCTCAAGATCCGTGCCGGTATCTATATCGTAGAGACAAGGAAAGAAAGAAAGAAAGAAAGAAAGAAAAAGTGTTTATTCGCGTCAAACATGACATGCAGATAATGTTATGATACTCACTCCTGCTGGCCACCAAAGTCCCAGGTCCGGAAAGTGATGGGTCCGCGCGTGGAGCGGTGCTTCTCGTACACCCACGTGCCGATGTCCACGCCCACTGTCGACACGTTGCCGCGACGGGACGACTTGTTGCCCATACGCTTTGCCCAATGCTGGGACATACGAAACTTGTTTATAATTTTAAACGTGATTGTGCTATCTACACTAATATTATGATTTTTTTTTTCGATGGGTAAAATCATCTTATGACAACCCCCGCTCTTGGGCGGAGCGGGAGATAGTGTCAGACTCTTACTGACTAAAAAACCCGCCCCGTTCCTTCTAGCCTTCATACCGGGGCTCGAGCGTCCTTTCGGATAACCCTGGCCCCAGTAGGCTTTGACCCGGCTGGGTCCCTGCTGCTGCTGACAACTCCTTGAGGCGCGTGGGAACAGCGCGCGCCGTCACTAATATTATGATGAGGTTAAGTTTGTTTTTATGGTTGTTTATCATACTTAAAATACACACTTAACTTTTGATCGTTTTAATCCCGTGGAGGGTCGATCTGGTACATAAAACACTATCGATTTGTAAAGATAAAATTAAAAAAAATAAAGTGCCTCTCTTTCAAAACTCGTATTAATTTACGCATACACGAAATTAATATCTTTAAGAAAACGTCAGCTGTTGAGTACAATGACCTGTAAATAGTAGTCGGCGTTTCGTACAAACTACCTACAGGTCATTGGACTCACTCAGCTGATCTCCACGAAATTAAAACGATAAAAATTTAGCGGTGTATAGCCTATGTCACTCAGAAATAAAACAGCTTTCAATCGGTGAAAAAATGTTTGCAATCGGACCAGTACTTTCACAGATTACCTACTACAAACAAAAAAAACAAACTTTACCTCTTAATAATAATAGTGTAGATGAGTATGTTAACCTTATTACACAATGGGCTGGGCACAAACTATCACACAACGCCGTCTAGTCTCAAGCTAAGCTGAGCTTGTGTTATGAGTACTAGACAACTGATAAACATACTTATATATTTCTAAATACATACATATTATATATAAATTACACCCAGACACAGAACAAATGATTATATGCTCATCACACAAACATTTGTCCTGGGTGGGAATCGAACCCACGACCTCCGGCATAGCAGTCAGAGCTACTAACCACTAGACCAACAGGCCAGATGTCCATTGGGGCCAAAAAGTTCTGGAGTGGCGACCGCGTACCGGAAGATGCAGCGTTCGTAGGCCTCCTACAAGGTGGACCGATGACCTGGTGAAGGTTGCGGGAAACCGATGGATGCGAGACGCACAGATCGTTCGTTGTGGCGACAGTTGGGGGAGGCCTATGTCCAACGGTGGACGTATATCGGCTGAAATGATGATGATAATGATGGTTACACATACCTCGGTAGGTTTTCTTCGATGCTGTATAGCAGATTCTTGTCTAAGGCACTCCAGCAGACTTGTCTTTCCTATACCCTGTAAATAATAAAAATCTGTATTATTTATTCATCCAGTTTCTTTTCTTTTTAGTCATTCTAATATCAACTTTATTCCGACGGATACAAAGTTGAATTTTTTTTAAGTGGGGGCTATCTATAAATTACGTCACACGTTATTAATTACGCAGTTTGCGCTTAAGGACCAAGCGACCGAAAAGTGACTTAAAACTGTGACTTTCTGGAGCCTACTCCTCGGTAACGGCCTGGTTAATAAGTTTGAAAAAAATATATGTTTATTATAGATCCATGAACAACATTATCAACATTTGATTTTTTCGTGCGACTAATACTTATGTCTAAAAAAAATATTACATAAAACAACATCACATTCGCAACTTTTCCCTACTCCTTCGAAACGGCTTGGATCTTTAGAAACGTTTTTACACATAAAAATTGGTGGTTAAATATTCTTCAAAGTGAACATTGCTTATGTAAATCATTCAATATTTCACAAAGAAAATGGATTTAAAAGTCAGCGGGGCTTTATCCGGGCGTCGCTGGCCACAAACAAACGCACAGATAGTCGTCCTGTCGCCTAAACGGGTACGAGCGTAGTGACCATTTAATTTCGGCCAGATGGTTCAAGGGACTATAAGCCTTAACCGTATTTATTTTTTTCTTTCATTTTACTTATTTATTTATTTATAAAATAATAATAATAATAAACCTTTATGCACAAAAAAACTGTACAAAGGCGGACTTAATGCCTTAGGCATTATCTGCCAGTCGACCTTAGGGTGGTGCAGAAACATAACATGGCAGGTGCAACTGAATATATAGGCAAAACAGAAGAGAAACAAATATATACAATATTAAATACATACTTAGATACATACATATAAATAAACAATACTGTAGTGAAAAAACAAATCCGACACATTAGCGCGGTGATGATTCTACCAACATCTTGCGAATATGCTCACGTGCCTTCACCTTAAAAGAAAATCGGCTTGTTGCCATCCTGATATTCAGAGGGAGCGCATTCCAAAGAGATATCGCCTGGACGAAAAAGGAAGAGTGGATAAGCCCAGAGCGGTGTGAGGGGCATCGTAGAAGACGATTATTAGTAGACCGAAGATTTTTATTGTGTCCAGAGCAAAGAAATTGAAGTTCTGAAGTCAGATAAGAAGGGGAAGAAGGATTATCCAGAAAAGAGAACAGGGTAGTCAAGGCCCTTAGCGCTCTGCGCTGGCGAATGGGTAACCATTTTAAAAGCAAACGATGCTCTGAAACATGATCGTACTTACGGAGGTTGAAGACAAATCGAATGCAGTTATTCAGAAGACGGTCAAGTTTATTGAGGAGATCTGCATTCAGGTCATAGTAGCACACATCAGCATAGTCGATTATGGGAAAGATTAGGGATTGTACAAGCATTGCCTTTATGTGAGCTGGGAGAAGATTCTTGAGACGATATAGAGACCGTAACGTTCCTGTGACTTTTTGGCTGACATTAGTGATCTGCTTCCGCCAATCCAGACAAGCATCAACATACAGACCAAGATCCTTGACCTCAGAGCCAAACGGAATCACCGTATTGTTGAAGATTACGGGTGGTACGGTTAGTCCATCTAGCTTTCTTAGACTATGGGGGCTCCCAACTATAATGGCCTGACACTTCGTAGGATTAACCGCCACTCCGAATCTATCAGACCAGTTTTGAATCACCTGTAAATCCCGGTTTAGCTCTTCGATCGCATCCGATATGTTGTCCACACTTGACCGACAGTACAGCTGCAAATCATCAGCATAGAGATGATACGCACACTGAAGTTTAGCAGTTATAAAGTTTATAAAAACAGAGAACAAAAGAGGAGATAAAATACCGCCTTAATTTTAGTTATTCTTAAATAAACTTTATCTAGGTAAAAACAAAGTTGATATTTGTTTGCTGTTTCTTAGGGAGGGGGTCGACAAGCTAGTCCATCCAAGAAGTTTTGTATTGCCCAGTAACTTGTTTGTGGAGGTCTGATATGCAGTCGCTCCATGTGAAACCCAAGTAATCAGCCGCATTCTCACTTTGCCGTACCGTTCTGTAGCAGAGACGAGAGAGGAGGCCCATTTGTGGTGGAAATCACATCAGAAATGAAGATATCTGCAGGAGAACCAAGGTCGCCGACATAGCGCGAAGAATCGTCGAAGTGGCAATGGGCAGGGCACATTGCTTGAAGAACAGATGGTCGATGGGGACGAAAGGTTCTGGAATGGCAACCGCGCACCGGAAGACGCAGCGTTGTTGCTCGACCACAAGGTGGATCGTGCATCTGTGGAGGGTCGCGATAATCCGATGAACGATGACGACTAAAGCAGAGGGGTATATGTCCAATAGCAGACGTCTTGCGGCTGAAATGGATGATGGTAACACAGGTAGGGAGGTATGTGCCCCACAAACATGAGCTTCATCCTCGTATAAGGCCTGGCTTCCTGCAGCGCTGTAGAGGCTCCCAGAGACTGCAGTCCACGGTGTTGAGGTTCCAGAGATGAGAGAGAAGGCCCATTTGTGGTGGAAATCACATCAGAAATGAAGATATTTTGTTGTTGTGATAAAACTAATGAGTATAAAAAAAGTTTATTTGGGCAAGTTGTTTGTAATTATGAGTACAATCACGTGTATATGTATCGGTCACTAATTACCAGCCACCCTATATATGCTCAACAGAAGAAGTCTTGCGGCTGAAATGGATGATAGTGACACAGGCGGGAAGGTATACAAGGTGTAAGGGACGGACCTTCACAAACTTTAAGGGCTTGCTCAGTAGACGAAACTGAACAACCTTGCACAATTTTTTTGTTTAAGAAACGAAAAAAAAAATCGGCCTCTCCATACAAATTGTCCAATCAAGTTTATCATTTTGTATGGTGAGGCTGTTTTTAGGGTTACGTAGCCAAATGGCAAAAAACGGAACCCTTATAGATTCGTCACGTCTGTCTGTCTGTCCGTCCGTATGTCACAGCCATTTTTTTCATGGGCGAGTCCGACTCGCACTTGGCCGGTTTTTTTTTTTCGTTTCCTGAAAAAACATTTTGTGGAAGGTTGTTCAGTTTCGTCTACTGAGCAAGCCCTTAAAGTTTGTGGAGGGCTGTTCTTTACACATTTAAAAGCCCAACAGCTGACGTCCTCAGCTGAAATGATGATAATGATGATACATCCAAGGTCTCCTCACCTGTAACCCCACAAACATGAGCTTCATCCTCGTGTAAGGCCTGGCTTCCTGCAGCACGGACTTCAGGTAGCCCACAATGTCCATGCTCTTGTACCGGCCGCACTGCAGCATGGAGCGCAGAGGTTCCTGGAGACAACAGCCGACGGTGTTCAGGTTCCACAGACGGGAGAGGAGGCCCATTTGAGGTGGGAGTTCCGTGATGTCTAAGGAAAAAAAAAATTTAATAGCCTATAGTTTCCCACTGCTGGGTAAAGGGGGAGGCCAACTCCTTCCATAAAAAATATATTCAAGATTCTTTTTATACTAAACTAGCTTTTGCCAGCGGCTTCGTCCGCCTACATAAAATATAGACTATGTCACTCGGGAATGAAGCAGCTTTCTATCGGTGAAAAAATTATCGCAATCAGACCAGTAGCCCGATTCACGTAACGAAAACAGTAACGATATCGTAGCGATTTAGTCGTTTAGACCATTTCCGTATTCACATCCATCAATCGAGTTTGAACAACACCGATTTTAAAGTCGTTTGAAATTAAAAAAGTGTATTGCATTATCCTGGTAAAATACTTATTAATGTAACTGGAAATAAGTCGATAGATCGTGAATACCGCTTTTGGATAAGACTTCGATCGAACGACTATAAAACTTCAACGATATTTGGCTTGTGTGATTTTACGTGAATCAGGCTACTGTACTTTTAGAGATTACCTTCTATAAACAAAAAAACAAACTTTGCCACTTTATTATACTAGTATTAGTGTAGATATGTTTAGTATATCCGAAACCTAAATATATTTAGTTTGTTCAGTAACTGAATTATTTCCAATAATTTGTGTGTTGTCATCTAAGTAACTTGTGCCGATTCTCCAGGGTGCTGCTTGAGACTGAACATCGATTGTTCATTATGTTTGTATGTTGCATGCACTAATGGATATCTGATCAGTTTGTGGGTGGTATCTCTGAGTGCTAGGCTATTTTGCGACTACTTTTGTTACCTTGGGTATACCTGTTAAAACAATTGTATGTGCTTACACTAATAAATAAATAAGTATTGTAACGCGCAGACCAGTGGTAGGTAGGTTCCCGCGCGGCCAGTGCCCGGCCACCCGAGCATACGCGAACCATTCCCGAACTTACGAAGTCTACCACGCATGCGCAATCGCCGCTTGCCCGCGCGGCCGGCGTCCGGCCGCCCGAGCGTACGCGAACCGTTCCCGAAGTGTTACGAACCTTACTACGCATGCGCAAGACGCCGCGTGGCTCGCGACGCGCAGGCAGGCAGATCACTCTCGTTCCGTAACCGCCAACCGAGAACTTCGATGACACGCGTCCAAGCAAATTGTATTCTCGCTCATGTTGTTGTTCATATATTGTAACCGTGTAAATTGTGTACCCAAACTTTGATTTGTTAAGTTTAGTTGTTTTGTTAAATAAACATTTTCAACAAGCTTACAGTATTTTATTACACCAAGTTATATTTATTCCCAAAAATGTTTAAAAAAAGGTCACAATTTGGACACCACCGACACTAAGTCCAACACAGTTCACGGCAGGTAACAGCGGTGCGCTAGGTGCGGGAGCAAAACCACCTATCAGTCACCCGGATGGCCTGGTGACCATGTATTTGTGCGGACATCTATTCTAGCTTATAACTTTGTGATTTTCCTTGATACAGTTGTAACTTGGTTTTGTACATAGATTCTTTAATTAAAAATACTAAAAACGTGTTTAGGGTTTCGCATATACTAAATCACCTACCCGTACAGACCTCATCACAGCTGCAACACAAACCTCCATAGTTTTTTTACTTTTTTTATGGTGAACCGGCCCTTGGGCGGAGCGGGAGATAGTGTCAGACTCTTACTGACTAAAAGACCCACCCCGTTCCTTCTAGCCTTCATACCGGGGCTCGATGGCCCCAGTAGGCTTCGACCCGGCTGATAACTCCTTGAGGCGCGCAAAACCAGTGCGCGCCGTCGACGACTTGGGCTTGGTCCGGACAGTTACCGGACGGCCGGACAGTGAACTACCCATTGCTCACCGTCCGCAAGCCTGCGTCTACGTTGGCCGGAAATCGGGATTAGAATCCCGGCGACGGCGGCGGCGATAACGCCGTTGCCTGATGCGTTCACTGCCGCCTGCCACTCCTCCTCGCTCCGGACCATCGCCTCAACCAAGGCCCGGCGCGAGAGGTTACCTCCATAGTTCAGAGTTCTCGAGACGCCGTTAACCGGGACAAATGGAGACACATCGCGGGAGCCTCACTCGACAAATGAAAATGCAATATCGTCAACCACGACCACACTGTCAAGAGTGAACGACTAAGGAGGAGGATATACTAAATGTGTGTTGTATATTCGTTTTATATGCAAAACTCACCCTTATTCCCACTGATATTTAGCACCGACAAGTTGGTCAACTCATGAATGGCCGGCGGCACTCCTCGCAGCAGGTTGCATGATACATCCAGCATCGACAGCAGGGGGAACAGAAGACGGCCTTTGAGAGAAGATCCTGAGTTCTGGAAGAGGAATTAGGTCTTTAGTATCTTTACAAGTATCAACACGAATGCGATTGCGGAGCGATGCGGCGCCAAAGAAATAAATAATTGATACCATATTGAGACGTTCACGTGACCAAATGCACGTGGGTGCGGTGCAGTGTTGAGCAAAGCGTAGCAGACGCTTTTAGTTGGTTTGATGTTTTCAAGCGAAATTTGCAGTGTGGTGATGTTTTTACGAAGCGGTGACTTAGCGTACACATACGAGTAGGACAGGAAGGTTACACAAATGACTTTGTTTTCAAATTCAAAATGTATTACCAGATAATTACATTATCAGTAGAGAAGTCACGTGACAAGTGACGTGACAGATAATGTCACAAATGTATAGTTTGGTACTTGATGTTTGGAGGGAACGCTAAAAGAAAAATCATTTGTCTAACCCTGCAAAGTCACCGCGTCGTCGTGTTGAAACGTTCATCAAAACGTTCGTTTGAACCGCATCGCTTCTCAACCGCAGGCGCTAACTCCTAAACCACGCAACGCAGTTTGTTTTGAGTAATTTTTCATATCTTAAGAGCACTATGTGTGTCTAGACAGTCACTGAGCCACAGAGGCCAACCCTGGTTTAGATTTGTTTGCTAATAAATGGAAGACGATATTATTAGAAAGTTGAAGAAGAAGACAGAGTGAAAGGTTTAACTTAATTTAGTGTTAATGGCTATTTTGCTGTACTAAATCTATATATATAAAAGAAAGTCGTGTTAGTTACACCACTTATAACTCAAGAACGGCAGAACAGATTTGGGTGAAAATTGGTAGGGAGGTAGCGTAGAGTCAGGAGACGGACATAAGATACTTTTTATCCCATTCGACAGCGTTCCCGTGTGACTTGACATGAAACGTCAGGGGTAGAGTAGGGTAGAGTAGAGTAGGGTAGAGTAGGGTAGCGTAGGGTAGAGTAGAGGAGGGTAGGGTAGAGTAGAGGAGGGTAGAGTAGGGTAGAGTAGGGTAGCGTAGGGTAGAGTAGGGTAGGGTAGGGTAGGGTAGAGTAGGGTAGAGTAGGGTAGAGTAGGGTAGAGTAAGGTAGAGTAGTGTAGAGTAGGGTAGAGTAGAGTAGAGTAGGGTAGAGTAGGGTAGAGTAGGGTATAGTAGGCTGAAGTAGGGAAGAGCGGGAGCGAAGCCGCGCGGGCAAAAGCTAGTAAACAATAAATAAATGGATCGCGTTAAGAGCTCATGGTAACCTCTGTACATACCCATTCGTCGTCTTCTTCATTAGTTTCATCTTGCGAAGCTGAAGATAAGCCGTCATCATCAGTGGTCAGCTGGATTCGCGTCAGAAGGTTGTTAGCCAGGATCTGCAGGAGATAAAATGCTTCAGATATTATTGCATATATTTTGTTTTACTGGTTGGAAATTCAAATTACTTCTGTCGCTCTAAAGACGCACACAAAACGAATCTGCCCAGAGACAGCGCATCCACCGTCGTGACGATCTCGCACGCGCATGGCGGTCCACCTTCACGGTGGCGAGGTCCCCTGCGAAAGCCGAACTAGCCGTATTCAAGTCCATACTCTTGATTTCTGAGGAGTTACACTTACTAGAGTCCTCAGCCCCTCAAGCCTCAGGTGTCTTCTCGCAGCACAAGCCGCACTGAGCAGCTGTGACCTGACAGAGCCTCCAGACCTTGGTCTGGAGCGGACGTTGTTCGTTGAGGAGTTGGGGCAGTAGCAGGCTAGAGGATCTCCTTCCGTGGAGCCGAAGCTTTCAACCTGAAGAAAAGATATAGTTTATTTGATTAAGAATGGTTGAGAAGGAAAATTGAGTTACGTTGAAGAAACTATCTCATCAGGACTTTTTAAGATGGTTAAATATTCATAACTCATCTTCTTTCATCTCCATCATTATCATGTCAGCCGAAAGACGTCCACTGTTGGACATAGGCCTCCCCCAAGTGCCGATCCTGTGCGTCTCGCGTCCATCGGATTCTCGCAACCCTCACTAGGTCATCGACTCAACTTACAGACCAGTACCCCTAGCCAAGTTTCTAATCTGCAATAGTTAAGGCTTGTAGAAAGCTTCAAATGTACGGGAATGACGTCGTCTCAACGCTCAGTCACGTGATCAGAACAAAAGAATTGGCGGCAAGGTCAACTCAAAGCGTTCGACGCGAAACGTTTGTAATTTGGCTAGGGGGGCTGGTCATCAGCTCAACTTACAGGAAGCCTTCCAACACTGCTTTCTCCGGTATGTAGTTGTCACTCTAGAACCCTTCATCCCCATCATCTGTTTTGTGAGCAATACACCCAGCCCACTGCCACTAAAGTTTAGCGATTCTTTGGGCAAATGATGAATCGAATTGTTCTAAAGACTTCGCCTGCTGCGGGCTTCCCGTCCGATTATAATTTAGGCTTCAAGGCTAGAGTGAATAGGCTCTTAATAAACTAGTGCGCCTCACCATCAAAGATTGCTTCGCTGCTTACCATCAGCTGGGATCGCAGTCGAGCACTAGTTTTAAAAAAAAAAAGGGTGGATAGCGGTCAAGCGCAAACCTATCTGTAAATGGGCTGATCTTGAATTAAAAATCTATTTTTTTGCTTAATAAATGTTAATTTTTCACCGAGATTCAACACCATATTTTTTTCATGTAAAAAAACAAAAATAAAAACGTCTGTCAATTGTTTCCGGCCCGACAGGATTCGCCGCACCAGAGTTCCGTTCGTTTTCGCTCTAATGAGTATAATGAGTATGTTATTTAACGCTATCAAATTATAAATAAAAAAGACGTGTGGCACTCGGGGACTGCCGCGGTAAAGCTATTGCATAGCATTTTTTATCAACTTATGCAATTACAATTATTTATTTATTTTATTTATGCAGTATTTTTTTCTTTGATATTAATTTAAGTTAAACTTTTTGAGCGTGGTGACGGATAAGAAAACAAATGAGGGGGGTGTTAGGTTATTTTCGTTACGGAATTTCTGGATTCGGTCTCCACGCTCAAGGCCCGCGATAGAAGCTATGCAATAGCTTAAAATTTAAAAGTTTGTTCTTAATATATTACTTACTTGTGGTAAACTTGGCCAGCACGTGATTTCGTTATGACTTAGATCCAACTGGCGAAGGCTTGTGGGGTATGACGTCACGTAAGACATTGATCTGTAAGAAAAAAAACGAAGATAGCAATGAATATAATAATATAATATTCCACAACTATCACACAAGAACGTCTAGTCCCAAGCTAAGCAGAGCTTGTATTATGGGTACTAGACGACTGATAAACATACTTATATATTGCTAATTACATACATATTATAGACAAATTACACCCAGACACAGTACAAATGACCATGCTCATCACATAAACATTTGTCCTGGGTGGGAATCGAACCCACTACCTCTGGCATAGCAGTCAGGGTCACTAACCACTAGACCAACACACACGCTTGCCAAGGATTTTGTTAGTTGGGAAATCATCCAATGACTTCCCCCCACTCTAGGGCGGAGCGTGTTAGACTTTACTGACTTAAACCCACACCTATGTTTCTTCAATTGCCCTTTGCAACGAGCAAAGGTGGCCGAGTGGTAATGGCTCCGACTACACGAGTTGTAGGTCATGGGTTCAAACCCAACTAAGCGTAATTTAGTCGCAAAGGAGGAGGCCGAACGCATCAGGCAATGGCGTTATCCGCCGGGATTCTGATCCCGATTTCCGGCCACCGCAGGCGCGGGCTTGCGGACAGTGCGCAAGGGGTAGCTTGCTGTCCGACCGTCCTGTAACTGTCCAGACCAAGCCCAAGTCGTCGACGGCGCGCACTGTTCCCACGCGCCTCAAGGAGTTGTCAGCAACAGTAGGGACCCAGCCGGGTCGAAGCCTTCTGGACCCAGGGTTAACTGAAAGGGCGCCCGAGCCCTGGTATGAAGGCTAGAAGGAACGGAGTGGGTCTTTTAGTCAGTAAGAGTCTGACACTATCTCCCGCTCCGCCCAAGAGCGGGGGATGTCATTGGATGATTTCTTCCCACCATAAAAAAAAGCCAAGCGTACTTTGCGTAATTTATTTCATCACCACTGCTCTCAGAACGGTGAAGGAAACCAGAATATCCTAGAACCAAACATTCGAAGACATGTGCAACAGGATCTGTGTTCGACCATCATGGGACAACATAATCCATTATGACCATGTTACAAACATGATGGGGCCATATTCGACTAGCATGGGCTTTCATGGTCCATATTCATTCACCACAGGTCGTAGTCATTACCCGACCATCATAGGGTAGAATGGTTCATTTTTGTCGACCATAAGCTAACATGATCTATCTTCGACCATTGTGGGTCAACTTAGTCCATACTCGACTATCATAAGCCAACATGGGCTATACTCAAAAATATTGGGCCAATGGTCAATTGACCGTGGTCCATATTTTGCCAATATAACATAGTACTTATAATCCATAATGGGTCATCGATCCATGAACAAATAATAAATTATAGCCAAAAGCTTCGACGACCATCTGTCGAAGCTGTCGTTGCGCGGTTGGATTAAGGGCCAGATACAGAAGGCAGTACTCCTCGATACGGCTCGCATTGTGAGGAAGTTCCTGTCTCTGGAGCCCTAACCACCGGTAGCTTGGACCCTGCTCCCGACACAGGTGGAAAACTATAGTTTTATATTTTTAAATGTTTTTTTTTTTTGTATAATTTTCTTAAAAAATATTTAAAAATGTAATCGTCTATATGTGTAAAAAATGAATAAAGAGAATAATAATAATAAATTTATTTATTTTCAACCACAAAATATTAAATTTTTTGCATAAATTTTAGTTGAATATAGAAGTGGACTGGGGAAGCCCTGTATTTCAGGTCTCCAGGATACTCACCCGCAAATTAGAATTTACTGTTGCAACAAGTACAGGTACAAGAACTGGTAGAAGGAAAACAAAAATAAAAATAAGAGGATAATCAAGAAATAACAAAATAACCGTGAGTGAATGTATGATGGAGAGAGAGTGCATGTGCGTTGTGAGTATAAGTGCGTGTGCGTTGTGAGTGTAAGTGCGTGTGCGTTGTGAGTGTAAGTGCGTGTGCGTTGTGAGTGTAATTGCGTGTGCGTTGTGAGTGTAAGTGCGTGTGCGTTGTGAGTGTAAGTGCGTGTGCGTTGTGAGTGTAAGTGCGTGTGCGTTGTGAGTGTAAGTGCGTGTGCGTTGTGTGTGTATGTGCGTATGCGTTGTGTGAACTTGCTAAGATTTCTTACCTGAGCGAATTATAAGCCATATTGAGCCTGGTGAGGTTGGGCGCCCTGCAGGCGAGCGCGCACGGAACGCACGTGAACTGGTTGTGGGCCAGGTTCAGCGCCGACAGCGCCGAGCCGCCGCGCGCCATGCCCGCCGGAGAGCCCTCCACCACGCCACGCCACGTGTGGGCGCGACGGGCTTCTGACCAACTGTGGAGAAAGGATTAATTTTAGACATCAAGAAGAGAAAAAACTGGGCAAGTACGAGTCAGGCTCACACCGTGAGGGTTCCATACAAACTTACCCATGCAAACAGTTCAATTCACAAATTGAATTACGAAGACTTTTTTTTTGTGACGACAAACAGTTTTCAGACTTTTTTCTAAACTTGTGCTATGAGACTTTGCTTCATGCCTAATTGCAGGATTCTAAATTAACGGTCGAAATATACCTACCTATTTCATTAGTTAACATAGAAGTAAGTTTGATTTGACTGTAGACGGAAGTCTTTTTCCTGACCTTGTCCCCTCTTATTTTTGGTCGGCGCAACTCGTTTTTCTCTTCCATTCTACCCTGTCACTCGTCATGCTATCACTAACTTTCTTTTCGCTTTCTTATCGCTCTTCATACAATCCATCCATCTTTTCTTTGGCCTCCCTTTCCCTCCCCACCCATCCATGGACGTGAGTATATGATTTTAATTTCAACTCGATACCTTCACGCGTCCTCGAGATAAAGGGTCTTGACAGACAGACAACAAAGTAATCCTATAAGGGTTCCGTTTTTAGGGTTCCGTAGCCAAATGGCAAAAAACGGAACCCTTATAGATTCGTCATGTCTGTCTGTCTGTCTGTCAGTCCGTCCGTATGTCACAGCCACTTTTTTCCGAAACTATAAGAGCTATACTGTTGAAACTTTGTAAGTAGATGTATTCTGTGAACCGCATTAAGATTTTCACACAAAAATAGAAAAAAAGCAATAAATTTTGGGAGTCCCCATACATAGAACTGAAACTCAAATTTTTTTTTTTCATCCAACCCATGCGTGTGGGGTATCTATGGATAGGTCTTCAAAAATTATACTGAGGTTTCTAATATAATTTTTTTCTAAACTGAATAGTTTGCGCGAGAGGCACTTCCAAAGTGGTAAAATGTGTGTCCCCCCCCCTCTAACTTCTAAGATAAGAGAATGATAAAACTAAAAAAAATATATGATATACATTACTATAAAAACTACCAACGAAAATTGGTTTGAACGAAATGCAGTAAGTAGTTCTTTTTTAATGCGTCATAAACCGAAAAAAATACACTATTATTAAAACATCGATCAAAGTTACAACACATAACAAGAAATTTTATATTATGTTACTTGCTGCTACGGAACCCTTCATGGGCGAGTCCGACTCGCACTTGGCCGGTTTTTTTTCTTCTGAAGTACGAAATCTTACAACAAATTGGAATCCCGTTTCCAGCGGCGAGTTCATTTTATAATATCTATAAGGAAGAATGTAAAGATTAATCAATCATCATCATTTCAGCCGAAAAACGTCCTCTGTTGGACATAGGCCTCCCCCAAGTGTCGCCACAATGAGCGGTCCTGTGCGTCTCGCATCCATCGGATTCCCGCAGCGCTTACCAGGTCATCGGTCCACCTTGTTGGAGGCCTTCCAACGCTACATCTTACGGTACGTGGTCGCCATTCCAGAACCAGAAGATTGCCATATGGAGCCTATACTTCGAACCAGAGCTACAGCCCTAACAGTACTTACACAGCGTTCCCCGCGCGGTTGGCAAGTGTGGGTATGGATTCCTCATCATCTTCATCAGCCGCCTCTGACTCACTGCGCTCTATCGACGGACTTCGAGACGACGATTTCTGAAAAACGGTAACATTGTCATTAACCATGACTTTTATTTTTATATAGCTTCTTTTTAGTGTTCGGTACCTAAAGAGTAAAAACGGGGATCTATTGCTAAGACCCCGCGGTCCGTCTGTCTGTAACCAGGCAGTTTTTCATGAACCAGTTTTCATGCCACCGTAGGCGCAGGCTTGCTGACAGTGAGCAATGGGTAGCTCGCTGTCCGGCCGTCCGGTAACTGTCCGGAATTTTTGAAATACAGTATATTCAATTGAATTGAATTATCACCAAGTTCCCTTGCGAGATCACAACAGGAATGAAGATATCCGCAGGAGAACCAAGTTTACCGACATAAACTGAAGTGGAAATGAGCAGGGCACATTGCTCGCAGAACAGATGGTCGATGGAGATGAAAGGTTCTAGAGTACCGACTCCACACCAGAAAACGCAGCTTATAAGGGCCTCCCGCGGTGCACCAATGATCTGGTGAGGGTCGCGGAAATCCGATGGGTGTGAGATGCACAGGACCGGTCGTTATAGAGACTCTTGCAGGAGGCCTATGGCCGTCTTTCAGCAGAACAAATGATGATCATGCATGACTGTATTTTACTAATGATTACGTTACGATTAGATATACTTACAGATTGTGTAGCCATAGTAAACTGCACGCTGCCAATGGAGGGCGAAGCGCTAAGCTGGGGAGAAGTCTCCGATGGTGACGCCAGCTGCTGGGGACTACTGCATTCTGACTGGCCCTGGTGAAGAGAAATATTTTGGTTATTGTCTGTTTAAATGTTACCGGCTAAACCCGATTTTAGGATAAGGCCTCCCGGGACCATATTATGTGTTGTAATGTGGGGGAGGCCTAAACTAATATAGCCTAGGCCAAACCCGCAATTTTTATTTACGAGTGTAGTATTAGTCTACGAGTGAGCGAAGCGAAATCAGGACAAGATTTTAATGAAAATCATTTTTTCATTGCCAGCTTTTATAGCTCGGTATACCTGTATAATTAATGCTCGTCAAGACGAATCATACGAGCCCAAACTCGATGGGGTTGTGTCGTTTAACTACCAAGTTCCTATAGGCACCTTCCAGTTGCATCATCAGATCACCTCCACGTCATAATGATTTTGCATTGTCATCTGATTTACACATGCATGCAAAATTTCAGCCCAATCGGTAACCGGGAAGTGGATCAAATTTAATTTGCAAGATTTGATGACAGACAAACATCGGGTCAGGTGAAACTAAATAAGAGCTTGTAATTTAGGGCATTCGAGCGACACGGACAGGTTAGGTTAGGTTTATGTTTTTTTTAACCATCCAGAAATAAGAGTTTCGCGGAACGTGGTTCCACGCGTGTAGAAAAAACTGGTGAGGCCTATCTTAAATTAGTTTTTTGTAAATGGAGAAAGTGACTGACTGACATATCAACACACAGCTGACACCACTGGGACTAGGAGCAAGAAATTTTGCACAAAGGCTTCCTTTTATGACGCAGGGGAGCACTGAGAGAGGGTTTTCCAAAATTCGCACCCAAACAGTATGAAAAGGGGTTCCAAAGTTTGTATGGAAAAACCTACTTTCACTGAAACAGCTGTAGAGATCTGGATGAAATTTAGCACACGGGTAGATTATGTCCTGTAAAAGAACTAGGGTGCTTATGATCCCAAGAGTATGTTCCTTTGGCATAACTTTCAATCCATTTTCAGCTTTTTTTATGTTCCCACTGCTGGGAATTAGACCTCCTCTCTAGGAGAGGGAAAGGCCGTAATCCACCACGCGGGCCCAGTGCGGGTTGGTAAATGTAACATGTCTTCGAATGTTAGATTCTAGGACATGCCGGTTTCCTCACGATGTTTTCCTTCACCGTTATGAGAGCAGTGTTGATGAAATAAATTACACAAAGTAATGCGCCTAGCTGGGTTCGAACGTGCGACCTACAACTCGTAAGTTGGGGCCGTTACCATTCGGCCACCAATGCTTTGTCTATGATCAACGCAGAATATGCAATTTTCTACTATCACGCGGCAAAATCTAATACCTAAATAATATCAAGCTTGTATCTTTTTGTGGTCGGCAGAAACTATAGCTATTTACTCCTACATAACACACTTTGGTGGGTACGCAAAATCTACGAATACCAACTTCAATGAGGGTGTTCAGAAAACTTCACACCACCAGTGGGCGCCACTTAGCCGTCAGATACGGCGAATATTCACCCTTACGTTGTTGAAACCTCTACGGTCCGGACTAAGCGTTTCGCCTTGTCGTTTATACCGCGTACGTCGAAGGACTGGAACAGTCTGCCTTCTGCGGTCTTCCCGTCCGATTATAATTTGGGTGTCTTCAAGGCTAGAGTGAATAGGCTCTTAATAAACTAGTGCGCCTCACCATCAAAGATTGCATCGCTACTTACCATCAGGTGGGATCGCAGTCAAGCACTAGTTTATCTCAATTAAAAAAAAAAAAAAAAAGATCTTTTCCTTTGAAAACGTATATGTTGTAGCCAGTTTTTTTATACAAACTATTTCTTGACTGTGATCCCTTCTGATGGTAAGCAGTGATGGTGAGGCCACAAAATAGATAGGTACAGAAGACAATCTCTTGTTATCTCACTTCACTTTTTATACCTACGCTAGGCGATCGCATACATGTCAGCGCGTTACTCCAAACTGTACGGCCCAGCGCACACCGCTGGAGGCGCGGCGGAGCGCATTTGAAGACAATTTAATATAAACCTTAACTACCTTGACATACGGTCTAGCGCGCATGCTCTTGTAGTAGCTTGAAGGCGCTCCGAGCGCCGCATGCGAATTTATTCTTTAGTAGACCGTATGTAAAGGCAGTTAAGGCGTATAGTTCGTTGAACCATCTGGCCGAAATTATGTGAACGCAACTCTCGCACTCGCCTAGGCGGCAGTACGCAAATCTGTGCATTTATTTGCGGCCAGCAGTGCCCGGAAAGCGCTTTAAACCCATTTTATCTGCGAGATATTGATTGATTTACATATGCAATGTTCACTTTGAAGAATATTTAACCACAAATTTTTATGTGTAAAAATGTTTCTAAAGGTCCAAGCCGTTTCGAAGGAGTAGGGAAAAGTTGCGAAAAGTTGCGAAATTACTAAATATTTTTTTTTGACAAAAGTATTAATTGCACGAAAAAATCAAATGTTGATATTATTGTTCATGAATCTATAATAAACATATATTTTTTTCAACCCAATTGACCAAGCCGTTACGTAGGAGTAGGCCTCAGAAAATCACTATTTTATGGCACTTTTCGGGCGCTTGGCCCTTAAGGTTTATATTAAATTGTTGTCTTCAAATGCGCTCCGCCGCGCCTCCAGCGGTATGCGCTGGGCCTGAGAGTGCGACCGGGCGATTGAGCCGAGATATCGTGTCCGTGAGCGCTGTCTATTTGTGCGTTGCTCGAGCGTGCTTTGCATATAGGTAGATTATCTTCTGTACCTAGCTATTTTGTAGTGAGGCGCACTAGTTTATTAAAAGCCTATTCACTCTAGCCGTGAAGACACCTAAATTATAAACGCATTAGACTGCAGCAGGCAAGTTTTCAGTCCGTCGACGAGGCTAAACGCTTGGTCCGGACCGTAAAGTTTTCAGCAACGTAAAGGCGGATACTCGCCGTTCGTCGGGTTGTCCGATGGTAGAAGTGAGATGGTGGAATCAAGTCATGCAATTACCGCGCACACTCTCCAAAATGAATCCTGTAAAACACATAACGGCTGGCTACCTGTCGTCTATAGGCCAATCGAAAATACGCTAGTTGCCGTAAAAAATATAATTAGTCCGCTTTTAGATTATTCAAAAATAAGGGACACGTATTCTTTTATTTGTAAATTAAACCAAAAATGACAAAGATATAGCCCATTAAAGTTACGCGTGACGTCACGCCGTGCTGCATTTTTTCGCACGGGGTGACGTCACACGTAACTTTAATGGGCTATATCTTTGTTATTTTTTGTTTAATCGAAAAAGGAAAAAATACGTGTCCAATATTTTTTATAATCTAAATTACGGACTGAATAAAATGTAATTATTTTGACCCTGGACACTACCCTATTGTCATATCATCAAACGTTACCGTTTAACGATCTGGCCCGTTTTAGTTGGGCATATCATAAAGTAATAAATTCTGATTTGGCCACGACATATACATGACGTTGATATCTAATTAATTTCATGAAAATAAACATTTGGACAGGTCCCTGGACCTGACACCTCAGTGCTGCCACCTAGTGCATCATCTTAGAACACCCTCATTTACACTGTTCTTACCAACAAACTCATACGTGCTCGACTAGTGTTGCCTACTTCTTCAAGAATACTGTCAAAACTACTATAAATTAAAATAAATACCCAAATTGAACGGAGAACGCGACGTGGTACTGTGTCTTTGTATTGTTTAACGACTGTCTGAAGGGATAAAAAAATAATAAGGGGTTGTCTTAGTATTAGGTTTACTAATGATAAGCATAAAATATATTGTCATAATTTACATTGGCATAACGAAATCTATATACAAGATGTAAGGGACAGCCCTCCACAAACTTTAAGGGCTTGCTCAGTAGACGAAACTGAACAACCTTACAAAAAAAAAGACGTGTGGCACTCGGGGATTGCCGCGGTAAAGCTATGGCATATAGTAGAGGATACGGTTAAGAACGACCTTCACCGGTTTGTTTAATGGATGAAACGTATTTTATGATAAACCCACCGGCGTTATATTATTTAATACACTAAATTTATCATAAAATACGTTTCATCCATTAAACAGACCGGTGAAGGTCGTTCTTAATGGGATCTTAGACTAATAGCATTTTTACCAACTTATGCAATTATAATTATTTATTTATTTTATTTATGCAGTATTTTTTTTCCTTTGTTTTTTTTTTCTTTGATATTAATTGAAGTTACACTTTCACACATTGAATTGAATTTTGATTGATTGTTCACTCATTTGTTTTCTTATCGGTCACCACGCTTAAAAAACAAATGAGTGGGGGGTGTTAGGTTATTTTCGTTACGGAATTTCTGGATTCGGTCTCCACGCTCAATGCCCGCGATAGCTAATGCAATAGCTTAAAATTTTTATTCAGGAAACAAAAAAAAAATCGGCCTCTCCATACAAACTGTCTAATCAAGTTGATAATTTTGTATGGTGAGGCGGATTTCTTTTTTCGTTTCCTGAAAAAAATTTTTGTGGAAGGTTGTTCAGTTTCGTCTACTGAGCATGCCGTTAAAGTTTGTGGAGGGCTGTTCCTTACACCTTTTTTATATAAATGAATCCCTATTTATCCCTTGGTCACGCCATCACGCGTAAATGGCTGGACCGATTTCGCTCATTCTTTTTTTGTTGTGATTGTTTTTGTCAGGCGAAGGTTCTTATGGGGAAAATAAATTAAAATTAGGGTAGAGTAGGGTAGTGTAGTGTACGGTAGAGTCAGGTAGAGTAGGGTAGAGTAGGGTATAGTAGGGTGGAGTAGGGAAGAGCGGGAGCGAAGCCGAGCGGGCAAAAGCTAGTTCAGTATAATGATCATTGCGCATAATATTAGGCATAAATAATTTGCCATAACGCTTGTTGCAATAAATACTGCTACTTAGCACTTCTCGATCCTTTCCTTCTTAGTTTATTTATGACATTACTGACTCCCCATGCTTCGCAAAGCATGTAAAGCTGTTATAAACCTAACCTAACCTTTGCATTATGACAAAGTATTTTTATGCTAATAAAAGTTATGCGAAAACGATACGCCAAACTATATTATGCCTTAAAATTTTATGTCAACAGGGGTTAGTGTTTATAATATACAGTTACCACAACGGATCTTGAGCGGTTGCGCACAAGTCAAATATTCGGTCTCTTTAGTGGTGCGAAGTTACAACGCGGGGGCGGGGAGTTTCAGTGATTTGCTCGCCGCGCCATCGCGTTATAGGCGTCACTCCTGATTCGTTCCCTGCGTTGCAGCATCTATATCACGTATGGAATGCGCAAAACGATCCCCACTCTGATGCCGAGCGCTCAAGATCCGTTTTGGCAACTGTAACTTATACCTGGTGTCTCTGACCTCGACGCACAAACGAATACCACAGACCAAGTATATGATTCTGGACTTTTTTTTGGAGGATTTTTTTTTTTTAACATGGACCATGTTTTTACGATACTTACTCAACATGGACTAACATGGGCCAGCATGGGCCAGCATGAGCCAACATAGCCAATATGGGTCAGTATAGGCCATCACGGGCCATCATAGGCCATCATATGCCATCATAGGCCAGCATAGCATCTTGAACCATACAAGTTGATCCACTCACCTCGTGTCCAGTAGGCAGGTCCCGCAGATGGTTGAGCGCCACATTAAGGTCGCGCAGCGCAGGCGCAGACCACAGCGCGGCCGGCAGTGCGCGCAACTTGTTGTTCGACACGTCGAGTAGCGACAGCCCGGGCAGACGGAATAGGTGCGGAGGTAACTCTTCAAGACGATTGTCCTGCGAACAAAACAATTTTACAATCACCATGATATTATTAGTAATATCTGCACATACACTGATCGTTTTATCCCGTGGAGGGTCGATCCGGTACAAGAAAAACTCGATTTGTAAAGATAAAATTAAAAAATAAAGTAGCTTTTTTTCAAAACTCGTATTAATTTACGCATGTACGAAAAATTACATGTTGGACATCCCACCTATACGTACAAAGCGTTTTGGGAGTACATTCATTATGCGTACAGTTAAGGAATGGAATTCCCTGCCGGAGTCTGTGTTTCCTGATAGCTATAACCTAGGGGTCTTTAAGTCAAGAGTGAATAGATTGCTTCTAGGCAAGCGTGCTCCATCGTCGGCCACATCATCGCTTACCATCAGGTGAGATTGTGGTCAAACGCGAGCCTATCCATTATAAAAAAGTAAAAAAAAAAAATCTTTAAGAAAACGTCAGCTGAGCGAGTCCATTGACCTGTAGGTAGTTTTTACGCAACGCCGAATACTACCGAAGGATCGACCCTCCACAGGATTAAAAACGATCAAAATTTAACGGGGTATATTTCTAAATACATATTATAGATAAATTACACCCAGACACAGAACAAACGATCGTGCTCATTACACAAACATTTGTCGTGGTTGAGAATCGAATCCACGACCATCGGCATAGCAGTCAGGGCCACTGATCACTAGACCAACATGCCTGCCAAAAAATGTGAACAATGATCTCACCTGCAAATACAACTCCTGCAGCACAGGTGCTGTGTACAGTTCTGGTCTGACCTTGGGCTTTCTCTTCCGCCTCTTGCCGTCCAACTCATCCTCGAACGGATCTTCAGACGTTGGGAGACGTTCCAACTTGTTCTGAGCCGCGTTTAAGTACCTGCGGAAGTAAATAATACTTTATTATTTCGTGACAAGAGCTCATAGCTGAAATCTTCATATACAATTACCGGAACGGATCTTGAGCGCTCGGCGTCAGAGTGGGGATCGATTTGCGCATTCCATACATTGGCGAGCCAATCGTGTTCGTTGTTAGATACATGCAGCAACGCAGGGAACGAATCAGGAGCGACGTCTATGACACGACGGCGCGGCAAGCCAATCACTGACACTCCCCGCCCCCGCGTCTCACTTCGAAGAGACCGAATATTTGACTTCTGCGCAACTTGAAACCAGCGCTCAAGATCCTTGCCGGTAATTGTACTGGACTTTTATCAGAAAAAAAAACGAGAACTCGATTTGACTGGCCTGTTGGTCTAGTGGTTAGTGACCCTGACTGCTATGCCGGAGGTCGTGGGTTCGATTCCCACCCAGGACAAATGTTTGTGTGATGAGCATAATCATTTGTTCTGTGTGTGGGTGTAATTTATCTATAATATGTATGTATTTAGAAATATATATATTTATCAGTTATCTAGTACCCATAACACAAGCTCTGCTTAGCTTGGGACTAGACGGCGTTGTATGATAGTTATAGAATATTATTGATTACAGCGCCACCTACCGGGTCCAATTATATTTTCAAACAAGCCAGGTTCCCACTCAAGTATACGCAAAGTTTCATCGAAAGTTAAGTTACAAACACGCGTATAGCAAAATAAACAGGGTGTAAGGAACAGCCCTCCACAAACTTTAAGGGCTTGCTCAGTAGACGGAACTGAACAACTTTCTAAGACCTGAAAATAAGGTAACGAAAAAACTAATCAGCCTCCCCATACAAAATTAAAAACCTGATTGGACAGTTTGTATGGAGAGGCCGATTTTTTTAACTTGAAGCCACGTGTGTAATAAAGAAATAATAATAATGCGACTTATAATACAATTCACGAATGACGGCGGCCGTGAAGTTTGCACAGAAGGCTGTGCAGTAACGTGTTTTAGAAACCAAATGGCGACGTGCGTGTGCGAGAAGAGTTTAGTATGCGCGAACGTTCGCAAAGGCTAACTTCACGGCCGCCATCATTCGTGAATTGTACTGAACCTTTTTTTTTTCTATGGGAAAATCAGCTTATGACAACCCCCGCTCTTGGGCGGAGCGGGAGATAGTGTCAGACTCTTACTGACTAAAAAACCCATCCCGTTCCTTCTAGCCTTCGTACCGGGGCTCGAGCACCCTTTCGGATAACCCTGGCCCCAGTAGGCTTCGACCCGGCTGGGCCCCTGCTGTTGCTGACAACTCCTTGAGGCGCGCGGGAACAGCGCGCGCCGTCGACGACTTGGGCTTGGTCCGGACGGTTACCGGAAGGCCGGACAGCGAGCTACCCATTGCTCACTGTCCGCAAGCCCGCGCCTACGGTGGCTGGAAATCGGGATCGGAATCCCGGCGGCGGCGGCGAGAGCGCCGTTGTCTGATGCGGTCGGCCTCATTGTACTGTACCTTAAACTCAGCATGGTGAACAACTCAGGCGGTAGAAGCCTGAGTTCGTTGTTGGATATGTCGAGCCTGGTGAGAGCGTGTAAGGCACCGCTATTGCTGCTCAGTTTGGAGTTCACACGCAGAGCTGCCTGGCGAAGCCATGACATACTGTGGACAAGATACAAGTTATATTGCATGTATATTCAACCTGTCGTCAGTCGGCGCCCGCGCACCGAAAGACGTAGCGTTGGCGCCTTACCACAAGATGGAGCAATTTATTGTTTATTTATTTGACAGGTCTGTTGGTCTAGTGGTTAGTGGCCCTAACTGCTATGCCGGAGGTCGTGGGTTCGATTCCCACCCAGGACAAGTGTTTATGTGATGAGCATGATCATTTGTTCTGTCTGGGTGTAATTTATCTATAATATGTATGTATTTAGAAATATATAAGTATGTTTATCAGTTTTCTAGTACCCATAACACAAGCTCTGCTTAGCTTGGGACTAGACGGCGTTGTGTGATAGTTGTGGAATATTATATTATATTATTATTACTCCTTAGCAGTACGCGCAATAAATGGTTCGACAGGAAGTTTGAGGTTGTGGTTAGACAATATTTAACCTCCGGATCTTACCGTATAGTAGCCAACTGCGCTCTCAGCTCCCTCCAGTTGACCATGACAGCTGTAGTGGGGCATAGAGCGCTGTAAGTCAGCGCCGAGTCGCCGTCTCTATCGCTGAATAGCGCTTCAGAGATTGTTGATTTGTTCAGTTTGTAATCTGGGTCGGGGTATGCCTGTACGTACAGAAAAAAAGCATTTAAGCCTAAATATTCAATTGCTAGTTCAAAATGGTTTTTTTTTTAATTTTACCCCAGAAAGAAAAAAACCGGCCAAGTGCGAGTCGGACTCGCCCATGGAGGGTTCCGTAGCAGCAAGTAACATAATATAAAATTTCTTGTAGTTTGTTGTAACTTTGATCGATGTTTTAATAATAGTGTATTTTTTTTAGATATATGACGTATTAAAAAAAAACTACTAACTAGATCTCGTTCAAACCAATTTTCGTTGGTAGTTTACATGGTAATGTACATCATATATTTTTGTAGTTTTATCATTCTCTTATTTTAGAAGTTACAGGGGGGGGGGGGCACATTTTACTACTTTGGAAGTGTCTCTCGCGTAAAGCATTCAATTTAGAAAAAAATGATATTAGAAACCTCAATGTCATTTTTGAAGACTTATCCATAGATACCTCACACGACTGGATTTGATGAAAAAAAATTTTTGAGTTTCAGTTCTAAGTATGGGGACCCCCAAAATTTATTGCTCTTTTTCTATTTTTGTGTAAAAATCTTAAAGCGGTTCACAGAATACATCTACTTACTAAGTTTCAACAGTATAGCTCTTATAGTTTCGGAAAAAAGTGGCTGTGACAGACGGACGGACAGACAGACATGAAGAATCTATAAGGGTTCCGTTTTTTGCCATTTGGCTACGGAACCCTAAAAATGGATGAAGTCTAAGATTTTGGACTAACGCACTAAGGGTTCCGGACAACCTTTGTATGTAAATAGTTCAATTCCCGAATCGATCCGAGTCTCGAAGAGTCTCCGAATCGTTACTTTTTTTTTTCATTTAAGTACTCGTACAAATGATCAGTTTTCTGATGATTTTTTTTTTAAAGAGATTGAGTCAATTTAGAAGTTTTATATTTTTACTGCTACATGGGTTAGTAGACCTAAGTACTAATTGATATTAATTTCAGTTTCAAACCTCAACGCGTTTCTGAGAAAAAGGGTCTTTACAGACGAACAGAATTACATCGTTCAAAGTAATCCTATAAAAGTTCCGTTTTTGTCCATTTAGGTACGGAACCCTGAAAAGGCTAGGCTAATCATGACGTACTTACCTTGGTAGCAAATAACTTGGCGAGCAGCTCAGTGAGTCCATGCGTCGCGCACTCTCTGATGGCTCTACAATGTGGGTCGGTGGCGCGTGTGGTACAAGTATCTCTACGATGTCTACATGTCGCTACAGGCTAATGACGTTCTTACCTTGGTGGCAAGTAACTTGGCGAGCAGCTCAGTGAGTCCATGCGTCGCGCACTCTCTGATGGCTCTACAATGTGGGTCGGTGGCGCGTGTGGTACAAGTATCTCTACGATGTCTACATGTCGCTACAGACTAATGAACGTTACCTTGGTGGCAAGTAACTTGGCGAGCAGCTCAGTGAGTCCATGCGTCGCGCACTCTCTGATGGCTCTACAATGTGGGTCGGTCGCGTGTGGTACAAGTATCTCTACGATGTCTACATGTCGCTACAGGCTAATGAACGTTACCTTGGTGGCAAGTAACTTGGCGAGCAGCTCAGTGAGTCCATGCGTCGCGCACTCTCTGATGGCTCTACAATGTGGGTCGGTCGCGTGTGGTACAAGTATCTCTACGATGTCTACATGTCGCTACAGACTAATGAACGTTACCTTGGTGGCAAGTAACTTGGCGAGCAGCTCAGTGAGTCCATGCGTCGCGCACTCTCTGATGGCTCTACAATGTGGGTCGGTGGCGCCATGTTGTAGAAGTATCTCTACGATGTCTACATGTCGCTACAGGCTAATGGCGTACTTACCTTGGTGGCAAGTAACTTGGCGAGCAGCTCAGTGAGTCCATGCGTCGCGCACTCTCTGATGGCTCTACAATGTGGGTCGGTGGCGCGTGTGGTATAAGTATCTCTACGATGTCTACATGTCGCTACAGGCTAATGAACGTTACCTTGGTGGCAAGTAACTTGGCGAGCAGCTCAGTGAGTCCATGCGTCGCGCAGTCTCTGATGGCTCTACAATGTGGGTCGGCGGCGCGTGTGGTACAAGTATCTCTACGATGTCTACATGTCGCTACAGGCTAATGAACATTACCTTGGTGGCAAGTAACTTGGCGAGCAGCTCAGTGAGTCCATGCGTCGCGCACTCTCTGATGGCTCTACAATGTGGGTCGGTGGCGCGTGTGGTATAAGTATCTCTACGATGTCTACATGTCGCTACTGGCTAATGACGTACTTACCTTGGTGGCAAGTAACTTGGCGAGCAGCTCAGTGAGTCCATGCGTCGCGCACTCTCTGATGGCTCTACAATGTGGGTCGGTGGCGCCATGTTGTAGAAGTATCTCTACGATGTCTACATGTCGCTACAGGCTAATGGCGTACTTACCTTGGTGGCAAGTAACTTGGCGAGCAGCTCAGTGAGTCCATGCGTCGCGCACTCTCTGATGGCTCTACAATGTGGGTCGGCGGCGCGTGTGGTACAAGTATCTCTACGATGTCTACATGTCGCTACAGGCTAATGAACGTTACCTTGGTGGCAAGTAACTTGGCGAGCAGCTCAGTGAGTCCATGCGTCGCGCACTCTCTGATGGCTCTACAATGTGGGCCGGTGGCGCGTGTGGTACAAGTATCTCTACGATGTCTACATGTCGCTACAGGCTAATGACGTACTTACCTTGGTGGCAAGTAACTTGGCGAGCAGCTCAGTGAGTCCATGCGTCGCGCACTCTCTGATGGCTCTACAATGTGGGTCGGCGGCGCGTGTGGTACAAGTATCTCTACGATGTCTACATGTCGCTACAGGCTAATGAACGTTACCTTGGTGGCAAGTAACTTGGCGAGCAGCTCAGTGAGTCCATGCGTCGCGCACTCTCTGATGGCTCTACAATGTGGGCCGGTGGCGCGTGTGGTACAAGTATCTCTACGATGTCTACATGTCGCTACAGGCTAATGACGTACTTACCTTGGTGGCAAGTAACTTGGCGAGCAGCTCAGTGAGTCCATGCGTCGCGCACTCTCTGATGGCTCTACAATGTGGGTCGGTGGCGTGTGGTACAAGTATCTCTACGATGTCTACATGTCGCTACAGGCTAATGACGTACTTACCTTGGTGGCAAGTAACTTGGCGAGCAGCTCAGTGAGTCCATGCGTCGCGCACTCTCTGATGGCTCTACAATGTGGGTCGGCGGCGCGTGTGGTACAAGTATCTCTACGATGTCTACATGTCGCTACAGGCTAATGAACGTTACCTTGGTGGCAAGTAACTTGGCGAGCAGCTCAGTGAGTCCATGCGTCGCGCACTCTCTGATGGCTCTACAATGTGGGTCGGTCGCGTGTGGTACAAGTATCTCTACGATGTCTACATGTCGCTACAGGCTAATGACGTACTTACCTTGGTGGCAAGTAACTTGGCGAGCAGCTCAGTGAGTCCATGCGTCGCGCACTCTCTGATGGCTCTACAATGTGGGCCGGTGGCGCGTGTGGTACAAGTATCTCTACGATGTCTACATGTCGCTACAGGCTAATGACGTACTTACCTTGGTGACAAGTAACTTGGCGAGCAGCTCAGTGAGTCCATGCGTCGCGCACTCTCTGATGGCTCTACAATGTGGGTCGGTCGCGTGTGGTACAAGTATCTCTACGATGTCTACATGTCGCTACAGGCTAATGAACGTTACCTTGGTGGCAAGTAACTTGGCGAGCAGCTCAGTGAGTCCATGCGTCGCGCACTCTCTGATGGCTCTACAATGTGGGTCGGTGGCGTGTGGTACAAGTATCTCTACGATGTCTACATGTCGCTACAGGCTAATGAACGTTACCTTGGTGGCAAGTAACTTGGCGAGCAGCTCAGTGAGTCCATGCGTCGCGCACTCTCTGATGGCTCTACAATGTGGGCCGGTGGCGCGTGTGGTACAAGTATCTCTACGATGTCTACATGTCGCTACAGGCTAATGACGTACTTACCTTGGTGGCAAGTAACTTGGCGAGCAGCTCAGTGAGTCCATGCGTCGCGCAGTCTCTGATGGCTCTACAATGTGGGTCGGTGGCGCGTGTGGTACAAGTAACTCTACGATGTCTACATGTCGCTACAGACTAATGACGTACTTACCTTGGTGGCAAGTAACTTGGCGAGCAGCTCAGTGAGTCCATGCGTCGCGCACTCTCTGATGGCTCTACAATGTGGGTCGGTGGCGCCATGTTGTAGAAGTATCTCTACGATTTGGACGTTCTTCGCGCGAGCTGCGATGGCCAGGGCTGTCCAGGGACTGTCTCCTGAGAAATAAAAAAAAACAAACAAATTACAGCTGTTTGACTTTTAAGCTATTGCATAGCTTCTATCGCGGGCCTTGAGCGTGGAGACCGAATCCAGAAATTCCGTAACGAAAATAACCTAACACCCCCCACTCATTTGTTTTTTGAGCGTGGTGACCGATAAGAAAACAAATGAATAAACAATCAATCAAAATTCAATTCAATGTGTGAAAGTTTAACTTCAATTAATATCAAAGAAAAAAAATACTGCATAAATAAAATAATTATAATTGCATAACTTGATAAAAATGCTATGCAATAGCTTTACCGCGGCAGTCCCCGAGTGCCACACGTCTTTTTTATTCGTCATGTCTGTCTGTCTGTCTGTCTGTCTGTCTGTCTGTCTGTCCGTCCGTATGTCACAGCCACTTTTTTCCGAAACTATAAGAACTATACTGTTGAAACTTTGTAAGTAGATGTATTCTGTGAACCGCATTAAGATTTTCATACAAAAATAGAAAAAAAACAATAAATTTTGGGGGTCCCCATACTTAGAACTGAAACTCAAAATTTTTTTTTCGTCGAACCCATGCGTGTGGGGTATCTATGGATAGGTCTTCAAAAATGATACTGAGGTTTCTAATTTCATTTTTTTCTAAACTGATTATTTTGCGCGAAAGACACTTCCAAAGTGGTAAAATGTGTCCCCCCCCCCCCTCTAACTTCTAAAATAAGAGAATGATAAATCTAACAAAAATATATGATGTACATTACTATAAAAACTACCAACGAAAATTGGTTTGAACGAAATCTAGTAAGTAGTTTTTTTTTAAGGCGTCATAAATCGAAAAAAATACACTATTATTAAAACATCGATCAAAGTTACAACACATTACAAGAACTTTTATATTATGTTACTTGCTGCTACGGAACCCTTCATGGGCGAGTCCGACTCGCACTTGGCCGGTTTTTTTTTTATTCTCGGCATTGTTAGTGCAGTGGTTGAGCGATTGGCGGCTGCGCTACGTGTCGCGGGTTTGATGTTGTTTGTTATGGTCGGCAATGTATTACAGCCATAAGACACGTAGTTTTGTGTATAAGTTTACAAGATTATGAATGCAATTACGATAGAGGAGTTATTCCTAGAACGGGTCAAAGCATTAAAAAAAATGGTAGACTCGCATTTAGATACTATGGCTATGACGATGGAAAACGCTTGCCTAGAAGTAATTTATTCACTTTTGACTTAAGGACCCTAGGTAATAGCTATCAGGAAACACAGACTCCGGCAGGGAATTCCATTCCTTAGCTGTACGCATAATGAATGTACTCCCAAAACGCTTTGTACGTATAGTTGTAGCTATCAGGAAACACAGACTCTGACGGGGAATCTCACTCTTTAGTTATAGCATACCATAGCCGGCCTTATAATATTCCCACTGCTGGGACTCAGGCCTCCACTCTAGGAGAGGGAATGGGCCGTAATCCACCACGCGGTCCCAGTGCGGGTTGGCAGATGTCACATGCCTTCAAATAATTGTTTCTAGGACATGCCGGTTTCCTCACGATGTTTTCCTTCACCGTTTTGAGAGCAGTTGTGACGAAATAAATTACACAAACTAATGCGCCTTGTTGGGTTTGAACCCGCGACCTACAACTCGTAAGTCGGGGCCGTAACCACTCGGCCACCAATGCTCCCAATTGAATTATCACCAAGTTTCCTTGCGAGATCACATCAAGAATGAAGATATCCGCAGGAGAACCAAGTTTACCGACATAGTACGAAGAATCGCCAAACTTAAGTGGCAGTGGACAGGGCACATTGCATGCAGAACAGATGGTCGATGGAGACGAAAGGTTCTAGAGGAGCGACTCCATACCAGAAAACGCAGCTTAGAAGGGCCTCCTGCGGTGCACCAATGACCTGGTGAGGACCGTTACCACTCGGTCATCACTGCTCTCTAACTCACTCACTCTTTAGCTATACGTATAATAAATGTATTTTTTTATTTATGAAGCTTTTGCATAGCTTCTATCGCGGGCCTTGAGCGTGGAGACCGAATCCAGAAATTCCGTAACGAAAATAACCTAACACCCCCCACTCATTTGTTTTTTGAGCGTGGTGACCGATAAGAAAACAAATGAGTGAACAATCAATCAAAATTCAATTCAATGTGTGAAAGTGTAATCAATCAATCATCAAAGTCAATTAATATCAAAGAAAAAAAACAAAGGAAAAAAAAATACTGCATAAATAAAATAAATAAATAATTATAATTGCATAAGTTGATCAAAATGCTATGCAATAAATTTACCGCGGCAGTCCCCGAGTGCCACACGTCTTTTTTTATTTATTTAAAGCTTTATGCACAAAAAAACTGTGCAAAGGCGGACTTAATGCCTTAGGCATTATCTGCCAGTCGACCTTAGGGTGGTGCAGAAACAAAACATGGCAGGTGCAACTTAATATATAGGCAAAACAGAAGAGAAACAAATATATACAATATTAAATACATACTTAGATACATACATATAAATAAACAATACTGTAGTGAAAAAAACAAATCCAACACATTAGCGCGGTGATGATTCTACCAACATCTTGCGGATATGCTCACGTGCCTTCACCTTAAAAGAAAATCGGCTAGTTGCCATCCTGATATTCAGAGGGAGCGCATTCCAAAGAGACATCGCCTGGACGAAAAAGGAAGAGTGGATAAGCCCAGAACGGTGTGAGGGGCATCGTAGAAGACGATTATTAGTAGACCGAAGATTTTTATTGTGCCCAGAGCAAAGAAATTGAAGTTCTGAAGTCAGATAAGAAGGGGAAGAAGGATTATCCAGAAAAGAGAACAGGGTAGTCAAGGCCCTTAGCTTATTTTCAAAAGGTTTTGTTCGTATGGGTACTTACGATCAGTATTGTAAGCTCCTCTGGCAGGCGAGGGCCCGGACGAGGAGCGCGCGGCGCTCATGGCGGCCGAGGCGCTGCGGGAGCGGCGGCGCTCGCGGCTGCTGTCGCCGCCACCCATCTGCAGGTATCAGGTCCAAATTTGAGTTGGACAAGGTCCACATACAAGCTAAACTTCAGATATGTCATGTATGCAGAGTGTCTCTGACATCGGCGCACAAACGAATACCACAGATCAGTATATCGACAGCGGAAAGGTAAAATTACTTAAGCGCCAGATTGGTCGGAAATAAGTTTTATACCTTATTGTAAGTGTTAAAAGTTTGATAACTTATTTTCGACCAAAGTGGCGTTTAAGTAATTTTACTTTTCCACTGTCGATATGATCCTGGATCCCCCAGTGGTGGAATTTTTTATCGGCTTTTTTTCTTTTTATTCACTTGTGCGTCGATGTTAGAGACACCCTGTACACAACATTATTTTTAGTTTATGCGAAACCTGAATACACCGCTAAATTTTGATCGTTTTAATCCCGTGGAGAGTCGATCCGGTACATGAAACACTATCGATTTGTAAAGATAAAATTAAAAAATAAAGTACCTTTTTTTCAAAACTCGTATTAATTCACGTGTGTACGAAATCTTATATATATATATAAAAGAAAGTCGTGTTAGTTACACCACTTATAACTCAAGAACGGCAGAACAGATTTGGGTGAAAATTGGTAGGGAGGTAGCTTAGAGCCAGGAGACGGACATAAGATACTTTTTTTTTTTAGGGTAGAGTAGAGTAGAGTAGGGTAGGGTATAGTAGGGTAGGGTAGAGTACGGTATAGTAGGGTAGAGTAGAGTAGGGTAGGGTAGAGTAGGGTAGAGTAGGATAGAGTAGGGTAGAGTAGAGTAGAGTAGGGTAGGGTAGAGTAGGGTAGAGTAGGGTATAGTAGGGTATAGTAGGGTAGAGTAGGGTATAGTAGGCTGAAGTAGGGAAGAGCGGGAGCGAAGCCGCGGGCAAAAGCTAGTTAGTATCTTTAAGAAAAAGTCAGCTGAGCGACTTCAATGACCTGTAGGTACTTTGTACGCAACGCCGACTATTTACTACAGGTCATTGAACTCGCTCAGCTGACGTCCGTTGAGTCGGGGTGTTGGTATCCCAGTGTCGCTACAGCCGCAAGCCGTGAAGGACCGGTCGTTATGGCGACGCTTGGGGAAAGCCTATGTCCAACAGTGGACGTCTTTCGGCTGAAATGATGATGATAAAGGTTATATAGTACCACGTCACTGGGCGGAAGAGCCTCCGCGTTGGCATCGGCGCCGGCAGCCAGCAGCCTTTTCAGCAGCCGCACGTGTCCGCCGCGCGCCGCGCACGCCACGCACGCGTCTCCCGCACGACCAGCTTCCACTACCACTGGGGTTATGCGGCGCTCGGATGACCAGCGGTCCTGGAAGAGAAGGATAAAATGTATTAACTATAGCCTAGTAACGGAAATAGTGACGTTATCGTAATCACGCTACGCCTAGCCACGTGTTGACGATGAAACATTTATGTTAATTTATTTTAGTACCGACTTGCTCGATAGATGGTGTTAATGGTTATAAGTCGATATGGTTTCGTTACCGGCGATAGTATAAGGGTAACAGATTTAATTCGAATAAAAGTTCCAAAGTTCAAAAGTTCTACAGTTTCCACTTAGATCAAGACACAATAGTAGTTTTATTTTCGACCTTATTTGTGTCCCCAACTAGTTCAAATTAGTTCAACATTACCTACCAGTTCGGTTATAAACACCACGCCGAGAAACCCGTGTCCACATTAACCAGTTATAACAATAATGAATACCTCACCTCAACATTATAGAAAGAAAGAAAGAAAACATGTTAATTTTTTCTTTTATACTTAAGGAGGCAGCTGTTATGTAGCTATACTTAAAGGCGCAATAGCAACAATATACTCAAATAAATAGAAGAAATTCTACGGCCACGTGGTTAGTGAAGAAGAAGAAAAATATGGGATTTAGAGAATGTTAAGAAACTCGCGGAACAGAATTCTCTTCTTATAGTAGAGGATACGGTTAAGAACGGCCTTCACCGGTCTCTTTAATGGATGAAACCTATTTTATGAGAAATTTAGTATATTAAATAATATAACGCGGGTGGGTTGCCTGAGATATTCCTGGCCAAACATTTTTTTTTTTTCTTGAGAAATATGCCGGTGTGTTTAACGAATAAATTTAATACTAACCGAAAGCCTTTAGAACATAAAAATGTTGGGTCGCCTATTTGTTTCCTGGCATAGCTATGGGTTGCCAGGTATAAACAGGTATGTATAAACAGGTGTATTTTTTTTATATACAACAAATTCTATATCAAACTAAACGCGGTTTCATTACGAATACGATGTTACAGTGTTGTCTGCAAAAAAATCTGGTATGGATAACGGTTGTGCATTTTTCTAAAAATAAAATAAATTTTCAATTTTTATTTAATAATAGTCTGGCCAGGAATTTCTTAGGCAACCCACCCGCGTTATATTATTTAATACACTAAATTTATAATAAAATACGTTTCATCCATTAAACAGAACGGTGAAGGTCGTTCTTAATCGGATCTTAGACTATTACAAATGTTAATTAAAATTTTGAAGAATCTGATTAAATTTTAATAGTACATTATGATACAAGTGTGTAATGTTGATAATAACTTTTTTTTTTCGCGGTGGGAAAATCAACATCCCCAGCTCTTGGGCGGAGCGGGAGATAGTGTCAGACTTTTACGGACTAAAAAACCCACTCCTGTTTCTTCGTTGCCTTTCGTACCGAGGCTGAGCTATCTTTCGAATTAACCCTGGCCTTAGTAGACTTTAACCCAGCTAGGCCCCTGCTGTTGCTGACAGCTCCTTGAGGCGCGCGGGAACAGTGCGCGCCGTCGACGAATTGGGCTCGGTCCGAACAGTTACCGAACGGTCGGACAGCGAGCTACCCATTGCTCGCCGTCCGCAAGCCCGCGCCTACGGTGGGCGAAAATCGGGATCGGAATCCCGGCGGCGGCTGAGGCGCTGTGAGCGCCTTTATAAACCGACTCTGGGGTCAAAGTCTCTTTTAACCTTTCGAATATCGTAATTAGAGACACAATAGAAAGACAATGAGAGAATGAATGCCGGCGTTCGCTTGGGCAAAAATATATAGGTACAGAAATCAACCTACAAACATAGCTCGCTCTCACAACGCACACATAGACACCGCTCACGGACACGATATCTCGGAGCGCCTCGGCCCGCTCGTCGAACAGTTCCGGCTCAAACGCTCATTAGTGTGCGTCCACCGAGCGTAGGTATAAAAAGCGAAGTTCATACATGAGATTGTCTTCTGTACCTATCTATTTTGTGGCTTGGGGTTTAATAAATTTAAGTCCATGTAAAAAACATGTAATGGTCAAATGATATGAGAACCATGCAGATTAGTGTCTGAGTTGGTCTAAGGAAAAAACCACACAGATTTGAGTGGACCTGTCCAGTCAGTGCAAGCGTTTGTCAGTATTCGTGTAGCTCAACTTAGAAATACTAAGGAGTTCAAAGATTTGACGAACAATATCAACGAAAGGACTTTTGGGTAGGCCGCAGAAATACCCAGAATGCTATACATACGTCAAAATAACTGATAAGAAAAAAAGTGATCCACTTAGTCCTCATATTCACAATTATAAAAGAAAATATAACTAAAAAATACACTAAAAACGATATAAACCAATTTTTAGTACAGCGCCATCTAGCGAGATTATGACGAAGCTCAGGCCCATAACTTTTACCAAATGCGCAACTTACTTGTTAATAATGAATTATTAGCCCGATTTAGTTATAGTTAGCAAAGTTACACAAAGGCACACACAAACTCTGAAAAAAAACACAATATCATACAAGTGTATCTTCCGACTCAGGAACAGCACCCACGATTCCGTTCACGGTATTCGGTCGGTTCGCCGCTGCACCATAGGGGTAGCTAACAAACTGAATATTACAATTACTTAAATATAAAGTAGATTAAAACTAGAATAGATGTATATTTTAAATTATTCTATATATATATGCTAATTGTTGCCTCATTTAATAACCAATTTTGATTCAGTTTTCAGAAAAAGATTGATTTTTAGTATTATATTTATGATTTAATTTATAATATTGCGGTTATAGTGATAAAACCATATGCTAGAACCAAAAATTCAAAGACATGTGACATCCTCTGTACCCGCACTGGGCCCGCTTGCTGGATTAGGGCCCATTCTCTCGCCTATAATGAGGCCTGAGTCCCAGCAGTGGGAATATTATAAAGCTGATTAAACTATGCTGTAAAATATTTTACGAACAAAAAGAAACAGACAAAGACCCAATTATTAAACGAGTACTATGCCACCGTTCGTCGAACCCGTTTCTTTTCGGAAAATCGACTTTTCGAACTTAAAATGCCAATGCATTCAAGTACTTTCCTAGATAAGTCCTTTACTGTTCAGGCCGCTCGTCTATGGAATGCATTGCCTGTGGAAATAAAGCGTGCGCAAACACTGCCTGCATTTAAAAGGCTTGTGAAGGATCATTACTTGACTCTGTGATCTTGTCTTCTTTCTTCACAATCTCTCTTGCTTATATATATTTTGTATGTATGCATTTGTGTATCTATTTTAGAATTAAGTATTTATTGAGTTTTGTTATTTTTATATTTACACTAAGTGCAACCCCATTTTGTGTCCAGGCAATCCCTGTCCATTCAAGGTTGCCTGGAAGAAATCGCCTAGAGCGATAAGGCCGCCAATTGTGTGTTTTTATTATATGGTTTTCTTTTGTAAATGTATAATCTTGATGTGCAATAAAATATATATATAAATAAATAAATCGAAATAGTACAAAAAAAAAAACTTGTGATCAGGCTACTCACATTACTGTTGGAGGATCCAGTGAGCTTGCTGACGATAGCGTGGATGCCGAGGGATATGCCGCCGCGTTGAGGACTTAGAGCTTGAGATGCGGCGACCGGGGTGTCTTCTACCGATTCCTGCTAGAAAGATCATAGTATTTAAATATTAAATATCGTGTTTCTGTCGTCAATGCAAAAACCGTGTATTAAATCGTTATCCTAATCAACCATAATGACATTTTTAATTAAAAAGTAGTTAATTCACTTTTTTAATCCAGGACATCCAAATCCGATTTGGATGAAACTTTTTCTTTAGAGAGAAAGACTAAGGTATCTTTCCTCTCCGGATAGTTAAGAACTGAGCCAAAATAGATTTATTGATAGATTGCAATTAGGGTTTCGTGTCTGGCCCAGGGAACTGCCCGCTATTTGATTTCGGGCTGTTGTAAAACATTCTAATCGTGCGGAAATTTCTATTACCACGAATGTTAGTTTATTTATTTATTCACTAAACCAACCACAAGTACTTAAGCATAAGTTACTTCAAGTACAGTAGTGGTACATAGGTGGACTTAATGCAACAAGGCATTCCTCTCAGTCAACCTTTGGGTTAAAAAAGACAATACTGTGGTAGGTTTGCACAATAAACAAATAAGAGATAATTCAAATGGAAAAATATAAAATAAGTTATTTATAATAATAAAATACATATTTATGCTAAAATAATAAACTAATAAATACAAAATAAAAATATAAAATAATTAAGAGAACTTAATAACAATTCTGAAGAAGACCGAACCAAGGTTGAGAGGACTTCAAGTAGTAGTTACGAATTTTACGTTTGAAGGATAATTTACTTTCAGCTTTTTTGATGTCAAGGGGAAGCACATTCCAGAGCTTTATGGTGGAATGCCGGGCCTTGTTCGAGGCCATGGTCCGGAGCGAGGAGGAGTGGCAGGCGGTCGCCGACTTCTGCGAAGCAGTAATGCTCGCTAAAGAGGAGGCCGACCGCATCAGGCAACGGCGCTCTCGCCGCCGCCGGGATTCCGATCCCGATTTCCAGCCACCGTAGGCGCGGGCTTGCGGACAGTGAGCAAAGGGTAGCTCGCTGTCCGGCCGTCCGGTAACTGTCCGGACCAAGCCCAAGTGGTCGACGGCGCGCGCTGTTCCCGCGTGTCTCAAGAAGTTGTCAGCAACAGCAGGGGCCCAGCCGGGTCGAAGCCTACTGAGGCCAGAGTTATCCGAAAGGGCGCTCGAGCCCCGGTATGAAGGCTAGAAGGAACGGGATGGGTTTTTTAGTCAGTAAGAGTCTGACACTATCTCCCGCTCCGCCCAAAAGCGGGGGTTGTCATAAGATGATATTTCCCATCGAAAAAAAAAAAAATGGTAGAAACACAGCGTAAGAATCGGCATAAAGTGGCTTTACGGTGAGAAGGAATATGAAGAAGCATGTTTTTGGATGCACGAAGATTAAGATTATGAGAACTGCTCAACACTTTAAAATATTCTATTTAGTTCCAATATGACGGCACTCACCTGGTTCGATTTAGTTGCAGGCACCGCCACAACGGTATGCGCAAGCAACGCATCAACTACGGCAACGTTGCCGAGCGTGCACGCCACGTACAGCGCGGTCTGACCGCTAACGTCACGCGCGTTCACGTCAAACGCCGCCGAGTACTGCCACTGACCGCTCACGTCACTGTAACAAGTAATAATAAAAACAACTTTTTGCCATAAAAAAAATAAATAAAATAAAATAAAAAAATAACTTTCACACAACGCCATCTAGTCTCAAACTAAGCAGAGATTGTGCTATGAATACTGGACAACTAATAAAAATCTTCTTTAAATATAAAAATGAATAGCTGTTCGTTAGTCTCGCTAAAACTCAAGAACGGCTGAATAGATTTGGCTAATTTTAGTCTTGTAATATTAGTAGAAGTCCAGGGAAAGTTTAAACAGTGAGAAAATCTGGAAAAAAAAACACGAAAAAAAAATGTAATACAACGCCATCTTTAATTAAAATGTAATTTTTAAATTAATTATGCCCGTAGATGGCGTTATTTGACAGCTTAGCTAAAAGGACTATTATGCAGTACGAAGTTTGCCGGGTCAGCTAGTCTTAATATATATAAATCTTGTGTCACAATGTTTGTCCTCAATGGACTCCTAAACCACTTAACCGATTATAATAAAATTCGCACACCATGTGCAGTTCGATCCAACTTGAGAGATAGGATAGTTTAAATCTCAAATTATAGTCACAATTTTAATTTATTGCTAATTATTTGTCTGTTATTATTTGACAGTCACAATTATCTGTTAACTCCAAATGATTCTAACAGATGTCGATACCTTTCGACTGGGTTGAGTAAGTAATCAATAGATGGCGCTGCTCTGTTTACTATAATGTAATATAACAAAAACTTTAGCCACAGCAACGCGTGGCCGGGTCAGCTAGTACTATATATATCTAAATACATATTATAGATAATGGGAATGAAATCGTTTTCGTTTTCCCGGGATCCTTTTTAGGGTTCCGTAGCCAAATGGCAAAAAAAAACGGAATCCTTATAGATTCGTCATGTCTGTTTGTCTGTCTTCTACTACTACAACTGATGAAACTTAGTGAATAGATGTTTTCTGTAAACCGCATTAAGGCTTATAGTCCCTTGAACCATCTGGCCAAAATTATGTGGACGCACCTCTCGCACCCGCCTAGGCGACAGTACGCAAATCTGTGCATTTATTTGCGGCCAACAGCGCCCGGAAAGCGCGCGGCTTAACTTTAAATCCATTTTCTTTGCGAAATATTGATTGATTTACATATGCTATGTTCACTTTGAAGAATATTTAACCATCAATTTTTATGTGTAAAAATGTTTCTAAAGATCCAAGCCGTTTCGAAGGAGTAGGGAAAAGTTGCGAAATTGGTAAATACTTTTTTTAGACAAAAGTATTAATAGCACGAAAAAATCAAATGTTGATAATGTGGCTCTGTTTCTCATGAGCCCCAGCATTTTGCTGAGCGCTGGCCGTTTTGCGCGGATGTGACGCATATCTTATTTACGTATTACTTTTAGTCGATATTGTTATTTGTTTTAAGGTATGCGCCATGTTTGACGTGAATAAATACTTTTAAGCTATTGCATAGCTTCTATCGCGGGCCTTGAGCGTGGAGACCGAATCCAGAAATTCCGTAACGAAAATAACCTTACACCCCTCACTCATTTGTTTTTTGAGCGTGGTGACCGATAAGAAAACAAATGAGTGAACAATCAATCAAAATTCAATTCAATGTGTGAAAGTGTAACTTCAAATTCATCAAACCCCAAGCGAACGCCGGCGTTCGCGCACCTATTGTATTTCTATTGTGTCTGTAATTTCCACGATTCAAAGAAAAAAAAACAAAGGAAAAAAAATACTGCAATAAAATAAGTAAATAATTATAATTGCATAAGTTGATAAAAATGCTATGCAATAGCTTTACCGCGGCAGTCCCCGAGTGCCACACGTCTTTTTTCTTTCTATCTTTCTAGTACAGAAATAAAGTTTGTATTTTGTAAAGATTTTTGTATAAAAATGTCAGTTGAGAGAGCGATTCCCTTTCAACTTTTCAGTTACTGTCGCCACTTTGGCCATTGCATCAAAATGTACTATTGCAAGTAATTTTTGGTAAACTTACGTATACGTGCTAAGCACGCTCTCCGGGTACGGGTACTCCAGTAGTAGCGTGACCAGCGCCGCGTGACCGCCGATGCACGCCGCGTGGAGGGGCAGCCATTTTTCTACTGTTTCTTGCTGAAAAGAGAGAAAATATCATGTGAATAACTGCTAGAGCTGCGGGAATATTTGAAAGAGTTACCTTGGCCTTGAAAAAGAAAGGGTTACTGAAGAAGCATAGGTAGGTTTTTGTCTGTAAAAGTCTGAGACGACTTTTTTTAAACAGAAAAGGAGGAGGTTCTATTTTCGGCTGAATGTATTTTTTTTTTTTTCATTTATGTTCACCGATATCTCGGTCAATAGTGGACCGATTTTGAAAATCCTTTTTTTGATTGATAGCTTATGCTTCCAAGTTGATCCCATTCAAATATTGCTATGATCTGATCATGAACTTCAAAGATATGGCACAGAAGTCCTGATAGGATCACAGCAGTACTGTCGTAAACAAGTAAAATTGCTTAGTTTATATGGGTAGGCGATGACTGGCTGAAGGAAAAGAGGGAGGGGATGTATTGGACTGATCTGATAATGAAGCTAGAAGGTAAATTAATGTAATCTAACCGTGTTTGGGATTATTAGAATCGTTATGAAATGCTCTCTGACTATAAGGTATTTAAGTTTCGCTGAGAGGTACTTGTTAATGGTGGTACCATAACTAAAAAGTGTAAAAAAAACTTTTCACAAAAAAAATACAACCGACTTCAATGTTAAAAAAAAACACTGAAAAGTACAAAATAACTTTAATTTCTGTAGTCTGCGTTTCTATAATAGTTTAAGTTATTTTGTACTTTTCAGTGTTTTTTTTAACATTGAAGTGGGTTGTATTTTTTTTTTTTTTGTAAAACGTTTTTTATTTATGTACACTATTATTATTACGCGCCATGCTAGTGGACCCAAGGACATCCTATGAATATGCCTGTTCGCGCTACGCAAGCGCACCCAACGGAGGAGGCAACCGCCTGCCACTCCTCGCTTCGGACTATGGCCTTTTCGCACAGATAGGCGCGAGAGATCGCTGCCGCCGTTCTTCCCACGAGGACACGACGGTGCGGGTAACTTATTATTATTACTTTAGTGTCGTTAGCTAAGCTTTCCTTCTCTCCTCACCTGCACAGCCTCAGGAAACGCTTGCAGCAACAGCTTGGCGATGTCCACGTGCCCGTGGTAGCAGGCTATGTAGAGCGGACAGTACTTGGTGACCGGATGAGCTCTCCCGTCCGCTCCGGCGTCCAGGAGTGAGGATACGACGGATGTGAAGCCCGCTTCTGAAGCGCTGGTGATGAGATTGATAGATTTAGATAAGCTTTCAGATTCAGATTCAGATTTATTTATTTGTAAACATAGGTTACAGATACACATGAGTGTGAGATGTTACATTTTTGTTGGTTCTCTATGCTTAGCCGTTAGGCGTACAAATGTTAATATTTAATCTTTTCATTATTACATGCAATGAATAAAACTAATAAAAATTACAATGTCAAAACGATAACAGTAGAATAATTCAAAAATGTCACTAACAAAAATCCTAGTTAAAATAGATTTGTCAAAAGATAAAATAGAAAATGTCATTTAATCGAATTAATACAAGAGTGTCAAAATAAAAATAACATCTAATAATAATAAAATAATAATTAAATTCAAAATAATAATAATAAAATTATAATATTGTAATATGTCAGGAGTAAAAACTAATGTAATGTCAATTAAAAAGAATGTAAAAAAACATATATAATTACTTTATTAAATTTATTAAGATTTAACTATCTAAAGGAGAGATTATAGATTTATCATCCAAGTAGTCCTTTATTGAATAGTAGCACTTATCGATCAAAATTTTCATGAGTACAATTTTGAATTTGTCCAGATTTAATGATTTTAACGTCTCAGGCAGCTTGTTAAATATTTTTGCGTCCATACAGAACGTACTTTTATTCATTAGGGCAGTTTTGCCGTGTGTTATTTCGAGCTCTAGTTTATTTTTGTCTCGTAACTTTCTATAGTAACTTTTGGTAGCTATTTTATATTGTGAGATATGTGTTTTAACAAATACATTAGTTTCGTAGATATACAACGAAAGGAAGCTTTTGATATAGGCGGCTTTTAGACAGACAAAAATCTACACAACATTATAAAGATTTTTTTTTTCTTTTTTATTTGTGGAGGAGTTCTAGGAGGTAAACTCTGCAAGTACTAATCCAATTGTGAAAATTTTTCACCGATAGAAAGCTGCTTTATTCCTGAGTGACCTAGGCTACATTTTATGTATGCAGGCGAAGACGCGGGCCAAAGCTAGTAATTTATACAAACACTAACTTTAGCTGCTTCGTCCGAGAGAATGTTGATTTAATGTGGTCGGGAAGTCGAAGTGAAAAACAGAGAAGAAGTAGCCTGTGTCGTTTCTTGGAATCCAAGCTTCCTCCGTAACAAAATCGGTTCAGTAGTTTTTAACAGTGAAACTAACAGACAGACAGAGGTACTTTCACATATAATCTGTAGAAGTTCAGCTGTGCGCACATCACGTAAAATGTAAAAAATCGATGTAGATTATTTCTATACATTAAAATTGTGTGTATCTTGATATATTACTTTGTTTCACCGCAATCGGTTGACAATATCGAAAGATATACTACATTCATTGACTGTTAGGCGGTACGAAGTCCGCCGGGTTAGCTAGTAAGTAATTTTTTTTTTCCACAACTATCACACATCGCCGTCTAGTCCCAAGCTAAGCAGAGCTTGTGTTATGGGTACTAGACAACTGATAAACATACTTATATATTTCTAAATACATACATATTATAGATTAATTACACCCAGACACAGAACAAATGATTATGCTCATCACACAAACATTTGTCCTGGGTGGGAATCGAACCCACGACCTCTGGCATAGCAGTCAGGGTCACTAACCACTAGACCAACAGGCCAGTCAAATAAAATAAATCACTCACACGTATAACAGAGTGTTGGCACCTCCAGGAGTCAAGTTGGCTATGAGGCCTGCGCTGCTGCCGAGGGAGCTCAACCTGGCTTTGAGCTGTGCACTATCACCTCGGGAGACCAGCTCGCGTAGAGCTGCATGCTGGGATAGACGCTCTCGTTCTAAAGCGTCTGGGAAGGAAGAGAATGATTTGTTAGGTTTATCAAAGGCATCGTCAGACAAGAAGAGTTGGATTTTAAAAGTCTTAGCTTTGATTTGCGAGAAAGTGTAACGCAATTTTTTATTTTTATTTATATAAACTAGTGCTTGACTGCGATCCCACCTGATGGTAAGCAGCGATGCAATCTTTGATGGTGAGGCGCACTAGTTTATTAAGAGCCTATTCACTCTAGCCTTGAAGACACCCAAATTATAATCGGACGGGAAGACCGCAGCAGGCGAACTGTTCCAGTCCTTCGACGTACGCGGTATAAACGGCGAGGCGAAACGCTTAGTCCGGACCGTAGAGGTTTCAACAACGTAAGGGTGAATGTTCGCCGTACGTCGGATTGTCCGATGGTAGAAGACACTTCCCAAGGGATCTGAATCGTCGCAGGCGAGTTGTGTTCCACGCGCACCTGAAAGAGATGTCGGCAAAACCGCAGGATCCCAGCAGGGTCGAAGCCTACTGGGGCCATGGGTTGACAGCCATAACTTCATTCGAAGAAATGCCGCAAAAAATAAGAACTAGTTTTCTCTTCCTGTGTATCTCCGAGTAGACAAGCAACCAGATTCAGTATACCAAAACCTGGCGAAGACCACTTACCATTCTGCCTCCAAGGATCAGCCACATCATCAATGAAGTAATGTGAGACATCATAGGCAGCATCCGCATCTTCGTCAACTGGCTCGCGAGGAGCGCGCGCCACCTTCTGAGCTACGCGACGGAACCGAGCTAGCATTGTTCAGTTAGCATTCACTTAGTTGGATCACTAGTTACTTTTTGTCCTAGTAACTTCTTTTACTAGTCACTTTTTGTCCTAGTAATTTTTTGTCCTAGTAATTTCTAATACTAGTCACTTTTGCCTTAGTGAATTTTTGTAATAGTCACTTTTTGTCCTAGTTATTTTTTTCTTGATATTGGTGGCTTTATATTTTTTAATTCTATATTGCTATTCCGCTACTTATATCTAAGTATCAGACACATCATCAATTAAATAATGCGAGACGTTATAGGCAGCATCTGCATCAGCATCCATCAACCGGCTCACGACGAGCGCGCGCGATACCCTGCGCCACGCGCTTGAACCGAGCTAGCATTGTTCAGTTAGCACCCACTTAGTAAGATCACTTGTCACTTTTTGTCCAAGTAATTTCTTATACTAGTCACTTTTTGTCAAAGTAATTTATAATACTAGTCACTTTTTGTCCTAGTCACTTTTTGTCCTAGTCACTTTTTGTCCTAGTCACTTTTTGTCCTAGTCACTTTTTATCCTAGTCACTTTTTGTCCTAATCACTTTTTGTCCGGTTATTTTTTTCTTGGTCTGTGTGCCTTTTTTTATTCTATATTGCTATTCCACTACTCATATCTAAGGATCAGCCACTCATCAATGAAGTAATGCGAGAAGTCATGGGCAGCATCCACATCATCATCAACCGGCTCCCGAGGAGCGTGCGCGACGGCGGCGGCGTAAGGGTTATCCGAAAGGGAAGGGTGGGAAAAAAACCCGTACGAAGCCGGGACGGAACGCTAGTGTAAGGACATAAACAGAGCAGGGTAGAGTTGGGTAGAGTAGAGTAGGGTAGAGTTGACAGCTTAGCTAAAAGATATCACAACATAACTATTAGGCGGTACGAAGTCCGTCGGGTCAGCTAGTAAACCAAAAACCGGCCAAGAGCGAGTCGGACTCGCCCATGGAGGGTTCCGTAGCAGCAAGTAACATAATATAAAAGTTCTTGTAGTTTGTTGTAACTTTGATCGATGTTTTAATAATAGTGTATTTTTTTTAGATTTATGACGTATTAAAAAAAAAACTACTCACTAGATCTTGTTCAAACCAATTTTCGTTGGTAGTTTTCATGGTAATGTACATCATATATTTTTTTTACTTTTATCATTCTCTTATTTTAGAAGTTACAGGGGGGGGGGGGCACACATTTTACTACACTTTGGAAGTGTCTCTCACGTAAACTATTCAAGTTAGAAAAAAATGATATTAGAAACCTCAATATCATTTTTGAAGACCTGTCCATAGATACCCCACTCGTATGGGTTTGACGAAAAAAAATAAAAAAATTATTGCTTTTTTTTCTATTTTTGTGTGAAAATCTTGATGCGGTTCACAGAATACATCTACTTACTAAGTTTCAACAGTATAGCTCTTATAGTTTGGGAACGGAACCCTAAAAACCGATGATGATCGCAAAACTATAAATACTCTATAACCGAAGTGTATCAGTCACGCGTAAGGCTTCTAGATACAGCTTAGGTATTCGATTACATAATAAGACGAGGTACCGTATATCCGTATCAGTTTGGCGGTTCGTTCGTCGTCTGTCTGTCGGTATGTCAAAGTATTTCTTTGATGGTAAGATTATAGTGGCATTTGAAATTTGAGACTGTGAGATTGGCCTTTTATTTATTCTTTTTTTTAAGCTATTGCATAACTTCTATCGCGGGCCTTGAGCGTGGAGACCGAATCCAGAAATTCCGTAACGAAAATAACCTAACACCCCCCACTCATTTGTTTTTTGAGCGTGGTGACCGATAAGAAAACAAATGAGTGAACAATCAATCAAAATTCAATTCAATGTGTGAAAGTGTAACTTCAATTAATATCAAAGAAAAAAAAAAACAAAGGAAAAAAATACTGCATAAATAAAATAAATAATTATAATTGCTTATGTTGATAAAAATGCTATGCTTTACCGCGGCAAACCCCGAGTGCCACACGTATTTTTTTTTGTTTATAGGTTCGCGCTTGACCGCTATCTCACCTGATGGAAAGCGACGATGCGGTCGACGATGGAACGCGCTTACCTAGAAGAAACCTATTCACTCTCGATTTAAAGATTCCCGGGTTGTAGCTATCAGGAAACACAGACTCCGGCAAGGAATTCCACTCCGTAGCCGCACGCACTAGCCGCACGCATCGAGCCCCGGTATGAAGGCTTGAAGGAACGAGATGGGTTTTTTAGTCAGTAAGAGTCTGACACTATCTCCCGCTTCGCCCAAGAGCGGGGGTTGTCATAAGATGATTATTTTCATCGCTAAAAAAAAAGGACCCATGTCCTGGAATAGTACTTCGCAAAAGGAGACGACTGCATATTGCTATCAGGGCTATAACACAAAATAGATAGGTACAGAAGTCAATCTAGATACAAAGCACGTTCTCACAACGCACACATAGACACCGCTCACGGACACGATATCTCGGAGCGCCTCGGCCCGCTCGTCGAACAGTTCCGGCTCAAACGCTCATTAGTGTGCGTCCACCGAGCGTAGGTATAAAAAGTGAAGTACATACATGAGATTGTCTTCTGTTCCTATCTACGAGTATTTTTATGGCTATACCATTCAACTCCTCCTCCTTAGTTCACTCTTGACAAAGTGGTCGTGGTTGATAATATTGCATATTCGCATTTTCGTTGGCAATAATTGAGGCTCTCGTGATGGGTCACCACTTGTCATTCAACTACTCATCACAATATAATCGCGAGCGTAGGGTCAAGTCGTCAACAAAGCAAAGGATCTATAAATTGGCTTTATTGACTACAATTGATCTACTTCCCTGAACTCAGTTAAGACGCAAATACTATCTGGATAACATCTCTCCTGGATTCCTCCGTTATGACCTCTGCTTAGTGGTCATGGCCCTGACTGCAACGCTGGAGGTCGTGGGTTCGATTCTCACCCAAAACAAATGTTTGTGTGATGAGCATGGTCATTAGTTCTGTGTCCGACTGTAATTTATCTATAATATACGTATGTATTTAGAAATATATAAGTATTTATGTAATACTAGCTTCTGCCCGCGGCTTCACCCGCGCGGCATTAGGTACTTAAGGAATCGGGATAAAAGGTAGCCTATTTTCTTTTCCATGTCAAAGGCTATATGCATGCCAAATTTCATCCAAATCCGTTCAGCCGTTTTTGCGTGTTTAAGTAACAAACATCCAAACATCCACACTTTAACATTTATAATATTTAGTTAGGATAGGATATGAGTAGGTATATTAGGGGAAGTTTGATAGTGGCGCCAGTGAAAGAAAAATTGAAAGGGAATCGTTTGTCTTTGTATGGTCATGTGAAAAGGAGGGACGAAACGCATGTTGCTAAAAAAGTTATTAGTTTACATGTGGATGGATGGAGGGGGAGAGGGAGGCCAAAGGAAAGATGGATGGATTGTATGAGAAGCGATAGGAAAGAAAAGGGGGTTTCTGCGCTTTCGCCCTGGAGCGAGAGAAGTCATTGGATAATTCCTATTTTTACAAGCTTTTATTTAATTTCAACTGTCCCGATGTTTGTCTGTCATCAAATCTTTGAAATTAAATTTGACCCACTTCCCGGTTACCGATTGGGCTGAAATTTTGCATGCATGTGTAAAACAGATGACAACGCAAAATCATTATGACGTGGAGCTGATCTGATGATGCAACTGGAAGGTGGCTATAGGAACTTGGTAGTTAAACGACACAACCCCATCGAGTTTGGACTCGTATGATTCGTCTTGACGAGTATAATTATATAGTATAAGTATTATACTGTGTTTTAAAAGCTTGCTATGAAAAAATGATTTTCATTAACTTTTTTTACCTATATATCTGTATGCCACAAAGGCCGAACATGGCGGATCTTTTTTGTTTATGAACAACCTGCATGCCTTATATGTATACTCATGTTTCTACAAATAAATGTCTTATCTTATCTAAAAATAATAATATATAATATTTAGATAGATAGATAGATAGATTTATTCTTTATTGTACACTAAAATAAAAATTACATGAGATGATTATGTTTATTTATACATAGAAATATAAATATATATTATTTCAAAGATATCTATTAGCCGTACACCGCAGACTACCCCTGTACTGTTTTATTCGTTTCAATCCATCCTAAGATTGTCTGGTAGAAATTATTAGAAGGTCGCTGTCAGCGATAAGACCGCCTGATTGTACCCATAGATTTAAGTTTATGTTTATGTAATTTTACTTTTGGTGTACAATAAAATTTATTCTATTCTATCTTATCTTATTAAAATCTTTTTATTCCTTATATTATTCCCACCTAAAAAAAAGCACTGATGCTGTAATCTAATACCGAAAACTTCGATCTCATGGTTCGACTGTAACCTATTTAAAGACGGATGTAAATCGGAATAAAAGCTATCTAGACACAATCCAGACATTCAACACATACTTCAAGAGCTCGTCAGAAATATATTTATAGCCCAAAAGCATGTTTAGGCTAGTTACGAAACATGAGGGTGTAAAAGTCAGATGAGAAAAAAACTATTTACAAAATACATATAATCAGCCATTTAATGTTCCCACTGCTGGGTCTCACGCCTCCTCTCTAGGAGAGGGAATGGGCCGTAATCCAGCACGCGGGCCCAGTGCGGGTTGGTGGATGTCCCATGTCTTTGAATTTTTGGTTCTAGGACATGCCGGTTTCCTCACGATATTTTCCTTCACCGTTTTGAGAGCAGTGGTGATGAAATAAATTACACAAAGTAATGCGCCTGGCTGGGTTGTGAACCAGTGACCTACAATTCGTAAGTCGGGGCCGTTACCACTCGGTCACCGCTGCTCTTCACAATGTATAAAAAAAATGTTATAAAAATGTTATAAATGTTATGTTGGTGTAAATGTATGTCGGTGTGCAGTCGTGTGACCTGCACACCGACTGCATCCGAACTGCACCATGCACGGGAGGGCGAAGCGTGCGGGCGGGTGGGTATGGTGCAGTTCGGATGCAGTCGGTGTGCAGTTCGCACGACTGCAATCGGACTGCACGTTTGATTTGCAGTTCTATTGCAGTCGTGTCAACTGCATTCAAACTGCAATTTGCAGTTGGATTGCTGTTAAAATGCTTTCCGTCTGTTTAGTTAGACCCTTACCGGTGAAGAACATGTTATCGCTAATTTCTCGCTGTAAAACCATCGCAGATTTCTGAATTTTGTTTTTAAACCCAGATTTGAATTTGTCTAAATTTGAAAAAAAAACAACAAAAAATCCTTGGGATACGAATATATTTAAGCAGCTCTAATACAGTCTTACTAACTTGACCTGAAGAACTATCAATAGGAATTGTAAATATATATATATAATATGCAAACAACTCTAAAAAAAAAAGACGTGTGGCACTCGGGGATTGCCGCATTAAAGCTATTGCATAGCATGTTTATCAACTTATGCAATTATTATTATTTATTTATTTTATATATGCAGTATTTTTTTGCCTTTGTTTTTTTTCTTTAATATTAATTGAAGTTACACTTTCACACATTGAATTGAATTTTGATTGATTGTTCACTCATTTGTTTTCTTATCGGTCACCACGCTCAAAAAACAAATGAGTGGGGGGTGTTAGGTTATTTTCGTTACGGAACTTCTGGATTCGGTCTTCACGCTCAAGGCCCGCGATAGAAGCTATGCAATAGCTTAAAATCCTTGGTATACGAGTATATTTAAGCAGCTCTAATACAGTCTTACTAACTTGACCTGGAGAACTATCAATAGAAATTGAAATGCAAACAGCTCTAAAAAAAAACATTACTTCATTATTATGCAATATAAACTTGAAATATTAAGATAAGGTTAGGAACGCGCTGATAACAGTATCAACATTGAAACAGAACGAGACTGAGAAGGCATAAAAAAACATAAGATAATGGATACACGCGATTAAATCATTAAACTGTGTCATCTTCATGTATCCATACTAATATTATAAATGGGAAAGTGTGTGTGTGTGTCTGTTTGTCCGTCTTTCACGGCAAAACGGAGAGAGAAGAGAGGCCCCTGCTGTTGTTGACAACTCCTTGAGGCGCGCGGAAACAGTGCGCGCCGTTGACGACTTGGGCTCGGTCCGGACAGTTACCGGACGGCCGGACAGCGAGCTACCCATTGCTCACTGTCCGCAAGCCCGCGCCTACGGTGGCCGAAAATCGGGATCGGAATCTCGGCGGCGGCGGCGAGAGCGCCGTTGCCTGATACGTTCGGCCTCCTCCTTTGCGAGCATTACTGCTTCGCAGAAGTCGGAGACCGCCTGCCACTGCTCCTCGCTCCGGACCATGACCTCAACCAAGGCCCGGCAAGTAGCTGACTACCCTGAGAACAAAACACCGAAACAAACTCAGGGTTCTAAGTCTCTTTTTAAAGTCCATACAGCAAACATGTAATGGTCAAATCATATGAGAACCATGCACATTAGTGTCTCAGATGGTCTTTGGAAGAAAGAACCACACAAATTTGAGTGGACCTGTCCAGTCAGTGCAAGCATTTCTCAGTATTCGTATAGCTCAACTTTTTTTTCTTAGGTAAGTAAATCATCCAATGACATCCCTCGCTCTTGGGCAGAGCGGGAGGTAGTGTCAGACATTTACTGACTAAAAACCCACTTTTGTTTCTTCGTTGCCTTTCGACCGGGGCCGAATCTTCATTTTAGAATCAAATCCTTGGCCCCAGTAGGCTTTGAACCTGCTAAGCCCCTACGGTATGCTGACAACTCCTGAAGGCGTGTGGTACAATACGCCCCGTCGACGTCTTGGCTTCGGTCCGGACACATACCGGACGGTTGGACGGTGAGCTACCCATTGCTCGCCGTTCGCAAGCCCGATAGCTCAACTACTAAGGAGCTCAACGATTTGACGAACAACACCAAGGAAAGGCGACGTACCGTGTTGGCAGAAGCGACGGCCTTCGGATTGACATGGAGCGAGATGAAGCGTAAAGCTCAAGACCCATCGCGATGGGTGACTACTGTCGACGTCCTCTGCCCCAGCTCGGAGACATAGGATCTTGCTCGGTATGTTCGGGTACAACCAACTAAAGGTACGACGTGCATTCACGCTTGTTTCCTATTTGGTTAGGTTACTTCGTGGCATTGAGTATAACCCAGGAGTGCTGCAACACCTCAATTTGTGTGTACCTGACCGCTATGTGTGGAGGCGGCGCCGCCGTTCCAGTTGCCAGGACCAATCTTCTTGCCAAAACGCCATTGGCCCGTGCAATTGGAATTATTAACCAGCTTCACGTAAATATTGATATATTTACATGTAGCTCGAGTGAATTCGCAAAAATGCTATTGTTTATTTTATGTTATAGGGTTGATTAGAGTAGGCTATACGTATATCTTTATATATATAATTCTTCTGTGAGTGTGATGTCACTGAACTTCTCTCAAACGACTGGACCGATTTTGATGAATTTTTTTGTGTGTGTTCAAGGGGATCTGGGAATGGTTTAGATTCACAATTTGGTAGGGTAGAGTAGGGTAGAGTAGGTAGAGTTGACAGCTTAGATAAAAGGTAACTAGGTATTAGGCGGTACGTAGTTTGCCGGGTCAGCTAGTATTTGTATATTTTAAGTGTTTTGTTTTTAAGTATCGATGTTGAAGTAGGTTCTACATTATTTTTTGTTTTTAAGTTTTATATTATATTAAGTAATTTTAAGACCGCACTATCGCATTAGGTATTTACCTGTAATGATAGTTGTAAGGAAGATAAATAAATAAATAAGTCAAAGTAAGTTACCAAAGAAAGGACATTTGGGTAGGCCGCATTCCAGAACCGCAGCAATAATCCAGCAAAATTGTAATTATACTAAAAGCTAGGCAGGTAGAAACACTAAGACAAATTTTTATGAGCAACGTGTCCCGTTGAAGTTTTTCTGCGCAGTCGTAAAGTGTTCGCCTTGAGAATACCGCATTGGATTGCTAAGGACCTGAATACATAATATTAAGTCTACCTGCAGTGTTTTGACGTATCTAGTTTTTTTTAGGGTTCCATAACTAAAGATATTAGAAAGAAGAAAGAAACAAAGAAAGAAAAAGTGTTTATTCACGTCAAACATGATATTATTATAATTAAATATTAAAAAAAAAAAACTAAAACGGAACCCTTATAGGATCTCTTTCATATCCGTCTGTCTGTCAAGAACCTTTATCTCGAGAACGCGTGAAGGTATAGAGTTGGAATTAAAACCATATACACAGATTTGTGGACTCTTGAAGCTGTAATAAAATCAAACTTGTAAGTTAACGAGAAAAAAAGATACTTCGGTTTATGTGGCAAAAAACGTACATTTCGATACTCTCGAGGAAATCAAAAGTCATACTTCCCATTGACCCAGAATCCTGAAATCTGAAAACTGAATTTTTTGTTACGTCAAACTTCTTTTTTCTTGCGTTTCTGAAAAATCTTTCGAGATACCATTTCGGAACTGTACTATTTATATTAAGCAAGTAACAGGTAAGTTTGTAGGTACGAAACCCCCAGGGCGCGAGTCCGCCTCGCACTTGCCCGGTTTTTTTATTATTAAGAGTTCCGTACTTCTGTCAGCAAAAACAGAAAGCTCAATAGAATCACCTTGTTGTCAGTCCGTCTGTCAAGACCCTTTTTCTCAGGAACACGTCGAGGTGGCAAAGGATCCAGTGTGGGCGCCGAAGCTACAAACGCGACTGGCGGCCATGCTGAACGCCTGCCACAGGGTCATGGCAATACGGATGGTGCGGGGATACCGCACGGTTTCCCGCGAAGCGGCGTGCCTTCTGGCTGGCCTACCACTATGAGATCTGGAGGCAACAGTTCTTGCACACATACACGATATCGGGGTGAAAGTCCGCTGCCGCGACAGGTCACGGCATGGCGGACAGAGCTCCGGCGGGATCTCATGGTGAAATGGCGTCAGCGACTATCGGAAACAAAGTGCTGGGCACGCCACAATCATCGCGGTTAGTCCCCTCTTTGAGGCGTAGTTGGAAAGACCTCACGGCGTCCATACCTTCCACATGACACAGGTCCTCATCGGACATGGCACGTTCGGAAGGTACCTGTTCCGGATTCGAGCGGAAGAGACGCCCGGGTGTCGCCACTGTGCGGAACGCCCGGAGGACACGGTGGAGCACACAGTCGAGGTATGCCCTGCCTGGGCGGAGCATCGCCGTGCCCTCGTGGGGGCAATCGGCGGCGGAGACCTCTCGCGTCAGGCCTCGGTTGAGGCCATGGTTCGGAGCGAGGAGTGGCAGGCGGTCGCCGACTTCTGCGAAGCAGTAATGTTCGCCAAGGAGGAGACCGACCGCATAGGGCAACAGCGTTCTCGCCGCCGCTGCCGGGATTCTGATCCCGATTTCCGGCCACCGTAGGCGTAGGCTTGCGGACAGTGAGCAATAGGTAGCTCGCTGTCCAGCCGTCCGGTAACTGTCCGGACCAAGCCCAAGTCATCGACGGCGCGCGCCTTAAGGAGTTGTCAGTACCAGCAGGGAGCCAGCCAGGTCGAAGCCTACTGGGGCCAGGGTTATCCGAAAGGGCGCTCGAGCCCCGGTATGAAGGCTAGAAGGAACGGGGTGGGTCTTTTAGTCAGTAAGAGTCTGTCACTATCTCCTGCTCCGCCCAAGAGCGGGGGATGTCAGGATGATTTTCTCCCACCATAAATAAAAAAAGGCCTGCAAGGTTGTTAGTTTTTTACAAATAACACTGTATAGTTCCATCACTTAACAGTTCAGTTTAGGTCGTAAAATGGATCACGTTAAAAGCTCGTGGTCGACTCATCCTATGGTATGTCTCATTCCTCATAAAATGTCGAAAACACACGTAGTATAATGTATGGCTTCCAAGTCTCGTTAAGGTAATTATCCACACTGTCAATTTGTGAAGGTCACCTTTACGTAACAAGCAAAAAAGAGCGTTGAACTGTGACGTCCATTCGAAACTACTTCATTATTATTCTAATAAATAATTTAACTTATCATTGACTCAGTAGCTGAGCAATTGGCTGCTGCAGTGCGAGTCGCGGTTTCGATTCCCGAACAAATAAATATTTACCAGACCCGTAACAATTATTTAAACTCTCGTGTGCCGTAATTAGAGACACAATTAAAAAGCATTTGTTTCTCGCGTGGATCCACGTTTAGACACACAACGGGTTAAAGGATATTTTATTTATTTATTTCGTACATGGAGGACTTACAGCTAATAAAACCAAACAAATAAAACCGTCTAAGAGCGAGTCGGTCTCGCCCATGAAGGGTTCTGTAGCAGCAAGTAACATAATATAAAAGTTCTTGCAGTTCGTTGTAACTGATCGATGTTTTAATAATAGTGTATTTTTTTAGATTTATGACGTATTAAAAAAAACTACTTACTAGATCTCGTTCAAACCAATTTTCGTTGACAGTTTGTATGGTAATCATATATTTTTTTATAGTTTTATCATTCTCTTATTTTAGAAGTTAGAGGGGGCGGACACATTTTACCACTTTAGACGTGTCTCTCGCGCTAACTATTCAGATTAGAAAAAAATGATATTAGAAACCTCAATATCATTTTCAAAGACCTATCCATAGATACCGTATGGGTTTTATGAAAAAAAAAGTTTCAGTTTCAGTTCTAAGTATGGGGACCCCTAAAATTTATTGCTCTTTTTCTATTTTTGCCATCCGCGCAAAACGGCGGAACGCTCAGCATAAAGCTGCGGTCTCACGCATAATGCGTTAAGCTCACAGCGCTGGTTTTCAGCGTGGGCGGGTCGCTATGTCGACATTAAGACCATGCAATGGATACCACTGTTTTAACTAATACTAAAAGAAATTCTAGGATCTAAAATACAGTCAGCCAAAATACTTTGTAGGTATAGTAATTGAAATATAATTCAGTTAAACAATGTAAACATTTATATATATCGGACTCCCGGCGGCGGCTGGGGCGCTGTGAGCGCCGTTGCCTGATGCGGTCGGTCGCCTCCTTTGCTAGCATTACTGCTTCGCAGAAGTCGACGACCGCCTGCCACTCCTCCTCACTCCGGACCATGGCCTGTACCAAGGTCCGGCGCGAGAGATCGCCGACGCCGTTCGCCCCCGCAAGGACACGTCGATGCTCTGCCTAGGAGGTTCCAGGGCGATATTTTAAGGGGGTCACGGCCACCTCATATTTATACTGATGATGTTCATCAGTATGATGAATCAAAACCAAAATATTTTAAGCTATTGCATAGCTTCTATCGCGGGCCTTGAGCGTGGAGACCGAATCCAGAAATTCCGTAACGAAAATAAACTAACCTAACCTAACCTAACACCTTGTTTTTTGAGCGTGGTGATAAGAAAACAAATGAGTGAACAATCAATCCAAATTCAATTCAATGTGTGAAAGTGTAACTTCAAAAAAAAACAAAGGAAAAAAAATACTGCATAAATAAAATAAATAAATAATTATAATTGCATAAGTTGATAAAAATGCTATTAAAAAAAATATTTTACCCCGGCAGTCTCCGAGTGCCACACGTCTTTTTTTTATTTCACATAGGCGTAAATGAGTATATTAGGGGAAGTATAAAAGTGGCGCCAGTGGCTAAAAAGTTGAAAGGGAATCGTTCATCTTGGTATGGTCATGTGAAGAGGAATTAACCGCATGTTGCTAAAAAAGTTCTGAGTTTACATGTGGATGGATTGAAGGGGAGAGGGAGGTTAAAGAAAAGATGGATGGATTGTGTGATATGAAAGAAAAGGGAGTTCGTGATAGCGTCACGATTGACAGGACAGAATGACAGAAAAAACGTGTTGCGCCGACCCCAAATAAAACGGAACAAGGGCAGGAAAATGCTGATAGGCCTACATGGGCCATAATAGCTAAACCGAATTTGATAAAACTAATATAATATTCCACAACTATCGCACAACGCCGTCTAGTCCTAAGCTAAGCAGAGCTTGTGTTTTGAGTACTAGACAACTGATAAACATACTTATTTATTTCTAAATACATACACCACAAATTTTTAATTAGTATAAATACTTAAAGGGCTTATTAGAAAAGCCCTTGTTATTATTTAAGTCAAGTCTCAATAAATAATATTTATAAACAGCAGAGTTATTAGCGTTTGTGTTTATCCTAAAATGTCTCTTAATTTATGGAAATATTGTGCAGGCTATTGATTATGAATGAATAAATGACGATTAAAATGGAAAAACACTTCCCGCAGTATTTTCTTCTAGCAATTGTTATTTAAGATTGAATCTATGATGAATTTACCTTTTCGTGGTAAATTTGAGGATTTCGTTTTTTTCTAGTTTTGAATACAAAAATAAGATCAGTAACGGGTACAGATACAGCCCCATTTTTTTGTACTAATTAAAAAGTAGGGGTGTATATGTTATAGATAAATTACACCCAGACACAACAAATAATCATGCTCATCACACAAGCATTTGTCCTGGGTGGGAATCGAACCCACGACCTCCGGTATAGCAGTCAGGGTCACTAACAACTAGACCAACAGGCCAGTCAATCAAACTCATCTATAAACCAACGCTGTGGAGTTTCTTGCCGGTTCTTCTCCATAGGAAACGACCAATTGAAATCGTGCACTAGCTTCTGACGTTTTATAAGTGCCCATGTAGGCCTATGTGAAATAATTTTGACTTTTGAGTCTGACTTTGATGGTAATCAACATAATTTTGTGAGGTAAACGGCCACTGAGCCAACAGTGTTAATATATAATACAAGTTATGTTAAATAAGAATTTTATAAACTTTTAATAATACTATGTATTACGATGTGTTGTGCAATCGAATACAAAATGAATTTATTCTAAGCTAGCTGACCCGGTAAAGCTCGTACCGCATAAGAGTCAAAGAAAGTAGTCTAACTCGATATAGTCAACCGATTGCAATGAAACAAACCCTAAACAAGTACAACGCGTTCCAAATGAGAATAGGATCGCCCGCCATGTTGTGACGTCACGATTTACTGTCAAATCGAGGAAAAAATTTTTTTAAATATTAATTAATTTACGAAAAATTTAATTTATTTATGAACTATGAACGAAACAAGTTTAATCAGATTACAGTTTTTCAATTTTACTCTTCTCTAAGTTCTTCAATTTTGCCATAATTTCTTCGATTTGACAGTACGACGAGACGTCAAAACCTAGGAATCGGTCCTATTCTCATTTGGAACGCGTAGTACACACATCTGTTGTGCACGTATGTTGCGTTGTTGTTGTGTTGTTGTATGTTGTTGTTGTCTGGTGTGATGTGTTGTGTTGTGTTTGTTGTTGCGTTGCCCCTCAAACCCCAAGCGAACGCCGGCGTTCGCGCGTGATTTCGCGCCATTCAGTTTAACACTAATATTAAAGTCCGCGTAGATTATTAAAATTTTGAGCGTTTTATTTATTGGATATATTATTATATGTATCTAAGAATATAAATAAGAAATTCTTCATAGTCTGTAAATTTCGAAAATAAGCGTATAGCGTAATAACGACGAGGCGAAAGGCTTGGTCCTGACAGTAGAAAACGCTTTTATGGCCGGTTGGTCCATGAAAATGTGAACTAATCAAATAAAAAAACAAACTTTCCATGGACAAGATAAGAAGACACAGTCATACACTACACACTACTTAATTGACATAAGTCTAATAAGTGGGTGTCAAATTAAGGACTCGAAATCAATTGCACAATTTCAATCACAAATTCACTAAAAACTCGCTTTTCATTCACTAAAACACTAACCCACCATCTTTGCTATTAAAAACAATAATAAAACAAAAATATTTTCGATTGTATCACAAGTAACATCGCGATGTATTATTAATTTTTAAAGAATTATGAAACACAGCGACGTACGATCCCCGCGGCGGCCGCGCGTCAACTGTTTTTTATTCGACTTATATACAATGCAATATATTATGTACGAGTGTGGTATGTAATCTGTTTGTGTAGATATGTTATTAAGGTTATAAGAGAGCTTTTTATAGAATAAGTAGAAGGATTATATTACACGCTAGTGACTGACTACAGACATTCGACTGGCCTGTTGGTCTAGTGGTTAGTGGCCCAGACTGCTATGCCGGAGGTCGTGGGTTCGATTCCCTCCCAGGACAATTTTTTAGGGTTCCGTAGCGAAATGGTAAAAAACGGAACCCTTATAGATTCGTCATGTCTGTCTGTCTGTCCTTCCGTATGTCACAGCCACTTTTTTCCGAAAGTATAAGAGCTATACTGTTGAAACTTAGTAAGTAGATGTATTCTGTGAACCGCTTTAAGATTTTCACACAAAAATAGAAAAAGAGCAATTTTTGGGAGTCCCCATACTTAGAACTGAAACTCAAATTTTTTTGAAGTGAAAACTTCTTTAGCGGCGTTGAGCACTTTTTCTGTAATGGGTATAAAATCTTAAACTCGCGTCAGGACACGACGTGACCTGATCGAAAAAGCGTAAGACGGATGGAGAGTAGACAGCTATCCCCTCTCTACGGCGCGGCGAAAATGTATGCCTGGGCCTACTGTTTCAAATATATAGATATATATAAATATATATATATATTTCAACGTATATAGATATATTATATATATATTTCAACGTTAATAATCAAGTTTTCACTTCTGCCGGCACTCCCGGAGTGCAACCCGTCTTTTTTTTTTTGTGGTGGATTACGGACCATTCCCTCTCCTAGAGAGGAGGCCTGAGTCCCTGTAGTGTAAATATTTAAAAGGCGGATGATGATGACAACTGACCTCCCTCATGGTGGACCGACGATGTGATGAGAGGTGCGAGACGCACAGGATCGGTCGTTGTGGCGACTCTTGGGGGAGGCCTATGTCCAACAGCGAATATCTTTCGGCCGAAATGATGATGATGTCTGACTGCAGCAATGCAGGCCCAATGGTAACGGTCCTGCCTTACGAGTTACAGGTCGCGGGTTCAAACCCAGCCAGGCGCATTTCTTTGTGTAATTTATTTCATCACCACTGCTCTCAAAACGGTGAAGGAAAACATCGTGAGGAAACCCGCATATCCTAGAACCATTTCAAAGACTTATCCTGCACCAACTCGCACTGGGCTCGCGTCGCTGAGACCCCGACTCCGATTACCAGCCACTATAGACGTAAGCTAGGCCCAACGGTTTTACTGACATGTCCTTAAGGCGCGCGTGGAACGCCGACTCGGGCTCGATCCGGACGGCGATCTACCCATTGCTCGCCGTCAACTCACGCCTACGTTGGCTGGAAATCGGGTTCGGAATCCCGGCGGCTGAGGCAATACTTTACTGCTTCGCAGAAAGAGGCGACCGCCTGCCTTGCTTCCTTGCTCCGGACCATGGCTTGTACCAAGGCCTGGCGGTAGTTATTGGGATAAATCTTGGTGGTAAGCAAGGTAATGGACTTGGCAAAATGGCTACTTGAGAAGTGATGACGGTCGGTTGCCGTGGGCGCTGTCTTGTTATTTGTCTTTCAATAAGTACCAACTAATTGTTAGCCTAATTAAAATATTCTTCTTCTTCTTCCTGCCCTTATCCCATATTACTTGGGGTCGGCACAACACGTTTTAATATAATTAATTAGCCTAACTCAAATATAGGGATTTAAAAAAACTGATGAAAAGAAACGAAACGTTAATTTTTCTTGTTTATTTGCATACATAAAATTAATTTCACATTTAGAGTCTCAATTTATCTGAAATGTTGATCTAAAAACATACTAAAAAATACTAGTTTAGATCGTCGGAACCCGTTTATTTCGCAATACGACATTTAAATATCAAGGAATGTGTTGACTTGTAAAACAAACAAACAGCTGTATATCTTTTTTTATAAATATACTAGCTGTGCCCGCGACTTCGTTCGCGTGGACTACAGGTTTTGAATTAATTTTTTGATTATGTTACTCCTTATTACATCAGCTACCTGCCAAGAAAGTCCCGTCAAAATAGGTCCAGCCATTTCAGAGACTGACATAGACTGGACAAACAGACAGACAGACAAACAAAAATTTTCAAAAATGTTATTTTGGTGTATGTACCGTATATATATTCATATGCATGTAGTAAAAAGCAGTTATTTCAATATTACAAACAGACACTCCAATTTTATTTATATGTATGTATAAATGTTTAAAAGATATATAAATGAAAGGCTAAGTGTGTTGCTAGTCTGTCTAATAAGTCAACCGACTTGGGAATTTTGTATAATATTAAATCACTTTAAAAATACTTCTATTCGATACTTTTCCTAAGGCTCTTCTGTTAGTAAACAATGATCTCTGTCTCTTAATCAACCTTGATTATTGAACCCGTGTTGACTACATCAGATTTCATTAAATTCTAATAATTACCCAAGTCGTTTAACTTATTAGACAGGCTCTAAGAGCAAAATTCGAGAATGACATTACGACGAAGTTTTTTTAAAACTATTTGTTGAATTTTTGTCTTTTTTGTTATAAACTAGTGCTTGACTGCGATCCCACCTGATAGTAAGCGGTGATGCAATCGTTGATGGTAAAGCGCACTAGTTTAATGAAGACAGAACATCGACGAGGCGATAATGCCTTTTTAAGGTTCCGTAGTCAACTAGGAACCCTTATAGTTTCGCCATGTCTGTCTGTCCGTCTGTCTGTCCGTCTGTCTGTCCGTCCTCGCTTAATCTCTGGGACCGTTAGCACTAGAAAGCTGAAATTTGGTACCAATATGTATATCAATCACGCCGACAAAGTGGTAAATTAAAAATTGGAAAAAAATGTTTTATTAGGGTAGCCCCCCTATATGTAAAGTAGGAAGTGATTTTTTTTTTAATTTCAACCCTAACGTGTGATATATTGTTGGATAGGTATTTAAAAATGAATAGGGGTTTACTAAAATCATTTTTTGATAATGTCAATAATTTCGGAAATAATCGCAAAAAAAAACAAAAAACAATGTGTGTCCCCCTCTAACTTTTGAACCATAAGTTTAGAAAATATGAAAAAAAATCTGAAAAGTAGAACTTTATAAGGACTTTCTAGGAAAATTATTTTGAACTTGATGGAAAGAACAGTTTTTGTACAAAAAAGACAAAAATGTTGTACAAAATAATTTCTGGACTAAGTTTGTAGTATAATCGTATATGTAAGCATTTTTTTAAACTCATTAGTGGGTACACTTATTTTAACGGACGGGAAACTACGGAACCCTACACTGAGCGTGGCTCGACACGCTCTTGTTTTATTGTTGATAGGTTCACGCTTGACCGCTAACTCACCTGATGGAAAGCGGCGATGCTGTCGAAGATGGAGCGCGCTTACCTAGAAGTAACTTACTCTTGACTTAAGATTTCCGGGTTGTAGCTATCAGGAAACACAGACTCCGGCAAGGAATTCCACTCCCTAGCTGCACGCACAATGAATGTGTTCCCAAAACGTTTTGTGCGTGTTGGTGGGATGTCCACCATGGATCGGTGGCGCATTGGCGTAAGCCTGGTGGTCCGATGATTGAACGGACTTGGCGGAATTAGGTTATGAAATTCCGACGCACACTCCCCGCAACTCGGCGTCGATGCTCAAGACTTTAAAGCCTCGACTCGACGAGTGCATCATTGCCAATTATCCTCCTGGCTCGCCTCTCAATTGTCTCAAGTGTATCAAGCTGGTATCGAAAGTTCTTATAATCTATTTGATAATTTCCCACGCTTATGAACGCCCGAAAACCTCAAGGTTATTAAAATGTCTATTGGGACAACGATTATGATGCAGTTGTTAAAATTTCGCAATTTGGTTGCACTTCTTCTCATATGATTTGACCATTACATATTTTGCTGTATGGACTTTAAAAGAGACTTTGACCCCTGAGTTTGTTTCGGTGTTTCTTCTCAGGGTAGTCAGATAGGAAACACCGGCCTCATCTAGCATTAATTGACGAAAAAAAAATTGACGTGTAAAAGTGTTTTTATAAAACCTACTTACAAAATAAAGAACATTTATCATTCACTTCTTAGTGACACTAAAAATGCGAGCGAGTTTTGTTACCATAACGTTTCATAATAATATCATATTCCAGAACTATCACACAACGCCATCTAGTTCCAAGGTAAACAAGCTTATGATATGTGTACTAGACAACTGATAATCACACTTATTTAAATATTCAGCCTCAAGCAGCTCCGAGCGCAGTGTTGCCATGCGCGTCGAGTATGCTTAGCGAGGCTCCTGAAGACAGCAGCGTACACTAACAGTGTTGCCACTCACCTCTCGCCTCTCTAAGCGCGTGCGCCGCATGCCTCCAGCTGTTCCCCTCTGCCAGCGCGCGCGCAGTGTTGCCATGCGCGTCGAGTATGCTCAGCGAGGCTCCGGAAGCCAGCAGCGCACCCTAACAGTGTTGCCACTCACCTCTCGCCTCTCTAAGCGCGTGCGCCGCATGCCTCCAGCTGTTCCTCTCTGCCAGCGCGAGCGCAGTGTTGCCAGCGCGAGCGCAGTGTTGCCATGCGCGTCGAGTATGCTCAGCGAGGCTCCTGCAGCTAGCAGCGTACACTAACAGTGTTGCCACTCACCTCTCGTCTCTCTAAGCGCGTGCGCCGCGTGTCTCCAGCTGTTCCCCTCTGCCAGCGCGAGCGCAGTGTTGCCATACGCGTCGAGTATGCTCAGCGAGGCTCCTGCAGCTAGCAGCGTACACTAACAGTGTTGCCACTCACCTCTCGCCTCTCTAAGCGCGTGCGCCGCGAGTCTCCAGCTGTTCCCCTCTGCCAACGCGAGCGCAGTGTTACCAACCGCGTCCAGTAGGCTCAGCGAGGCTCCTGAAGTTAGCAGCGTACACTAACAGTGTTGCCACTCACCTCTCGTCTCTCTAAGCGCGTGCGCCGCGTGTCTCCAGCTGTTCCCCTCTGCCAGCGCGAGCGCAGTGTTTCCATGCGCGTCGAGTATGCTCAGCGAGGCTCCTGCAGCTAGCAGCGTACACTAACAGTGTTGCCACTCACCTCTCGTCTCTCTAAGCGCGTGCGCCGCGTGTCTCCAGCTGTTCCCCTCTGCCAGCGCGAGCGCAGTGTTTCCATGCGCGTCGAGTATGCTCAGCGAGGCTCCTGAAGACAGCAGCGTACACTAACAGTGTTGCCACTCACCTCTCGCCTCTCTAAGCGCGTGCGCCGCATGCCTCCAGCTGTTCCTCTCTGCCAGCGCGAGCGCAGTGTTGCCATGCGCGTCGAGTATGCTCAGTGAGGCTCCTGAAGACAGCAGTGTTTTCACATTCTCAAAGTGGCCGCGTTCCGCTGCGATGTGGAGAGCTGTCTGTGGAAGAGGGGCAGGAATTAGGAGAATACTCCATCCACAAGTTATCATTAAGGGACCGGAGCACCTTGTCTGCTGCGGTCTTCCCGTCCGATTATAATTTAGCTGAAGGCAAGAGTGAGTAGGCTTTTAATAAACTAGTGTGCCTCACCATCAACGATTGCATCACTGCTTACTATCAGGTGGGATCGCAGTCAAGCACTAGTTTATATCAAGTAAAAAACCGGCCAAGTGCGAGTCGGACTCGCCCATGAAGGGTTCCGTAGCAGCAAGTAACATAATATAAAAGTTCTCGTAGTTCGTTGTAACTTTGATTGATGTTTTAATAATAGTGTATATTTTTCGATTTATGACGTATAAAAAAAACTACTTACTAGATTTCGTTCAAACCAATTTTCATTAGCGGTTTGCATGGTAATGTACATCATATATTTTTTTTAGTTTTATCATTCCCTTATTTTAGAAGTTACAGTTGGGGGGACACAATTTACCGCTTTGTAAGTGTCTCTCGCGTAAACTATTCAATTTAGAAAAAAATGATGTTAGAAATCTCAATATCATTTTTGAAGACCTATCCATAGATACCCCACACGTACGGGTTTAATGAAAAAAAATTTTTTGAGTTTTAAGTATGGGGACCCCCAAAATTTATTGCTTTTTTTCTGTTTTTGTATAAAAATCTTAATGCGGTTTACAGAATACATCTACTCACTAAGTTTCATCATTATAGCTCTTATAGTTTCGGAAAACAGTGGCTGTGACCTACGGACGGACAGACAGACCGACATGACGAATCTATAAGGGTTTCGTTTTTTGCCATTTGGCTACGGGACCCTAAACAAGGGGTGACCAGACAGTTGCAAACTAGCGTTTCAACCAAGGTCTCCGTGGTTTATGTGTTTGGTTTGTGTTGCACACAGATCAGATGAAAGAGGTTAGAATGGCCTTATCGGCGGGGCAGCTGTGCCACAAAGTAGGACAATGCTCATAGTTCAACTACCAATAGCAAACTTGCGATCTAAGTGTGAGTGGTCTGTTAGTTGCTTAATGCGCGTTCGTATTGGTTTATTGACTGTGGTGAAGTTAAAAGGTGGGAGACAAGCGGCGACACTCGTTGTAGTACAAATCGGAAAGTATTTCCTTTCTAACCCTCTTTCGTTTTTTCTGTGATAATGATGATGAGAAGTAAACTAAAGCTTAGCTTAGTTTAGTCAGCCTTTTAATGTTCCCACTGCTGGGACTCGGGCCTCCTCTCTAAGAGAAAGAATGGGCCGTAATCCACCACGCGGGCCCAGTGCGGATTGGTGGATGTCACATGTCTTCGAATTTTTTGGCTCTAGGACATGCCGGTTTCCTCACGATGTTTTCCTTCACCGTTTTGAGAGCAGTGGTGTAGGAATAAATTACACAAAGTAAGGCGCCTGGCTGGTTTTGAACCCGCTACCTACAACTCGGTCAAGTTAGGGCCGTTACCTCTCGGACACCACAGCTCACGTAGTACACTTGTCAAATATCCTGTGACACTGAATCCGACCCCACTATAGCTGGGTGATGGTTTGGCAGACTACAAGACTAGTCGCTCGATTCACTTAATCAAAACAGTAACGATATCGTAGCGATTTCGTCGTTTAGACCATTTCCGTATTCACATCCATCACCATCAATCGAGTTTGAACGACACCGATTTTAAAGTCGTTTGGTCGAAGAGTCGATTTAAAAAAAAAAGAATCTTTATTACATTATCCTGGTAGAATACTTATTAATGTAACTGGAAATAAGTCGTCGATAGATCGTTTAGTTTCGAGCCAGTTGAGTTGTCGTTCTATCCAATCTCGATTAACTCTTTGGATGCCGTAATTAGAGACACAATAGAAAGACAATTGCTTATGTCGAACTGTGTAACATAAGACATTCAAAAGTTTAAGGAACACGTGAATACCGTTTTTGGATAGGACTTCGATCGAACGACTATAAAACTTCAACGATATTTGGCTTGTTTGATTTTACGTGAATCAGGCTACAGATTGGGAGAAGTCATTTAATTTATCAAATGACTTCTATATAAAAAAGGATAGGATGTATGTGATCGCCGTTTACTGATAAGTCAGAGGAGCCTTCGCAAGTGAAGATAGTCACTTCCCGGCTTACCTTGTACAGTTAACCTCGCTTCAAACCTTGCCAATTTCTTATCATATCCTTTTTCCTCGTCAGGATACGATAGGAACTGCAGGCCGAGGTGTAAATCTTCCATGCTCTAATAAATTTTAAGAATGATCATCCATCCGATGACTGATCGCGACAAAACCAGTTTCGATTCACAGATTAATAATAATAATATAATAATAATATTCCACAACTATTACACAGCGCCGTCTAGTCCCAAGCTAAGCAGAGCTTGTGTTATGGGTACTAGACAACTGATAAACATACTTATATATTCCTAAATACATACATATTATAGATAAATTACACCCAAACACAGAACAAATGATCGTGCTCATCACACAAACATTTGTCCTGGGTGGGAATCGAACCTCGGCCTAGCCGTTAGGGTTACTAACCACTAGACCAACAGGCCTGTCAGATTGATGATAATATGCGACTAATACTTCGATTTATCACCATTATCATTAGCTGGAGATCCTACTCCTCCTCAAGCCGTAATCCTCATTACTGAGGGTCGTGAAGTTCCCTCTGGATTAACTTCTTATTGATGGAATCTCGCTATCTGTGACGGTTCTTATTGTCATGAAGTGCGACGTGCAATTGGATGTCCAGTGTGGAGCGGACCTGATCTGCCCATCTTATTGGGCTGCGGCCTCTTGGTTTACCATCAACCATGCCAGTTACGATAAAGTGTTCAAGATTGTGGCAATTTTTCCTGGCAATGTGGCCAAAAAACTCCAGTACTCTGCGCATGCAGGTAGTCGACAGTCTGATCTTGATGTTCAGTTCAGAGATAGGCCTTCCCCAAATGTCGCCATAACGATCGGTCTTGTGCGTCTCGTTTCCATCGGATTTCTGCGACCCCAAATAGGTCATCGGTCCACCTTGTTCGAGGCTTCTAACACCGCTTCTTCCGGTATGCGATTACCACTACAGAACCTTTCAGCCCAACGACCATCTGTTCTGTCTCTCTGTCACGTCTTCCGAAACGCAGTCGCTACTCGAAAAGCTTTCGGCCCTATCAAAGTATCGACTATCGGTTCTGCGAGCAACATGCTCTGCCCAATGCATAATGACAGTCAAAGATCCACCTTTAGTGTTTGTATACTTGTCTCGAGTGCACGGGGTGACAGTTGACAGTTGCATATGGTTTATATTTCACTGAGACACCATGGCGAGGCGACGCGACCAGTCGCCGCTACGAACAAAATGTACCTATACAGCCCTATAGAGTTACTCACCATAACTGGTGTCAATTTGGTGGCGCGACCAGTCTGATTCACGTAAAATCAAACAAGCCAAATATCGTTGATGTTTTATAGTCGTTCGATCGAAATCCTATCCAAAAGCGGTATTCACAATCTATCGACTTATTTCCAGTTACATTAATAAGTGTTATCTGTATGTGTTATCTTTAGAGAAAGATTGACTAAGAAAGTTATTTAGTGTACCTACGGGGTTTATTATCAGGTTATTTAAATAAAACGACCAAAACGGGTACCACACCCTTTGTACTTTTGCTTTGATAGCATACACATAATACAAGTATACAATAATTATAACAGTACAATAACAGTAGGAATAAATAAATTATATACTAGCACTTACTGAGTTGTTGCTTGCTCCGAAAACCGATACGGAAAGAGAGACTTGACAGCGCGCAATACCTTTTTATAAACTCTTGTAACTGTCAAATGCACTGCGCTGTCAAGACGCAGCCCGTTCGAGTTGTCAGTGCAAAAAATACATTTTAATGTTGCTAATACAGAAAATAATCTAGTGTATGAACATTATCATAAGAATCGCTAACAGTCGGCCATCCATTATATAACAAATACGACCTCGTATGTGACAAAATAAATAAGAAATTGGTTTTACATACAAAATAATGAGTAAAGAAAGAATATAACATTACATTTAACATATTATCTACAGGTACTTGTACATAGATATCTATTACAGAAGTGAATAAAGATTTAGATTATTCATACGATGTTCGCTGTACCTAGGAACGACACTAAACTTATATTAATTGTACACGTCATGTAGAAACAAAACTGAACAATTGCCAATCTATCAATTATTGTCTATACAAAACTTTAAAAAGAAATACATTTTAATCGAATGTAGAAATTAAAACCTTAGATCAGTCGTGCATCGCTGGTTATATCTGGGAACAATACTTTATTAATTGTACACAAATTGTTACACGTAAGTAGCAACAAAACTAAAGAATTGTCATTCTGTCAATTACAATTTTTCTATCAACATGTCTCTTAAAATTATGAGCAATGGCACCCGAGAAATAAATAACGTTAATATTACCTTTGACATTTTTACCCATAACTAAACACTGGTATTAAAATGAATGTAGCAAATAAAATAGCAATCGTACATTGGTACAAAACAAAACTTATATAATTGTATGGTTACACAAAAACAAAACTAAACAATAGTCAATCTATCAATTATGATTTGTTTAATAAAACATGTTTCATAAAATATAAACAATGGCACCTGAAAGTGCAGATGTATCAGGGACAGCTCATTCTTAGAAATCGTTATCTTATTTATTATACATTCTTTCAAAAACAGGTCCCTAAAATGTCCTGTCTCTAATCAAAAACATACAGGCCTTCTAATGTCCTGTCTCTAATCAAAAACATACAGACCTTCTAATGTCCTGCCTCTAATCAAAAGCATACAGGCCCCTCAAATGTCCTGTCTCTAATTAAAAGCATACAGGCCCCTCAATTGTCCTGTCTCTAATTAAAAGCATACAGGCCCCTCAATTGTCCTGTCTTTAATTAAAAGCATACAGGCCCCTCAATTGTCCTGTCTCTAATTAAAAGCATACAGGCCCCTCAATTGTCCTGTCTCTAATTAAAACATACAGGCCCCTCAAATGTCCTGTCTGTAATGAAAAATAAACATTAGTAACACACAGGCCCTTAAAATGTCCTGTCTCTAAATAAAAAAAACAAACAGGCTCCTCAAATTTCCTGTCTGTAATGAAAAATAAACATTAGTAACACACAGGCCCTTAACATGTCCTGTCTAATTAAAAGCATACAGGCCCCTCTAATGTCCTGTCTCTAATTAAAAGCATACAGGCCCCTCAATTGTCCTGTCTCTAATAAAAAACAAACAGGCCCCTCAAATGTCCTGTCTGTAATGAAAAATAAACATTAGTAACACAGGCACCTAAAGTGTCGTGTCTCTAAAGTAAATAGACAGGTTCCTCAAATGTCCTGCTGTAAATAGAAACAAACATTAGTAAATAAACAATTGCCTGCTAAAGCCAATATGTTCCTGGTTTGTCCTGAACAGGCTCCTTAATTGTCCTGAACAGGCGAACAATTATTCTGTACAATTTTCGGTCAATACCCGGCCACTCAGGCTAGGTACATAATAAGTTTCAAGTGAGTGTCACAAACAATGACATCAATGATTACTTTTCACCTATGTTTATGACATCTAAATTGAAATTCGTTCAATGACTGACCAACAATGACTTATAATCACTGCCCCGACTAAAACGTAAGGGTACATATTATTTAACTTACTCTTTCGGCTCGTAATTACTTTTTATTGAAACTCCAAACGATACAATAAATAATCAAAATACATGATCACGAACTATGAAGTAGCTTCGTCTCCATTTTATTTTATTCATTAAAAATTACCAACTATGAACTATGCCGTAAATACCACCACTTCTAAAATATTCAAGGCAAATACAGTAGAGACTGGTTTCTCTTAACACAAGAATAGGTTACACGTCAATCACTTATTTCATTAACATTTTTAGATGTGGGAAGGTACACTTTTCTAAAAATACCCTTTGGTAATCAAAATATTCATGGACATACTGTATTAAATAAATATTCTAATGACCTCATCATTCATGAGATAGTTTAATAGTATCACTACTAATTATGAAGATGTTATCTTTCCATATCCTTAGTGAACAAGTTCTTGCTATATATTTATCCACAATAACTCCTAACCACCCCTCGTAATAAGAAATTTATAAAAAAAAACAATGCCTACAATGGCTTACCAACTTTAACAACACTGTGCTGCACCTGTGCGTTTGGTTTTTCCATGAAAATACCAACTTCCTATAGGAAATCGAATTATAATTCGACCAATACTTATCATGCAACGATAGCTTGAAGATCCATTAAAAATCATGACCTCTAAGTTGGTACATTAAATTTAGCAATTCAATAATATTATATCCTACAACTTTAACACAACGCCATCTAGTCCCAAACCAAGTAGAGTTTGTGGTAATGGGTATTACGCAATTGATAAACAATTTGACATTGCTCTCTGAAAGTCATTAAATAGAATTTACATTACATTTCTTGCATATTCTGCAGGACTAAAGCCCAAGTCAGACCATTGATTCTTGGCAATCGTGTCCTCAGATGCCTCTGCACGAATTGCAACCTCATTCGAATATTTATTACGCGGAAGGTACTATTGAAAATTAATTCCAAAAGTAATATTCAAAGCCAATCCCATTCATTTGGTCTTATAAAGTTCAGAAGCTATAACAGTTATGGAATTTCAAACTCTAAGCTCAAAAACAAGTATTCAAGTTGGGTAAAATGCATGAAACGTTTGTTTGACAGATATTTGCATCCGAATCATTGAAATGCTCCGAAACAGTGATATGCATCATTTGGAACATCGGCTCAGAAGATAGAAACGGAACACCCGAAACATCGGTTTACAAGAAACAAACGGAACTTTTGAAGCATCGACAAGTCACAAACGTTATGAATCGTGATCTGTCAATTTGCGTCACACTAAGTTTTATTTAACTTTGATTTAAGAACAATCCAAAGCAGATTTTTCCAGTTCAGGTCGCTAATTATATTAAGTACACTATTTACGTTTTAAGTTGAATTTCATAAAGGCTGCCACCCAATGTTTGTGTTTCAGTGTTCCAAACGATGCCTTTAAAACTTCACTGATGTTCAATCCTTCGGAACACCAAAACGCCTCGGAACAGTGAGTCGGCTCAGCAAAGAGCTACATACGCCTACAGTAATACGACACTTATGTCACCGCTTGTAGGTTAAGGCCAAGTTTTCATCTCAAAGACTCAAACTTTATCAGACTTGTAGGCACAACTTTTCACCAGTGTAGGTATATTTAAAAATAAAAAATAAATTGTGTGTGTCACTTCCCTTGAAAGTACACATAGTGTGTATTTTTAAACCAAGAGCAAATACAAATTTTAAACTAGTTCCCTAGTTGGACTAGAACTAAAATAATGGGATTCAGCTAATCCTTGGTACCCACATCACTTCAAAAAATATAAAATAACATTTAATTAACAGCAAAGATGCATTAGGGTAATATTTGGACTCGACAGTTCCGACAGTTGCCAACCATATTTTGATAAATATGTTTTTATTCTACCTTGCTTATTTAACCATCAGTACTATTTATTATTTGTTTCAACTAGAGCCAATACAGCGTTGATGCTTATAAGTACTATATGCAAGGCACGTATAATAGTAAACAAAATTGGTTCCTACTAAAACTTTCGACATATTCTTTAGTGTACTCAAAGTAATATTTCATTTGGATAGTGATTATATTGATTTCGTTGATTTCCTCTTGTGTAATTTCTCGAAAACTATTTCAATTATTTCAATATATTAAACTATGTATTTGGCAACTACTTGTGTTAAAATGGATAATATGTAATTTTATATTCTTCACATTTGTTACCCATGTCAAATCATATAGGCGATCACCTAAACAATGTTTTACACATTTCCAATTTGTACTAAAATAAGTTGATGTAGATAACTTTATATATTAAAATTGTGTACAACCTGATATTGACATATTACTTAGGCCCTACCCCACTACAACTAGTTGACTATATCGAATGATATACCACACATTAATTATTCGCTGGGTCAGTTGGCTCACTATGTTTACTCAGTACCTACCTACTTCTTCCAATGCTTCTTTTAATTAAAAGCCGTTTCGCGGAAACAAGATAAATGTTCATCTATTAACATTTCCACATCCAGAATTTTGCCAGCAAAGTAATTTATACTCTGGCGATGAAATAAAATATTATTATTAGGCTTACTATATACTACTGATTTGCCATTTAACCTGGTTTCAATTAAATTGACAATGATGGTAGACATGTAAAATCACTTTAAACAGTAACGCCATACACAACACCAGTTCCTGCATATGCGAAATGTAACGAATCAATGTACTAAATTTCACAACTATCATGTAGAATTACAAAGTCATAAGCTTGTTATGGTTCCTGGTTGTCTGCTAGAATTGCATGGTCACCGGACCATCCTGGTGACTAAGGGGCTATTTTGCTCCCGCACCCAGCTGTGTGCTGATAGGCTAACGCCCACTATGATCTGCCGTGACCTTTGTTGTACTTAGGGTCGGTGGTGTCCAACTTGTGAATTTTAAAATATTTTTGGGAAGAAGTAACAATGTAAAACATGTTGGAATTTGATTCCGTTACCAACTCGGAACTATTATAATATGCAACGCTAAGACAACCTCCAGAGAATACCCCTTTCGCGACCAAAAGTTCCCAAGCGCCATGAATGTATTGGCTCCTACGTGCTTCGCTCAACACAGCGTAATTTGTTTATCTATTTATTTATTATAATGATCAAGGTGTACAATATACAGTATACATCACACCTGAATCGACTGAAGCTAGTGCTCGACACGCCCAATCTAGCGAGTAGCACTTACATGAAATATAATATGCTAGCACCGATTTACTGGCGCAGTGGCTCGGTATGTACCAAATAATAATTTACAAGGGATGCGAAAAATTGACAATCATAATCTAGTCAAAGTACATGAAACTTACTGTAACTTACTCATTATTTATTATAAAATAATAATAATGATCTCTGCCGTTGAAAGTACTCTGTGGTTTGAAATGTAAATCTTAACATTTTGGCACAACGTATGATTTTCTAGTAATGGAAAAATAATATAAGTTATTGTGAGATACACACAGAAAATCTAAAACGCAAATGGCTATAGTATAGCGAGAAAAAGCTGAGCGAGCGCAGTACTATGAAATCACGGTTATTGAACGAGGAAAGATCGTCGCACGCTCTCTTTAAAATAATATACATATATTAAGGTTTTAGAAGTTAATCTCTGAAAACACTGGTCCGATTGCCTCCCCTTTTTATTGTTTCCACAGAAACCCGCTTCAATCTTGAGCGATACAGGCCACATCCTATGCACGCAGGCGAAACCGCGGGCAAAAGCTAGCAGGCAATAAATGTCCTGCTATCTGTCAAGAGGCAATCCATATAATATAAACTTTATTACCGAACTGGTAGGTAATGTTGGACTAATTTGAACTCTAACGGAGACACTTATAAGGTTGAAAATAAAGCCACTATTGTGTCTTTATCCAAGTGGAAACTGTAGAACTTTTGAACTTTGGAACTTTTATTCAAATTAAATCTGTTACCCATAAACTATAGCCGGTAACGAAACCATATCGACTTATAACTCGACCTTAACGCCATCTATCGAGCAAGCCGGTACTAAAATAAAATAACATACAATGTTTCATCATCAACAATTAATTTGCCCAATTTTAATTTCAGTTAACGTCAATAACATAGGTTGTTCCTTTTAGTCTCATTTAGATTATTTCCAAATAAAAGTATCACTGGTCTGCTCATTAACTCAATAAGTAAACTCAGAATGCAGGTTCTGGGTAACTCCTAATTTGATAGATTTGTTTGCTACGGTTACTCAACAATGACCCAAAACCTGTCCTTAATCCACCTGAACACAGCTCGAGTTATCCTCTAACAACTCCAGGGCACAGCCCAGGCTAGGCACGTGTGATGTGGCAATGCAAGGCACGTGTGGTGTGGCAGTACCTCCAGGGTGTAGCCCTGGCAAGGCACGTGTGGTGTGGTGGTACCTCCAGAGTGTAGCCCTGGCGAGGCACGTGTGGTGTGATGGTACTTCCAGAGTGTAGCCCTGGCGAGGCACGTGTGGTGTGGTGGTACCTCCAGGGTGTAGCCCTGGCAAGGTACGTGTGGTGTGGTGGTACCTCCAGGGTGGAGCCCTGGCAAGGTACGTGTGGTGTGGTAGTACCACCAGAGTGTCAGAAGAAACTCATATTGAATAAGCTGAGCACACCATTTCAAACTACACATCACTTTGCCCGCTTAGATAAAATAGTATAGTCATTATCCCAAAAAAAATTGTATCGGTGCCTACATAGGTTACGTAGGTACTTTCAAAGCAAAAGTAGAAGATGCAAAGTTAGGAAAAAAAATCACTTGTGGGCGGGATAAACGAATGCATTTAAATAAACGACTCGTTTATCCCACTTCTGAATTGTTATCTGTATGTGTTATCTTTAGAGAAAGATTGACTAAGAAAGTTATTTAGTGTACCTACGGGGTTTATTATCAGGTTATTTAAATAAAACGACCAAAACGGGTACCACACCCTTTGTACTTTTGCTTTGATAGCATACACATAATACAAGTATACAATAATTATAACAGTACAATAACAGTAGGAATAAATAAATTATATACTAGCACTTACTGAGTTGTTGCTTGCTCCGAAAACCGATACGGAAAGAGAGACTTGACAGCGCGCAATACCTTTTTATAAACTCTTGTAACTGTCAAATGCACTGCGCTGTCAAGACGCAGCCCGTTCGAGTTGTCAGTGCAAAAAATACATTTTAATGTTGCTAATACAGAAAATAATCTAGTGTATGAACATTATCATAAGAATCGCTAACATAAGTATTCTACCAGGATAATGTAATACAGATTTTTTTTAAATCGGCGAATTTCAAACGACTTTAAAGTCGGTGTCGTTCAAACTCGATTGATGGATGTGAATACGGAAACGTTCTAAACGACCAAATCGCTACGATATCGTTACGGTTTTCATTACGTGAATCGGGCTACAGCTCGAACGTGTGGCGACTCTGTTGTCTAGTTTGGTAGGTTCTATATTTCACTGGAACACCATGGGGGCGCAACTAGTCGTGGCGCCATGGTGTTCCGGTGAAATATAGCCCTAAGTGCTGATGACTTAACGCGCCAATGTGTTTACCACCTGTGTTCGTTTATCTACTACACCTACCTTTCCTCCAGTAGCCGTATCAGACTTAGCATCGATGTCAGCGCCTGCAGCGCACAACGCAGCGAGGCAGCGGCTGCGTTCAGCAAGTGCAGCGGCGTGCAGCGCGCTGCGGTTGCAGTGATCCCTAGCGTCGACTGCTTCACCGCTTGCGATGAGCTCTTGTAGAAGCTCCAAGTTGTCCCAGAGGGCGGCCTGAGGAGTTGAACAAATTTGTTAGTAATTTTTTCTCCTGTAAAAATATTCTAAAAAACTAAATCTGACCATAAAAAATTGGAATGTAATAAAGAGAATATGATAATTTCAAACTTTAACCTTTCAATTTGTCACACAATAGAAAGACAATAGATGCGCGAACGCCGGCGTTTGCTTGGGGTTTAATGAATTAAATCATTCGCTATTTTAATATTTACTTCATATACTAATTTGAAGCTTAGCTTGAAGCTTTGCCTGTGTGAAAAAGAAAATTATCTAAAGGGATATACTCCTGGGATCAAAAGTATGTGCTACTCCGTGACAAAGGATACCAATGTGCTAAATTTCAGCGAAGAAAATTCACGGTATCTGAAAGATTAATTGACTGTTTAATTGTATAAATTGGGAACAGAATTCTTGTTTTATGTATTTAAAGAACAGCTTTTTCTGAGCAATAAAACCCAATAAAACCACGCTACAAAGTTTTTCATTTAATATTTTTATAATATGTATCTTAATTAAACCCTAATTTTAGTACTATGCTTGCATTTAGTAGAACAGCAGGCGACGATTTAAATATTTTTTTTAAAGATGCGATAATTTATTCGCGATAAAAATATTATTTAATTAAAAGTTTTGTTATGATTTTTCCACACAGTTTCTTTAAATAATGTGTGTTTTTTTACCACAAATAAATAAGTTAAGACCTTGGTCTATCTTCTACTATTCATAACACACGATTGCAACATTTATAACCGCAAGAAACCGTAGTTAAACTAACCGTTACTAAGGAATTAAGCAGTCAAGTTTTTTTTTCATAATTCACTTACCTGATGCAGCAGGCGGCCTTGGAAGTGATCCTCGTCCGGAGACAGGTCCATTACGCTCGTTTTTAGAAGAAATACACAAGTAGCACAGACATTTCCGGCCTAAACAGGCGCTCAAGCGTTACAAAAGACTCACGAACGAAACACGGCCATACACACCGAATTGTTCACTAAAACTACATATGAAATACACAGTTATGTGCGGCAGACGTTTTTTTCTTTCGGCATTGCGGATGGAAAACGTTAATTACTGGGAAATTACAAATTAAATCGGGAATAAGATTTATCGATTTGTTTGGTGACAGCTGACCCAACTGACTGACAAGCGTTTGACAGCTGTCAAATTGCCAACTGCAGCGGTACGAAGAAGGGCATTTTCGATTTCGATAAGCTTTTATAAAACGATATCGTTTCGAAGTCACGTTAAATAAATAAAATATTTATAATTATAAATATAAATCTTCAAGAATAATATTAATGATTAATTTTGTGGAATAGTAAAAAGATACAAAATCATTAAACCAACTCTAAAATACTTACTGAATCTTATTCGAACTGTGTACAGTGTACAATCTATGGTAAAGTTTTTATCCAGTTACCCACTAGTATAATATAATAATAACATGAATGTAATTTTTACACATTGCTCGACCTTAATAATTATCGCTGATTTTAAATTAAAAATGTCTCGTAGTTACTGCAGTTACGATGAAGAATGGCAGAGAAGGAAGTCAGTGCTGATTAGAAGTCTTTTTCACGATATCCCGAGTAAGTTTACTGAACTAACTTAATTCTCAACACGTAGATATTACTCAATCTCGTTTTTGAAGTGCGATATCATCAAACAAGTTCTCCCGATCTTAGTGGAGCAAGAGGGAATGTCAGATTTTTATAGACTAAATTCAACTTGTGTTCTTTCGGTTGCCTTTTGCATCCTAGAGCTACGGTAACTCTTTGGATTGTAGACCTTGATGGAATCATCATCATCATTTCAGTCCAAAGACGTCCACGACTGCGACTGGACTCACTAGTAGATCAAACGTTGGCACATCGAATTATCCATACAGCGAAAACCATCGACAGTGGGTGCTATTCTCTAAGAAAGCGCAGCGCTGGCACAGCGACGAGTCGTGAGCGCAATACATTGAATTAACAATCCAATGTAAAGGGGCATTGGGTTGTTAATTCAATGTACTGCGCTGACGACTCGTCGCTGTGCCAGCGCTGCGCTTTCTTAGAGAATAGCACCCAGTGGCGGATTAGCCATGTAGCAAGAGTAGCAAATTCTATAGACCCCGCACATTCGGGGGCCCCGCACGTTGGGGGGTTCGTTCCTGCACTTAAAAATGTAGGTAAATCACCGGGATTTAAATTTTGCTTTGACTAAGCAAAATTGAAATCCGTAAACAGCTGATTATTTCATTGAATATGAAAGTCGATCTCTTAAATTTCCTTCATTACCGTAATTTCCATGGATTGCCCAATTTTAAAATCCGCTGAGTTATTGAGAGTAAGAATAAGAGTACTACATAAGTCTACATAAGGGCCCTTCAGTCGAATTTGCTACAGGCCCCGCGCTGGCGTTATCCGCCATTGACCATCGACCTCTACCAGGCACACTATGACTCTACCTTTTCCGTAACTCAATTTAAAAATACATAATTTTATTCTCTTGCAGTTCTATCTCCAGTTGAGGAGGAATCTGATGACTCTTACCAAGATTACAATGCTCCACCTCAACAACCATTTCCCTCTCCGCCTAGACCATACAGCCCATTACCACCACTAATCATAGAAAGAGTACCTACCATCAATAAACACGATGAACCAGAAGAATTCTACACGAAACTACATCAAAAAATTATAAAGATTTACGTAAAACTTTTTATTGAAAATCGTAACTCTAGTAGCATACATTCTGATGAAAGTCTGGTTATTGATGATGATCCAGTTAACAGGGCTGTGACTGGCTTGGACTCTGAGACCTCCGACTCCAATGAAAATCTAGATTTACGTTTCCTCGAAAGCATTTCACCTGGAAATGGAGATTTCGATTCAATCATTGAAGATAGAAAAGCTAGAGAGAGTTCCGCTTCTACAAAATCTAATGGATATGGAGCTGATTTTGAGTCAATGGATACCGCCATAATAGATGTTGTAAATCACACAACATCGACCGAACATGCAGTAAATATATCGGATGAATCAAACACTGAAAGTTTTGACAGTTATGATAAAGAAAATAAGGATCCTGATAACTGTAAATCAAGTGAAAATATAACGTGTAGTAAAACAGATAATCGAGTTTCAGATGAAGGACTAATTTCCACAAATGAAGACCAAGAAATGACTGAAATTGGAAAAGCAAAGGAAATAGAGATTGAACGTAGTTACGAGGATGAAGAATCAAGCAATAAAAGCATTTATGAACATGAAATAACTAATGAAACTGGAGAATCTGATACCGTAAGGATAAGTGATCCAGAGTTAGACGCAGATGAATCTCATCATTCCACTATCAATGATCAAGAAATGATTGATAGTACAGTCTCTAGTGACCCAAATAAAACAGAAACTAATTCAGGTTTCCGTGCTTCAGCAACAAAATCGAAAGGAGGAGAAAAGTCAGCGTCAGAAGGTGGAAACGGAGATGTAGAAAGTAGCAGTTCCAGTGAAGGTAAGTTCTGATGAAGCAAAGGAGAGAGACAGAGAGAGAACCACCAATAAATAACAGATCATTACGATACCTAGCCAATATCAGACAAGCGCAACTGCTGTGTTGTCTAAGAATCGATTTTCAAGACAGACAGTATTGTAATGAATAATTCTGACTGGCCTGTTGGTCTAGTAGTTAGTAGTCCTGACTGCTATGCCGGAGGTCGTGAATTCGATTCCCACCCAGGAGAAATGTTTGTGTGATAAGCACGATCATTTGTTCTGTGTCTGGGTGTAATTTATCTATAATATGTATGTATTTAGAAATATATAAGTAAGTTTATCAGTTGTCTAGTACTCATAACACAAGCTCTGCTTAGCTTGAGACTAGACGGCGTTGTGTGATAGTTGTGGAATATTATTATAATGAGATTTCCTATTAGTAATATCTCAACAGAAACCTTGATTCACTATTTCAGAAGTATGCGTTTTTGAGAATGAGAAGTAAAGTATGACACCTTGTGTCGGACTTTTACCCACCTGTGTCGTTCAGTTGGTCTTTGCGTTCTAGGGCTCTCACTCTGAAAACTTTCACGCAGTCTTAACGCAAAGTATACTCCTTAAAATTTGGACGTTCTACTATGATGGTTGTTGTGAACAATGGTGGCACAGGCACAATGATAATGATTCCGACTTATGAATTGTATGTTGCGACGTTCAAACTTTCAAACCCAGTCAAGCACATCAGTTTATGTAATTTATTTCACCACTATTCTCAAAACGATAAAAGATAACATTGTGAGAAAACCGGCTTGTCCTTGAACTTAAAAGAAGACGGGGCACTGGGCGTGCTGGATTACGGCGCGTTACCTCTCCTGGATAGAAGGCCTGAGTCACAGTCGTGGGAACATTATAAGGCTGATTATGCGATGCTTATAAAGTGGCGATGTCGATGATGAGTTGCCAATACCTTTCGCGAGATTTCCACGATCGTGATTTTAACTTTGTTATTTTGTGATTTCAGATTCTGACTACAGACAAATAACTACCATAGCTTTAGTCCATTTCGACGGGTCCAAAGACACTGAAGATCGGGAGAGCCGAGTGTACGAAGATTCCGTTAGAAGTGTCATATTGCCGACGAGGTTCAGGAGAGCGGTCGGTCGAAGTCCTGATGATGGGCTTCAAGTTTTAACGGAATTGGAAGAAAAAGACGGTTTGTGTTTTATTTTTATGGTTCCGTAGTAAACTAGGAGCCCTTATAGTTTCGCCATGTCTGTCTGTTTGTCGGTCCTCGCTTAATCTCTGTGATCGTTAGCACTAGAAAGCTGAAATTTGGTACCAATATGTATATCACTCACGCCGACAAAGTAGTAAAATAAAATTGGAAAAAAATGTTTTATTAGGGTAGCTCCCCTATATGTAAAGTGGGAAGTGATTTTTTTTTAATTTCAACCCTAACGTGTGATATATTGTTGGATAGGTATTTAAAAATGAATAGGGGTTTACTTAAATCATTTTTTGATAATATCAATAATATCGGAAATAATCGCTCCAAAAGTAAAAAACAATGTGTGTGTCCCCGTCTAACTTTTGAACCATAAGTTTAGAAAATATGAAAAAAATCTGAAAAGTAGAACTTTATAAGGACTTTCTAGGAAAATTATTTTGAACTTGAACGAAAAGAACAGTTTTTGTACAAAAAAGGCAAAAGGGTTCTACAAAATAATTTCTGCACTAAGTTTGTAGTATAATCGTATATGCAAGCATTTCTTTAAACTCATAAGCGGGTACACTTATTGTGACGGACGGGAAACTACGGAACCCTACACTGAGCGTGGCCCGACACGCTCTTGGCCGGTTTTTTTAAGTTAAAGTGATCTTACGCCAAAAACGTACCAATTGAAAAGCACGCAGATACGCTTGCTTCCGTAGATAGTGCTTTGCTTGTAATCTGATACATAAGGTCACCAACAGATTCGATAGGATAAAAATAATAATTTGCTTGCTACGACCTTCCCGTCCGATTAAAATATGGGTGTCTTCAAGGCTAGAGTGAATAGGCTCTTATTAAACTAGTGCGCCTCACAATTAACGATTGCATCACTGCTTACCATCAGGTGGGATCGTAGTCAAGCACTAGTTTATCAATTAATAAGAAAAGTACCCCAAGACTTCGTAATGATCTTTTGCCACAAGATGATGGTTTAGCCACTGGGCTAAGTTCATTTAAGACAAAATTAACGTTTGTGACCTCTAGTTAAATGCCCTGAAGTAGGCAGATTGCAAGAATTTATCATGTTTTTAATAAAAGTTAAAGGTATGGCCTAGAGCGTGGGTAGTATCTATGATCTTGCTAGATGGTGTTGCTGCCAGGGTTATCCGAAAGGGCGCTCGAGCCCCGGTATGAAGGCTTGAAGGAACGGGATGGGTTTTTTTAGTCAGTAAGAGTCTGACACTAACTCCCGCTCCGCCCAAGAGCGGGGGTTGTCATAGGATGATTTTTCCCATCGGAAAAAAAAGATGGTGTTGCTGTTGATTTCAAAATATTTGGTTTATTTTGTTTTTTACAGTAGAATAAAAAAATTAAAACCCGATTGCAGCACCACCTAAAATTGAATAACAACGTCTGCGTCTGCCTCTTGTAGCAATATGAAAATCATCAGCAGCACTTTCAACTACAAAACTAAAGCTGTACAGTAGTAGGTACTAAAAAATCACATAATGTATAAAGTTGTGTAAATACAAACATGTTGACCACAAATATAATTTTTGTTACCATACTATCTGGTACAGAGCTGCGTATGCATATATAGCATTGCAGAAAACTTTGTGGAATATTTGAATTTTACAGGTTAGCTGGATCAATTAGGCAGGTATTTCATTGTTCTATCCCGTTAGTTTTCCTACCCGTCTAAATAATCCGTTGGGTCATCTCTTATCTTCAGTTTTATAATAATATGGAAAGCAACGGCACAAATACATCGGCGTCACGACACAAAATATAAATGCTAAAATCATTCAATCAGTCAGAAAAATCATATTAACTAATGGCACATTCCAAAGCGTAGATCTCTGTGGAGAAGAATGTGAAAGCAACTCCACGGGCACTTTGAAAAAAAATTAAAAAGAAGTAATAATTGCAGATCCAAAAACTGGTCCAACATTCGATCCAGAAGAAGGTATAAGTACTGAGGAAGATCTAGAAGAAGTGAGAACTCTTCCAGATGCCGTTGACGAAGACATTTCGGCAATGAGGACTTCGACTCCAGAAGCTACAGAAAAAGAGATTGCAGGAAGAAGAACTCCTCGATTAGACACTCCTGAAGCAGGTGATACTCATCAACCAGAAAGTAATGAAAACGAAGATGATGTGGAAATGAATAATAGGGACGAAGTTGGAGAAGAAGATGATGTTGAAATAAATAATAAGGATGAAGTTAGAGAAGAAGATGATGTTGAAATAAATAATAAGGATGAAGTTGGAGAAGAAGATGATGCAGAAATGGAAAGCCCTCATTCAATAGAACAAATGAGGACTCCAAGACCAGATATATCCAGACAAACAATACTCATAACACACCAAAGCGATTCCGAATCAACTAATGAACGTACTGCCTTCCCCCAAGAAGCAACAATGATGACGTTATCATCCCAAGATGGCGCCCAACAAAATATTTCCGATATTCAAACTTCGAATGACATGAATGACATTTTAACGTCAATTTTCAATGAGAGTCGAAGTAAAAATGGAACTCCTCTCTCTACAAAGAAGAGGAAACTTGTTGATAAATCGATTCAAGCAGCTCCAACAATGAGGGTGACATGGGAAGAAATGCGCGCAAATTTTTTTGTAGGAACGCCTAAGATATTCCGGCTTTGTGCCTGTACTGATCATATATGTTTGTAATGAGCCAATTAATTTGATTAGGATATTATTTGTTTTCTAATAAGTATGCTACGAAAATGTAGCTATAGATATTTTTGCCAAAGTTTCAAGCAGGAAGCTTAAAAGTTGCTTATCATTTACAATTTTTGTTATATTTATCAATCAATTAAGAAGCTTATTTAAATATGTACTCTTTATTGATGACGTTTTTATTTTTTTGTTTAAATCATTAAATATTTGCTAGTTGCACTCTTTTGTTTTAATTACAAACAGATAAAGATATACCTATTTCTTTTCAGGTGGAAAATCCTCTTTTTGGGTTGGATGAAAGTATGTCCTCCATTCTGAGTTGAGTGGAAAGATTTGTTAGACTCTTACTGACTAAAATCTTCCCTGTTTTCCCTCATACACTTGATGGGGCGATGGATATCCCCTTAACTGCCGATTGTGGACCTTTTCAGAAGTGTTGGAATAGAGCGTCATGCGTCATCCTTCTTCCTCGACACGAGACACTCGGTGCGCGTAGTATAGGCTGGGAGAGAATTCAGTCTCTCTTTCCCTTTCCCCACTCTTTTTCTTTGAAATAACATCCTAGCCTAAGGAGATCACCACGTCCCAAAACTGTGCACTACCGACCATGTACCGAACCTCGGATGGCAGTCGCAAATTGCTTCCGATTTCCAACAAGATTGCACGGCCCATTCAGCTGGCTCGCCGGGCAATGGACATGGTGATGAAACCAAGCATCCGGCAGCTCCCTGATTAAGCGTCTCAGGTAAATAGACAGATTTGAGGATAGACGACAGAGACACAGGGGAATACTTGAAAATTAAAGATCAATCTTGGTTCCATTCAAGTTATGTTTTTTTTAAGTGGGAAAAATAGATGCTTAGGTGGTAGGTAAAACATTTCTTAAAATAATCGTTAACTCTTTTGGGCACAACAACGACAATGGAAAGAACGTAGAAGACATACAAACATAATAATAACAAATGATAAGAATAATTTTTGACCGAGAGGGCCAGAGAGGGCGCTCGTGTGAAGACTTTTACGGATTAAAATCCATCTATGTTCTTTAGTTTCCCTTTGCATTTTAAGGCTACGGTCTATTAAACAAAAATATATACATATTTTATTCTGTCCATGTGCATCAAACTGGATTTTTTGTTTGATAGAATTCTTATGAGATGAAGGTTTTTAATGAAAAGTGAAATGGAACGTTTTTCTGAACGAAGTTTGAAAACGTCACTAAACGTCATTAACTTTTTAAAAGTGAGGTTATGTTGTCAAATCTCCAAGCAGCAAGATTTTGTTATTTTGAGACTTTGAGTGCATGATATAAATTTGTTTTCTAGACAAATCGCTTTTATACGATATAGTGAATCAAAATGTCTCTAACTGAAGGTCCAGTGAAGGAATTAGACGACAAATTCGTCGATTTAATTGGAAAATTTGTGTCCGATATAAAAACTGGGTACGTTGGACTATTTCTTTATTTTATTGCTGTTTTATTTGTTAAAATTAGATTTTCTGTAATAAATATGTATTATTTGGATATCTAGTTTACTTGAAAATGTCTATAATACCATATTAGTTGGTTTTCAAGTCATAAACTTAAAAAATATGAAGTCTTGCACTACTTATTTTGTATTGCATCAGAATTCAGAAATGCATTGTGTCAATATGATTAAAGATATTCAGCGACATGCTCTGACTAAAACAGTAGGCGCTCAACTAGAAAATCCAGTGATTTAGTGCATTGTAATTATGCTAAAAAATGCTTTGCTGTCCATAAAAAATATTGATGTCCTGCATATGTTTAGTATAGAACAGTGGTTCCCAAGTATTTTTGACCAGAGACCACTTTAGTTTATTTGTTTAACAATTTTAATAAAAAAAAATATTTATTTATTTATTATTTATTATAATCTTTATTGTACACCAAATAAACAAAAATACAGGACAAACATTTAAAAGAATAAGTGCACAATGGGCGGTCTTATCGCACAGGGCGATCTCTTACAGACAACCTTTTTTTCCAAATATATACATATATTAAAAAATTATAGCTTACCTATTCTATAAAATCAAAAATAACTGGCATTGCCATTTAGAGACACAATAGAAAGACAATGAGAGAGTGAACGCCGGCGTTCGCTTGGGGTTTAATTCATTAAACCCCAAGCGAACGCCGGCGTTCGCGCACCTATTGTCTTTCAATTGTGTCTGTCATTATCACGATTGAAAGGTTAATAAATTAATTTTACTCTTCAGTTAGGAAGTTTTAAGTTTGTAATGACAACCCCCGCTCATGGGAGGAGCGGGAGATAGTGTCAGACTCTTACTGACTATTTTTTTTTTATTTATTGGGGGGGAAAATCATACATGTAGATGGATGGAGAGGGAGAGGAAGGCCGAAAAAAAGATGGATGGATTGTGTGAAAAGTGATATAAAAGAAAAGGGAGTTAGTGATAGTTTGACGGGTGACAGGACAGAATGGAAGAGGAAGACGTTGCGCCGACCCCTAGTAATATGGGATAAGGGCAGGAAGAAGAAGAAAGGGGGAAAATCATCTAATGACAACCCCCGATCATGGGAGGAGCGGGAGATAGTGTCAGACTCTTACTGACTATTTTTTTTTATGGTTGGAAAATCATCTAATGACAACCCCCGCTCTTGGGCGGAGCGGGAGATAGTGTCAGACTCTTACTGACTAAAAAACCTATCCCGTTCCTTCAAGCCTTCATACCGGGGCTCGAGCGCCCTTTCGGATAACCCTGGCCCCAGTAGGCTTCGAACCGGCTGGGCCCCTGCTGTTGCTGACAACTCCTTGAGGCGCGCGGGAACAGTGCGCGCCGTCGACGACTTGGGCTTGGTCCGGACGGTTACCGGACGGCCGGACAGCGAGCTACCCATTGCTCACTGTCCGCAATATGATGATGATGATATCCGATGTATACATATTTCTATTCCTAGTGATAGATAACATCAATTTTTTTTTCATCAGTGTAATCTAGATGAAGCCAGAGTTAATTTTATGGTGGTATCCGTTTCCAGAAAGCTGAAAGGCTCCAACAATGTTGCACTTGCAATGGTCACACTCTTGGAGACGATCATCAGTGACTCACAGAATGCCACTGCTTTGTAAGTATTCTTTTATTATTAAAACTGCCCCACTTTAAAAACTACCTACTCCTGTATCGTTGGTGCGTTTCGTCCTTATAAGTCTTCTACGGTCAGGGCAAAGCGTATCGCCTCATCGTTTATAATGCGTACATCGGAGGACTGGATCAATTTACCTGCTGCGGTCTTCCCATCCAATTATAATTTGGGGGTTTTCAAGGCTAGAGTGAATAGGCTAAAACCATCAACGATTGCATCACTGCTTACTATCAGGTGGGATCGCTATCAAGCACTAGTTTATTGCAATCAAAAAAAATAAAAATAAGTGTGATTACGAATGCCTCCTAACGTGGCGACGCTTGGGGGAGGCCTATGTCCAACAGTGGACGTGTATCGGCTGAAATGATAATAATAATAATATAATAATATTGCACAACTATCACACAACGCCGTCTAGTCCCAAGCTAAGCAGAGCTTGTGTTATGGGTACTAGACAACTGATAAACATACTAATATATTTCTAAATACATACATAATATAGATAAATTACACCCAGACACAGAACAAATGATCATGCTCATCACATAAACATTTGTCCTGGGTGGGAATCGAACCCACGACCTCCGGCATAGCAGTCAGGGCCAATAACCACTAGATCAACAGGCCAGGATGATGATGATAAGTGTGATTATGAATGCCTCCAGTGAACTATGCGGCGCAGTTCGAGCGGCAGGGCGACGCGTGATCAGCGCGCTTCCTCACGAGCTGGTGGCTGCCAATGTCGCCAGGAGGATGCTGAGGGCCATCCGCGATGAGAACAGGGCGCATGCTAATCAGGTAACTTGTGTACAGTGTTTTAGATTTCCTATATCTCTTTATTTATTTATTTATTCTTCATGCAACACAAAGTACATAGGCGGACTTAATGCCTTAGGGATTCTCTACCAGTCAACCTAGGATGGTGAAGAGACAATATGGTAGGCGCACAAAAAGAAAATATTGGTATTAAAACAAGAGTAAAAAATAATACATAATTATAGATAAAATATACATACATATATATATACACGTCATCGGTCGAGTGTAGGGTTTTAAATATTTTCATAATATTAGTTCTTATTTTTAAGTAATGGCAACACTGTCCAGCGCTAAATTCTGGTATAAACCTTCCCCGGTTTATAAACGAAGGCACTTGGCCGAGAGGGCTCAATTTTTGGGATAAATCTCGTAGCGATCATAACTGTAAAGAAAAAGTAATGTGTATACAGAAATTAAAGTATCAGTCTAAATCTAGTGAGTTTTATTATACTTAATATACAATCAACCTAGAATTTTTTATACTGTGTGGGACACGAAACTTCTTTTATTGTTTATTTTCGGGTTCCATACCTCAAAAGGAAAAAACCGGCCAAGAGCGTGTCGGGCCACACTCAGTGTAGGGTTCCGTAGTTTCCCGTCCGTCACAATAAGTGTACCCACTAATGAGTTTAAAAAAATGCTTGCATATACGATTATACTACAAACTTTGTCCAGAAGTTATTTTGTACAACCTTTTTGTCTTTTTTGTACAAAAACTGTTCTTTTCATTTTATTTTTTTTTTATTTTTTTTCGATGGGAGTCCTTATAAAGTTCTACTTATCGGAATTTTCTAAACTTATCGTTCAAAAGTTAGAGGGGGGGGGGGGTCTCTTGGGGATCTTTTTTGCGATTATTTCCGAAATTATTGACATTATCAAAAAATGATTTCAGTAAACCCTTATTCATTTTTAAATACCTATCCAACAATATATCACACGTTAGGGTTGAAATTTAAAAAAAAAATCACTTCCTACTTTACATATAGGGGGGCTACCCTAATTAAACATTTTTTTCCAATTTTTATTTTACCACTTTGTCGGCGTGATTGATATACATATTGGTACCAAATTTCAGCTTTCAAGTGCTAACGGTCACAGAGATTAAGCGAGGACGGACAGACAGACATGGCGAAACTATAAGGGTTCCTAGTTGACTACGGAACCCTAAAAAAACGGAACCCTTATAGGATCACTTTGTTGTCCGTCCGTCTGTCTGTCTGTCTGTCTATCGAGACCCTTTATCTCGAGAACGCGTGAGGGTATCGAGTTGAAATTAAAACCATAAACTCAAGTCGGCAGTCCCTTGAAGCTGTGAAAAAATCAAACTTCTAAGTTAACGAATAAAAAAGATACGGCCGTTCATATCGTAAAAAAACGTATTATTTCGACACTCACAAGGGTAGCATTCATAGGGTACTTCCCGTTGACCCAGAATCCTGAAATTTGGCATGAAGGAAATTTTTTTGAAAAATGCCCAATATGAGAGTGCGATTCGATAATAATTATTCAAATAATCAAATTGACCGGGCATTATACATACGGCCCATCACCTTTTGGGCAGAGTACCTAATACAAACATTAAACCATTAAAATAATCAGACTCTCTTATTTGGATTAATTAGATATATCAAGGAGTCTATTATTTAAAAATGTCACTGTATTTTGATTGCACTTTGAACTGGGTAAAATAGGTTAGGTAAGATTAGAACTATGACCAACCGCGCGTGAGCCGAGCGAGCGAAGCGAGCGATGCCGCGGCAGCGGCCGGCGAACGCTACGTCCAAGTTGTTTCGTCCATTCGAGATTTTTACCTTTTTCAGTTAATCCATTTGATAATTAATAATTTATCCAGTAATCCATTTTGACCTTTGAACGATTTGGTCAATAGTAGTCAATAGTGTAATAAATAATTTAAACATTGATATTCCAGACTTTGGTCAGCTGAACTTTTGATCAAATGGCCAGGGACCGTACAACCCCGGTTAAGAGTTAAGTCTTTGGAAGTGTAACCCGTTTATGAGGTTACCTTTATCATGATGTAACCCCGTGAATGGGTTTTAAGTTCGAACCCATTAAAAGGGTTACCTTTATCATGATGTAACCCCGTGAATGGGTTTTAAACTCAAACCCATTAAAAGGGTTACCTTTATCATGATGTAACCCCGTGAATGGGTTTTATGCTCGAACCCATTAAAAGGGTTACCTTTATCATGATGTAACCCCGTGAATGGGTTTTAAGCTCGAACCCATTAAAAGGGTTACCTATTCAATATGGTAACCCATTGAATGGGTTCTATACTTGAAACCCAGTGAAAGGGTTACCCTTATTGAGATAACCCTTATAGGTAAGGGTTTTCATCGGGTTACCGTATTATTATGGTTATTCAATAAATTTATGCTCAGTAGGAGCGAGTTTCACTAGACATTGAAGACTTGTAGTTCGAGCATACATCTCCCTTTTAGACCTGCTTTTTTTAAATAAAATCCCAAAACAAAATTTATTAGTGAATGTAAAACAAATTTACATTCACTAATAAATTCGCACTTTCTTATTAATTCTTATTGGAATCTTATTAGTTACTTATCCTGTTTTGAACCTTCTGAATAATAAAACGATTTAACAAATGTTTAATTTAATTTGTTTTTACCTATTGTGCCCTACCAAAATAGGTAACAATATTACACGTTCTTAGGAAGCTTTGCCCCTGTACGGTTTATTTACTCATGTGTCTATATTACATGCAATAATGATAATAAATCTCGTTCTCAGTAGGTACATACGTAACCACAAAGGCGCCCGCCCCGCCGCTGACGTTTAACGTGTGCTATGCCATTTTGCAACGTATGTCTACCATCGACAGATCATAATGACATTGCTCCAAGTTGAAATGTTACGTTGTTATCGTTTTGTGTAAGAAACCCTTTTGAACGACTTAATTTAAGCCGTTCAAAAGTGTAACCCATATCGTATGGGTTTTTGTTAACCGGTTTAGGAAAACCCTATTGAATAAAGGTTACCTTAATCGTATGGGTTTTAGATCTACTGCTTAGAAAAAACCCTATCGAATAAAGGTTACCTATATCGTATGGGTTTTAGATTAACTGCTTAGAAAAACCCTATCGAATAAAGGTTACCTTTATCGTATGGGTTTTAGATTAACCGCTTAGAAAAACCCTATCGAAAACCCTTTCTATAAAAAACCAAAATGATCCTTTGAACCCTTTAAAAGGGTTACCTATATGATAAGGGTTTTTCATTAACTGCTTAGAAAAACCCTATCAAAACCCCTTTAATGGGTAACCAGAACGGTCCCTGCAAATGGCCATCGTTATTTTAAACTTTGTTGATTTGTACGTTGTTCTTTTGTTTGCTCAGGAAAGTTTTGATTTTCTAATATGCAACCGTCACACCCTGCGTGCTTCCCTCCCCGCCCTCGCACCGCGTCTTTAGCTTTATTATCAAATTGCCCAATTGTCATGTACCAATATAATAATGACCGTGCAATGTGATAAATATTGAAGTTAAGATAGTAATTAATCACTTGGTCCAATAGAGCTAGACATTATTCATAATGCTCGAACATTATTTATAATGCCCGCATTAATCATCCGGTCCATAACACATACACCAAAATAACAATTTTTACAATTTTTTTTGTCTGTTTGTTTCGGCTAATCTCTGAAATGGCTGGACTGATTTTGACGGGACTTGTTTTAGGTAGCTTATGTAATAAGGAGTAACTTAGGCTACTTTTATTATATAAAAAATCAATCCTGTAGTCCACGCGAACGAAGTCGCGGGCACAGCTAGTTTGTAATAATCCTCGAGACTCCATTCTCGAACTATTTACCTAAGTGAGTTTGTACGGAACCCTCTTTGCAACTCACATTTTCCCAGTTGTTTTGGATTTCTAAAGCTTACGTTAATCAATCGTTTTATTCTGTTGTAGAGTGTAGAAGCGTCAGGAGAGAGTCTACAGCGCCTGGTGCTGGCGGCTGGAGCAAGGCGGGCTACCCTAGGGTCCGCGCAGCAGGACCTTAGGGAACCTTTGAGAGATCAGATTGCTGAGGTAATAAAACATTGAAAATACTGAGACATAATAATAAGATAATAACCCCTGTATTATTTTAAGCAAAGCGTTTTGGGAACACATTCATTATGCGAACAGCTCAGAAGTGGAAGTCCCTGCCGGAGTCTGTGTTTCCTGATAGCTACAACCTGGCGTGTCTTCAGGTCAAGAGTGAATAGGTTACTTCTACCGTCTGCGCTGCGGAGGACGAGGAATGGGTCGTCCGGTAACCGTCAAGATCGAGCCAGAGTTATCGATGGCACGTAGTATCCTACGCGCGCTTCAAAGGAATGTCAGGAACAACCTAGGGGTCTAGTAGGGCCGAAGCCAGAGGCCTTGGGTCGACATCTGAAAGAGTTAGCCGTGGTCTTAGAACGCAAAGGGCGACTGAATAGGCGTGGTTTTAGTCAGTAAAAGTCTGACACAGCCTCCCGAACCGCACTAGAGCAGGAGAAGTCATTCTATCAGGAAATAGCTGTCAGGAAACATAGAATCCGGCAGGGAATTCCACTCCTTAGCTGTACACATAATGAATGTGTTCCCAAAACGTTTTGTACGTATGGGTGGGATGTCCACCATGTACCGGTGGCGCAACATTGTACGTCTTGTAGTCCGATGCTGCAGTGGACTTTGAGTGATTCCAATGTAAAAAACTTTTTTTTCCCTTCATCAACAGTTACGCGGCGAACTAGAATCCAGCATATCAAGTATATGCGGGCAAGCCAAGGAGCATGTGAACGGTGACGAGCTGATCCTGACGTACGGCTCCAGCGCCATCGCCGAGAGGTTCCTCAGGGCGGCCGCGCACAGGAAGTACAAGCTGATAGTGGCCGAGGGAGCTGAGCAGAGTGAGGTAAGCTATACTAATAATAGAATAAAAACCGGCCAAGAGCATGTCGGGCCACGCTTAGTGTAGGGTTCCGTAGTTTTCCGTCCATCACAAAAAGTGTACCCACATAAGAGGTTAAAAAAATGCTTGCATATACACTTTAGTCCAGAAATTATTTTGTAGAACCTTTTTGTCTTTTTTGTACAAAAACTGTTCTTGCCATCAAGTTCAAAATAATTTTCCTAGAAAGTCCTTATAAAGTTCTACATTTCAGATTTTTTTCATATTTTGTAATCTTATGGTTCAAAAGTTAGAGGGGGACACACACATTGTTTTTTACTTTTGGAGCGATTATTTCTGAAATTATTGACATTATCAAAAAATGATTTTAGTAAACCTCTATTCATTTTTAAATACCTATCCAACGATATATCACACGTTAGGGTTGAAATTAAAAAAAAAGGTGATTTTTTTAAAATTTCAACCCCACTTTACATGTAGGGGGGCTATCCTAATAAAACATTTTTTTCCAATTTTTATTTTACCACTTTGTCGGCGTGATTGATATACATATTGGTACCAAATTTCAGCTTTCTAGTGCTAACGGTCACAGAGATTAAGCGAGGACGGACAGACAGACAGACATGGCGAAACTATAAGGGTTCCTAGTTGACTACGGAACCCTAAAAAAGGAGGACGCCGACCGCATCAGGCAACGGCGCTCTTGCCGCCACCGTGATTCCGATCCCGATTTCCGGCCACGCTAGGCGCGGGCTTGCGGACAGTGAGCAATGTGTAGCTCGCTCTCCGACCGCCCGGTAACAAGCCCAAGTCGTTGACGGCGCGCACTGTACCCGCGCGCTCGAGCTCGAGCTAGAGAAAAAAAAATTTAGCAATCAAACCAGTACTTCCAGAGATTACATCCTACAAACATAAAAAATGTTTACCTCTTTATAATATTAGTGTAGAAGTGTAGATTTCTCACCCCTAAAATCGTATTTTGAGTGTAGTTTTGAATAGCTGGCTGTCCGGCCGTCCGGTAACAGTCCGGACCAAGCCCAAGTCGTCGATGGCGTGCACTATTCCCGCGCGCCTCAAGGAGTTGTCAGCAGCAGCAGGGGCCCAGCCGGGTCGAAGCCTACTGGGGCCAGGGTTATCTGAAAGGGCGCTCGAGCCCCGGTATGAAGGCTTAAAGGAACGGGATGGGTTTTTTAGTCAGTAAGAGTCTGACACTATCTCCCGCTCCGCCCAAGAGGGGGTTGTCATAAGATGATTTTTCCCATCGGAAAAAAGGGTAGTTTTGAAAAACTAATAATTACTGACTTTATTTTTCATTTTGATTAGAATTTCCGCCAAGTTTCAAGTTGATTACTACTTGAAAAAAAATGATATCTACACTAATATTATAAAGAGGTAAAGTTTGTTTTTATGTTTTTTTGTTTGTAGGAGGTAATCTCTGGAAGTACTGATTTGATTGCTTAAGGTTTTTTTTCTCTGGCTCGAGCGCGCGGCGACAGTGCGCGCCGTCACTTGGGCTTGTTACCGGACGGTCGGACAGCGAGTTACCCATTGCTCACTGTCCGCAAGCCCGCGCCACTGGCCCGATTGTTAAAATTTTTTCACCGATAGAAAGCTGCTTTATTCCTGAGTGACATAGGCTATATTTTATGTAAGCGGACGAAGTCGCGGGCAGAAAGTACTTATAACATAGCATAGTCGGCCATATAATGTTCCCACTGCTGGGGCTCAGGCCTCCTCTCTAGGAAAAGGAATGGGCAGTAATCCACCACGCGGGCCCAGTACGGGTTGGATGTCATATGTCTTCAATTTTTTTTTGGTTCAGGACATGCCGGTTTCCTCACAATGTTTTCCTTGACCGTTTTGAGAGCAGTGGTGATGAAACAAATTACACAAAGTAATGCGCCTGGCTGGGTTTGAACCCGCGACCTACAACTCGTAAGTCGGCGCCGTTCCCGCTCGGCCACCACTGCTCTTACTCTAGTACAATTGCCGGCACGGATCTTGAGCGCTGGCTTCAAGTTGCGCAGAAGTCAAATATTCAGTCTCTTTAGAGGTGCGAAATGAGACGCGGGGGCGGGGAGCGTCAGTGATTGGCTCGCTGCGCCATCGTGTCATAGACGTCACTCATGATTCGTACCCTGCTCTTGCTGCATGTATATAACAACGACGACGATTGGCTTGCCAATGTATGGAATGCGCAAAGCGATCCCCACTCTGACGTCGAGCGCTCAAGATCCGTGACGGTAATTGTTCCTTATTTACTAAAATGATACAACCAGTACATGAGTTTAATTTGTTGTTTCTAGAGCCACGCCATGGCCAACCGGCTGAGCGCGGCCGGCGTGCCCGTCACCGTCATCAGCTCGGCGTCCATCTACGCAGTCATGTCTAGAGTTAACAAGGTAAGTTGACTGGACTTCCCTGTCAAATTAATGGCGTCTTGAAGCCCACCGTTGGAGGTTGTCGCCAGTAGCGTGGCTGCACATGGGTACAGGGCTGCCACAGCCACTAACGCCGCCGCGAGAGGCTAGCAGCGGCCACAAGCCACTTGTGGCTGTTACTTTTTTAAACCCATGTGCGTAGTATAAATGTGCCCGTAAATGGTCTATTTGAAATAAATGATTTTGATTTGATTTGATACTTCAAAGGCAAAAGTTACTAACCGACATTTAGTAAATTTTACAGGATTTTGATTTAAAGTTAAAATGTTTAGTTAAAAATGACAAAATAATTAATTTAATATAATATATTATTCCACAACTACCACAACGCCGTCTAGTCCCAAGCTAAGCAGAGCTTGTGTTATGGGTACTAGACAACTGATAAACATACTTATATATTTCTAAATACATACATATTATAGATAAATCACACCCAGACAGAACAAATGATCACGCTCATTACACAAACATTTGTCCTGGGTGGGAATCCAACTCACGACCTCCGGCATAGCAGTCAGGGTCACTAACCACTACCAACAGACCTGTCAAAAGAGTATCATAATGGATTCTAACAAAGAAGGTTTAAAGGCACACGTAAACGACTATGCTCTAACACCGCTCCCACCCAACACCCCCCTAAACTAAGACGACTGCTCGCAGTCCACGCGGTGATAGCTAGCAGGCACCCAGCAGTCGACATTCTCTCGCCAACGCTCAGGATTCAAATTTCAGAATCCTTCGCTTGCTCGGTCATCAAAATTGAGCACGCGGTTAATAAGCAACTTTGCACTCTTGTATAAGGGTGTTACCACACCAATCGATCGATCGTCAATCGATGTCATCGATCGACATCGGTCGACGTTGATCGATTGGTGTGGTAGCTTTAGTTGATCGTCGGATACCGGTCGACTTTTTAATCGATCGATTGCCGGTCGATGGACTCGATCGACGATGACAGATTAAACCTGGCTACACGCCATTCTTGTGAATCGTACTAACGATGCTGCTTGTACTCGTACTACTAATTACGGATATGCAAACCCAGAAGACTCTGCATTAAGTTCTCTTTAAGATTTGATATTTTTTATAGTATTTATTAGTTTATTATTTTAGCATATTTATGTATTTTATTATATATTATATATAAATAACTTATTATTATTTTTTTCCGTTTCATTATTTGTTATTTGTTTATTGTGCAAACCCTACCACAGTGATCTCTTTTTTAACCCAAAGGTTGACTGGTAGAGAATGCCTTGTTGCATTAAGTCCGCCTATGTACCACTACTGTACATGAAGTTTAAATAAATAAATAAATAATCCATTCTACCCTCGATTGATCGTCGATCGACAATAACGATCGCTTGGTTTGGTAGAAACTATCGATCGACGTCGACTAATCCATTCTACCATCGATTAATGGCATCGATCGATGACCGATCGATTGGTGTGGTAACACCCTAACAAATAACTATTATTATTATGGTAATGTAATATCAAAACGTGTGGTAAAAAGGTCAAATTGCTACAAGTCAGATTGCTGTTCCGTTTTTTAATTATTTTTAGTCCAAGCCGTACATTTATTGAAAGTCTTCTACTTGCAGGTTGTGATAAGTGTGAAGGCGGCGATGGGCGGCGGTGCTGTGCTGGCGGAAACTGGTCTAAACGCGGTCACGCAGGCGGCCAGGCATTACTGTGTGCCGGTGAGTTGTTAAACAAGCATTTACTTAACTTGCAATGTATGTAAGTATAGTCAGTCTAAAAAGTACAACGACTTGGGAATTTTGTATAATATTTATAATAATTATATTCGATACTTTTTAGAAGTTTATTCTATTAGTAAAGAGATCAAGATCTCTTAATTATTATTATTCCATTTATTTATTATTATATACATATTTATCATATTTTTAAATATTTCTTCAAAAAAAAAACATTTAAAAATATAAAAAATAGTAGCCCACCGGCATCGGGAACACGGTCCAAGCTACCGGTGGTCAGGGCTCCTGAGAGAGGAACCTCCGGACAATACGCGCCGTGTCTAGGAGTACTGCCTTCTGGATCAAACCCTTGATCCAACTGCCTAAAGAGAGCCTCCGCAGATGTTGGTCGAGGCTCTTGGCTATTAAGCCATTATTATTATTATATTATTATTTATTATATCTAGCCCATACTGTCCCACTGCTGGGCAAAGGCCTCCCTCCACTCCTTCCAATGCTCCCGGTTTTGAGCCACCTCTTTCCAATGGACATGGACATGTCTGCCGCATGCCTACCGAGCGGTGGGCCAGTAAAACTCAAAATTGGTGCCCTGAAATTGCACGACGGGGCCGCGGCAGACCAAGAAGGAGATGGCGGGACGACTTGGATGTCTTCCTTGGTAATTGGAAAGAGTTTACTCTTAATTAACCTTGATTTATTGAACCAGTGTTGACTACATCAGATTTAATTTTACCCTAATGAAGACGATGGAGCACGCTTGCCCAGAAGCAATCTATTCACTCTTGACTTAAAGACCCCTAGGTTATAGCTATCAGGAAACACAGACTCCGGCAGGGAATTCCACTCCTTAGCTGTATGCATAATGCATGTGTTTCCAACACAACTAACTAGCAACCACTAACTAACCAACAACAACTAACTAACTAAATAAATAATACTTTGTCCACAGGTGTTGGCACTAGCTCCTCTATACAAACTGTCCCCGGTCCACGATGTCAGCCATTTCAACGCGTACGCCGCCCCACACACTGCCTTACCTTACGAGTGAGTATCTGGCTATTTTTACGCACGGATACAGATACCGCCACGGATCTTGAGCGCTGTCTTCAAGTTGCGCAGAAGTCAAATATTTGGTCTCTTTAGTGGGTGGGGAGTGTCAGTGATGGTCTCGCCGCGCCATCGTGTCATAGACGTCACTCGTGATTCATTCCCTGCGCTTGCTGCATGTATCTAACAACGACGACGATTGGCTCGCCGATGTATGGAATGCGCAAAGCGATCCCCACTCTGACGCCGAGCGCCCAAGATTCGTGCCGGTCAAAGTCAAAGCATTTATTTCAAATAGACCATTTGCAGGTACTTTTGAATAGTCAAATATCGGTCAGTCCAAGAAAAGTGTAGCTAAATTGGTATCTAATTCGGTACCTGTACTTGTTTATACGGACGGATATTTCTTTATTAGAGTTTCAGGAACTTTTTATTTTGCATCTAAGCATCATTTCTTGGCATTAAGTCCGCCTTTGTACCTGTGTGTTGCATAAAGTTTTTTTTTAAATTGATATTAACTAGTGCTTGACTGCGATCCCATCTGATGGTAAGCAGTGATGCAATCGCTGATGGTGAGGCGCATAAGTTTATTAAGAGCCTATTCACTCTAGCCTTGAAGACACCCAAATTATAAACCGACGGGAAGACCGCAGCAGGCAAATTGTTCCAGTCCTTCGACGTACGCGGTAATAAATGAATTAATAAATCTGTACTACTTCCCTTGGATCAGTTTTCGTGCTCAACTAGACTATAGCTGCGCGGTGTGGGGAGCGGTGCGGGTGCATGTGCTTGTCCGCAATCGAGGCATTATAACAACGCACGCGGTTAGCGAGAACTAGTTTGAGATGCCACTCCCGCGCAGTGGCCAAGGAGTGGAATTCCCTGCCGGAGTCTGTTTCCTGATAGCTACAACTTAGGGGTCTTTAAGTCAAGAGTGAATAAGTTACTTCTAGGCAAGCGTGCTCCATCGTCGACCACATCATCGCTTACCATCAGGTGAGATGGTGGTCAAACGCGAGCCTATCAAAATTAAATTTAAAAAAAAACCTCTCTCCGCCCGAGCACTCACTGTGTCCACACGCTATGAACTCGTCTCGTGTTGCGCCGACCACAAATAAAACGGGACAAGGGTAGGAAGATAAGATAATATAATATAATATAATATTCCACAACTATCACACAATGCCGTCTATTCCCAAGCTAAGCAGAGCTTGTGTTATGGGTACTAGACAACTGATAAACATACTTATATATTTCTAAATACATACATATTATAGATAAATTACACCCAGACACAGAACAAATTATCATGCTCATCACACAAACATTTGTCCTGGGTGGGAATCGAACCCACGACCTCCGGCATAGCAGTCAGGGTCACTAACCACTAGACCAACAGGCCAGCCAAGATGATGATGATTGTATATATGTATGTAGTAATAGTCTGATATCCCCAAGTATTCTGTGCTACGCAGCCGCCACGAGCTAGCCACGGACAGCATCCACGTGTACGCGCCGATGTACGACTTCGCGCCGCCCGACCACATCACCCTGTTCATCACCAACCTGTAAGTAGCAACCCTAGGTTGACCCCTGTAAAAAAAATCTGGCCAAATGGGGATCTCTCGACCCATCTATACTATATATATTTATTTTTATATATAATATTATAAAGCGGAAGAGTTTGTTTGTTTGTTTGTTTGAACGCGCTAATCTCAGGAACTACTGGTCCGATTTGAAAATTTTTTTCACTGTTAGATAGCCCATTTAATGAGGAAGGTTATAGGCATCACGCTACGACTAATAGGAGCGGAGCAGTAACCAATGATGCGGGTGAAACCGCAAGGTACAGCTAGTCTCCCATACATAGCCAGTGTGAAGCCGCTGCACAGGACATCCTCCACCTGCTATAATAATAATAATAAATAGCTAAGAGCCTCGAACAACATCTAAGGAGGCTCTCGTTAGGCAGCTGGATCAAGGGCCTGATCCAGAAAGCAGTACTCCTGGACACGGCGCGCATAGTTAGGAGATTCCTCTCTCAGGAGCCCTGACCACCGGCAGCTTGGACCCTGTTCCTGATGCCGGTGGGCTACTATTTTTTATATTTTTAAATGTTTTTTTTTATGTACTTTTTAAGAAATATTTAAAAATGTAAATAATATGTATATATATATAATAAATGGAATAATAATAATAAATCGTTTATTTATTACATAGGGCTCACTTACAATAAAGTTGATTAAATACTGTAAAGAACACAGTTGCTTATATGCCTGAACTAGGATGAACCATATATATATAATAACCATAGCTATGCTGCGTAACCACCTGCAGTTTTCAGGATCTATACGAGACCTATAAATAATATAGAGAATATTGGTCAGAAAAAAATATAGTTTGAGAACATCGATACGAAAAGAAGAAATTTACAGCACAATAGCTTTTTTTAATGGTAGGAAAATCATCTAATGTCAACCCCTGCTCTTGGGCGGAGCGGGAGATAGTGTCAGACTCTTACTGACTAAAAACCCACCCCGTTCCTTCGTGCCTTCACACCGGGGCTGAGCTACTCTTTCGAAACTAACCTGGGCCCCGGTAAGCTTCGACCCAGCTGGACTCCTGCTGTTGCTGACAACTCCTTGAGGCGCGCGGGAACAGCGCGTGCAAACATGTAATGGTCAAATCACATGAGAACCATGCAGATTAATTTACAATTTTAAAAATCACGTTTATTACAGGATTACAACATTGCAAATTACTTATTACGAAGCCCCAGTACGAAGGCAATGGGAGTGGGTTTTTAGTCAGTAAGAGTCTGACACTATCTCCCGCTCCGCCCAAGAGCGGGGGATGTCATTAAATGATTTTCCCACCACGTAAAAAAAACTATTACATGTTTGCTGTATGAACTTTAAATGACACTTTGACTCTAAGTTTGTTTCGGTGTTTCTTCTCAGAGTAGTCAGCTAGGAAAAGCCGGCCTTATTTAGTAAAACTGACGAATAAATTGACGTGTAAAAGTGTTTTATAAAATTTATTTGTAAAATAAATGTCATTTATTTATCATTTATGCTGGTTTCCTGATTTTTTTTTCACCGTATTGAGAGCAGTGGTGATGTAATAAATTACACAAAGAAATGCGCCTGCCTAGTATTGAACTCGTGACCTACAATTACCGGAACGGATATTGAGCGCTAGCTTCAAATTGCGCAGAAGTCAAATATCCGATCTCTTTAGTGGTGCGAAGTGAGACGCGGGGGCGGGGAATGTCAGTGATTGGCTCGCTGCGCCATCGTGTCATAGACGTCACTCGTGATTCGTTCCCTACCTTGCTGCATGTATCTGACAACGACGACGATTGGCTCGCCAATGTATAGAATGCGCAAAGCGATCTCCACTCTGACGCCGAGCGCTCAATATTCGTGGACCGTATTTTAATTCATTTTTTTGTCTATTTTCAGTGGCGGCAGTTCTCCATCTTATATGTACCGAATGCTATCTGAACTCTACGATCTGAACGATTACGTCTTCTAACTTCGTGCATCTTCGGGCGACTTCGTGTAACATCGGGCGACTTCGTGCAACATCGGGAGACTTCGTGCAACATCGGGAAACGACGTAGACGCATACATTTCTATCCTTTAAGTGCTCACGGGTTTTTGGCAATATTTTTTCAAGTAAAATTCAGTGCTTGTTTTAATTATTCGCAAATTGATTCCTAGAAGATATTGTGATGTATAATTGGTGTAATTATGTATCTCAAGTGTCTTGCGCAACTGGACAATATGTGGAGTCATTGAAACAGGCGCGATCTCGGTATAGTTGTCATCACGGATCTTGAGCAGTTGCGCTAAGTCAAATATTCGATCTCTTTAGTGGTTCGAAGTGACACGCGTGGCAGGGCCATCGCGTCATAGACGTCACTCCTAATTCGTTCACTGCGTTGCTGCATGTATCTAACAACGAAGACGATTGGCTCGCCAATGTATGGAATGCACAAAGCGATCCCCACTCTGACGCCGAGCGCTCAAGATCCATTTCGGCAACTGTAAAATGGAGCTGAGAATTTAATTGTAGTGTTGACTACTACAGCCAAGCTTACCGAGATAGTTGACTTGAAACATTTGCTGCTAAATACTGCAAAAATCATTTGAATGTGTTACATCTGCGTTCTAATGTAACTCAAAGTAACTTATAGTGACTGAAAACTTAATACTTCGTAAAGTTGAGGCTGACTAAATGCTAGTACTGTCACGTCTTCTGTGATCACTGTTAAACAGGATTATTTGTTTAACACTAATAACCTTTCAGGACTGTATTACTAAAATAAGTGTGTAATGTTAGTGATTACCGACGACCCGGTATTTAGACCCGAGCCGTGGCGAGGGTTTTAAGAGAGCCGAATTTTGTAATTTACCTTTCAATACACTCACTGAAATGAATAATCGGGGGTTGACCGGCGATTGGACACGAGCTGCGCCCATCCTGATACGATACATGTAATATTGTAATATAATTATGGCAGGGAGAGGTTGAACCACAAGGTTTTAACTACATTATAGCACTAGTGCGTAATGGTAATCAAAATGTCACATTTTGGTAACCAGGGCCATTATGTAGCTAATTGCAGTGCAATAAGAGTCACTTTCTGAGCAAGTGTATTGAAAACAACTTTTATTCTATGACTTTTTACAAAACATAATTCATTTATCAAAAACAAACCTTTAAGATTTCGTTGCTCTATCTAACACATTTTAACTCTCTATGACACGACGCAACCGCATCAAACACCACGCTACCCGAGCCCCGCTCCCCTCCGCTATTGTACTATCGCATAGACTTCGTAATATTTAGAACGTTCAATTTAAATATTTTTATTTTTGTATGAAAATTTGATGAACTAAAAATGTGATGAATTTTTAAAAGTCATAGAACAAAAGTTGTTGTTTATGATGTTAATATAGTTCTCAGAGGTTGCTAGTGTATTAACCAGGGATGTTACGGACCTTCGACTCCGACTCCGTTAAGTCGGAACTTCTGATATTATTACACCTTCGGTTCCGACTTCGGCTCCGATACTTTTAAATCGGAGGTTTTAATCGGAGGTCCGGAATCCCTCTGACTCCCGCTACGTGAACTTAATTGTCATTTATTTTTTCACTTGTTGTTAGTTTGCACACGACATGTTCATCTTCTTTATATCTCTCTCCTGCCACCACTTTTGGCCTTCTTCCGCCTCCGGTTCCAACTCCGGTTCCGATAAATATATATATATATAGATATAATTACCTCCGTTACATCCCTGGTATTAACCCTGTAGATGGCATTATCAAAACTATTCATTACAAATCAAGCGTAATTTGTGTCACTAGTTAGCTTTTTTTTATTATAGATAGGCTCGCGCTTGACCACTATCTTACCTAGTAAGCGATAATGTGGCCAAAGATGGAGCACGCTTGCCTAGAAGTAACCTATTCACTCTTGACTTAAAGACCCCTAGGTTATAGCTATCAGGAAACACAGACTCCGGCAGGGAATTCCACTCCTTAGCTGTACGTATATAATGAATGTGTTTTCAAAAATGGATGGATTGAATGTTTTTGATCTTTAACAGTCTTTATATGTAGTCAAATGCCATATTGCACAGGTAACATAAATTCATTGTATGTACAGCTAAGGAGTGCAATTACGTGCCGGAGTCTTTTTTTTATGGTGGGAACAATCATGCATTGACATCCCCCGCCCTTCGGCGGAGCGGGAGATAGTATCAGACTCTTACTGACTAAAAGACCCACCCCGTTCCTTCTAGCCTTCATACCGGGGCTCGAGCGCCCTTTCGGATAACCCTGGCCCCAGTACCTGCCGGAGTCTGTCACCTGCTAGCTATAACTTAGGGGTCTTTAAGTCAAAAGTGAATAGGTTACTTCTAGGCAAGCGTGCTCCAACGTCAACCATCTGGTGAGATGGTGGTCAAACGCGACCTAATAATAATAATAACAAAAATCAAGCGTTTCCCCATGTGCCTAGACCGGACGCTACAGTGTTGCCAATTTATGTTCTAAAAAATATGCCTGGAGCATCTATACGTGTTTTTTTTTGGAGGTCATGAAATAACTTCTCCCGCTCTAGGTGGAGCGAGATGAAGTGTCAGATTTTTGCTTACTTAAACCTACCGCAGCGTTGGACGGCCTCCAACAAGGTGGACCGATGACCTGGTCAGGGTCGCGGGAATCCGATGGATGCGTGATGCACAGGACCGGTCGTTGTGGCGACGCTCGGGGGAGGCCTATGTCCAACAGTGGACGTCTTTCGGCTGATACGATGATGATGATGAAACCTACTTGTGTTTCTTCAGTTATTCTCGTAAATATTTACAAATGAATGTCTTACGTATGCGGTAATCTGCAAAAATTTTGACAGTTCCTTTGATCAATGACCTACCATCAGTACGTCATTGTGCAGTCATTGCTTTTAATAAGCTTGATATTGTCATTTTAACGCAACTTTATTACGAGACCATTGACCGATCAATGTTGGATCAATGATCGATCATTATGAATTAGCAGATTAGGATCTTTTAGCAAAATGACAATGGGATCGTGTTGGAATGACGAATTTATATAAATAGCAGACTTGTGTCCCTGGTCGCGCCGCTATGGTGTCTCGCCGCCATGGTGTCTCGGTGAAATATAGCCCTAAGCTACCAAACTAGACACCAGAGTCGCCACACGTCCGAGCTGGTCGCGCCACCAAATTGGTTGCGCAACCAAACGGACACCAGGTGAGTAACTCTCTATAGAGCTGTATACATTTTGTTGGTAGCGGCGACTGGTCGCGCCGCCATAGTGTCTCAGTGAAATATAGCACTAACGCAAGGTAAAGAGAGAACATACATCCTTAAATTTTAATCGTTTTAATCCCGTGGAGGGTCGATCCGGTACATGAAACACTATCGATTTGTAAAGATAAAATTAAAAAATAAAGTACCTTTTTTTCAAAACTCACACTGTAATAATTTACGCATGTACGAAATTAATTTCTTTAAGAAAACGTCAGCTGACCGAGTCCAATGATCTGTAGGTAGTTTGTACGCAACGCCGACAACTACCTACGGGTCATTGGACTCGCTCAGCTGACGTTTTATCTTTAAAAATCGATAGTGTTTCATGTACCGGATCGACCCTCTACGGAATTAAAACAATTAAAATATAGCAGTGTACACATTTTGTACTGTATACATTTTGTTGGTAGCGGCGACTGGTCGCGCCGCCATGGTGTCCCGGTGAAATATAGCCCTAACGCAAGGCAAAGAGGAAACATTATGTGTGGTATTACTCAGCAAAAGTCTGACACGCCCTTCCACTCCTCCCTAAAGCGGGAGAAGTCATTAAATGACTTCCCACCTAAAAAAAAATCTATGGACTCAAATTTGTTTATATTAATGGCGTCTTTGACGTCGCAGTGATTCGGTAATTTTTAGATATTGGTGCGATTGCGTTCGGTAATAAAATACCGCGCTAGACATTATAAATGGTGTAAGGGACAGCCCTCCACAAACTTTAAGGGCTTGCTAAGTAAACGAAACTGAACAACCCACCATATTTTTTTCTTTTAAAACTAAAACAAACTGTCCAACCAAGTTAATAATTTTGTATGGTGAGGCGTATATTTTTTTGGTTCCTGAAAACATTTTTTACCGTAGGTTGTTCAGTTTCGTCTACTGCGCAAGCCCTTAAAGTTTGTGGAGGGCTGTCCCTTACACCTTGTATAAAGCGTTAGAATATTTTACTAAAAATGAAAACTTAATTTAGAATTAACTATCGTCCTGCTCTATACCATAAAATAGATAGGTACAGAAGTCAATCTACATACTGTGCGCGCTCTCACAACGCACACATAGACACCGCTCACGGACACGATGTCTCGGAGCGCCTCGGACCGCTCGTCGGACAGTTCCGGCTCAAACGCTCATTAGTGTGCGTCCACCGAGCGTAGGTATAAAAACTGAAGTACATAGACTGATTGCTATAACCTAGGGTTCTTTACGTCATGAGTGAATAGATTGCTTCTAGGCAAGCGTGCTCCATCGTCGGCCACATCATCGCTTACCATCAGGTGAGATTGTGGTCAAACGCGAGCCTATTCATTATTAAAAAAAAACATACATGAGATTGTCTTTTTACCTATCTATTTTGTGTCTATACTCTTTTCAAAGTAACGTTAGAAATTTATGAAAACCTTTACTGTCCGTTCAACCGATTTTGACTTTTATTACGTTGGTGGCATGACAATGACGGCTGCAGTAAATAGTTGGTATTGTTGCCACTTTTTTGCTTTTAATGCCATCCTTATGACTACGAAATAGAATTTAAAATCGGTTGAACAGGCAGTTAAAAAGGTTTCTTTAAATTTCTATTTTTAATGCGAATAGGGTGTAGATACGATAAAAAAAAATTACATGTTTAGGTTCATCTTAGGGCCTTTGCACACCACGTTTTAAACGCGCTATTGACACGCGTTTTAAAAACGTGCTTCGACGGCGCGCTTTTATCCATTATAGATTCTATGTGCAGGCTGCGTCTGACTCGTGTGCGTATCGCGTCTGTATCGGTACAAACACGCGTCAACGGTGCGTTTTAAAAACGTTGTTTTCACAGACCCTTACACGTAAAGCTCCTTGAGTTTAAACTAAATCGTTTTCATTATTAGTAAAATAATCAACAGCTAAAAAAAATACTTCCTATGTACATAATATTGTATAATAATTATACGAATTTTATACAACATATTGGTTTTTTTACTTTACTAATTTTAAAGTTACGCACTCTTCTGCACCCCCAACCATCTTCCTGACTAAGGGCGGAAACTGCATTAAGCGGACGCCCGCTGATGAGAACGCGCAACGCAGTTTAGCCCCAACTTTTTTAAGGTGTCTACACACCGAAGCCGCCGGGCCCGCCGGCACGTACCTACCTTGCAAACTAATCCGCGCGCTCCACTGGGCGTAGGAGCAAGCGGATTGGTCCGCTAGCTCGCGCTGGGTTCGTGTGTAGACACCATTAATGCGTTTCATCTGGTTTCATCCCTCCTCTCTACATGACATGGTACATACTTACATATAAAAATGTTAAGGCGTATAGTCCCTTGAACCATCTGACCGAAATTATGTGAACGCAACTCTCGCACTCGCCTAGGCGGCAGTACGCAAATCTGTGCATTTATTTGCGGCCAGCAGCGCTCGGAAAGCGCTTTAAATCCATTTTCTCTGAGAGATATTGATTGATTTACATATGCAATGTTCACTTTGAAGAATATTTAACCACCAATTTTTATGTGTAAAAATGTTTCTAAAGGTCCAAGCCGTTTCGAAGGAGTAGGGAAAAGTTACGAAATTGCTAATTTTTTTTTTTTTGAGAAAAGTATTACTTGCACGTAAAAATCAAATGTTGATATTATTGTTCATGAATCTATAATAAACATATATTTTTTTCAAACCAACTGACCTAACCGTTACGGAGGAGCAGGCCTTAGAAAATCACTGTTTTATGGCACTTTTCGGGCGAAAACATACAATAATACATTGTACATACATTATAATAAAAATCTGTAGAAGTTTTGAGTTGTGCGCGCATCACGTAATATGTACGTTTATGTAGATAATTTACGCGATAAAATTGTGTGTAACTTGATATATTACTTAGACTTTGTTTCATTGCAATCGGTTGACTATATCTAAAGATATATTACATTCATTGACTGTTAGGCGGAAAGTTCACCGAATCAGATAATATGGAATATTAGCGAATGAAAAAAAAAAAACAATAAATATATAAGGTTTATTATAAATGCTGTTGCACTTTGACGACACGATTGGCTATTAACTGCTGCGATAGCTTTCGTTGGGTCCCGCTTAGAACAAATATTTGTACTGCCTACAGATAATCCTCCCAACCAGGGGCGCCGACTCCGTGGGTGCTCGGGGAAATAAACAATGGGTGCCGACCACCCCTGGGAATAGACATCAAGAAATAGATCAGTAATCGCCATTTAGGGATGGACTTTTTTTTCATTATTGAAGGCCCGTTTAGCGCCAGTGGTTTAGAGCGCCGGTTGAGACGCAAGGGTCGGGTTCGATTCCCGCACCAACACAAATTATTGTTGATGAAAATGATTGTGTTGGGTCTGGGTGTATGGTACCTTCGATGGTACAAGGGCCTACAACCTCAGTTTGGGACGCAGTACGAAGTAAGATATTTATTTATTTGTAGGTCGATCAGTGTCAAATCAGTGTGCAGCGGCATGCAACTGTTTCGAGTCATCAAATCGAATCGAGCATGAGCAGCCATGAGGTTTTCTAAGCCCCTGCTCCCAATCGAATTCTATCACGGTGGCGATTTGAACAAAGATTAACTAAGTACGCAGGAGATATTATAGTGCACAAACACAGGTGCGTTCTCTGTTAATTGTGTATTTACTCTCACTGTTAATTTTGTCGGGTCGCCCATATGTGAACGGGGCAATTGAAATAAATATGCCAATATCGAACAGACGAAATAAAAATAACACTCTTCAAGGCTTATTGCCAAAGTCTGTACACGGGCAGTCTATGGGTTGATTATACTAAGAGATCGTTGGATGTCCTGCGTGTCCAATACAATAATGCTTTCAGGATGTTGTTGAGACTGCCTCGTCACTGTAGCGCGTCGGGAATGTTTGCGCAAGCCCGTACCGACGGGTTCTATGCGATTATACGCAAAAAAAACAGCGTCGCTGCTGAGGAGAGTGAGGGACAGTCAAAACAGCATCCTGAGAACCGTAGCTGAGAGCTTCACCTCTCCGATAATTTATAAGTTTGTGCAAAAATTATTTTTTACTAACACTAGGCAATAAGATTTTTTTTTTTTTTATGTTACTAACACTATGGATTTTTAAGTCTGAAATAAATATATTATTATTAATATCGGTCCGACATTTTTGTCGTTCCGACCTAATGTGACCCCGCTCTCCGAAGGGCAGAGGCGTAGTGTGCACTAATTTAGATGTGGGCGAAGCTGCGAAGGCGTATCATTATCAGCGATAGTGGCTGTCACAACCCAGTGGCCAACCGCATCGTCACTTACCATCAGGTGAAATAATATGGTGGAACGCGAACCCATCTACACGTATCTATACATATTAATAAAATTGGAGTGTCTGTTTGTAATATTGAAATTACTGCTTTTTACTACATGCATATGAATATATATACGGTACATACACCAAATTAACATATTTTTTTTTTCAATTTTTCTGTCTCTGTTTGTCCGGGCTAGTCTCTGAAATGGCTTGACAGATTTTGACGGGACTTTTTTTGGCTGGTAGCTGATGTAATAAGGAGTAACATAGGCTACTTTTATTTTAGAAAAAATAAATTCAAAATCCTGTAGTCCACACGAAAGAAGTCAGCACAGCTAGTAATATTATAAAGAGATAAAATTGTGTTTTTTTTTTTGTTTGTAGTAGGTAATCTCTGAAAGTAAGTACTGGTCCGATTGCTATAATTATTTCACCAATAGAAAGCTGCTTTATTCCTAAGTAACACACAGGCTATAGGTATTTTATGTATGTGGGCATAAGCTAGTAAATTACAAAATCCTCGTGGGGGCAATGAAAAAAGTGTCTATATTTTTTTTTTTTTTGAATTGGTTTAATTTGATTATAATAGTTTGTCAAATTATATAGATAATAGATGTCTAAAGCGAAGCTAGCTTCTGCAGTCACTTTCTACATGTATCAAACGGCGTTTTTCAACACATTTACGAAGAAATTAATAAACGGGGGTTGAATGGCGACTCGTGGGGGTCGCTTAGCGCCCGGCCTGATACGATGAATGCAATAAATTAATAAATTGAGGCGCGACTCGCGCATTTTTTCGCATTAGTTCGAAAAATAGTAAATTGAGTGCTTAAGAGCGGTTTTTCGAATAAGTGTATTGGAAAATATTTGATGATGTTTTGCAAATAAAAGCAGTAGGTACATTTTTAGGGAATAATTTTCTACTTTCACGCATGTAAAAATTGAATGTTGAAAATGTTGACCGACAGCTAAGCAAGAAGTCTGGTATTGGACCTGTTTGTATGTTTGTCCTCGATTTTAGAAAGACCTACTAAACGACGCCATGCTGTGTCACTAGCTAAGTATCGTCTCATTTCTGTTCTCTTAAATACTGTACTAATTGTACATTTACTGTACATCGAAGGACTGGAACAATTTGCCTGCTGCGGTCTTTCCGTCCGGTTATAATTAAGATGTCTTCTTCAAGGGTAGAGTGAATAAACAAGTGCGCCTCACCATCAACGATTGCATCACTGCTTACCATCACGTAAGATCGCAGTCAAGCACTAATTTATGTCATTTAAATTTACACTGAACATTAGTTATCGTAAATTAATAACTAATTATGTGACCGACCGCTTTAGATAAAATTAAAATAGGCAACAGAACGGGGAAATCATTAATCATTAAACCATTTTTGTTGGTCCAAATGTAGATGCTCATTTTAACTACAGCGGTAGAGGATATATTTATTCGTGACTTAGAAGGCTGGGAGTGATAGCGTGTCAATTAATATTATGCGTATTTGAAATCCTCGGGGAAATAGATCCTATTGTACAAATGAGGTAGTTCGGTGTTACAAAGTAAGATAAATACCGTAAGTATAATGACTATGCTCGTTATACCAGCCACCATTCCGCTTCTGTTGCAAAATAAGACGAAATTAAGTGAAAGTTAGTCTCGCGGTTGTGTCATCACAAAAATAGCATCGCTGCATGGGACACGGTAGGCGCCATCGTAAACGAAAACACGCACGCCGCGCCCCAAGCAGCACTCGAATAACACCAGCTCGCTCGCTCCCATTGGCAGAAAAGAGATGCCAACACGTGGCCCCCTTGTTGCTAACTTCACACTGCACTATGTGCGTCATGTTGGCTGCATTATAATAACAATGGGCGGGGTTTTTAGTTTTGGCAGCGCTGTATCGCTTTACACTGATAGCAGTCTAGCAAGTATTGCTTTGGTTTCGCTGAATAAAGCGCCACAAAGTGACTGAGACACGAGTTGTGTAAACTTTTTTTAATGAGGCTTACGTATCGGTCGTCCGGACTGGGCGCATAGCGTTACATTATCTCGGATTTTTTCTTGAAACTGTCTGGTTTTTGTCGTTTCTGAGTTCTATTTCTTTAAGGAAAAACGGCTTTGTGTTAATAGTGCGCGTCTTGCGAAACTGTGATATGCGCCAGTGCGTGACGACCGAGGCGAGATCACCAAGCCTGATTCACATTAATTATGTGAACGGTGACGAACCATTTTAAGTGCGCGATAACACGCCCGTTGTTCTCGGACATCCAGGACATTTTATTATTAGCTTGCGAAGAACTCTTGTGCGATGCATGTGTGCCGCTAATATAAAATCAATACTGAGTGAACTGTTAATCCTCACCGTGCTTTGGACTGAATTCTCTCCCAGTAATACATTCTACGTTATTAAATATTAATTCCTCGCTGTGTCATTTACTTTCTAAACACCAATTTGAAACAAAAAATATTTTTTTAATATAATGCTAAACTTGGCGGTCATTTTTGAATATAGTTTGTGGTGTGTCCACTAGGCGGCGCTGCTTACATAAAGACTTCGTGCGCTTGCGTGAGCTCAGTCCGCGCGAGCTTCGCGTCGTTGCAGTAGGTTCCAAAACAAGAGCGTAGGGCTCCGTGGGAGTCCTAAAAATAATAAATTCAAATAATCTGTGTTTTTTAAAAGTGTCGCAGTGCAGTGTGTCAGTGTTGTGTTGTTTGGTGGTAGTGACGCGGTGCGGAGCGCGTTTCTCCGCTGTGTCGGCGCGGATCGATATTAAGAGGTGCTATGGCGCAGAAGATATGAGCCAAGGAGGCTCTAGGAGGCCCTACTCGCGCGGGGGCCCGCGCTGGCACCCGCGCTACAAGGATTACTGGGACTACGAACAAAACTATAGGTACCTATATTTACATACGGAATAATATTTGTAGCTGCGTGCCTTGCATTTGTCAAGTGTCACGTTCCAATCAACTGGCGTTTGAACGTGCTTGGCTGTTTATCATACGTGACGAATGCACTTTGATGCAGCAGTTTGCATGGGAATGACACGTCCGTCGTCACTTGGTGCATGGTTCCCTCGTCGTATCTTGTACACAGACGAAATGTGTTGGTTTAAGTTTACGTAATCTCGAAACGTGACGTGCACTTTGAAGCCTGATTTAATGACAATAATTATACAGAAACGGCTCCTACAGTATTTTGTCTTGTAGCAAACGTTTTCAGGAAACTGCAACGCGTGAAACCAACTTCTGTAACTAGTTGGAAGTTGTTCAAAATCGATAACTTAGTTGTTCAATGTTTCTCTTTGGTAACTTGTTATGTATTTCCTTCATTTGGTATTCTGAAAACTTGGCAGTTTATAGTACAGTGTTTTAATTTTTTCATTCTTCTCACAACAACTCACTCATTAGGATACATGATGTAACTACAAATAAAAAATTACCTCTTTAACTAATAAAAAAAAAAATTTTAAAAGTAAACATGATCAAGAGATTTATTTAAAGTAAATGCAAGTATGCTCAGCCATTGATGCATTATTTATCAACAAACTCACTAACAGCAAAGCAATTCAATTTTTTTTCTTATCTGTTATAAACTAGTACTGGACTGCGATCTCGCTTGATGGTAAGCAGTGATACAATCATTGATGGTGGGGCGCACTAGTTTATTAAGAGCCTATCCACTCTAGTCTTAAAGACGCCTAAATTATAATCAGACGGGAAGACCACAGCAGGCAAATTGTTCCATTCCTTCGATGTACCAGTATAAATGACGAGGCGAAATGCTTAGGTGGGAGTTTTCACAACACTTTACGGGAGCCTTATCCATGCCGTTGCAACTCGGTTAGGTAGAAATTGTTTCAAAGGCTTCTTTTTGGATTCATATCCCCATAACTTGAGGGAATGTCCTCATAAATGTTTGTTAGCATTCAGTGTGTAAAGGTCTTAAAGTTCTAAATAATGAATACCACATGCCAAACCCCTCATTGGGTTTGCAAGCTTATTTAATGCTTTATGCAAACAAAAGTACAGAGGCAGATTAACGTAAACCGGAAACCAGGCAAGGACTAATGTGAATTTTTCAATTCATATGTTCTTTTCAAAGTTTATCTAGCACGTTACTGACACCCGGTGCCTCGGAAAACACGTATTGGTCCCGGTTGCAATTCGTAGACCTTTGACAGTTGTTACAGGTAATGCCATAAAGTTTGATTGTCAGTTCATCCAAGATATATAAAAAGTTTTGCGTTGCCTTTTGGAAGTCTGATAGACAGTTGCTTCATGTAAAACACAGGTATTTTGCTGCATCAGGTGAGATGGAAGTCAAGTACGAGTGTATCAATAATAAAATTTAACAAAAATGATCTAATTGGACTGGAAGCCGACCCCAATTAGTTGAGAAAAGACTAGAAGAGATATAATAGAATAGGATTTCCAAAACGTCGTGTGTAATTGTTAATGAAATAGGTACTAGCTTTTGCCCGTGGCTTCACTCCTGTCAATTGACTCAGCTCTACCAACTTTACCCAACTCCACCACACTCTACCCTATGCTACTCTACCCTACCCTACTCTACTCTGCCCGGTACTTACCTATGTATTTACCAACCCAAACCTAATTGTGTATTTTTATGGCTTTTAAATGCCAGTGGACAAAACAAAAAAAATATAATTAAAATTGGTCCAGCCATTCTTAAATTATAGCATAACCAGGAGAAATAACAAATCAAATCAAAAGCATTTATTTCCAATAGACAGGCACTTTTGAATAGTCAAATGTCAGTCAGTCCAAGAAAAGTGAAGCTAAATTGCACATTCCAAAACTTAGATCTCTATGGAGAAGAATGTGCAAGAAACTCCATGGAGAACTCTCTCTTGTGCGAGACCCCTTTCAGTGCGAGGCCGTGGGCTAGGGCGAACTTCGCCCACGCCTAACTACGATAATCGCAGACGACGATAATCTCTCTTAGGGGTCATCCATAAATTACGTCATACGACTTTCATGTTTTTTTAGCCCTCCCCTATCCTTGTCACATTTGTGAGACTCCCCCCGGGAGTGTGACGTCACATATTTTGCAAATTTAAAATTAAATGGAAACAGCGGCTTTGAAATCAGTTTTATTTCCATTTAAATTATTTTTTAATTCATTAAACCCCGAGCGAACGCTGGCATTCGCGCACCTATTGTCATTCTATTGTGTCTCTAATCGATCCATAAAATTAACATCATGCTTTTGGCGACATTTATCATAGGGCCTAGGCGGTCGGCGCGTAACACTAGTAGAGCGAGTGGTCGACAAAACAATTGGTATCTTATATCTACACAGATATAGTTGTATATGTTTTTGAGGTTTTCGTAAAGTAATATTTAGTTTAAAGTTCGTGTTTTAACACATAGATATTTATAATAGATTTTGAAATGTGTCGTCACGAAATTTGGAACCACTGCCACCCCCTTGTCACACAATGTCAAACTGCGTCGACCCCCTCCCTCCCTCTTAACGTGTGACGTAATTTATAGATGGCCCCTTTGATATTGAGTTATTTCAAAATTGAAACAAAATATGTACTACCTACTTAATTTCCCAAGAGTCATGAACTATCAAAATGAATCGGCATAGATTAATGATTATTTATCTATAGCCCGCCTACATACCACTCATATAGAGTAAGCAGTGATGTTTATAATGATTTGACAGTATTGCCACAAAATAGATAGCCACAGAAGTCAATCTACATACTGTGCGCGCTCTCATAACGCACACATAGACACCGCTCACGGACACGATATCTCGGATGAGAGTTTGTCATAGGAATTATTCATCATCATTTCAGCCGAAAAATGTCCACTGTTGGACTTCCCTAAGTTTCGCCACAAGCTACAAAGAAATGTCTTTTGCGTCTCACATCCATCGGATTCTTGTAACACTTACCAGTACCTCTACCAAGAGCTATTTGTCGATACTCGATACCGACTACGTAAATATTTTGTATGGAAAATTTTACAGCGCCTCTAGCGATCACTTACGGAACCAAAATTTGCCATACCTACTTTACTTCTTTTTTTGCTTTTTTTTTTTATTTACGCAGTCGGTAAGCTCTTGGTAGAGGTACATACAGGTCATCATCTTAAGGACCATGAAAATTACCCTCAAGCAGCATTTTCTGAGCTACGGGATGTTTTGAGTTAGTGCCCATACGACAATCAATATATGTCGTTATTACACATCTTTCTCTAGATATTTTGGAAACACAAATCTACTTTCAATTAAAAAAAAAAATGTGCACAATTAATCCAGTAAGACCCCTTTATAATGAACTCATAAATAAAAAGTAATTATAACACCCCTCTCTTCCGTCGGGAGTTAAATTATATTTATGGAAACCTTGCGCATTAAATCGAAATTCTGAATGACGAAACCTTTTTTCATACACTTATAAGATTAAAAAATACACGTAGACATTTCCTGGAACAAGCTTTGTGAAATATTCGAGTGACGGACGGAAGTAACCGAATGCCAGCCGAGCGTTCAGACGTTATCTCTCTTTTTCATGTTGCCCCTTTATCACGAGCTTTTCAACCATGCTTATGTTGGTGATAGATGGACCAGGAAATGTCTCCCTAACCCTCATAAGTGTGGCCGCTCACGAATCACCGGCCACATCCGTAAAACGCTGCCACCATATTTCCTACTAGCATTTGCTCGCGGCTTCGCCCGCGTACATAAAATATAGCCTATGTCACTCAGGAATAAAGCAGCTTTCTATCGGTGTAAAAATTTTAGCAATCGGATCAGTACTTCTAGAGATTACCTCCTGAAAAGTGCGTCAATCAAATTTTATGGTGGTAAATCATCCAATGCCTTCTCCCGCTTTTGGGCGGAGCTCGAGATGTTCTTTCTTGGCCTTCATTCCAGGGTCCCGGGGTTCTCTTTCTTGAAGCTCTTTTTCGTACAACCCATGGCCACAGTAGGCTTTGACCCTGCTGGCTCTCTACGGTTCTGACATCTTGAGGCGCACGTGGAACAGTACGAGCCGTCGACGATTCGGGTTCGACCCGGACCCAGCTACCCAATGCTTGCCGTCTGCAAGCCTACACCTTGGTTTAATAGTAGTTAGTGTATAGGCCAATAATTGACGCAGTTCATTTTAGTACAAAATCTCCATCTTTATCGCGATTTATGTATCAGTATAGTCGCGGTAGCTGGCCGCTTCCGCACCGCTGCCAGGGTCACCTCCGCCGCAATTGTTCTATGTATACCTCATGATATTTACATTCCTACGTCTAGAGGACGAATACTGTAGCAACAGATAGCGACTGCCTTTATGACTGACTAGCTTTTGCTCGAGGCTTCGCCTGCATACTTAAAATAGCCTATGTCACTCAGGAATGAAACAGCTTTCTATCGGTGAAACAATTTTAGCAATCGGACTAGTATTTTCAGAGATTACCTGCTACGAACAAAAAAAGAAACTTTACCTCTTTATAATATTAGAGTAGATAGTCTCCAGATTAGTGGTAGCCGAGTGGTAATGGCTCCGACTTACGAGTTGTAGGTCGCGAGTTCAAACCCTGCCAGTTGCACTGCTTTGTGTAATTTATTTCATTACCACAACTCTCAAAATGGTGAAGGAAAACATCGCGAGGAAACCGGCATGTCTCAGAACCAAAAATTCGAAGACATGTGACATTTACCAACCAGCACTGGGCCCGGCTGGTGGATTATGGCCCATATGGCCCGCAGTAGGGAACGTAAAGGCTGATAATGATGTGATAGTCTCCTGTTTGACGACTATCTAACCTGGTGGTAAGCAATGATGTGGTCGACGATGTAGCACACTTGTCTAGTCCACCTATGCGTAACCTCTTTCAACTCATTCCATGCTAACACAAGCAAACTGATATTTCCGTCCACAAGTCATAACATCATCGTATTCGCTAATTCAGCCTTCTTGTAACTTTATCACTATCTGGAAATAGACAACTATGTATCTTTGAAGATGATAACGTTAACTATGTCGCTTCGCATACCGCGTAGGAGAGGTAAATAGTAACGTCACGCCCTCGTTGACTCAGGCCTGTTTTATGAGTGAGGTAATCGAAGAGGATGCAAGAATTATTTCCGAAAAATTAGACAGATTTTGTGTCACTTTTCAGCCTAGATTCATTAAACCCTATTACAGTAATTGCCAAAACGGACATTGAGCGCTCGGCGTCAGAGTGGGGATCGCTTTTCGCATTCCATACATTGGCGAGCCAATCGTCTTCGTTGTTAGATACATGCAGCAAAGCAGGAAACGAATTAGGTGTGACGTCTCGATGGCGCGCATCACTGACACACCCCGCCCCCGCGTCTCACTTCGCACCACTAAAGAGACCGAATATTTGACTTCTGCGCAACGGCTCAAGATCCATGATAGCAACTGTATTTATTTTTTCGAAGATAAGGGGTTATGCATCTCCCGTAGAGTAAGGGATGTAGTCACTGCGACTTAAAGGATCTATTCTGACTCGCCACCTTGTTAGAGTAACTCTTTTAGCCCGGCTTCCAGAAAATCTAGAATACTCCTAGCTTTTAGAGTTTTAATCTCCACCGGGCGAATGATGTGTCGGCCCAGATGGACACTGCGTTTGTGGATAAGGGGCCCGCGTTCACGCGAAAGGTGCTTAGGCGTCTCCCTCTCCTGATTACAGTACCGGCAAACATCAGTGTCACTTAGTTTCATGTGAAATTGGTGCCTGTTTAGTTTGCAGTGGCCGGTTAAGGCGCGGGCTATCGCACAGATGTTCGTCCTGCTAAGCTCAAGAAGCTCGGCAGTTTGTAAACTCTAAAAGCGAAAGCCAGCGTTCGCTCTCTCATTTTACATATTTCTATTGCGTCGCTAATTATGGTATTCAAAAAGTTAAGCGTATAGTCCCTGAAACATCTGGCCGCAGTTAAAGGTACGATAGGTTCAAGGGACTAAGCCCGCTAACCTGTAAAAATCCATTTTCTTACGCCAGCCGTACACGGTCAAACCTGTCGCCCAAACGGTATGAAGCTACACGTTTGATCAAACAGATTTGACCGTGTGGGAGTGGATCGGTATGACCAACATGTTTGACGGCACAATCGAATTTCAATTCTTTTGGTTTGATCATACCGATTGGACCGTGTATGGGGCGGTAATAGGTAGTAGTGCTAAGCCAAAAAAAAGCTAATATTGCCGTGAAGTGGGAATATTGCCAGCAATGGCACATTTCTAGGTGTACTTACGACTGATACGTCTAGGCATCGATACGAAAAGGCTGAAACTTTAGCCCACGGAACCTAGAGCGGAAGAAGTCACTTAATGAATTCCTGGCTCAAAAAAAAATATACATTAATGTGTCATTCGTAGTAAAATATTGATTCTACTCAGTAATAGTATGTTTAGAGGTCAGCAGACAAAAGCTTCAAGGAGACAATACTATATTGAAGTGATGAATCGATTCCCAATGCAATTGACACAAGGGTAGTGCGATGATGCGTTCTGCAATACGCCAGCCGCATGTGGACCGGCTCAGGGGTTAAATCTACCTTAGTGTTGGCCCCGGAATCCCGACCCCGATTGTCAGTTACCGTAGCCGTGGGCTTGCAGACGACAAGCAATGGGTAGCTCGCTGTCCGGTCGTCCGGTAGCCGTCTGGACTGAGGCCAAGTCGTTTACGGTGCGTAGTGTTCCAGACGCGTTTCAAAGATTTTCGCATGATGTCGAAAATGTCACTTTGGGCACAGTATCTTTTTTAATTTAATGTGTCGTTTTGAGAATGTCTTCATCATCATCATCAGCCTTTCTAATGTTGCCTCTGCTGACACTCAGGCCTCCTCTCTAGGAGAGGGAATGGGCCGTAATCCACCACGCGAGCTCACTGCTGGTTTGAGAATGTGTCATTTTGATAATGTGACATTTTGCGATTATGGGATTGTGTGCGTAATCCGTCACTGCTTCTGCAACGTGACAAAATAGGCGAAAAGAACACGGATGCAAGGAGTAAAGTGAGTGTCTACAAAATAGCACGCACAAACAGTTCACATGTGTGCGTGTCCGGCGCGTAGGGTTGTCCTAAAAAAAAAAGCGTGCAGAAAATGGTAAAACACTTTACCTTAATGGTTTTTCAAAATATAGCCTATGTCACTCCGGAATAAAGCAGCTTTCTATCGGTGACAAAAAATTATCAATTGGACCGATACTTTCAGAGATTAATTCCTACAAACGAAAAATAAACTTTACTTTTTTTTTTAAATATTAGTGTAGAATATTGTACTTACTTACACACAAGTTTTATGAAACGTAAAAAATAGAACATCTGATTTACATAGGCTAGCTGAACGCACAATTGGCTTTTTCTTACATCAAACCTTCTAAAAATATGTGAGAAATATCTACTTTTTTTTGTTATGTTAGCCTGTTCTGCCCTACTTCTGAGCAAAGAACTCCCTTCACTCCTTCCATCTTTCGCGCGCCCTGGCTTCCTCTTGCCAGTTCTAGTGAAATCTGTTCAGTTCGTCGCGCCATCTCCTTCGTAGTCTTTTATAGCTTTAATATTCGGCATCCAGACCAGTATATTCTGCCTCCTGCCGCTTGCCAACCCTATACACGAGGGTGTAGCGACTGCGTGTGCGCAGGTAGCGACCGACCTTCGGGTTCAACGCACGCCCGCCCTAAAATACACGCGGATGTCGCGCCATGCCGGAGAGCGGTGCGAGGGGAGTGTACGTACTGTGCATAAAAACTGTGGCTCGAGGAACAGGTGGCTTGGAGATGTTTCGAACAGCCATTTTTTTGTGCCACTACTGGTATTAGGATCGAGATTTTCTTATGTACAACTTTTTATTTGCTTGAGGGTTCCTTTTAGATATGTGTGATTCTCACTAGAGACTGATCGAAACACGAATTAAGCGGAAACCGTGACCGAATTTTCGGCGCCTGTTCCAGTTTCGGCCGAAACCAAAATCGCTATTGAAATCTTAACAGAAAAACCGAAAAACAAATTTATTCATTAAACTCCAAACGAACGGCGTTCGCTCTCTGTCTATCTATTGTGTCTTTAAATTACGGTATTCTAAAACGTTTAATAATATTTTGATAGTAGGAAAAAGGCTGTCGGGCTAAAATGGAATCGGGCGGGTCTCGTCAGCCGCATGCACATTGACCAACAATTGCATCTCTACTTATCATCAGTGTGGAATCGCAGTCAAGCACTAGATAGAATAGAATAGAATAAACTTTATTGTATATACCAAGTTAGTAATAATTTCACAGAAACTTAAATCTATTTAATCTACTATATTATTTAAAGAAAAATGACTGCTGAGTAACAATCTCTAATAAGCTGGTTCCTGAGAATGAATTTTTATTCTTAACCTTTCAATCGTGGAAATTATAGACAATAGAAAGACAATAGTTGCGCGAACGCCGGCGTTCGCTTGGGGTTTAATGAATTAACTATCTTTCAATATAGTTTCATTAATTTTATAGTTATTATAACTTTCATAAAATGAGCACTAAATGCCTGAATACATCGATACACAAGCAAGACAATTTTTATGTTACATCTATGACAACCATCAACTATAAAACCGCTAATTTCGGCCGAGCCGAATGTTCTGCCCTTTGTCGCCGAAACCGGATCTTTTGGTTGGTCTCTTAATTCTTTATATGTAGTACCTTGAGTCATACCTGCGTATAGAAATGATTTGAGATCGACCATTTTTTGTACTACTGTCTATAGGTGGGGTTTTTGCCGCTAGAATGTTTTCTTGGGACATGTGAAGCTACCTGCAAGGGTTCTTGCATGTGATGTTTGCTGTGGATACTGCCAGGATGTTACTTATAAGCAGCTTGTATTGGCTTCTAAATGTGTGATTGCCTTATTTTTTTTCGGTCCTTGCTATGAGCAGTGTTCTTTTTTTTTATAATATACTAGCTTTTGCCAGCAGCTTCGGCTGCGTATAAAGCAACTTTCTATTAGTGAAAAAATGTTAGCAATCGGAGCAGTACTTTACCTAAATGGAACTCGAGCCCCGGTATGAAGGCTTGAAGGAACGGGGTGGGTTTTTTAGTTAGTAAGAGTGTGACACTATCTCCCGCTCCGCCCAAGAGCGGGGGTTGTCATTGGATGATTTACCCCAACAAAATATATTTCCAAAGATTTATTGTAATAGATCAGTAGTTTTTCTTTTTTTTTTTCTAAAATACTTTTTAAGAAAGAAGAAAAATATCGCAAATTTACTTACTTTTTTAGTCCTAAAAGGGTCGTTCATTATAATGTGGGACTACTATAATAATAGCCGTACGGACCGACCTTTGCCGAACGTTTCCGATTACAGAGAAACCAGTGCAAGGAAATCTGTGTTTTTGGTCAATTAATATTGAGTAAAATACCGGCTACAATATCTCACTTCACACTAAGTATGTAAAGTCAAAAGTTTGTGTGTATTGTTTGTTCATTCTTCACGCTGAACGGGTTACAATGAAACTTGGTAAGTACGCGGGTAGACCTTAGCACGTAGGGTACTTTTTTTAAGCTATTGCATAGCTTCTATCGCGGGCCTTGAGCGTGGAGACCGAATCCAGAAATTCCGTAACGAAAATAACCTAACACCCCCCACTCATTTGTTTTTTGAGCGTGGTGACCGATAAGAAAACAAATGAGTGAACAATCAATCGAAATTCAATTCAATGTGTGAAACTGTAACTTCAATTAATATCAAAGAAAAAAAAATACTGCATAAATAAAATAAATAAATAATTATAATTGCATAGGTTGATAAAAAAACTTTGCAATAGCTTTACCGCGGCAGTCCCCGAGTGCCACACGTCTTTTTAATTTGATTTCTATATTTATACATCTATACATATAAATAAAATTGGAGTGTCTGTTTGTAATATTGAACTAACTTTTAACTACATGCTTATGAATATACAACGCTAAATTTTGAGTCGAGGGTCGATCCGGTGCATGAAACTATCGATTTGTAAAGATAAAATAAAAAATAAAGTACCTTTTGTTTTCAAAACTCGTATTAATTTACGCATGTACGAAATTAATTTCTTTAAGAAAACGTCAGCTGTGCTAGTTCAATGACCTGTAAGTAGTTTGTACGCAACGCCGACTATTAACTAAAACGACAGAATGGAAGAAAAAAACTTGTTACGCCGACCACAAATAAAACGGGACAAGGGCAGGAAGAAGAAGATCATTTATCAAAGATTTTATGTTAGCCGAAGGTGTTCCAAATGACAATCTTTCTTCTAGAGAGTTGTTTCTGCGTATCTCCGAAATGGCTGTGCCGATTTTGACGGGACTCCTCCTGTTATAGCTGACGATATAAGACGTAACTTTAAGCTACTTTTATTTTAGAAAAATAATTAAGGGGCCGGCGACGGATGAATTTCCATACAAACGTAATACCACGCTCATTTGCAGTTGGAGCATATTTCCAACATATTATGATGATATTCGGTTATAGACAATATTTATCTAGGTTCCTAAGTCTCACTTTAAAAGTTACTACAGCCTCTGCTTCCATAAGTTTATTTCAACAAAACACTGTGACAACAGCTTAAGATTGAAATTCATCATATCATTTGACCATTACATGTTTTGCTATTTGAACATTACATGTTTTGCTGTATGGACTTTAAAAGAGACTTTGACCCCTGAGTTTGTTTCGGTGTTTCTTCTCAGGGTAGTCAGCTAGGAAACACCGGCCCATCTAGCATTAAGGGCCAAGCGCCCGAAAAGTGCCATAAAACAGTGATTTTCTGAGGCCTACTCCTCCGTAACGGCTAGATCAATTGGTTTGAAAAAAATATATGTTTATTATAGATTTATGAACAATAATATCAACATTTGATTTTTTCGTGCAATCAATACTTTTATCAAAAAAAAATATTTAGCCATTTCGCAACTTTTCGAAACTTTTCCCTACTCCTTCGAAACGGCTTGGACCTTTAGAAACATTTTTACACATAAAAATTGGTGGTTAAATATTCTTCAAAGTGAACATTGCATATGTAAATCAATCAATATCTCGCAGAGAAAATGGACTTAAGCGCTTTCCGGGCGCTGCTGGCCGCAAATAAATGCACAGATTAGCGTAGGTACTGTCGTTTAGGCGAGTGCGAGAGTTGCGTTCACATAACTTCGGCCAGATGGTTCATGGAACTATACGCCTTAATTGACGAAAAAAAAAATTGACGTGTAAAAGTGTTTTTATAAAACCTACTTGCAAAATAAAGATCATTTATCATTTATTCTTTTAACATTAAATAAATAATATTAAAAAAATACTTGCCTTGCGAACAAAAAAAGTAAAGTCACCGTTCCCCGCGTCCTACCTGTCTACCCTCAAATTACAATTTGTATGAAATTTAAAGAATAAAGGCCGATTTCACAATTGGTTCCAAAATGTTAGGTTTTGTACACCTAGCCTTTACAAATATTTGTCAGTTTTTGTGTATACCTCGAAAACGGCGCACAAGACCCTTTAGAAATGTAAATTCTTTTGTTTACTCCACAAAAGAGTTTTCGATGCAAAAGTTTTTCTTTCGAAACTTGGCCTGAATAGAATTTATTGTGAAATTAAGGAAAACGCCATGTATTGTACAATCGGTGAAAAGGTCATACAGCACAAAAAAAAAACATTTCTTTGCAATTGTGTTTCAAATGAAAAGAGAGTTTTTTTACGCAAAAACAACCGCAAGAAAATCAACGGTATGGTGTCGAAATTTTTATGTTATGTAAATTTTTCTAGAACAATCTATCTTCTATAATATAAAAACAAGATTTTAATGAAAATATTTTTTTTATAGCAAGCTTTTATAGCTCGGTATACCTATACATATAATTAATGCTCGTCAAGACGAATCATACGAGCCCAAACTCGATGGGGTTGCGTCGTTTAACTACCAAGTTCCTATAGCCACCTTCCGGTTGCATCATCAGATCAGCTCCACATCATAATGATTTTACATTGTCATCTGATTTGCACATGCATGCAAAATTTCAGCCCAAGAAATGAAAATTAGGGTAGTGTAGGGTAGAATAGGGTCTGATAGTGTAGAGGTATAGTAGGTTTCCTGAAAAAAAAATTTGTGGAAGGTTGTTCAGTTTCGTCTACTGAGCAAGCCCTTAAAGTTTGTGGAGGGCTGTCCCTTATACCTTGTATATATGATATAGATTGTTACTTTTTGTGATTTCTAATGCATCGGATCGATCCATCTACTGATTGAAGACTAAACTGATCCATGCAGTTGCGTAATGCGCGTTCGTATTGGTTTATTGCCTGTATGGAGTTAAAGGGTGGGAGACAAGCGGCGACACTCGTTGTACTTAGTACAAATCGGAAAGTATTTCCTTTCTGACCTCTTACATCTTTTCTGTGGTTGACCTCTCTCGAAATCAAAATTTTTTTAAACATGTTTCAAGATCTTGGCTTTTTTTTATATGGTGGGAAAAATCATGCATTGACATCCCTCGCTCTTGGGCGGAGCGGGAGATAGTGTCAGACTCTTACTGACTAAAAAAACCATCCCGTTCCTTCAAGCCTTTCTTTTTTTTTATCTGTTACAATCTAATACTTGACTGCGATACCGCCTGATGGTAAGCAGTGATACAATCGCTGATGGTGAGGCGCACTAATTTATTAAGAGCCTATTCACTCTAGCCTTGAAGACGCCCAAATTATAATCGGACGGGAAGACCGCAGCAGGCAGACCGTTCCAGTCCTTCGAAGTACCCGGTATAAATGACGAGGCGAAACGCTTAGCCCGGACCGTAGATGTTTCAACAACGTAAGGGTGGATACTCGCCGTCCGTCGGTTTGTCCGATGATAAAAATGAGATGGCTCATACCGGGGCTCGAGCGCCCTTTCGGATAACGCTGATAACCAAGATCTTGGCTGCATTTCCTAACATCACCAATGAAAGGCTGAACAGACCCCCTAGCCAAGATACAATCGAATTCATTTCTCTAATCGGTAACGCCTCGGTGACAGCAATTGTAGAAAAAGATAAAGTTGGTAGCCATGTTGACGCGCCTGAGTCGGCCGCTCGTTCTACAATGTAGCGTTTGTATAACAAAGGATGTAGCGTTAAATATTGTAGAAACGATTTTGAACGATGTGAACTTGGCTACGAATTGTCTAACAACGCACAATGCCTGTTGAACTCCGCGTTTGTGTTGCATATCTCCGCACTGTTATCGTTTTAAATACTATGTGCGTTGTTTTATAAACATATAAATAAACTCTCGTGTATATGTAGAACTAGATTTTGCCCGCGGCTTTGCCCAGGTTATTTCTGCCGGTTCACTTAAAAAAAACTTCGCTTGAATCCTGCGGTAACCAAACCCTTTAGAGTTTTCGAGTGCAAGCAAAAATGAACTTAGCGGTGGTCAGGCGGAAGTGTCTTTGATGGTACATAAAATATAGCCTATGTCACTCAGGAATAAAGTAGCTTTCTATCAGTGAAATATTTTAGTAATCGGACCAGTATTTTCAGAGATTACCTCCTACAAACAAAAATACAAACTTTATACATCTATACATATTAATAAAATTGGAGTGTCTGTTTGTAATATTGAAATAACTGCTTTATACTACATGCATATGAATATATATACGGTACAAACACCAAAATAATATTTTTTACAATTATTGTCTGTCTGTTTGTTGTTTGTCCGTCCGGGCTAATCTCTGAAATGGCTGGATCGATTTTGACGGGACTTTTTTTGGCAGGTAGCTGATGTAATAAGGATTAACATAGGCAACTTTTATTTCAGAAAAAATAAATTCAAAATCCTGTAGTCCACGCGAACGAAGTCGCGGGCACAGCTAGTCTCTTTATAATATTAGTGTAGGTAGATGTATCTGGACCAAATTCTTTACGCTACTAGCTCCCACGGCTAGCGATGTTTTTTAGGGTTCTGTAACCCTAAAAACATCGTTCTGTCCTTGTCTCAATTGTCGTTGCTTTCCATCTTATTTTTTTTTCGCCAAATTCAACACTTTAGCTTCGTAATCAACGAAAATCGTGACAAAATTATTCGACAAAAATTCACAAGCTGAGCCAACAAACCTCGTTGTATAATTAATTAATCGAGATTCTCAAAATACGTATTTAAATAAAATAGCATTGAGCCGTAGTCACATTATAGATAGGTACAGAAGTTTCATACCCAATAAAAATTGTAAAAATATTACATTTTTAAGTCAAGAGTGAATAGGTTTCTTCTAGGCAAGCGTGCTCCATCGTCGACCACATCATCGCTTACCATCAGGTGAGATGGTGGTTAAACGCAAGCCTATCTACACTAATATAATAAAGAGGTAAAGTTTGTTTTTTTTTGTTTGTAGGAGGTAATCTCTGGAAGTTTAGAAGAATAGTGTAGGGTAGAGTAAGGTATAGATATCGGCACGGATCTTGAGCGCTGGCTTTAAGTTGCGCTAGGTAAAATATTCGGTCTCTTTAGTGGTACGAAGTGAGACGCGGGGGCGGGGAGAGTCAGTGATTGTCTCGCCGCGCTGTCGTGTCATAGGCGTCACTCGTGATTAGTTCCCTGCGCTTGCTACATGTACCTAACAATGACGACGATTGGCTCGCCTATATATGGAATGCACAAAGCGATCCCCACTCTGACGTCGAGCGCTCAAGATTCGTGCCGGAACTTATAACCTGGGACACCAACCAGAAGTAGCTGAGGACAGAAAAGAGTGGAATAACGTGTGGAGAGTGACACTGTGGGTTCATAAAAAAAAACCTGGTAAAACTTTTTTTTTATTATTGTGGGAAAAAATGTTCCAATGATAACCTCTTGGGCGGAGCGGGATATAGTGTCAGACTCTTACTGACTAAAATACCCACCCCGTTCTTTCTAGCCTTCATACCGGGGCTCGAGCTGTCTTTTGAAACTAACCCTGTATTTAACTTCTGTACGTATCTCTTTAGTGGCGTAGTTTCGAGGTGCGCGCTCGCCTTGAGGTCACGCATCAATTATGCAGGTTCTTGCTACTGCCGGGTCTCCGTGGAGTCGGCAGCCTCGGAAATAGCCGAACTTATTGTTATTGGCACACGAGCCGAGCTTCTCGCATTGGGTAAGATTATCGAAATTAAAAAAAATAGATGTAAAGATAGGTTTTTCTAGGTGGGAAGACATTAGTAATGACTCTCGCTTTAGGATTTCTTCCTATCCTTCAGTTGCCTTTTACGTATCAGGGCCACGGGTCCTCCTTTCAGAAGTCGATCCATGACCTAGTAGGTTTCAGCCGAGCTGGACCTCTACGATTATGACATTGCACGCCGTCTCGGCAGGCCTCCGTCACTCCATGTACTTGCGCGCTATAAGTGCCTACCGCCCTGCCGAGCGGTCTCGCTCCGCCGGCGGTTCAAATTCAGTGCGGTTTTCGCAAGCGAAGCGCGTGCACGCCGTTCAATTTTAATAGTGCTGTTCGTTCGTACGCGTATTACATGCAACAGAAAACGCCTTAACATATATATCGGATTATTTACTTTTTAAATGTATCAAAAAGCATACCTGTCCTGACTTTGTTGCTGAATTGCAGAACATTCCCGATTTAAATGAATCTATGAATAGATTGTTTATCCATTTTAAAGCATTCAACAAAACATCGTCTTTTTACGGAAAGTTAAAAGTACCAACAGATGCTTTTCATAATTATGTAAAAGAACTTGAGACTATGTTCATTAAAAATTTTGAAAAAAATATGAAACAAAGACCGGGTAGTACTCTTTATGAAATTTTAAACGACATACATTTTAATTCTCCCTGCCCTTGTTTTCCAAAACAATATCTCATAAAACTTTTTATTAGATTCAGGTTTTTTTCTACACTAAAATTTAATAATCGAGAATTTAGAAAAGGTAAGAAATTTATAAAAAATTATATAAAAATAAAACACATGTAACTTTAAAGATTTTTTTATTTTACCTACACACTGATGTCTATAATTATGTTTTATCTAGGTTTCTTCCACAGTCAGCACCAATGTATAAAACAAAACAAACTTACAAATATAATGAAACAAACTTTAAAAAAGAGAACCGACTTCAAAACACTAAACCGTAAGAAATAATTTCTTCTTTGATGTCGGTGCTTTTTCTATTCGTAATTACTTACCAGATGTTAGCACTAACATAAAAAAAAAATATTTCTTACGGCTTAGTGCTTTATTTGAAGTCGGTTCTCTTTTTTTAAGGCTTTTTTTTCTTTTCTATTGAACATCTCCGAAGATCATCATCAAACTAAGAAGTATTATACTTATTTTAAAACGTTCTCCTAAATGTAACAAATCCTTTTCTGAAAACCGCATCGATATCGGTTTAGCCAAACGCGAGATTATCGCGCACAAACATAGGTACATACCTACAAACCATACAAGTCAAACTTCTCAGTTTGGCCTGTATGTCTGATCACCTCCTTTTTTTAAGTTGGTTAAATATTTTATAAATGATAAAAATTTTAACTGCCACATAAAAGTCAGAACATATTCACAGTTCTCAATAACATAGATAAAAAGTTATGTCAATTTAATTTTATCGAAGAGGCAGCCCTGCGATTACTGTGGAATCGCGCGGTGCGAAGCAATCACTTCTGTACGCTTGAGCATTTAGGCGCATTTTAGCATACAGTGGTTGTTGACGCGAGGGAGTAGGCAATTATCGTAATAGGTATTGGAAATTTTCTACTGAGTGAAGTATCTGTTACGTAGTAACTATTCAGTAATCTGTGGTCTCGGGCTCGGTCCGGACGGTCGGACGGATGGTTGGTAGTCGGGGTCGGGGGCCTGAGGGTGTTCGTTCCTTCACGCGTGAGGCTGTCTCTTTCGCTAGCAATACTGTTTTGCAAAGGGAGGCAACCGTTGCTCTTTCGGCCTCGTTCCAGACCATGTCCCCGGCATGAGGGTACGATACCGCCAATCTCCCCCACGAGGACACGGCGGGGTGCACCTCTAGTTTTTTGTGCAAGCTTCACGTATGCGTACACCAAGCGTCTAATGACAAATTGGTTAAGTGAGTATGAACCCCGGGGTTTTGGAATAAAGGCAAAGAAGAAACTTATTATTCAGTAATAGTCTGACATGGCCTCTCACTCCATCCAAGACCGGGAGAAGTCATTGGATGATTTCCGACCAAAATAAAAAAAAAGCGTTCAATGACAAATACGCGTCTATGACGCTTCGCGTCCGTGGATAAAATACCTAAGCTGTAAGATTTAATCGGGTACATATAAACGTGCCGATTACCCGGGTTACCCGCGGAAAGGTCAGAAGAATCAGCAGTTATTTATTTTTTATTATACGAATTAACTGCTATGAACGCTTTATTTTTTTTAATAGCTCACGGTTTTTCGGTTAGCTTATTTATTGGCAATTTAGCTCGAGGTGTATTGATGTATTCAATTAAATAATTGAAGGGGTAAGTGGACAAAGGTGTTAACTACTATTACGATTCTGGTAATATTTCAGAAATTATATACTTTGATTGACAGTTTAAAACTTTGCTAGTATCTGTAAATACGTAAAGAATTAGAATTGGGGTCTTTTAAATCCATGGATCGATTTACCATCAGTTAAAACCTATGTTCATGCAAAAAAGTCGGATTTTTTATTTTGTCAGATAACTCCTTTGTCCACTTAACCCTCCAATTATGTTCTTAATCCTTATACATTCTACGGATTTCGCGTCTGTCTGTCTTTGTCTTCTTAGGGCGCTTTCAATTTAGACGGTTAATGTCGGACCGCTGCCGCACGTTTACCGTACTGCAGCCGGCCGGCCGGTTGCAGTACCGTTAGCAATCCGACGACAAGCGCCTAAAGGCTATATTTCACTGAAACACCATGGCGGCGCGACCAGTCGCCGCTACCAACAAAATATATACAGCTCTATAGAGAGTTACTCACCTGGTGTCCGTTTGGTTGCGCAACCAACTTGGTGGCGCGACCAGCTCGGACGTGTGGCGACTCTGGTGTTTGTATGGTGTCTAGTTTGGTAGCTTAGGGCTATATTGCACCAGGACAGCACGGCGACGCGACCAGTTGTCCCGGTGAAGTACATATAGCCCCAAATTGATGCCAGTGATGCGCTATGCAACAGCGCGGTATTCAACACCGAATTTGAGTGTCCATAATGAGTGAAGAAGAAGAAGTGGCGCACCATAGGTCGTTCATATAAGTGGCCACACTGAGTGCGCGGGTAATGAGCGGAAGCCCTGTCACCTGCCCTGTGCCCTGAAGGTTCAGTAGAAAACCAGCGTCAGGCGACTACCATGTAGTTGTCTGGCATTATTGCTGAACTGGACCTATTTGGCGCCGCCGTGAGACACACATTGCTAGTTGTGTTTTTTTTTTTAATTATAATAATTTATTAGTGTCTACATGTTGTTACTACATTGTGTGTATCTACGAGTGTGTATGCCAAATAAAATAGTTTTCTTTCTTTCTTTCTTTGTCACTGCACCCGCGCTGCCCTGCAGCACGCTGCCAGTCTGGCCAAGCAAAATGTGCGCGTTCCAGCACCCGCACTGCCAGCGCAGCCTTCGTGCAGCTACTTGGCCAACGAGCCAGTTTTCTGATGAGGCTTTCAAATCAAAAAGGTTAACAACTACTTAAACAGGAAGTGTGGGTGCGACGAGAAAAATTAACTCGTAACTCGAGGGAAATAACGAACCAAAATAATATGTACCTTTAAATATTTTTTTTAATTATTGCCTAGCTTTTGTCCTAGTTCTACATATACGTTAGTCGGCCTTATAATGTTCCCACTGTTGGGAGTTAAGCCTCCTCTCTAGGAGAGGGAATGGGCTGTATTCCACCACGCGGGCCCAGTGCGGGTTGGTGGATGTCACATGTCTTCGAATTTTTGGTTCTAGGACATGCCGGTTTCCTTACAATGTTTCTCTTTACCGTTTTGAGAGCAGTGGTGATGATTTAAATTACACAAAGTAAAGCGATTGGCTGGGTTTGAACCAGCGACCTTAGAACTCAAAAGTCGGGGCCGTTACTACTCGGCCACCTCTGCTACCCAGTTCTACATCGAGAGTTTATTAATCTATACATAAAAAAAAAAAAATGGAGTGTCTGTTTGTAATATTGAAATAACCGCTTTTTACTACATGCATATGAATATATATACGGTACATATGTACACCAAATTAACATTTTTTTAAATATTTTGTCTGTCTGTCTGTTTGTCCGGGCTAAGCTCTGAAATGGCTGGACCGATTTTGACGGGGTTTGGTTGCGCAACCAATTTGGTGGCGCGACCAGCTCGGACGTGTGGCGACTCTGGCGTCTAGTTTGGTAGCTTAAGGCTATATTTCACTAGGACTCCATGACGGCGCAACTTTAGAGTTTTTTTATGCTTTGAACATCATTTTGCCAAAAATAAACCTACAAGACGTCCATCCATCCGTCACCAGGTATTAGAGTTGCTGTTCCAGTTCCCAGCTGGGTCGAAGCCTACTGGGGCCAGGGTTAGCCCCGAAAGGTAGCTCAACCCCAGTATGAAAGGCAAGAAGGAACTAGGAACACTATATCCCGCTCATCCCAAGGGCGGGAGATATTTACCCACCAAAAAAAAGTCTCTAATCAAAAGATCTGTGGGCACTTATCTTAGCTTAACAGCCCAATGCCATTTATACTAGATCTATTTCGATTGATTCACCGCATTCAGAATAACACTTCTGTGCCCAGTTCTATTGTGAGAGCGCAGAGGAAGGAAATGGCCGACATAAAGCGTACTATGTATATGCTATTATTTATAACAAACACTAGCCGTTTCCCGTGACTTCGTTCGCGCTACGGGAACTTCCCGTTTTGACACAGGGCGTGACGGAAAAACTGTTTTAGTAACGCCCAAGTAACACGTTAATACACACACATAGTAGCCAAAACAGTATTTTTTTTTTATATATAAACTAGTGCTTCACTGCGATCCCACCTAATTGTAAGCTACCGTTAAATTTTAATCGGGTGGAGGATCGATCCGGTATTATTTAAAAATTTCATTTTTTTTTTTTTAAGGAAACGTCAGCTAAGCGAGTTCAATGACCTGTAGGTAGTTTGTACGCAACGCCGACTATTAACTACAGGTCGTTGAACTCGCTCAGCTGACGTTTTCTTAAAAATAATAATTTGGTACATGCGTAAACTAATGCGAGTATCGAATTTTTTTTTTTAATTTTATCTTTACAAATCGATAGTGTTTCATGTACCGGATCGACCCTCCACGGGATTAAAACGATTAAAATTTAACGGTGAAGGTACTATAATCTGTCTAACAAGTCAAAAGACTTGGACATTCTTAAACAAATTAAAAAAATCTGTTAAATACACCGCTAAATTTTAATGTCATTTGGATGATTCTTAGCCACCGAAAAAAAAAAACAGCTTTACGCATATCGAATGTATTCCCATAACGTTCAAATACGTTGCTAACGAATGAACTAGAGATCAAAAATCAATTAAAATCCTTAGGTTTTTCCCCCTCTTATTATCCTTTATATTCTCCGCCATGCAGTTTATTCCAATTCTCAGTATAATAAAGGTAATATAATGCGTAAACGACGCGTCAGACTCGATGACGTATACCGCGGAAGCGCTCGCAAGGCCGCAGCGGTCGCTCGTGAGAACAATGCAGTAGCGCTTGAGAAACCTACAGTATTTAAGTACTGGCAGAAGGTGTACTTCAAAAGAATCACTAAGAGGGGGTACTTTTAAGTAATTACCCGTTTATCGTTAATATTCTGTCGTCTGAGCATGATTTAAAAGCTAGATGGTTCTTTTTTATATCAAACTAACTTTTGCCCGCGGCTTCGCCGGCGTGGCATTAGGTACTTTAGGAATCGGGATAAAAGGTAGCCTATGTTCTTTTCCATGTCAAAGGCTATGTGCATGCCAAATTTCATCCAAATCCGTTCAGCCGTTTTTGCGTGATTAAGTAATAAACATCCAAACATCCAAACATCCACACTTTCACATTTATAATATTAGTTGGGACTGGTTGGGACTAGCTTTTGCCCGCGGCTTCGCCCGCATACATAAAATATAGCCTATGTCACTCAGGAATAAAGCAGCTGTCTATAGGTGTAAAATTTTCACAATCGGACCAGTACTTCCAGATATTACTATACAAACAAAAAAACTTCTTTATAATAATATTAGTCGACACTTCCAATGACTTCTTTCGCTCTAGGGTGGCGGAAGGTGCTGACTCTATCCAACCGTGTTTCTTCATTTGTCCTTTGCATTGCCAGGCTGCGGGGATGTTTTCACGAAAGATTTTTTTTTTTATCTGAAATAAATTAGTGCTTGACTGCGATCCCACCTGATGGTAAGCAGTGATGCAATCGTTGATAGTGAAGCCCACTAGTTAATTAAGTGCCTATTCATTGTAAACTTGAAGACGCCTATATTATAACCGCGTCTGTACATTTCCCAAACGCGTGTCCGATACCTCATTTTTCGCACAAGTTATACTTCTTAGTTCTGCCTATACGATGCAATGTAGGGTCACGTGACCACACTCTCTTGTTTTAACGCCATTACCAGCGAAGTCTTACAAACATACTCATTGTTTGTTGAATTTTTATTCTGCTGTGAGGCTGGACTGGTTTTTGTAACAAGACTCTGTTGCCAAACTGAACTGCTTTTGTTCTTTGTCCCGGTGTGAAGGGTGGCTGTGTAATGACTCCAGCTTCTAGCTTCTACGCTGTCAACTAATACCCCAATGGTGTGGTCGATGATGGAGCACGCTTACCTTAAAGGAACCTGTTCAGTCTTGCCTTAAAGATCCTCAAGTTAACAGAATCCGGCAGAGAATTCTACTCCTCAGCGGTACGTTCAATGAATGTGTTTCCCAAACGTTTTATGGATAGGTGGAGGTTGTAGGTCACGGGTTTAACCTTTCAATCGTGATAATAACAGACACAATTGAAAGACAATAGATGCGCGAACGCCGGCGTTCGCTTGGGGTTTAATGAATTAAACCCAGCCAGGCGCATTACTTTGTGTAATTTATTTCATCACCACTGCTCTCAAAATGGTGTAGGAAAACATCGTGAGGAAACCGGCATGTACTAGAACCAAAAATGACATCCGCCAACCCGCACTGGGCCCGCATGGTGGATTACGGCCCATTCCCTCTTCCAGTGAGGTCTGAGTCCCAACAGTGGGAACATTATAAGGCCGACTATGCTTACGCTATGCTTAAAAAAAAATAACGTCCCCTCTGCTAGTTAAGGCACATACCTCCTCTCTGTGGGAAGAAATGTTCCCTATGGCAACCCAAGCACGTTCTATATGCTAAAGACACATTTCCTGCAAAGTATTGGCATAGGTTTCCGCCTTACATCAGATTGGCAATACGCCAGTTCAGACATTTATCTCTTAAACTAGCTGACCCGGCAAACTGTTTTCCGCCATAATGCATAAAAGCGAGAGGATGGTGATAGAGCAGTGGCAACCGCTCCGACTATCGAGTTGCCGGTCGCGGGATCAAGCCCAGCCAGCCGTTTTTTTTTTATTATTATTGATAGGCTCGCGTTTGACCACTATCTCACCTGATGGTAAGTGATGATGTGGCCGATGATGGAGCACGCTTGCCTAGAAGTAACTTATTCACTCTTGACTTAAAGACCCCTAGGTTGTAGAAATCAGAAATCAGAAACGTTTATTTCAAATAGACCAGTCACAGGCACTTTTGAATTGTCAAAATGTCGGTCAGTCAAACAAGTGAAGCTAAATTGCACATTCCAAAGCGTAGATCTCTATGAAGAAGAACGTGCAAGAAACACCGTGGACACTCTTTTAAATCGTATTGAGTTACATGAATCTTCGTTACATATTTCTATTTTGCTCCTATTATGTGAACACAATGAAGATAAGTATTAAAAATAAATATAATGGTAACAATATAAATAGACATTGAATAAGTCACTGGCAGCTAAGAGATGACCAGTCTCAACTGACGGCGCCCGTTCACGAGCATGACGCGTGCATCAGCCCCACTCAGCTCAAACGTAGCTATCAGGAAACACAGACTCCGGATTTACTTGACTTAAGATCCTATGTCCTCTAGCTGCGGCAGAGAGCATCGACAGTAGTCACCCATCGCGATGGGTCTTGAGCTTTACGCTTCACCTCGCTCCATGTCAATCCGATGGCCGTCGCGTCTGCCAACACGGTACGTCGCCAGATTTGCAGAGGACGGCCGCGCTTTCTTTTCCCTTGGCTCAGAGAAGTCGTAAGATGATTAAAAAAAAACCGGCCAAGTGCGAGTCGGACTCGCCCATGGAGAGTTCCGTAGCAGCAAGTAACATAATACAAAAGTTCTTGTAGTTCGTTGTAATTTTGATCGATGTTTTAATAATAGTGTATTTTTTTAGATTTATGACGTGTTAAAAAAAAACTACTTACTAGATCTCGTTCAAACTAATTTTCGTTGGTAGTTTTGTCATTCTCTTATTTTAGAAGTTACAGGGGGGACACAAACATTTTACCACTTTGGAAGTGTCTCTCGCGTAAACTGTTCAATTTAGAAAAAAAAGATATTAGAAACCTCAATATCATTTTTGAAGACCTATCCTATCATATAGATACCCCACACGTATGGATTAGATAGAAAAAAAAAAATTGAGTTTCAATGTATGGGGGGGACCCTCAAAATGTATTGCTTTTTTTCTATTATTGTGTGAAAATCTTAATGCGGTTCACAGAATACATCTACTTACTAAGTTTCAACAGTATAGCTCTTATAGTTTCGGAAAAAAGCGGCTGTGACATACGGACAGACAGACAGACATGACGAATCTATAAGGGTTCCGTTTTTTGCCATTTGGCTTCGGAACCCTAAAAAGCCCTAGTGTTTTTATCTGGTGGTGAAGCAAGTCTTACATTGAAAGGAAACTCCTATCGCCATTACGTTAAGTATTGAATACTAATTAACGCGGCTATTGGTTCATAATGAGGCGCCGGTCTTGAAGTAACGGAGTGTTAGGTAACCTTACTACAAACTATTATGTTAGGTTTCGCTTCAAGACGCCTGTAGTCTTGTATAGATTCAGTTACAAAGTAAACATGTCAACATTTTCTCTACTTCTGAGCACACTCCCTTAATTTTAAGTTGCTAATCAATGTTTTATTTTTTTCTTTTGAACTGTTCTCTATAATGTGTCTGGGTAAAGGTGGCCAGGAGTCCCATAACACAAGTTTTCTTAGTATGGGCTCCTGTCTCCCTACCAAAAAATATTGTTTATTGTAAATTTGCTGTACCTATGTATTTTGTGGGAGAAATTAAATAAATTTATTATAAACAAGTTTTGTTTTTTAGAATTTTAGTACAGAGAGAAGTGTCACGTACAATTAGGAGTGTCCTATCCGTCACTGCATTACGTCTAGCAGACAAATACATGTCAAATACAGTACAATTCACGAATGATGGCGGCCGTAAAGTTAGCCTTTGCGAACCTTTGCGCATACTACACTCTTCTCGCATACGCACGTCGCCATTTGGTTCCTAAAACACGTTACTGCGCAGCCCTCTGCGCAAACTTCACGGCCGCCATCATTCGTGAATTGTACTGTACTGGCTTCATATACTGGGCAGTGGGCACATACCGTTAAAACCGGAACGCGCCGTCGATTACTTAGGCTCGGTCCTTACAGGACGGCTGAACTGCGAGCTATCCATTGCTCACCGTCCACAATGCCTGCGTCTACGGTGGTCGGGGATCGCCCAGTGACTCCCATCGCCCGGGGCGTCGTCGATGGCGCGTAGTAGGTACTCTGCGGACTTCAAGGTGTTGTCAGCAACCGTAGGAGCTACCAGGGTCGAAGACTACTGGGGGCCATGGGTGATGCGAAAGAGATACCCGCGGCCCTGAAACCATGGCAAAGGAGGAGCAGGAGTGGGATTTTAGTCAGTAAAAGTCTGACACTATCTCCCGTTCCGCCCAAGGATGGGAGATGTAATTTAGATGACATTGCCACCTAAAAAAAATCACGCGAGCGAAGCCGTTTGCAGAAGCTAGCAAATAATAATCACTTAATTTCTGCCTTCATTAACTTATGAATTAACCTTGAAGATCCACCAATTTGTTCAGCACCCATAACGCCAAATCTCCTTGAGTCGACATTACCAGTAATTTCTTTGCTCAATACGACGTCACTCACCTTCAGCACCACTATCTTGATTGCGTAAAGGCATTAGTTTTTATCAGTAGTTTCGAAGGTCTACATTGGCGTGGACTTCCTGAATACCCCTCGCGTGTCATGATATTTAGATAGAATAAAGAAAGAAAACCATTTTTAGGGTTCCGTAGCCAAATGGCAAAAAACGGAACCCTTATAGATTCGTCATGTCTGTCTGTCTGTCCGTCCGTATGTCACAGCCACTTTTTTCCGAAACTATAAGAGCTATACTGTTGAAATTTTGTAAGTAGATGTATTCTGTAACCCGCATTAAGATTTTCACACAAAAAAAGAAAAAACGCAATAAATTTTGGGGGTCCCCATACTTAGAACTAAAACTCAAAAATTTTTTTTTATCAAACCCATACGTATGGGGTATCTATGGATAGGTCTTCAAAAATGATACTGAGGTTTCCAATATCATTTTTTTCTAAACTGAATAGTTTGCGCGAGAGACACTGCCAAAGTGGTAAAATGTGTGCCCCCCCCCCTCTAACTTCTAAAATAAGAGAATGATAAAACTAAAGAAAAATTTATGATGTACATTACTATAAAAACTGCCAACGAAAATTGGTTTGAACGAAATCTAGTGCGTAGTTTTTTTTTTAATGCGTCATAAATCGAAAAAACCGGCCAAGTGCGAGTCGGACTCGCCCATGAAGGGTTCCATAGCAGCAAGTAGCATAATATAAAAGTTCTTGTAATGTGTTGTAACTTCGATCGATGTTTTAATAATGGTGTATTTTTTTTCAGTTTATGACGCATTAAAAAAAAACTACTTACTGGATTTCGTTCAAACCAATTTTCGTTGGTAGTTTTTATAGTAATGTACATCATATATTTTTTTTAGTTTTATCATTCTCTTATCTTGGAAGTTAGAGGGGGGGGGACACACATTTTACCACTTTGGAAGTGTCTCTCGCGCAATCTATTCAGTTTAGAAAAAAATGATATTAGAAACATCAGTATCATTTTTGAAGACCTATCCATAGATACCACACACGCATGGGTTTGATGAAAAAAAAAAATTTGAGTTTCAGTTCTATGTATGGGGACCCCCAAAATTTATTGCTTTTTTTCTATTTTTGTGTGAAAATCTTAATGCGGTTCACAGAATACATCTACTGACAAAGTTTCAACAGTATAGCTCTTACAGTTTCGGAAAAAAGTGGCTGTGACATACGGACGGACAGACAGACAGACAGACAGACAGACAGACATGACGAATCTATAAGGGTTCCGTTTTTTGCCATTTGGCTACGGAACCCTAAAAAATACACTATTATTAAAACATCGATCAAAGTTACAACACATTACAAGAACTTTTATATTATGTTACTTGCTGCTACGGAACCCTTCATGGGCGAGTCCGACTCGCACTTGGCCGGTTTTTTTTTGGTGCATAATGACACAGGCCATTGCGTAAAAGTATCCCGAGGCGACCCAACAAGAGATTTGAAACATTCGAAGCGTCTAGTTGAATAGTTTTTTTATGGCTACATATCTCAAAAGCATGGAGGTTTAGGTTTTATAAAACCCTATATATTTCAACAACCAAAACTGTTTTGTTTTTGTGGATAAAAATGAACAAACTGATATGTAACTCATGTCTGTTGAAGGGTTTTTTTTTTTCGATGGGAAAATCATCAAATGACAACCCCCGCCCTTGGGCGGAGCGGGAGATGTGTTGGAGTGTCAGACGCTTACTGACTAAAAAACCCATCCCGTTCCTTCAAGCCTTCATACCGGGGCTCGAGCGCCCTTTCGGATAACCCTGGCCCCAGTAGGCTTCGACCCGGCTGGGTCCATGCTGTTGTTGCTGACAACTCCTTGAGGCGCGCGGGAACAGCGCGCGCCGTCGACTGTCTGTTGAAGGGTGGGAACGCGCGGACGGTGGCCATACCAAATCCGGTACCCTCCACATCCGCGCAAAACGGCCGAACGCTCAGCATAATGCCGTGACCACAGGGAAAATGCGACGACTCTACGGCTCTGGTATACTGGAATACTGTGGCCGCCCCGAACCGAAAGATGCAGCATCGGAAGGCCCCTCCCACATTGTGGACCGACGACCTGGTAAGGGTTCCGGGAATCCGAGAGATGCGAGATGTCAGGAACGGTTATAGTAGTGACACTTGGGGGAGCGTATGTACAACAGTGGACGTATATCGGCTGTAATGATGATTATGAATTAAGAATTAAACTTACATTAGTTCAATACCCATTTTCGATCAACTCAAATTCTAATTTGGTCACCATCATCTTCCTACCCTTGTCCCGTTTTATTTGTGGTCGACGCAACAGGTTCTTTTTTCTTTCATTCTGTTCTTTCATCCGTCACGCTATCACTAATTCCCTTTTATGAATATCACTTCTCACACAATAATAATAAAATTCACAACTATCACACAACGTCGCGGTCTAGTCCCAAGTTAAGCAGAGCTTGTGTTATGAGTACTAGACAACTGATGAACATACTTATATATTTGTAAATACATAAATTACACCCAGACACAGAACAAATGATCATGCTCATCACATAAACATTTGTCCTGGGTGGGGATCGAACCCACGACCTGCGGCATAGCAGTCAGGGCCACTAACCACTAGACCAACAGGCCTGTTAAACCAACCATCAGGCCTGACAATCCATTCACCTTTAGAATTATACTAAACGTGTTATACTAGCAAAATTCTAATTTGGTATTTCTTTCTAATTTGGTATCTGATCATTTACTAAGGCCTTGCACGCCAATTAGCCTGTTCATCTCCTTTTCTTATGCAATTTTCGACCTTTCAATGAATGTGAATTATTTTTCTAAACTTGTATGTCTAACTAGCAGTTTCTCGCGGTTTCACGGGTTGTAGCATGACGTTATAGCCTATAGCTTTCCTGGATAAATAGGCTGTCGAATACTAAAATATTTTTTAGAGAAAAGCCAAGATTTCTAACACTCATGCGAAGTTGGAGCAGGTCTCTATATAAAAATAAAGCTTTCATTCCTACCTCCCTACTCTTATATATTACCTATTGATAGGTTCGCATTTGACCACCATCTCACCTGACGGTAAGCGATGATGTGGCCGACGATGCAACACGCTTGCCTAGAAGCAATCTATTCACTCAAATTCTTCAGCTTTATAATATTAGTATAGATTATGTATTACTTTTAGCCTTTTCGTAACTGCCTTTGGCGAGAGGAAGTCGGATTTTTACCGCATAAAACTTCCTGTGTTCCTTCTGTTTTCCTTTGCGAGGACTACGGTAACTCTTAAGGCTATATTTCACCGGGACACCATGGCGGCACGACCAGTCGCGCTACCAAGGAAGTGTATGCATGCAACTCTATAGAGAGTTACTCACCTGGTGTCCGTTTGGTTGCGCAACCAATTGGGTGACGCGACCAGCTGTATGGTATCTAGTTTGATAGCTTAGGGCGGTACAAGTTGCGCCGCCATGGTGTCCCGCTGAAACATAGCCCTTATGAACAATACTGCAACGAACTAGGTAATTCTGTCAATTTAACTACATGTCATCTCAATGGTCCCTTCGACAGCATAGCTCCAACTTACTGTCCCACTAATTCTCCACAACTGTCCCACTTAGACATGTAATTAGGAAACGCTCAACAAAGCAGCTGAGAACGGAATCATTGTTGAACACAGACTCCATTTTGTTGAACCGAAAACCGACACGCTTCGCGCCGACGCGGAAAAAGAAAGCGCGTTTATATCAATGCAAATTGACTGTACTGAGTCATGGTCGTGAATTTGGCAAGGTTTTTTGTTGAGTGGATCCGCTTTTTTGGCAAATTGATGAGGTTTGAAGTGTTGAGGCACTGTTTTACTGCTTATGGGCGATTTTATAATAACCTTCTCACCAGGTATCACAGGGATCAAGTAGGCATTCAGAAATCAGAAACTTCTGTTTCAAATAGACCTATTACAGGAACTTTTGAATTGTCAAAATGTCGGTCACGTTCCAAAACTTAGATCTCTTTAGAGTAGAACTAGGAAGACAATCCATGAACACTCTTCTCCATTGAACGGGAACGCCAGCTGGCTTGGCTTAGGCGTACTCGCCGTCCGGGCCGAATTCAAGTCAGCGATGATGCAGTGTTTCACGTGCGCCTCAAGGAGATGTCAGCAAACCGCCCAGCAGGGTCGAAGCTTACTGGGGCCATGGATTCGCTTCTGAAATGAAAACTCGTCCCCGATAGGCAACGAAAGAACTAGGTTTGGGTTTTAGTTAGTAAAAGTCTGATACGCCCAAGGCCAAGGGCGAGGCGAGAAATGTCATTAGATTATTTTCCACCTGAGGAAAAAAATGAGTGCAAGCAGTGAGATGCAACATGTTGGCTCACAGTTTTGCTCGTTGTAGTAATGAGGTCAAACTACTTTATTCAAAACTTTTTGCCAATCATTCTTCACGGGTGGTCTGTGGGTTAATTATACGCGGAAGGCTCTAGATGCTCTGCGGATCCAGTATTATACTGGATAATAAATGGGCGGCCAGATGGATGTAAACCAAGGTGACCTTGCTAGTTCTAATCCGTGTAGACAGCAGTTGTAATCCACGACCTTCAACACCCTTGGTTGGGAGGCGCGTTTTCCCAACCACCGAAAGTGTTGGCGCATGGTTTTTGGATCTGGTCACTCTTCTATGGGTTCAGGGTGCTGTTGGGGCTCTAAAAAGTTATCAGTTTACATGTGGATGGAGAGAGGGGAAGAGGGAGGCCAAAGAAAAGATGGATGGATTGTGTGAGAAGCGATATGAAAGAAAAGGGAGTTAGTGATAACGTGACGGGTGACAGGACAGAATGGAAGAAAAAAACGTGTTGCACCGACCCCAAATAAAACGGGACTAGGGCAGGAAGATGATCATGATGATGGTGCTGTTGGGGCTGCCTAGATACTGCAGTGCATCGGGCATGTTCTCTTTAGCTCGTGTGGACGAATTCCACGCTGTAATGAGGAAGAAGGCTGTCTCGTTGCTAAGCAGATATATAATATAGTGTGATTATTCATGATACAGTTGGAATGGAATTTTGTACATCGATTCTTTACATAAAAATGCTTCTATATTAGACGTTTGCAGATTTCTTGTCTTCGAACCGAAATGGTTATTAACTATCTAGCCTATCAATGGAGGAGCAGTGGTGGCCCAGTGGTAACGGCCCCGACTTATGAGTTGTGGGTCACGGGTTCCAACCCAGCCAGGCGCATTACTTTCTACACTCACTGCTCTCAAAACGGTGAAGGAATGTCTTAGAACCAAAAATTCGAAGACGTGTGACATTCACCAACTCGCACTGGACCCGCGTTGTGGATTACGGCCCATTCCCTTTCCTAGAGAGGAGGCCTGAGTCCCAGCAGTGGGAACATTAAAAAAGGCTGATGATGATGAAATCATAGCGGGCATTAGGTGCCAGAACACAATTACGTGCAGGACGGAAACAACCTCTGTCTCTACTAAAACTGATGTTGTTGATTTCTTATCTACAAACAGAAATGGTTATTAATTCTCTAGCCTATCAATGGTGTAATTTACAAGTCTTTTGGCGCGCAAACTTTGTAGCGAATGCGAATGTATGTCAGCGTAACCAGAAGTGTTACAAGGTTGTAGTCGGCGCGACGCCTACGAAACCGCCTTTGTGTACCGTTCATAAGCCATTGTTCGTAATTATGGTAGCTTAATCAAAGTTTACGGTGGGTGGGAGATGGGGAGCCCATTAATTTTGATGTCTTCCGAAATGAGGACTCCGAAAATATGACCTTCAAACCTGGTCTTTGAACAGGCGTTTTCTGAGGTCTCTAGTTCCGTAAGACACGTCTCGTTTTTGACTTGGGACTTCATCAAGTAACTCTTCTTGCCTTGAGAGGAGCGAGAGGCAGTGTCAGACTTTTACAGACTAAAACCAAGCTGTGTTCCCTCAGTTGTTTCAAGGCCACGGTAATTCTTTTTTTATTATTATTGATAGGCTTGCGTTTAACCACCATCTCACCCGATGGTAAGCGATGATAGAGCACGCTTACCTAGAAGTAACCTATTCTTTCTTGTCTTAAAAACCCTTAAGTTCTAGCTATCAGGAAACACCGACAGGGAATTCAACTCCTTGGCTGTATGCACAATAAATGCGAATTCTTCAAACAATCCCACAGACTTAGCAGGCCTCGATCGTAGTGGAACGGGCCTGGTGCTTTTTAGACGGCCTTCTCTCTCTCTACCCATTACTCATCGTCTTCAAACCTGCGGTTGTTGGAAGACGCCCTGCGACGACAAACAGCCAAAAAAAATGGTATAATGATATCTCTTTTTTGTAAACTGCGTCGAGCAGTTTTCCGACACTCATGTATGTCTTTACTTATTCCTTTCAATATTTCGTTTAAAAGTGCCTTGTTCGTGGTCTTCTAGAAAAAAATATTTTTAGTACGGCCTTTAGCAAAATCCTTGTCTTAAAACGATTTATTTATAAAAAAGATAGCATATTATTTTAAGGCCGTTTTCAACACAATCCATTGACCTTTACAAGATCTGTCGGATTGCCGAGAAAGGGAAACGCTTAAACAATTATCATCATCATTTCAGCCGAAAGACTTCCACTGCTGGGGTGCTATTCTCTAAGAAAGCGCAGCGCTGGCACAGTGACGAGTCGTCAGCGCAATACATTGAATTAACAACCTAATGCCAGTTTACATTGGATTGTTAATTCAATGTATTGCGCTCACGACTCGTCGCTGTGCCAGCGCTGCGCTTTCTTAGAGAATAGCACCTCTGGACATAAGACTTCTCTAAGCGTCGTTACAACTACCGATTCTATGCGTCTCGCTTCTATCGGATTCCCGCAACCCTCACCAGGTCTTAGAATGCTGTATCTTCCGATGCGTGATCGCTACTCCAGAACCTTCCAGCCCCATTGACCATCAATGCCATCAATGTGCCCTGGCCTGGATTCTTCCGGCTAACTTTCTCCTGCCGATATCTTCACTCTTGATTCGAACACGCAAGAAAACTCTGAGCATAGCCTTTTCTGCTACCATTGCACTGGTGGTTGCTATCGCTAGCTGATAAAATACCCCTTAATATAGGCACTCTGGTCTTCTTCTTCTTCATTTCGCGGCGATGTACGCAAATAAATGGCTTGCTGACCAGTATTCGGCAACCTGTACAGCTCTGTTATTGGCCTTGTTTGAATCCTGAAAAGTACAGGTGGTAGTGCAGGATAGACAGCATAACTGGTGAAGCATGTCCTATGCAGCGGCTCCACACTGGCACTGTGTTTGAAAAGGGTCGAGGAAGCCCCATATGGCCGGATTGTTTTTACATTGGCCAATCTGGGTCCGCAGTTGGGTAAGAGATTTCCAGATTGGCCATTGCAGTTCGAGTTCTGATGGGGCGACGCAGTGTGGAGGAGTTGGGTGTATCTGCTTCCACAGCGCACATCTCTTGCTGTCTCAACTTTGCATCATCTGTAGCTGACGATAGAGCATGTTTGTCTAGAAGTGCTAACCTATTCACTCTAGACTTAAATACGCCTACTAAGTTGTAGCTATCAGGAAACAAACTCCAGTAGGGGTATTCCACTCCTTGGCTGTACGCACAATAAATGTGTTCCCAAAACGCTTTGTACGTATGGGTGGCCCAACATCGTCTAGTGGTCCGATGATAGAACAGACTTGGCGGAATTAGATTGTGCAATTCCAGTGCACACTTTCCGAAATGTAAACGATAGAAAACCTACAGACAAGCAAATCGGGGGCGATGCCCAAGGCTTCGGAGCTTTGGTCCTCTGTAATGACCCGTATCTAAGCGAACTTTTAGAACCATTAAACATTTTCGAGCAAAGCCAACTTCCGATCAGTATTCATCTGTGACGGAGGGAGGCTGTATCTGGGTCGCGGTATTTCTCAATTCGTCAAGTGGACCGCCAATGACCCGACCCTGACCAGGCTTCGAGGACAGCACCGACCTACCAGACACGGCCGATCACTTGCGTGGCAACGCGTAGCGGTGTGGTATTACCGTTGCATAGGCTGTGATACGAAAGGTCGTTTGGAATAAGTCGATTGTTTTTTTTTTTTTTTGAGGACGGAAATTATCCAATGACTTCTCCCGCTGGAGAGTGGAACAAGAGGGCGTGTCAGACTTTTATTCACTAAAATACACATGTGTCTTTCAGTTTTTTTTTATGCAATTGTTCAAAACATGGAATTCCCTGCCGGTATCTGTGTTTCCTGATAGCTACAACTTAGGAGTCTTTAAGTCGAGAGTGAATAAGTTTCTTCTAGGCAAGCGTGCTTCATCGTCGACCACATCATCGCTTACCATCAGGTGATATGGTGGTCAAACGCAAGCCTATCAATATAAAAAAAAAATCAAATCAAAAATGTTTATATATGTCAGAATATGGTACAATAGATATTACAATTTTGGTTCCAGCATATCCTGCAATAGTGTGGCGTACAAATATTTGAGTACACTTTACACTCGTTACAACAAAATACTTTTCTGAAACCTTAAAAGGTTTATGTGACAAAGTGGAGATAACGTTATCTAACATAGTTGTTGTCAGTCTCAGTAAGCAGGGGTCCTTAAAAGCAAAGGGTGCTTTCTAGGACCCCTGTTTCCAAGACCAGTTTTTGAATTTTCAATTAAGTATTAAAACATTTATTTCTTAATGGCTTCAATCAGTGAAAGTTGTAGTCACGATTGAATGCATCTAGCTAAGCGTGTGTTGTCGATCACATCACCGCTTAGCAACGTCCAGTGAGATAGTTGTGATAGAAACGTTAGACGATAAAGAACGGAGTACTTTCGCTTTATTTAGAAGTGGCGACGGTTTTGCGTTGCCTATGTTTTAAGCGGTGAGCTCAAAGGTAGCCCATACAATTTAAAAGAGGAGGTTTGTCAAGGCCCAAGCGCCCGAAAAGTGCTTTAAAACAGTGACTTTCTGGAGCCTACTCTTCGGTAACGGCCAGGTTAATAGGTTTGAAAAAAATGTTTGTTTTTAATAGATTCATGAACAACATTATCAACATTTGATAATGTCGTGCGATTAATACTTTTGTCTAAAAAAAATATTACATACAACAACATCACATTCGCAACTTTTCCCAACTCCTTCGAAACGGCTTCGATTTTTAGAAACGGTTTTACACATAAAAATTGGTAGTTAAATATTCTTCAAAGTGAACTTAGCATATGTAGATCAATCAATATTTCGCAAAGAAAATTGATTTAAAAGTCAGCGGGGCTCTGTCCGGGCGCAGTTGGCCGCAAACTAATGCACAGATAGTCGTACTGTCGCCTAGATGGGTATGCGAGTTGTGACCATTTAATTTCGGCCAGATGGTTCAAGGGACTATAAGCCATAAGAAACATTTTTGACTGACCTTTTGATCTAGTGGTTAGTGACCCTGGCTGCTATGCCGGAGGTCATGGGTTCGATTCCCACCCAGGACAAATGTTTGTGTGATGAGCATAATCATTTGTTCTGTGTCTGTATGTAAGTGTATGTATTTAGAAATATATAAGTGTGTTTATCAGTTGTCTAGTACTCATAGCACAAGCAAGCCCAAGCTAAGAAGCTTGGGGCTAGACGGCGTTGTGTGATAGTTGTGGAATATTATATTATATTTTTCCTCCATCACAGTCAGAAAATAAAAGCTTATTTCTGATTAATAAATGCGTTTGTATAGTTTATTTTAACAAACTTTTATACTAGGCTTTGTACATAAAAATAGCCTATGTCACTCAGGAATAAAGCAGCTTTCTATCGGTGAAAAAAATTTCACAATCAGACCAGTACTTCAAAATCAAAATCATTTATTTCAAATAGACCATTTGCAGGCACTTTTGAATAGTCAAATGTCGGTCAGTCCAAGAAAAGTGAAGCTAAATTGCACGTTCCAATACGTAGAATCTCTAATCTCTATGGAGAAGAACGTGCAAGAAACTCCATGGACACTCTTTTTAAAATATATTATGAGTTACATAGATCTTGGTTACATATTACATACTTTCTTCAGAGATTACCTCCTACAAACAAAAAAACAAACATTACCTCTTTATTATAATAGTGTAGATAGGCTCGCGTTTGACCACCATCTCACGTGATGGTGTAGTATCTCTTTATATATACCGTGTCATATCTAGGTGCGTGATAAAATTGGTTAGTGATTGGCAGTTGGCGAAATACCGAATAGCAACGTCAACGTCTGTGTAGGCGGAGGCCGGTGTGATACAATTATTATATGTGTGATTAGTATCGACAAGTATGTAATACTAACATAGGTTCTTGACCACTATTCATATCAAGCATTGACATCCCCCACCCTTGGGCGGAGCGGGAGATAGTGTCAGACTCTTACTGACTAAAAGACCCACCCCGTTCCTTCTAGCCTTCATACCGGGGCTCGAGCGCCCTTTCGGATAACCCTGGCCCCAGTAGGCTTCGACCCGGCTGGGTCCCTGCTGTTGCTGACAACTCCTTGAGGCGCGCGGGAACAGTGCGCGCCGTCGACGACTTGGGCTTGGTCCGGACAGTTACCGGACGGCCGGACAGTGAGCCACCCATTGCTCACCGTCCGCAAGCCCTCGCCTACGTTGGCCGGAAATCGGGATCAGAATCCCGGCGGCGGCGGCGGCGATAACGCCGTTGCCTGATGCGTTCGGCCTCCTCCTTTGCGAGCATCACTATATCAGCTGATGAAAGCGACGATGTGGTCGAGGATGGAGCACGCTTGCCAAGAAGTAACCCATGCACTCTTGACTCAAAGTCAAATATTGTAGCTGTCAAAAAACACAGACACATACTCCGGCAGGGAATTCAACTTATATACCTTTGGTATAATGTTTGATATTCATCGAGTATTCATTCCTTTTCTCCTTTTTAGTGTTCCGTAGTCAACTAGGAACCCTTGATAGTTTCGCCATGTCTGTCTGTCCTCGCTTAAACTCTGTGACCGTTAGCACTAGAAAAACGAAATTTGGTAATATGATATGAATCACGCCGACAAAGTGGTAAAATAAAAAAGGGAAATAAATGTTGTAGCCCCCCTATATGTAAAGTGGGAACTGATTTTTTTTTTTAATTTCAACCCTAACGTGTGATATATCGTTGGATAGGTATTTAAAAATGAATACGGGTTTTCTAAAATCATTTTTTGATAATGTCAATAATTTCGGAAATAATCGCTCCAAAAGTAAAAAACAATGTGTGTGTCCCCTCTAACTTTTGAACCATAAGTTTAGAAAGTATGAAAAAAGTCTGAAAAGTAGAACTTTATAAGGCCTTTCTAGGAAAATTATTTTGAACTTGATGGAAAGAACAGTTTTTGTACAAAAAAGACAAAAAGATTGTACAAAATAATTTCTGGACTAAGTTTGTAGTATAATCGTATATGCAAGCATTTTTTTAAACTCATTAGTGGGTACTAGGGCTTTCAAATACCGGATTTTTTCAATACCGGTATCAATACCGGTATTAGAATTTTTAATACCGTGATCACGTGATCACGGTATTGAACTCAAGGTTTCTATTTTAAACTAGTGCTTGACTAAAACCCTGTCTCATAGGAACTTTAATTAGGAAATTAATAAAATCATTTAAATATTTTTGTTATCGAATCAGTGTTTATTCTCTCTTAACCGTTCTAATAAGGTTCTAGTAAGCATGGCGCTGATTGTTTACCGGCAATTAGCAAATAAAGTAGATTAAAATCATAGAAATGCGTAAATCATAACGATTTACGACATTTCTAATAAGGTTAAGACGCAGTTTTAAGGGTTAAGTAAGCATGGCGCTGCCGTATCTCTAGTTTACTGGCTGATACATTCGATGCGAGTACCTATACTGCCCTTAGAGGTCAGCCAGCGTCAAGACTCGTGTCTTTCTTACTACTATATTAATATCTCACATGTAATTGTTGTACCAAACTACCAATTAAATGTATAATTTTGAATTGTTTCTTTGAACACGAAAGTAGTTAATAAGTACTAATTAGGCTAAATTAATAATATTTGAAGTTAAATAAGAATGCCACATCCAAACCGCAAAAATATTAAATTTTTACTTTTTAATTGTAGATCTAACGGATAACGTGATTCGTTAAAGTAAAAATGATATTAAACAAAGTGGAAAATGACACTATTTTAAATACTTTAATTTGTTGTGAATTCGTAATTCGTCATTAAATTTACAAAAAAAAAAAAACGATCGCGTGATTCGTTGAGAATTGTGTTAAACCCCATAAAATACAAGTATTAATATTATGTACCATGTTGTTCGTCAAGATTACAAACTTATCAGAAATACACAATGACCAAGTTCACATGCACATGCTACCCGGGCGCCTTTGCGATACTGATTAACAAAACAATAACGTCGTATAGTGCCTATTACACTACGCGTTATTCAGACCATTTTAGTCTATGGTTCGACGTATCGCGAGAGTTGGCGCTTAATACAAGTGTGAGAATAATATTACATCGTAATTTATATTATATAATACAACTTCTTACTACTTATTACAACAAAACACAATAATATATATTAAAGATTGTAATACCGTAATCACGGTATTGGCTCGTCAATACCGTGATTGAAAAAAGACCAAAATATATCCGTGATCACGGTATTACGGGATCCCGTAATACCGGTATTGAAAGCCCTAGTGGGTACACTTATTGTGACGGACGGGAAACTACGGAACTCTACACTGAGCGTGGCCCGACACGCTCTTGGCCGGTTTTTTTCTTTTAGAAAGATTCTCCATCTTAAAGCAATTATTATCATAATTTCTGGGCTTGATAATCTTTTACTTGTCTTACAGCCAGATTTCACTGATTTTGGCCGACCATGACGTTTAAAGTAAGATTGTTTTAACCATAGCGCCATCTCTTACCCACACTGGGATAACAATAAAACAATCTTACTTTAAACGTCATGGCAACCTACTAGGTCGACCAACAACAAAATGTATCCAAGGAACAAAACATTGCTGTCCACCGAATGTGTTATTAGGTCATTGTCCCTTGGAAAACTCGACATTGCAGCTCACCAGCCAGTAGTAAAATGGCGACAATCAAGATTACAATACTATCCGTCTTTAAATATTGCAACAAAGAAATCATATATACACCTAAGCACAGTCATACTAAACGAGAAAATGACGTCATACTACAGATACACCTCAACGCACCAAGTAACATTAACAGTTCGAAATCTAAATATAAACGCACAAGAAACTTGTTGTGTACTAGACTACAGACGTTTCTCATGTGTGCTATCTACACGTAGGTGTAAACACACACCAGTGTGTGTAAGTTTACAAACAGAGACACACATGTGCAAAGTTCACACGTGCGAGCGTCGTCGCGTGGCTTTGTAGGTACTCGTGTTGTTCAATACACACTGGTTCAAGTTCTTACGTCATACGTATTGGCTGTATGCTGTGTTGCCTTGCGTTTTGTAAAGTTGCGAGTTTGTAATCTATGGTAGTAGGGACGGGAAAGCAAGATGGCGTATTTAACATGACGCTTGTGTCTCAAGAAGTTTGCAGAGCTGCATTTTTGTGGTTTTTTTTTAGGATTACGTACTGAAAGTTTTGAAGCGGGACCCTATTATTAAGAATCTCCTATTATTAAAAATTAGAAGCGACAAGAAATATGTAACCAAGATCTATGTAACTCATAATATATTTTAAAAGAGTGTCCATGGAGTTTCTTGCACGTTCTTCTCCATAGAGACCTACGTATTGGAACGTGCAATTTAGCTTCACTTTTCTTGGACTGACCGACATTTGACTATTCAAAAGTGCCTGCAAATAATAATAATAATAATAATAATCCATTTATTTCCAAGTATACGGTACATACAAGATCTTAATATTAAAAACGTCTCACGTACACTACCATTGCCGGTGTAGAAACATTGTTGAAATTAAAATTTATTTAGCACCATTTTGTTACCTACATTAATTATATTATTACAATGAAATGGAATGTCAAAACTATCAAAACTATCAAATGGTCTATTTGAAATAAATGATTTTGATTTTGATTTGAATCCGCTGTCCGTCCGTCTGTTTGTTTGTTACCAGGTTATATCTCATGAACGGTGATAGCTACAGTTGAAATTTTCAAAGATGAAGTTTTTCTGTTGCCGCTATAAAAACAGACTAATCTTAAATATTTATGTAGGGCTTCCATGCAACAAACGTGTTTTTTTTACAGTTTTTTTTGCTACGGACCGTTCGTTCGCGATTCCGACTCGCACTTGCCCCGTTTTTCTTTTTGTTTGTTTAGGTCAAATCTTAAAAATGAATTTTAAATCAATTATCACTTACCGATTGAACTGTTTAGCAGGCATGTTCGGTTTGGATGACAAATTGACAATACATGCTAATGACGTCATTCTAAATCCAATATGGCGGATCCTCAGAAGGATGACGAACTTGGGACAAGTTATTTTTATAAGCGTCCCCCATGATATCAATTAAAAGGGTGTGTTGTGAAAAATACGAAAACAAAAAAAACGGCACAATTGGTACAATAAGTCGGACAATTTTTTTAGTTTCTTAAAATGATTTTTTTTTTAAACATTATCTTGTTCTAAAATTATTTTAGCTGCGTGTAGGTGTCTTGTTATTACTAACTAATCGGGCACAAATCCAAGTTGCAGACTAAGAAATTCGTGATTAAAATTCCCAGTAACGCTTCTTTTTTTTTTTTAATTTATATAAACTAGTGCTTGACTGCGATCCCACCTGATGGTAAGCAGTGATGCAATCGTTGATGATGAGGCGCACTAGTTTATTAAGCTTCATTCTGGTTTTGGCGAAAGGATCGTACTGCTGTTTTTTTCGACGATATAATCTCATTAGTTTTGAGAATATCAATCAGTTCTGCCAAACCTGTTCCATCATCAGATCACTAGACGTACGGAGATCCACCACCAGAAACACACTGACTGTGTACACAGCTAAGGAGTGGAATTCCCTGCCTGAGTCTGTGTTTCCTGATGGCTACCACCCAGGGGCTTTAAGTCAAGAGTGAATAGGTTCCTTCTAGGTAAGCGTGCTCCATCGTCGACCACATCATCGCTTACCATCATACCACTTAAGGGTTTTCAGTCAAGAGTGAATAAGTTCCTTCTAGGTAAGCGTGCTCCATCGTCGACCACATCATCGCTTACCATCAGTTGAGATGGTGGTCAAACGCGAGCCTATCCGTAATAATAATATGGGTTTGGATTATAGCCAAGAGCATCGACTAATATCTGAGGAGGCTTGCAATGCAAGCCGCATTGGGAAGTTGAATTAAGAGCATGAGGCTGTGACCCGTCACGTTATCACTTCCCTTTCCTTCTTCCTTCCCTTTTCTTTGATATCACTCCTCACACAATCCATCAATTTTTTCTTTGGCCTCCTTTTCCATCCATCCACATGTATACTCATAACTCTTTTAGCAACATGCGTTTCATCCCTCCTCTTCACATGACCATACCAAGACAAACGATTCCCTTTCAACTTTTCAGTCACTGGTGCCACTTTCAAACATCCTCTATATAAAATAAGAATAATAGAAAAAACCTGAATGTTACTTCTAATGTTCTAAAAAACAAGGTAGTTATTTTTTTGTTTACTTTCATAACGAAACATTTTTCTTCACCGCCACATAACAAAAAAACTACACACAATAAAGACTAATCAAGTAAATTCAACACCCATCGGCCAATGTCTTGCAAAACTATGCGACCTTCGAGGCTCGACCTTCGCTAGCTCGTGATCTACTTGTTATACGTTCGTACCTACTGACTTAGAGCCATTTGTTTCAAGTTCATTCTAAGTGATTCTAAGTTAATCCGTCATTGGTTGTATAGTTGTAGAAAGCAGTAAGGAGTAGTAGTTAGGAGATTCCTCGCTCAGGAGTCCTGATTACCGGTAGCTTGGACTCTGTCAGTCTGGAAAAAAAATGGAATAAAAAAAGCTATAATATTACTTGAAAACTATGCGACCTATTTATTTATTCCATTTTTATGAAGGTTTACTGACTAACAAAGTAATTGATATAAAAAGTGTGATATATTCAAATCGCTTATTTCAAGCCTCCACTACTCTACTGGTTTCACGTTTGTACTTACTGACTTTTGTTTCAAGTTCATTCTAAGTTATAGCGTCATTGGTTGTAGAGTTGTAGAAAGCTGTACTCTTGGACACGGCGCGTATTATTAGGGAATTCCTCGTTCAAGAGTTCTGACCACTGGTAGCTTGGACTCTGTCTATCTGGTACTATAAATAAAACAGCCTAAAATTACTTGAAAACTATTCGACCTTCGTGAGCTCTTGATCTACTTATTGTACCCTGTTTCACGTTTGTACCTACTGACGAGCCATTTGTTTCAAGTTTATTCTAAGTTATGGCGTCATTGGTTGCAGAGATTCCTCGCTCAGGAGCCCTGACCACCGGTAGCTTGGACCCTGTCCAGATGCTGGTGGATTACTATTTTTTATATAAATTTTTTATTTGTTTCGCCTCGTCGTTTATATCGAGATCGAAGGATTGGAACAATTTGCCTGCTGCGGTCTTCCCGTCCATTTATAATTTAGGTGTCTTCAAGGCTCGAATCAATAGGCTCTTAATAAACTAGAGCGCCTCACCATCAACGACTGCATCACTGCTTATCATCAGGTGGGATTGCAGTCATGCACTAGTCTATATCAATTATATTAAATAATTTAAAAATTTATTTAATATGCTAAAGAACATATACACAAGATAAATGGAATAAAATTTAAAAAAAACATTCTGAATATTACCTTAGACCTTCAATGCCCGATCTTCGCGAGCTCGTTATTTACTTCTAGTATGTTGTACTTAGAGACTTCTGTTTCAAGTTCATTCTAAGTTATACCGCCCTTGTTTACGCAGTTGTAGGCAGGGACTCAAACTGTAACCGTAAAAATGTGTTTTAACACTGTTTTTTAAAACAGTTTTAACAGAAAAACACTTTTAAATGTAACAGATACAATAATGTTACCGAATGAAACTGTAACCTTTTATATGTGTTATGGAGTGCAACCGAATCAAACTGTAACCTGTTTATATGTGTTAATATGTGTAACTGAAATAATCAGTTTTAGTGTAGCTTTGTAAATTGTAACGTTGGCAACGCTGCGTTTACCTGTTACACTTATTAACACTGTTAACACTTTTATATCTGTTACAGATATGTTAGGGTTACACTTTTGTAAGTGTTTTGGGTTAACACATTGAAAATACATAAATAAGTGTTACATATTTGATTCTGTTACCAATTCAACATGTAACACTTATAATTCTGTAACCTTTATGAAGGTGTTTTTAAGTCTCTGGTTTTAGGCGTGGTTGCCGAGGGCATTCACCGAGTACACATAACAAAGATACCTATGACATTTTTATACGCCTGTGTCGTCTTGACATGTGCCGTTGCCGGCAATATGGGAATATTGCCACCAATATTCACACTTCGGGCAATATTCCCACTTCACGGCAATATTGTCGGGAACAGAACATCTCTAGTGTCATTAAATTCTTGTTATTGACTACACAGTAGATAAATACAATCGCTTTTTTTAGTTACTGCTTTATAACGGAACCCTCAGTTCGCGAGTTCGACTCGTGCTGGCTCTATTTTTTTTTATTGTTTACTAGCTTTTGCCCGCGGCTTCGCCTGTGTGGCATTAGGTACTTAAGGAATCGGGATAAAAGGTAGCCTAGCTTTTGCCCGCGGCTTCGCCTGCGTGGCATTAGGTACTTAAGGAATCGGGATAAAAGGTAGCCTATGTTCTTTTCCATGTCAAAGGCTATATGCATGCCAAATTTCATCCAATTCCGTTCAGCCGTTTTTGCGTGATTAAGTAACAAACATCCAAACATCCACACTTTCACATTTATAATATTAGTTAGGATTGTTAAAGCGGCGATATGATTGGCAATAGCGCACGCTTAGAACTCTTGACTTAAAGATTGCTTGACTTCATAATTTGACAACTGTGTTTTCTGGTGGCTACACCCTAGGTTGTAGCTTAAAAATTGACTACAGAGAAACTAAATAGACTCTTGTTGGACTGTTCATGCAATCGAAACCGCGCGTACACCTAGTCCGATATAATTACACATTACACGCTGAGCGTGGCGTGTAAATTGAGTAGAAACTGAACGTTTTCACTGTAGTTGGTCACTTGCGATGTTCTGCAGTTAAAATACGCTGTACTTTGGCTATTTATAGAGAGGAGAGAGGGTTGTAGTGACTGGTTTGTTGGGCCTGAACAGTGGTACTCAAACTTTCTTTCATAGCGACCACAAACGCACAAATGTACCTACGTCAAAGGTTTTCGCAATAGGGAATCTTCATGAAAAAGTAAATTTTGATAAAAGTGGAGAAAATTTGTTATTGCGAGCAGCAGAAAATATAAATAAACGTGTGGTACCGGTGACGCGCGACTCGTGGGGGTCGCGTAGCGCTCGTGCCTGCCCCCCTAGCCAAGGTACAACCGTATCGTGTCGAATTCCGTTCTCCAATCGGTAACGCTTCGGTGTCAGCAATTGTAGAAAACGATAAGTGGGTAGCCATGTTGACGCATCTGCGTCGGCCGCTCGTTCTACAATGTAGCGTTTGTTTATCAAAAGATGTAGCGTTACACGTTGTAGAAATTCATTCTATCATTTTGAACGATGTGAACTTGGCTACGTTTGTTCCGACCACGCGACTTTACGTTCAGATGACGTCATTTTCATACGTTTCATCACTTTTCTACAGCGTTAACGATTGCAGAATAACAACTTGGCTAAGGGTGCTGTTTCGATAAATGTAATAAATTGTAGCGAGAATGGGGTCGTACACTTTTCTGCAAAATTGCGAAAAAGGCCGTAGTGTGGAAAATTGGTAGGTATAAAGGGGGTATTGAGTAAGCATATTGAAAAATAAAGGCATATATTCTCAGTAAGGTTCAGATGAAAACCAGCGTCATTCAACAATGTTCCTGCTTGAGCTGAAAAGTATATGAGTGTCTGTCATAGCCTGTTTATCGCTATTATCTCAGGTGTGTTCCTGATAACAGACGCCATAAAGAACATATTGAGCACGGCCGGTATCGGCACGGGTGATAACAAAAATGGCTGGCGGTTCCGAAGCACGCGACTGTCAATACGAAGCCCTTATCAATGGTACGCTTCGTCGCATCAACAGACACAATACAGCGTCGAAACGACAGATAGACTTTCCGTATAATATAATATAATATTCAACAACTATCCACACAACGCCGTCCAGTCCCAAGCTAAGCAGAGCTTGTGTTATGAGTACTAGACAACTGATAAAAATACTTATAATTCTAAATACACACATATTATAGATAAATTACACCTAGACACAGAACAAATGATCATGCTCATCACACAAACATTTGTCCTGGGTGGGAATCGAACTCATGAACTCTGGCATAGCAGTCAGGGCTACTAACCACTAGACCAACAGGCCAATCAAATTTATGAGTGCTGATAACGCTAAAACATCAGCCTCTCCATATCTCTGTCGACAGAACAAATGATCATGCTCATCACACAGACATTTGTCCTGGGTGGGAATCGAACCCACGACCTCTGGCATAGCAGTCAGGGCTACTAACCACTAGACCAACAGGCCAATCAAATTTATGGCTGGTTAGTGCTGATAACGCTAAAACATCAGCCTCTCCATATCTCTGTCGAGTTATATGAACATTGGTGACACAACACAGCAGTGGTGGGCCCAGTGTGTTGAATCGAAAGACAAACGCACAGCCGAAATTACTAGGACTAGGACCATGAAATTTACCACAACTTTTCCGTCTATGACGTAGGTGATCTCCAATGCCTTGATCACACGTACCGAGTAAACGGGCGAGACAGTGCTCTCGGCCGAGTACTCGGTACGTGTAAACACAGCGCCGAGTGCTCGACCTACCACTTATCTCTACAACTCGCTTACTGTCTCGCCCTGTTACTCGGTACGTGTGATCAAGGCATACGAGAGGATTTTCCAAAATTTACCCCCCTAAAGGGATTAAACGGGGGAAACGGAAAGTTTGTACAAGGTGCAGTTTTAAAATTGCACAATATTTTAGGAGGTTGTAATAAAACTCATAAATAATCATGTGAAAAAACGATACCTGGTCAATAATCAGTAATACTTGTTATTTTATTTTTTAATTATACTAAACTAATTCGATTGATCGATGGCCGCGGGGGCGTGGCTAAGGTGTGGCGTGCGGGATGATGATTGGATAATACATTATTTATGAAACTATCGTTGCGAATTATTGTGTGTGAAAATGCCCTTTATTGTTCCGTGTTTGTGTGTGTGGAAGAAAGCTCGGTTATAAGGCAGGTATCAGACTGGCTGCTTTTTAAGAAACGTAGTTCACACATGCCGATTTCCATAAATAAGAAAAAAAAAATAAATAATTACCTACTCATTTTATTATTGATTCGGGTCGAGAATCACTAACATAATTACCTCCTGAAATATTTTGCAGCTTCAAAACGACACCTGGTATAAAGAAACCTACTTTGAAGCGGATGGTAGCCACTACTTCATTCATATTCTTAGTACGGTTCAGTTTCAAACTAATGAGTCAGGCACGGATGTTCTTGCTCAAGGCACTTGGGCGGAGCAAGAGATAGTGTCAGACTCTTACTGACTAAAAAACCCACCCCGTTCCTTCGTTGCCTTTTCTACCGGCGCCGAGCTTTCCTCTCGGAAACAGTCCCTTGGTCCCAATAGGTTTCGACCCGGCTGGGCCCCTGCTGTTGCTGACAACTCCTTGAGGCGCGCGGGAACAGTACGCGCCATCGACGACTTGAAATAATCTAAATAATATATATAAAAATCTTCCGTTACTGAGTGACTGACAGACAACGCACAGCCGAAAATACTGGCAGTAGAGAGCTGAAATTTGGCGTGTGTGTTTGTTGGAAGGAGTAGGCTACCACTAAGAGGATTTTTGGAAATTCCCCCCCTTAATCATGCATTGACATCCCCCGCCCTTGGGCGGAGCGGGAGATAGTGTCAGACTCTTACTGACTAAAATACCCACCCCGTTCCTTTTAGCCTTCATACCGGAAATTCCCCCCCAAGGGGGAGAAAAGGGGGATAATTATTTTTTTTTATATCTTAATGGATTCACTTAAAACTTTGTATAAGGTTCCACCAGTGAAGACTAAGAGAGGGTTTTTTGGAAATATCCCCCCTAGGGGGAGGAAATTCAATCGGATTTTCAATTTACCCCCCAAATTGAAAATCCGAATTCTGCCTGAAGTCATTATTCCACGCGGACGAAGTCGCGGCTAAAAGCTAGTACTTGTATAGAATCACTTCTCGAGCTGCAAAACACTCTTGGCTACCTCCAACTAAAAGCTAATATCAATAATATCGCAGTAAATATTTATTCGACGAAACCTTTCGAGTCTGAAGGTCATTCAGGTAGCAGATTCCGTCACAGTAGGACGTTCGTCTGTTTTTAATAATAAAGCGCGGCTAGGGAGTGGAATTCCTTGCCGGAGTCTGTGTTTCCTGATAGCTACAACCCGGGAATCTTTAAGTCGAGAGTGAATAGGTAAGCGCGTTCCATCGTCGACCGCATCGTCGCTTTCCATCAGGTGAGATAGCGGTCAAGTGCGAACCTTTCAACAATAAAAAAAAAAAAGAAAAAAAAAGATTCTTGAACTCGGGAATAAAAATGTAGACGCGCGTTCGATATCAATGAGAATTTTTGATAAACTGTGTTCGATTAGGTCATTAACGTTTTTAGGGTTCCGTAACTCAAAAAGAGAAAACGAAACCATTTTTTTTTTGATGGATAAAAATCTTTCAAATGACATCCCACACACTTGGGCGTAGCGAGAGATAGTGTCAGACTCTTATTGACTAAAAAACTCACCCCGTTCCTTCGTGCCTTTCATACCGGGGCTAAACTACCTTTCGGAGCTAACCCTGGCCCCAGTAGGTTTCGACCCAGCTGGGCCCCTGCTGTTGCTGACAGCTCATTGAGGCGCGCGGAAACAGTGCGTGCCGTCGACGACTTGGGCTCGGTCCGGACAGTTACCGGACGGTCGGACAGCAAGCTACCCGTAGCTCGCCGTCCGCAAGCCCGCGCCTACGGTGGCCGGAAAACGGGATCGGACTCCCGGCGGCGGCTGGGGCGCTGTGAGCGCCGTTGCCTGATGCGGTCAGCCTCCTTTTTTGCTAGCATTACTGTTTCGCAGAAGGAGGCGACGGCCTGCTACTCCTCCTCGCGAAACGGAACGCTTATATAATCACTGTTGTTTATATAACCACCGTCTGACATTCTTTCGAAACTCTTTTTCTCAGAAACATGTAGCGGTATCGAGTTGAAATTAAAACCATATACACAAGTCTGAGACCCCTTGAAGCTGTGAAAAAGAGTTTATAAAAGAAAGGTACAGCCGTTCAAGGGAATGAAAATTCAAAGAGTACTTCCAGTTGATCCAGAATCCTGAAATTTGGCATTAAGTAAGGTCTTCTAGCATAGATATAGGAATAAATCTGAAAACAGTAAATCTTTTACTCCGGATCCGGAAAAATATTTGAAATTCCATTCGAGAATGGAACTATTTATATAGGTAAGTTTGCGCGCGAATCCAACTCGAACTTGCCCAGTTTTTTTTTTAAACAAGATTCTTGAACTCAGACGGAATTAAAAATGCAGACACGCGTTTGTTATCAATGAGTATTTTGATAAGCTGTGTTCGATTAGGTCATTATATATTTTTATTTTTATATTGTTGACGCGGAAGTCTGGTGATGAAACGTGTTTTGTTGATAAATAATATTAAATTAACGGAGGTTATTAAATACTAGCTTTTGCCCGCAGCTTCGTCCGCGTACATTAAATAATATAGCCTATGTCACTCAGGAATAAAGCAGTGTTCTATCGGTGAAAAAAAATTTGCAATCGAATCAGCACGCTTAGCCAAGTTGTTATTCTGCAATCGTTAACGCTGTCGAAAAGTGATGAAACGTATGGGAAGGACGTCATCTCAACGTAAAGTCGCGTGGTCAGAACAAACGAATAGACAATTCGTAGCCAAGTTCACATCGTTCAAAATCGTTTCTACAATGTTTAACGCTACATTCTTTGTTATACAAACGCTACACTGTAGAACGAGCGGCCGACTCAGGCGCGTCAACATGGCTACCAACTTATCGTTTTCTACAATTGCTGTCATCGAGGCGTTATCGATTAGAGAACGGAATTCGACACAAACTGGTTGTAGCTTGGCTAGGGGGGCAGTACTTCCAGAGATTTCCTACTAACAAAAAAAAAAAATTACTTCTTTATTATATTAGTGTAGATAAATATACATAGCACGAAGAAATGCCAAACTTAAGTTGCAATGGCCCACATTGCTCGCAGAACGGAGGGCCGAGTGTCTCAAGACGAAAGTCTATGACCAGTGTGTGTTGCCAGTGATGACATATTTCTCCGAAACGTGGTCACTCACAATGGGCCTCATCAGAAGGCTTAAAGTCACCCAAAGAGCAATGGAAAGGGCTATGCTCGGAGTTTCCTTGCGTGATTGAATCAGAAATGAAGATATCCGCAGGAGAACCAAGGTTGCCGACATAGCACAAAGAATCGCCAAACTTAAGTGGCAATGGGCAGGGCACATTGCTCGCAGAACAGATGGCCGTTGGGGCCGAAAGGTTCTGGAGTGGCGACTGCGTACCGGAAGACGCAGCGTTGGAAGGCCTCCTACTAGATGAACCTGGTGAGGGCTGCGGGGATCCGATGGATGCGAGACGCACAGGACCGGTCCTTATAGCGACATTTGGGGGAGGCCTATGTCCACTAAATCGGCTGAAATGTCAAAATTCGAATTCGAAAAGATATGAGAAGGTAAATAATGCGTAATGTTAAGAAGGCCTTCACAGGTACCTACGCAACGCCGCATTCGAATGGTGTTCGAAGTTTGAAAAGTCCCCCATGTTTCTTATTCCATACAAAAAAAGACAAAATGGAAACCTCTGCTGTTTTGTTCGCAACGCCATTTGTGTTCCCGTCTCGCTCCCACGCCATAACCCACCCTAGGAGCGACTGAGACGGCGAACATCCACGAATTTCGTATTTATGTCAAACTTTGTCACCGACCGCGAACTCTTAGCGGTCAGTCGCTCGAAAATGAACTTTATTTTTTTGGACTAAGACATTTTTTGCGTCGACACTATCGGACAATAAAGTATGATTTTTCATTATTCACACGCGATTATCATAAGAACAGCATCTTATTGGCTATGAAATATGGTTGAAATTACAACGGCTAGTTTTTATGCGAAACGCTACCGATCTTATACTTTGAGACGTGCGAAATTACACCTTATGACAATGAAAATAGATGTGATAATGGGATTTTGAAGGGTGAAGCAAACTTCGGGTTCCCGAAAACATGCGGGGTCATCGACCGCCCCTCTCAGCCTCTCGTCAACTATTTGAGGGTGGCGTTCTCCGAGAATCCACGGTTTTGCGTCGAACTGAACTATTTGGGATGAATGGAATGATGTTTCCTTTGACCTGAGTTTGCTGGAGAATGCTCGCGTGTATGTCGTGGCTAGATCTTAGAAATTTATCACTTCGCTAGCCTTTGCCTGCAGCTTCGCCTGCGTACATAAAACAGTGACTGCCACCCGGGAATTAAGCAGCTTTTCTAACGGTGAAAAAATTTTAGCATACGGACCAGTACTTCCAGAGATTACCTCCTACAAACAAAAAATCCGGCCAAGTGCGAGTCGGACTCGCCCATGAAGGGTTCCGTAGCAGCAAGTAACATAATATAAAAGTTCTTGTAGTTCGTTGTAACTTTGATCGATGTTTTAATAATAGTGTATTTTTTTCGATTTATAACGCATTAAAAAAAAAACACTTACTAGATTTCGTTCAAACCAATTTTCGTTGGCAGTTTTTATAGTAATGATATAACATCATATATTTTTTTTTCGTTTTATCATTCTCTTATTTTAGAAGTTAGAGAGGGGGGACGACACACATTTTACCACTTTGGAAGTGTATCTCCCGCAAACTATTCAGTTTAGAAATAAATGATATTAGAAACCACAGTATCATTTTTGAAGACCTATCCATAGATACTCCACACGTATGGGTTCGATGAAAAAAAATTTTTGAGTTTCAGTTCTAAGTATGGGGAACCCCAAAATTTATTTCTTTTTTTCTATTTTTGTGTGAAAATCTTAATGCGGTTAACCGAATACATTTACTTAGAAAGTTTCAACAGTATAGCTCTTATAGTTTCGGAAAAAAGTGGCTATGACATACGGACGGGCAGACAGACAGACAGACATGACGAATCTATAAGGGTTCCGTTTTTTGCCATTTGGCTACGGAACCCTAAAAACATAAAAACAAACTTTACCTCTTTATTATATTGTGTATATGGCGCGGCTAGGCACTCACTGACATTCCCCGACCCGCGTTTCACTTCGCATCACTAAAGAGACCGAATATTTGACTTCTGCGCAACTTGAAGCCAGCGCTCAAGATCTATGGCGGCAATTGTACGCTGAAAACCAGCGCTGTGAGCTCAACGCATTATGCGTGAGGCCGCAGCTTTATGCTGAGCGTTCGGCCGTTTTGCGCGGAGGAGACGCATATCCTCCCTATTAATTATTATTGATGTTTTGTTATGTTACCTTTAAAGATTGCGTCTTTAACGCGTAAATAAACTGTTTTTCTTTCTTTCTTTCTAATTGTATAAGGGTCCCGTTTTTCCTTTTGAGATACGGAACCCTAAAAATGTAAATATACTCTCAATATTTCGAACTCTGAATATTACATAAAGCGCGGTTTGGAAAGTACCAATAAGACCCTTCGAACAGGAACAGGAAACAAGTTCTTTAGCACTTAAAAAAAAAACAACTTTCGTGAACTGATTTCGGGCGAAAACCGAACGGCTAACTGTTCTGTCGAACCAGTAGTTTATATTTATGTAAGTACTCACGCCAAGAACCAGACTTGTGCAAAACAGGACAAAAAAAGCGAAGTTTTAAAAGAAAAGCACCTTTGGATGGTTCTTTGAGTCCAAAGCCAAGGTAGCTTTTAAGTTAGATTTTTTATGTTGGGAAAAGTCATCCAATGATAACCCCCGCTCTTGGGCGGAGCAGGAGATAGTGTCAGACTCTTACTGACTAAAAGACCCACCCCGTTCCTTCTAGCCTTCATACCGGGGCTCGAGCTGTCTTTCGAAACTAATCCTGGTCCCAGTAGGCTTCGACCCAGCTGGGCCCCTGTTGGTGCAACAACAGTGCGCGCCGTCGACGACTTGGGCTTGGTCCGGACAGTTAACGGACGGCCGGATAGCGAGCTACCCATTGCTCACTGTCAGCAAAGCCAAGGTAGCTGCTAACCGGATTTGTGCGGGAGAACCCCTTTTTATGGACGGTCCAGAGGACATGGAGCATACGGTAGAGGGGCACACCTCTTGTGCAGAGACAGGCCATGGTACGAAGCGAGGAGGAATGGCAGGCGGTCGCCTCCGCCTTTTCTAAGTTTGATGATAAGTCAATCAATCCTCATTTGGTCTACTTTCTTTAGATCTTTAATATCATAGAAATCCTACGTCAATGATATGACCAAACAAAGATTGACATATAGTCTGTCTAAAAAGTCAAGCGATTTGGCAATTTTGTAAAATATTTAATCATTTAAAAAATAGTTATATTCGATACTTCTTCTAAGGTTATTCTGTTAGGGTGTTACCACACCAATCGATCGATCGTCAATCGATGTAATCGATCGACATCGGTAGACGTTGATCGATTGGTGTGGTAGCTTTAATTGATCGACGGATACGCCATCAGTTTCGTTAGAAATGTGAATTCCTCTTGTGAATCGTACTGACGATGCTGCTCGTACTCGAACTACTTAATACTGAGACACAAACCTAGAAGACTTTGCATGCGATTGACTTCGACTAATCCATTGTACCTTCGATCGATCGTCGATTGACTATCGATCGATTGGTTTGGTAGAAACAATCGATTGACGTCGAAATAATGCATTCTACCATCGATTGATAGCATCGATCGATGATCGATCGATTGGTGTGGTAACACCCTTAGTAAACAATGATCAAGATCCCTAAATCAACCTTGATTATTGAAGCAGTGTTGTCTACATCAGATTTCATTTTACCTTAAAAGATACCCAAGTCGTTTTACTTTTAAGACAGACTCTCTTTCATCAAAGTTTAATTCTTAAAACGATCTGGACCTAGACTATGACGTTTAAAGTAAGATTGTTTTAATCTTGTTTCAGTGTGGGTAAGAGACAGAGCTATACAGGTTGTCTAGCGCCATCTCTTACCCACACAAAACAATATTAAAACAATATTACTTTGAACGTCATTGTAACCTCTCTGGTCAGTTATAGTTGGCCATATCATGGAGTGATTAATTTTTATGATCTGGCCAAGACTGATGCACCAACACGCTTTTAACACAAGAAATCAATCTACGTACTGTGCGCGTTCTCACAACGCACACATAGACACCGCTCACGGACACGATATCTCGGAGCGCCTCGACCCGCCCGTCGAACAGTTCCGACTCAAACGCTCATTAGTGTGCGTCCACCGAGCGTAGGTATAAAAAGTGAAGTACATACATGAAATTGTCTTCTGTACTTATCTATTTTGTGCTTGTAGTCTTGATAGTGGCGTACTGGACACATTAATTTTGTCATGCACAGTGTCGGTCAAAAAGTTGTGGTAGATTATACGTTGCTATCAGAACATTCTAGATTTGACCAGCAGTATTGCATACGCATCTAAAGAGTAATAATTATAGTAGCGTCACAATGACGGTGCGTTTTGGGTACAAGACGTGACCCTCATCGTCCGGAGGTCAAACTGCAGAGCTGTCATTATCTGATCTACAGCTATATACATCACACCTATGTACCTGTATATGAGTAAAATTGAAGTGTCTGTTTGTAGTTCTATCCTATCCCGATTAAGGAACACGCTTTTGGAGAGGACTTCGATCGAACTACTATAAAACTTCAACGACATTTGGCTTGTTTGATTTTACGTGAATCAGGCTACTGATGACGTGACTGAGCATTGAGATGGAATCGGAGGCGTGGCCAACTCGAGGCGGTCGGCGCAAGAGAATCGAAACGAAACGATCGTAACTTTAGCCAAGTTACGATCGTTTCGATCGTTCGTCTTTACGGCTGTATTTCCGAAATATCTAGAGATGAGTGTAATGACGTCATAATCACGTAAGAACGGTTGTATGGAAATGTATCACGCGTTGGGCGCTCTTAAGAAGCCATAACGAGACAGCTATTATAATAAAACATAGTGTCTATAAAAATAAAATCTAAATTATATTAACAGGTTATGCAACCTCTTGCGTTGACGTGATATTGTAGCGAAATATAAAATTAGGTACAATTTTTTTATAGCGTTCCTTACCTCAAGGGTAAAAACCTATTGCTATTCCTAACACTTCATTGTCCGTCTGTCTGTCATCAGGCTGTATCTCATGAACCGTATAGCTAGACAGTTGAAATGTTCACAGGCGACGATAAATACAACAACAAACAAAACAAATAAACATTGTACAACAACAAACAGAATAAAACAACTTATTGTTGGCTTCCCATACAACAAATGTGATTTTTTGCAGTTTTTTTTTGCTCGATTTTTATAACGACAACAGAAATATTCACAGAATGTTTAATTGTATATTTACTTTAAAAATAAATATTGAAGTGAGCCTTCCGTACAACAAACGTTTTTTTCCGTTTTAGCCGTTTTTTGCTCGACATTAATATTACTGATTACGGAACCCTTCATCTGCAAGTCCAACTCGCCCTTCACCAGTTTCTTTTTTTTTAAAGTAGACCATGAAATAAAAACTTTTAAATTTGCTCTTTTTCGTCTTATCACGGGCTTACGTAACACTATGATGGAGCCAGGCTTGTATCGCAATGGAAAGCGAGGTGAAAGCCGTCCATTTGAACCGAGAACCTCGTCTCGACCCAACTCGACTCGCCCCACTGATATCAAGACACTTTACCCGGGGCCTAAGTCTGCTATTTTTATAAATGCGTCATTCCAACACGATCCCATTGTCATTTTGCTAAAAGTTTGTAATCTGCTAATTCATAATGATCGATCATTGATCGGTCAATGGTCTTGTAATAGAATTGTGGTAGAATGACAATATCGAGCTTATTAAAAGCACTAATTGCGCAATGACGTCGTAATGGTAGGTCACTGATCAAAGGAACTGTCAAATTTTTTGCAGATTGCCGCATACGTCAGATATTCATTTGTCATTATGTACGAGATTACCATTCTATGCCATTTCTTTGAATGGAGTGTCAGTGGTTGACCATCGGAAAGTCATAATGACGCCATTATATTAGTAGATTACCAAAACTTGCAAAATCAACAATTTTATTATGAAATCAATGATAGACCATTCTGACACTATTGTAATAGCAGACTTGAGGCCCTGGTTTAGGTACCGGAGATAAATTAAACATGGTGCCAGATAAAATGAAGTACCTTTAGTACAAAATCAAATCAAATCATAAATCATTTATTTCAAATAGACCATTTGCAGGCACTTTTGAATAGTCAAATGTCGGTCAGTCCAAAAAAAGTGAAGCGAAATTGCACGTTCCAAATCGTAGATCTCTATGTAGAACGTGCAAGAAACTCCATGGACACTCTTTTAAATCATATTATGTGAGCACAATGTAGGTAATAAAATAAGAATAAAAAAAATGATTAAAAGATAGAAACTAAATAAAGCCACTGGCAGCCAAGAGATGACCAGTCTCAACTGACGGCACCCGTTCACGAGAATGTATTGTAAGTAAAGTACCTTTTTCTAATATCTCCAATATATCAAACCAATATATTCAACGTAAATTCAATATATATAAAAAAAATTTTTTTTTTTGTTTTTTTGTTTTATGGTTTCCTTTTCGTTAATTTATAATCTTGATGTGCATTTAAATAAAGAAGTATATATAAATAAATATCGAAGGCACGTTCCATCATCGGACCACAAGATGTACGGCGTTGCGCCACCGGTACATGGTAGACATCCCACCCATACGCACAAAGCGTTTCGGGAACACATTTATTATGCGTACAGCCAAGGAGTGGAATTACCTGTCGGGGTCTGTGTTTCCTGATAGCTACAACTTAGGGGTCTTTAAGTCAAAAGTGAATAGGTTACTTCTAGGCAAGCGTGCTCCATCGTCGACCACATCGTCGTTTACCATTAGGTGAGACGGTGGTCAAACGCGAGCCTTTCAATAATAAAAAAAGCCTAACATAAATAATGAAAAATGAACTAATACCTAGTTACGATCAAGGTCTAACCAGCATTGAATCAAAATTATTCAATTCCCTGAGGGAATAATTATAATATAATTAATTGCAACTAAGATATCACTTGGCACGTGCTTACGGAACTTGATATCAAATCTAGAGTTTCCAATGTCAAAGTTAATACATAATATAAGTATACTAGCGTTGCCAGCGCGGCTTTGCTCCCGCTCTTCCCTACTCCACCCTACTCTACCCTACTTTATCCGGGTTATTCCCAGTTGTCCCCACTGTCAACGCCACCACTGGTGACAAATGGGATTTCTTTCCTTAAAATGTCCCATTTGCCACCAGTGGTGGCGTCACCAGTGGTGGCAATTGGGAATGGCCACTTTTTTTGTTCCCAGTTGCCACCAGTGGTGACAAATGGGAAAAATAAAATGATACGCCTCCATATTAGTACGGTACACAAAACGAGAGAAATAAAACATTGCACAGACTAATCAAGGTTTTATTCACAATAATTTACATATTCTCTAAGGATGTCACAGATTTACACTTATGTATACAATTATACAATCATTTACTTCGAATTTTCTAATTTACATCAAATAAATCAGACAAGTCCTTTTTTTTTTTTAATACGTTATCCTGTAATGCCTAGGGTTTTATCACAGAGTTACAAGCTTCAATGATCAACTTTCTTATTATTATTTATCACAGATCAGTATATTATTCACAATAATTGACGTTTTATAATATTCTAACTTACCTAGAACTTTTTAGAATCGTGGCATCATAAATTAAACCAAGCAGTAGGAAAAAAAAATCCAACTTCATACATTTTCTCAACACCTTAATATAAAAAATAAATAAATGAATATTATAAAACGTCAATTATTGTGAATAATATACTGATCTGTAATAAATAATAATAAGAAAGTTGATCATTGAAGCTTGTAACTGTGTGATAAAATCCTAGGAATTACAGGATTGCGTATTAAAAAAAATTGGACTTGTCTGTTTTATTTGATGTAAATTAGAAAATTCGAAGTAAATGATTGTGTAATTGTATACATAAGTGTAAATCTGTGACATCCTTAGTGGAGAATATGTAAATTAATGTGAATAAAACCTTGATTAGTCTGTGCAATGTTTTATTTCTCTCGTTTTGTGTACCTATGGAGTACCGTACTAATATGGAGGCGTATCATTTTATTTTTCCCATTTGTCACCACTGGTGGCAACTGGGAACAAAAAAAGTGGCCATTCCCAATTGCCACCACTGGTGACGCCACCACTGGTGGCAAATGGGACATTTTATGGAAAGAAATCCCATTTGTCACCAGTGGTGGCGTTGACAGTGGGGACAACTGGGAATAACCCAGTAGCTTTATCCTACTCTACCATTGAATTATATATATATATACAGTGTATATTAACTCATAAAAACAACAAAAACAATTCAATAAACACTTTTACTTACCGAAAATACGATATCCCATCCTTTTTTAGCGTTTTTGACGTAATATTTTTACAATTTCTTAACGAACACTTCGGCAGTTTTAACGAGCGTGCAGTGACGCGGGCGATGCGAGACTATTTGAAAAGAGCGCACTTTATCGAATGTTGCGCTCTTTTTTCGCGGACGTTTTTGAGACGCTGACTGTGTATCTTGGGTTTTTTGTATATCAATGTACTCTACCCTTCTCAATATAGTTTACCTTAATTCTTGTATCACAACTAAATTATATGACCATCGACAGAATTTAAAACAAAGAGCTGTGAGTGTATGACGTTATCGTTGCGTCATTAACCACCGAAGCATGCGACGTGCTTGTATGAAGGCTACACGTGCGAAGCAGTACCACAAATCAGAAACGTAGTGCGTTTGCGCAACTATTGACCGTAACTACGAAAGTTATGTCGATTGTTCACGCCACTAAGATTTTTAGGCTCGCAGAGATCGGTGCGATGCGACGATGCGACAGTGCGACAACGATGAGACTGTGACAATGATGAGACAATGCGACAACGGTGAGACAATGCGACAACGATGAGAATGCGAAAGTATTTTTATCAGTTGTCCAGTATTCATAACACAAGCTCTGCTTGGCTTGAGACTAGAAGGCGTTGTGTGATAGTTGTGGAATATTATTATTATATTATAAACTAGCTTTTGCCCGCAGCTTCGCCCGCATACATAAAATATATCCTATGTCACTCAGGAATAAAGCAGCTTTCTATCGGTAAAAGAATTTTAGCAATCGGACCAGTACCTCCAGAGATTACCTCCTACAAACAAAAAAACAAACTTTATCTCTTTATTTACTTTGACTCTATCTTGAATTTGTTGGAATATAACACCATAAATATTGTATTCAATTGGTCTAAACCCCTCGTCAGCACTTGACTGAAATCCCTAGTATGGTTATAGTTACTGTATTCCACTAGCCTTGCTTAGGAGCACACGTCTCACGTGATATTACTGAAACACACCTTCCCAATATAAAGAAAAGGATAATAAACAGTTCAATCAATCAAATCAATCAAAGCATTTATTTCAAATAGACCATTTACAGGCACTTTTGAATAGTCAAATGTCGGTCAGTCCAAGAAAAGTGAAGCTAAATTGCACGTTACAAAGAGTAGGTCTCTATGGAGAAGAACGTCCAAGAAACTCCATGGACACTCTTTTAAATCATATTATGTGTTACATATAATGCTTGGTTACATATTACTTGTTGCTTCTATCATGTTCAGCTTCTAACATGTCAGTTATTATTGAAATCCTTAAAATGAAGTTTCTCTTTGGTGTCCCTATACCTAACAGAATTTACTTGAATTACATCGGTTCAGCTAAGTTACTTGGCTTGGAATGTACATGCCTTAACAGCTGTATTTATACACGTGCGTTTTATCAACTTCCATAGCGATACTACACGTTTTATACAAATTAATTGAAACGCACAAACATGGTTGACTTTGAATAACCACAAAACATATAGGTACAGAAGACAATCTCATGTATGTACTTCACTTTGTATACCTACGCTCGGTGGACGCACACTAATGATATAATAATGGAAGTGTTCGACGAGCGGGCCGAGGCGCTCCGAAATATCGTGTCTGAGAGCGAATCCGAGTCATGCACTGAGAGTTCCGTACAAACTTACCGACGACGTAAATAATTTAATTGCTAAATCGAGTCTTAGGTCCAACGCTGCGTTACGCGGATGTCCGCGCGAGCACCCGTCGCGTGGTGTCGCGCGTGTGTCGTGCGTGGTGGTCTCCGTAGCGGAAAACGGATTATTACCTGCGCAGTGTCGCTAGTTCAACTTTAAAGGTGTGCGATGGAGAACTTTAATGCGTTATTACGTAGCAAATAGGGCGAGGGGCGCGGCTGTCCGCGACGGAGCACATTTGTATGGGACCGCGTACATCGAGGGACTGGAACAATTTGCCTGCTGCGGTCTTCCCGTCTGATTATAATTTAGGTGTCTTTAAGGTTAGAGTGAAGGCTCTTAATAAACTAGTGCGCCTCACCATCAACGATTGCATCACTGGTTACCATCAGGTTTATATAAATTTGGCTTTTTTTTATGATGCGGTGCGACGATTTTGACGAATCAGCGGGTCATACCCGCGGGGTGGCATCACTCGTGTGCCCGCCGATTCGTTGAAATGTTACCGGTGCGGCGCCGCACCGACTCGTGTGGTTTGGCCCTTACCGCAGCGTTCGGCCTTAAAAGATTTTTCCGAACGATTTCAAAAAGTATAGGTAGGTACTTAATTTTTTTGTGATCCTTTCAATCGTGGTAATTAGAGACACAATAGAAAGTCAATGGGTGCGCAAACGCCGGCGTTCGCTTGAGTTTTAATGAATTAAAACCGGGTAGTTTGCTGTAATGTAACATGAAAAGTAAGGAGCAATTCATATGAGTGGACTGGGTTTTTATAGCGCTTAGCGATTTATTAAAAAAAGTTCCGTAAGATCGAAATGAGAGATTTTTCAAAAATACACCCTACACATACATTGCGACACCCCAGACCTATTTTATCAGTCCTACCGTTATCACAGTCTTTGTCCAGTTGTTCAGCGCCGGTTAATCTTGTGTGCCGTCGACTTAACTACACAAAGAACATTGTCAAAGCGTTGCGCCGTTCAGAAGTGACTGTATGACGTCATAGACACACACTTGTATCATGTCTAAGGAAATTTCTATGGCTTTGTCTTGTAAGCGAGCCGTCTTTTATGTACGTGGTTAATCATCAAAAGACATGGACAATACTATGAAAACTTATACCACTTATATACGCGGGCAAACCCACGGAAATAAGCTAGTTATGCCCGCGGGTTTTGTCCGTGTATACACCGCTAAATTTTAATCGTTTTGATCCCGTGGAGGGTCGATCCGGTACATGAAACACTATCGATTTGTAATGATAAAATTAATAAATAAAGTACCTCTTTTTCAAAACTCGTATTAATTCACGCATGTACGAAATTAGTATCTTTGAGAAAACGTCAGCTGAGCGATTTCAAAGACCTGTAGTTAATAGTCGGCGTTGCGTACAAAGTATCTACAGGTCATTGATCTCGCTCAGCTGACTTTTTAATAGTAATAAGACTATGTCACTCAGGAATAAAGCAGCTTTCTATCGGTGAAAAAATTTTAGCAATCGGACCACTACTTTCAGATTGAATCCAGATATTAACTTCTACAAAATAAAAAATAAACTTTTTATAATATTTGTGTAGAAGCATAGATTTAGAACTATCTACCTATCTATCGAGACGTAGGTACGGCGAGTATCCACCCTTACGTTGTGAAACCGCTACGGTCCGGACTAAGCGTTTTGCCTCGATTATACCGTACAACGCAGGACTGGAACAATTTGTCTGCTGCGGTCTATCCCGTCCGGCACCGGATATTTGTAATTTCCTTGATAAACAGAAAAATCTTCACAAAAACACAACTGACCTCTAATTCTCTTTGCCAACAGTGATGGCAGCAGCGCAGGCAGTCCAAAAGAAGCTTGTGTTGCGGCCTCCCCGCCGCCCGCACCCGCGCCCGTCAAGCGCGATGTGCGCCACCACCACCCTCTGCAGCAGCACGGTCCGCATCAACCGCATCAGCATCAGCAGCATGGCCCACACCAGCAGCTTATGCATCATGAGCAGCATTCCAGGCCGCTTAGTATAGGTGAGGATCATTAACTGTCTATTTATGGCGTTACATGGTGGACATCCCACTCATACGCATAAAATGTTTTGGGAACACATTATGTGTACAGCTAAGGCCGCTATCTCACTGGCGTTTTACGAGCGTTGGCGCTTCTCCAACGTCTGCGCAGCGCCAACGTTGCGCAGACGCTACGTTAATGTCGCGAGTTTGTAGTGGTAAAGAGCCAACGTTGAGCAGACGCGACGTTAACGTCGCGAGTTTCTTGAATACATCTCAAACCGCGACGTTAACGACGTGTTTGCTTAGCGTTGACGCTTTAATACTACATACCACGACATTAACGTCGCGTCCGCGCAACGTTGGCGCTGCGCAGACGTTGGAGAATCGCCAACGTTTGTAAAACGCCAGTGTGATAGCGGCCTATGGGGTAGAGTTCCCTGTAGGTTACTTCTAGGCAAGCGTGTTCTATAGTCGACAAAATCTAAGTAGTTTTGGGAACACATTCTTTGTACGTACAGCTTAGAGATGAAATTCCCTGCCGGAGTCTGTGTTTCCTGATAGCTACGACCTATGTGATCTAACTTACTCTAGGTCGTTGCTTTTAAGCAAGTGTGCTCTTACGTCGACCATATCCCACACTATGCGAGAAAACCAATTAGCTGATTCTTTGAAAGAATCTCGTTATATTTGCTCTGGGCTACTTCCCGACAAAGGTTCTGGAGTGGCGTCCACGTACTGGAAGACGCACCGTTGTAAGGCCTCCCACAAGGTGGACCGATGACCTGGTGAGGGTCGAGGGATTCCGATGGATGCGTGACGCGCACGACCGGTCTCTTGGGGGAAGCCTATGTCCAACAGCGGATGTCTTTCAGCTGAGATGATGATTGTCCTGACATATTCCGCTTGTCCAAAGGCGGTGGAGCCGGCGGGTCACGACGCGCTGAGCGTCGAGCCGCTGGACCCTCAGAGCGACGCCGCACAGGTAACGAGATGATCGTCCACACTCCCATATTTAAGTACATCATCACCTGCCCAGCTTTTTTCCCAACTATATAGGGGTCAGTTAAAACAGATGCTGTTGAATTATTTGGACTGCAGAACAGAGACGGCGAGTAAGGCCGCAGATAAATGTAGAAGGATCGAGAAGGAAGGGGAAGCCAAAGAAGAGGTGGATGGATTTGAGTGATTTGGAGTGATAGCGTGACGGGTGATAGGACGGAATGGAAGAAGAAAAAGCGTGTTTTGCCGATCTGAATTACCACGGGACAAGAGTAGAAAGATGCAGAAATCTTAAGAAAATTGAATTTCGCTGGCTATCCTAATGTTATCACCAGAGGTCCGAATTAGGTAGAATTATTCACGTACTTGCATTCGTGAGGGCGATCGGCGGCGGCGATGTCTCGCGCCGGGTCTTGGTACAGGCCATTGTCCGGAGCGAGGAAGAGTGGCAGGCGGTCGCCGACTTCTGCGAAGCAGTAATGCTAGTAAAGGAGGAGGCCGACCGCATCAGGCAACGGCGCCCCAGCCGCCGATTTCATGCCACTAGCTCGCTGTCCGACCGTCCGGTAACTGTCCGGACCGAGGTCAATTCGTCGACGGCGCGCACTGTTCCCGCGCGCCTCAAGGAGCTGTCAACAACAGCAGGGGTCGCCCAGCCCAGCTAGGTCGAAGCCTACTGGGGCCAGGGTTAATTCGAAAGATGGCTCAGCCCCGGTACGAAAGGCAACGAAGGAACAGGACTGGGTATTTAGTCAGTAAAAGTCTAACACTATGTCCCGCTCCGTCCAAGAGCGGGGGATGTCATTAGATAATTTCTCACCGCGAAAAAAAAAAAAATGTCAGGATTTGAGGCATATTTACTTTATTCTTTCACTATATAAAATCAGTCTAAGTACAAGAATAACTCTGCCTAAATCCGACTTCTGGTTATCATCTTCAACCGCACAGTGCCTCTCATCCTTTTGAACCTCACGCCAGGATCCAAATATCACACATTCATCATCTAGCGTTACTAATCGTTTCTGAACTGGAGACACGTGAGTAGAATCGTTGTCATTTAATTTCAATATAAACAAAGTATTAATGTCCGTGTTTGTCGTTTCACAGAAATGCGAGTGAGTCCAGGAGGTGCGGGACCCTCGGCTGATCCTCCGCATATGATGCATCATCATCACATGGTAAGAACTAGAACCCTTATTTTCATGAAGCAGACTACCTGCTGCCAGTGGATTCCACCGCGTGAGGGTAGATAATAGGCTAGTGGCCGTAAAAAATGTAATGAGTCCGTCTTTTAGATTATTCAAAAATAAGGGACACGTATTTTTTAATTTGTAAATTAAACAAAAAATGACAATTTGTTATTTTTTGTTTAATCGAAAAAAGAAAAAATACGTGTCCAATATTTTTTTATAATCTAAAATACGGACTAAATAAAATGTAATTATAACTATTTTAAGACATGGTCGCCTCCTTTAGCGAAGCACATAATGCTGGAAAAGGAGGAGGCCGCATGCGCGACTCAACGGCCCTCAAACCCCAGCCACCTTAAGCGCGAACTTGCGGACGGCGAACAATAGGTAGTTCGCTGTCCGAATGACTGGTAAATCGTCAACGGCGTGTAGTATTCTACTCGCGCCTCAAGGAGATGTCAGCAAACCGTAGGGGCCCAGCAGGGCCGAAGCCTACAGGGGCATGGGTTCGCTACTGAAAGGAAAACCCGACCCTAGAACGAAAGGCAACGAAGGAACTTGGAGTGGGTTTTAGTCTGTAAACGTTTGACACACCCTCCCGCACCGCCTAAGAGCGAGCGATGTCGTTGGATGATTTCACACCAAAATAACTGAGCGAGAGGGATCGAAAAACAGTATCCTCATTCTGATGATGGAATGATACAAAACTTGGCCCTGGTTTGACCATTTATTTATTTAATCTTCATGCAACAAAAAGTACATAGGCGGATTTAATGCCTTAGGCATTCTCTATCCATTTCTGCGTCCTGTTTTATTGGGTACTCTATAAAGGATTTTTAAATCAGCTTAAAAGATGTATGTTACTTACACATAAAAGTTGGTTTAATATATGTATAACGTAACTAGCTTTTACCCGCGGCTTCGCCCGCGTGAAAAAATTAGCCTACGTCCGTCTCCAGGGTCCCAACTATCTCTGTACCAAAATTCAACAATATTGGTTTTGCCATTTAGGCGTGAAGACGTAACAAACAAACAGACTTTCACTTTTATAATATTAGTAAAGATTAGAACCCATTTCGTTTACTTTTAAAGTCGAACTTATTTTTTTTTGTTATACAGGATACGAACCCCCTCGAGGGTTCCGTGGAGTCCATGGTCAGCGGCGCCGGCTCTTCAGACGGCGAGCTATCTTCCAAAGCAGGGGACAGCCCCAGCAGGAAACGAAGACGGATCTCCAGGCATCTGTCTTCAGGTAAACCATTTTGTCTACCCATTCCATCATCGGACCACCAGACGAATGTAGGCTAATAAAAGAAAAAAAAAATGATAACATATTAATGGTATTTCATCGCCGTGCCCTCGTGGGGGCGATCGACGGCGGAGACCTATCGTGCCAGGCCTTAGTTGAGGCCATGGTCCAGTGCGAGGAGGAGTGGCAGGCGCGAGCCGACGCGTGCGAAGCAGTAATGCTCGCCAAGGAGGGGGCCGACCGCATCAGGCAATGGCGTTCTCGCCGCCGCAGTCGCCGCCGGGGTTCTGATCCCGATTTCCGGCCACCGTAGGCGCGGGCTTGCGGACAGTGAGCAATGGGTAGCTCGCTGTCCGGCCGTCCGGTAACTGTCCGGACCAAGCCCAAGTCGTCAACGGCGCGCACTGTTCCCGGAGCCGGAGCCGGAGCCTCAAGGAGTTGTCAGCAACAGCGGGGTCCCAGCTGGGTCGAAGCCTACTGGGGCCAGGGTTAGTTTCGAAGACAGCTCGAGCCCCGGTATGACGGCTAGAAGGAACGGGGTGGGTCTTTTATTCATTAAGAGTCTGACACTATCTCCCGCTTCACCCGAGAGCGGGGGATGTCATTGGACGATTTTTTCCGAACATAAAAAAAAAGATTTATGGTATTTTTTTTCTAGCTTGACGGACTGAGGTTAGCTCTGCTGACCTACCTTCTCACGCTTTTCTAATATTCATAGTGACCCAAAAATCATCATCCATCTTCCTGCCCTAGTCCCGTTTTATTTGTGGTCGGCGCAACACGTTTTTTTCTTCCATTCTGTCCTATCACTCGTCAAACTATCACTAACTCCCTCTTTCATATCACTCCTCACACAATCCATCCATCTTTTCTTTGGCCTCCCTCTCCATCCATACACATGTATACTTATAACTCTTTTAGCAACATGCGTTTCATCCCTCCTCTTCACATGACATAAACTTCTCTTGACATCACTGGCAACACACACTGTTCATAGACTTTCGTCTTGAGACACTGGTATGTTGGATGAGAAGATACCGCGTAGCTTCACGAACGCTGCCCAGCCGAGTCGGATTCGACGGTTGACCTCTTTCTCGAAATTAGATCTACTCAACTGGTCTGTCTGCCCGAGGTAGACATAATCGTCCAACTTCGAGTATAGAGTCTCCGATCTTTATAGGAGTGGGTGATACATGGTATTTGTCATGACTATAAATGAAGGCCACTTTAAAACTTCATAAAATATTCATAGTTACTCATGTAGTTTTTTTTTTATAATTTCAGGTGAAAGTAATGTGTCTGTTTCGGCGCCCGCTGTCGAACGCCGCACTCCTCGACATCACTATCAGCCACCGTAAGTGTCTTTCATGATCAACACGTTTATAGCGCTGAACGATAACTGTCGCAACGTAACGGGCATGCTTAATGCCGGCCTTACACAGTCAAACCTATCGCCCAATCGGTATGACGCTACAGGTTTAACGCTACAGGTTTGACGCTACAGGTTTGACGCTACAGGTTTGATCGTGTGTTGAAGTGGACCAACATGTTGTCATACCAATCCACTCCCACACACGGCCAAATCTGTTTGAACTAATCGGTAGCTTCATACCGATTATGTCGGCAACCTAATAAAGCTATGGCTCTCATCTTAATTCGTTTTAAAACCTTAATTTTATATTCTCTTCACAGACGGCGGATGCGTTACGTGAACAACGGCGCGGGCACCTGGACAGAGCGTCTTCTAGACCCGCACACGCACCCCACGCATCCCACGCATCCGGCGCATCCCGCTCACCCGGCGCATCCAGCGCATCATACTCATCACACGCACCATGCGCATCCGCATCACACGCCGCTGCTGTTGGATATCAACCAGGTGAGATATGGTAAAGATACGGATATCAAGTGGAGACACAGGTAGGAGTTACGGATAAAAAGACACAACAAGATGAAATAAAGTAGAGACAAGACGCGAACCTAGACACACGCATCCCACGCATCCTGCGCATATGGCTCGCCAGGCGCATACTAGATATCAATCAGGTGAGATATATAGAGGCACACAGAGATATATACAACCTGGTGAAATATTGTGACACACACACACATCACGCATCCCACGCATCTAGCGCATCCTGCGCTTTACAAGTAACGATATTGATCCGATAAATAATCAAGAAAGAGTTCAGGTTAAAAAATTATGTGCAAAACACTAGCAGTACAGCGTCTTGAGGATAATTGGCGAGAAAACCGATACTGTTCCGCTCAACCGATAGATTCATTGAACTCCATGTGTTGCGGGACCGGTGAGCCTACTCTGCAGTAGTACGTTCAAATTTGAGTTTAGAGTTAACTGTAATGACGTCATTGGGTCGGCAACGCGAACGGTGTTCAACTGTCAATGTCAAGCATATGGCCGCTTACTCCAACCTATCCTGCTCAGAGTTAGAGTTGGTTGGGTTAACTCTAGCGTAGCTACTCGAGTTATAAAAGAACGACCCTGGGTTGCAACTCTACTTGACTCGGTTATTTTTGAACACAGGGCAGGGGTAGACGGTGTGTCTAGAACTTTATGTTACTGGTTTATTATAGACATCTACACTAATATTATAAATAATGAAGTTTTTTATTTTTGTTTATTCAATATTTGAGTTTATTCATTACAAACGTACACTGTTTATAATAAATAAACTTAAAAATTACTGTGTCGATTTAAAAAATTACTGTGCCGATGTCAAAATTCTTTTACTATTGGAAAGCTACATTCAACCTGAGTAACGTAGATTACATTTATTGCCAGTGCGAAGCCGGGACGGGCCGTTAGTTAGTTATATAACTTTTATGGACTATTTTATCAGAAATAAAAGATATTTATTTAAAAAAAAAATACCTGTATTGACCAATCCGCACTGGGCACGCACGCGTTGTTGATTACGGCCCATTTCCTCTCCTAGAGAGGAGTCCTGAGTCCCAGCAGTGGGGGGTACATTAAAAAGGCTGATGATGATGATTGATTTTGATAAATCGTATTTGTGTGTGTGTGCATAGAGACCAATACCGATGCGTTACTAATGTAGTGTGTCGTTGCCCATATTATTAGCTAAAATTTCATTACTTACTTGAATTAGATTGTAAGTTTTGTAATAGGAGTGTATCCCTCCTTGCGTCGTATCCCTCAATGCTGAGGGTCGTGACCTCCCTGCTTTATCACTTTAACCTTTATGATATTCCTCCATCTGTTTCTGTCTCTGGCGGTGTGAAGGGCATTGTACATCGAGTCAAGAGTGGTGCGGATCTGGTCGTAATAGGGGTGTATAAGAGTATGTATTATTCCAGTTACATGTTTAGCATATTATGTGCTAAATGTCGTTACCAGGTGAAGATGGCCCGCATGCATGCGTGCGGGCCATCTTCACCTGGTAAATGTGGTCGTGGAATTAACATTTTATAAATCTTGCATTACCCGCATCGAAACGTGGGACGGGTAGAGCAATTCATGTGATTGAGTTCATATTAATGTACAGGGGTTGTCCAGGTGTAGACATCTTGCTGATGTAACGCCACATAGGAACTAAAATTCAATTTGCAGGGTAGTAGCCATTCTTGAAATAAAAAAAAATCATTTATTTTAGCTAAAAACCTATATTAGAGAACAGAATTGGAAAAATATGCATAAAAATAATAATAATAAAATAAAATTTCAATCCCAATAACAATCCGAAATGTCAATAAATAAACAATAATGAATAACAATTCCAAATTGTCAATAAATAAGATGCAGTAAATTAAAAATTCAATCAATTAAAATCACAATAATTAAAATAAAATTAAATAAATGATAATAATGGCGACAGGTCACGGCAAGAACTTACGACCCACAGATGCTCCCCAAGGGCTAAAAATTACTTGCCTGTGATAAGACCTGTCATACTGTATGGATCAGAAGTCTACCATCGAACATCTCGACGTCCTATAGAATAGAATAAACCAAATATACAATAAACTCGATTTGTCCAATGTTGATTGAAAAATACGGTTTTCAAAGAAAACTCATTTATTTGCAATAGCAAACCCAACGACGGTTTTCAACACACTTGCGAAAAAATAAATAAATTAGTTCCTATCACCTTTCAGATGTCAGTTCGCGGCACGCGGCTGGGCGCGCTGGGCGGCGTGGGCTGGCACGCGCACGCGCACCGCGACCACGCGCAGCGCACGCAGGTATGTCACACGGGCGGGACGACACGCGAGTGAGAGGGACACGACCACACGAACTACTCATACGATGTTAGGGACATTACGATAGCAGTTAGTAGTGATAACGTTTACAGGGATTTAAAGAAATGGATATTATTGTAAAAAAAAAAAAAACTATAAGGCTTCCATATAAGTTTACAAAAACAAGGTTTTTAGCTATTCTAATTATTCACAAATTGACTCCTGGCGGATAATGTGATATAAAATTGCTGTAGGTTTTGTATCAAATGTCTTCACAACCAAATAATATATATATACAAAAAATTAAACAATTAAAATGGAGCTGAGAATTTTATTGTAGCATTGACTACCTCAGCGAACTACCATTTTCAAAATTTATAAGTACATAATAGAATGTTAACAATTTAATAAGAAAATGAACATTAGTTTTCTGTTGAAATTATCGTATCGAAAACCAAGATAAAACTGCTAAATATAAAGAGCAAGATATATAGAAAGTTTCACCAAAAATATACCTTTACTTTTTGTTCTTTGGAAAAATATATATTAAAAGACAGTTTAGTGGAATGTCCCCAAAGTCTTTGTGGCGTGTCCCGATCATCAAGAATTTAATCATACAATTTCTTTCAGTTATAAAATAATGTTAATATAAGAAAAAAATCAAACCGAGCATATGGATAGGTACAAAAAAAAAAGAATTTTATTACACTAAAATTTTTAATTTTGCATACATATACAACCAACATTTTGAGCATAACAAAACACTTTGAACCACACTCTGAGCCAAACATTTGTGTCCAACAACAAATATTTGGCTCAATAAAACAGATATACTTTTAAAACAAAATACACTTCAAAATACGACTTATTTACAAAACAGTATAACATCAAAATTACAAAGTTTTAGGCCTTAAAATATAATACGTCGAGCTTCAGAAAGAGACGACAGAAACGACGCTCTACAATACTCATTCTGAGACTCGATGCACTGGGTACATAAAAGTACACGCAAACTTTACCTTACCGGGAGCCGTGACTTTTACTTTATGACGTCATAAGACATGTAAAATTCACGTCTTTTCTTTAAGATTGATAAGTTGTATGTTTATTGTCAATCTGGGCATAGCATATACATATATATTATATATATATAAAAAGAAGATGACAGGTCGATAGGCACACTCGTGATTGGATAGTTTTTATTGTATAATCAAATATTATTATGTATGTTAGTTATTAGTTTAAGTTAAGATACGAAACGGCGATCGAACCGAACTCACCGTTTATTATTGAATGGATTCATGATGGCTTCGTTATTTGAGTGTTACAGTGTCAAATTCTAAATTTTAATGTCAAAGAAAAGAGCTTTTTTCCACTTTAGCCAATTTAAAAAAAGCAAATGGCACTAATAAAAAATCTTTTCCTGCAAATAGTATCAAAATTGGTCATAAAATGAAGAAGCTATTAGCATTTCAAATATGAGAGAGTGTACGTAAACTAATTGTGGCTCCAAACTGAGCGCAAGTCGTTGACGGCGCGTAGTGTTTCACGCGCCTCAAAGAGATGTCAGCAAAACCTCAAGGGACCCAGCAGGGCCTAAGCCTACTGGGGCCATGAGTTGACTTCTGAAAGGATTACCCGTGCTCTCGGGTCGCAACGAGCAACTGAACTATCATAAGTGTGGTCACACCTATGTTCCTTCTTTGCCCTTTGAGTTCCAGGACCTTGGGTTTACTATTGTCACGTAATTTACACATGCATGCAAAATTTCAGCTCAATCAGTTGAAGATATCTGCTTCAAAATTGGGTTGCAAAATTCCACCCAAACAAACACAAGTTAATAAAATCCTTATAAAAAGAAAAAATAAATGTGGAAATAAGTTCTTACTTAATTTTAAAGCCTTAATCTTTGCCCTGTTACCCTCACATAACGCCACCACCACCGTTCGGTTCGTTCGTCGCCTCCTTACTGAGGCTCGGACCGCACGTAGGTGCCGGCGGGCGGAGTCCCAGCCCCCGAGCTGTGGGGCGCCGCGGTCCTGCCACCGATGCCACACCTGCGCTACCAGGTATACACTGCGCTAGAATGCGCTAGACTGCGCTGGAATGCGTTTGCAAAGGCGCTTTTTGAACGCGGTGATAGAAAAACGCGTACTACACGTTCAAATCTCGATTTTGAGAGCGGTTCTGTACTGTATCCTATCCGAATTGGAAACGTTCGTAATTCAGATTTTATCTAGTGCGCAACTACTCATACAAGTTATTTTGACTGATATTTCTCTTATTCTTATCGGGTGCAGTATGTAACTGCTCTAAGCCGACCGTTGAGAATCCAACAGGACATATCATTGGATACTTTATCATCTAACTGGTTGATGAAAGGGCGTCCCCAGAGGCGTAGCGCGAACAAATTTAGACGTGGGTGCATTAGCGAGGGCCTTTTGGGTGCGATGCTGAGGGCAAGGGGCCGCTTCGCCCAATCAATGACTACTAGAAGTTTTTTTGATCAAAGTGGGTTACCACAACATTCAAAGTAAAATTGTTTCATTCTTATTTCAGTGTGGGTAAGAGATGGCGCTCGATAACCTGTATATCTCTGTTTCTTATCCACACTGGAATAAGAACAAAACAATCTTACTTTGAACGTCATGGTAACCCAGAAAGGCTTATGTGGATTACTACCCGTTTTTTTTTATTGTAAGCAATCTGTTGGATTTTTAACTGTCAACGCTAAGTCAGAGCATTTGAAGTTCAGTGTGCGTTTTTCCAAAACCGTGTTTGTAAAAGGTCCCGTGTGAATGTGCGCTGATCTGCGCTAAAGTTTTGGTACAGGGTTTTTGGTGGCTCCGATACGATTGGACGCTTTTTTTTTGGCTTTTTACTGTCTATGTCCGCTGTTGAATGATTTGATTCGTCGTCTGGTGTCTGGTTAACCCCTTCAATTAGGTAAATGTATAAAGTAAAATTAAATACTCCATTCCATTCGCGTTTAGATTAGCCATTAAAACAAACTTTTTTTTACTGTCCGTTCAACTGATTTTGATTTCTATTCCGTTTGCATAAGGATGGCATTAAAAGCAAAAAAGTGCTTACAATTTCAACTATTTACTGCACCCGCTGTTTATCATGGTACTAACGCAATAAAAGCCAAAATCGATTGAACGGACAGTAAAAAAGGTTCGTTTAAATTGTCTAATCTCGATGCGAATGAAGCATAGTGCTAATTTGGACTATTGTTAATATGAATGCTCGTATCGCCTAAAGATATATTACATGTCTAAGTTCATCAAACATTTAGTTAATAATAATTTACTTATATATTTCACACACGATATCTTTAATGTTTATGCTATTATTAGTTATACGGCTAATAACTTTGCTTTTAAAACTAATATCAATTATATAAAACTTTCGACCGATACTTTGCACTTTGTAACTATGAAATCAAACGCTTTTAACTAAACCACATTCAGCTTAATTGAAGGAGTTAAGTTTTTAACTATATTACCCGCAAATCCAGTAAAGAAAAAGTATCTAAAAATACCCTCTAATTGTGTTGTAAATAATTCAGATCGTATCGGGGTCGGTTTCAACGTTTCGTTCGTTCATAACTTATGTTGGAGGCGTGCATGTTCCTAATACACACTTAGCATATCGTCTATGTATACCAACGTTGTATCACATCGTGGAGGCCATCTGTTTACCGTTTATGTGACTTATTGTATTACTTTAATCGTGTTTTAAACGCATTTCTTTTTCTCCTAAATAAGTTTTATCTAAACAGTCCACAATTTATAGATATACCATAATTTAAGACATAGATGGGTATCTGATCATAAGCTTGATCCAAGTCCAATTTTGAATATTTCTATTGTAGCACAACCTACGAGCTACGGAGCTACACCGAAACTGGCCGGATAGTGAAACAAAATAAATCAACGTCATTGTTAAAAATTTATTGATTACAGTTCTATAAAAACGTCAATTAGTTTTTTTCGTTTTAAATATTTATTAAAAGTAATTAATTATACTACCACTATATCTGTAGCAAACCACAATTGGTGACCCCGACGTTTTTTTTTAACAATGACGTTGATTTATTTTGTTTCACTATCCGGCCAGTTTCGGTGTAGCTCCGTAGCTCGTAGGTTGTGCTACACTATAAAGCTTTTGTTTCTTCTCTTGTATTAACTGTTGTCTTAGTTATGGTTTTACCCCTTTAACCACTTGCGTTGGTTTGGTCCGACGAGTGATTTCGTGTCCTACTCGCCAGGATCGTGTATTTGCGACTGAGTACTCCATCTCGTTTAGCTTTTCAATAGCCATAGGTTACAGAAGAGCTAACTAAATGGAGTATTTGGTCGTGGATGTGCCACCCTGGCGAAATAAATGCGAGAGTGTTTGTCGGATATATCCGACATTGGCGGTTAAAAGATTATTATTTTATGTTTTGCTTCAATTTTGCTCGAATACTTTTTTTTCTTTTGTTTGGTTTGCCTTTGTATATGTGATGTAGCGTTGGTATAAACGTCTCGTGGGCACGAGTTGTCTCCGTTCCGCTGCGTGATGGTCCCTGCGATGGCGCCGTGGCTGCCAGCCCCGCTTTACCACTGTATCTTTAGTGACGTCACGTTGACTAACATATACACACACATTGACTTAACTTTGATTCGGTTTTGGGGTTTCTTCTATGTCAGTCGTAGTAGGATGATTAATATAACTGGTGAGAGCATGCGATAAAGTAAACAAAGAAAAATCCTTGGAATGTGTGGTATTTTACCTGTATGTCTTTGCAACTGCTTTGCAATTATTATTATTATTTAACTTGTCATCGTCCCAAAGTTAGGTTACTAAGCTATTTGTTTGGTAAATATTAATCGGGGAACAATATTAATATGGCTTTGCTTTGGAAGCTCACCTTTCTCACCATTGCTGGGTACTGCATTGCTGATTCTTTATACTTACCGTCTTTATCGTCACGTTCTCCGTTTAAATGACATAAACTAGTATTTGACTGCGATCCCACCTGATCGTAATCAGTGATGTAATCGTTGATGGTGAAGCCCACTAGTTTATTAAGAGCCTTGAAGAAACCTAAATTGTAACCGCAGTAAGACATTTAGTTTCTAAACGTTTCTTAAAATGCTCATTAACTTCGCATTTGACTACAAGTTCATAATTTATTTATTTATTTAATGCTTTATGCACACAAAAGTACAGAGGCGGACTTAATGCCTTAAGCATTTTCTGCCATAATCAACTTCAGTTACATTTCTAACTACGCTAATATCTTCATTTATAACTTTATCATCTTTATAACTATGTGTTTGTATATGTTAGTCGCGTGTCAATGATTTGGTACTACTTCTGAGCTTCAGGTCGTTGATCCGTCGGCTTGACGATGCGCTCGTCTTGTAACTTTTACCATAGTGTTCATTATATAAATACTTTCTATAAGCTGCTGTGACGCTGATTAGATTTACACTGAATTTCATCTCATTGTGCGAAAATTTACCATCTGTTTATTAGAGATCTTTAAATTTTGTTCTAGTAGTATAAGCATGCTGTGTTTTATACGGGATGTTGACGGTGATGTACTAATACCTCCTAATTGTCGAAATCAAAAACTCCTGTCCTAAAAACGATAGGACGTAATACTATAAATTAACACATTAGTTTTGTTAGGCGGAGTTCCTACAATTTAACTTGATGCTGTTACATCGAAATATCCGCTTCGGAGATTTTACTAAAATGTGCGGAAACACTTTTAAATTATAATCGCTAAAAAGTAATTTTCTGTAAAAATGACGGTTAGAAGGCACTTCACCGCTGATATATATTTTTTGTAAGTGGTCGTAATAAAATAAAATCACATAAAATATGTTGCGATGTTGTTGATTTTGACACTGAAAAAATCATCTACACAGCAGCAATTAAAATATTTAAATCCAATATTTTTAAATTAAAAGAAAATAAAAACTGCATGAAATAAAAACCAAACCTAATGCAATAGTGTCAATGAAATAGAAATCAAATCATAGAATAAACGTCATGATTAGAACACAGCTTTTAAAAATTAGACGTAATACAAAAGAAACAGTGTAATCTACGCAGCGTTGCAGCACTAAAAAAATTTAAGTGTAAGCATTCGACTCCACCGCGCTTGTTTGACGATAGAATGTTACAACTCTCTCGATGTTACGTCCGTCCGATGTAGAAGGAGATACCCTGTTGCCGCCACTCTCCTTTTTTGCTAACTACCCCCTCAAGTAAAATTAGTTTGGAAAATTCCTAATGCTGGGTTACGGGTCTGTTCTCTATGATAGTGGAGTGGTCATATGTTTTCGTTTTTTTTTTTTTGATCCAACACTTTTTTTTTTTCGTTATTGATAGGCTCGCGCTTGATCACTAATCTCACCTAGTAAGCGATGATGTGGTCAATGATGGAGCACTCTTGACCCCTAGTTTGTAGTTATCAGGAAACACAGACTCCAGCAGGGAATTTTAATATGCCAGTTTCCTTCATCCTCAACTACCCTCTTTTTTAAATTGTTTAATACGATTTTTCTTTGACTGCCTCACGTTTATATTAATGCTATATCACGTGATTGGAAGAGACCTGGGGTGTGTAAAATGCCAGAAAATCAATATGATTGTAGTTGTACGTTGAAACTCGGCAAGGATTAAAATGAAATAAATCTTTTTCTTTTCTTTTTTTTTGCGTTCCTGGGTCTTGACAGCTCTTTTGAAAAAAACCCGTATCCTAGCAAAGAGGGATGGCATTTACTGACTGTATTTCCATGAGTGGCGTATACAGGGTGTGTCCAGTCGGACTCCACGACAACTGTACATGTGTACGCACATATGCATGCCCAGATGGTCCAGTGTTCTTAGGGAGCTAGGCAGCGTTAGTGGCTTGTATCGTGTCGCTTAGACTTAACTAGCCTTCGAGACTCTTTGTAAGAACCTTTCTATGTACCGAACGATGCTTTGATGGAACCTGGATCAATCATCCATTTCCAATCTGGAATACCAGTATTGTACATGGGGTAATTGCCTTCTGGGACTCCATAATCTGTAATAGTAACTGGTTAGCATGATTGAAGGCAAAAACTCAGGCTAGTCCTCAAAATCTAAATTCTATAAAATCAAAATATATCTTCTTGACCTCTCAGGCACAAATGTACCTTGTATTTACGTTATAAGGTTTAAATTAGCTGGTACTGTACTGTATTTAGTACACTGATGCCTGAGAGGTTATGTTTAATATTTTGATTAACATACAACCTTAACACCGACCCGTAAAAAAATACTTAAGAATGTTTAAATTTCGTGGGCTATCTCTGAGTGGATCAACCAAACTTTGAACACTAAATAATTTTTAAATCAGTTTTGAAAGTAATCAGAGCATCGTTTGAGCGAAATAGCGCGGGGGCGGTACTAACTATCGATGATAAAAGGCTTACCATTAATATATTTAAGAAAACAGTTAAGGTGAAATCTCTCTACGAGACCATTTAATTGTGTGTGTGTGTGATTTACGTTAGAGGAGCCGAGCGCGAGCCGAGTACGAACCGAACTCAAATTCGTGTAGTGTGGACCGACTCGTAGAGGAGCCGATCACGAACGACACTACACTAATTTAAGCTCGGCTGCTCCGTTCACAGTCAGCTCCATCCATCTTTAGATGAAAAATATGACGCTTATATGAATATATCAACGATTTTCTGTCATATTTTAGTCATGAATAATATATAATATGCTGTATTTTGCAAAAACGGGTCATTAAACATTTAACCGCTAAAGTCGTTTGTTAGCGACTGGGCACTCCATCTCGTTTAGCTCTTCAATCAGCATAGGTGACAGAAGAGCTGTCGAGGTGGAGTATTTTGGTCGTGGATGTCCGACCCTGGTGGAATAAACGCGAGAGTGTTCGTCGGTTATATCCGACGTAGATGGTTTAAAGGTTTAAATGTAATGTTTCTGGTACAGAGCTTTCGCTTTAAGCGGTAAAAACTAAAAATTGATAGTAAGCCTGAAAATCGCGCTCACACGACACACACTTGACGCTTCTACACTTTTATATAAACATAATTTTATTCTTACCTTTGCTTACTAACACTTGCGTTCTAGACACTGAACGTTTTTGGTTGTTTTTAGTATGGAATAAAACTTGCAAATATCTACAAAATTCGATTAAAAAATGTCCTTGTATCGCGCAACTCAGCATGTAATGCAACACGTTCGCGAACATGTCTGAATTGTGTAGCTGTTGCATGGTATGTTGCATATGTTACGTTTCAGCAATTTGCGTGAAGTGTGATTGATGCTAAAGGCAACCGATTGCTTCATGAATTTGTGATCCATAGTGGTTATTGTGTAAGTCCTAAGTTCTATTTAAGGCTATGTTTAGATGCTCGCAAGATTTGTTAGTCATCTCGCGACTGTCTGTGCCTAGCTTAAGTTGCTTCGATAGGCCGTTTATTTTGGGTGAAAAAATTAAAACGAAATGACCGTTTTAAAAAAAGAAGGTAATCTGATAATTTTAAATCGGTATGTGGTACGTTCTTCTTTTTTACCGGTAAATGTTTTTTTTTGTGTTGTAAGTTTATTAGTAAAATATATACTATTATTCAAGGCCTTTAAAGTATGTAGCTAGCTAGCTTGTGGATAGCTACAAAAGATTAAGGTTAGTGATGGAAAATACTTAAAATAAACCATTACGTATTGTTCTTCACAATACTTTGAGTAAGTCATAATATATTATTCTTGACAATACTTTAAATAAGTCATAATGTTCTTGACGATATTTCGAATAAATCACAATTATTGTTCTTGATACTTAGTACTATAAATAGTTTAAAAATAGCTGTATATTATAATATATTTTTTTTTATTGCGTGACAAAGTGGACGAAATACGCTCCCCGGTATAGTAACGAGCTGATTAGTGGTCCACAAAACAAGAAAAACGTCCCATGTATTATTAACTTATCATAAAATAAATATTTCCTACCCAAAATAGTGGCCTAATGAAAGCAGCTTCTAAAGATACCTAAAATATATCTTTAAACTACTATAAATAAATATAAAATGTGTAAAGACAAGTGTTGGTTTGTGGGCGTGCCTGCTCTCAATAGTGCAGTGTTATGTGAATGGCATTAGGCCCTGTCTTAGTATAAGCGATAATATATTCTGTGAACACGTTCGAGTAATCCATTTATCCGGGGGTGCTTTCGAGTTCTCTGAACAGACAAGTGATAAATGATCACGAAGATCGCTTATATTAGGACGTGGGGTAATATGGCCACGGCACTTGTTAGATTGGGCCGCTTTAGACCTACGAACGATGCGAGCGACTGATGGTACATGTGATGGTTTGATGAAACGGTAGTGTACGGGGCTGTTCATGATTAATAGTGTCGATGCTGTTTCTTATTTACAGTTTGGTAGATATTATCTTTTTAAAAAATATTATATCTATGATTTTTTTGAAATAAGTAGAGAAAAAAAATAAAAGCTGAAAATGGATTAATTTTATTTTACTCCTGCCAATATCTGCATAGCAGTTTATCTTTATTATTGATAGGCTCGCGTTTGAATACTATCTTAACTGAGGGTAAGCCATGATGCGGTTGATGCTGCAGATATAAAAATACTCTATTTACTAATTCTACAGCGTTGACTGTTCTCGCTTCTATTTCTTTATTTCTAAACATATTTTTAAAAATTAACACTAACAGTAGTCAGTGTAGCGCAACACTACTCCATTGTCGTTTTGATAAAATAATCATATGTATTTGAAGTCGCCTATCGCGAGGTCGCAGCTAAAGTAAAATATTTAATAGTAGTTTTAAAAACTGCTATTGTGTATTCTTCTTTACAATGTAAGCAAGGTGGCGGTGCCTGTTAGACAGTGTGCATCACTCTTAATACATAGACAGTGCACTGTGCTTGACGATGTAGGCGATGTTGGCGTGCGGCTGTGGGGACGATTTTGTAAAACTTTGATAAGACATGCATTAATGGGGGTAGTCAGAAAATCTGCTCGTCAATTTGTTCGATTAAACTAATTTTGAAAATCGAAACGAAGGTAGTTTTGACTCTAGCTGCAGCATTAGTTCATAAATGTTTGGTCATATCTCTGAAATTTTTACGAAATATCGTATCAATGTCATATCTGGAAGTTAGTGTGATTTCAGTTTTAAGATTCCTTTGAGTTAAATAATGACGAAAAGTCACTGAAACTTTTCAAAAATTATTTTTGTTTTATAATCTGAAGAATAGAACGCTCGCTAGTAAATTATAAACAGGGTGTTACTGGAAATGTCTTCAAGTAACCATCATTATCTTTTTTTTTATCAAAAGTCATATCTTGATAAATCTATAATAATAGGTAACCAATTACCTCGCAAATGTCGCATAATACCGCAAAGTTTCTTCAGAGAAAACATTTGAAACTTCAGCCGAACATCGTAGGTTCAAAATACCTTGTTTCTTTTGTGCGCTCGAGGGTTTCAAAGACCCATAAAATGTAACAGAATCTTCCCCACCGCACCTCGTCAACAAAAAAGCTCTAAGTACATTAAAATCTCGATGTTTTATTCATGTCACACTCCCAACTCTATTTGTTACTTATTATTATATTATTAACACATAAAAGCGCCGAAGTAAGACGACACGCTATTCCTAACACGGGTGTAGTGAAAAACAGGCTTTAACACTACAGGCGAGAGTCTAAATTCACATGTATGCATACATCAAGTAAAAATAGTATCTCTATCTCTCTTTCTATCACGAAGAGGCTTTATTTGTTAGAGCGAGTAGTCCGCTCGCAAGCATCCGCATTCATTCGCTTTCACGAGCTAAAAGATTTTTTACTCTAGTGATGGAAAAGGATAAAGAAATACGAAGATTCTGAACTGTGTGTGAATTTGATATGACTCTAAAACCACGTATTTTTGATGAATAAGAATGGTGTAACATTGTTGCTGCAACATGTTGTGTTGCAAAAACACGTTGCAATAACAGTTCTGTTTACTGTGAATGCGAGGTCTCAAAACATCACTAATTAATTTAAGAATTATTAATTTATTATGTGTTTTAATTGTGGGTTTGTTACGGTTGCGGTACACACTTTATACGAAGTGGGATTTCGATGTTAAGACAGATTTAGAAAAGATGACAAAAAATAGTAGTTTAAGACTCTGCATTCGTAACGTAAGACTACGCTTTCGTAACGTAGTGCTACGACGTAGCTTGGCGCGTAGCTACACTGTCTACGAGAGTTTAGCAAATGATATTTTTGAAATTCTATCTTAAAACATTAGTTATAAGGTTCAAAGTCGCTTGCTAAGTTTGTCTTAATATCCAATACACATTCTGCATTGTCGTTAACACGTTCGTGTGAGCTACACCCTTAGCGCGCATGTCCTCACTAGGCGCGCGCATGCACAGCTCATACTGTTGTACATACGTACTGCAAGCAACGTCTAGAAGCTGCATAACACATACGGAGCTTGGAAACGCCGCGCCGCTGATTAAAAACGCCATTTCTATTTATGAACAGAATAGTAAAAAAAAACAACTATTTTGTACGTCAATTAGATTACAAGAAATATTAATCCTTGCGTCAAATTGGTCTGTCAAGAGTTTTCGCGTCCTATACGCCAGGGTGAGTGTGCGACTGGGTACTCCATCTCGTTTAGTTCTTCAATCCCCATAGGTGACAGAAGAGCTGATGAGACAGAGTATTTTATTGGTCGTGGATGTCTGACCCTGGCGGAATAAGCGCGAGAGTGTTTGTCGGATATATTCGACGTAGAAGTTAAGGAAAAAAAAATATGCATGAGTGTTTTCCCTTGGCGCGAGAGTAAACGAGAATAGTTTGCATAGACAATTTTGTCTATGCCGTCTCTAGAGCAGCGGTGGGTGTCTCTGGGCTCCGGAATAACACATGTCTAGTGAGAGAGCCCCCACTTCGAAGTGGCTCATCATCCCCCCGGTCCAAACGACCCTCCCAAATATTTTTTTTTCGACTAATCCCGTCACTTGAATTTTTATATTCGTGTACCGCATGCAACGATTTTCCTTCACTTTTGGATACCTTGTGTATGTGTTCCGTGTTCTTCGTGTATAATTTTTTGGAGTTTGATTCTGTCTTTGGTTCTCGTCCCGGATTAGGAGCACAATGCCACATTCGCAAAATGACATATTGACGCAAAATGCCACATTCGCAAAATGGCATATTCATGCAAAATGGCACATTCGCAAAATGACATATTTACGCAAAATGCCACATTCGCAAAATGGCATATTGATGTAAAATGCCACATTCGCAATATGTCTTTTTTCAATATGCCACACTAGCAAAATGACTTATTCTCAAAACGACACATGAAAAAAGATACATTTTGGACATTATGCGAAAATGACATTTTGCGAAAATATGGCATTTTGCTTAAGTGTCATTTTGCGATTGTGGCATTTTGCTAATGTCTCATTTTGCGAATGTGGCATTGTGCGTCTGATCCCTCGCCCCGTGTCACGTGGTCTGCGTACAGTCGTACACAGGCTAGGGGCATGGGTAAAACCGTCGACGGAATATCCACACTGTTTTATTTAAAATTTTTGCCGCTAGCAACTCAAGCTTTGGTATTAAGTAGAGAATAAATAAATTAAAAAAAAATATTTGGCTGGTCGCTTTGATTTTTTAGAACTTGGCTGTTTTCTGAAATATGCTCTTGTTATTGTGAACCAATATTGATTAACAATTTGTGTATGGCGTTAGCAAGGAATTGTGTGTCGAGGTACACCTGCAGCAATAAGTTTTTCTCTCTCGTTCTAATATATTTATCTTTATATACTCATCGTTTATTTATTTTTTATTTTTTTGTTATTGCCAATTATATCTATGTATTAAATCATAATAGTTCCGTTATAGTCCACCGTAGCGTAGCCTGTAACCCTTAAATATATCACTTATATTTTTTTGGTTTTATAATTATTTATTTTTTAAATTTTATATATATAAAATGTGAATAGTTCTCTGGCACAATTTAATATATTCTAATAGTATCGACACGTGTGTGATATTATGTATGTATGAATAGGACGAGTAGAGAACCTTTACGCTTTAACGATACCGGCCGCTGTTTCTTATCCCCTGGTACTTTGGGCTCCTCTTATCATTTTTAAAATAGACGTTTACATCCTAAACTGATACTGGAAAATCAAAAATAAGTAACTAAATCATATAGACAAGTTGAGTCAAGAGTGAATAGTTTTTGTGTAAAAGTGCCCCATCGTCCATCACGCCATCAAGTAAGATGGTGGTCAAGCGCAAGCCAGTCATAATTAAAAAAAAAGTGTACCTTGACTCAGCTTTTCATGAACAGTTTTAATTTTTTTTTTTTGTAATAAAATGATTTTGTCCGTTTTTCTGTATCAGTTTAGGATATAAGCGTTTCGAAATTACCTTTTGATTGAATGTAACATGAAATTCATTTATCGTTTCAATTTGCCCACTAAAGAAATGAAAAAAAAAAAGCAAAAATTTAATCAAGGTAGTACAAAATATTAAAAAAAAATATTTTGCAATAGTTATTTCAATAAAATAACATATAAAAAATCAGACATAAAAATAAGTAAAGTTACTTAATTTTTTGTTAATCTTTAAAGCGTCTGACAAAAGTTTTGGTCCATGGAAAGTGTGTGACACTTATGATACTACTTTGGGATAATATTCTACAAAACAGTAAATTAAGTACCTAACTCTAGTTTTTAGTTCCCTTTCTCCCCCGGTATATGCCCAGGGGTCACAAGGAGGAGCTCCACAAGCACACAGGTATTCAAAACGCATGTGGAGCTGAGAACCTAAGGTTTCATCCATGTGAAAATAATTAAAATCCAATTGCTGGGATCTTACTCTAAATGTATCTGAGGTTTTATTTGGGAATCTATCTTTGATTATCATCACTAAAATAGCATTTTGGGCGATGTGGGCAAAACGAGAAATGAAATTATTCGTGATACAATCAATCTTTTAAAACTTTAAGGTGGATTACAGATCGTGAGTGGTACGCAATAACGTTTTATCATCTACTGGCTTAGGCTCGCGACTTTGTCCGCGTCAAAACTTGTAAAATAGCACACTACCATGAGCCTTTTTTTCTTGCGCGGTACCCTGATTCTTTTTCAAAAGTAACTTAAGTTACTTATAAAACATTAGTTATCTACAAGTGAAGGTCTCAATAAAATCGGTCCAGTCATTTCGAAAATTCGCTGCTATAAATAGACAGACCGATAGACAATATACTTTCATACGTATTTAGTAAAAAGAAATGCTGTTTTGATATTACGAACAGATTCTTAAATTTTATACATAAATCTTCGTTCTTGTTGCTTCTATTATGTGAGCATAATGAAGATAATTAAAAACAATAAAAAAAAATTCAATTGATTTAAGTCATTGGTAGCTAAGACATGACCAGTCTCAACTGAGGGCGCCCGTTCACGAGCATGACGCGTGCCCCCCCATTCACCCGTTACTACTTTTTGCCAACGAGGAGCTCATGCTCATGATAGAAACTACTCAAGTCAGTGCTAAAAACGACCAGGTTCTCAAGTCATTGCGTACCTCTCCCGCTCAGTATTTCCCCCCCGTCCGGCCCACATGCTGACGTTCAGTTGCCTCAGATGGGTGGTGTGTATGCGGGCCTGCAATACCACGGCAGCTTCGCTCCGCCGCCGCCGCCGAGGGGGCCGTTCGCGTCGCCACCACACCCGCACACGCATTATATTGCTAACTCGCAGGTTGGTACCGCCATTTTAATAACAATAATAATATTCCACAACTATCACACAGCGCCGTCTAGTCTCAAGCTAAGCAGAGCTTGTGTTATGGGTACTAGACAACTGATAAACATACTTATATATTTCTAAATACATACATATTATAGATAAATTACACCCAGACACAGAACAAATGATCGTGCTCATCACACAAAAATTTGTCCTGAGTGGGAATCGAACCTACGACCTCCGGCATAGCAGTCAGGGTCACTAACCACTAGACCAACAGGCCTGTCAAAATTTTAATTGTTCGTTTAAAGAATGATTCCTTTCCCGCAGATTCAGTTGTAAACCACAGCGTCGGGCACTAGTTGTCTGGCTTTCATGCTGAACTGGACGTATTTTGGTACAGCCGTAAGGCACAAACCTATATAGGGTGACTGGTAATTAGTGTACGATACTTAAACACGTGATTGTGCTCATGATAACCAACAACTTTTACTATGGGAACAAACCTGAAATCGCGAAAAAAAATCAGCTGTTCAGTACATTTATGTTTGCCTAATGTACTGAACGGCTAATACTTTTTTCGCGATTTCAGCTTTGCTCCCATAATAAAAATTGTTTGTTATCATGAGCACAATCACGTGTTTAAGTATCGTACACTAATTGCCAGTCACCCTATATAGGTGTGTGTCTGTGTCGTGTGTAAAAAACTCGTATTAATTTACGCATGTACGAAATTAATTTCTTTAAGAAAACTTCAGATGAGCGAGTTCAATGACCTGTAGGTAGTTAGTACGCAACGCCGACTGCTACGTACAGGGCATTGAACTCCACGGGATTAAAACGATCAAAATTTAGCGGTGTATACTGATTGGAAAGGAAGTATTTTGATGGAATGAATTCCCGCACATAACCAATATTTATAATGGCCTACAGATAGGTGTTACGGATTTTATTGTCTTGTATATATGAGTTTACATGTTCGTGAATGCACCCATAATACAAAAGTAATTCCTAGTGTGGGGCAAAGTATTTATAAAAAAGAAGATGATGTCTCATTTATCGTTTCTTATTTTACATCACAGCGCGCAGAAGGCGGTCGTCTCGAGATGGTGGGCGGTGGAGAAGGAACGCTATCTCCTCTGCAGCCTGCCACCGATCTACATCATGCGCCGTTATTGCTCGCCACTGAGGTAAGATTTTTTTATCATTTCTTTATCTCAGGTACCTGAGGTCCGGAGGGGACCTTTGGAAGGCATACGAGGAGCCGAAACCAACTCGCAGAGGCCCTTTTAGACGCTTTTAATGGGACTTGGTAACAACCGGTGATTATCCCTGTATGCGCTATGCTAGTGCATCCAAGGACAAACCCCGGTTGTAGGGAAACTGTTGCACCATGTGGAAAACTAATATAAGGCTACGGTTTTTGGAGTCTTAAGTGGACTGGTTACTTGGAACTAAGTTAAGACTTGACTTATAAATAAACACAGAGTGGTCACAAAATAGATAGGTACAGAATTCAATCTACATACAAAGCGTGCTCGAGCAACGCACACAGACACCGCTCACAGACACGATATCTCAGCGTCTCGGATCATTCGTCGAACATTTCCGGCTTAAACGCTCATTAGTGTGCGTCCACCGAGCGTAGGTATAAAAAGTGAAGTACATACATGAGATTGTCTTCTGTACCTATCTATTTTGTGGTCTGGTTGGGAATTCCACTCCATAGCTACGCACAATGAGTGTGTGTTTCCCAAAACGTTGCGTGCATATGGGTAGGTTAATTAGCCGGTGTCGGGAGCAAGGTCAAAACTACTAGTACTTTGGGGCTCCAGAGACAGGAACCTCTTCACAATGCGAGCCGTATCGAGGAGTAATGCCTTCTGTATCAGTACCCCTAGCCAAGTTGCTAATCTGCAATCGGTAACGGTAAGAGAAAGCTTCAAATCTTAGTCACGTGGTCAGAACAAAAGAATTGGCGGCGCGGCCAACTCGAAGCGTTCGGTGCAATCGAAACGGTTGTGACTTGGCTAGGGGGCAGGTCTTTTTTTTATTGTCACTCAACGCCGTTTAGTCTCAAGCTAAGAAGAGCTTGTGTTAGCTGATAAATATACTTACATATTTCTAAATACATACATATTATAGATAAATTACACCCAGACACAGAACAAATGATCGCGCTCATCACACAAACATTTGTCCTGGGTGGGAATCGATCCCACGACCTTCGGCATAGCAGTCAGGGCCACTAACCACCAGACCAACAAGCCAGTCACATCTTTGATCCAACTATGCAACGACAGCTTTGACAGATGGTCGTCGAGGTTTTTTGCCATCAGGTTGGTAGCAGTCACGACAATTGGCACAATGACAGCCGAGTCCATGTTCCACACGTCGACAACTTCGAGATATTTGATTATTATTATTATGTTGACAGGCGCGCGGAGCCCCGTTGGAGTTGATGGCGCCCCACCATGCGAGACATGCACTCTCGCACCATCACCACGTGAGTTATATAATAGCATTGTTTTGTAATTGTCATATACATCGTTAAATTTTAATCGTTTTAATCCCGTGGAGGGTCCATCCGGTACGAAATTAATTTCTTTAAGAACTCCGACTTCTAACTACAGGTCATTGAACCCGCTCAGCTGACGTTTTCTTAAAGAAATTAATTTCGTACGTGCGTAAATTAATACGAGTTTTGAAAAAAAGGTACTTTATTTTTTGATTTTATCTTTACAAATCGATAGTGTTTCATGTACCGGATCGACCGTCCACGGGATTAAAACGATCAAAATTTTGCGGTGTATAATGCCTTCAGTTTGACGTGTGTGGAGTTATTGATGTTGTCCAGCATCTTTTGGTGGAATTTCTCAAGAATCAAACCGGATGGGAGCTACTGACAAAATTGCAAAATATCAATAAAATAATTGATATATTTTATATTTTGAAGTCCTAGCTAATCCTAGAAGTGATTACATGGCAATGTGTAGCTTAACCTTGGTAAAAACAGTTAATCGATTGTGTTGATTATTAAGTTGTTATTGTAAACTTATTTTAAATTACGATACGATGGGACTGACATGCTCTTTGATATTAAAAGTCCCTAAAAAATAGAGAAAAAAAAAATGCCTTCAACTAAACTTCATTATTAAATACTTGCTTTTTCCCGCGGCTTCGTCCGCGTACGTTAAATAAAGCCTGCGGCACTCAGTAATAAAGCAGCTTTTTATAGGTGAAAAAAATTTAGCAATCCGACTGGTAGGTACTATCAAATATCAATTTTAAATAAATAAAAAAAAATACTGTGAGAGATGGCATTATAATAATAATTTATTTCACCATAAGCCTTCCATTACAAAGTCAATTATATTTATAGATGAGCTTATAATAATTAAAGGTATGTTTTAACGCCCTGACTCCTAAACTAGGTGTGTGTCCCTGTTGATTAGGAGTCAGTGATCCCAGTAGCAACAAACGAAGTAGAATAAGCAACATAAATTAGTCAGTAATCATTGTACAATATAATAAAGGTACGGATAACTATAATTAAAATTGATTTGAAATAATAAAAATAAATTAAATAAGAAAAAATAATAAAAATCAAATCAATAATATAAAAAAATGGAGTATTGGATGATATTTATGTTTGCTATCCCCAGCGTCGCAGCGGCGGCGGCGTGAGCGTGGGCGTGGGCGGCGGCGTGGGCGTGGGCGTGGTGGGCGGCGGCACGCGCGCGCGGCCCTACGTGCGCCACGCAGCCAGGTGGCCGCACCATCCCATACACCACATACATACGCAGGTAAGCTCCTCTGCGCTTTCGAATAACCATTTATAAGTATACAAGCATTTTGCTAGCGACTACATATGTCGAAGATACGCTTGTTTGGTCATAGTCATTAGACTATCTCTGCACATGTGGCTCCCTGGTAACTCATCAGGGATGTTACGGAGCTCCATAACCGTAACCGAAACTATCGGATATCCGATATAAAATAATATCCATAACCGTAACCGAATCCGAAATAAAAGTTTCGGATAATATCGGATAGGGGCGGAGCCTAATTGCGACACGTTATGCCAGCCTGTCGCGTCGTAAAATATAAATAGTATAGTAGTAAATAGTATGTATTTATATTTGACTTAACTGAAATTCCTTAAAAATCTAATATCCGTAACCGAAATTATCCGAAACTTACGGATAATCCGAAATAATTTCATATCCGTATCCGTAACCGGTATAATAATCATTTCTATATCCGTATCCGAAATGTCATATCCATAACATTCCCGTAACTCATTAATATTGTGTCTATTAACTGCTCGATTGCATCACTGTTTACCATAAGTGGGATCGCAGTCAAGCACTGGTTTATTATATCAGTCCTTATTATTTATTTTGATCGGAATTTCTGCTAAGTTTCATGTAAAAAATCCAGAGAAATAAAAATCTTCTATACCTCTTTGTAAAACCTAATTACCTACCAAATTTTCATACTGGGGGTGCACAAGCCAGTTGGGTTGTGGAGATCTGATAGGCAGTCGCTACATGTAAAAGACGTTATTTAATCGCAGCCGGTTAGACTGAAAGCTGACCTCAAGCTAGTTAACAAAAAGGGCAGGCGTAGGGTAGCCAGCCCCTCGGTGTTCTACAAGATGCATTTTGGAGAGTGTGCGCAGAAATTGCATGACTTGATTCCGTCATCGCAATTCTACCATCGGACAACCCGACATACGGCGAATATCCACCCTTACGTTGTTGAAACCTCTACAGTCCGGACTAGGCGTTTCGCCTCGTCGTTTATACCGCATACGTCGAAGGACTGGAACAGTTTGCCTGCTGCGGTCTTCCCGTCCGATTATAATTTGGGTGTTTTCAAGGCTAGAGTGAATATAAGCTCTTAATAAATTAGTGCGCCTCAAAGATTTCATCGCTGCTTACCATCAGGTGGGATCGCAGTCAAGCACTAGTTTGTATCAATAAAAATGGGGGGGGGGGGTGACGTTCATGAACTATGAAGATAAACAGCAGTGTCTGTAATAGCTAAGTTGGTTATGATGTTCGTTCGTCAGGGCGGCGGCGGGCTGGTGGGCGCGGCGCTGCCGGCGCACGTGCAGGCGCAGTTGCACGTCGCGCAGCCGCTCTCCTTGCCGCCTCCACCGCCTACCTACCAGGTAAATTCATGACTTTTTTATTTACTAGCTTTTGCCCGCGGTTTCGCTCCCGTCAACTGACTTCTCTATTCTAGCGTACCCTATACTACTCTACCCAACTCTACCCTATCCTACCCCACACTACTCTACCTTACTCTACCCTACTCAACCCTACCTAGTTACCTACTCTACGCTACCTGCCTACCTACCCTACCCTTAAATAATTGTGTAACCAGGAGAAATAGAGTTTAATTTTTATACGTATATATATCGATTTAGGAATAACTAACAGTTACACATTAGGTCTTAATAAACTTTTAACCGCGTACGTCGGATATATAGATAGGATGACAGGCAATTAGTGTACGATACCTGAAATCGCGAAAAAAATCAGCCGTTCAGTACATTTATGTTTGCCTAATGTACTGAACAGCTGATATTTTTTTCGCGATTTCAGCTTTGTGCCTATAATAAAAGTTGTTTGTTATCATGAGCACAATCACGTGTTTAAGTATCGTACAGTAATTACCAGTCATCCTAAATATTCCTAGTAGTAGAAACATTATAAGCCTGATTTTGCTATGATAGAAACTTGTGTAATAACATAATAACCACGTAAGAGCTGTGTATAGAAAGTAGTCATAAACTCATAAGTTGGGCACTCTTAAAGGCATGCGGTATTAAGTTTCGAAAGGGACGTGTACTAAGAAAGCGCAGCGCTGGCACAGCGACGAGTCGTCAGCGCAATACATTGAATTAACAACCCAATGCCCCTTATTGGATTGTTAATTCAATGTATCGCGCTCACGACTCGTCGCTGTGCCAGCGCTGCGCTTTCTTAGAGAATAGCACCCCAAGACTCTTTCTTTGTTTGTGTAGGCGTTAGCAGATATTCAAAAACAAAATTGATTACCTACTAGCAATGGGTTATTCCGAGATGTGAATCGAATAAACGATCGAGACAACAATCGACTCGCCGTTCCACAAAATCTTCTTCTTATTGTATCGATGGCAAAATTAGTTAAATTCCTTGCCTGGCCCAGAATTCGGCCACGACAATGCCGTCCGCTGATGCTGTCATTAGGTCCCTACGTGAGCAGGTCACACGGCATGTGATGCAGGACGGAAGGTGGGACATGGTCTACAAAATAATCGAGTTATTTTTCGATTGTTTCGAGTCTAAGCAGAGCTGTACTATATCACTACTTTATCAGTCATAGGATTTCTTTATTATTATCTAGCTTCTGCCACCAGCTTTACCCGTGTGAGAGTAGGTTCTATACAAACTTTAGAGTCCTGTTTCATCCCCTTTGGGGGTTAATTTCGGTAAATTCTAGGCCTACGTCATAAAATGACATCTTGCGCAAAATTATGAGATCCTGGTCCAGTTTGTTTCCGTTGTCGGTTGATATGTTAGTCAGACAGTATTTCCTTTTTAACACGCTTATATTAGCTTCACCTGTATGTTTGTAACCAACGCGTTTGAGCTCGATTTTGACCAACTTTGGGCGATCAGATTTTCTTCAAACTTTGCACACCCATCAAAGACTGATGACAATACAATAATCCGTATTGTTTTGTGAAAAATAAAAATAATGTTAAAAAAAACGCGCTTTGTGCCATATTTTTCGTAAATCGAGCACCCCACGCTTTTTTCACAATGATATTAATATTTTTTGTTCATTAGTTTGATATGCTATGAAAGCATGTTTTTTTTTTTTTAGTTTTTTTAAACTATATTTTTATATATTATACAATAGTGCGTTCAAAAATAACCAGAGTCGAGTAGAGTTGCACCCCGGGGTCGTTCTTAAATAACTCGAGTAGCTACCCCAGAGTTAACCCAACTAACTCTAACTTTGAGCAGGGTAGGTTGGAGTAAGCGGCAATATGCTTGACATTGACAGTTGAACTTCGTTCGAGTTCAAAAACGCCAGGGTAGAGTAATTACCCAATGACGTCATTAGAGTTAACTGTAAACTCAAATTTGAAAGCAGCCTATGGGCGCTGCGCCGTACCTACGCGAGTTACGAATACCTACTTGTGGATGTAGGCACGCGCGCGTGGTGCGACAGTACCTACATTAACATTTTGACAACATATAGCCGACTTTACGATGTTGTTTTATGAAATAATCAAATTAACTTAAATGTTCAATTAGTTAATATGCATCGCTTAGGTCGTTAGATAAAATCACTGCACACACTTAGGTAGTTCGCTCTTGTATCGTTGCAATTATACCGATAAAGGAAAATTCTAGATACCGACGTCTCAAGATCAATCTAGAACAATAGAGTCGCGTCGCGGGTCAATAAATCATTTTTGTTGCTAACATGTACCTCCCTCCTTTTCACGCGAATTTCTACTCTATTGTTAATGGCGGAAAAACCCATTTCCCTTATCTACCTACGTACTTACCTACTATTATTATACGGTTATTGTGGACGTTACGAGAACTTGCTAGGCCTGGGTACGTACCTACATTCTAAAATTTTCGAACAGCAATGCGCTTTAATTATTTGATGCTACTCATTATTTCATCGAAGATATGGCGTGTTCTAGTTTAAGGGCTTAACATTATTGATGGCATATTTTATTCCGTGTCCAGATGTTGTTTTTGGCGGTTAGTAAAACTGTCAGTTGTATTTCCAGCCTACAGCGGCTGAGCCTCTACTGCAAGGCATGTTGTCGCAAGCCACAAGAGTCATATCCCACCAGGTAAAGAATAAACAACATAATGGACTTCTAGTTGACGTTGTAGCTCCACCAATTAAGTGAGATAGACAGATTTCATATTGATGATGATAGAGAAAGGCTTCCTTCAAGATGGTTCGAAGACCAGTACCCCTAGCCAAGTTTCTAATCTGCAATAGCTAACGCTTGTAGAAAACTTCGAATGTATGGGAATGACGTCGTCAGTGGTCAGAACAAAAGAATTGGCGGCAAGGTCTCGAAGCGTTCGGCTCAAGCGAAACGGTTGTAACTTGGCTAGGGGGGCTGGTGAGGGGGGAATCGATGGATTCGAGATTCATAGGAACGCGCGTTGTGGCGATACGTGAGGCCTATGTCCAACAGTGGACGTCTATCGGCTGAAATGATGATGATGATGATAGATTTCTGTTCTAGGTACCTTTCTATCGATAATTTAATCAACCTGATAAAATAATAATTATAAACCTATAGGTACACACTAGGTGGTCAAGGGATTCAAAAATTCGTTAGGGATCTAGATTCCTGCAGGTAGAAAGCGCCGCGAGATGATTAGGAGACAGCATGTGAGAAGAATTTCGGCAGGGCTTGAGCTGGCCTTGGGGATCAAATAAACACCGTTTTAAGCATTTCAATAATAACATCCTTTTCTTTATACACCACTAATTTTTAATTACTACACAAAAAAATGGGTCTGTATCAGTACCCGTTACTGATCATATTTTTGTATTCAAAAGTAGAAAAAACCGAAATCCTAAAATTGTCCACGAAAAGGTAAATTCATCATAGATTCAATCATACATAACAATTGCTAGTAGAAAATACTGCGGGAAGTGTTTTTCCATTTTAATTGTGATTTATTCATTCATAATCAATAGCCTGCACAATATTTCCATAAATTGAGAGACATTTTGGGATAAACACAAACGCTAATAACTTTGCTGTTTATGAATATTATTTATTGAAACTTTACTGAAATAATAACAAGGGCTTTTCTAATAAGCCCTTTAAGTATTTGTACTAATTAAAAAGTAGTGGTGTATATTGGCGATTCTCGATCACCGTAGGCATGGGCCTGGGAAGGTGCATATTGTTCAACACTCTCCTCAAAAGAGTTGTCAAACAAATCTGAAAGGACTTAGGGTCAATTCTTGCTAGGGCTGTGAGATTGATCGAAAGTTACCGCGGCTCTAGTAGTAGTAAGGGCAACTTAAGGAATACAAGTGAGTTTTAGTCAATAAACGTCTGAAACTCATTGCTCTGTGCAAAGCGGGAGAAGTCTCTACTGCTCGCAACGAGGAATGCAGAAGCTGTAGCTAAAATCGGCTTGATGGCATCATCATTATCATCATCGTCAATATCAAATCTCTTGATCTTACCAATTAGTATAGCTACAACGTCTACTAAATCAAATACCATTCAAGGTAAAAGCTAAGGGTCTGAGCGTGGCTAAGTTCTCACTAGATGGCGCTGTACTAAATATGTTTAGATTTTTTTGTTTTTAGTGTATGGAGAGGGAGGCCAAAGAAAAGATGGATGGATTGTGTGAAAAGTGATATGAAGGAAAAGGGAGTTAGTGATAGCGTGACGAGTGACAGGACAGAATGGAAGAACAACAAGGGCAGGAAGAAGAAGAAGTGTATTGAAGCATTATGAGGGCCTACAGTCCACGAACGCGTAACTTCATAGACGCGACGCGACGGCACGATGCTACCACTTCAACAGAGTTTAGTATGTAAGCTTCACGCAGGCGTACACCAAGCGTTTAATGACCGGACAGTGAGCAATGGGTAGCTCGCTGTCCGGCCGTCCGGTAACTGTCCGGACCAAGCCCAAGACGTCGTCGATGCGCACTGTTCCTTACGCGCCTCAAGGAGTTGTCAGCAACAGCAGGGGCCCAGTCGGGTCGAAGCCTACTGGGGCCAGGGTTATCCGAAAGGGCGCTCGAGCCCCGGTATGAAGGCTTGAAGGAACGGGATGGGTCTTTTAGTCAGTAAGAGTCTGACACTATCTCCCGCTTCACCCAAGAGAGGGGCATCGAAAAAAAAAGTGTATAATGACGCGTCTATGAAGCTACGCGTCCGTAGACAGTAGGCCTTTGTCAAGTAAATGTTATTTGCTAATATCGGACATTCTACTTTATTGACCTTAGTCAAATTACCTCCACCTACCTAAGGCATGCTGTCCACGGACGGGTAGCTTCATAGGCGCGTATTCGTCATTACACGCTTGGTGTACGCCTGCGTGAAGCTTACATAGTGAACTGTCGACGAAGAAGTGGTAGCGTCGTGTTGCATCTATGAAGTTACGCGTCCGTGGACGAGAAGCCTAATTGTAACTATTCATGACTCGTAAATAGAGTGCTATATTGCGCTAGGGAGCAGTGGTGCCCGAGTAGTAACGAAACCGACTTACAAGTTGTAGGTCGCAAGTTCAAACCCAGGCAGGCACATTACTTTGTGTAATTTATTTCATCACCATTGTTCTCAAAACGGTGAAGGAAAACATCGTGAGGAAACCGGCATGTCCAACCAAAAATTCGAAGACATGTGACATTCACCAACCCGCACTGGGCCCGTGTGGTGGATTACGGCCCATTCTCTCTCCTAGAGAGGAGGCCTGAGTACCAACAGTGGGAATATTATAAGGACTATACTGTAGCGCTATCACCCCTACTTTTTAATTAGTACACAAAAAAATGGGGCTCTGTCTGTACCCGTCACTGATCATATTTTTGTAGTCAAAAGTAGAAAAAACCGAAATCCTAAAATTGACCACGAAAAGGTAAATTCATCATAGAATCAATCATACATAACAATTGCTAGTAGAAAATACTGCGGGCAGTGTTTTTCCTTAATAATTGTCACTTCATTCATTAATCAATAGCCTGCACAATATTTCCATATTCCAATATTCCATAAATTGAGTGACATTTTGGGACATAAACCAACGCTAATAACTTTGCTGTTTATGAATATTATTTATTGAGATTTTACTTATAAAATAACAAGGGCTTTTCTAGTAAGCCCTTTAAGTACCTATGCGTACTAATTAAAAAATTGTGGTGTATTTAAGCACTGTAGCGCCATCTAGCGAGAAAATTGCCAGACGTTCGAACCTGTAGCTATCTTACCTTGGAGCATTTTTTTTATAGCTTCTATAAATCAACAGCTTCGCTGGAACACAGGGCTTGCTTGAAAACATGTCTAATTTATTTGGTGATGGTATTAATTCACGTTGTGTGTTCATTGACTTAAGTTATTTCCCATCAATGTTGCTTCTTCGTCCCAAGGTCTTGTATGTTTTGAATTTTTTGTCCTACTTTGTTAAGTCATGACTTGGCTGATTCTATACACCGTGTCATGGGTGATTTTTTGAAATCAAGAGCATGTCTCATCTGGCCTCCCCAGTATGAATGGCAACGAAGGAACTGGAGTGGGTTTAGAATACAATAGAATAGACTTTATTGTACACCAAAAAGTAACACAGCTTATGCAAAAACATAATTTTGTGGGCACAATTGCCAATTGTCAATCGTGGGGTTTTTAGTCAGTATAAATCTGACACCATCATCGGATGTCCAACTTAAAAGAAAAAATCAGCGCGTTCCATCGTCGACCGCATCGTCGCTTTCCATCAGGTGAGATAGCGGTCAAGTGCGAACCTATCAACAATAAAAAAAAAAGAAAATCATCTGGCCTATTTTTCGTACCTATCCATTTTGAGTCGTAAGCCACTGGGCGCAAATGAGTGCCTTTGATATATTTAGTTAACGGAGAAAAAAAAAAATGTGAAATTGTAAAAAAAATCTTAGCCAGGTGAATTAAACATTCTCTCTGTTTCAAAGAATCACCGTCATAGATCTTGACGTATAAACATGTACTCCATGGAGCCAGTACAGATCCTCACGCTCTAGCCACCGTAGGCGCAGGCTTGCGGACGAGCGATGGGTAGCTTGCTGTCGGCTCGTTCTATAACGACCGAGCTCGAGTCGTTGCTAACAAGTAGTATTCCACGCAAGGCTCAAAGAGATGTCAGCAAACTGGGCCCAGCAGGGCCGAAGCCTTCTGAAAGGGTTACCCGTGGTCCTGGAGCGCAAAAGTTAACTAAATGAATATAGGTGTGGTTTTTGTCAGTAAAAGTTTGACAACCCCCTCCCCTAGAGCGAGAGAAGTCATTACATTTCACAGATTTCCCACCTTAAAAAACAATACTTAAATACAAAAAAAAAACTTTTTCAAAAAAAAATTCTACCGACTACATTGATGTTAAAAAAAACACTGAAAAGTAAATATCAAAATATTTTTATATACGGAAGTCGGTGTTTCTTATAATAGTTTTGTCTCTTCGTTATTTAACACCGACTTCCGATATTATTTATTTAAAAAAAAAAAACATACATTCTGCTGAACACAGAACCTCCTCCTTTTCGAAGTCGGTTAAAAAGTGCAGTTCTCTTTTAGTTAGAACAGCACTGATGGAAAATTAAACCACTAGGGGTCCAAAATCATATACTGGATGCATGGTATTCGTTTGTGCGTCGATGTCAAAGAAACGGTGTACGACGGCGCGCACTGTTCCTGCGCGCCTCAAGGAGCTATCAGCAACAGCAGGGGCCCAGCTGGGTCGAAGCCTACTGGGGCTAGGGCCAATTCCAAAGATAGCTCAAGCCCCGGTACGAAAGGCGACGAAGGAACAGGAGTGGGTTTTTAGTCAGTAAAAGTCTGACACTATCTCCCGCTCCGCCCAAGAGCGGGGGATGTCATTAGATGATTTACCCACCCCCTAAAAAAAGACACGGTGTATATTAATGAGACGCATGATTGTATGTTCATTGTTTGACAAAGGTTTCCGACATCCTCTTCTACGCACTGTCCTTTTCTGATGTGGTAATAAATTGAAGCACATTTGGCCAAAGCTCCCCCCCCCGCCACCTTTTTCTAAACGTTGTCCTTTTCAAATTAAAATTCCAGTTTTTGTACTAAAACTTTAATGTCATCAAAATCCTGCATTATATGTTTATATCAAGTTATTTAATTGACACTGTGATATTGTATTGTCATCAGAATTACGCGAACGTGCATCATTTCAACTCTATTGGATTTCGAGAAGTAAGTTTACTATTGTTCGCCATTTTGTCTTTTTTTTTTAATTGATCTGAATCCTGTCTATTTAACCCCCGACGGAAAAGGGGAGGTTTTATAAGTTTGAGGTGTCTGTGTGTCTGTCAGTGGCGTCGTAGCTCCTAAGCGAATGGACCGATTTTGATGCGGGTTTTTTTATTTGAAAACTGACGTGGTCGAGATGGTTCTTTTAAATACAATTTATAAAGCTCTGTGGCAGGGATCTTAAACATTTAGGCCCAGCGCACACCACTGGATGCGCGGTGGAGCGCATTTGAAAACCATTTAATATAAACCTTAACTACCTTGACATACGGTCTAGCGCGCATGCTCTCGTAGTAGCTTGAAGGCGACCGTATGTCAAGGTAGTTAAAGTTTATATTAAATTGTTGTCTTCAAATGCGCTCCGCCGCGCCTCCAGCGGTGTGCGCTTGGCCTTAATGGGCATATACTTTGCTAATAAACACATGTGACCTAATGCTTGAAATACCCATACCTACATCCCGACTATCAAACTGGTCTGATTATGAAGGTCCTATAAACCCGTTTCGTTTCGGCTCATTTAGATTTATTTTAAAAATAGTTCCGTTCGTTTCTCGAGAAGCTGTTGACTAAGACCTGATGCTAGAACTAGGAAGTGGCTGATAGAATCTTGGAATGTCTACTAGTAAACCCGTCGAGTTTGGCCTCATTAGAATCGTCTTAACCAGTAGCCTGATTCACGTAAAATCAAACAAGCCAATCAACAATCCTTGAAGTTTTACAGTCGTTCGATCGAAGTCCTATCCAAAAGCGGTATTCACGATCTATCCACTTATTTCCAGTTACATTACTGTGTATTCTACCAGGATAATGTAATACAGATTTTCTTTTTTAATTTTCGAATTTCAAACGACTTTAAAATCAGTGTCGTTCAAACTCGATTGATGGATGTGAATACGGATATGGTCTAAACGACTTAATCGCTACGATATCGTTACGGTTTTCATTACGTGAATCGGGCTTATAGTTCTTTTACTTTTTATAGATTTTATGCGTCGGGGGTGTTTTAAAATTTTTATTTTTGCTATTATGTGTTCCTTTTTGGCTCAGTAGCTCATTCCATCGTCGATAGTTTTTCTATATCAACGTATTTCAAGGGTTTTCGGTGAGATTGTTTCTAGTGGATATTGTCATGTAAAATTGGTGTGGTTTTCTATATCAAGCGTCTGCACAACTGGAAAATATGTGATTATTTTGATTATTTTTAATGTCCCACCCTCCTTCGTCACGTGCCCTGTCACAATGACAGCGTCAGCGACGGCATTGCCATTGCCGATTATTGGATCAGGCAAGAAATTTCAATAATGTAAATATTGTTGTATGAAATTCCGTGTTTTTTTTTCGTGTTCATATTTCTTTAATTACAAGAAAATATGTACGTAATAAACTTAAATATTAAAATATATATATATTAAGTATGCTTAACCTAACTATACACACTAAAGACTACTCCCAACTAAAATAAGGCGTCATAAAACTCCTTAAAAAAATTAAATTTATTAAAAAAAGCACTTGACAATTTTTATATGCAATCATAAACGCAGCATTTTCACTTTTTTTTTACGAATAGGTAAAAAAAATTAAAACTGACAAAAGTGCGTCCATACTTTCCGAAGGGCTTACTAGAACTGGACAATAAGAACACAGAACACTTTAATTTCATCATCGTGTCTGCATCAGAACGGTAATAGAAGAGATCTCAGAAAAAGCTAAAGCGCACAAAGTACGCATCTCAAACCATCCAAACAAGCTAGCAGTAAACCTGATCAAACAGCCGCTCGGAGGCTAAAGAGAAACATTCCTCAAGACCTCGTTTAGGAGGCTATAAGATAAACGGGGCGGTCACTGGACAGTCTGCGTACAAATCTCTTATGTTATCAAACATATTGCTGAAAATAATGACAGATTGCAATAAAAAATCATCATTTCAGCCGAAAGACGTCCACTGTTGGACATAGGCTTCCCAAAGCGTCGCCACAACATCTAATTTCTAACACGATGTTATCCTTCGCCGTTTTGATTCGAGGACATGTGACATCCACCAACCCGCACTGGGCCCGCGTGGTGAATAACGGCCCATTCCCTCTCCTAGAGAGGTCTGAGTTCCAGCAGTGGGAATATAAGGCTGATTGTGCTTTGATATTATGCAATAGGTCAAGAGGCATGGCTAAGCTTAGTAAGAGTTTTTGTCGAGATTTTTTCCAGTGAAATTCAGCGGCTGTTTTAATTATTCGCAAATAGATTCCTATTGGTTATTAAGTAAGACCTGTCATACTGTATGGATCAGAATGTTGGGCTGTGAAAAAGAAGGATGAAAAAAGATTGCATGTAGCGGAGATGAGAATGTTGAGATGGATGTGTGGAGTGACGAGAATGGATAAAGTGAGAAATGAGTATATTAGAGGAAGTTTGAAAGTGGCGCCTGTGACTGAAAAGTTGAAAGGTAATCGGTTGTCTTGGTATGGTCATGTGAAGAGGAGGGATGAAGCGCATATAACTAAGAGAGTTCTGAGTATACATGTAGATGGATGGAGAGGGAGAGGAAGGCCGAAAAAAAGATGGATGGATTGTGTGAAAAGTGATATGAAAGAAAAGGGAATTAGTGATAGTTTGACGGGTGACAGGACAGAATGGAAGAAGAAAACGTGTTGCGCCGACCCCAAGTAATATGGGATAAGGGCAGGAAGAAGAAGAAGATTCCTATTGGTTATTGTGATGTACAATTGGTGTAGTTATGTACCTCAAGTGTCTGCGCAACTGGAAAACATGTGGAATCATTGAAACAGGTGCCATCTCGGTGAAATGCAGTTGGGAATTTTAATGTACAGTTGCCATCATGGATCTTGAACGCTCGGCGTCAGAGTGAGATCGCTTTGCGCATTCCATAAATTGGGGATCCAATCGTCTTCGTTGTTAGGTACATGCTGCAACGCAGTGAACGAATCAGGAGTGACGTCTATGACGCGTTGGCGCGGCCAGACAATCACTGACACTCCCCGCCCCCGCGTCGCACTTCGGCACCACTAAAGAGACCGAATATTTGACTTCTGCGCAAGTGTTTAAGATCCGTGATGGCAACTGTAGCCTGATTCACGAAAATCAAACAAGCCAAATGTCGTTGATGTTTTATAGTCGTTCGATCGAAGTCCTATCCAAAAGCGGTATTCACGATCTATCGACTTATTTCCAGTTACATTAATAAGTATTCTACCAGGATAATGTAATACAAATGTTTTTTTTTAAATCGACGAATTTCAAACGACTTTAAAATCGGTGTCGTTCAAACTCGATTGTTGGATGTGAATACGGAAATGGTCTAAACGACTAAATCGCTACGATATCGTTACGGTTTTCATTACGTGAATCGGGCTACTGTAGTGCTAACTACCTCAGCGAAGCTTGCCGAAAAGGTTGATTTATATATTTGCTGTCAAATACTATAAAAACATTAGAATGTCTAATTGTAAATAATTTTACTATAGGTACATTCAAAGACATAACTTAACTTTTTAATTCGCTTTTGAGAAGTTAGAGAGTGAAAAAAAAGCCGAGTGACAATTATGATTGACTATTTTCTAGACACGAATGCACTACACTATACTCTGTTCAAAATAACATTAGACATTTATGAAAACCTTTTATTACTGTCCGTTCAACCGATTTTGACTTTTATTACGTTGGTGGCATGACAAATGGCGGCTGCAGTAAATAGTTGGTATTGTAACCACTTTTTTGCTTTTAATGCCATCCTTATGCCTACGAAATAGAAGTTGAAATCGGTTGATCAGACAGTAAAAAAGGTTTCTTTTAATGTCTAATCTTAACGCGAATAGAGTATACAGTTTTCAAAATGCTTGAGCTAGGGATGAGTACACATCAATATGAGGGCCATTCATTTAATTACGACGATTTATAGGGGGGAGAGGTTCAACCATGTCTTATTTTTTCTTACAGGGGGGTTTGTTTTGATAGTTCTTACGTAAGATCAGGGAATGCGCAGAGTTAACTAGACGTTACTTGTGTATCGTCACGTACTGTCCACTTCTCAAAATGCCAACCGGTCGCAAAATAGCCACTTCTTACTATGTCAACTTCTTAGAATGTCAACTTCTTAAAATGTCAGCTTCTTAGAATGTCAACTTCTTAAAATGTCAACTTCTTATAATGTCAACTTCTTAGAATGTCAGCTTCTTAGAATGTCAGCTTCTTAGAATGTCAACTTCTTAGAATGTTAACTTCTTAGAATGTCAACTTCTTAGAATATCAACTTCATAGAATGTCAACTTCTTAGAATGTCAACTTCTCATAATGTCAATTTCTCAAAATGTCGATTTCGCACAATGACAACTTGGCTTATGGTCAACTTCTCACAATGTCAATTTAAAACGACAACTCCACGTAATTTTTACTTCCGGAGGACACGGTGGACCATACAGTGGAAACGTGTTCTGCTTGGACGGAGCACGGCCGTGTTCTCGTGATGGCGATCGGTGGAAGCAACCTCTTGCGCCGGGTTCTGACAGGCCATGGTCCAGAGCGGGGAATAATGGGATGGATGATGAGTAGTTCACATTCAAAGAAGTTGATATAGTGTGAAGTGGTAAACGAGACGATTCTAATAAATGAATGGCCCCATAATCCATATGGCTGGCAATTAACGTTCTGCCTTATCGCTTGCATATCCAAATCATTGATATAATGAACTAAATATATTGTCTTTCTTTCCACCAGGTGTTCCTAAATCTCCTCGCGATGTTCCCTCTGTCTCCGTACGCGGAAGCTCGCACTAACGCTGGAGAGGAAGGAGGCGACACCACAGAGCCAGAGAACTATGAAGCGCTGCTGTCGCTTGCTGAGCGGCTCGGCGAGGCCAAGCCACGGGGTAAGTCACCAATAAATATTTATACACCTTTAAATTTTAATCGTTTTAATCCCGTGGAGGGTCGATCCGGTACATGAAACACTATCGATATAATGTAACAAAAATGTTACATTAGTTGTATTGTATGCGAAACCCAAAACACGTCTCATTATTTTTATGTAAAAAATATACACCACAACTTTTTAAATAGTACAAATATTTAAAGGGCTTATTAGAAAAGCCCTTGTTATTGTTGAAGTAAAGTCTCAATAAATAATATTCATAAACAGCAAATTTATTAGCGTTTGTGTTTATCCCAAAATGTCTCTCAATTTATGGAAATATTGTGCAGGCTATTGATTATGAATGAATAAATGACGATTATAATGGAAAAACACTGCCCGCAGTATTTTCTACTAGCAATTGTTATGTATAATTGAATCTATGATGAATTTACCTTTTCGTGGTCAATTTTAGGATTTCGGTTTTTTCTACTTTTGAATACAAAAATATGATCAGTGACGGGTACAGATACAGCCCCTTTTTTGTGTACTAATTAAAAAGTAGGGGTGTATGTACAAAATTTCATAACTGTATCATGAAAAATCACAAAGTTACACATAGATTCTTTACATAAAAAAAGGTTGTATACTCATATTTTAAAATACATCAAAATTCTTAATCACTGACACTCGCTAGACACGTAACGTCTTACCTAATAATTAAGTACTATCACTAATTTATTATACCGTTATAAATAATGGTTATTAAATGGAGGGCGCACTAATCACCTCGTTAATAGTGAATTTTAGTATGGAGAGGTTTTTTTTTAAAATTTTATTTAAAGATTAGCTTTCACCCGCGGCTTCGCCCGCGTACATAAAATATAGCCTATATCACTCAGGAATAAAGCAGCTTTCTACCGGTGAAAATATTTTAGCAATCGGGCTAGGACTTTCAGAGATTACCTCCTACAAACAAAAAAACAAACTTTACCTCTTTATAATATTAGTCATCATCATCATCATCACCAGCCTTTTAAATGTTCCCATTGCTGGGACTCAGACCTCCTCTCTAGGAAAGGAAATGGGCCGTAATCTACCACGCGGGCCCAGTGCGTGTTGGTGAATGTCACATGTCTTCGAATTTTTGGTACTGCGACATGCCGTTTCCTCACGATGTTTTCCTTCACCGTTTTGAGAGCAGTGGTGATGAAATAAATTACACAAAGTAATGCGCTTGACTGGGTTCGAACCTCTCTATAAAATTATACTCTATATAATATTAGCATAGATTTATAATACCCGTATGAAACAGGGACAGGTTGCTATTTAATTCATTAAACCCCAAGCGAACGCTGACGTTCGCGCACCTATTGTCTTTCTATTGTGTCTGTAATTTCCACGATTGAAAGGATAGTAAATGGATGAATAAAGGTAAGCTTAGTTCAAAGATAAATTTTCTTTTGTTTGTTTTTAAACAATGGCGTTCTGGCCTAAAGACCCATTGCTTCCAGACTTTTGTAACTTTTCCTACAGGGTTTTTTGTTAAACAGTACATACACAGTTTCGTGCATACTACACTCTTCTCGCACACGCACGTCGCCATTTGGTTCATAAAACACGTTACTGCGCAGCCTTCTGCGCAAACTTCACGGCCGCCATTATTCGTGAATTGTACTGTACAAACGGACACTCCAATTTTATTTAAATGTATGTATAGATTTATAACACCCGTATGAAACTGAAGCGGGTGCTATTTAATTAAATAAAGCCAATCTCATTGCCTTTCTATTGTGCCTCTAATTACGGTACACGAAAGGTTAAATAGTAAATGAACGAATAAAGGTAAGCTTTATTAAAAGATAAATTTTGCTTTGTTTGTTTTTAAACAATGGTCTCACGGTCTAGCTTAAGAACCCGTGGCTTCCAGACTTTTGTATTTTTTTTATATACGATGCGTTAATAGTAGGGCATTGTTCCTACCTGTATTAGGGATAAGCACTGACAATCAGCTTTTGTGAAATGATGAGTTGCAAATTCTAAAATACAGGATGTCTGTATACAAGAAACTCTATATTGTCGTTTTTTTTTGTTTTTGCTCGATTTTAGTGTTGTAGTACGGAACCCTTCGTGTGCGAGTTCGACTCGCACTTGGCCAGTTGTTTTCAAACAATTACTTAACCTATTTTCATTTATCTTATAAATAGTGTAAGGGACAGCCCTCTGCAAACTTTAAGGGCTTGCTCAGTAGACGAAATTGAACAAACTTCCACAAATTTTTTTTTACGTCTCCTGAAAAAAATTTTTGTGGAAGGTTGTTCAATTTCGTCTACTGAGCAAGCCCTTAAAGTTTGCGGAGGGCTGTCCCTTACACCTTGTATATCATTTCATTTATTATCCCACTTGACCATGTTGGCAAACATTCGGTTGTTCGTTTCAACTTTCATCCCCCAAATCTAGGAAACGAATGAACCGATTTCGATAAAAGATATCTAAGCACCATTGCTAGAAAACGTGCCGCAAGGCGACCCAAGGTCCTAGGATGCAAACTGCAACAGAAGGACACAGGTGTCAATAAATTTTTACACGTCCTCCTGCTCCGTCCTAGAGTAGGAGAAAGCATTGGATGATAACCCAGTTTAAAAAAAAAAGTCTCCAGAAAACCTACCGCGGGTATATTCTGAAAAGAAAACTTGTGGTCCTAAAACGCAAAGGGCATTGAAGGACACAGGTGTCGTTTTTGCAAACATTTGTTCATTACCACTTTTACCTCCCATAATTTATTAATCGAAAAACATCTAAGAACTCTAGAAAACCTGCTTTCAAACATTAAAAGACCACATTGAAATCTCTTCCCTTCGCCCGTTCAAGAGCTACGGTGCCGCACGCACACCCACTTTAGCGATCTTACATCTCCTAATACACTACGCGTTATTCAGCACACGATATTCAGACTCGTCTTAGTTTTCATTCCGAGTAAGACAGTCCGACTTTTATTACACTACACGACACGAAGCGACATCGACTAAAATTAATCTGAATATCGAGTAATGTAATAGGCCCTTAAGTTATAACCCCTCTGCGTCGGGGGTTAACAAAAAACATTCAGGTAGTCGAGTCTTCTCACCCCCTCACCCTTTCTCTTACCCCGCTGTATGCGCATACGCATCGCGATAACAAGAACAAGACAGTGGCTTGCCATCCGCCGCAGTGTCAACACGACCGACTCTTGTGTCCGTTGTCAATTTTCGGTGTGTCAACCCCGCATCCGCATAATAACGGATTAGCCGATCGATTACAAATTTATAGAACCGTATACTAGTGTCGATTTTGATCGCGTCCGTTGGTGAGAGTGCAGTGTTGTGTAAAAAGTGTTGGATACTACAGAAAACATGATGAGATTCACGTTTTTAGTATCATGGAGATATCAAACAGATACACTAAGACAGCCTTTTGATTTTGACTTCACATACTCATACCATGTTGGTAACAGTGCTAGTAAGTAATAATAATAATAATAATATTTCCACAACTATCACACAACGCCGTCTAGTCCCAAGCTAAGCAGAGCTTGTGTTATGGGTACTAGACAACTGATAAACATACTTATATATTTCTAAATACATACATATTATAGATAAATTACACCCAGACACAGAACAAATGATTATGCTCATCACACAAACATTAACATTAGTAAGTATATGATATATGTTAATTTGAAATAGAACCAGCCTTTCTCCCCCGTGTAACTTAACGCCGAGCGTTAGAATAGCCCGCTAAATTCAATTTTTCTTAAGTTTTGGCGGCTATAGGCGTAATTATAGTAAGGCTGGTAAAATACCACGTACCCTTATTTAAAATCAATTAAAGTTAAACAACTAAAGATCATATATGAATAGGCTAGATGCCATAAAAATGTAATTAGTCCGTCTTTTACATTATTAAAAAATAAGGGACACGTATTTTTTTATTTGTAAATTAAACCAAAAATGACAAAGATATAGCCCATTAAAGTTACGTGTAACGTCACGCTGTGCTACATTTTTCGCACGGGGTGACGTCACACGTAACTTTAATGGGCTATATCTTTGCAATTTTTTGTTAAATCGAAAAAAGAAAAAACACGTGTCCAATATTTTTTTATAATCTAAAATACGGACTAAATAAAATGTAATTATTTTGACCCTAGAAACTACTCTATTATTAAAATTCATTATTTATTAATTTTGCAAACCAACCACAGTGTTATATTTTTTAATTCAAAGGTTGACTGGGAGAGAATATCTTGTTGCTTTAAGTCCGCCTACATGAACTTAATATTAATTTAAAAAAAATATACACTACCGGTCAAAAGTTTTTGCCCACCCTATAGTTTGCGTGATACACAACCAATAAAGACAATACGAGCGATTTTGATATTTATATTTTAAAGAACATATATAGATAAGAATATAGTAATAATAAAACTACAGTCTGTAATGATTGCATATTTGAATTTTAGATTTATCGATGTAACCCCCTTTTGTTTTTATTATTTTGGTGCACAATCTTGGCATTCTCTGTAACAATTTCGACAAATAATCGTCGTCTATCTTACAAAAAAAATGTCTTCGAATAATTGTAAATATTAATAATGATGACACTTGTAGACCGCATTTTCGTAAATTAGAAACTCTTACATTATCATCAATTTACATTCTAGAAATCTGTAAATTTGTGAGGCAGAACCCTAATTTCTATAAAAAAATAACCGACCAACCTCGCCGATACGCACCGCGTTCTCAATTTAAAAACATGCTTGTAATACCTCCATCAAACTTAAAACTACACAGTTCGAGTCCTCACATAAGCTCCATAAAAATATACAACAAAATACCAAATGACATCAAAACCGAGAAAAGTGATAGAATATTTATTAAACGACTCAAAAAACTGCTAGTAGACAAATGCTATTATTCGGTAAATGAATTCTTTAACGATGATTAAATCTTAATATATATAAATCTCGTGTCACAATGTTTGTCCTCAATGGACTCCTAAACCACTTAACCGATTATAATAAAATTCGCACACCATGTGCAGTTCGATCCAACTTGAGAGATAGGATAGTTTAAATCTCAAATTATAGTCACAATTTTAATTTATTGCTAATTATTTTTCTGTTATTATTTGATAGTCACAATTATCTGTTAACTCCAAATGATTCTAACAGATGTCGATACTTTTCGACTGGGTTGAGTAAGTAATCAATAGATGGCGCTGCTATGTTTAGCCACAGCAACGCGTGGCCGAGTCAGCTAGTACTTTCATATATTGTCATTTTTTCCATGTCCGTTTTATGTTTTGTTGATTATATTTTATTTTATTGGAATTTATTTCGACATCTGCAATGATTTTTATTTAATTTTTTGACGTTATAATATTTTTTTTTGACATTTATTACATTTATTATGATTTTATTTATTTTTTGACATTTGTTATGAATTTATTTTGACACTAATAATTTACTTTTTGATTTTTATTTTATTTTTGATATTATCATTTTTCTCCCTTTTGACATTTGTTATGATTTCATTTTTATTGACATTTGTTATGAATTTATTTTGACATTGTAATAATTTACTATTTGACATTTGTATTATTATTATTATTATTTTTTTTTTTTTTTTTTTGCTGTTTGTAATGAATTTATTTTGACATTTAAAATGGATTTATTTTTATTATGAAGGAATTGACTTTAAAATTTATGACATGATTTTTTATTTTTGACATTTTATTATTATTTTTATTTTTATCTTATTACTTATTATTGTACTTTTTATTTGATTTGATTTTTATATCCGATTTTTTTTTAATTGTATTTCTACCTACTTCATGTATGACATTGCTGTGCCCGACAGGGTCCATGTGCACTTATATAAATATTTTGTCATCTTATGTAACACATGTGATATAGCAATAAATAATTGAATTGAATTGAATTGTCTATTTGATTCCATTCGTTTTTCAGGATATCCCAAAGACGTGAAGTGGAAGTAGAACAATGCTTTCCGACTACCCTGTCTAATTTGTCCCACAACAACTCAATTGGGTTGAGGTCGGGCGACTGTGACGCCCAAATCATAACTTTCAGTAGATTCTTCCTTTCTAATTTTTTTAAAAACTCTTGCATAGCTTCGAGGAATGCTTGGGATCGTTGTCATGCTGAAAGAAAAATTTTCTGCCGATCAGACGCTAGCCACAACGTACTACATTTTCCTTTAATATTTTTTTATAGCCTTCTTTCTTTAAAATCCCTTAAATTTTTACCAGGTCTCAAGTCACCCGTCCTCTAAAATATCCCCAAACCATCGCTGAGCCTCCGCCGTGTTTTACAGTCCGGATTACACAAGGATCTAACATCCATTCTTCCTTGGACCTGCGCACAAAGACTCTTCTCTTAGACCCAAAAACATCAAACTTTGACTCATCACTGCACAAAACTCTCTCCCACTGTTCGTGCGTCCAATTTTTATGTTCTTTAGCCCATTGTATCCTCTTAATTTTATCTTGACGTCTTAAAAGAGGTTTCTTCACTGCCACCCTTCCAAAATGGCCAGCTTTTCTCAATCTACTTTTCACTGTAAAAGTATTCAAAGGCAGATCCCTATATTCATTAATCTGAGCTGCTATCTCTGGACCCGTGAGTCATTGATCACGTTTATTGATCAATACAATACGTTTATCTTCGTTTATTATGGTTTTTCGAGATCGCCTTGAACGTTTTCTATCGCCAAAGCTCCTGGTCGATGCATATTTTTTCACGTTGTGTCCACGATACGTCGAGTTATTTTTAATTCGGCAGCAATGATAAGGTAACTTTTGTTTAGATTATGAAGACTTTCGATTAATGCACGAGTTTCAACCGTTATTTCCTTGATTTTACCCATTTTAAAACTTACAAGTCACAATTTGTGAGAACGAAAACAATTCGTATACGAACTTCACAAAAAGATGTCTTGGTACTAAAAGTGTTAATCACAGCACGTTCTTGCGTTTCATAGGGCTAACTGGGACTAATCTGAAACTATAAACACCGAAGAAATAATTCACAGTTATAGAATAATAAACAAATCCGCCGGCACTTGTAAGTTTTAACTTGTCGCACTCACGGACAAAATATAAAAATGCGCTCGTACAAATAAAACAAATAACGGACGCTATTATTTTTGGTTTGTAAAACATCGTTTCGGCCTTCGCTTGATAATATAAAAAGGAAATTTGATAAAGTGTATTATTTTGAAATTTAATTAATGGATTATGGGGTGGGCAAAAACTTTTGACCGGTAGTGTATATTTAAGAAAAAGCATCCTATAGTTACGCGTCTAGTCTTCCTTTATAATAATAATAATATAATATAATGAACTAGTAACTATAATCAGTAATGAACTCAAATAAAATTACAACGTAACAATTTTCCTGTCTTAATTTTCTTATGCATGTCCTAGAACCAAAAATTCGAAGACATGTGACATTCACCAACCCGCACTGGACCTGCGTGCTTTATTACGGCCCATTCCCTCTCCTAGAGAGGAGGCCTGAGTCCCAACGATACCAAATAATCGAAACATTAAAAAAAGACTGATTATGCTATGCTTAGGTTTACCTTGAATACAGCATATTTATTAGCTTATGTGAAACCTGAATAAATTTTGTTTGTTCAGAATCAATAACTGATTAGATTCTAATAGTTTTTACACAATGTTAATTTTTTTTTCCAAAAATATTTAAAATGGTCACAAATTGGATACTACTGACACTAAGTACAGCACAGGTCACGGTAGGTCTCAGCGGGCATAAGGTGCTACCAAATAGCTGGGTGCAAGTGCAAAACAACCCCTCAGTTGCTTGGATGGTCCGGTGACTATGTATTTTTGTTGACACAACAAGCCAATCTTTATATGTATAATTCTTCTGTGAGTGTGTATGTCACTGAACTTCTCTCAAACGACTGGACCGATTTTGATGAAATTTTTTGTGTGTTTTCAAGGGGATCTGGGAATGGTTTAGATTCACAATTTGGTAGGGTAGTGTAGGGTAGAGTAGGGTAGGGTAGAGTAGGGTAGGATATAATAGGGTATGGTAGAGTAGGGTAGGGTAGAGTAGGGTAGAGTAGGTAGAGTTGACAGCTTAGATAAAAGGTAACTATTAGGCGGTACGAAGTATGCTGGGTCAGCTAGTCTAATATATAAAATTCTCGTGTCACAGTTTTCGTTGCCATACTCCTCTGAAACGGCTTGACCGATTCTCATGAAATTTTGTGAGCATATTGAGTAGGTCTGAGAATCGGCCAACATCTATTTAAAAAAAAAAAAAATAGGCGGTACGAAGTTCGCGGGTACAGCTAGTAACTGTGTAATTTTTCATGATACAGTTATGTGTACATAGATTATTTACATAAAAATGCTATACGCGTGTTTTGGGTTTCGTATATACTAAAATGAATGATGTACTACGAGTTCCAAATGAGAATAGGACCGATTCCTATGTTTTGACGTCTCGTCGTACTGTCAAATCGAAGAAATTTTAGCAAAATTGAAGAACTTAGAGATGAGTAAAATTGAAGAACTGGATTCTGATTAAACTTTTTTCGTTCACAGTTCATTAATAAATTAAATTTTTCGTTTATTAATTAATGTTTAAAAATTTCTTTCCTCGATTTGAAAGAAAATCGTGGCGACAACATGGCGGGCGATCCTATTCTCATTAGGAACGCGTTGTATGTGGTGGAAACTTTGGATAGTTAGGTATAAGTGTAATTTGGTTATTCCCAAAAATGTCTCGCTGATGATGGCACGTGTTATTGGGTCATTTGGCTCCCTTCAAAATGGTTGAGCTGAGTGGGGCTGATGCACGCGTCATGCTCGTGAACGGGCGCCGTCAGTTGAGACTGGTCATCTCTTAGCTGCCAGTGACTTATTCAATTTCTATTTTTATTGTTACCATTATATTTAATTTTTATTACTTATCTTCATTGTGTTCACATAATAGAAGCAAAAAAAGAAATATGTAATTGAAGATTCATGTAACTCAATACGATTTAAAAGAGTGTCCATGGAGTTTCTTGCACGTTCTTCTCCATAGAGACCTACTCTTTGGAACGTGCAATTTAGCTTCACTTTTCTTGGACTGACCGACATTTGACTATTCAAAAGTGCATGTAACTGGTCTATTTGAAATAAACGTTTCTGATTTCTGATTTCCCAGGTCTGGCCCGGCACGAGATCGACGCGCTGCCCAGCTACAAGTTCGCGGCGGCGACGCACCGCGGCGAGCAGACGAGCTGCGTGGTGTGCATGTGCGAGTTCGAGGCGCGCCAGACGCTGCGCGTGCTGCCGTGCGCGCACGAGTTCCACGCCAAGTGCGTCGACAAGTGGCTCAGGGTCAGTCGTAATAATAATTAAGTTTATTTGTTTACTGCATTGTACGGCTTCTCCCCGGTAACTGACCAATCGTATGACTCGTGGAGGAGCAACCAGTGCATCCTTTCTTGGGCGGAGCGGGAGATAGTGTCAGACTCTTACCGACTAAAAAACCCATCCCGTTCCTTCAAGCCTTCATACCGGGGCTCGAGCGCCCTTTCGGATAACCCTGGCCCCAGTAGGCTTCGACCCGGCTGGGTCCCTGCTGTTGCTGACAACTCCTTGAGGCGCGCGCCGTCGACGACTTGGGCTTGGTCCGGACAGTTACCGGACGGCCGGACAGCGAGCTACCCATTGCTCACTGTCCGCAAGCCCGCGCCTACGGTGGCTGGAAATCGGGATCGGAATCCCGGCGGCGGCTAGAGCGCCGTTGCCTGATGCGGTCGGCCTCCTCCTTCCTTCCCCATGATGCAGGTCCTCATCGGACATGGTAAGTTCGGGAGATCCCTGCACCGGATTTGAGCGGAAGAAACGCCTGGGTGTCACCATTGTGTACCCTGCTTGGAGGACACGGTGGAGGTGTGACACGCTTGGGTAGAGCACCGCTCTGTCCTCGTGGATGCGGTCGCCATCTTCTGTGAAGCAAGTAGTGCTAGAGATGGAGACGGCTGACGGCATAGAGAACTGACACCGCCCGGACCATACCCGAGTCGTCGACGGCGGGTAGGCGTGGGTTTTACTCAGTCTGACATAATCTCCCACTATGCCTTAACGTCCTCTTCTTTGCCCTTGCCTCTTCCCGTTACGCGATCGGCTTTCTCAATCATGCGGCGCCATTCATTTCACTGATAAGCATCGTCATCCCGTCATGCGGATGTTTGTCATCCAGGTACTACGGTCTACTTCACCCTCTCTTTTGAGTAGCCATGGAAACATGCCGCTCTGCCTTTATAGTGAGAGAATTTATTGAATTTTCCACCTAAAAAAAAACTAATTGCTTCCTTAAGACTACCTATTACTACACCCTATTCATTTTGTACTTCAACTTTAAGGTATTCATGAAAGACTATATAATAATAATAATAACCTGCAGAATAGTGAGAAAGTTCATGCAGATAGATGAAAATGAAATTTCTCCTCATAATACCCACTCTACGTCAATCACACACACGCTGCATTAACTTGGCTTGGCCCGTTAATATAGCTTAAAACTAGCCAAAGAGCTAAGCAACAGCCAACGTTTTTTCAAAATAATATTCCGCAACTATCACACAACGCCGTCTAGTCCCAAGCTAAGCAGAGCTTGTGTTATGGGTACTAGACAACTGATAAACATACTTATATATATCTAAATACATACATATTATAGATAAATTACACCCAGACACAGAACAAATGATTATGCTCATCACACAAACATTTGTCCTGGGTGGGAATCGAACCCACGACCTCCGGCATAGCAGTCAGGGTCACTAACCACTAGACCAACAGGCCAGTCAATATAATATCTAACGCCATCCCATCTTTGTTGCAGTCAAACCGAACATGTCCGATATGTCGCGGCAACGCGTCGGAGTACTTCAGCAACGCCGAGTGACTCGACTCCAGCACACACACACACAGCAGACACACACAGGCCCGCTGTGTCCTCCAGTTCATTTTCACCGTCGCACCTGCAGTATATATTGTTTATAATCGTATCTAGTATGGTAAAGATACGGTGTTGTAACGGCCTGTTCACTGCGGCGCGGCGAGCGGCGTCGGTAAGCGTAACGCTATGAAATTAGAAATCAGAAACGTTTATTTCAAATAGACCAATAATACCACGTACATCGAGGGACTGGAACAATTCGCCTGCTGCGGTCTTCCCGTCTGATTATAATTTAGGCGTCTTCAAGGCTAGAGTGAATAGGCTCTTAATAAACTAGTGCGCCTCACCATCAACGATTGCATCACTGCTTACCATCAGGTGGGATCGCAGTCAAGCACACATTACAGGCACTTTTGAATAGTCAAAATGTCGGTAAAGCTAAATTGCACGTTCCAAAGCGTAGATCTGTTTGGAGACGAACACTCAAGAAACTCCATGGACACTCTTTGAAATTATGAGTTACATAAATCTTCGTTACATAAGAGCGGTGTTTTGTGGCGTGCGCTATATAAATTTTCAGATTTTTGATTTTACCGCTCGCCGCCTCGTGCTTAGCTACCGCTTCAAGCGGTAAGGTTGTGAACGGGCCGCATATGAATACTTTAAGACCACTTGTAACCGCCTGCGTCGGATATATCCGACAAACGCGCGTATATTCCACCACGGTTGCATATCTACGACCAAATACTCGCATCTCGTCAGCTCTTCTGTCCCCTATGGGGATTGAAGAGCTGAACGAGATGGAGTACCCAGTCGCGAACACACGACCTGATGAAAACGCTTATCGGATCAATCCGGCGAGGGCGGTTTAAAGGTAAATCGAAACTAGTATTTTCAACTCACTATGTAAAGAAATAAGGTTCATATTGCAGTGTTTATCTTTACCTATGACTTGAGTTCTAATTTAAAACGTAAATATAGTAAAACGCGAGATAGAAGTGACACTAGTAAGTCATTTTATGTTCGATTGTCGCTTTTATTTCACGTCTGAAAATAAAAACATTACCCTCCATTTTAGTATCAACAGTCGGGTAACAAAATTAGTGTCAACGTGTGTCACAAGTGTCGTGTGTGTCAGACACTCCAGTGTCAAGAGCTTTGTACTCTAATAATAATCAATACTTATTGTGTGGACTCTAGGTGGAAGGAATAATGACCATTTTAGATTGACAAATGGTGTTCGAATATCTTATAGTATGTACTAAACCATTTGTCTTATACCCCTAAATGCTTTTGGGAATAGTGGTAAGGTTTTACAGTAATAGGTAGTAACTTCTACCTGTGACTTGAAGGTCAGAAATTATCCTATTCAGGCTATTTTGTACCGTTAAAATCTGTTTAAGAAGTTCAGGCGTGATTCATTGACTGAGTAGTCCCGTGGTGAGCAATTTGCCGCCGCACAAAATGTTGAGATATAAATCATTTCCTATCGTAGTAGTCTGTGAATTAATTGTCACGTCAAAAAACAATAACGTGACAACACAAATAAGAATAACAATACTTTCTTATAAGATTTATTAGCGTTTAAGTTTGTCGTGTCTTGATGTACTGGACACATATTGCTTTGTTATGTATAGATGGCGGTGGCATTCAAAAGGTTCGATTGTTGGAGGATCAGCTACTTGGCTACGTTTGATTGTGAATCTTGTGTAGTTTTGAAAATAATAACGTATGTTTTTTGAACGCGGCAAAATGCTCATCGCGTGAGTACTCGAGTTGACAAACATACAGACTTACTTATAGTCGTGATAGCGCTTGCAAATGCGACTAACGCGCGTCGCCATGGGAGAGTGGCCTTGGGCTATATTGCACCGAGACACCATGGCGGCACGACCAGTCGCCGCTACCAACAAAATGTATACAGCTCTATAGAGAGTTACTCACCTGGTGTCCGTTTGGTTGCGTAACCAATTTAGTGGCGCGACCAGCTCGGACGTGTGGCGACTCTGGTGTCTGTATGGTGTCTAGTTATGGTAGCTTAGGTCTATATTTCACCAAGACACCATGACGGCGTAACTGATCACACCGCTATGGTGTCTCGGTAAAATATACCCCTTACGTGTTTGTGAACCGCACTCAAGATGTAAAAGTAATTCCTAGTAGAAGACTTACCACTATTTCCAAATCGCATAAATACTTAGTTACCGTGTGGTAGAGATATCCTCACCGCAACGTATACATAATAATAATAATTAATTAATAAAAAAAAAAAACTTATAATATGTTTGTTTAGTGGTTAATTTCATTGGCATCGTCGATGTCTGTGTAAATAAAAAAATAACTATAGGTAATTTTAATACTTGTCTGTCTGTGTGGGCGCATGAATTTGTGACGTCATTAAGGTTCATTATTATTGTTAAGGTTCTGTATATTTTTTTTTTCTTTTTTTTTCGTGTTTTTATCTTGAGCTGGTGTGTGGGTTGAAGTTAAGTGCTCTGTTTAGGTCGTGATCCTCATTTCAGCTGTAAAACGACCACTGTTCGACATAGGCCTCCCTCTAGTGTCGCCACAATGAACGGTCCTGTGCGTTTCGCGTCTAGGTATAGGATTAACGTAACCCTCACCAGGTCATCTGTCCAACTTGTAGGAGGCCTTCTAATGCTGTGTCTTCCGGTCATTTCAGCTGAAAGACGTCCATTGTAAGACATGGCCTCCCCTAAGTGTTATCACAATATGAACGGTTCTCTGCATCTCGCAGCTATCGAATTCCTGCAACCCAAAATCATCGGTTAACTTTGTAGGAGGCTTTCCAACGCTGCGTTACTGTACGCAGTCTCCACCCCAGATCTTTCAGTCCCAACGACCATCTGTTCCGTTAATAACCCACTACTGAAGGAACATCCTTCAGATGCCCTTTGCGTTCCTGGGCCAAAATAACTCAATTTCGCGTCATTCTTTATTCTAAGACCCAAAACAGAGCACGCATATTCGTTTTAAGTATAGTCTAATGCAAGGCATGCATTTGATTTGTTACTAACATATACCTTTTAGTCTACGTCTTATCTGCTTAGTCTGATGATCCCACTGCTGGGACTCGAGCCTCGTCTTTGTAGGTCCACCACTCGGGGGTAAGCCCTATCCCACCACTCGGGGGTAAGCCCTGTCTCACTACTCGGGGTTAAGCTCTATTCCACCACTCGAGGGTAAGCCATTCCACCACTCGGGGTAAACCCTATTCCACCACTCGGGGGTAAGCCCTATCCCACCACTCGGGGGTAAGCCCTATCCCACCACTTGGGGGTAAGCCCTATTCCACCACTCGGGGTAAGCTCTATTCCACCACTCGGGGGTAAGCCCTATTCCACCACTCTGGGTTAAGCCCTATTCCACCACTCGGGGTAAGCTCTATTCCACCACTCGGGGGTAAGCCCTATTCCACCACTCGGGGTAAACCCTATTCCACCAATCGGGGGTTAGCCCTATTCCACCACTCGGGGGCAAGCCCTATCCCACTACTCGGGGTAAGCCCTATTCCACCACTCGGGGTAAGCTCTATTCCACCACTCGGGGGTTAGCCCTATTCCACCACTCGGGGGCAAGCTCTATTCCACCACTCGGGGGTTAGCCCTATTCCACCATTCGGGGGCAAGCCCTATCCCACCACTCGGGGTTATGCTCTATCCCACCACTCGGGGAGGTAAGCCCTATCCCACCACTCGGGGTTATGCTCTATCCCACCACTCGGGGAGGTAAGCCCTATCCCACCACTCGGGGAGGTAAGCCCTATCCCACCACTCGGGGAGGTAGGACCTATCCCACCACTCGGGGAGGTAAGCCCTATCCCACCACTCGGGGAGGTAAGCCCTATCCCACCACTCGGGGAGGTAGGAGCTATCCCACCACTCGGGGAGGTAAGCCCTATCCCACCACTCGGGGAACTAGAAACTATCCCACGACTCGGGAAGGTAAGCCCTATCCCACCACTCGGGGAAGTAGGACCAATCCCACCACTCGGGGAGATAGGCGCCATCCACCAGTCGGGGAGTTAGGCGCTATCTACCACCCTGAGACGTAGGCGCTATCCACCACCCTGAGAGATAGGCGCTATCCACCACCCTGAGAGATAGGCACTGTCCACCACTCTGAGAGATAGGCGTGTCCACCACCCTGAGAGATAGGCGTTTACACCACCCTGAGAGATAGGCGGTGTCCACCACCCTGAGAGTTAGGCGCTATCCACTACCCTAAGATGTAGGCGCTATCCACCACCCTAAGAGATAGGCGCTATCCACCACCCTGAGAGATAGGCGTGTCCACCACCCTGAGAGATAGGCGTTTACACCACCCTGAGAGATAGGCGGTGTCCACCACCCTGAGAGTTAGGCGCTATCCACTACCCTAAGATGTAGGCGCTATCCACCACCCTAAGAGATAGGCGCTATCCACCACCCTGAGAGATAGGCGTGTCCACCACCCTGAGAGATAGGCGTTTACACCACCCTGAGAGATAGGCGTTTACACCACCCTGAGACATAGACGCTGTCCACCACCCTGAGAGATAGGCGCTATCCACCACCCTGAGAGATAGGCGCTGTCCACGATCCTGAGAGATAGGCGCTATTCACCGCCCTGAGAGCTAGGCGCTGTTCACCATCCTGAGAGATAGCGCTGTCCATCACCCTGAGAGATAGGCGCTGTTCACCGCCCGGGGAAGATTAATGGTTATCACATGTCTTCGAATCTGTGGTTTTAGGACATGCCGGTTTTTTTCACGAACTTTGTAAATCATAATAGCACTTATCAATGCATTCTGGTTTATGATTTTTTAAAATTCGATTCTGTAATGATTGTACTGGCAAAGAGGTTATATTTAGATCATTATCAGTGGCATTCCGGAGTTGTTTGGTGACATAAAAATCCACCTCCTTTTATATGGAAAAAAGAAAGAAAGAAAATTATCCCAAGAGAACGGACTCCCGGGACAAAAGATATAAAACAAACTAATTAAAGACGTTCTTATGAGTGTTTAAAATCTGGACTTCCTTGTAGAAGGCTTTCAACGCTGTGATTTCCGGTACACGGTCGCCACCCGAACATTGCCCAGTCGAGTCGGTTTCGACGATTGATTCTAGGTTTATGAAAACAATACAGGCTTACCATCAGTCGAGCGAGCGACAAAGAGGGACACCATATACAAGGTGTAAGGGACAGCCCACCACAAACTTTAAGGGCTTGCTCAGTAGACGAAACTGAACAACCTACCGTAAAAATTTTTTTCGGGAACGAAAAAAGAAATCCGCCTCACCATACAAAATTATTAACTTCATTGGACAGTTTGTATGGAGAGGCTGAATTTTATTTAGTTTCCTGAAAAAATTTTTTGTGGTGGTTTGTTCAGTTTCGTTTACTGAGCAAGCCCTTAAAGTTTGTGGAGGGCTGTCCCTTACATCTTTTATAGCGACCTACCACAGTGTTATCTTTTTAACCTTTCAATCGTGGAAATTACAGACACAATAGAAAGACAATAGGTGCGCGAACGCGGCGTTCGTTTGTTGGGGTTTAATGAATTAAACCAAAGGTTGACTGGAAGAGAATGCCTTGTTGCATTAAGTCCGCCTATGTCCCACTACTGTACTTGAAGTATAAATAAATATAGCTGCATCCTTTTAACAATTCAGTTTAGGTCGTCAATTGGATCGCATTAAGATCTCATGGTAGCACTACTGGCGCTTTATGTTCACCAAGTTTTAAACATAATTTTAAAAAGTCTACATATAACCTCTTTGCTCTGTGGGCGCCTTAAGCGTGGTCATTGTGTCTGCTTTGTGCAATATTCTACTCTATGCCTATTAAAATAAATTACAATTTAGCTTGAATACGTCCTTCTGTGATGTTCGCAATACGAACTAAAGAATTGCCATACATATCTTGATCAGCAAGCGTTATATAGGTTACTTCTAGGCAAGCGTGCTCCATCGTCGACCACATCATCGCTTACCGTCAGGTGAGATAGTGGTCAAACGCGAATCTATCCATAGTCATGTAGTAACATCTACCTAACCTATCTATGGGTCGAGGCCCTCTCACGGCAGCCATTAACGTCACCACAAGAAGCCGCCACATCAATCGGAAGTTCCGAACTAACCTCCGTCACATTCCAGCTGTACATTTCGCTTTCCTTACAAAAATATGAATTTTCTGTACAATTTTTAGCCAATGAAAGCTAAATAACGTCTCAGGCACCTGTGTTCTAAATACAGTACACCTCATACCAGCTAATTTAAACCTTATCACGTAAAAATAAGATTTAAGTTAGCTTGTACCGAGGTGTACCGAATTCGGAACACTTGTGCCTGAGAAGTTATAAAGATAAACGCAATTTTAACACACAAAATATTTAATTATATGTCCAAAACTATTCAAAAGTATATACACAGTGAATAAGGCGCGTAATTCTCTAGTGTGGGGGTGATGATGCCCGACGATAGTAAGGATGCTCTCAATCATCGACTTTTTAGTCTAAAAGTATGTTTTATTCTCATCGTCGTCACAGAAGGACAAACTAGAAACAATTGATTGTTAATAATGTCTTCATAATTATTATTATATTGCTTTCCGTTGATATACCGCGAGCGATACGACATTACAATGATAAAGCGTATTTTTCTTCACTAGACCCATTTTGTAAACAAGCAAGTCAGAAAAATCAATAAGTGTAATAATAATATTCCACGACTATCACACAACGCCATCTAGTCCCAAACTAAGCAGAGCTTGTGTTACGAGTACTAGACAACTGATAAACATACTTATATATTTCTAAATACATACATATTATAGATAAATTACACCCAGACAGAACAACGTAGGGGGTCTTAAATCCAGAGTTTTAGACAGGCGTACTCCATCGTCGGCCACATCATCGCGTACCATCAGGTGAGATGGTGGTCAAAAATGAGTCTATCTAATATAGGGCAGGTCGATCGAGAAGACCTATACACCACTAATTTTTAATTAGTACAAATACTTAAAGGGCTTATTAGAAAAGCCCTTGTTATTATTTAAGTAAAATCTCAATAAATTATATTCATAAACAGCAAAGTTATATTAGCGTTTGTGTTTATCACAAAATGTCTCTCAATTTATGGAAATATTGTTCAGGCTATTGATTATGAATGAATAAATGACAATTAAAATGAAAAAACACTGCCCGCAGTATTTTCTACTAGCAATTGTTATGTATGATTGAATCTATGATGAATTTACCTTTTCATGGTCAATTTTAGGATTTCGATTTTTTCTACTTTTGAATACAAAAATATGATCAGTAACGGGTACAGATACAGCCCCATTTTTTTTGTGTACTAATTAATTAGTAGGGGTGTATATGAATTTAATTTTGTCATAATTGTTTGTTTATCAAATGGGTCTAGAAAAGTAAAATACACAGCAGGAGTGATGACTATGTAAATGTCTTCCATTTAGTTATGTATATTAATGATGAGTTGATGGAAAAATCTTGTATGCAAGTTTAAACGATTGGTTCTTGAGCTGGTTTCCATTAGGACGCGATAGGCTATCTAAGAAATAAAAGAATTCATTAAAGAAATGTTAAAATATTACCAGAGATCGGAATGGGTAGAGTCATCATCATCTTTTCCACCGAAAGACGTCCACTGTTGGACATAGGTCTCCCCCAAGCGTCGCCATAACGACTGGTCCTGTGCGTCTCGCATCCATCGCATTCCTGCGACCCTTATCAGGTCATCAGTCCACCATGTCTTATGTTACGCGGTCGCCATTTCAGAACCTTTCGGCCCCAGCGACTATCTGTTCTACGAGCGATGTGCCCTGCCTGCATAGGTAGAGTATATTTAACTGAAGTTCGTTATATAGAGGTGGTAATACCTCATCTAAAATCCCGGAATCATAAACATCATAATTTTGGCATCAACATCGTCATTTCCCTAGACTTTTGGCATCAACATCGTCATCTCCTTAGCCTTTTGGCATCAAAATCGCCATCTCTTTAGTCTTTTGGCATCAATATCGCCATTTCCTTAGTCTATTGGCATTAACATCGCCATTTCCTTAGTCTATTGGCATTAACATCGCCATCTCCTTACTCTTTTGGCATCAACATCGTCATCTCCTTACTCTTTTGGCATCAACATCAACATCTCCTTAGTCTTCTGGAATCAACATGGTCATCTCTCTAGTCTTTTGGCATCAACGTCGTCATCTCCTTTTTCTAACTAGCTTGGGGTCGGCTGCCAGTCTAACCACCAATGCATGCAGAGACTGCCTATCAGACCTTCACAACTCAGTTACTGGGCATCACAATAATTCTTGAATACACTGATGACTGGTGATTCTGGCATATCCTTCCATCTTCATTAAGCAGCACGATGGCGAGACACCATCATAAAGCACCATTTTTAGTCAGCTGATATTTTTACACCTTTTATAAGTATACCGTCGAATTAATGGAAACTAGCTCTTATTATTCTCGTATTTTAGATCTATACTCGAGCACCATCAGTATTACCACTTCTACACATAGGAATTCTCTTTATAAACATATTTTTGACGTACGCGGTCATGAAAAGTGCGAATGAGATGACAATACGCCACTCAAAAGGAGTAGGTACGTCCAACTCTGTATTTCAAATGAAGTTTAGTGCCTGTTCTAATTATTCCTAAATTGAGTCCTAGAAGATATTGTGGTGTATAATTGGTGTAATTTTGTGCCTCAAGTGTCTGTGCAACTGGACAATATGTGGAATCATTGAAACGGGCGCCATCTCGGTGAAATGGAGCTGAAAATTTTACTGTAGTGTTGATTATCTCAGCAAAGCTTGCCGAGAAGGTTGACTCGATACATATGCTACCAAATACTGCAAAAAATATTAGGATTTGTTATCAATCAATCAAAAATCAATCAAAAACAAAAATATTTTTATTTCACATAGGCCTACATGGGCACTTATAAAACGTCAGAAGCTAGTGCACGGTTCCAAATTGGTCGACATTATAATAGAACTCAAAGTGACTGTAAAAAATTACGTTGTTGAAACCTCTACGGTCCGGACCAAGCGTTTCGCCTCGTCGTTTATACCGCGTACATCGAGGGACTGGAACAACTGGCCTGCTGCGGTCTTCCCGTCCGGTTATAATTTAGGTGTCTTCAAGGCTAGAGTGAATAGGCTAATAAACTAGTGCGCCTCACCATCAACGATTGCTTCACTGCTTACCATCAGGTGGGGTCGCAGTCAAGCACTAGTATATATCAATTTAAAAAAAAAATAAGTTGATCTTTTTATGACCGCGTTTAACGTTTCTACTGGTGCCTGTGTATATCTCTAGAATTATGAGTATTACGTCTTTGTAGTGTTGTATTGGTCGCGTCGCTCATATATCGGGACGTTTGCTTTTGTTGGCTTGTGTGGGTGTGCCGTGCATTTGCGCGTGCGGTGATTCCGATACGAATGTTAGTAGCGACATCTATATCGCCGCATGAGAACTATCCTGATCCTGCGGTAATAGATTTGTCTACGCGATTAGAATGTACCACATCGCGATATTAGTGTCCTCTGCGTGTTTAGAACATTGTACAACAGTCTGAAATGAACTTCGGGCAGTCCCCCGGACCAGACATAACTCCTGTCTGGTCGGAGCATCCTCCCTTTTTAATGGAGGGTTGCGGAACTTAACACTCCGTTCTGTATACCTCTACACTGGTGACCCTTGATTAGAGACGCGAACGTCAGCGCATCCTTTATGATTCTTTTTTAAAATTAATGTGATAAAAAGAAATGAATTTCTGATTTGAGAAATATGTGAATGGAATTGAAAAATGATTTAGCTTAAATAATGTAGTTCTTGTATATAAATGATTGGTTCACACTGAAAATATATGAAATTAAATGTGTGGATGTCTTAATATTTTTCATACCATAATGAAATGGTCATCAGTTAGTTGTTTTTTTGTTAGGAAATTTAGCTAATATCTTCTCCCGCACTACCGTGGTGCGAGAGGGTGTGTCAGACTTACTCTCTCTCTATGCCTCGCCTTATCCAATTTCATTTGGGGTCGGCTCTTTTCGCAATTTTTCGCCACACATTTCAGTCCTGGGTCGTCGAGTCATTACTTTGGCTTTCTTTAGATCAGACTCTTACTGACTAAAAGCACATAAAATCTTCAGGTCAATTCAAAAATATCTTGTTTAACTCGTCCAGATCCTTCTGGCCTTGAAAAAAATATAGACATCCCACCCATACGCACAAAGCGTTTTAGGAACACATTTATTATGCGTACAGCCAAGGAGTGGAATTCCCTGCCGGAGTCTTTGTTTCCTGATAGCTACAACTTAGGTGTCTTTAAGCCAAGAGTGAATAGGTTACTTCTAGGCAAGCGTGCTCCATCGTCGACCACATCATCGCTTACCATCAGGTGAGATGGTGGTCAAACGCGAGCCTATCAATAATAATTGAAAAAAAAATGTATGTTCGTATCGGAGCATCGCCGCGTTGTTTTATTAGTGTTGCTAGCTGAAGTTTGTTATTAACAGAATGTACTTACGTTTACTTGGACTTAAATTATTTTGCAGATTTTATATAAAAAAAAACATTGGTCAAGTGCGAGCCGGACTTGCACACGTAAACGTTTCATATAAAAATGAACCTTAACTGCAAAGAATTAAAGTTCATATTTGTTTGAAATGTTTAGTAATATTTTGTTATATAATTTGCAAGTTAATTGTAATCAAGTTAAGACGAAGTAGCTTAGTTTTTTGTTGGTTGTTCATTCCATATATAAGTTTTCGAGATTTCACAAGACAATAAAAAATCTTATAAATATTCCATACTAACTGAATTTTATCTTGACCTGCGCGACAGTTTTCGATCGGTTTTTAACCTTATTACAAAGGTCTTAAGGTCGAGAACTAATCGATTTGAAACTATATACACACAAAAAAAAATTAAAGCTTTTTTTTTTGTTTTTATAGTTACAGTACAATTCACGAATGATGGCGGCCGTGAAGTTTCTGCAGTAACGTGTTTTAGGAACCAAATGGCGACGTGCGTGTGCGAGAAGAGTGTAGTATGCGCGAACGTTCGCAAAGGCTAACTTCACGGCCGCCATCATTAGTGAATTGTACTGTACGCAGAGTATTATGTCGCCTTCCTTACGTATTATAAAACAAAATCAAAAACTACTGAACAGATTTTCATGCGGTTTCGACTAATAGACAGAGTGATTCATAAGGAAAGTTTAGGTATATTATAAAGAGGGTTTTAAAGGCGGAGAACTTCTCTCTGAAGGTCCAAACACGCTTGTATACCTGCGGCCGTATTATGACATCTTAAAACCATCATGTTTTCTGTGTGAGAAAAGGATAGTGCTATTCGTCCTGTATAGCTCCGTCTCTTTTTCACACCGAAAACATGATGGTTTTAAGAGGTCATAATACGGCCCCTGATGGGTTTGCAGGCACAGTTATACCTGTCAGTTAAGCTTTTAAAGAAACCTGCACAGCCTTTGCCCTTGCCCTTTGCCTTTGCCCTTGCCAATTTATAACCGTTTCTCTTGCGTCAGAATCAGAATGTCTTTATTGTGGGCATAGGTTACATACAGATGTTAAAACTTAATAATAAATTATAGTTCCATTATGTCCTGCCTATTAGGCATACAATAATTAATTACAGATAATACTAAAAAAAAAAAATATTTAAAAATAATTGAGTCAAAATTTGGTTTGATTTAGAAATGTCAAAATTGAGTCAGAATTGTAAATACGTCGAACGCCCCGATTTGGCCACGCCCCCGATTCTTTAGCTCTGACCACGTGACTGAGCGTTGAGATGACGTCATTCCCGTACATTTGAAGCTTTCTCCTAGCGTTAACGATTGCAGACTATCAACTTGGCTAGGGGTACAGGTGTGCAAGTTACACGCTTGCGGCTTACCTGTTCAACTCAACTATACAGGCCAACTTATCAGGTATACCCTCTCGTGTATAGCGGATATTATAAAACCATTTTCATGCATATTATAAATATTTTTCTGTACTTTATTTCAATTTAAAATTCTCCGCCTCCTCATCTTCGTCATTTCAGCCGATAGACGTCCACTGTTGGACACAGGCCTCCCCCAAGTGTCGCCATAATGAACGATCCTGTGCGTCCCGCGTTTATCGGATTCCCGCAACATTTACCAGCTCATCGGTCCACCTTGTAGGAGGCCTTCCAACGCTGCGTCTTCCGGTACGCGGAAAATGCTCCGTCTCCTAAAGTAAAGAAAAACCGATAATGGGAACGCATCCTAAACTTCGCCTTTATGAATTTTTCACTTCTGTCGTATGATCTTAAGCAAACACCATTTTTTTTTCAACTCTGTTAATGCTTCTGTGTATTCCATACATTTTTCAACACGTGTGCAATTATATTGTTAAGTTTTCTTTTACTTTGTTCTATATCTCCATTCGCAATGAGACATTTCGACAAACCTTTTATTACTGTCCGTTCAACCGATTTTGACTTTTATTACGTTGGTAGCACGACAAATGGCGGCTGCAGTAAATAGATGGTATTGTAACCACTTTTTTGCTTTTAATGCCATCCTTATGCCTACAGAATAGATGTCAAAATCGGTTGAACGGACAGCAAAAAAGTTTGTATCAATGGCTCATCCTGTTACGAATGGTGTATAAATTTCAATCGCAGGTATTAGTCTTTTTGTCCACATACTTCCATTTTAACTGGGGCTTATAATATTATACTTGTTTTTACTTTATAGTTGAATTGCAATAACTATTAAAATTTGTAATATTATTGTTATGAGAGCGATGGACAGATGACTAAAAATCACTAAACTTTTGAATAGCCGAGGGTTGGTAATGAATTTTAGTGAATTCCCTGGCGGAGTCTGTTTCGTGATAGCTACAACCTAGGGGTCTTTTTGCAAATTGAAAAAAAAAAACTTTTGATAAATTTAATTTCATTCATTATGCGTACGAAATGGAATTCCCTGTCGGAGTCTGTGTTTCCTGATAGGTACAACCTAGGGGTTTTTAATTCATAAGTGAATAGGTTACTTCTAGGCAAGCGTGCTCCATCGTCGACCTCATCATCGCTTACCATCAGATGAGATAGTGGTCAAACGCGAGCCTATCAATAATATAAAAAAAAGTTTGTCAATAGTTTTTTATCGTGAACCAGTTAGTGAGATGATGGTTTTAATGAGTATATGTAAATATATACTTATACGCATATATAATTTTTGTTACCTTGCTATCCGATACTGAGTTGCAAATAGAAAAAAAAAACTTTTGATAAATTGAATTTCATTCATGATGCGTACGGAGTGGAATTCCCTGTCGGAGTCTGTGTTTCCTGATAGTTACAACCTAGGGGTTTTTAAGTCAAGAGTGAATAGGTTACTTCTAGGCAAGCGTGCTCCATCGTCGACCACATCATCGCTTACCATCAGGTGAGATAGTGGTCAAACGCGAACCTACCCAAATTAAAATAAATTTCACCTGAAATAACTTTTCTAAAATGATTTACCATCTCTTCAGCTATGATATCTTTACTTAAAGTTAGTAAACATTTATAAATGTATTGTTTTCATTATATATCTATGAAAAAAGTCTGTCTGTCTGTCGCTATGTGCCATGTATGCTCGCTTCCGATACAGCTGTACGCTGTTTGTAGTTATTATCATCGGTTATATGCTTATACAAGTACAAACTACTTTCACGCAATACCAAATAATAATAAACCATTGCGCCTCATCAGGTGGGATCGCAGTCAGGCACTAGTTTATAACATAAAAAAAAAATAACTCGGGTCTACCCGTATGTAAATTTTCATCGAAATCTGTTCAGCTGTTCGACTGGAGTTACAAACAAACACACTGACCAATTTTTGCCGATATAATATTAGTGTATATAATGTACTTGTGTAGGCATATACGAGGCTAGAGGCAGATTACGGAATTCAAATAACAAATGATTTCAAAACGAATACCAAAAATAAGGACACGGATACCATTTTACAATTTTTTTTTTATGTTAATTTCAGTTGCTATTAAAAAGTACCATTTTGGTAGCAACTTAACATGGATTCTACAACAATGACATAAACATACGACAAATTAAGATCAAGCTGCACTTGTCTAGTATAAGTTGACCTCCAATTATATAGGATGACTGGTAATTAGTGACCGATACTTATACACGTGATTGTACTCATGATTACAAGCAACTTTCCCAAAGAAACTTTTTTTTTTATTCTCATTACTTTTATCACAATCACAAAACAGCTGTTCGGGCAAATTCGCGCACGCGCCTGCGACCTCTCAGCTGTTGACCGAACTCCGTTGTTACATGTACCTTACCTACAATAGTGATAGTGCACCCGCTTGCAAACATCGATGTATGGTTCCGGTTTAATAATATAAGTTAAATAATGAGTTTAAAAAAAAGTTTCTTTGGGAAAGTTGTCTGTATTCATGAGTGTAATCACTTGTTTAATTATCCGTCACTAATTACCAGTTACCCTATAAAGAAAGCCAATACAATGTGAGGTCATCATATACTGTGTATCGCTCGATATCTCATGGTGTAATATTGTCGATTTTTTTTTTAATACCTATGTCGTTTGCTGCCCTTGCCTCGACTTATACATTTTAGTTAGTTACTATTATCTGTTTAGTGTAGTCTCGTTAGTTTATTTTTTATTTTTAACGTGCATTTTTTTTCTATACGTTAAGGCATAGAGCACTATGGGACAGTGGCGCAACTAAAATACAACTGGGGCAACTGTTGCGCCACTGTTGCGGAATAGTTGGTCAACTGTTTTTCCACCGTTGCGAGATAGTTGTGCAACTGTTGCTCCACTGGTGCAACGCAGTTGAACAACTGTTGCGCCACTGTTGCGAGATAATCGAACAACTGTTGCGCCACTGTTGCAAGTGCCGTTGTAAGGGCTTCTTCCATAATCGTGTAGCGTTTTTTGTTCACTAGCCTGGTTTTGTATCTCTCTGGTTATGTTTGATGTTTGTTAATTGACGGACCGACAGTCTAAAATATTATTATAATATTGTAATAGTTGAATTTTGAAAGTGTTTTTGCATGTTACTCATTGTAAGAGAGGTCGCCACACAAACTGTCTGCTATCTCTCTCTAACATAGATCAAAATGGCTTAATTGCTTACTAAATCAGCCAAAATACACAACTGTCGGTCCAACTTTTCGTTGCTCAATATGTATTTCTTTATTTTATATGTATAACTCGTATATTACTTTTTATTATTGTCTGTAATCTTTCGATATATAACAGTTTTCACCACTCGACCTTCCAAGCTTGCATGTGTTGACAGCTGTCATATCTGACAGTGACATTATACAACCTTTTTTTTACTTGAAATTCCGTTTTCAACTTTTTATAAAGTGACAGCTGTCAGTTATGTGTCACTTTGACATTGACAGGTGTTGCTATTTGCAAAATTGTCACGTTCCGTGGTGAGGGGCGCGTTCCGTGTCCACGGGCGTCCACAAGCCATTTTACCAAAGCATTGTAATACATACATAGAATTGTAATTACTGATGACCGACCGAGATGAAACCATACATAGACATTAGTAAAAACGGGAACGTAGCAACTGATAATATTGTTTGAGTGTATACTTGTTTGTTTATGTAATAATTTTCTACCATTTAAGTTTAATTTTTGTCTTGTAGCAACCCGTTTTAACCGTCATGTGTCATTCGCGTCTCGGCGGCGTCTCAGTCCGCCTCAATGTGCTCAGTCGTTTTATTTTATTAAATGCACTGCTAATGTATTTTCTGTTCTTTTATTTTTTTTTTTACTTTCCTTGGGTTTTTACGCTTTTAACTTGAGTTTTAAATTTTTATATTACTCTATTCTAATTTTGAATCGTATCTAATCCATCAGCCGTACAGAGCTTAGTGGTAGTTTTAAAAATACCTCGTGTGAATTCTAAATTATGAAACTTTAGTGTTATAGTCAACACCATAATATAAAGGAATAAAATCGAATGTGGAGAGGTGGCGTTACTGACGCTGAAGTGTGAATTTTGTGAATTAAGTAAATATGATTCTCCCAAAATTGAGCTTATGATTACGAACATATTTTGCTCAGTTTTAAGCCTTGTAAATTATAATCCTACAAAAAAACTCGCACTGTATATTATAAGCCAATGAGGTACACTACTTAGTTTTTCGAAGGAAAAGAATCGAATGTGAAGATTCAATGCTTTTAAATACGAATTGGTTGAAAATAGTATTATAAATCGTCTATTGTGAAAGTAAATAGGAGCACGTGTGAAATAGCTACATATCACTGTCCTTCCCTCGTTCCTAGGAATATAATGTATTGCAAACTATCGTATGTCTGGCTCCCATTTCAATCCCTTTAGAAACTATCGCAAAAACGAATTTACTAAAGAGTCATTTAGAAAAGTAGAGTTTTCGAAAAAATCTGTCGAAACTAACCCTTAACATTCGCGCCAATTTTCTTTTCGAAATGGGAATCAGACAAAATGCTCTTAATATTAAAAAAGTCGAAAATATAAATGTAGTCGGTGCCTAGACTTCTGATTTGTACTGTATATTATTTCCACAAAATGTCTATAAGAAATTATATTTAAAAAAGTCCGGAAGTAATGACGTTTAGAAGGCGCCATTTGCAATTTAAGCTGCTGTTCCACTAACAAGAGTTGTGGACCAATAATATTTATTATTTTAAATGTAGTGATAATTAATTATAATTATAGATTTAGGAAATTATCGAGAGCAATTTTTCGACATTTAATTTGCTAAGGGAAACGTCATTATTTTTATCGGACAAGATTTCCAAAAAGTTTTTGTATCGTACCATACGTAATGTCAATTGTGACGTCCTATCGATAAAGTATAAAATGTAGAATATAAACAAAGTGTATCTATAAATTCTAATCGTTGTTTCGTTACGCTTTTATAAAATTGTATAAAGTTGATAGTATTGTAAAAAAAAGATATTTTTTCCGTTTCATTATTAAAAAAAAAAACTTGCCAAATGTTAGTGTTACCAGCTCGGAACGTTAAAAAACTACTATTTAGCGTTCGAGCGTCACTTTGCCATTGCTTCTGTATACACCAGTCCAATATTAGTAGAGTAGCAGCGTGTACATAGCCCGTGTATGTACGATATATTATATACATACATAGTGAATATTATAAAGTATTTTTGCATGATTAATTATTGTAAAAGTGTCCGATTGTGTAGTGGAAGTTGTGGTTTACTTGCCACGTTCCTTGTGTTCTGGTGGTTTCTTACATTATCCGAGTGTGTCTTAGGATTAGCTGGCTATTGTTGGAAATACTGCTTTCGTTACTGGAAAAAAAGTAGCTCCTGTTACTGTGTTTTCAATAACGACAGCAGAAAAGCCCTGTTTACCCGCTAAACCTTACTTATTGTTTTTTTAAATCAGTTGCAAACGAAAACTGTCAATGGTAGACGTATTACTTTAGTTATTGCTTTTTTCGTTGTTAAAACTAAACCTAAAGTTGTTTATCAAATTAATAATTTACTAAAATGACAACGTTGTTAGTAAACCACGCGGTGTTAAAAATTATATAAAAATTAAAATTCGTGAGTAGGCACGTTTGACGCCTCGTGATGGCGTCTCTTTGCAATAACTTTTCTATACGACAAATTAAATATAAATTGTAAAGGGAGATTATGAATATTGTTGGTAGTGTGCGCAGAATTGAAGGTGTGTGCCCCGAACGGGACAGTTCCGTTATCTGCTTAGCGCACTTCGCAAATGCCTGAAAGAATTTAAGAATTAAAACGAACCTTGTTTTTACTGTCTTGCAGTCGGGTATTTTTAAATTTCCTCTGCCCAACCCGGCTATGTTTCAAGTACGATTTTTCACGATTCAATTGTATAGGTAAAGTGGAATGAATCTAGAGAAGAGAAATAATTAAATCAGAAAGTTTAAATATGAGATGACTTATGCTAAAATGCAAATATTATTTACTACTGGCTATGAGGGATGAGAAAGAAAAACCCGTACATAATGATTGTAAATGGGACAGAACGAACACTTTCAGGGAATTATATTCTAATATATATTTGCGAAGAAAGCGCTGAGATAAAACAAAACACAAACCAAAAGCATACAAAATATACAAGTCCATAAACATTTTATATATTTTTTACCAAAAAGATTCGCCTAAAATTTAACATAGAAAAAAAAATTCGCAAAAATTTATAAAATAATAACACAGAATATTTAACTTCAATTTCTTTTTCTTAGACCTCGTTAATACTGAAACTTCTAGGCTAATCTTTCGAATTTACAAAATTGATGTAGAGCAAAGTCCCTGATTAGCCGTATGTGCCCTGTTTTTAACGTTTGTAAATGGACCAGCGCGCTCTTTGGCCACAGCTTCTGAAACGTAAAAAAAAATGTAAATTGTGAAAACCGGAGAGTGACTTAAAATTAATTTTTTTAGAGAAAAATAGTTGAAAAATAATTATTCTGATTTAGATACTATTAAATGATGTTAATAATATCTAAATCAGACTAATTCGTTAACAAAAACCATTTTTCAATTGCTAAAAAAAAAACACTAAGTGCTTTAAATCACTCTTCTTGTAAAGTTTACTCAATGTCGCTTAGATCATTTAGCCTTTCAAGTGTCGACTTTCTTTGCGTTGAATTTTAGACGTAACATATTTATTTTATCCTAAAAAAAACTGGATGTAAGTCTTTGATCGGTATTGTCCTAAAAATATTCATAATGAATCTGAGCTAAAGTCTGTCTAAACAGTCAAACGAATTGGGATTTTAGTAAAATATTTAATCATTTAAAAAAAAAACTTATATTCGATACCTCTTTTAAGGTTTTTCAATTAGTAAACCATGATCAAGATCTCTTAATCAACCTTGATTATTGAACTAGTGTTGACTATATCAGATTTCATTTTACCCTAAAAATTACCCAAGCCGTTTGACTCTTTAGAGTTAGACAATCAAATTATCAGTTAGCTAAAAAGTCGTAAGTGCGCGCTGAGTCTAAAGCCACTGTTCCCTGTTTCGCTGTAGCGGGCACCGTATTGTAAGCTCAGTGTGTTCGTGGTCGCTGTGTGTTGTAAAAACCTTTAGTGTTGTGAAATGTGAGCCTCCTTAAATACTTGAGTTAAAGTATCTGAAATGAAGCGTCTTATCAGAAAAATTATATTTACAAGCTAATCAAATATTTGCGATTGTCGGCAATATACAATGTGGGAACATTAAATATAATTATTCATACTAGCCGAATTGGCAAACATGCTGCCATATAAATTATCAAAAAAAAATAGAGGGGAGTATCTCATCAGTATTTTTTTAGTTTTACTAAGTTCTTGTGTAAGGTACAAATCAAACATTTATTCTTTTTTTATTTATTCATGTAAACGGCATTACAAAATACCTCGTAACGCAATTTGTTTTGGCAGGATTCTAGTTTCTTTCTAATTTATCCAAACCTTATATTCTTCAGATATTTTAACTCAAGTAACAGTAACTAGCCTACTAACGTACCGCATTTAGCTCCTAAAAATGTTCGAAGAAGAGTTTTGTAATAATGATTAGATAAAAGACAATAGCGGGATGCTGCGTGCAATACAGAACTACCTCTGCGCTCAAGCGTTGAACACCAAGATAAATGAATTTATTAATATTGTGTATTGTATTATAGTTTTTAATCTGAATTTATTGTTTTTATTTTTAATTGTTAATGTGAATAAATATCCATTGCCTGATAGAATCAGAGGCAGGGCTGTAGCTAGAGGGGGCGTTATGGGGCATCGCCCTACTTTAAAGCCATACACGCTAGGGTATACCTGATAGGTTCGCCTGCATAGTTATACCTGTCAGGTGAGCTTGTATAGATAGAAACCTGCACAGGTGTGCCACATACACGTTCCGGTTTACCTGTATAACTCAACTATACAGGTAATCCTGTCACGTAGACCCTATCGTGTATGGCTATCTTAAGAACAATCATCGTCTATCTTAAAATACTAGTAAATTATTTGATCATCGGTTGTAACTTCGGATTGAGAAAAAAAAACATAATATAATAATTCTTATTTTGCCCATACATGACATGCAGCAAGTGTGAGGCTGCGACCTATGCTCTACTTAGTAGATCAGATCATGTTATGTTTTTACTTGCCTTATCTGTAATTACTGTTGCCCTACCTTAAAAACTCTAGCTACGACCCTGACCTGTTGACAGCATAAAGTTTTTCTGGCTAAAATATCATTAAGATCAATCAAGACCCAGATTCTGAATTATCAATAGCAAAATCATTCTTTGAAACCGAGAGAATGTCATATTCATCTGGCCTTGTTTTCATACCTATCTATTTAGTGTCGTAAGCCACTGGCCGCAAATGAGTGCCTTTGAAAACTAATATGCAAATAAATATATCAAATTGTGAAGAAAAAACAAGGCCAGATAAATGAGATATTCTCTCTGTTTCAAAGAATCGCTTGTGATCAGTATTCGAGTACGCGTTGGCTGATGTGATTAACTGATTGAATATTATCAATACCAATTGAATCATCTCAGCCACGTTCAATATTATTTTGTGACAATAATAATTTAACTCCAGAAAAGGGAGCAACTTTAGTAAGTACTGAAGCAGTTTCTAGAGTCAGTATCATTGACGAACAATCACATTTAACAAAAAGATTTTGACTATATAAAGCGTATGTTACGTACAAAGCCTTAGATGACTCATTATGTAAGTAAATATCATGTGTTTTCACAATAATCACATAAAATTAAGTTGTTACAATAATTGGATCAAAAAAAAAAACAGCAATATTGAAATAAAAACTCCGAATTTAACTAGTGCATTATATTTTTAATACAGTGCTACCAACATTGATGTTCTAATGACGGCAAAGTGCCTGTGTTGCCAATTTTAAAAATTATGTACCAATTTGGTAATATTTGGTGTGTTGTAATTTGCTTGCTTGGATCTTGGGATGGCTAAGGGTGTGGGTTCTATCGAGTGTGATAGACAAGGGACGACACTTACACAGTTCGTGTGTGCCGAATAACGGCGTGGTACCACACAACTGCAAATAAAGTCATTTTGAATAGCGAATGTTTGTTTTATTGCACCTACTACATCTATTTCAGTCTGACACAATCGATACTGAGGACTACTTATACCTAACCTTCAAAACTAACCCTTTCAACGTCAGGTTTTTAAGAAAAAATCTCAACGCTACGACCAATAGTTTTTGAAAAACTATTATCATCATCATCATCATTTCAGCCGAAAGATGTCCACTGTTGCACATAGGCCTCCCCCAAGAAACCCCTGAAAAACTAACATATTGACTTAAAAATGGACTGTGGCAGCGTATGCACGAAATTGATTTGTCCTATATATCCTCACCCTTCCTGCTAACTGTCGTAACTAGCCATTGATGTTTTTCCAGGGCGACCGTTTTTCGGTCGGGCGTTAAAATCATATTCCTGTAGTTACGTATAGGCTAATAGCTTTATTAATGAATTAATAAGTTTTTTAAATTAATCTTGGCATTTTCATTTAGTTAGTAGTGGCCCTAAAGCCCTAAATTACGAAGGCAGTGAGGATAATTTTTACCTTCTTTTACACTTCTCCAAAACGAAATACTTGAATATCTTCTAAACGGTAAACGATACAGATATGACGATTAGATAGAACTTATTCGAAATAATGTTATAAACACGTTGGTAATATCAGTGCAGATACGCCAGTTTGTGAGATACGACAGTAAGCGGGGAGGGCGACGATATGAGACTGGAGTTGAAAGGGTTACTTAAACTAAAATTGCGATAGGATGGTGGTAGTGAAAGCTGCCGGATACATACACTGCAGCTACCAAGAATCTTGTATATCCATAGGATATATAAAAACTGGCAGCTACCCATCCTTTTGTCATATTTTCATCCTACTGTCATTCCAGGGTTAAGTCCCACCTTCATAAAGGTTACAGAATTATAAAATGTTACATGTTGAATGTGTAACAGAATAAAAAATGTAACACTTAGTTATATATGTGTTTTCAATGTGTTAACCCAAAACATTTAAAAAAGTGTAATCGTAACATATCTGTAACAGATATAAAAGTGTTAATAAGTGTAACAGGTAAACGCAGCGTTGCCAAAGTTACAATTTACTTATTTATGGTACTGTGTAATTATTTCAGTTACACATATAACAGGTTACAGTTTGATTCGGTAACATTATTGTATGTTACATTTAAAAGTGATTTTCTGTTATAACTGTTTTAAAAAACAGTGTTAAAACACACTATTACGGTTACAGTTTCGAGTCCCTGTGTCATTCTACTCATGCTTTGTGAAAAATACTGCTGCCATGGAGGAGCAATGGCCTTATGCTGCGTAAACCAGCTCATTCAAGTCGGGTGATCAAAAACAGCAGACAGAAGTTTTGCGTTGATAAAATAACTACGACGTTTGAATAAGATAATAAACTAATCAACAATTTAACAGCTAGTAACCTGGGACAACTGTGGTTTGGTTAGAACTCTTACTTACACACAAAAGGCATGTTGCCAACGGCAGGTGAACAGTAGTCTGCCTATAGTGACACAGACGACGGCTGCCGCTGATTTTCAAAGTTGGAATATCGACGTGTTGACGACTGTCCCCGACCCCCGTCGTAACTACAGTTACCTCTGCCGTTGCCGTAGGCAATCTACAGATATCAGACACCGGGTGAGATACTAATTTGCCTGCGTGAAAGCAAAAAGTCGTCTCAAGGGAAGGTACTCCGAGTATAAAAAGTAAGTATTCTACGTGCTATTCCTGAACAAGGTCTACCCGTGTACTAAGTTTTATCCAAATCTGTTCAGCCGTTTGAGCATGAAGAAGTAACAAACACACGCAGAAACTTTCATCTTTATAATAATAGTGTAATTGCATATCGACATTGAGTAGACCGCAAAGAGTGATTTAAGTTATTAACTTTAAATAACATTTGTAAAGTTTGCTGTGTCGCTTAGTATTTTTTACCTTTCAAGCGTTGATATATATTTCTCTAGTCTCACACAATCAATATCGATGGCAACCTCTAGGTTTAAGAAAATGGTAGTATGGAGGAGCGATGGGTCTGATGCAGCGTACCTAACCTCGAGTAATTGCAATTGGTATTTGCAATACTGATCCCGTTGTTTTCTAAAATGTAAAATGTGCTCCTAAAGAGTTCATTACATAATATTCAAGTAATAGGTACTTACATCAACGGGTGTAAAGTTAAAAGGTATCTGTAATTAAGCGATTTTCTGATAAAATAATAGCATTTAGTATAGCCATAGCCAGCCAGCTACTACTAGTAGGTAGTCAGCTTTTTAGGGTTCCGTAGTCAACTAGGAACCCTTATAGTTTCGCCATGTCTGTCTGTCCGTCTGTCTGTCTGTCCGTCCTCGCTTAATCTCTGTGACCGTTAGAACTAGAAAGCTGAAATTTGGTACCAATATGTAGGTATATCAATCACGCCGACAAAATAAACTTAATATGGTGTTGTTTGCTGACGACACTTCTTTGATTTTTAAGATAAATAGAAAAACTAACAATCTTGACAACGAAAATAGCGCCCTATTGCAGGTTCAAAACTGGTTCACTGCTAATAATCTGGTTCTAAATGGGAAAAAAACTAAATGCATAAGATTTTCCTTACCGAATGTCAAAAGTAGTGATTGTGACATTGTATTGAATAATGAAAAACTAGAATTTGTTGATAAAACGATTTTCCTGGGGATTACGCTTGATTCAAGGCTACAATGGGGTCCTCACTTAACTTCTCTTGCAGGGCGGCTTAGCTCAGCTGCATATGCTGTTAGAAAAATCCGCCAATTTACGGATGTTGATACCGCTAGACTAGTCTATTTTAGTTATTTTCATAGTGTCATGTCGTACGGTATCTTACTATGGGGACGGGCTGCTGACATCGAGTCAATCTTTATATTACAGAAAAGAGCCATCAGAGCGATTTACAATCTCCGCCGGTGCGATTCTTTAAGGGAACTGTTTAAAGATATTAACATAATGACAGTACCTTGTCAATATATCTATGAAAACATAATGTATGTTAGAAAAAATCTTCATCTTTTTAGCAAAAGAGGCGATAGACATAATTATGTTACAAGAAATAGGGATCAATTAGTTCAACCAGGTTTCAGACTGGCTAAAGTGGCCTCTTCTTTCATGGGGTACTGTTTGAAATGTTATAATAAAATACCTCCCCAAATATTAGAACTCAATGAAACGAAATTTAAATCTTGTATTAAACGCACACTATGCAGGCAAGCATATTATAAGTTGGAGGATTATATTCAAGATAAAAATGCTTGGCTCAATGCTGGTCCAGCTCCACTACTACTAGGGCGTACTAATTAGTTCATTAGTTGGAAACTAATATTATTTTTTTTTAATTTGAAAGACACAATTGCATTGTATAATGTAGAAGCACTTTTTCCAAGTTTGTGAATGTGAAGCACCATGGAGCATTTTTATTAGGTTTCAATTTTTTTTTTTTTTTTGACATATCGAGCATGGCAGTTGAGAGTTTGTCATGCTCACTCAAATGTTTCGCTGTTGGTGGCACGTGTTATTGGGTCGTTCAGTTCCCTTCAAAATGGTTGAGCTGAGTGGGGCTGATGCACGCGTCATGCTCGTGAACGGGTGCCGTCAGATGGGACTGGTCATCTCTTAGCTGCCAGTGGCTTAATTCAGTTTCTATCTTTTAATTATTTTACATTTTTATTTCACTATCGACATTGTGCTCACATGATAGAAGCAACAAATAATATGTAACCAAGCATTATATGTAACACATATATGATTTAAAAGAGTGTCCATGGAGTTTCTTGCACGTTCTTCTCCATAGAGACCTACTCTTTGGAACGTGCAATTTAGCTTCACTTTTTTTGGACTGACCGACATTTGACTATTCAAAAGTGCCTGTAAATGGTCTATTTGAAATAAATGCTTTGATTTGATTTGATTTGATTAAAGTGGTAAAATAAAAATTGGAAAAAAATGTTTTATTAGGGTAGCCCCCCTATATGTAAAGTGGGAAGTGATTTTTTTTTTAATTTCAACCCTAACGTGTGATATATCGTTGGATAGGTATTTAAAAATGAATAGGGGTTTACTAAAATCATTTTTTGATAATGTCAATAATTTCGGAAATAGTCGCTCCAAAAGTAAAAAACAATGCGTCCCCCCCCCTCTAACTTTTGAACCATAAGTTTAGAAAATATGAAAAAAATCTGAAAAGTAGAACTTTATAAGGACTTTCTAGGAAAATTATTTTGAACTTGATGGAAAGAACAGTTTTTGTACAAAAAGACAAAAAGGTTCTACAAAATAATTTCTGGACTAAGTTTGTTGTATAGTCGTATAGGCAAGCATTTTTTTAAACTCATAAGTGGGTACACTTATTGTGACGGACGGGAAACTACGGAACTCTACACTGAGCGTGGCCCGACACGCTCTTGGCCGGTTTTTTAATGTTCCCTCTGCTGGGACTCGGGCCTCCTCTCTAGGAGAGGGACCAGTGATGTCACATGTGTTTGAGCGGTTGGTTCTATTACATGCCGGTTTCCTCACGATGTTTTCCTTCACCGTTTTGAGAGCAGTGGTGATGACATAATTTACAAAAAAGTAATGCGCCTGGCTGGGTTTGAATTTGAACCCACTCGGCCACCACTGGTCAAATTTAATCTCACTGCTCTAATTAAATTATTAATATATATCATTTAGTTTTTAATTTTTTTTTTCTAAAGTTGGACATACTATAATTATTTTTTTAAATTTCGACTGCAGTGTCTTAGAATTTGATTTTTTAGTAAGTGACTGCAAATAATTATCACAAAATCGTCAAGTTGCAGATAAGTTTCTTTGCTTTGCTTCCGTCGACATACAATTAGGTACGCCTTTACAATAATCACTGTTTTCAGCGACTCGCGTTCACTTTTCACGGCGTTTCAGTAACTCTCTGACCGCCAAGGAAGCCGCGCGTCGCGTGTTCTGAAACTACGAACAATATTTTTACGTAAAACATAGTTTTTTAAAAGAAAAGTGATTTCGAAAAAATTGTTAATATTTGTGACTGTATTTTACAAGGTAGGTTCGTATGTTGTTAGATTTTTTTTCGTTGTTGTACTGCGATTTTTATTGATATGTTTTTGTTAATTTGCGTGGTCCCGTGAATCAATTAGATACGTTCTATGGTTCAAATTAACTTATAATTTCGTCTTTTTTAGGGTTCCGTAGTCAACTAGGAACCCTTATAGTTTCGCCATGTCTGTCTGTCCGTCTGTCTGTCTGTCTGTCTGTCCGTCCTCGCTTAATCTCTGTGACCGTTAGCACTAGAAAGCTGAAATTTGGTACCAATATGTATATCAATCACGCCAACAAAATGGTAAAATAAAAATTGGAAAAAAATGTTTTATTAGGGTGGGGGGCTACCCTAATAAAACATTTTTTTCCAATTTTTATTTTACCATTTTGTTGGCGTTAGCTGCCAGTGGCTTAATTCAGTTTCTATCTTTTAATTATTTTACATTTTTATTTCACTATCGACATTGTGCTCACATGATAGAAGCAACAAATAATATGTAACCAAGCATTATATGTAACACATATATGATTTAAAAGAGTGTCCATGGAGTTTCTTGCACGTTCTTCTCCATAGAGACCTACTCTTTGGAACGTGCAATTTAGCTTCACTTTTTTTGGACTGACCGACATTTGACTATTCAAAAGTGCCTGTAAATGGTCTATTTGAAATAAATGCTTTGATTTGATTTGATTTGATTAAAGTGGTAAAATAAAAATTGGAAAAAAATGTTTTATTAGGGTAGCCCCCCTATATGTAAAGTGGGAAGTGATTTTTTTAAATTTCAACCCTAACGTGTGATATATCGTTGGATAGGTATTTAAAAATGAATAGGGGTTTACTAAAATCATTTTTTGATAATGTCAATAATTTCGGAAATAATCGCTCCAAAAGTAAAAAACAATGCGTCCCCCCCTCTAACTTTTGAACCATAAGTTTAGAAAATATGAAAAAAATCTGAAAAGTAGAACATTATAAGGACTTTCTAGGAAAATTATTTTGAACTTGATGGAAAGAACAGTTTTTGTACAAAAAGACAAAAAGGTTCTACAAAATAATTTCTGGACTAAGTTTGTTGTATAGTCGTATAGGCAAGCATTTTTTTAAACTCATAAGTGGGTACACTTATTGTGACGGATGGAAAACTACGGAACCCTACACTGAGCGTGGCCCGACACGCTCTTGGCCGGTTTTTTTAATTTAATGGCGTTATGTCAAATATTTATCACCATCTGATTTTTATGACATTTAAATTTTTTGTTTTATTTAATTTAATTTCATTCCATTTTCGCTTTCCATCAGATGAGATAGCGGTCAAGTGCGAACCTATAAACAATTAAAAAAAATTCTTTAATACTGTACCTACTCAGAATCTCTTGTGTACCTACTTTGTACTTTTGCATGCCTTCTGGTTAAATATGGCTGATGCTAATCATATTTTTTATTACACCGTGTTTTATCTTTCAAAATAAATATATCATAACTTACAATTTTTCCAAGTTTTAGGTACCTAATTTTTTATTTTTTTTATTTTTATGTGTGAAATCATCGACTAACTTTTTCCGCTTTACGGTAGAGCGAGAGGGCGTGGACTAATGCCCACTATTGCCCACCTGTGTTCTTTAGTTGCCCTTTGCGTTCCAGGACCTCGGTAACTCTTTAAAAAATTACCGCGGCCCGTGTGTCTTTAAATATCTAAACTCTATTTTTGTTTACTAAGTCTACGTTCTCCCCCTGCTGGGCAAAGACCTCCCCCATATTTTACCTGCTCTCTTTGAGTCTTTTGCGATCATCCTGTTAGGAACGAGTTCAGTAGCCCGATTCACGTAATGAAAACCGTAACGATATTTTAGCGATTTAGTCGTTTAGACCATTTCCGTATTCACATCCATCAATCGAGTTTAAACGACACCGATTTTAAAGTCGTTTGAAATTCGTCGATTAAAAAAAATATCTGTATTACATTATCCTGGTAGAATACTTATTAATGTAACTGAAAATAAGTCGATAGATCGTGAATACCGCTTTTGGATAGGACTTCGATCGAACGACTATAAAACTTCAACGATATATTTGGCTTGTGTGATTTTACGTGAATCAGACTACACATCGTTTCGACTGCTCGGTTGTCAGGAGTATCATCCTCATCATTTCAGCCGAAAAACGTCCACTGTTAGACATAGGTCTCTCCCAAGCGCCATAATGACCGGTCCTGTACGTCACACAGCCATCAGATTCCAAAAAAAATATTTTATTTCACATGCCTACATGGGCACTTATAAAACGTCAGAAGCTAGTGCACGGTTCCAAATTGGTCGTTTCCTATGGAGAAGAATCGGCAAGAAACTCCATAAACCCGCGACCAGGTCATCGGTCTACCTCGTGGGAGACCTACATACTTTGCAAGTTCCGGTATGTTGTCGCCTCCAGAAGCTTTCGGACCCATTGACCATCTGTTCTGCTGCAATATGCCCTGCCCATTGCCCAAGCTTATGACGATTCTTCGACTAGCCTGTTGGTCGAGTGGTTACTGACCCTGACTGCTACACCGGAGGTCGTGGTTTCGATTCCCACCCAGGAAAAACGTTTGTGTGCTGAGCATGATCATTTGTTCTGTGTCTGGATGTAATTTATGTATGTATGTATTTAGAAATATATAAGTATGTTTATCAGTTGTCTAGTACTCATAACACAAGCTCTGCTTAGCTTGGGACTAGACAGCGTTGTGTGATATTTGTGAAATATTACCATTACTTACTATAACTTCGAGCTATGTTAGTAACCTTGGCATTCCTGCGGATATCTTCTTTTCTGTTGCGATCACGCAAGGAAACTCCATCCTTCTTTAGGAACTTCCATCGCCCTTTGGGTGACTGTAAACCTTCTGATGAGGCCCATTGTGAGCGACCACGTAGATAAATGTAACATTCTCAAACAGCACAGACGACAATTCTCAGTTTTTATCTATATTTAGTTTTGCGTCGTCGAGCGCGAAAATAATATTTAAATTTAATATTCCGGTGCCAGGTAAATAATATAGTTGCTATAGTGGGTAGTAAGTTTTACCATAAGCGTAGGTTTGAGTGGATCCCATCTAGGTTTGAATACAATTGATCCCGATAGGTGGCGCTGCAGTCGGGCTCTCAATGTTTTTTTTTAAAACAAAAGCTTGTTTCCGGGGAGCACAACTTCTGCTGGAACCGATTAGTATTGCCCAAAAAATAGAAGGTCCATGGTTTATGGGCCTACACTCAGAGAGCATACAATGCTCAGCGGGTCCAATTAAACAGGCTTCCCCGTTTTTGTAGCATTTTTTTTTTTATGGTGGGAAAAATCATGCATTGACATCCCCCGGCCTTGGGGCGGAGCGGGAGATAGTGTCAGACTCTTACTGACTAAAAGACCCACCCCGTTCCTTCTACCGGTTCTGCTACTAGTCTTCATACCGGGGCTCGAGCGCCCTTTCGGATAACCCTGGCCCCAGTAGGTTTCGACCCGGCTGGGTCCCTGCTGTTGCTGACAACTCCTTGAGGCGCGCGGGAACAGTGCGCGCCGTCGACGACTTGGGCTTGGTCCGGACAGTTACCGGACGGCCGGACAGCGAGCTACCCATTGCTCACTGTCCGCAAGCCCGCGTCTACGTTGGCCGGAAATCGGGATCAGAATCCCGGCGACGGCGGCGGCGATAACGCCGTTGCCTGATGCGTTCGACGTTTTTGTAGCCCATCAGCAGTGTTTGCTGAAGCGCGCACAGATGGCTTTGCAGCTAACTGGCTCAAAAAGACCGCTTCTTTCATCTGTTGGCTGCGTGGAAGTCGCCACAGCATCCTGAGTGCTGTAGCTAATAGACACGTTTGTCTATTACGTCACTTTTTACAACAAAAATAATAGTTATTTGTTGTTAAGTGCAAAGTTGCTTTTTAACCGCGTGCTCAATTTTGATGACCGAGCAAACGAAGGATCATAAAATTGAATCACGAACGCAGCGAGTGATTCAAAAATTAGAATCCTGAGAGGTAAAGAGAGAATCAAAAGAGCACGAGGTGAAAAATCTTTGCAGTCGAGTGCAACACGTAACTTTTCATCCCACCTCAGCGAGGAAATGCTTAAATGCAAAAAAAAGTACACCAAGGAGGTTCTGAGTCTGAGTTTTTACCCGACTGCAACAAGGGTTATGTTTTTCGCGCGTATCTTGTATGTTTGTACAAATATAAAAAATAGTGATTTAATATGCAATGTATGTATGTATAGTCTGTCTAATAAGTCAACCGACTTGGGAATTTTGTATAATATTTAATCATTTAAAAAAAAACATTGGCAACCTCTCGCGTCTATGTTACGTACTAAAATTATAAACAACAACTTTTGTTCTATGACTTTGAAAAATTTATCATATTTAGTTCATCAGATTTTCATACAAAAATAAAAGTCACATATAATTATAATAAAAGTCTATGCGAAGCAAGCGATAGTACAATAGCGGAGGGAAGCGAGGATCGGGCTGCGGGGGTGCTTGATGCGCTTGCGTCGCGTCATACAGTCAAAAGTAGGTATAGCAAAATACAGAGTTGAAATGTTTTGTAACGAAATCTTGAAGAATTGTTTTCTGTAAATGTATTATGTTTTGTAAAAAGTCATAGAACAAAAGTTGTTGTTTATGATGCTTTGTTAGTAATACAGTCCTGCAGGTAGTTAATGATTTACAATTTACTCTGTATATTAGACTTATTTATGTAGGTTTATATGTAGGACCATTTGTAATAAATTTTTTTTTTTTAGTATTCCACAAATCACACAACGCCGTCTAGTCCCAAGCTAAGCAGAGCTTGTGTCATAGGTACTAGACAACTGATAAACATATGTAGGTACTTATATATTTCTAAATACATACATATTATAGAAAAATTACACCCAGACACAAAAAAAATGATTATGCTCATCACACAAACATTTGTCCTGGGTGGGAATCGAAGCCACGACCTCCGGCATAGCAGTCAGGGTCACTAACCACTAGACCAACAGGCCAGTTACAATATTCCCCATTAAACTTTACAGACAGAAAGATAATTGCCCACAATTTCCCAGTCCCCCTTGGGAACCGAGCCCCGGCTAATATTTAATTCAATTGTGGATTCCTGTTACTACGGGTCACTCAACTCGGATTCAAATGAACTTTACGGTTTTATTTTACTTATGGTTGGCAGGTTTGGTATATATACTAGTTAAACTAGGTATCATCTTCATTTCAATCAACTAGGTATAGAAAAATCTTCGTAACTCAATTCGGGAATTCATAGATAAATTTGTATCTACGAAACCCTCAGTGCGCGAGTTTGACTCCCTTTTTTTTTAGTTGAATTCCTATATTTAATCTTAAGAAACAATTAGATATTGATACGTAAACAATCAATAAAATAATTCTTAGCATTTGTTCAGTCAATTTACTGTAAAAAAAATGGACCAATATACCTCCTGGCAACATTCAGAATCATAATCTGCATGCTTTTCTGAGTCCAAAACTATTCACAGAAGGCGGTCCTCATGTTCTGCACACTCAACTCCCTTTGGCGCCTGCACTAAACGAGAATTGTCATATTCATCAAATGTTAAAATATGACAGTAATAAAATTCAAAAGGGCGCTAAAACAAATATTACTGAATAAATGTTACTACACAGTTGACGATGATAAATCGTTGCACTAATTCACAGTGTTACTAGCTATTATTTTTTATTTTTATTTTTGACATCACTTTTCTGACATTTAATTTAATTTAATTTTGTTTTTCTCTTGTTCCTGATTGATAAACTTATTTATTGTTTTGCTTGACATTATTATTACAATATTATCACTATTGTTAGACTGATATTTTCAATTCATTTATTTTGATTATTATTTGACATTAAACAATATAACTAATTTTACATATTTTTTTTTTTGTGTTTTTTGAACATAATAATTTGCATGCCCATGCGACGGTAGAATATGGAGGGACTTAATATAATTATAAGAAAACACCTATGTATCCATCACCCATATTTGCAGACCACTAAATGATGTATGATTTATGATTTAACATTTAAACGATCTACCTATTTTTAGTCGGTCTTATCATGAACTGATCAACATGGTCCGGCCACGACATAATTACATACTTAGAAATCACAAAAAAAAAATGTCTCAATCACAATGATTCCAACAAAATTATCATGAACACTGCGTCCTAGTTTCCTAATGATATTTTGTTATTTAAATGCCGTTACAATAGCTCGGGAACCAGGTTAAACACACTTGATAGAGCTATTAGTGAATTATTGTATGTTCATTGAGGGTATACTTACTGAAAAGGGTGTGGGGGTGCATTTAAATATAGCCTACATGAATTTGTATGTTTTTTTTGGTGGGTAAAAATCAAGGGCGGAGCGGGAGATACTGTCAGACTCTTACTGATTAAAAAACTCACACTGGTTTTTTTTTCTTCGTTGCCTTTCCTACCGGGGCTGAGCCTCCCTTGCGGACACTAGACCCTTGGCCTCAGTAGGCTTAGAATCTGCTAGGCCTCTACAGTTGCTGAGCCCAAGTTGTTGATGGCGCGCGGGAACAGTGCACGCCCTCGACAACGGTTGGACAATGTTGGACAATAAGGAATTTAGATGGGTACCAAAAGGTTATCCTTTGACTCCTTTTTATCTCTAAGAACGCTTTCAGTTCCTCTGTAACACACATTCTAGGTCCTTGAGGTCTTCGGACAATCTAAAACTTAGTATTCGAATGCATTCCACTTCGTTATAAATCTTTCACGATACAAGCAGCTCGTTTGTGGAATGTATTACCCATAGAAGTGAGGCGTGCCCAAACGCTACCGAACTTCAAAAAAATGGTGAAGGAGCACTAGGTACCTATCACTTTAATTGTTCTTCCCCTTTCTCTATTGTATTTTTTAATATTTATTAGTTTATTATTTGGTAATTTATTTGTGTATTATATTTTTTCTATTGTACTATATATATATTTATTCATATAATTTATGTTGTACACTGACTGCCCCCAAATCTTTTCCTTTCGTTCAGTCCATCCAAAGGTTGTCTGATAGAAATTGCCTTGTGCAATAAGACCGCCTATTGTACACTTATTCTTTTGTTAATGTTTTTCCTGTATTAAGCTAAGGGGTGCAATAAAGTTATAAATAAATAAATAAATATGTTTGTAGTGTGCCAGCTAGCTCGGACGGCGATCAATTGTTATCTCACCGTCCGGTAATGACCGAATCCTAGTGGACTGGACAATGCGTTGTGTTCCAGAGACGTCGTGAAGTTATAAAAATCTATTTAAGGTAAATACCAACCATGGTTGAGGATTTTCGAAACAGTTACCGTGGGCCTCGCAAAGGGCAATTGAAGGAACACCAATGAGTTTTCTACATATCTTTGTATGAGGTAATCTCTGAAAGTACTGCCCCCCTAGCCAAGTTACAACCGTTTCGCTTGCGCCGAACGCTTCGAGTTGACCTTGCCGCCAATTCTTTTGTTCTGATCACGTGACTGAACGTTAAGACGATATCATTCCCGTACATTTGAAGCATTCTACAAGCGTTAACTATTGCAGATTAAAAACATGGCTAGGGGTACTGATCAGATTGCTATTTTTTTTCACCGATAGAGAGCTGCTTTTTTCCTGAGTGTCATAGGATATATTTTATGTATACGGGCGAAGCTGCGGGCAAAAGCTAGTAGTTAATAAAAATCTGACACTCCCTCTCGCTCCACTTAAAGCGGGAGGAGTCATTTGATTTCTCACGAAAATAAATATTATGGTTATTTGTGTTGAGGTGTCTTACTTTTTTTTATCTGTTATAAACTAGTACTGGACTGCGATCCCGCCTGATGGTAAGCAGTGATGCAAAATAATCTTAATATCTAAAAAATAGTTTTTATAATGTTTTTCAGTAAAACAATGGACAAAAGGACAACAAAAACTTCGAAAGCCGCAGCTTGGATATTATGGATCGTCAATTTCATTGTTATGGTGAGTCTACCACGAAGATACTTTCGCTTGCTTCAACTTCGGTCCATAGATAATGCTCCTAGAAAAACGGTCAACCTGGGCTGGAGGATTGATGCCCCGTTGAGGCACCGTCGTGATTTCATGAGAGAAATCGGCGGTGGCGTCCTCTCGCACCAGGCCTTGGTACGGTCATGATTTGGAGCCACTAGGAACGGTAGGCAGTCGCCTCCTTAGTAATGCTAGCGAAGGAGGTGACCGGATGCCTGAGAGAACGGTCCTCACGCGCCAGCCGCTGGGATTCCGATCCCGATTTACAAGCACCGTAGGCATTGGCTTGCAGACGATGTAATAGGTAACTCGCCGTCCGGTTGTCCTACAGAAGGTATGATTCATATGTTCTGTGGGCTGCCCGGTAACCGTCCGGACAGAGACCGAGTAGTTGATGTTGCGTAGTGTCGTGCCTCAAAGAAATATCAGCAAAACGGTACGAGCCCAGCAAAGCCTATTGGGGCTATGGGTTCCGTGGTCCTGAAACGCAAAGGTTTTTCGATGGGTACCAATCTCATCATCATGTCATCCAGATGACATCCCCCGCCCTTGGACGGAGCGGGAGATAGTGTCAGACTCGTACAGACTAAAAAACCCACCCTGTTCCTTCGCTGCCTTTCATAACAGGGCCGAGCCTTCGGAAACCGAAACAGACCTTTGGCCCCAGTAGGCTTCGACCCTGCTGGGCCCCTACGGAAAGGAATATAAGTGTGGTTTTTGTCAGTAAAAGCATAAAATATATAGGTACAGAAGTCGATCTACATACAAAGCGCTGCGCGCTCTCACAAAGAAAGAAAGAAAGAAAAACAGTTTTTTTACGCGTTAAAGACGCAAACTTAAAAGTAGGTAACAGAACATAACATCAAATTAGGGAAGATATGCGTCTCCTCCGCGCAAACAACAACGCACACAGACACCGCTCATGCACACGATATCTCGGAGCGCCTCGGCCTGCTCGTCGAACAGTTCCGACTCAAACGCTCATTAGTGTGCGTCCACCGAGCGTAGCTGCGTAGGTATAAAAAGTGAAGTACATACATCAGATTGTGTACCTATCTATTTTGTGGTAAAAGCTCTCGCTAGAAGTATTTGTTTTCCCAAATAAAAAAAAAGAGATGGATTTCAACATCTGTTGCCTTGAAGACCAACAGAAACTATAAATCATATCTAACTAAATCAACTATTATCCTTTGTGAAGGACGAACCACTTTCTTAGTCCAATTAACATATGAAGGTCACGTCTTGAGGTTAGTTTAACCGAGGTTCAAATCAAGGCCAGCCATTGGCAATGACATTCAGGGTCTTAAGAATATAATTACCAACATAAATATTGAACTTGAGAAGTCAGTAAATATATAATCTAGTAAGGCCGACGGCACAAAATAGATGGATAAAGAAGTCAATCTCATTTATAATATAATATTCCACAACTAACACAAAACGCCGTCTAGTCCCAAGCTAAGCAGAGCTTGTGTTATGAGTACTAAACAACTGATAAACATACTTATATATTTCTAAATACATACATATGTAGATAAGTTACACCCAGACACAGAACAAATGATCATGCTCATCACACAAACATTTGTCCTGGGTGGGAATCGAACCCACGACCTCCGGCATAGCAGTCAGGGTCACTAACCCTTAGACCAACAGGCCAGTTAACACAATTTATGTACTTCACTTTTTATACCTACGCTCTACGGTCGCGCTAGGGTCAGCGCATTGTGCCGAACTGTACGAGTGCGACCGGGCGATTGAGCCGAGATATCGTGTCCGTGAGCGGTGTCTATGTGTGCGTAGTGAGAGCGCGCACAGTATGTAGATTGTCTTCTATACCTATCAGCCGTGGTCGCCCACTGCTGTAGATGAAAATAAGATAATTGTGCAGTCGATTCTTTTAGGTGGTGTGATGTTAAAGTAACGTTATGTTAGAGAGTAAGGGAGCAACAATAAAAAATTGATTTAAAAAATCACAGTGCAGAGGAGTGTTTAGGGGTCTGAAAAATTAGCGGATGACTCCTCCAGTCGACCATTTTTTATTTGGCACACGATGCACCAAACACCTTTATTTTTTTGTTTTCGAGGGGAAACGTTCAAAAGGCACCCGGACTTTGGGGATAAATCCGAGGAGTGTGGGATTTTTACCTCATTTAAACCACCCCAGGGATCATCATCAGTACATAGAAGGGGCGCCGTTACCTCTTAAAAGACCATTGCGGAACCCCCTCTGTGCAACGCCTTTTAATTCATTAAACCCCAAGCAAACGCCGGCGTTCGCGCACCCATTGTCTTTCTATTGTGTCTGTAATTTCCACATCCCTGAGGAGACTACTACGGTCTCCCCTGAGCCTTTTTATGTACGGCAGCACGTGATCACTGTGCCACCGTCTTCCTTGGAATCACTCGATGGGCGGGCAGTCCCCACTCTGCACGCCCGTGTTTCCAAAGTCCCATCTGCATTGGATGATGCAAGCGGGATTTCGGCGTGTTAGGCATCGAGGTGGTTGCCTCCCCGACGCCTTCTTCTCCGAGCGGGATCAGCCCTCTCACGGTCTCGTTCAGCCACCTCCTGCCTCCTTCTGGACCATTACGATCTCACAGAATGAGGCAACTTCCTTCCAGTTATCTGGCTCAGCTAGCATAGCCTTCACTACGGCTAGTAGAGACAGATCCTGCCCGATCCGGGCGACCAGGGCTCGTCGCTCGGTGACCCACGCTATACAGTCTTCCAGAGTGTGCTGTGCAGAATCCATTGCGCTTCCACAATGGTGGAAATTCGCCGTGGCTTCTAGCTCAATCCTATTCAGGTACTCACCGAAGCTACCGTGCCCGGTCAGTACCTGAGTGATGCACCAAAAATCTAGTTAAAAACAACAGCAGGACGGCAGACTCCGGGTAGTGGTTGAGCGGTTGGCTGCTAGACTGCGTATCGCGGGTTCGACTCCCGAATCGAAGAAGTATTTGTATAACTTACAAATATTGTTCCAGGTCTGAGTATCTTATGCAATGTTAGTTTACCATGTTTGTGAACGCGTCCACGATACAAGGGTAATTCCTTCTGTAAAATAAGAAATGAAATAATTTTTATCTTTCCAGTTCATCTGCATATTAACGGTAGCATTTGGGTTATGGATTATTTCGTCTCCCTCGACCATTTCAAGTGTCATAGACGGCTCTGGAAGCTCAACTTTGAAGGTAAGAGTTTTTTTTTTAAATAATTATACCAGTGATTGTTTCGTCCTTCGATGATGAAGAATTTTGCTAATCTACACTTAATACACCGTTCAATTTTGATCGTTTTAATCCCGTGGAGGGTCGATCCGGTACATGAAACACTATCGAGTTGTAAAGATAAAATTAGAAAAGTACCTTTTTTTTAATAAAGTACCTTTTTTTTAAAACTCGTATTAATTTTCGCATGTACGAAATTAATTTCGCGAGTTCGAGCGAGTTCAATGACCTGTAGGTAATAGTCGGCGTTGCGTACAAACTACCTAAATTTTGCGGTGTGTATTATGTTCGCGGACTAAGTCGCGGGCAAACGCTAGTATGGTATAAATATACTACACTAGCGTTATTTTAATGTCTTTGATAAGAAATAATAATGTGTAACTGCGCCTGAGTTAGGCCGAGCCTGTATCTACACTAATATAATAAAGAGGTAAAGTTTGTTTGTTTTTGTTTGTAGGAGGTAATCTCTGGAAACACAAGTCCGATTGAAAATTTTTTTTCACCGATAGAAAGCTGCTTTATTCCTGAGTGACATAGGCTATATACACCCCTACTTTTTAATTAGTACAAAAAAAATGGGGCTCTATCTGTACCCGTCACTGATCATATTTTTGTAGTCAAAAGTAGAAAAAACCGAAATCCTAAAATTGACCACGAAAAGGTAAATTCATCATAGAATCAATCAAACATAACAATTGCTAGTAGAAAATACTGCGGGCAGTGTTTTTCCTTAATAATTGTCACTTATTCATTCATTTATTAATAGCCTGCACAATATTTCCATAAATTGAGAGACATTTTGGTACATAAACCAACGCTAATAACTTTGCTGTTTATGAATATTATTTATTGAGATTTTACTTATAAAATAACAAGGGCTTTTCTAATAAACCCTTTAAATATTTGTACAAATTAAAAAGTAGTGGTGTATATTTTGGGAAAAAATCATGCATTGACATCCCCCGCCCTTGGGCGAAGTGGGAGATAGTGTCAGACTCTTACTGACTAAAAGACCCACCCCGTTCCTTCTAGCCTTCATACCGGGGCTCGAGCGCCCTTTCGGATAACCCTGGCCCTAGTAGGCTTCGACCCTTATATACCTTACCTATATACTCGGGCGAAGCTGCGGGCAAAAGCTAGTTTCATTATAAATCTGTTTATTCACAAAAGTAAATAGCATGTCATACAAAAATAGTTGTCGTGATAGGACAGGCGTAGCGCTAGTCTCTGTGAATTATATATCATTTGGCATACCGCAACCATATCTAGGGCACACTGAAGTCACGATTCAATAATAAAGTGACACCGCGCAATATTGTTCTATAAATGTGAAAGTGTTTTTTTTTTTTTTGCTAAATAAGTGTTTCTATAAGTACAGTAAAGTGGGGTAAATAGAGACTTAGGGGTGAATAGAGACAAAACTTTAAAGGGTATTTTCACGATATTCGAATATTTTTTTGCAGCATTTAATTATATCATTTTTTTTAACCTTTCAATCGTGGAAATTAGACACAATAGAAAGACGATAGGTGCGCGAACGCCGGCGTTCGCTTGGGGTTTAATGAATTAACCTTTCGAATGTCTTAAGTTACACTGTCCGACATAAGGTAATTGTTCTTCTATTGTGTCTCTAATTACGACATTCAAAGAGTTAAATTAATTGTTATTCTAAGAAATCGATGCTTTGTTAGAGGCCGATATAGTATCAAAGTGAAAATTCAAACCAAAGTTGTGTCTCTATTCACCCCGTTTTACGGTACTTACCTACTTATGTTACATTTGTTATTTGTTACTGTATGTCTTTTGTGAACCAACTTTAAACAAGTTTTCAATGAAGCACATTTTTTTGTAGCAAACTTTTATGACGTGGTATGTTACCTATAAAAATACTCATCACGACCATTCTGAAAAGCTCGCACGGTAGCGTTAACTGAGTTCCTAGGGCCACCTTCCGGATCCATCAACAGATCAGATCCATGTCATAATAATTTTGCATTTACACATGCATGAAAGAAAAAAAAAAGAAAGAAAAACAGTTTATTTACGCGTTAAAAGACACAAACTTAAAAGCAGTTAACAGAACATAACATTAAAATAGGGAAGATATGCGTCTCCTCCGCGCAAAACGGCCGAACGCTCAGCATAAAGCTGCGGCCTCACGCATAATGCGTTGAGCTCACAGAGCTGGTTTTCAGCGCATGCAAAATTTTAGTTCAATCTGTTACCGGGAAGTGGATCTATTGAACTTATGATCCTGTAAAGCTATAATATAATGATAATTTAATGATGATGATAATGTAAGTGATGATGATAATGTTAATGATGATGATAATGATAATGAGTGTGTGATTTTTTTTATTCTTTTTTTTTGTTATATTGTATCATAATAATGACTCTCTGCGCGTTTTGGTTTCGACTGTTAGTGCAGAGAGTACCTGTAATAATAAAATAAATAAATAAAGAGTTCCGTTAAATATCTTCGAAGTTTATCCTCAGATCATGACAATATTTCTATGGGACCAATTCGAGAGTCAATTTGGAACCGTGCACTAGCTTCTGACGGTTTATAAGTGCCCATGTAGGCCTATAAGAAATAAAAAAAATTTTGACTTGACTTAGTTTAAAACAACATTTTTTTTTTTATTTATTTATTTATCTTACATCTATCTTTATAGGTTTTTTTTTATCCCCAATGCGATAAATGCGCATATCCTAACTTAATTATACTAACATCTATAGCTAACACCATGTTGTGTTTTCTCAAAAATATTTTAAATGGTTGTTCACCACCAGCACTAAGTGCAACACAAGTCAAGGCAGGTCATAGCTCGCAATAGTCGCAAGCAAGTAGCTAGTGCAAATGCAAAACAACCCCTCAGTCGCCTGGATGGCCCGGTAGCTATGTATTTTTTCCTGACATAACAAGCTTATAACTTTGTGATTTTTCATGATAAAGTTATAAAATTTTGTACATAAAATGATTCTTCACATAAAAATACTAGATATGTGTTTCGGGTTTTACATTTTTCAATAAAAAATCTATTTTCAAAATCGGTCTACAATTGACCGAGAAACTGGTGAACATACATAAAAAAAAATACATATTGTTCAGCTTTTCTTTTTGAACACGGTTGAAAACAAATTGACTATAGCCCCTACAACATATGGCGACTACTAGGCCGACGATTAAGTCGTATTCCGTTATCATTTCACCCCACATCTGTCCCCTATATTTCTGTAACAGCCTTTCATATCGTAATTGATACATAATAGTTACCTCTGATAACTCACACGACATGATCGGTATCAGTATTTTTCAGGTCATCGGGTAATTATGGACAAAAACTGGCAGTAGGGCGCTTCGGAGAATGACTGGGCATAGTCATGTGGGGCTGTAGGGCAAAGGGGGTTAGATAGTGCAGTTTGTGATTTGATGTAGAAGCAGATAAGAAATACTTTAAAAATGCTTAACTATGATTACAGTAAAATAAATAAGAAATAATAAAAACTCCTTGTTACAACTAACTAAAAGATGGCGTCCAAAAATTCCTCCACATCGCTGTCGGCTGGAAGTGTGCCCAAAAGGCTGGCAGCATTGCCACATCGTATGGCAATACTTAATCTCTGACCGAGTTAGAAACCAGCCCTTGGTTTCTACCTCGGTCACGTGAAGAGTCAAACAGACGTTACGACCGTTTTTTATACATCTTGTGAGCATTAAGACCCCACGATCCGAGAGTTTCAACCCCAAATAGTTCGAAACATAACTTCCAATGTTATATTTCCGGCGCTTGAGGTTCTCCGCAGTGGCAGCACCAGCATAGCATGGCGAGCTAGGAAGGTGTCGAACTGTCGATACAGGTAGCGTCCCACACAAAAGGCCTATTCATCTTCCACGGAATGTAGGGGCCAGTTACGATAACAGATAAGGAAACCTACTGGAGCCATGGGTGATGCGAAAGAGATCCCCGGGGCCCTGAAAAGATGGTAAAAAAGGAACAAGAGTGGGTTTTGTAGTCAGTAAAAGTCTAACACGCCCTCTCGCACCACCCAAGGTCGGGAGATTTCATTAGATGATTTTCTGACCTAAAAACTAAAGGCTCCTTTACTTATATGACTGCTCCGCAGAAAGAGTTAACCGGCTCCCTTTCTCTCATACACCTTATCAAGCCCGGACGCGAGAGGTCCCCGTAGCAATGATCACTGACCTAGAAAGTCACATTACAAACTTATAGTCTCTTTAGAACTCAAATATCAATCCTTTCTCGATCGTCACAAAGTTATTTATAACTTACAGCGTGGTAGAATTCAATAGAAGTGCATGTCACGGCGTGGCACCGACTCGACCGGGTCACCGTGCTGCCTCGGTGGAAACTCATTATGTCATGTTCATAGAACAGTCTAACGTAATGTGTGTTGAGCTATGTTATAAGGGTAGGTGATGTAAACTAGGGAACTTTTCTTTTTTTTTAGGTGAGAATATCATCCAATGACATCCCCTGCTCTTGGGAGGAGCGGGAGATATTGTCAGATTTTTACTGACTAAAAACCCACTCGTGCTCCTTCGTTGCCTTTCATACCTGGGCCGAAACTTTCTTTCAGAAACAGATCCTTGGCCCCAGTAGGCTTCGACTCTACCGGGCCCCTACGCCCCTACGGATTCTTGACAACTCCGCGCGCGAGGAACCCCACGCGCCGCTGAAACCTTGGGCTGAGACCAGACGATTACCGGACGGTCGGACGGTGAGTTACCCATTGCTCGCCGTCCGCAAGCCCGAGATTAGGTACGGTGGCCGGAAATCGAGATCAGAATCTCGGCGGCGGCTGGGACGTGAGCGTCATTGCCTCACGCGATCGGCCTCCTTCTTTGCTAGCATTACTGCTTCGCAGAAGGAGGCGACCGCCTGCCACTCCTCCTCGCTTCGGACATGGCCTGTACCAAGGCCCGGCGCGAGAGATCGAGGACACGGTAGAACTACTAGGGACGTGGTTATATCAGAACCGAATATGGAACAGAAGTTTTTAAATTTGGTTTATCGGATTCGGAACCAAATTGGAGGCGAAATCGGAGGCAGAAGTGATAAATGAAACTACAGAAAATAATGAAATTTTAGATGCGTAAAATTAAGAGCAAATTTCGGGACAACTTCTAATTATATAAAAAGTATAGGTCCGATCGTGTGTGGATTACTGCAGCCACATAAGGGCTAGTGCTACAAAATGCCATCTAGCAGCTTTATACCTTGATCACACTTACCGAGTAAACGGGCGAGACAGTGCTCTCGGCCGAGTACTCGGTACGTATTTAAACAAAGCACCGACTGCTCGGCCGAGTACCTATCTCTGCAACTCGCTTACCACTGTCTCGGCCGTGCAACATTTTACTGTCTCGACCTTTTACTCGATACGTGTGATCAAGGCATTATACTCAGTGGAGAGGCTTGTGAAGAAGCTAATTGGTGATCCTGATTTGGTTGAGTCCACAAAGCCTTGAGTATAGGCGTAGGGTAGCCAGCCTTTCGGTATTTTATAGGATACATTTTGGATTATATGCGCGGGAATTGCATGACTTGATTCCGCCATCTCATTTCTAATAACGCACAAACCGACGCACGGCGAGTATCCACCCTTACTGTACGGTCCGGACTTAGTGTTTTGCCTCGTCATTTATACCGCGTCCATCGAAGGACTGGAATAATTTGTCTTCCCGTCTGATTATAATTTGAATGTCTTCAAGGCTAGAGTGAATAGGATTACATCACTGCTTACTATCAGGTGGGATCGTTGTTAAGCACTAGTTTATATGGAAAAAAAAGTAACTCTTAGCTTAAAGACAAGAAACACAGACTCCGACAGAAATTCCACTCCTAAGCTGTACGCACAATGAATCTGTTCTTAAAACGTTTGGTGCGTATGGGTAGAATGTCCACTATGTATCTTTAATAATTTCCCGTGTATTTGTCACCAGGCTCTTCTACAAGACATGCTGACTCTTCAAGTGGGTATAGCCCTGACTGCCATCGCCATTTTCGTTTTCTTCGTCTGTTTCATGGGGTTCTACGGGGCCTTCACCAGATCACCGTTCCTGTTGTTTATGGTGAGTAAAAATAATCAGTCCAAGTCCAGATAACCCAGGTTTCCACTGCTGGGACTCAGGCCCCCTCTCTAGGAATAGGCCTTAATCCACAATGCGGGTTCAGTGCGGATAAGTGGACGACTTATGTCTAAGGACAAAAGCGGCACCCTAGCTCGCTGTCCGACCGTCCAGTAACTATCCGGACCGAGCAGAAGTCGTCGACAACGCGCCTCAAGGAGTTGTCAGCAACAGCAGGGGCCCAGCTGAGTCGAAGCTTACTCTCCAGAGTCTAGTTCCGAAAGGGAGGCTCGGCCCCGGTATGAAAGGCAAGAAGAAACGAGATGGGTTTTTTAGTCAGTAGGAGTCTGACTCTATCTCCCGCACCGTCCAAGGGCGGAAGATGTCATTTGAATTTTTACCCCCAAAAAAAAAGTGTCACCCTATTACTAAGACTTCACTTTAGTTAGCAGGGATGTTACGGAGCTCCATAACCGTAACCGAATCCGAAATAAAAGTTTCGGATAATATCGGATAGGGGCGGAGCCTAATTGCGACACGTTATTACAACTTGTCATAACGTGTCGCGTCGTAAAATACAAACAGTATAGTAGTAAATAGTATGTATTTATATTTGAATTCTGAAATTCTTTAAAAATCTAATATCCGTAACCGAAATTATCCGAAGCTAACGGATAATCCGAAATAATTTCATATACGTATCCGTATCCGTAACCGGTATAATAATCACTTCTATGTCCGTATCCAATCCGTAAAATCCAAACTAATACCAAATATTTAAATAATATTTAAGGGGTCTCTCATACGACAAACGTGTTTTTTTTTGCTCGTTTTTTGTTACGAACGGTACTGAAGCCATCGTGCTCGAGTCCCATTCGCACTTGCCCGGTTTTATTCTTCTAACCTGGAGGGAATTGTACCCTAAGCTCCCTAGGAAAAAGTTAGAAGGGTACAAGTATGGATATAGTCTGTCTAATAAGTCAACCGACTTGGGAATTTTGTTTAATACTAGCTTTTGCCCGCGCGGCTTCACTCCCGCTCTTCCCTACTTCAGCCTACTATACCCTACTCTACCCTACTCTACTCTACCCTACCCTACTCTATCCTACTCTACCCTACCCTACTCTACTCTACCCTACTCTACCCTACTCTACCCTACCCTACTCTACCCTACTCTACTCTACTATAAACCTCACGGAGCCCGAGACCTTTCCAACGAATGCAAAACCGTGGAAATCGGTTCGTGCGTTCTGGAGTTATAGCGTCAGGAAGGAAAACCCGACTTATTGTTAAATAGTAGATTTAATCATGTAAAAAATACATAAATTCGATACTTTTCATAAGGTTCTTCTGTTAGTAAACAATGATCTCTATCTCTTAATCAACCTTGATTATTGAACCCGTGTTGACTACATCAGATTTAATTAAATCCTAATAATTACCCAAGTCATTTAACATATTAGATAGACTGTACCCATGAAGGTGTTTAAATAAGTAGCATAGTCGGCCTTAATGATCCCACTGTTGGGACTCAGGCCTCCTCTTTAGGAGAGGGAATAGGCCGTAATCCACCACGCGGGCCCAGTGCGGGTTGGTGGATGTCACATATCTGCGAATTTTTGGTTCTAGGACATGCCGGTTTCCTCACGATGTTTTCCTTCACCGTTTTGAGAGCAGTGGTGATGAAATAAATTACACTGGCTGCTGGCTGGGTTTGAACCCGCGGCCTACAACTCGTAAGTCGGGACCGTTACCACTCGGCCACCACTGCTTTTTAAATAAGTACTTATGATAAAATATAGCTTTCTGAAACTCTCCTAAAAATGATAATGTGTTTGTGTAACATTAAAATCTAGGTCAATGTCAAAACAAATATGACATGTATTTGTGTACTCTATCGATTCTTTGATGCGCGCCTGACATACTTAATGAAGTTCCAAGGTGGCTTTTTACTTCACTGCAGCCATCATGATTTTTGTTATCCAGATTTGGTTGAGACCAATATACAAAATCTGGAGCAAAGGCGTTTTTGTTAATGGAAAAATCATCATCACCCACTCTTGGGCGGAGCGGGAGGATTTTTCAGGCTTTTACTGGCTAAAGACCCACTCGTGTTCCTTCGTTGCCCTTCATATCAGCAGCGGCGCCGAGTCTTCCTTTCAAGCAGACTGTTTGCCTCAGTAGACTATATATCTGAAAATCTGCTGTCTTACTTTTACTTTTGAGTTTTATAATGTACTCATAAATTTAAAAACCGGCCAAGAGCGTGTCGAGCCACGCTCAGTGTAGGGTTCCGTAGTTTCCCGTCCGTCAAAATAAGTGTACCCATTACAATAAAACATTTTTTTCCAATTTTTATTTTACCACTTTGTCGGCGTGATTGATATACATATTGGTACCAAATTTCAGCTTTCTAGTGCTAACGGTCACAGAGATTAAGCGAGGACGGACAGACGGACAGACAGACAGACATGGCGAAACTATAAGGGTTCCTAGTTGACTACGAAACCCTAAAAAGTAAAGAAGTTATATGCCTGAAGTTATATGACTGCTATACCGGAGGTCGTTAATTCGATTCCCACCCAAGAAAAATGTTTGTGTGACGAGCACGAACATTTGTTCTGTATCTGGGTGTAATTTATCTATAATAATTATGTATTTATTTAGATATATCTATATACATAAAAATCAATGCCACTTTTCGATGTAATTTTATAACTCAAGAACGGGCTCACCTATCCAAATCCAAACCAAATGTTGAGACTTTGTTCGGACTATTTAGTAGATGGTTTATGTGAAGTTTGGTAGGGTAGAGTAGGGCATAGTAGGGTAGAGTAGAGATATAGATACTTTACCCTACTCTACGCTACTCTAACCTATAATAGCGTAGAGTAGGGTAAAGTATGGTATAGTAGGGTAGAGTAGGGAAGATCGGGAGCGAAGCAACGCGAGCAAAATCTAGTATAAGTATGTTTATCACTTGTCTAGTACTCATAACACAAGCTCTACTTAGCTTAGGACTAGACGGCGCTGTATGATAGTTGTGGAATATTTTATTATTATTAAATTTAAATTCTTGATTCCAGTACTCTGCGCTGGTGCTGCTACTCTTGCTGCTGGAATGCGCTCTACTCTACTACTTCTCAAGCAATCTGGTTGAGGTATGTTACCTTTCAACCATGGGAAGAGCCGTCCGACCGTCTAGTAACCGTCCGGACCGAGTTCGAGTCATCGACGACGCGTAATAGTCCACGCGCGCCTTAAGGAATTGTCAGCAAAAACCGTACAGCCTCAGCAGGGTCGAAGCCTACTTGGGGCCAAGGATTTTGGGTGCTGGGACCTTGGGGTCCTGGAACGAAAGCCCAGAAGGAACATGGGAAAGGGTTTTAATCAGTAAAAGTATGACAGCCCTCTCACTCCACGCTGGGACGGGAGAAATTCCCTGCCGGAGTCTGTTTCCTGATAGCTACAACTTAGTGGTCTTTAAGTCAAGAGTGAATAGGTTACTTCTAGGCAAGCGTGCTCCATCGTCGACCACATCATCGCTTGGTCTAACGCAAGCCTATCAATAATAATAATAAATAATAAATTTCTAATGGGGGGGGCGGGGGGGGGGGTTACTTAAACTTAAGTGGCAATGGGCAGGGCACATTGCTCGCAGAACAGATGGCCGTTGGGGCCGAAAGGTTCTGGAGTGGCGACTGCGTACCGGAAAGCGCAGCGTTGCAAGACCTCCTACAAGGTGGACTGACGACCTGGTGAAGGTAGCGAGAATCCGATGGATGCGGGGCACACATGATCGTTCTTTGTGGCGACGCTTGGGGGAGGCCTATGTCCCGCAGTGGACGTCTGTCGGCTGAGATGATGATGATGATAATGATGTATGTATGTACATATATAATGTACTCGTATATGTGTGGGGATAGATGGATAGATGTCGCAACTGTATCACATAACACGCCTATAAGTTTTATTTTATGGTAATTACAGAAAGGTCTTCAAGATGACGGTCAATGGACACATGCAATGAGGCTCGCGTTCAAATGCTGTGAGCATAAGTAAGTATTTTTTCCACCACCGGGACAAGCCGGGTGTAAGGGACAGCCCTCCACAAACTTTAAGGGCTTGCTCAGTAGACGAAACTGAACAACTTACCATATTTTTTTTTTTCAGGAAACGAAAAAATATTCAGCCTCTCCATACAAACTGTCCAATCAAGTTAATAATTTTGTATGGAGAGGCGGATTTATTTTTCGTTTCCTGAAAAAAAAATGTTTGGTAGGTTGTTCAGTTTCGTCTACTGAGCCAGCCCTTAAAGTTTGTGGAGGGCTGTCTCTTACACCTTGTATATTTATATTTAAAAAAAATATAAAGAGGGAGGCCAAAGAAAAGATGGAAGGATTATGTGAGGAGTGATATGAAAAGTCAAAGTCAAGTCAAAGTCAAAAGTTTTTTATTTCACATAGGCCTACATGGGCACTTATAAAACGAAAGAAAAGTAAGTCAATGACTGCTGACAGGATGGGAAAAGAAGGAGTGTGGCGTTATCTTCCAAACAATCTTTTAGATTGATAAATATTATACAATTATGTTTCCTATCACAGCACCTCAATACCAGAAACCAAGAAGCCACCATGGTCTTGCTGTGGTCCTGACGCGTACCCTGACAATTGCACCTCAACGAACATGTTTAAGAAGGTATGCATCTTCAATAGATATATACACAGGGTTATTTCTATAACACTAGCAACGTCTCAGGACTGTATTACTAACGGCCCCATTTCGTCTCCTCCAGGCGAATATCAACCACTGCGCCCCCGCTCAGGATCTGTTGCTCCAGAGCATGGCGCAGTGGTCGATAAATGTCGCCGTCGTCTCCGAGCCGTACTACGTCCATCCCCGTGGAGACTGGGTTCAGGACCTAGACGGCTCGGTGACGTTAATCTCGTCGGCCGCCGCCTGTACCCCGCCCCTCGAGGCTGTTGCGAGGGGACGAGGCTGCGTGGCAGCACGGTTCGGGGACATTGCAGTGGTAGGCGTCTACCTGTCCCCGAGCAGATCTCTCGACGAACTCCAGGTCTCCCTTATGGAGCTAAATGTCGTCGTCGCTGGGTTCGGTACCCTCCCCGTGGTCGTTTGCGGGGACTTCAACGCCTGGAATACGGCTTGGGGTTCCCGGTACACAAACCCACGGGGTCAGATGGTGGAGGACTGGGCTTTGGAGCTGGGCCTGGTCGTCCTGAACCGGGGTTCTGTCCCCACGTTGGCGCGGATGCGGGGTGAATCAGTGGTGGACATCTCGTTCGCCAGCCCCGCTCTGTTGCCGCGTGTCGTCGACTGGCGCGTTATGGAGGAGGTGGAGACGTACTCCGACCACCGGTACATCCGGTTGGACGTCTCCGCCGAAACCTCGGCCGCGCCGGTCCGACAGAGCCCTTGCGGTCCGCGGTGGGCGCTTAAGCAGATGGACCGGGAGCTCCTCCTGGAAGCCGCGACGGTACAGGCCTGGGTGCAAGCACCGGACAGGCCTGTCGACATAGACGTCGAGGCGGAGTGGTTCCGGGAGGCCATGTCGCAAATCTGCGACGCGGCAATGCCCCGAGTCCGTCCAGGGCGAGCTAAGCGCCAGGTGTGCTGGTGGTCGCCGGAGATTGCTGCACTGCGCAACGCATGCAGTCACGCGCGGCGCCGGTACGTCAGACACTGCAGGCGCCGCATCCGCCCGGCGGATGCGGAGGCCAGAGAGGCGGAGCTGTATGAGGGATACAGAGCGGCAAAACGCACCCTCCGAACGGAGATCAAGCGGGCCAAACTGGAGGCCCGCAACGTGTGGCTGGGGTCTCTGAACGCGGACCCATGGGGGCGCCCGTACAAATTGGTACGGGAAAAGCTCCGTCCCTGGGCTCCCCCACTGACTCAGAGTCTCCGGCCCCAGATCGTAGAGGGTGCGGTAAACGCTCTGTTCCCTGCGTGGGGGGAACACTCCCCCCCGCCCATGGCTCCGCCTCCACTGCCAGCGGTGTCTGACGCGGACCGCAACAGCGACGATGACGACAATGTTCCAGAGGTGACCGAGGTAGAGTTGAGAGTGGCGGTGCGAAGGCTGAGTGCCAAAAACACCGCCCCAGGACCCGACGGCTTGCCTGGAAGGGCCTGGGTCCTGGCCATGGAGGCTCTCGGGCCTCGACTGAGAGGGCTCTTCAGCGCATGCATGGAGAGGGGCCAGTTCCCACTTTGCTGGAAGACGGGGAAACTGGTCCTCATAGCGAAGCCAGGGCGCCCTGCGGACTCTCCGTCCGCGTACCGGCCCATTGTGCTGCTCGACGAGGTGGGCAAGCTCTTTGAGAGAGTCATTGCAAACCGCCTCGTCGGGCGCCTAACACGAGTGGGGCCGGACCTTTCGGACGGACAGTTCGGCTTTCGCAGGATGCGCTCTACAGTGGACGCCATCATGCGCGTGCGAGCCCTCACGACGGGGGATGCGGTGTCCCGGGGCAGGTGTGTCGTGGCAGTGTCCTTGGACATTGCCAACGCGTTCAACTCCCTGCCCTGGAGTACGATCCGGAGGGCACTCCGGTACCACCGGGTGCCCGAGTACCTCTGTCGAGTGGTCGAGGCCTATCTGTCGGAGAGACTTATAGTCTACCCCGGTCACCAGGGAGACTGGAAACGTCGAGAGATGTCGTGCGGTGTTCCGCAGGGGTCGGTACTAGGGCCACCCTTGTGGAACATCGGGTACGACTACGTGCTGCGCGGCGACTTCCCTGACGGGGTCAGCGTGGTTTGCTACGCAGACGACACGCTGGTCCTAGCGCGGGGAGAGTCGTACCAGGCGGCGGTCGCTCTAGCGACACGCGGGGTTGCGATGGTCGTTGATCGGATCCAGGAGTTGGGACTCAAGGTGGCGCTTCACAAATCCGAGGCGATGTGTTTTCACGGTCGCCGGTCTCGGAACGCGCCGCCATTGAGTTCCCAACTAACGGTAGGAGGAGTTCACATCGGTGTCGGGTCGACGATGAAGTACCTGGGACTCGTCCTCGACAGCCGGTGGAATTTCGTGGAGCATTTCCGACGTCTGGCTCCCAAACTCAGCCGGGCTGGGGCTGCGCTCAAGCGGCTCCTGCCCAACCTTGGGGGTCCAGACGCCTCCTGCCGGAGGCTCTACGCGGGGATCGTTCGGTCCATGGCCCTCTACGGGGCGCCGGTGTGGGCGCCGTCGCTGAAAAAGCAACCGGCGGCCATACTGAACGCCTGCCAGAGGCTCATGGCGATAAGGATGGTGCGGGGATACTGCACGGTCTCCCGCGAAGCGGCGAGCCTTCTGGCTGGCCTACCACCGTGGGATCTGGAGGCAACAGTCCTTGCACACATGCACGATATGCGCGTGGAGATGCAACGCCGAGGTGAAAGTCCGCTGCCGCGACAGGTCACGGCATGGCGGACAGAGCTCCGGCGGGATCTCATGGTGAAATGGCGTCAACGACTATCGCAACCCAGTGCTGGGCACGCCACAATCATGGCGGTAAGTCCCCTCTTTGAGGCGTGGCTGGAAAGGCCTCACGGCGTCCTTACCTTCCGCATGACGCAGGTTCTCACCGGACATGGTTCGTTCGGGAGTTTCCTACACCGGATTCATGCGGAAGTGACGCCCGGGTGTCGCCACTGTGCGGAACGCCCGGAGGACACGGTGGAGCACACAGTCGAGGTGTGCCCTGCTTGGGCGGAGCATCGCCGTGCCCTCGTGGGGGCGATCGGCGGCGGAGACCTCTCGCGCCGGGCCTTGGTTGAGGCCATGGTCCGGAGCGAGGAGGAGTGGCAGGCGGTCGCCGACTTCTGCGAAGCAGTAATGCTTGCAAAGGAGGAGGCCGAACGCATCAGGCAACGGCGTTATCGCCGCCGCCGTCGCCGGGATTCTGATCCCGATTTCCGGCCAACGTAGACGCGGGCTTGCGGACAGTGAGCAATGGGTAGCTCGCTGTCCGGCCGTCCGGTAACCGTCCGGACCAAGCCCAAGTCGTCGACGGCGCGCACTGTTCCCGCGCGCCTCAAGGAGTTGTCAGCAACAGCAGGGACCCAGCCGGGTCGAAGCCTACCGGGGCCAGGGTTATCCGAAAGGGCGCTCGAGCCCCGGTATGAAGGCTAGAAGGAACGGGGTGGGTCTTTTAGTCAGTAAGAGTCTGACACTATCTCCCGCTCCGCCCAAGGGCGGGGGATGTCAATGCATGATTTTTCCCAGCATAAAAAAAAAAAAAAAAAAGGACTGTATTACTAACATCATAAACAACAACTTTTGTTCTATGACTTTTAAAAATTTATCAAATTTTCTTATCGCTGAAAGCGATATCTTCCAGACAACCTTAGGATGGATAAGAGCTTAAAATAATACACGGGGTAGTCTGTGGTGTACAGCTAACTATATAAAACACAATACTCAATTATAAATACATATATACATACATATTATAATAAGTTACACAATTTAATTAAGTAGTAATAAGGGTAGAAAAAAAAAGAGTAAAGTAGGGTTGGTGGAAGAAAATAAATTACGTAGAATCAGTATAGTATTAGAGAGAAAGGAAATGGTTTTTAACCAAAGTTACATAATGTTGGTTTTTTTTCCAGGACTGCCATGCATCTATAGTCAGCTGGTTGGAACGCTACCAGCTGCCGATATACACGTCATTAGCGGTGCTCCACGTGGTATTGTCGTCCTGCTCTTTCGTACGACGGTCAAACCAGGCGTCTCGCTCTTACAGCTAGCGTTCGCAGCGGCGCGTAAGCGGTGAGTTGATCCGAGGCCCTACCATGAGCTCTTAACACGATTAATTTTACGAGCTTAACTGAAATGTTAAAGGCATGGAGGTATAGTGTCCTCCATCATTTTTGGTGTCATTTTAGGGCACAGTTTTACGCAATGCCCTTTATCAAATATTTTTGTAAATCGTACAGGGCTTACCTAGCCGTATTCAAAAATGTGTAATGACAGTACAATGTTATGAGTATATTATTTTAAGGTCTAAAACACTTAGGTTAGGTTAGGTTAAAATAAAAATCTTAAATATAAAATTCTCGTGTCACAATGTTCGTTCCCGTACTCCTCCGAAACGGCTTGACCGATTCTCATGAAATTTGAGTAGTGTGAGCATATTGAGTAGGTCTGAGAATCAGCCAACATCTATTTTTCACACCCCTTAGTGATAATAAAAATAAAATTATTTAAATGGCAAAACAACGTTTGCCGGGTCAGCTAGTTTTTTATAAAACCTAAACTCCATACTTGTGAGGTATGTCGCCGTAAGAACTCTATTCAACCAGGCGCTTCGAAAGACACCTGTTCTAAATCTGTTGCACCACCAACAGATGAATGACAGAGGTGTCATTTTTGGGGACAGTTTTACGCAATGCCCTTTCTAACGCCTCACTTTTAATTTTAATCAAAGTCTTCTGTTCATTTTCAGCATCGCCACATCCTCCACACCCTGGACCCTCTGAGGGTCCAAGAGTGAGAGCGGGATGGAGCAGCCGCGTCACACCGACGGTGGAGCCATCTAGCGAAGACGTTATCATGCTGGTGGTAGGTAGGGCTAGACTGGGCTGGGTAGATAAGTGAAATTTGTGACTGGAATGGATAGAGAAGTGGAACTTGTGGCTAGATTGGGCAGAGAAGTGAAATTCGTGGCTAGATTGGGCAGAGAAGTGAAATTAGTGGCTGGTCTGTGATAGAATTTGATGTATATTGGTGAAACTGCCTTAGGTACCATAAAGATGTTTAATATTAATGACTAGCTTTTAATAATAATAATTTTAAGTTAATAAGAAAATAATGAAATGAACAATTAGAGTAAGACAGTACCACAAAATAGATAGATACAGAAGTCAATCTACATACAAAGCGCGCTCTCACAACGCACACATAGACACCGCTCACGGACACGATGTCTCGGTCGCGTCTCGGACCACTCGTCGAACAGTTCCGGCTCAAACGCTCATTAGTGTGCGTCCACGTAGGTATAAAAAGTGAAGTACATACATGAGATTGTCTTCTGTACCATTCTGTACAATTTAATTTAGAATTGTATGTAAATACGAGATTAGTATAAAAAATAATTTTGGCTTTAATATTTTGCTGTTTGAATTGAGTTCTATGGTCCTTAAATGTATGTATGGCTCAAGACATTATGTACCTAATTTAAAACAAAAAAATGGCTCAATTTATGTCTAGGAAAAGGCTTAATAAATCATTGTTATTTTACAGCATAACAGTGTATATTATGATGTAGCTCAGTGTGTGTTACGATGTTAGTAGTGTATGCTACGCCGTAGCGAAATGTATGCCACGGCGTAGCAAACTGTACTTTAATCTAAGACGTAGCAAAAGGTATTTTACTCCGTAGCAGAGTGCTACGGTGTAGCAAAAAGTATTTTACTCCGTAGCAGTGCTACGGCGTAGCAAAAAGTATTTTACTCCGTAGCAAAGTGCTACGGCGTAGCAAAAAGTATTTTACTCCGTAGCAGAGTGCCAACGCTATGCCGTAGCAAAGTGTGTAGTACACCGTAGCAGAGTAACACAGAGTAACAACATGGTATGTAACATTGTAGGAGAGTGTATGTAACGCCGTGGCGCCGAAGCAAAGTGTAGTCAAAGTAACAAGGAAATTCTATCTTTTGTTATAAGAGAAAAATGTCTATTTGTTCTTCATTCATCTATCTTTTGTTTTAAATCACTTGCTCGCCTAATTTACATTGAAGATTATGTAGTTATAGTAGGTACTCTTGTTATCAAAATGCTAAGTAGTATAATTAATAAAGCTCAGAACTTTTTACTTTTAACTGTTGTTTTTTATTTATTTATAACTATAATTAACTAATTAGTTAAACATTTCAAATGATAATGCAATAAAATTAGGGTAGGCGCGGCAATATCATGGCGGTAAGTCACCTCTTTTAGGAGTGGCTGGAGAAGCGACACAGCGTCCTCACCTTCCTTGGGGTGTAATTTATCTATAGTACCTATGTATGTATTTAAAAATACATATATAAGTATGTTTATCAGTTGTCTAGTATTCATAGCACAAGCTCTGCTTAGCTTGAGACCAGATGGCGTTGTGTGATAGTTGTGGAATATTATTATTATTATTGGTCTTAGAGGACAAAGGGCAACTAAAGAAACACAAGCGTGGTTTTACTTAGATAAAGCTTCGGACACGCCCTCTGGCTCCACCATAACATGGGAGAAATAATTGGACGATTACACACCTTTTTTTTTTTGATGGGAAAAATTATCCTACGACAACCCGCGCTCTTGGGCGGAGCGGGAGATAGTGTCAGACTCTTACTGACTAAAAAACCCATCCCGTTCCTTCAAGCCTTCATACCGGGGCTCGAGCGCCCTTTCGGATAACCCTGGCCCCAGTAGGCTTCGACCCGGCTGGGTCCCTGCTGTTGCTGACAACTCCTTGAGACGCGCGGGAACGTCGCGCGCCGTCGACGACTTGGGCTTGGTCCGGACAGTTACCGGACGGCCGGACAGCGAGCTACCCATTGCTGACTGTCCGCACGGCGATGCTCCGCCCAAGCAGGGCACACCGCGATTGTGTGCTCCACCATGTCCTCCGGGCGTTCCGCACAGTGGCGACACCCGTGCACAATTTTCCACCTCAAAAACGTTGATCTATTTAAGGTAATAACACTATTATTTACAACGCGTTACCTAATTCTTTAGTTTCTTCAACTGCATTTAAAAAGTAATCACAACATGACCTCGCAACAAAGTATAAGTTTCCACAAAACTTTTGATTTCCCACCCGCACGCGCCCCCTCGTGTCCTGGTTCCCACGACTAACTGCATTTACCTGCCCTAACACACGCTAACATACCAACGATAATTGGGTCATGTTGAAATCGATAGTGCTCACTGTTAACAATACTTTCCTGTATTGTGTTGCAGTAAAACTAAATAATACTGACTGGTCTGTTGGTCTAGTGGTTAGTGACCCAGACTGCTATGCCGGAGATCGTGGGTTCGATTCCCACCCAGGACAAATGTTTGTGTGATGAGCATAATCATTTGTTCTGTGTCTGGGTGTAATTTATCGCTCTCCATCAGGTGAGATAGCGGTCAAGCGCGAACCTATCAAAAATAAAAAATTAAAATAGGTATCTATAATATGTATGTATTTAAAAATATATTAGTATGTTTATCAGTTGTCTAGTACCCATAACACAAGCTCTGCTTAGCTTGGGACTAGACGGCGTTGTGTGATACTTGTGGAATATTATATTATATAATATTATTATTATTAATAAAGTGCAATATGCGGAGATGGTATAATGAAAGACAGGTGTTTAGTTGAGTCATGAAGAAAGTCTCTTTTTTTTTTTATCTGTTATAAACTAGTACTTGACTGCGATCCAGCCTGATGGTAAGCAGTGATGCAATGTTGATGGTGAGGTGCACTAGTTTATTAAGAGCCTATTCACTCTAGCCTTGAAGACACCCAAATTATAATCGGACGGGAAAACCGCAGCAGGCAGGCAGCAGGTCTTTATAGGTAAACACAAGTAAAGTCTATTTATATTTACAAAATGTCTTACTCAGCGATTCTTTGTTCGAGTCGAGCTATGTTGCAGTCAGTTATAAAATGTTACCGTAAAAGTGTTAATTCATACATCACAAAAATGAAGTAAAACTTACACAAAGTTAAAGAACAAAGTATCTATTGTATCAGTTTTTATTTAATAAAAACACTTATGTAACTATACTAATTAAAACTATTTGTTTACAATAACTTTTACCTAAAATATGGCGTCAAAATATTCCTCCGCATCGCTGTCGACTGGAAGTGTGCACAAGAGATTCGCGGTATTGCCACGTTGTATGGCGATGCTTAATCAATATATATTTTTTTTTAATTAAAAAATTACAATTGACTTCAATGTAAAAAAAAATTCGGGCAAGTGCTATTCAGACTCGCGCACTGAGAGTTCTTTCTGTACAAAGTTACATAAGAAAACATTCCAATTCCCGAATTGAGTTATTAAGATTTTCCCAAATCGCAAAATAAAAGTATTTCTTTTTTAAAAGTATGCAATTTTTTTATATACTAAATTAAATATTTTTAAGCTATTGCATAGCTTCTATCGCGGGCCTTGAGCGTGGAGACCAAATCCAGAAATTCCGTAACGAAAATAACCTAACACTCATTTGTTTTTTGAGCGTGGTGACCGATAAGAAAACAAATGAGTGAACAATCAATCACAATTCAATTCAATGTCTGAAAGTGTAACTTCAAATAATATCAAAGAAAAAAAAACCAGGAAAAAGAAAATACTGCATAAATAAAATAAATAAATAATTGCATAAGTTGATAAAAAATGCTATGCAATAGCTTTACCGTGGCAGTCCCCGAATGCCACACGTCTTTTTTTTATATATCCTCATCAAAAACGAAGTTATGTGATGTATGTAGAGAATGGTATGGTGCCCAGCAGGGTCGAAGCCTACTGGAGCCAGGGTCTAGTAAAGGAAGGTCCGAAAGGGAGGCTCAGCCCCGGTATGAAAGGCAAATAGGAACGTGATGGGTTTTTTTGTCAGCAAGAGACTGACACTATCTCCCGCTCCGCTCAAGGAAAGAAAGAAAGAAAGAAAAACAGTTTATTCACGCGGAAAAAGACGCAATCTTAAAACTAAGTTAACAAATATTTAACATCAATCGATAGGGAAGATATGCGTCACTTCCGCGAAAAACGGCCGAACGCTCAGCATAAAGCTGCGACCTCTCGCATAGTGCGATGAGCTCACAGCGCTGGTTTTCAGCGTGGACATTGTGGAAAACGTGGACACAAGGATAGGGGATATCATTTGGATGATCTTTAGACACCAAAAAAGCATAGAATAGTGTTTTCGTAATGTCTTCAGTAGTAATATCCTGGTACGGCATCGTATTTCTTCTGAGCATCCAGTATGGCCGTCAGTTGATTTATTCGTAGCGTTTCGTGAGAAACTGGCATTTGTTTGACCTGAAAAAAGAGTAGTAATGTGAAAAGTTTAAATCGGTTTGCGCTACAAAGACCATAATAGCAGATTATGTGGCTAGGGGGATAAAGCAGTGTCTTTAAGTCGAGGTCACGTTGAATTCCGAACGAAACGAAGGTTGCTGATTTTAATCCCGAACGACAGTGAGGGATTTATATAATTAACTCCCGAGCATTGCGAGGTAACTTACATACAACATTAGTTTTAGTATATGCGAAACACGTGTCTAGTATTTTTTATGTAAAAGAGATCTATGTACAAAATTTTATAACTGTATCATGAAAAATCGCAATATCACGCGCCTTTGACGACTTGGGCTCAGTCCGTCCGGACTGCCCCATTTTACCAGACGGTCGGACGGCAAGCTGCCCATTACTCGCCGTCCGCAAGCCCGCGCCAGTTAAATCATGTTATTTATTACAAATATCGCGATTATAGTTTCTTGTAGCTATCATTATGTGAGAATTATGTAAATAAAAAAAATAAAAAAAAATTTAGAAAAAAGAAAAACACCATACCTTTAGTACCGCTGTAGTCTTGTTAATATGCTTTTTCTCTTCCCTTTTGACGGTAGTCCTAAAAGGTCTTGCCAGTAAGAAGTACAGGATCTCCACAAAACTGATAAAACTGGCGCCTAAGAAGAGGCCAGCTGCGCCACCAAATGACACTGCAAGAGATATTTTTAAATTTTAATAGTCAAAAGTCAAAAATATTTTATTTCACATAGGCCTACAGGGGCACTTATAAAACATCAGAAGCTAGTGCACGGTTCCAAATTGGTCGTTTCCTATGAAGAAGAACCGGCAAAAAACTCCATGGTTACTCTTTTTAAAAAAACGTGGTTGGTATTACAATATTGATAGATATTATATAAGAACAGTCAAATATTGTACACAAAAGCACAATAAAAATTATCTTAGTAAAAAACAAAGTAAGTCGTAATAGGAAGTAGTCTAAGAGTTCGTGGAGTATACAGTGTTCTCACATTCAAATTACAAAAAGAGTGAAGTGAAGCAAGTACTTGTGTATTTATTTATTATTTTGTTTACAAAATCAAGTGTGCAATGGACGGTTTTATAAGCATGACTTCAGATGAACAGAACTATTAAGTTCTCGCAAAACAAAGTAATCGTAATTTGCCTGTATGTAGTTGTCACAATTAGGTGGTATTAATTTTTGATTTGCCTCATTTGGGCGCCATTAAACTTATCAGAGATTGATTAGAATATCTTGATTTTATGAAAAAAGTACACAATTAAAGTAAGGTTAAAAATAAAATGTCCCACATACTATTTTTACTTCAAAATTTAACAATCGCTGTAGTTATTAAAACTCATATCTATTAGTTTGATTAGGGTCTGTAACTCATAAACCAAAAAATGTAAATAAATGAAAACATTTGTCGGGCGCCAGTAAGCTTATTGGCGCCCATTTGGGACTCTAAAATGCTCATCATCAATATAAAAATCTATTTTTGTCACTGCTTCAACATTTTAGAATACTGTGATTTAGTTAACTATGAAGTTCCATACAAGCTTAATTTGAAAACAAGGTTTTTGATTTAATTCTATAGGTCTGTTTACGAACAACTGGCGCCATCTAGCGGATACACTAACGCAACACAACTGCGGGGACGGGGGGCGCGCAATAGACCCCAACCCGATTTACTTATAAGCGGTCGTTTAAATCAAAAAGAAACCACCGGCGATCGAGTACGTCTACTCTTAACTCTCATTAGATCGCAAGCGAACGCCGGCGTCCGCTTGCTATAGGCTAAGAAATTACCAATTGTAAAAGGAACATTAAAATCAAGTATACTTTCATCATCAAGTGTTATCTAGTGTATACTGTTGAAACTTAGTAAGTAGATGTATTCTGTGAACCGCTTTAAGATTTTCACCTGATTGTAAGCGACGATGTGGTCGACGATGGAGCACTCTTGTCTAGAAGTAACCTATTTACTCTTACTTAAGTACTTGTATGTGATGGAGGACCTGTTCCATCTACTCACCGACAAGATCCTGAAAGTGGAACACGATCTCCCTCGTGTACCTGGTCCTCGGAGCCTGTATCGCAAACTTCATTGAGCCGTGCACGTTGAAGGGGGGACGATCCCTGAATACACAATGTAATGTTTTTATGTAGGTAAGTGTAGTTAAGACTTTAAAAAAAAATGCAAGTACTAGTCGTACTCGCGCATTGAGAGCACAAAATAGATAGGTACAGAAGACAATCTCATGTATGTACTTCACTTTTTATACCTACGCTCGGTGGACGCACACTGATGAGCGTTTGAGCCGGAACTGTTCTGCTCCGAGATATCGTGTCCGTGAGCGGTGTCTATGTGTGCGTCGCTCGAGCGCGCTTTGTATGTAGATTGACTTCTGTACCTATCTATTTTGTGCTGAGGGTCCGTAAAAACGTAGGTACTTAAGTAAATAGTTCAATTCTCGAATGGGTCAAATCTCGAAGATTTTTTCGAATCGCAAAAAAATTGACTGTTTTTAGATTTATTTCTATATTTGTGCTATAAGACCATGCTTCATGCCAAATTTCAAGAATTATAGGTTAACGGGCAGTACCCTAAGAATTTTGATTCCCTTGAGGTTATCGAAATATTCGTTTTTTGCAACATAACCAGCCGTTATTCTTTATTTCATTAACTCAGAAGTTTTTTCATAGCTTCAAGGGACCGCAAGACCTGAGTTTATGATATTAATTTCAACACGATATCACCCCGCGTTCCTGAGATAAAATATCTTGACACACAGACAGACGGACAACAAAGTAATCCTATGAGGGTTCTGTTTTTAGGGTTCCGTAGTCAACTAGGAACCCTTATAGTTTCGCTATGTCTGTTTGTCCGTCTGTCTGTCTGTCTGTCCGTCCTCGCTTAATCTCTGTGACCGTTAGCACTAGAAAGCTGAAATTTGGTACCAATATGTATATCAATCACGCCGACAAAGTGGTAAAATAAAAATTGAAAAAAAAATGTTTTATTAGGGTAGCCCCCCTATATGTAAAGTGGGAAGTGATTTTTTTTTTAATTTCAACCCTAACGTGTGATATATCGTTGGATAGGTATTTAAAAATGAATAGGGGTTTACTAAAATCATTTTTTGATAATGTCAATAATTTCGGAAATAATCGCTCCAAAAGTAAAAAACAATGTGCCCCCCCCCCCCCCCTCTAACTTTTGAACCATAAGTTTAGAAAATATGAAAAAAATCTGAGAAGTAGAACTTTATAAGGACTTTCTAGAAAAATTATTTTGAACTTGATGGAAAGAACAGTTTTTGTACAAAAAAGACAAAAGGTTTCTACAAAATAATTTCTGGACTAAGTTTGTACTATAATCGTAGCAAGCATTTTTTTAAACTCATAAGTGGGTACACTTTATTATGACGGACGGGAAACTACGAATCCCTACACTGAGCGTGGCCCGACAAGCTCTTGGCCGGTTTTTCCTTATGAGCTATGAAACCCTAAAAATAACTCACCAAATCTGATCGACAGTGGAAATCTCCTTATAAATGGAGTCAATACACTGCGGTGCGCACGCGCACTTCTGTCCATTATTATTGGATAATTTCTGAGAGTAGTTGGACAAACACGCCATGCCCTTTGGGGTGCAGAGTGGACCATCTGCAAAAAATAGTATAATAATAATAATAATTAGCGCGCCGTGCAATGATAATCGATATCACCATCCCGCATGACGAGAATCTCGTGAAAGCTGAGAAAGAGAAACAAATGAAATATCTCGACTTAGCACGCGAGGTTGTCGACATGTGGAATGTGGACTCGGCTATCATTGTGCCGATTGTCGTAACTGCCAATGGTCTTATTGCCAAAAGCTTCGACGACCATCTGTCGAAGCTGTCGTTGCGCGGTTGGATCAAGGGCCAGATACAGAAGGCAGTACTCCTCGATACGGCTCGCATTGTGAGGAAGTTCCTGTCTCTGGAGCCCTAACCACCGGTAGCTTGGACTCTGCTCCTGACATCGGTGGACTACTGTTTTTATATTTTTAAATGTTTTTTTTTTAATATATATTTGTTATAAAAAATATGTACTATAAGAAAAATAAAGGAAATAATAATATTCCACAACTATCACACAACGCCTTCTAGTCCCATGCTAAGCAGAGCTTGTGTTATGAGTACTACACAACTGATAAACGTACATATATATTTCTAAATACATACATATTATAGATACATTACACCCAGACACAGAACAAATGATCGTGCTCATCACACAAACATTTGTCCTGGGTGGGAATCGAACCCACGACCTCCGGCATAGCAGTCAGGGCAACTAACCACTAGACCAACAGGCCAGCCAAAAGTATACAGATGATGACACTAGTCCACAGCCAAAATGAAAGGCCATTTGGAATTATATATTTTACCGTCATAGAAGTAATAGAAAGGCACGCAGTTGCAGAACTTCTTCGCCAGTTTACTTCTGCATGACAGTCGACACGTGTTTGTACTGTGCACCTGGAGAAGAAGCCTTCAGTTATGTTTTTTCAACGTACTATACGTTGAAAAACAAAGGAAGGAAAAAAAAACCTACAAAATCAAATTTAAAAACATTTATTTCAAACTAACCAACAAGACCACCTTTTTGTTTTGTGCTATAAATTTATTTTTTTCTGTAGAGGGCCACCCCTATCACCTACAAGGGCGGATCCAACTTTTGCACCAGGGGGGGTCACATAGTCGTGTTTTTTTTTGATGTTTAACCATCGTCTAAATAACATCCTCCGCCCTTGGGAGGAGCGGGAGATAGTGTTAGACTCTTACTGACTAAAAACCATCCCCGTTCCTTCTTGCCTTTCGTACCAGGGCCGAGCTTCCCTTTCGGATAACACTGGCCATGTTGTATCTCAGCAAGGAGGCTCGCCGCTTCGTGGGAAATCGTACGGTATCCCCGCACCATCCGTATTGCCATGACCCTCTGGCATATGTTCAGCTTGGCCTTCGTTAGCTGACGCAGCGACGGCGCCCCATAAAGGGCCATGGACCGAACGATTCCCGCGTAGAGACTGGACCTCCAAGGTTGGGCAGGAGCCGCAGGAATTTTTATAATAATAAATACAGTATAAAGTAGATAAATAAAACCTATATTGTGCAAAAAAATATTAACATTATGTTTAACAATTTTAATTAATGATCAACCTACGTTCTGGACCTAGCCCAGGGGGGGCGTCATGACCCCCATGACCACCCCCCTGGATCCGCCCTTGATCACCTAGGGGTATTAAAAATAGTCTACGAACACACAATACTCAGACTTACCCAATAATTAAACATAAAACATTTTTCATAAAAATCGATATTTTCATATATATATATTTATAGTAAATGGTTTATATAAATATAAACCATATACTGGTATTTTAGAATTGACCAGAAATTAGTCAAAAAATTATGTCTGCGGCTTCGCCTGCGAACATAAAATATAGCTTATGTCATTCGAGAGTAAAGCAGCTTTCTATCGGTGAAAAAATTTCGCAATTGGACCAGGCCCCCTAACCATGTTACAATCGAAATCCGTTCTCTAATCGGTAACGCCTCGGCGTCTGCAATTGTAGAAAACGATAAGTTGGTAGCCATGTTGACGCGCCTGAGTCGGCCGCTCGTTCTACAATGTAGCGTTTGTATAACAAAGGCTGTAGCGATAAATATTGTAGAAACGATTTTAAACGATGTGAACTTGGCTACGAATTGTCTATTCGTTTGTTTCGACCACGCGACTTTACGTTGAGATAACGTCATTCCCATACGTTTTATCACTTTTCGACAGCGTTAACGATTGCAGAATAACAACTTGGCTAAGCGTGCAGTACTTTCGGAGATTACCTACCTCTTACAAACAAAAAATCAATCTTTATCTACACCAATATAATAAAGAAGTAAAGTTTGTTTGTAGGAAGTAATCTCTGAAAGTAGCTGGTCTGATTGCGATAATTTTATCACTGATAAAAAACTGATTTATTACTGAGTGACAGGCTATATTTTATGTAGGCGGGCGAAGCCGCTAGCAAAAGCTAGTGTATAATATTAGTGCAGATACCTACGGAACATCACTAAAACGACACCCACCTTCCTCCCACTGGAACCGGGCTCATTGGTATACGAGCACCCTCGCCTGATCGGCTGCAGATCCTCCACTCCTCGTCCGCAGCGAGACTCCATGACGCTCAGCTCTGTGGTCCTGACGAGGGTCAGGCGCACATGAGACGGAGAGTGGGAGAGATCCATCACGTCGTATGGTGAGTGAACGTAGAACTATAAGAAGAAGGAGAATAAATCAACCATCAACCTATGACAGTTGATCGCAACTGTCTCTTTTAAACACAGGTTACCTACTAACCTGTCTAGAAGAACAGTAGTTCATCAACTAACTAGACTTATAAGTATATAATATAATATAAATTCATATAATATATTCCACAACTACCACACAACGCCGTCTAGTCCCAAGCTAAGCAGAGCTTGTGTTATGAGTACTAGATAACTGATAAACATACTTATATATTTCTAAATACATACATATTATAGATAAATTACACCCAGACACAGAACAAATGATTATGCTCATCACACAAACATTTGTCCTGGGTGGGAATCGAACCCACGACCTCCGGCATAGCAGTCAGGGCCACTAACCACTAGACCAGCAGGTCAGTCATAAGTAAAGTACCTAAGCTAGTTCTAAATAATTATCAATAAAGAAAGAAAGAAATAAATATTATTATTATTATTTTTATACACTTATTTCTCTAAGGACCCTGAGATTCTGGACCATTGGAAGGCGTACGAAGAGCCGAAACCAACTCGCAGAGGCCTTTTTAGCATTACAGGCAGTTAAAGAGTTAAAGAATAACTTACATCAGCAGAAGCGGGAACGTCCATGACGATGTAGCAGCTTAGAGACGAGTACTTACAAGTCTCCGGCCAACGAGCTGTGACGTTGGGGTTTGGAGGCCTGCAATTAAGATTTAATTACTAAAGCAGTGATCCTCAACATTATTTTAACAGGGGACCACTTTGGTTTCTTTGTTGTTAGCAGGGACCAGATCTCGAACTTAAACTATTTAAAAAAGAAATTAACCTTTCAATTGTGATAATTGCAGACACAATTGAAAGACAATAGGTGCGCGAACGCCGGCGTTCGCTTGGGGTTTAATGAATAAATACGCTACTTATCTAAAAATTAGTGGCATATTGTATTGATTATCTATACTAATATTATAAAGCTGCAGAGTTTGTTTGTTTGAACGCACTAATCTCTGGAACTAATGGTCCGATTTGAATGATTCTTTCAGTGTTGGGTAGTCCATTTATCGAGAAAGGTTATGTTTTTTTTTTCAATATTAGGGATCCGTAATAAAATTGCTACAAAAAAGTCCGCGAGAACATATCTAGCTATCGTGGTTTAATCACAATAACCGATTTTGTGTTCAAAATAATTATTAAATCGTCTGAAGAAAAAAAAACTACGTAATATTAATCTTAATCGAAATTAAGCATTATGTTATCACGAGTATTTATGTAGAAGTAAAATACTTTTTGTTTTATCTCAATCGGATATTTCGTTTAAAAGTTATCACGTGTGTAAAATGTTAAGAGTTGGTACCACGGAAACGAGAAAAACGCGGGTGAAACCGCGGGGCACAGCTAGTAAAGAATAAATGGCAAAGAAACTAGACAAAAAAATACATTCAACCGAACATAAAACCTTCTTCTTTTCGAAGTCCGTTAAAAACACGGTATGGCACAAAGCGCCCCACGCTTTTTTCACAATTATAACTTACACGATAGCAACATCTTCTAACGCAAGAGAGTTAGTGACATAGCAACCACCAGCTTCAGTCATCACTGGAATCCATTTGTAGGTGGCTTCCTCCGAAGATCTAGTCTTAATGTCAGGTTCTGGCATAACCTGATGAAGATGAAAAGCTTACAATCATAATTCTCTTGACAAATACATTTTAATTTTTAATTTAGTTAAAATCTACCTAAACAAACAAACTTAAACTATTTATACTAAGACCTAAATAAATACCTAACGTATATAAATGAAATACAAAAACACAAAGTGCACTCAGGCTTCGAAGTACTCCTCTACATCGCTATCATCAGGGAATTGTGCCCAGAAGACTGACAGCATTGAATGGCAATGCTAATTCTTTGAGCGAAGAACGAGCCAGCCATGTAGTCACGCAAGGTGTCGATCAGGCCTGACCAATTCAAATTAATTCATTTATATTATAAAAAAAAAACTAAACCTAAAAATTGGGCTTCTAGAGGCTATCCCAAACTTACATCAACAGCTATTCCAAACATATCCACGCTAGTATCCAAATGGTTGAACTCCTGGAACCTCTGGAGATGGAACAGGTCAGAGTCGGTGATGGCCTCCACGAGACGGGCGTAGTAGTCATACATCTCATCTGAAGGTTCGGTGTCGAAGTACTTCTTGATCGCTGCTGGTAACTTGGCTTTGTTGAGACGGTTCTGAGTGTTAAGAAGATTTCTTTTTTTAAATGGATAGTCGTTTGGTGACTTCTTCCCTTACTTTTAACCTTTCGAAAGACGTCCACTGTTGGACATAGGCCTCCCCCAAGCGTCGCCACCTAATTTGGGCCTTTTTCTTTTATAAATTCGCAAACGAGACAGCGATTGTCGCAACCCAGTGTTCGACGACTTCGTCGCTTACCAGTCGAGTGAAATAGTGAACCTATAAATTATAAAACAAAACCTTCTTTAGAGCCCTCGCACACGCGAGGCCCGTTTGGGTGCGAGGCCCCTTTGGGTGAGAGGTCCCTTTGGGTGAGAGGCCCCTATGTGTGCGAGGCGCCTTTGGGTGAGAGACCCTTTTGGATACGGGGCCCCTATCGATGAGAGGCCCTTTTGGGTGAGAGGCCCCTTTGGGTGCGAGGCATCTTAGGCCTCTTTGGGTTTGAGGCCCCTTTGGGTGCGAGGCCAATGTGATGTGATGTAACATAGAATTATTGGCTTTGCAAGGACTGCGGAATTGTTGAAAGAATCATCACAACGGAAAAGCAACTGAAGAGTGAAGGAACACAAGTGGGTTTTAGTCAGTAAAAGTCTGACCCTCTCTCTCGCCAAAGCATTAACTATACAGACTACAGACCTTATAACACATAGTAACAGCAGGCACACTGAACCGCCAAGATCTGAAGTCTTTCTCCAGCGTCACGACCGTGGGAGACTCGTTGTAGCGCTGCAGCTGACCCAGGGACACGTCTACTGCTCCCCACGTGGCGAGGGCTGTAGCTGCTACCCATAGGATCCTACGGGAAACAGTAGGTACTATGATGACTTGACGAACAGTTGCCATGCCATGTAAATTATCAAAGAAAAATTGGGGGTAGGAAACATCAAGCACCTCCACACAATAGGCAGCACAAACAAGCCCCAGCCCCCCTAGCCAAGCTACAACCAGTTTGTGTAGGATTCCGTTCAGCAATTGTAGAAAACGATAAGTTGGTAGCCATGTTGACGCGCTGAGTCGGTCGCTCGTTCTAAAATGTAGCGATTGTATAACAAAGGATGTAGCGTTAAACATTGTAGAAACGATTTTGAACGATGTGAACTTGGCAAAAAATTGTCTATTCGTTTGACCACGCAAATTTACGTTGAGATGACGTCCTTCTCATACGTTTCATCACTTTTCGACAGCGTTAACGATTGCAGGATAACAACTTGGCTAAGCGTACTGTGCAGAACATGTTTAGAGGAGGAGGAGATAATTGTATGAGCTACTTGACTGCACATGTTCGCATACGAACTCTAGGATCCTTGAAATACTTTAGGTTTTTGGAGAGAACTGGGCTGATTGGAATAAGCCCACCAAAGGTTAGCTGCTAAAAACTATGCACTATGGTCCACATATGACTAAGTGGGGAAACCAGACTCCGATAGATAGACTCGGAGGATCCTCCTTTTTCAACGGAGGCCCGTGAGTCTCACAGAGTATATTATAGTGGGACTCCACAGTCTCCACATCCAGTTCCTTATCTTTAAGTACTTACCGTTCAATCCAGTGCCTCCGGGGAGCCGCAATATGGTTGAATCCATGGATGCTGGTCTCTTTGCAGAAGTCTCTACCACACTTTACGACAGGCTTCACTATGGAGGACACCCATCTTGTGATGATCCAGGGTCTCTCCTCTTGATATATGGGATAATCGATACTATACTCGTACATTGTTTTCGAAATGTCTTTCGAAGATTGTGCCCGCTTTTATTTAGTATGCAAGATGTGAGCAGGCGCACACCAAGCGTATGATGACTAATACGCGTCTATGAAGCTACGCGTCCGTGGACAGTTGACCATAGTTTAGTATGTAAGCTTCACGCAGGCGTACACCGAGCGTATAATGACGAGTACGCGTCTGTGAAGCTACGCGGCCGTGGACAGTAGGACATAGTTTAGTATGTAAGCTTCACGCAGGCGTACACCGAGCGTATAATGACGAATACGCGTCTACGAAGCTAAGCGTCCGTGGGCAGTAGGCCATAGTTTTGTATGTAAACTTCATGCAGGCGTACACCAAGCGTATGATGACTATTAAGCGTCCATGAAACTACGCGTCCGTGGACAGTAGGCCGTAGTTTAGTATGTAAGCTTCACGCAGGCGTACACCAAGGATATGTTGACGAATACGCGTCTATGAAGCTACACGTCAGTAGCCCCCTCGGGCGCCGATTGTAGATACGTCTGTACAACTTGAATGACTATGGAAAATGCTTAATGGTCGTTATATACACACGTTTGTACGAAATTTATTTGGCCGAAATTTTTGGTTTCTATGTCTTTGTTTTTCCTTGAAAATTCTAGAAAAAGTTATAGTATTTATTTTTTGGTGATTTAAGGTCGGTTGGGGGAAGATCGGCATTGAGGTAAGAACGTATAAATCTACCACTTATTTTAATTAGCTTTATTTTTAATGCCAGCCACATTGCCCAGTAAGGTGGAACATAATGACGCGGCACGCAATATGACTAGCATTAAAAATAAAGCTAAAAAAAGACGTGTGGCACTCGGGGACTGCCGCGGTAAAGCTATTACATAGCATCACTCATTTGTTTTCTTATCGGTCACCACGCTCAAAACAAATGGGTGGGGGGTGTTAGGTTATTTTTGTTACGGAATTTCTGGATTCGGTCTCCACGCTCAAGGCCCGCGATAGAAGCTATGAAATACCTTAATAAATGGTATAATTTATATTTATACGTTCTTTCTTACCCAAATGCCGATCTTACCCAAACGCACTATATGTAAAAATGCGCATTAATGATATCTCGGCGTGAGGGGTCAAAATGATTGACTTAATGGAGATTAAAAAAGGTAAAACATATTTTGCACCAGGGTCTTTGAGTCACTCACTGTAGTAATTTAGATACCTACGGATGGATATTAACTCAAACTGAACTATTGTATTGCAATATTGTAATTAAGTATTATACTATCTATGTAGCGTGCGTGTTATAAATATGGAACATGAAAAACCCATTAGTAATATTACACATACGTTAGGTACTTATTTTAATAAAATTGTGAAATCATATATCATAATAAGTACCTTTATAGATATGATGAAACTAATCAACTTTTAATTATGTATGTCGTCAACAAAAAAAAAGCTGCCTGAGACCGTGAGACGGGAGTTTCGGTAGACCATGAGAGAAATGGCTGTATAAACTGGACAGATTTCACCAGAACTGGGGCCCAAGTCTGCTATTTTTATAAATAAGTTATTCCAACACGATCCCATTGTCATTTTGCAAAAAGTTCCTAATCTGCTAATTCATAATGATCGACTATTGATCGGTCAATCGTCTCGTAATACAGTTGTGGTAAAATTACAATATCGAGCTTATTAAAAGCAATGACTGCACAATGACGTTCTAATAGTGGGTCACTGATCAAAGAAACTGTCAATATTTTTACAGATTACCGCATACGTAAGACATTCGATCGTAAATATGTACGAGATTACCATTCTATCCCACTTCTTTTAATGGAGTGTCAGTGGTTGATCATTGGAAAGTCATGACGCCATTACGTAGGTTACCAAACTTACTCAAAATCAAAAATTATGACATCAATGATAGACCATTCTGACACTATTGTAATAGCGGACTTGGGGCCTGGGAAGGTAGGAGTGCAGCTGATAATGTGGTTTTGCTAAGCAAGCAATACATACTTTGGAATCGTACATCGACTTATTTTTTTAATTGTTGATAGGTTCGCGCTTGACCACTATTTTACCTGATGGAAACGGATGATGTGGTGTGTGCCTAGAAGTAATCTATTCTATTATAGTAATACTTTTGACTTGTAAATGGATAACACTTTATCAATATCATGACTTTTTTTATTGATGTATACTTATTGCTTGACTGCGATCCCTCCTGATGGTAAGCAGTGATGCAATCGATGATAGTGAAGCGCAATAGTTCATTACGAGCCTATTGAATCTAGCCTTTTCAGCGGTATATTGGATATCCAGAAACAAGTTGTTCATAAGCGCCTACAAAAACATTGTTAGCAATCGTTCTAAAAAGAAAAGGCGTAAATAATTATTGTCCAGGCGTTTTATTAAGGCATATTTATACTTTTTATTATTAAAGTTGTTTACAAAATAATGTTGACGTGCCAAACAGATAGTAAACCAATAACAATTACACATTAATAACCCGGTTAATACAAATCTAAAATTATGAGAATTTGTAAGTAGTCAGCCAAAAATACTTTACTTACATAAAATAATTTTAACTGTCTCTATTTACGGTAAGTATTCCGAAAGGTATTATCCGAATCTTTGAACCGAATTTAAAGTAAATAATAGCCGAGAATTTTAAAAACACAAATAAACTTTTGGTTACTATTCACCATCCCACATAAACCCGCTCAATTTGAATTTCCCCAAAAATACTGATTCATACACTTTCTTCCCCGGGCGCGTTCCACCCGCGCCCGCATTTACAATCAATGGCATGAGATGATCCGCTTCACTTATCGGATGACTATATAAACCGCCTTTCTGTTGATCCCAAACTAATATTTTCTTACGATTTTCTTCGTCACCAGTGCATACGTCATTCAGAAAATTATCAAAATCTTCGTTGGCAATTTCTGTTTCAGTTACTGGCCGTGCTCTGTCAAATTCTCCCATGTTATGATATGACAACCCTGATCCAAATATGGCAACACCTTCTTTTCGAAACTGATACAAAACTTTCCCCATATTGTAATGTTGCGTTGCATCTTGATTTTTTAATATAGATATTTGTACAATCGGTATATCAGCTTTGGGATTTATTAACATCATTGGTATGAAGACGCCGTGGTCCCAACCTCTTTTATCGTCTAGAGTAGACGGAATTTCTGCGTTTCTGAACGCTTCGTGTATTCTTGCCGCCAAAACTGGATCACCTGAAAAATATACCATTTTGACGTGAATAATCAATCATCAATCAATATCTATATAAATAAAAGAAAGTCGTGTTAGTTACACCACTTATAACTCAAGAGCGACTGAACCGATTTGGCTGAAAATTGGTGGGGAGGTAGCTTAAAACCAGGAGACGGACATATGATACTTTTATTATTATTATTATTATTTTTTTAGGGTAGAGTAGAGTAGGGTAGGGTAGAGTAGGGTAGAGTAGGGTAGGGTAGAGTAGGGTAGAGTAGGTAGAGTTGACAGCTTAGATAAAAGGTAACTATTAGGCGGTACGAAGTTTGCCGGGTCAGCTAGTATTAATATAGGTACGAAATCATTCGGTCGACACAGTTCGTCGGATCCAGAATACGAAAAAGTGCAAGTCATAAGTTCTCTCCAAACTCTTAAGTACCGTATATGTGCTCTATTTTTTATGTACTTTATTGTGTCATGTGCTCCATTTTGTGTTATAAATTATTTGTGAACTATTTCGTGACCTGATTATTGTAAAGACTATGTGTGAATAAGTGAAGACTGAACTTTGTCATTAAATGAGTGTTTTTAATTATAGACTCCACACCCTACAGTAGGAAACATCAAGCACCTCCACACAATAGGCAGCACAAACAGGCCCCTGTGCAGAGCATGTTTGGAGGAGGAGGAGATAATTGCATGAGCTACTTGACTGCACATGTTCGGATACGAACTATAAGATCCTTGAAATATAATGATAACAGTTTTCTATAACAGCTGCATAAGCCATAATAATTGAACCCACGACCTATACCATACCATATACGCCCAGACAGTTTGTGCCTCTAATTACAGTATTCGGTATTAACCTATTTACAGCAATTTGATGTATATGATAGTCAGTGAGTAGCTTGTACACCGTTATGCAGCTTAGAGTGTACACACGGGCCTTTATGCAGCTACTATAGTTAGGTACAGCAACTATTCTCCACTAACACTCGCTGTAAAATTTGGGGTCCTTTTTGTAGTTATAGGAGCTGTGTAAGCTCATGTATAGATACAGGCTTTGTACAACTTAAAGTGTACACCTGAACCTTTATACAGTTCTTATACAGCTTGTTCTGCTACTTGGGTCAACAAGGTTAAAAAGAATATTAGATACATACCTGGAGCTTCATATTTAAACTTATAACTTTCGGGTGGAAAGTTATAATAGTCGTACAGCAACGAATGACGATCACCGGACGATATAGTCACAACATCCTCTTCCCTATGCGCTGTTACGATAACTATTGCTTTCAAACGACTCAAATTCACATAATTCGACACATTTTTCAAACCATCTCCGATTTCCACATTATATTTTTCTCGCAACACAGGATATGGACCGCCGCCATGATTTAAAAAGACAGAAGGCGCGAAATACACGTCCGCCATTTTGGAATGTGTGATTAAAGTCAATAATATGCTTGAAATAAAGATTAATTTGAACATGATAATTGTATAATTACGGAGCGATATGAGTGTGTACGTTTACATCAATTAATGCGTGAATAAATACTGTTTTGTAATGTCATCCTACATAGTGTGCTCGTGGTGCTTACGATGTAATACCTACTAAAATATAGGACGTGTCATTCGACTTCGCTTTGCATGGACTGAATAATTTATTTGCTCTTTGAGTTTCCACAGCTGCTTAGTAATATTGTAATATCTTTATTTAAATAAAAATTAAAAAAACTACTAGGATTAGAAGCGTGAAATTTCGCACCAAGCTTCCTTCTCAGGCGAGCACTTAATAAGAATTGTTCCAAAATTTAGCCCCTAATGGGACAAAACGGGAGTCTAAAGTTTGTGTGAAAAAACCTACATTCACGCTGGCGAAGTCGCTCGCATAATCTATTCTTATATAGAGTTAAACGACTTGGGTAATTATTAGGTTTAAATGAAATCTGATGTAGTCAACACGGGTTCAATAATCAAGATTGATTAAGAGATAGAGATCATTGTTTACTAACAGAAGAACCCTATGAAAAGTATCGAATATAGGTATTTTTTAAATGATTAAATATTATACAAAATTCCTAAGTCTGTTGACTTATATTATTACTTATATATTATAAAGAGGTAAAATTTTTAAGTTTGTAGGTATGTAGGAGTGAATCTCTAGAAGTACCGGTCCCGTCCGTAAAAATTTTTCACCGATAGAAAGCTGCTTTATCCCGGAGTGACATAGGGCGACGTCGCGGGCAAAAGCTAGTAGTTTATATATTGGTACAGCTGTATCGTATAACACGCCGTATTATAAGTAGGCGCACCGGATTGAAAAATGTAGCTGTAACATAATGCGGCTACCTTACTTTCAGCGGGATTGTGATGGCAATAGGTTCTACAAAGCGGCGATAGTTGTATCGTATAATTACTAGTTTTTTAACCTTTCGACTACCGTCAATTAGAGACACAATAGAAAGACAATGGAAGCGCGAACGCTTGGGGTTTAATGAACTCCAACTTAACCTTTCAATCATGGAAATTACAGACACAATAGAAAGACAATAGGTGCGCAAACGCGTGTTCGCTTGGGGTTTCATGAATTAAAGAAAAACATACATTCAGCCGAACATAGAACCTCCTCCTTTCCGATGTCGGTTAAAAAAAAAGTATCTGTCAACAAACTGGCCCCTGCTAGACGCAAATAGCCCAAGATAGAGAGGCTTGCGGATAGTGAGCAATGGGTTAGCTCGCTGTCCGGCCGTCCGGTAACTGTCCGGACCAAGCCCAAGTCGTCGACGGCGCGTCTCAAAGAGTTGTCAGCAACAGCAGAGGCCCAGCCGGGTCGAAGCCTACTGCGGCCAGGGTTATCCGAAAGGACGATCGAGCTCCGGTATGAAGGCTTGAAGGAACGGGATGGGTTTTTAGTCAGTAAGAGTCTGACACTATCTCCCGCTCTGCCCAAGAGCGGGGGTTGTCATTGGATGACTTTTCCCATCGAAAAAAAAGCCCAAGATAGAGAGAAATGGAATTCTTTAGAGTCCTTCACCTTCGCCTTAAAAAGGGTTCTTCACAGAATACAATAAGTATATAGAGAGGGTTCTTGCACATGAATAGCATTCAATTTTGATTCTCAACAAAATATTGTTAGGTCGTAATATTATTAAGAATACATAATAATATTAAATAAGAACCAAACTAAGCAGTAAAATAAAATATATAATGCAAGAAATAAAAGGCTTTTTATTAAGTATTTTATTATATTAACAAACGTACAAAATGATTTAGTCATTTTATTGTAGATACATAAATAATTTATTATGCTGCGGCCGAGATAACACAATGACCCGAGCCCGACCGACCTCGATAAATCAAATTAAATAAACCGTATCGCTTATTTATCTAGAAAGTGTACCTACAATACAATGCAAGCGGACACTGTAACGGTAGGTACATTAGATAATTACGATACATAGAAGCGTATTGTTTTTATGTAAATAGGTATTTTATTTCAAGACCCAGGGGTTCTGGACCTTTGAAAAGCATATGAGTCGGACCCTTAGGGCCAATTATGCCACGTTGAGACCCAAGCGCTCGAAAAGTGCCATAAAACAGTGACTTTCTAAAGCCTACTCCTCGGTAACGGCCAGGTTAATAGGTTTGAAAAAAATCTATACATATAATAAAATCGTAGGAAAGTCAAAACTGTACATTGAATATTTTTTAAAAAGAATACTTGGGGCGTGATCTACAATCGATACCGAAGCCAAAAATATAGTTTTTAGAATTTTTGTCTGTTTGTCTGTTTGTCTGTTTGTCTGTTTGTCTGTATGTATGTCCGGGATAAACTCAAAAAGTACTGCATGGATTTACTTCAAATTTTGCATGAATATTACTAAGAGGTCGGGTCAACACATAGGCTACATATTATCACGCTATCACCTACGGGGGAGGAGCTGTGAATCTTTATTTTTCTAACGCATTCTGTGACTGCGTGTAATCTAACGACGCATATATAAATGTTGTTTTTGAGTAAGTCATGCTATTATCTAGCTTTACACTATAAAAACTACGCCATTAAAGTAACTTGGGCAGAGAAACATAGTTTAATGAATGTTAGTAGTATAAACACAATTTTAAAGCAGCGCCATCTATGAGATTTCATCAAAATCAAATCAAGTTTATGTTAACAGTTTTTGGAAATTAATCATTTAAATTTGATCATGTTGGCGAGGTTAGTAGTTAGTTATTCTTAAAATTCATAGATGGTAATGTGCATTTTCTTCATATTATAGTTCGTTTTGACAAATTCAAGTTCCAACAAAACCCTCAAAATCTTGAGCAGAGTTGAGGAAGACAATTTAAAAAAAATGCGGTGTTAGGTATTACATGGTGGCATTTCTCAGACTCTGTGAAGTCGACCAGTTTGCAAAATCCCTTACGTATGACGAGGTGCCTTCATATTACACGTACGACAAGCAAAGGGGTGTATTCAACCGACATCGACGAGGAGGTGCTGTGGAAGGTTTTCCGGGAATTTTCAAGGACACCGCATTGGGTAGGGTTTATACCGTGCACTCGAATAGTGGCGAATGCTATCTCCTGCGGTTGTTACATCACACTGTCCCAGGAACAACGTCTTTCGCTTTTCTGAGGACATTTGATGGCGTGGAGTATCCCACTTACCGCGCAGCCTTTTGCCTAATTGGGATGACACCCTCGTGGAGGCAAGCGTCAGTGCCAGTCCCAGCCACATGCGTCATCTACTTGCCGTCATCTTTGTGTTTTGTGGAGTCGCGAACCCGGTAGCTTTGTGAGAGAAGTAACGCCATCTTCTGTCTGAAGATTTTCTACGAGCTTTGAGGCGTGCTATTAGAGACGAAGTAACTGATGAACGCGTGCTGAACACCTGTCTCAGTTCACTTCAAGATGTGGTCATTACTATCGGTGGCAATCCACTGATCGAATATGGGTTACCAGCTCTCCAATCATCACCACATCAAGACCGTGGAAATCGGGAGTATAACGCTGAAACAAATTACGATCCGGGTGAAATGACCTCCATACGAAATTACCATGTCGCTTTGTTCTCTTCAGAGCAAAAACAAATTTATGACACCGTCCTTGAAAGCGTTGGGCAAAACCAGGGTAAAATGTTTTTCTTGGATGCTCTTGGTGGAACAGGAAAAACATTCGTTACCACTGGCATACTTGCAGAGGTCAGGCGCCAAGGCAAAATTGCTATTGCGGTAGCGTCGTCAGGAATCGCTGCCACACTGCTTCCGGAAGGCAAGACAGCACATGCCATGTTAAAAATTGCCATCAATTTAGAGAGCGCTGCCTGTTTGTGGTGTGTCACGTAACAGCGATAAGGGACACGTGCTCAAGGACTGCTCTCTGATGATGAGTGTACGATGGCCAATAGGAAGGCAATTGAGGTCGTGGACAGAACCCTGCAGGACATCCGCAGGAACTAACATTTGATGGATGGTGTCACAGTTCTGTTCAGTGGCGATTTCCGGCAAACACTTCCCGAGGTGACGCAAGGATCGAGGGCTGACGAGATGAATGCTTCGTCGAAACGATCTTCGTTGTGGTCACGAGTTCGTACACTGCGCTTGACCATTAATATGAGAGCTCGGCTCGGCGGCAATGCACGTGCTCAAGAATTCTCCGATGTCCTTCTAAGTCTTGACGAAGGCACTCTACCAGAAGAGAGAGGTGGACAGGTGGTACTTCCAGAGTCTCTCGGTAGAGTGGTATCCAGCTTAGAAAAACTCATTCACTGTGTGTACGGGGACATCAGTCGTATACCGCACCATCAGGATTCTTGGGTGTGTGAGTGGGCCATTTTGACGCCCAAAAATGATCAGGCTGCAGCAATTAACGAATGCATTCTCTCGGAAATTGAGAAGAATGAAGTGCTCTACACCTCGATAAACACTGTTATCGAGCAAGATGATGCCACACGTTATTCCGTGGAATTTCTGAACTCCCTGTCAGCAAGAGGACTTCCGGCGCATACCATCAAGCTGAAGGTCGGTGTCCCGATTATGCTTCGAAGTTGTGACGGGACCCGCCTCAAAGTCATCTCGCTCCACACAGACACATCATTGAGGCGGAAATTCTTACGGGTTGTGGCGTCAGCGAGGCAGTATTTATACCACGCATTCCCCTCATACCCCATAACTTCCCGTTCCAGTTCAAGTGCGTACAGTTCCCCGTGTGTGTTTGCTTCGCGATGACCATCAATAAGTCGCAGGGGCAGACACTGTGGGCAGCGGGTGTCAACCTCAGGACGAGTTGCTTCTCACACGAGCAACTGTACGTCACTTGCTCCCGCGCCACCAGTCCTGACTCTCTTTACATTTTGGCTTCTGGCAGTATCCGTACCCACGTAGTTTATAGGGAAGTCTTGTAAGGTATGATACCTTTATACGTATTTTTACTCTTTTGTGTCCTGGAATGTATTCCTGCATTATTTCCTCTATTTCCTTCAGTCACATCTTATGACTGAACTCAGCATTCCCATATAACTCTCTTCACTAGCTTCGTCTGCGAAAAAAACTTATATTATAATGCTTTTTTAAAAGTTGTTTATTTATAATGCTATAGCGACACTGGCACCTTAGGTATTTTTAGAGCTATAGAGGCTTCACGCAGACGACGTCGCGGGCAGCAGCTAGTATATAATAAACATATATAGATTCATAAACAACATATCGGCCAATAGCGCGCGGCTGACCTTTAAATCTTTTTTCTTTACGAAATATTGATTATATGCAATGTTCCTTTTGAAGAATATTTAACGGCCATTTTTTATGTGTAAAAATGTTTCTAAAGACCCAAGCCGTTTCGAAGGAGTGGGGAAAAGTTGCGAAATTGCTTAATATTTTTTTTTGACAAAAGTATTAATTGCACGAAAAAATCAAATGTTGATATTATTGTTCATGAATCTATAATAAACATATATTTTTTTCAAACCAATTGACCTAGCCGTTACGGAGGAGTAGACCTCAGAAAATCACTGTTTTATGGCATTTTTCGAGCGCTTGGCCCTTAAGTGGGCACCCATCGCGTGTGTGCGGCGGTCGCCGTAGTAAATAAAGTTATATTTCGAGTTGCTCTTCGTACAACGCCGCGTCTCGATCTTAAGTGAAGCTTATGCAAGTGCACCCAAGGACAATCCCCAATCTCAATATATGGAAAACAAAGATATAGGACTAACTCGTCTCGAAAACCAACAAAACCTACCCCTACGGTTTTCCATACTAGTGCGGAAAAGATCACTCCCGCCATAACTTTGGTATATCGTAGTCATTGCCACCGCTTATTTAACTTTTCGCGTGTTGAAAAACGTCGTTTGATACACGTGGAAATTTTTCACTATAGCACTCAGTTCAATGGCACTCTTACTTGTGGCTCGGGCGAAATTCGGCTCAGTTGCAATGATAAACATCGTCTATTTGTATCAAAGTAAGCATTTTTTTCTTGTTAGTCTGTTCTGTCCCTCTCCTGGGAAAATCTTTCCCCACTCCTTCCATCTTTTTGGCGTTTCCTCCTTCCATTAATCCAAGGTTTTAATAAAAATAAAAAATCTTTTGAATATATTTTTTAATATAATTTACTTATAAGTAAGCAACTCTTAAGCTAAATAATAAAAAATAATTTAATTACAATGGTCCCTTAACTTTTAGAAATACTTGTATATATAAAAAATCATTAAAACAGCTGTACGTAATATTTATTGCATTTTAACATCACATTTAGAACAAGGCAAAACGCTTTTCACATTTAATTATTTATATGAACAAGGTTATTTCTAAAACACTTGCAACCTCTTAAGACTATGATAAGAACAGCATAAACAACATATTTTGTTCTATGACTTTTAAAATGAGAGAGAACAAAATAAAAAAAAATATATTTAAATTGAACGTTCTAAATATTACGAAGTCTATGCGAAGCAAGAGGTAGTACAATAACGGAGGGGAGCGGGGATCGGGCGGCGGAAGGCTTGATGAACTTTGATATAGCAAAATACAGAGTTGAAATGTGTTAGATAGAACAACGAAATCTTGAAGGTATGTTTTTAGTAAATGTTGAAGTTTTGTAAAAAGTCGTAAAACAAAAGTTGTTTTTTATGATGTTAGTGATACAGTTCTGCAAAGTAGTTACTGTTTTAGAAATAACTCTGTCTAAAAAAGGTGACACTGACTGACATATCAACATACAGCAACTACAAGGCATAAGAGCGTGAATTTTTTTATATCGACGGTTGAAAGGCAAAATTATCTAAGCGACATTAAGTAAACCGACATTAAGTAAACTTTACAAAAGTGAACTCAAATTCTTAACTGTAAGTCACTCTTTTGTAAAGTTTACTCAATGTCGCTCAGATCATTTTGCCTTTCAACCGTCGATAAGGCTTCTTTTTATTTTATCAACGTTTTTGTTATTATTTATTTATCGATTTATAATTAAAAAAAAAAAAACTGTGATCTGTGCACTTTTAATAAATATTAAAACTATAATTTGTGTATAGGACAATAAATTAATTCAATTAGTAAAAAAATATATATTCGAAAAACTGTTAGTAATGCTTATATAGAATTCTTAAAAAAAAAAAACTCAAGTTTCTTTTTTCACATTTTGCAAGTTATTGTCAAATTGTATGTTGGCTAACCTTTTAATTACCTACGTCGGATATATCCGACTAACATACTTGCGTTTATTCTGCGCTGCCAGTATGGCCAAGAAAATCGCACGCGTTCCCGCTCTCGCACTGCTACCCGCACAGTGCACCGCGCCACAAAATAGGTAGGTACAGAAGACAATCTCATGTATGTACCTACTTCACTTTTTATACCTACGCACGATGGACGCACACTGATGAGCGTTTGAGCCGAAACTGTTCGACGATCGGGCCGAGACGCTCCGAGATATCGTGTCCGTGAGCGGTGTCTATGTGTGCGTTGCTCGAGCGCGCTTTGTATGTAGATTGTCTTCTGTCCCTATCTATTTTTTGACCGCGCTGCCAGTGTGGCCAAGCACTTAATGATATTACAACCAACATTATTAGAAAGCATATCTGGTTAGTAAACAATTTACCCACAACATTACAAATAATTTAATGCTTTTAATGCCTTTTAAACGCCTACGTCGGAAATATCCGACAAACATTATATCCGCCAGGCTCGCATATCCACGACCAAATACTCCATCTCGTCAGCTCTTCTGTCACCTACGGGGATTGAAGAGCTAAACGAGATAAAGTACCCAGTCGTTAACACACAACCCTTGCGAATAGGACATAACAAAAATTGTCGGAATAATCCGACGCAACCCGCTAAAAGGGTTAAATAAGTAACCATGAGTTAATTATTAGTACTTAATCTATTAAATTACCTATTAAAAATAAAATTCATACACCTTAGTAGGTATTTACAAAATTGTGTAGCCCCAACATAACAGTGGAGGATGCCTGAGCTAAGTCCCAACAGTGGGAACATTAAAAAGGCTGATAATGATGATGATGAAATGAATAACTCTATCTACAATGCATTCCAAATGAGAATAGGACCGCCCGCCATGTTGTGACGTCACGATTTACTGTCAAATCGAGGAAATCAATTTTTAAACATTAATTAATTTACGAAAATTTTAATTTATTTATAAACTGTGAACGAAAAAAGTTTAATCAGAATCCAGTTCTTCAATTTTACTCATCTCTTAGTTCTTCAATTTTTCCAAAATATCTTCGATTTGACAGTATGACGAGACGTCAGAACATAGGAATCGGTCCTATTCTCATTTGGAACGCGTAGTAATTCCAATCTCTGGTTATTAATTATCTCTTTTTGCCTGGAATTGGCAAAAAATATACTTACAGGTTTATTTGTAAGACACTAACAACCTCTTAGGTGCTAGTTAAGAACAGCATAAACAACAACTTTTGCTCTATGACTTTTAAAAATGTATCTTATTTTAGTTCATCAGATTTCCGTAAAAAATAAAAATATTTAAATTGAACGTTCTAAATATTACGAAGTCTATGCGAAGCAAGCGACAATACAATAGCGGAGGGTAGCTGAACATGAACTTGACCTATTTACAACCCTCACTAGTCGATCAGTCGCACTGATGCGCGTGCGTCGCGTCATACGTGTTCTTGTAGCGAAATTCGGCAGTTCGGATCTCTACATGATGGTTTATCAATATTCTAGATTACACGGAAATGGTACAAATGCTTGCTAGGTGTAATTACAATGTCTCGGAAGCCTGCTTACTATTATTACGAGAACAGTGCGCGGGAGCCGTAAGTAGATACAGCAAAATACAGGAGTTGAAATGTGTTAGATAGAACAACGAAATCTTGAAGGTTTGTTTTTGGTAAATGTGTTATGTTTTGTAAAAAGTCATAGAACAAAAGTTGTTGTTTAGGACGTTCTTAACTAGCACCTCAGAGGGTGCTAGTATTTTGCAAATAGCCCTGTTGAATCCAGTAATATATGTAACACATAATATGATTTAAAAGAGTGTCCATGGAGTTTCTTGCACATTCTTCTCCAGCTTTTGGAACATGCAATTTAGCTTCACTTCTCTTGGACTGACCGACATTTGACTATTCAAAAGTATAAATGGCCTATTTGAAATAAATGATTTTGATTTTTGTGGAACAACAAGTTTTTTAACCTTTCAATCGTGGAAATTACAGACACAATAGAAAGACAATAGGTGCGCGGACACGCGGTTTAATGAATAGTGTTTAGCGTGAGCAAATCGCCGCCGCACTTGACTCATAATAAAAAAAGGTTTAACTACTAAATTTTCCTTATAGCTTATGTTATAGTACAATTCACGAATGATGGCGGGCGTGAAGTTTGCGCAGAAGGCTGCGCAGTAACGTGTTTAGGAACCAAATGACGTCGTGCGTGTGCTAGAAGAGTGTGGTATGCGCGAAAGTTCGCAAAGGCTAACTTCACGCCCGCCATCATTCGTGAATTGTACTGTACACTTGTTCATAAAACTTTTTTAGGTTTTTGTTCATTGCCAAAAATCTAAGAATTGGAAGCCCTTTCTAGCAAAATGTGTTAATGTCTGATCAATCGAAACGCAGTCACATTTTAAAAATAAAATGCATATAAAACAGTTTGGCTTACAAACTGTAAATACTATAGTCTGTCTAAAAAGTCAAATGATTTGGAAATCTGATAGATATATACTGCTAAATTTTAATCGTTTTAATCCCGTGGAGGGTCGATCCGGTATATGAAACACTATCGTTTTGCAAAGATAAAATAAAAAAAATAAAGTACCTTTTTTACAAAACTCGTATTAATTTACGCATGTACGAAATTAATTTCTTTAAGAAAACGTCAGCTGAGCGAGTCCAATCGTACAAACGACCTGTAGGTAGTTTGTACGCAACGCCGACTACGGTTACGTTCCTACCTACTTCGTTATAGTGTTTTATGTACCCGATCGACCCTCCACGGAATTAAAACGATTAAAATTTAAGGTGTATATTACATAAAATACTTTTTTAAGATACTTTTAGTAAACAATGGTCATCTGTTTGCAACCTTGATTGCTCAACCAGTGTTGACTATATCAGATTTCAAGAATTTAATTATTTGATTAGATTTGATTTTTTAGACGGACTCTAAAATCTGGTGCATCTGTCTCCAAACATTTTATAAGGAAACTATACTCCATATGTTTAAGTAGTTAATTAATACCTTGAATGAATGTCTTAAGTTACACAGTTCGACATAAGCAATTGTCTTTCTATTGTGTCTCTAATTAAGACATTCAATGAGTTAATTAAACCCCAAGTGAACGCCGGTGTTTGCGCACCTATTGTCTTTCTATTGTGTCTGTAATTTCCACGATTGAAAGGTTAAATGTAAACAATCTCAACATGTCTTTTATCTCAAAAACTGTCTAAAAATATTATCTAAAAATGTTTACAATTAGGTAATTACCTAAACCGATGTTAGGCAATTCACCAAATTTTAATTATCTTTGTGACATACAAAATTTTGTATAATTTATCTATACTAGTATATAAAGAGGAAAGATTTGTTTTTTTGTATGTAACAAATAAACTCAAGAACTACTGTGTCGATTTCAAAAATTCTTACACCATTGGAAAGCAACACCCTGAGTAACATAGGCTATATTTATTGCCCATGCGAAGCCGGGATGGGCCGCTATTTTTAAATAAAAAGACATATCAATATTGTTTACGTTTAGTTAACTACGTAAACAGATGGAGTATACTTGTCGAGCTACGCTAGATCCACATGTGTGACGGTTTAATGTAGTTCTACCATCATTCTTCTTTCCAAACAAAAGCGCTCAACCTAAAGGTTCCTCTCATATCCCAATTAAAGATCCGTTCACCTGGCTTAGAGCCTCCAGCACCAGCAATCACAATCAGCGGCATGAAATGTTCAGCGGCACGCATCGGATGAGCTTCCGTAGCACCTTTCTGCTGCCTCCAAGACACGAGGCCTTCTTTCCTAGCTTCCTCGGTCTCCGCAGTGCAAACTTTGTTTAGATATTCGTCAAAATCTTTGTTTGCTACCGAAGACTGATACCGGTTGGTCATGAATTCTCTCATATTGTGGTAAGACATTCCAGACCCTAATATGGCTATACCTTCTTTTCTGAACTCGTATAATGCTTGTCCAAGCTTATAATGTTCTTCAGCATCCTGGTTGGACAGTACAGAGATTTGTACTATAGGAACACTGGCTGAAGGGTTAATGAGCATCATAGGAACAAAAACTCCATGGTCCCAACCTCTTTTCGGATCCAATTTTGAATTTATTCCCGCCTTTTTCAATGTTTCATGTATCCTTTCGGCTAGCGCAGGATCTCCGGGCGCGTCGTATCGATATTTGTAAGATTCTGGCGGGAATCCGTAGTAATCGAAGTACAGATCGTGGTGTTCTGCCGAAGATATCGTTACCACCTTCTCCTCCCAATGTGCAGTGACTAATATTATGGCTTTGACCTCTTTCAAGTTCAAGTGTTTTTGGACCCCGTCGCGAAGGAAACTTGTGAGTTCTGCGTGTTCTTTGTCTCCGAGAAGAGGTAAGGGTCCTCCGCCGTGGTTAACAAACATAGCAGGCGCGAATAAAGCCATTTTTTTAACACCACCAGTGAAATAACGAATTATATTCATGGACAGCAATGACATAGACACTATAAACGCCACTTGTAGTAATATCGTGAATGTATTGAGCACAAGCATGTAAACTGGGTGAGTATGACCTTATCACGCATAAATAATTATTGTAATTAACCAGCCGTGAAGGTTATTGTTTTCGATCGTAAAAAATCTGTAAATAATTTTGACGTTTATTAGTCACGATCACGATGGTTTTCATAGCTGCGTTCCAGGTTCCAGAGCAATTTCTTAAAGTTGTTTAATTAAATCAACAATGATGACAATCAAAAAGGCGTACCTAATTGATGAAAATCTAATATTAATTTTTTTTTTGTTTAGCAAAAACTGCCTAAATTCTAATTTGAAACAAGTGAAATATCTAAGTGGATTTCCGAACGAAACCAGTCTAGAGAGAAAGGGATGCCACGACTGCAAGAAAGAGAAAAGAACTTCCCTCCATTTAAAAATGGCGTCTCTCTGAGTTGTCCTTTTCGCACGGGCATAATTTTAAAATTATCTCAGCTAACAGTTTACAAAACAATTATATACTTTGTTTATTTACTGTAGTTGACGTTATTGCGAGTCTCAAAATATAATTCGGACGGAAAAGGCCCTTCCTTTATCATAAAATAGGTTAAAAATGTTGTATGGGCGAGGCGGTATGTCTGAAAATTTATCACAATATTTAGCGTTGAAGCGCTCGTTTTAGTGTAAAAATTAACAAACAAAGTGTAAAAATGGACAAGAAAAACAAAAAGAAAACTGTGATCAAACGAAAAAGTGATGATACGGGTGATAGTGAGAAAAAACAAAAAATAATGGTGAATCGTAAGAATGTCGAGGAGAAGGAAAAAGTTGAAGTCGTAAATCAGGTCGTAGAAGTGCCGGTGGAGCAGGGACAACAGATTGTCCACACGGGCCAGTTAGTGGAGGGTAATTTCGAGCAGCCTGTATTCGTGAACATGAAGGGGGAGCCCGTCCAGTTGGGTCCAAACACGGTCATACTCTACGAACAAAGCGGGAATCCTTCGAACTTCGCTTTCGGCGGGATGTGGACCATGGACTCTTCTGGCAGGATCGTGATGGCAGAGACAATCTATGACGTGAAAGGAGAACCAGAGGAAGAAGGTGCTAACTTTGTGCAGAGTAACACTGAAGTTACTACGGTGAGTTTGGTTCGTTTTTTGCCTCAAATCTTTTTTTTTTTTAATAATTTAAGCTCTAAAAATCCAGCCCTATATTTAAGAAGACTTAAGCTTGCTAGACAAAGTCTGGGGTCAAAGGTTTTGTCTTTTATTGAATACCAGCTGCGTGACGTTGGGTTCAACAACTTCATCAAGTTGAGTTTATACCTCACTGGAATGCCACACATTGTTTTCATTTTTTTTTTGTGTATATTTTTTAATGTACCTACTTATGTAGGTATAATATAATGTAGGCATGGGCTAATTATATCTGTTAAAAGACTGGATATGTAGTATGTAATATATCCATATCCGCTTAACCTTTCAATTGTGGAAATTGTAGACACAATAGAAAGACAATAGGTGCGCGAACGCTGGCGTTCGCTTGGGGTTTAATGAATTAATATATCCGGGAGTGAAGTAACATTAGGGAGCGAGAATTATGTTACGGTCTAGGATAGACAGATAATTCCGACTTATAAATATTTAATCTTATAATAGATCCATGGAATGGGGCATTCTAATTCCAATGTTGCTCAAGATTGATATATATCCGCGTAATGGTAAATCATAATAAATAATTTCCATTCATACTTAGCAGGCTTAGGATTGACTATAAAATTAAAACATTTCATAGGATTAATTAAAATTCAGCAACATTTTATCATTTTTGTTCCTAAAGCTCCTCTATCAGAAGCAAACTCCGATGTTTATTGGGTGTGTCTAATAGGTTTATTTACAGTGCTTTTTTTGCTTAATTCATTAAACCCCAAGCGAACACCGGCACCTATTGTCTTTCTATTGTGTCAGTGATTTCCACGATTGAAATTAATCTTTAAAGTCAAAACACACCCAAGTGTCAGTGTCGCTCATCACTGCGTTCGGTTCGGATAGACTTGCATTCATTCAGTTTGGTCTTGGTCGGAACACGCAGTGAGTCGGAACATAGGATACTTGGGTACATAGGATATATAGAATTCTAAGAAACGGAAGGAGTTGATATGTGTCCGCTTATGGATATATATCCGAAGATAGATGTGTCTGTAGTTACCCAACCCTAATATAATGTAACACAATAATGTAAAACAATAATTGCAAAGTAAAATCTAAGGCGAACATGGTAGGTTTTGCTGTCAGTTTTGCCACAGTCAAAACCTTGATTGACAAAAAACCTACTGTTTAATGTGTTGCATGATGGTTTTTAGTACTGATTGGCGAAAACCATCATTCTTGATTGATGGGATTGATTGACTTGTAATATAATATAATATAACTAGCTGTACCCTGCGGTTTCACCCGCATCTTTGGTTACTGCTCCGCTCCTATTAGTTGTAGCGTGCTGTTATATATAGCCTATAACCTTCCTCATTAAATGGGCTATCTAACAGTGAAAGAAATTTTGAAATCGGACCAGTAGTTCCTGAGATTAGCGCGTTCAAGCAAACAAACAAACTCTTCAGCTTTATAATATTAGTATATAATATAATATTCCACGACTATCACACAACACCGTTTAGACTCAAGCTAAGCAGAGCTTGTGTTATGAGAACTAGACAACTGATAAACATATATATTTCTAAATACAGTTGTCATCACGGATCATGAACACTTGCGCTGAAATCAAATATTCGGTCTCTTTAGTGTATACTAGCTTTTGCCCGCGGCTTCGCTCCCGCTTTTCCCTACTTCAGCCTACTATACCCTACTCTACCCTACTATACCCTACTCTACCCTACCCTACTCTACTCTACTCTACCCTACTCTACCCTACTCTACCCTACTCTACCCTACTCTACCCTACTCTACCCTACTCTACCCTACTCTACCCTACTCTACCCTACTCTACCCTACTCTACCCTACTCTACCCTACTCTACCCTACTCTACCCTACTCTACCCTACTCTACCCTACTCTACCCTACTCTACCCTACTCTACCCTACTCTACCCTACTCTACCCTACTCTACCCTACCCTACTCTACTCTACCCTACTCTACCCTGCTCTACTCTACCCTACCCTACTCTACCCTACTCTACCCTACCCTACTCTACTCTACTCTACCCTACTCTACTCCAGGGACCGGACGAGCGGATTAATTTTCAAAACCCTTTCAAGGGGTTTCCCTTACGATTGACTGTCCCTTTATTTGGGAAACTTGTACGAATACTAAGCGAAATACTATGGAAAGCCGAATAAGAAGGAAACCCAAGCGATATCGTAAGGGTAAGCGCTAACCTAGCCTTTATTGGGTTACCCAAATGCTTTATTGCTTTCCACTTAATAAAAGGGTATTTTCTTCCGCCAGCAATTATCCCTTTTATGTAGGAGTATACAGGCTAGAATTCTTCTTCTTTGACCTCATTGGTTTTATCCTGTGGATATCTATACCCATAGGTATAAGTATATTTTAAAGAGAATAACGGAAAGGTTTGCTTATTTTTAACCGACTTCGAAAAGGAGGAGGTTCCATGTTCGGCTGTATGTATGTTTTTTTTATGTATGTTCACCAATATCCTGGTCAATTGAGGATCGAATTTCAAAATCAACTTGGAAGCATAACCTTTCAAGTTGGTCCCATAAAAATATTGTTATGATCTGATCATGAACTTCGAAGACATGGAACATAACTTCTCATAGGATCACAGCAGAACTGTTGTAACAAGAAAAATTGGTTTGTTAATACGTGTAGTCGATGACTGATTGAAAGAAAAAGGGGAGGAGATGCATCGAACTCATCTGATGATGAAGCTAGAAAGTAAATTAATGTAATCTAACCGTGTTTGGGATTATTGGAATCGTTATGAGATGAATGAGTTTGGCTGAGGGGTACTTTTAGTGGTGGTGCCATAACTAAAAAGTGTAAAATAAACTTTAAAAAAAAAACCGACTTCAATGTAACTGAAAAGTACAAAATAATTTAAATTTCGGAAGTCAGTGTTAAATAACGAAGGGAAAAGACTATTATAGAAACACCCACTTCCGAAATTTAAGTTATTTTGTACTGTAGTTGGTTAATTTTTTTTTTTGTAAAAGGTTTTTTTTCGATATTTGCAGACTACTTTTTATAGAACTTCTTGTTTACGTTCTTGGATGCTGGACCCTATAAATAAATGCTCAATATTTTATAATCTATACGGACGCCGGCGTTCGCTGTTCGTGGTGTTTAACCGTAATGGCGCGAAATCATGCGCGATTTGTTTGGGGTCTCTGTCTGATACTACAGATACAGATACAGATATAATAGAATACATAATATATGACGAGATGTGAATGTGACGTACATTATTAATTATGCTTAAAAATGTATAAAATGGGTAAGTTACGTTTTTTACAATAGGTACCTAAATACTTTGGATTCTACATCAAGCTATATACCTAATGATATTTCATTACTATTTTAATTTTTATTTACCCAACTTTTTAGCGAAACGAATACGAATTGCCTAGTCGTCAGACGTTTTTGAATTTGAGAAAGCGAGAGGTAACCATCGGCGAAAGTTCCGCAAGTCCACCTTAAGTAGTGTACAACAATTGTATAGGAAGGCTCACGGTTAGTTCACCAAATTCATGCGCCTGGCCAATAGGCTGGCACAAAGCGTATTTTATTTGTGTGCGTATTAATATAATGATGTATAGAAGGGGGCCCTCGCCTACAGCCTCGAACCAAATGTGAACCAGGCCTCACGTGTGCAAGAGCTCTTTAACAACGAGGGTTTGGTTTCTAGACTCGTGTTTGACCACTATTTCACCTGATAGTAAGCGACGATATGGTCGAACGCTAATTTGCGACAGTCGCTGTCTTGTTTCGAATTTATGAAAGAAAAGGCCTCTCTGATGTACAACGTCTAAATTAGTTCACGCTACGCCTCTGTGTATCGTAGAAGTGTGATGCGTACACTAGGTAAAAAATTCATTTGTTTTTCAGTGAGCTCATATTTTTTCCACAAATTTTTCATTTGCTGGAATTATTTGTCTCGTCAAACTGAAAATATCTAGATGCACTGCATCTTTTCTTGGCTGAGGCATTATTTATGAATTAGTCACTGCACTAATAAGAACACTAACACTATAAAAATAATTAACCTTATCGGCATAAATTAGAGCGAGCGCATCGTAATTCGTATGATGCGGTAAATAGTAGGTACCTACTTATTACGAATGCTTTCGCCTCTCGCAAAAATGGCTGTACGCCCGTGACACTGTAATAATATCATATTATTACCGTTCCCGTGACGTATTATTAGTAAACAAACACAACATCATGCACTGCACTCACTTACCTACACGACGCACGGCTCACGATAAATTTTAAAGCAAAGAAAATAAGTTATATTTTAGCATAACGCGGTGATCGGGAGGCGTATCTTTGTGTACCTTAGAGTTGCCGAATTCATCTGCACGTGCTGCTACTGGCTTCAGATCGCTCTTATCGTGCTAAAAATACGGTTCAAACTTGCTTGAATTCATATATTGGTTAGCGCTTACGAAGGGGTTTCCCTTTCAGAATGGGATAGCTGATTGTTAGCGCTTTTTGTATTCGACTGTAAAAACCCGGATAATTTTTTGGGATAGTCAATGAATGGGTTTCCCTCGAGAAGGTTAGCTAAAAAACTATCCAGCAAAACCATGGGGGTTTTTAATTGAATTAAAATATCCTAGCTCTTCAAAACCCGGGGTAAAACCCTATAAAAGGAAAGCGCTATCGGTCCCTGCTCTACTCTACACAAAAAAAAAAAAAAAAAAAAATATCCTATGTCCTTCTCCTGGTTCTTAGCTACCTCCCTACCAATTTTCACCCAAATCTGTTCTGCCGTTCTTGAGTTATAAGTGGTGTAACTAACACGACTTTCTTTTATATATATAGATATATCTATCGTGTCATAGACGTCACTAGTGATTAGTTCCCTGTGCTTGCTGCATGTATCTAACAATGACGACGATTGTCTCGCCAATGTATGGAATGCGCAAAGCGATCCCCACTCTGACGCTGAGCGCTCAAGATTCGTGCCGGTACTTGTACGTACAAACATTGCATATTAAATCACTGTTTTTTTATATTTGTAGCAACAAGTAGAAGAACAACAGAATACATATCAGCAGTTTGAGCTTAGCAGCGGTACTCAGGTGGACGGCCAGCAGGAGTATGAGGTGGCCATCATTGAGAACCCACCTGCCGAGACTACGGAGAGGTAAGAAAATATTTATAACCTATGTTCTTTTTACACACTGGGTGTGGCGCACACGTGTGCCACACACGCCGATCTGGGCGCGTCGGTCTCCATATATTTTTTAAGGAAACTTGCCTTGTAGTGCTATACTTGATCCACGTGACGCGACGTCGTTCTACGTACAAATCAGGTGTGTCACACGTGTGCGTCGGTCTAATGTACAATTAGCGGCACGGATCTTGAGCGCTCGGCGTCAGAGTGGGCATTGCTTTGCGCATTCCATACATTGGCAAGCCAATCGCCAGCAAGCGCAGGGAACGAATCACGAGTGTCGCCTATGACATGATGGCGCAGCGAGCCAATCGTCGTCGTTGTTAGATATATGCAGCAAGCGCAGGAAACGAATCACGAGTGACGTCTATGACACGATGGCGCGGCGAGCCAATCACTGACACTCCCCGCCCCCGCGTCACACTTAGCACCACTAAAGAGACCGAATATTTGACTGCTGCGCAACTTGAAGCCAGCGCTCAAGATCTGTGCCGGTAATTGTAGTTCTCGCTTTAATATAGAACTACACTGCGCACACGTATGGTACACTCACCGATCTGGGCGCGTCGGTCTCCATACATTTTTTTATGGAAACTAGCCTTGTAGAGCTACACTTGATCCACGCCACGTGACGTCGTTCTTCGTTCAAATTAGGCCTGTTACACGTATGGCGTGTTATCTAATGTAGTTCTAGCTTAAGGCGTATAGTCCCTTGAACCTTTTGGCCGAAATTATGTGAATGCAACTCTCGCACTCGCTTAGGCGGCAGTACGCAAATCTGTGAATTTATTTGCGGCCAGCAGCGCCCGGAAAGCGCTTTAAATCCATTTTCTCTGCGAGATATTGATTGATTGATATGCAATGTTCACTTTGAAGAATATTTAACCACCAATTTTTATGTGTAAAAATATTTCTAAAGGTCCAAGCCGTTACGATGGAGTAGGGAAAAGTTGCGAAAAGTTGCGAAATTGCTAATTTTTTTTTTTTGATAAATTGCACGAAAAAATCAAATGTTGATATTATTGTTCATGAATCTATAATTGACCTTAGCCGTTATGGAGGAGTAGGCCTCAGAAAATCACTGTTTTATGGCATTTTTCGGGCGCTTGGCCCTTAAAAGAGATATCCATAAACCAGAATGACTATGAGTTCCTCAAATAATTTTCGTTGAAATTTCTTTTTGTTTTCAGTCCTGAACCTCAGGTAGTGACAAATGAAGATCAACTGGTAGCAACAGGCACCGGTGCTGTTCGCTGGCTCAACCAAAAGTATGACTTTGTTGTTAGGAAGCTGCAGTTGAATTACGGTAAGCAAATTCTTCATCATCATCACCAGCCTTTTTAATGTTCCCACTGCTGGGGCTCACGCCTCCTCTCTCGGAGAGGGAATGGGCCGTAATCCACCACGCGGGCCCAGTGCGGGTTGGTGAATGTCACATGTCTTCGAATTTTTAGTTCTAGGACATGCCGGTTTCCTCACGATGTTTTTCTTCACCGCTTTGTGAGCAGTGGTGATGAAATAAATTACACAAAATAATGCGCTTGGCTGGGTTCGAAACCGCGACCTACAACTCTTCTATTACCACTAAGCCACCAATGCTCTGTCGGAACTTCTTATTTATTTGGATCTTTAGTGTTCCTGAAGGGTGTCAGTGAGATTTATGATGATAGGTTTTGCGCCAACACTTCTCTGTCTGTCCGTCCGTCTATTAGTGGGATATTGTCCCGCCAATGCCTCCTAACTCAGGGGGCCTACACTAATATAATATAAAAATAAAATATTCCATAACTATCACACAACTAAACGGAGCTTGTGTTATGAGTACTAAACAACTGATAAACACATTTATATATTTCTAAACACATACATATTATAGATAAATTACACCCAGACATTGTCCTGGGTGGGAATCGAACCCACGACCTCCGGCATAGCAGTCAGGGCCACTAACCACTAGACCAACAGGCCAGTCAAAAATATAAACGGTTGCTACACTACTATAATCATGGCTACTCGTTTTAATCAGTAAGAGTCTGACATTCCGTTTAGCTGCACAAGATTTCCCTCATAAAAAAAGATCCGAAGTATTTTTTACCCCTAAGGCAGTTGGGCAGCTAACTGCGTCACTGTGAAGATATGGCTCAAAGGACTTGGTATCCAAGCGAAAAACATAAAGACGCCTTGCTGCACCCAAAGATTTCCCTCATTACAAAGACCCGAAATATTTTTTACCCCTAAAGCAGTTGGGCAGCTAACTACGTCACTGTGAAGATATGGCTCAAAGGACTTGGTATCCAAGCGAAAAACATAAAGACGCCTTGCTGCACCCAAAGATTTCCCTCATAAAAAAGACCCGAAATATTTTTTACCCCTAAAGCAGTTGGGCAGCTAACTACGTCACACAATATATGGCTGAAAGGACTTGGTATCCAAGCCAAAAATATTATATAATTTTTTTTTTCACAGATGCTGGTGTAAAACTTCTTCACTCACCATCAGGATGCATTCAGTGTGTGTACCTAACCACGCCTAGCATGCAGCTCGCATTCAACGCTGTACCACAGTTCTTGTGTATTGAAACTGGTAAGTCATTATTATTAAAACTCATCATCATCATGAGAAATCCTGTAAAACAAGAGACCACTATTACTTTACTATTGTATATATTTGTTTCTCTTCTGCTTTGTCTATTTATTAAGTTGCACCTGCCATGTTTTGTTTCTGCACCACCCCTAAGGTCGACTGGCAGATAATGCCTAAGGCATTAAGTCCGCCTTTGTACAGTTTTTTTTTGTGTATAAAGCTGTAAATAAATAAAGGTATTATAAAAAAAATACAAAACGAGACTATCTTAACATTCCAACATCTTGACACAAGGACTTATGGAAGCCGGCCCCATCTTAAAAGCACTCCAAGATCTCGTGTAGATAGTAAAAAAAAGTTGAATGTATCAATGGATGCAAGCCACATTATTAAATTCATAACATCCAGTTAAATGTCAGAAATAGATAGCAGGAAATAAGAGAAGGATAAAAAAATATCATCATCATGAAAGATGTCCACTGTTGAACACAGGCGGGTAGTTCGCCTTCCGGACGTCCGGTAACCGTCCGGACCGAGATCGAGTCGTAGATGGCGCGTTTGTCAGCAAATCGTCGGGGCCCAGCAGGGTCGAAGTAATGTACTGGGTTCCTTCTTTGCCTTCCTTCTTCGAGGCGACGGCGAGCAATGGGTAGCTCGCTGTCCGACCGTCCGGTAACTGTCCGGACCGAGCCCAAGGCGTCGACGGTGCGCACTGTTCCCGCGCGCCTCAAGAAGTTGTCAGCAGCAGCAGGGGCCTAGCCGGTTAGAAGCCTACTGGGGCCAGGGTTATCCGAAAGGGCGCTCGAGTCCCGGTACGAAAGACAAGAAGGAACGGGTTGGGTTTTCACTATCTCCCGCTTCGCCCAAGGGCGGGGAATGTCATTTGGATGATTTGAGTTTTAGTTAGTTAAAGTCTGACAGTTTCGCTCCGCAATCGGGAGAAGTTATTGGACGATTTCCCATTTAAAAAAAAAACCTATTTCTTCATAGAAGCCATGCTAAACTGCACCCTATTGTTACAGGCATAGAGTTCAACAGCACGATACCGACTGTAGGAGGGACGGGTACACCAGCTCTCAAACACAACGTCACACTGTTCTTAGCTGAAGACGGAAACGGGAAATCTGTTATTGTCAGTGCTGGTGAGTTTATCAATGACTAGTTTTTGCCCGCAGCTTCGCCCGCGTACGTGAAATATAGCGTATGTCACTCAGGAATAAAGCAGTTTTCTATCAGTGAAAAAATTCAATCGGACCAGCAGTACTTCCAGAGATTACCTCCTACAAACAAAAAAATAAGCTTTACTGCTTTATAGTTGTTAGCAAACCGTAGGGGCCCAGCAGGGTCGAAGCCTACTGCCACCGTAGGCGCGGGCTTGTGACAGTGACCAATGGGTAGCTTGCTGTCCGGACCAAGCCCAAGTCGTCGACGGCGCGCACTGTTCCCGCGCGCCTCAAGGAGTTGTCAGCAACAGCAGGGACCCAGCCGCGTCGAAGCCTACTGGGGCCAGGGTTATCCGAAAGGGAACTCGAGCCCCGGTATGAAGGCTAGAAGGAACAGGGTGGGTCGTTTAGTCAGTAAGAGTCTGACACTATCTCCCGCTCCGCCCAAGAGCGGGGTTTGTCACTGGGGCCAAGGATTGTTTCTGAAAGGAAGATTCAGCCTCACTACTAAAAGACAACGAAGGAACGGGGTAGGTTTTTTAGCCATTAAGAGTCTGACACTATCTGGGGGATGTCATCTGATAAGATCTCGCCATTAATGAATGTCAATTGTCTCCAGGCATCTCGACCCTCATTGGAGAAGATCTGACTTGGCTGTTAGAGACGTTCAAGTCTTGCAATCCTGCGTGGCGGCAGGTCAGGTGCGTCGTCTGTGATCCTACGAAATGTCAACAAGTAAGTTTGTATTATACATCATTTAAATGAATTGGAGCACTTTCTTATACATCCCATTTTGGCCTAATGGTCCTCTACCATGAGTTTAAAGCAATAGTATTTGTCGATACTCTATACCGTATACCGAATTTTACAGCGCCTCTAGCGGTCACTTACGGAACCAAAATTTGCCATACAAAATATTTACGGTATCGAGTATCGACAAATACTATTGCTTTAAACTCATGGTAGAGGTACTGTACTCAGTCGCGTAGCTCCTTAGACGCGTATTCATCATTATACACTTGGTGTCCAACGGCGTGAAGCATACATACCTAAATAGGAAACGCAATTTTTTTTTTATAATGGATAGGCTTGCTTTTGACCACTATCTCACCTGATGGTAGGCGGTGATGGCCGACGATGGAACACGCTTGCCTAGAAGCAATCTATTCATTCTTGACTAAAGACCCCTAGGTTGTAGCTATCAGGAAACACATACTCCGGCAGGGAATTCCACTCCTTAGCTGTACGTATAATGAATGTGTTCCCAAAACGCTTTGTACGTATGGGTGGGATGTCTACTATGTACCGGTGGCGCAACGCCGTACGTCTTGTGGTCCGATAATGGAACGACGAAGCAGGTAGTTTCAAATATGCAAAATAATGGGTCTTGGATACCCCGATTCGAATAGGCTAGGTTAGAAAGAGATACAGATCCCGGCATCCCCTTTGTTTTTATTTTTTAAAACGCCCAGAAAAGTATATATTTATTTATTTATTCTTCATGCAACGCAAAGTACATAGGCGGACTTAATTCCTTAGGCGAGACTGGTAGAGAATCCAGTCAACCTAGGGTGGTGAAGAGACAATATGGTATGCGCACAAAAAGAAAATTTTGGTATTAAAACAAGAGTAAAAATTACATAGCACAATTAGTATTTTTGGTACAACAAAGCTATATTTTTTAATAGAAAACAGGAATAAATTGAGGAACAGTTAAATATCCTTATATTAATTCAACGGACGTAGATGAGATTTGGCATATGGGTAAACAATGTCCTGTAATACAATTTTATCCCAGGAATATGTTGCTTTGATATAAGTTATTTCATTCATGCGAGTAAAACCTGTAGCAGAAGCTAATGTAGTAAAAAAAATAATTAAAAAAATCCCGTGTTTCTCTTCAACAGTCAGTCCGCGCAGCCTTCCCGTCAGCCCACGTAACGTGCTCAGTATGGCAGGCGTCGCTCGCGAGCGCGCGCCTGTGCTTAGAGGCGACCCGCCGCGTGGACACGTCCCTCTCCCTCGTGGAACTGGCGGCGAGGTGCAAGACCTACGCGCTCGCCTTGCTGAGAGGCGAGCACACTCACACGCAGTTACAGGTATGTAGATACTACTGGTACCTCTTTGATGAGAGTCACAGCGAGTAACCAGGGAAAACTTTGGGCAAATGGTCGTACGCCTACTTTCTCTAAGAGTTGCTACACTTTGACAACCGTCTAAGTGAGTTGCTACGTCGTAGAGTTCCAGTCTACGAGATTTGCTATGGCGTAGCTACTGTTGCTACGCGTCAAAGAACTACAATTGACGAGAGTTGCTACGTCGTAGAGCTACATTCAGAGTTGCTACGTCGTAGAGCTTCTGCGAGAGTTGCTACGTCGTAGAGCTTCTGCGAGAGTTGCTAGGTCGTAGAGCTACATTCAGAGTTGCTACTTCGCAAAGCTGCTGCGAGAGTTGCTAGGTCGTAGAGCTACATTCAGAGTTGCTACGTCGTAGAGCTGCGAGAGTTGGTAGGTCGTAGAGCTACTGTCTACGAGAGTTGCTACGTCGTAGGGCTACTGTCTACGAGAGTTGCTACGTCGTAGAGCTACAGTCGATGAGAGTTGCTACGTCGTAAAGCTACAGTTGACGAGAGTTGCTACGTGTCAAAGCTACAGTCGACGAGAGTTGCTACGTCGTAGAGTTACTACGCCGTAGAACTACAGATGACAAGAGTTGCTACGTCGTAGAGTTACTACGCCGTTGAACTACAGATGACAAGAGTTGTTACGTCGTAGAGTTACTACGCCGTAGAACTACAGATGACAAGAGTTGCTACGTCGTAGAGTTACTACGCCGTAGAACTACAGGTGAGAAGACTTGCTACGTCGTAGAGTTACTACGCCGTAGAACTACAGATGACAAGAGTTGCTACGTCGTAGAGTTACTACGCCGTAGAACTACAGATGGCAAGAGTTGCTACGTCGTAGAGCTACTGACCTGTCTACGAGAGTTACTACGCCGTAGAACTACAGATGACAAGAGTTGCTACGTCGTAGAGCTAAAACCAATTTTTGTTGTAGTAAAAATTCGTATTTTTTTTGGCACCAGGTCCTAAAACGCGGTATTATCGGCACTGGGGCGGGCACGCTGGGGCTGTGGGAACTGCTGACGCGGCCCAACGGAGCCATCCCCAAGCTGGACTCGTGGTTAGAAGCCGACAACTATACCAACATACTGCACAAGGTGAATCTTATACTTATCTTTATATATATAATTCTTCTGTGAGTGTGCATGTCACTGAACTTCTCTCAAACGACTGGACCGATTTTGATGAAATTTTTTGTGTGTGTTCAAGGGGATCTGGGAATGGTTTAGATTCAGAATTTGGTAGGGTAGAGTAGGGTAGGGTAGGGTAGGGTAGAGTAGGGTTGGATATAGTAGGGTATGGTAGAGTAGGGTAGAGTAGGTAGAGTTGACAGGTTAGATAAAAGGTAACTATTAGGCGGTACGAAGTTTTCCGGGTCAGCTAGTAATATTATAAAGCTGAAAAGTGTGTTTGATTGAACGCACTAATCTCGAAAACTCCTATTTAGAATCGATTTAGATGTTTTAGTGTTTGATAGCCCATTTATCGAGAAAGGCTTATACACCGTTAAATTTTAATCGTTTTAATCCCGTGGAGGGTCGATCCGGTACATGAAACACTATCGATTTGTAAAGATAATATTAAAAAATTAAGTACCTTTTTTTAAATCTCGTATTAATTTACGCATGTACGAAATTAATTTATTTAAGAAAACGTCAGCTGAGAAAGTTCAATGACCTATAGGTCATTGAACTCGCCACTCCTCCTCGCTCCGGACCATAGCCTGTACCAAGGCCCGGCGCGAGAGATCGCCGCCGCTGTAGGACATGCTCTTCAACATTTTCTCCATATTCCAGGGTCTGGAACGCCTAGTGACCAAGTTCCAGAACTTGGTTCGCAACCAACTGCAACTGGACGAGTTCGTGTCCATATTCTTCAACGTGGCCAATCAGCTGGAGAATGACAGGAGGACCTTCGCGCTGAGCAGGTTACGGGTAAGTTACGGTTAAATATACATGGTTTAAGGGTCTAAATAGACAGCTCGCTGTCCGGCCGTCCGGTAACTGTCTGGACCAAGCCCAAGTCGTCGACGGCGCGCATTGTTCCCGCGCGCCTCAAGGAGTTGTCAGCAACAGCAGGGACCCAGCCGGGTCGAAGCCTACTGGGGCCAGGGTTAACCGAAAGGGCGCTCGAGCCCCGGTATGAAGGCTAGAAGGAACGGGGTGGGTCTTTTAGTCAGTAAGAGTCTGACACTATCTCCCGCTCCGCCCAAGGGCGGGGGTTGGATGTCAATGCATGATTTTTCCCACCATAAAAAAAAAGGGTCTAAACAGACGGACCGCTTTTCAACTGCAATCCAACTGCAAATTGCAGTACCCCTGAGACCCCAAGCATTATAAATACGGATAAATAGAAAAGGTTGCTTATTTCCGAAATTTACCGACTACTTTATGAAGAAATTCTTATTTATTTATTTAACAATTCATGTACACACTTAACTTACAAAAGAAAAGAAGACAGAAACAGAAAAACAGGTACATAGGTGATGCTTATTTCTAACGAAATCTCTTCCAGCATACCCGCGAAAGTAGAATTAGAAAAAAGAGAAGTAGACACCGTGTGTAAAAGTGACAGGAAAAGAAACAAATAAAACAATTACATTATTTACATTCTTAGGTACATAACCAATAAATAAACGCTCAAAATTTTAATAATCTACGTGTACTTTTAATAATATTAGTGTTCAACCAAATGGAGCGAAATCACGCGGTGTTCGCTTGGGGTTTGAGGGGAGTGCAATTTGAATGCAGTTGACACGACTGAAATAGAACTACAAAACAAACGTGCGGTCCGATTGCAGTCGTGTGAACTGCACACCGACTGCATCCGAACAGCAGAGTTACCATCATGCAGTTCGAATGTAGTTGGTGTGAAATATTTTTATTTCATATAGACCTGTAGCCCGATTCACGTAATGAAAACCGTAACGATATCGTAGCGATTTAGTCGTTTAGACCATTTCCGTATTCACATCCATCAATCGAGTTTGAACGACACCGATTTTAAAGTCGTTTGAAATTGGTCGATTTAAAAAAAAAATCTGTATTACATTATCCTGGTAGAATACTTATTAATGTAACTGAAAATAAGTCGATAGATCGTGAATACTGCTTTTGGATAGGACTTCGATCGAACGACTATAAAACTTCAACGATATTTGGCTTGTTTGATTTTACGTGAATCGGGCTACTGGGCGCTAACAAATCGCCAGAAGCTAGTGCACGGTTCTAAATTAGTCGTTTCATATAGAGAAGAACCGGCAAGAAACTCCATGAATACTCTTTAAAAAAAAACTGTTATAAATAAAATTACCACAGAGGCTAAAGCGGGAGTCCCACTCCGCTAAGCTCCCGCTTTAGTCTTCTCACCTACAGGTTGCGCGGTGAATTAAGATCGCTCGGCAAAAGTGGAAGAGGCCAAATAGACCTTAGAATTGAATACTGCGCATGTATTCAATTCTAAGGTCTATTTGGCGACGTGCGGGCGGGTGTACGCCGACGGCGACACGTCATTGGTAGATCAGTCGCTCTTCAATTACCGCGTTGCGTTCTCGCGTCTCATTGGATACTGTTGTACTTGGGTACTGTTGCGTACAGCTTGTGTTGTCGTATTTGTAATACGTAGTGGAAAAAAATGGTTAAATATTAAGTTAACGGCAAGCCAGAAAAATGGTTTACGACGTGAATTGTTACGTTAAGAAAGAAACTAACGAAATTATTATTTTTTTATTTTAATTATAATTAAAAAAAAAAAAAATTCTGAATTTACCTACTTACAAGGTAAATTACAAGCAAAAACTAGTGTTATTATGAGTTATGTTACTAAGGTTCAAAGATACGAAATTAAAAATAAAATCCTAACATACTAAGAATTTCTGTGCGCAATTGTGCCGATTGCCCCCCACTACTTTCACCGAGCGATCTTAATTCACCGCGCGACCCGAAATGCCCTACAATTTTAATTTGACTAAGAATATTTGTTGACGTTGTAAAAAAGACGAATAAGTTTATTACGGGTTATCTCATTTTCTCGTTGCTTACTTGTAAAACGAGAAGTTTGATCACGTGGTACTCCAATAAAAAAATGTTTGACTTGACTTATAATTTCTCTATTTTTTTTAACTAATTCCAGGACACGGAAACTCAGAAACAATCTCCAACGGACACAATAACGCAATACGCTTACAATTTGATGTCGCATCAAACGAAACTCGCGCAGAAGTGTCTCGACGATAGAGCTGGCAGGTAAGCTGGAAAACAATATAGGTGTCATTTGATTTAGTAAATGCGGAACCCTAAACTCGTGATTAGTATTTTTTTTTTTTTTATTGAGATAAACTAGTGCTTGACTGCGATCCCACCTGGTGGTAAGTAGCGATGCAATCTTTGATGGTGAGGCGCACTAGTTTATTAAGAGCCTATTCACTCTAGCCTTGAAGACACCCAAATTATAATCGGACGGGAAGACCGCAGCAGGTAGACTGTTCCAGTCCTTCGACGTACGCGGTATAAACGACGAGGCGAAACGCTTAGTCCGGACCGTAGAGGTTTCAACAACGTAAGGGTGAATATTCGCCGTACGTCGGGTTGTCCGATGGTAGAATTGCGATGGCGGAATCAAGTCATGCAATTCCTGCGCACACTCTCCAAAATGTAAATGTTTTTTTTATGTAAATAATCTATGTACAAAATTTCATAACTGTATCATGAAAAATCACAAAGTTTATACAATTGCCGAAACAACAGCTAGTCAGGGACTCAAACTGTAACCGTAATAATGTGTTTTAACACTGTTTTTTAAAACAGTTTTAACAGAAAAACACTTTTAAATGTAACAGATACAATAATGTTACCGAATGAAACTGTAACCTTTTATATGTTTTAGGGAGTGCAACCGAATCAAACTGTAACCTGTTTATATGTGTTAATAGTGTTAATATGTGTAACTGAAACAATCAGTTTTAGTATAGCTTTAGTAAATTGTAACTTTGGCAACGCTGCGTTTACCTGTTACACTTATTAACACTGTTAACACAGTCGTGTTTTGGGTTAACACATTGAAAACACATATATAAGTGTTACATTTTTGATTCTGTTACACATTCAACATGTAACACCTATAATTCTGTAACCTTTATGAAGGTGTTTTTAAGTCCCTGCAGCTAGCTAGTAATAAATAAATTCGATAAAAAATAACCTTATCACCATATTTCCAGGAAACACAGCAGCGCAGCCATTTGCAAATACGGCACGTCGACTCAGGAGTGTTCGTGTCTGTTCAGCAAAGTGTTCCGGTTGCCCTGCAGGCATATACTCATGCTGACGACCGAGCTTAAGGTATGTGAGTGCTAATTCCAGGGGGTGACATTACCCCGGAGGACACAGTGGAGCACATGATAGAGGTGTGCCCCGCTTGGGCAGAGCATCGCCGTGCCCTCGTGGGGGCGTGACGCGGCGATGAGGAGTGGCAGGCGCGAGTCTCTAAGTGTGCGACCGCACGTGCGAGGTACAATTACCGGCGCGGATCTTGAGCGCTGGCTTCAAGTTGCGCAGAAGTCAAATATTCGGTCTCTTTAGTGGTGCGAAGTGAGACGTGGGGGCGGGGAGTGTCAGTAATTGACTCGCCGCGCCATCGTGTCATAGACGTCACTCGTGATTCGTTATCTGCTGCATATATCTAACAACGACGACGATTGGCTTGCCAATGTATGGAATGCGCAAAGTGATCTCCACTGACGTCGAGCGCTCAAGATCCGTGCCGGTAATTGTAACGCCCCTCACGCCCTAGCCGCTGCCGGGATTCCGATCCTGATTTCCGGCCACCGTAGGCACGAGCTTGTGGCCGGCGAGCAATCGGTAGCTCGCCGTCCAACTGTCCGGTTACCGTACGGACAGAGCCTAAGTCGTCGACGGCTCTTACTGTTCCACGCGCGCCTAAAGGAGATGTCAGCAAACTGTAGGGGCCCAGCAGGGTCGAAGCTTACTGGGGCCATTGGTCGCTTCTGAAGGAAAAGAAGGAATATACGAGTGTATTTTAGTCAGTGTAAGTAAGTCTGCGACGCCTTTCCGCTCCGCCCGAGAGCGGGAGAAGTCATTGGATGATTTTTCACCAAAAAAACATGTTTTATTTTTCCGCACGAGTGACACAGTGGTTTTACACAAATGGTTTGTTTCTAGGTAAAAACACACATCCCATTCGAGCCTCGCTGGACGGTGCAACATTGTCTATTTGGCTGCGAGAGTCTCAACTCTACCACAAGTAATAACGCAGGTAAATAATAATGAAGAATTATTTGTAAAATACTAACAAATTTGCAGGAAAGTATTAGTAACGTCATAAACAACAACTTTTGTTCTAAGACTTTTTACAAAACATTATTCATTTACCAAAAACAAACCTTCAAGATTTCGTTGTTCTATCTAACACATTTCAACTCTGTATTTTGCTATACCTGTCGACGTCTTTATGACGCGACGCAAGCCCATGAAGCACCCTTGCCGCACGATCCCCGCTCCCTTCCGCTATTGTACTATCACTTATTTCGCATAGACTTCGTAATATTTAGAACGTTCAATTTATTTTTTTATTTTTTTTTTTGTATGAAAATCTGATGCAATTAAAATGTTTTTTTTTTTTTAAGTCATATAACAAAAGTTGTTGTTTGTAATGTTATTACTAACATTACAAACAACAACTTTCTCTACTTCGGAACAGTAAAAACAGTGGAAGAAGTAAGTAGGCGTGGCACTGTCGCCGCTAGTAAGAAACGCGTTGCAGACTAGCTGTTCAAGCGCTCTCATTCTCTAACTAGACTGCGCAACATAATAATTAACGAAAAATAATAATAAAATGCCTTATTGTCCCATACTGTACTTTAAAAACCATAGTTAGACTAAAGATCTAACTCATTGAGGTGTATCATACCACCGAAAAGTATTATTTTCGGATTTATTTTAATAAAATGAAAAAATAAAATTACGTGAAACATTACGCAGGATATACAAACAAAACTAGTCATTAATCCCATAATGACAAAGTTGATTTTCTTTTCTCGGTTATTTCTGGAATATTCGTTGAGTTTGGCGACACCGGTTCTGGGACAAACATTTTCTCAAGCTACTTCCACTGTTTTTACTGTTCCGTGGTTAGTAACACTATGTTACTAACCACGGAACAGTAAAAACAGTGGGGTTGATAGTGTTTTAAAAATAACCCTGCCAGTAATGGCCGAGTGATGACGGCCCCGATTTACGAGTTGTAGGTAGCGGCTTTAAACCCAGCCAGGAGTGTAATTTATTTCATCATAGTCTAAGATCCGATTAAGAACTTTAAGAAGATTACTATCACTACTGCTCTCAAAACTGTAAAAGAAAACATCGTGAAGAAACCGACATAAATGATAAATGATATTTATTTTGTAAATAGGTTTAAAAAACTGTTTTACACGTCAATTTTTTTTCGTCAGTTTATGCTAGATGAAGCCGGTGTTTCCTATCTGACTACCCTGAGAAGAAACACCGAAACAAACTCAGGGGTTAAAGTCTCTTTTAAAGTCCATACAGTAAATATGTAATGGTCAAATCACATGAGAACCATGCAGATTTGTCTGAGATGGTCTTTTGAAGAAAGAACCATACAGATTTGAGTGGACCTGTCCAATCAGTGTAAGCATTTTTAAGTATTCGAAAAGCTCAACTTAGGACTACTAAGGAGCTCTACGACTTGACGAATAATACCAAAGAAAGGACATTTGGGTAGGCCGCAGAAAACACTCAAATTGCCAGACATACGTTAAAATTACTGAAAAGAAAAGAAAAAGCAATCAACATAGTCAACAAAGAAAAGAAAAAGCAATCAGCATGTCCTAGAACCAAAAATTCGAAGACGTGTGACATCCACCAACCCGCACTGGGCCCGCGTGGTGGATTACGGCCCATTCACTCTCCTAGAGAGGAGGCCTGAGTCCCAGCAGTGGGAACATTATAAGGCCTAGGCATATAAATTTTTCCACATGTTGAAAGCTGCTTTGTTCTTGAGTGACATAAACTTTATGTATATTTCTACTAGCTTTTGCCCGCAGCTTCGCCGGCGTACATAAAATATTGAATATGTTACTCAGGAATAAAGCAGCTTTCTATCGGTGGAAAAATTTTAGCAATCGGACCAGTACTTTGAGAGATTATAGCATAGCATAGTCGGCCTTATAATGTTCCCACTGTCCTATAATGGTCCTACAAACAAAGGCTGAGGCTATATTTTATGTACGCGGGCGAAACCGCGGGTAAAAGCTAATTGCTATATAATATGTCTAATATATCGTTAATGTTCCTGCTAGGTGGCGCCTCGTTCATGGAGCAGGTGGTCGTCGAGACGGATGAGCAGCATCGGCAGACGATACAGCAGCAGCCCCAACAAGTACACCAGGTGCGTTAGCTTATGTTATGACCATAGATCGGAATTTGGGTGCTATTACTATTAAAAACTAGCTTTTGCCCGCGCGGCTTCGCTCTCGCTCTTCCCTACTCCACCCTATTATACCCTACTCTACCTTACCCGTAAGGTAGGGTGCATTATTCTACCCTACTCTACCCTAACCTACCTTACTCTACCCCCTACCCTACCCTGCACTACTCTACCCTTACCTACCTTACTCTACCCCTACTCTACCTTGCACTACTCTACCCTAACCTACCTTACTTACTCTACCCCCTACCCTACCCTGCACTACTCTACCCTACTCCTCCCTAACCTACCTTACTTTACCCTCTACCCTACCCTTCACTACCCTAACTTACCTTACTCTACCCCCTACCCTACCCTACTCTACTCTACCCTACACTACTCTATCCTATCCTACGCTACTCTACCCTACTCTATCCTAACCTACCTTACTCTACCCTACTCTACCTTACTCTACCCTATTTTTTTTTTCCTGAACCTTTTGACAATAACAAGTGCAACAAAAAAAGAATTAGCGAAATCGGTCCAGCCGTTCACGCGTGATGGCGTGACCAAGGGAAATAGGGATTAATTTTTTACATATATAGGTTATGGATATTTATGACCTAAAACATTTATATTGTTTTAAGACCGTAAGCACTATATTTGTCCCCACGGTGTCTCGGGGATATATAGCCCTAAGCTACCTATCCATAATATGTATGTATTTAGAAATATATAAGTATGTTTATCAGTTGTCAAGTACTCATAGCTTGGGACTAGACGGCGATTTGTGATAGTTGTGGATTATATTATATATTACTAGCTGACCCGGCAAACGTTGTTTTGCCATATAAATAATTTTTAAGTAATTTCTTAGTCTAGGGGTATGAAAAATAGATGTTGGCTGATTCTCAGACCTACTCAATATGCTCACAAAATTTCATGAGAATCGGTCAAGCCGTTTCGGAGGAGTACGGGAACGGAACATTGTGACACGAGAATTTTATATTTAAGACTAGCTGACCCGGCAAACTTCGTACCGCCTAATAGTTACCTTTTATCTAAGCTGTCAACTCTACCTACTCTACCCTACCCTACCCTACTCTACCCTACCCTACCCTACTCTACCATACCCTACTCTACTCTACCCTACCCTACTCTACCCTATCCTACTCTACCATACCCTACTATATCCTACCCTACTCTACCCTATCAAATTGTGAATCTAAACCATTCCCAGATCCCCTTGAACACACACAAAAAATTTCATCAAAATCGGTCCAGTCGTTTGAGAGAAGTTCAGTGACATACACACTCACAGAAGAATTATATATATATAAAGATTAATGATATAATGCGTGTTCCAGGTAGGTGGTGTCAGGCAACAGCAGTATGTGTTAGCGACGCCCGGGCAACCCGCTACGCCCGTCTCACAGGTAAATATTGTAGTTTTGTAGGTAATTCATTTATTTCGTTTTAATTATTTATGGCATGTAGCTCGAAGAATCGCCAAACTTAAATGGCAATGGGCAGGACACATTGCACGCCGAACGGATGGTCGATGGGGACGAAAGGTTCTGGAGTGGCGAACACGTACCGGAAGACGCAGCGTTGGACGGCCTCCTACAAGGTGGACCGATGACCTGGTCAGGGTCGCGGGAATCCGATGGACGCGTGATGCACAGGACCGGTCGTTGTGGCGACGCTTGGGGGAGGCCTATGTCCGACAGTGGACGTCTTTCGGCTGATATGGTGATTTAAATCGATATCTGTATATTCTTTAATTATTTATTGTACACTATAACAACACAAAATAAGTGGATTACAAAGTTCATGTACATAGGCGAGCTTAACTCAAAGTTGAGTTTTCTTCCAGCAAACCATATATTCAGTTTTTTCAAACAAAATATTTCTAAGTTAAACCATAAACACTGACTTGCACACCAATTATACACACTAAATAATAATAATAAATGCTACTATTTTTTATATTTTTTAAATGTTATTTTTTGAAGAAATATTTAAAAATATGATAAATATGTATATAATAATAAATGAATGGAATAATAATAATAAAGCTTTTTACTTCAGTATAAGAGTGCGTTTACAATTCAAAGTATTAGTAAATTTCTTAAACTAGTTAGTTTGTAATTATGTTTTTTTTTTCTTTTACACGAACCTCTTCTGGGTAAAAGCCTCCTCTAATTCCTTCCATTTATCTCTATTTTGGGAAAGTTTCAACCAGTATTTTCCTTAAAAATCATATATCCTGTTTTTTGCACAGCGTTCATTTTTCTGGTATCTATTCAGTTAATTAGTGTGCTGAATAATTATACAGATGTGCATTTAAAAATATTTCATTATTTATTGTAATATATAGATAAATAACAAAATATGTGGATATCACAGTTCATGTAATTGTACATAGGCGATTGATGGTTCAACTTAGACTTGTCATAATTTCATTCCAAAAAAGACGTCCACTGTTGGACATCTTACTGTTAGCCGCATAGGACCTGTCGTTCTGACTCCATTTGAGGGAGGCCTATGTTCAACAGTGGACATTTTTCGGTTGAAATGACAATGATTTTTTTTTTGTGTAACAGTTATTTGTTGTAAGAGAGTTCTGAGTATACATGTAGATGGATGGAGAGGGAGAGGAAGGCCGAAAAAAAGATGGATAGATTGTGTGAGAAGTGATATGAAAGAAAAGGGAGTTAGTGATAGTTTGACGGGTGACAGGACAGAATGGAAGAAGAAAACGTGTTGCGCCGACCCCAAGTAATATGGGACAAGGGCAGGAAGAAGAAGAAGAAGAGTTATTTGTTATACAAGAGTGCAAAGTTGCTTTTTAACCGCGTGCTCAATTTTGATGACAGCAAGCGAAGGATTCAGTAGATCAGTAGTAGTAAATAATTGTTTTTCCCCAGGTAATATTCTGCGGCGGAGGCGTGGGCGGCGTGGGAGGCGTGGGGGGCGCGCACGGCGCCGCGCCCGTCATCACGTCCGTGCTGCCCGCGGGAGGCGCCGTGCTCACGCCGCACCACACGCTGCACCATTGAACACGCTCACTGCCCACAGCCAACACGACTCCTGCTTCCATCTGACTTCCATCCCTCAAGGTGAAGACTGGGGTAGACTTCCACTGTCTAAACCCTGGTGTTCCTTCTGCTGCAATAATCTGCGAGCGCTGTAGAAGAAATACTGTGGTGTGGAGATAATAAACATGCAGCACTAACTAGCCCTGGCAAACACGCGTCCTGCTTTCACCAGCTAAGTCCCACTCCTCTGGGCGAAGAGGGAGGGAGTGTCAATCTTCTACTGTCTCAACCCCACAGTGTTCTGCTGCCTTTGTTTGCCTATGCTGCAGAAGGAATATTATGGGGTGGAGATGATTTGCAGCTAAAGATGCGCGCGTGGACAGCAAGCTACACATGGCGCGTTGTCAGCAACTCCACGCTTACAGTGGCTGGGAATCGTCCAGCGACTTACGCCTGCAGCGTCTCCGACGGTACGGTACAGCTGGGCATCAAAGGAGATGACCGTTCTAGGACATGCTGGTATCCTCACGATGTTTTCCTTCACCGTTTTGAGAGCTGTGCTGATGATTCAAAATGGGCTATTCAAGTATTTCGAAAGCACTACTAGGGGTTGAGGATCTGTTTTGCTTATTTTTGATGTCATCCCCCGATGAGGGGTCTGAATGGTGATTACATCAGCAGCACACTTGCGCAGAAGTCAAATATTCGGTCTCTTCAGTGGTGCGAAGTGCGACGCGGGGGCGGGGAGTGTCAGTGATTGGATCGCCGCGCCATCGCGTCATAGACGTCACTCGTCATTCGTTCACTGCGTTGCTGCATGTATCTAACAACGAAGACGATTGGCTCGCCAATGTATGGAATGCGCAAAGCGATCCCCACTCTGACGCCGAGCGTTCAAGATCCGTGATGGCAACTGTATCTATATATTTTTTTAGTCGATGTTCCAAAATTACAAGATAGTGAGCAGACATCACCTGGGCCCGCGCCTTTAAATACATGGCTTCGTGCATGGTCTCAGGACTGTTAATTTGAATTAATATATCAAAATTGTAAATAGTTTTCGGTTTTTTTCCCTTTATTTCAAGCCCAGACAAGTGCTTGTCACAGTTGCCTGTAGCAATGTTTAAGTAAGAATGGAGAGGGGAAACCTTTCTTACTTTTTATGACAAGGGGTAGGGGAGTTAATATTTGCAAAAAATCTGCTTACGTAATACTTGAACAGCCTCTATATAAGAAAAAAAACAATTTTGTGTGGATGACAAAAAGAAGAAAAGAACTGCGATGCGAAGCGATGCGGTGTCAAAGCGCAGTTTAGTGTAAGAGCCCCATAAAGGTCTTGATAGACCTGAGCATTCACTTGTAACAAAACATTGAGCATTCGCCGTTTTTAAATTTGTCGAACTGAACAACGAGCCGAGCCAAGCATACAGCCAAAAATTGAAAAGAAAAGAAAGAAGGAAAACATGTTTATTCTGCCCGTATAGACACACAAATAATTACAAAATAAAAATTAGTAAAAGAAAAACAAAATAAAAATTAGTTGCCTTAACGTCAAGTGTAGACCAGGCCTAACTGATTTGAACCATAGACAACTTGGTTGTCTATTAAAACAAGCGTAATAATATAATCTGTGCGACGCCGGCCGACTCGAGATAGACTTCTGACTCTTATGATTGCTGTGAACATTTTCATCAGCACTCTAGCGAACGCAAAAATTCGAAACAAATTTACTGTCCTTCGCTAGAACGCTTGATAGAATGCTCGCTAAAACGCTCTCGTTATTTTTCTGTAATGAAACGTTCGCAAGAATGCTCATTACAAGTGAATGCTCAAGTTTATCAGGACCTTAATAGTACATTATGGCCCGTATTAATAAACGTTCCTCAGCCCAAGATCTCGTACTTAATACCAAGCTTGAGGTCTTGATTCTATTAATAAACGAGATTCACAAGCTTAAGCTCAAGCTCAAGTTCGAGCTCAAGCTCAGCTTAGGTTTACGGCATCAGCCGAGTGTTGTCTGATTAATAAACGAAACTCGAAACTTAAGTTTACAACAATCTCTGTACTTAGCTGCCAGATCATGAGTGTAGACCGACCGGGACTTGAGGTCGTGATTGTCGTAGCGCGAAACATGGAGTTTGTAAATATTTTGGGTCGAATTAATTAGGTATTACGACGAAATAGAGAGTACTATTATGCTATTTTATGGCCTTTGCGATATCGTTTATCAAAAATTGATGTAAGAAATGCTTCAAATCCTTTTGGATTGCCAAGTAAATAAAAAAAAAATCAGATTTGTTCAAGATTCGGTATTTTATATTCCCATTAAAAGGCATTTTCTTTTAAACTTCGGCCAATGTGACGTAATCGTTCACGTAAGCTAAGCTTGAGTACAGCGCATTGAGGAGCTGATTTTGGTAACTGAGATCCCGTACTCATGTGTTTATTAATTAGCAAAGATCTTGAGCTTCTGTCATCGTATAATCGGGGATCAAATGATATCACACTTGAGGACGGAGCTCAGCATCGTTTATTAATACGGGCCTACAAGTGTGTAATCTTGATGATTACCGCTGATGTTGTTATAGTACAATTCACGAATGATGGCGGGCGTGAAGTTTGCGCAGAAGGCTGCGCAGTAACGTGTTTTAGGAACCAAATGACGTCGTGCGTGTGCTAGAAGAGTGTGGTATGCGCGAAAGTTCGCAAAGGCTATCTTCACGCCCGCCATCATTCGTGAATTGTACTGTACTTAGAGTGCTGAAGACGGTAATCATAAAAAATAAAAAATGACATCATATCTCATGACGCTTTTGACTTGGACAAGGCACTGTCAACTATTGTAAACACATTGGCAATGATAATGTAGAGTCTGTTCAATAAGTTAAACGACTTGGGTAATTATTAGGATTTAATGAAATCTGATGTAGTCAACACGGGTTCAATAATCAAGGTTGATTAAGAGATCTTGATCATTGTTTATTAACAGAAGAACCTTATAAAAAGTATCGAATATAAGTATTTTTTAAATGATTAAATATTATACAAAATTCCCAAGTCGGTTGACTTATTAGGCATATTATACTTGAATTTATAATTCGAAATAACTAGACGCACAACTCGAATATCGACTCTAACTCCGTTTAATTAAGTTGATTTTTCAAGTGAGCATTTGTTTAAACAAAGTATGGATTGATTGCAATGGATTTTGATCTTTGTTGCGTACGTTATAGAGTTTGTTGTCCCATAAATATCTCGAAATGTAAATTCAAATATCAAGACTGTTGTAAAAATCTCGGAGAATGACGTATAGTATGAAAAAAAAAGTTTTTTTTTTACTAAAAATCTAGCAAAAATAGGCTATTAGTTATTAAGTTTGTAAATAATTTAGTAATAAATTTATGGAAGGGTTCGCTGTTAGGTTTTTTTATTTAATTTTTAGTTTAATATCTATCTTTAAAAATAAATATCTTTCTGGTTCTATCAGGGATGTTAAAACTACGATTTTTTATTTGAATATTATAATAATAATATTCCACAACTATCACACGGCGCCGTCTAGTCCCAAGCTAAGCAGAGCTTGTGTTATGGGTACTAGACAACTGATAAACATACTTATATATTTCCAAATACATACAGTCATACATATTTAACGATAAATTACAATATGTATGAGGCATAGCGTGGACTTATTTAAGGCTATATTTCACCGGGACACCATGGCGGCGCGACCAGTTGCGTCTCCATGGTATCCCGGTAAAATATACCGCTAAGCTACTAAACTAGACACCAGAGTCGCCACACGTCTGAGCTGGTCGCGCCACCAAATTGGTTGCGCAACCAAACTGACACCAGGCGAGTAACTCTTAGAGCTGTATACATTTTGTTGGTAGAGGCGACTGGTCGCGCCGCCATGGTGTCTTGGTGAAATATAGCCCTTACACTTAAACAGATCTCTGATAAGTTATGCCGTCCACGATTGTGTTTAGGCGATTTCTTTCTCTGCAATATAAAGCCGCATACAGACATCGCGAGGCGTGCGACGCCAATAATTCGTCTCGCATGCCTCGGGCTGTGTGAACGTGCTCACAGTGAGCATTCGCGTCATACGATCGTTACGAACGCCGCCTCAGTACGAGCCGTGCTTTCAGTGTAGACGGACCGGTGTTGTTTGAGTTTTCTACAGCCGAACACTGCGCGGTGGTTGACGTGCTCAGCTTGAGCATGTGTCGTTCGGGACGCACGCATAAATGTACAGTTGCCATCACGGATCTTGAACACTTGCGCGGAAGTCAAACATTCAGTCTCTTTGGTGCGAAGTGCGACGCGGGGGCGGGGAGTGTCAGTGATTGACTGGCCGCGCCATCGCGTCATAGACGTCACTCCTCATTCGTTCACTGCGTTGCTGCATGTATCTAACAACGAAGACGATTGGCTCGCCAATGTATGGAATGCGCAAAGCGATCCCCACTCTGACGCCGAGCGTTCAAGATCCGTGATGGCAACTGTACCGTCGTATGTTTCAGGTTGAGGCATGCGTGACGAACCATTCGCGACGCACGCCTCGCGATGTCGGTACACATAATAGTGGCAGCAAACCCTTCAAATATCCATGTTAGCACATTAAAATATAACTTATTGCTAAACGCGTATTTTATAAATATTGTATGAAATAAACCAATGAAGGTACATTGATTTTGTAGTTTTATTTATCGATTACTGCCAGCGACTCTGTTTGTGAGACTGTTTTTAATAAAAACTATAAGGGCCGAAGTTTCTGTGCGGTCCCATGTTGCAGTAATCTCAGAAATTATAACACCTACAAACGGTGGAAGCGGCGAGCCTCCTTGCAGGACTGCCACCATGGGATTTGGAGCCAACAGTCCTTGCACACATGCACGATTTGCACGTGGAGATGCAACGTCGGGGCGAAAGTCCTCTGCCGCAACAGGTCGCGGCGTGGCGGACAGAGTTCCGGCGGGATCTCTTATTGAAATGGTGTCAGCGACTATCGCAACCCAGTGCTGTTACCATCAAGTGAGATGGCAGTCAAGCGCGAACCTAAAAACAATTAAAAAAAAAATCATTGCGCTAGTTTATCTTTAATCTTTTCCTTAAACCTAATCAACCCAATCAATCATTCCATTGATTAATTAAGTTATGAATCTTGTTCATCTACTTAACATAACCAAGCTCTTATTATCAAGTAACATGATAACATAATATCACAAAATAGATAGGTACAGAAGACAATCTCATGTATGTAGTTCACTTTTTATACCTACGCTCGGTGGACGCACACTAATGAGCGTTTGAGCCGGAACTGTTCGACGAGCGGGCCGAGGTGCTCTGAGACATCGTGTCCGTGAGCGGTGTCTATGTGTGCGTTGTGAGAGCGTGATTTGTATGTAGATTGATTTCTGTACGTATATATTTTGAAATAATATCCTTGTGCACATTACATGACATCAAAGTACACCCAGAACTTCTGGGGCTAGAAGCGAAATTTTTTCCAAAATTCTCCCTCTAAGGAGATGAAATGGGGGCAGAGAGTTTGTATGTAAAGACCTACTATCACGCAGGTGAAGCTGGCAGAAGTTAGCGGGCCTTGGTTCAGGCCATGGTCCGGAGCGAGGAGGAGTGGCAGACGGTCGCCTCCTGCGAAGCAGTAATGCTAGCAAAGGAGGAGGCCGACCGCATCAGGCAACGGCGCTCTCGCCGCCGCCGGAATACCGATCCCGATTTCCGGCCACCGTAGGCGCGGGCTTGCGGACGGCGAGCTATGGGTAGCTCGCTGTCCGACCGTCCGGTAACTATCCGGACTGAGCCCAAGTCGTCGACGGCGCGCACTGTTACCGCGCGCCTCAAGGAGTGGTCAGCAACAGCAGGGGCCCAGCTAAGTGCGTGCGTGCCAGTGCGATGCCTACTGTTGTGAAGGCACGAAGGAACGGGGTGGGTTTTTAGTCGATAAGAGTCTGACACTATCTTCCGCTCCGCCCAAATACAGGGAATGTAATTGGATGATTTTCCCACCAAAAAAAAAAGCTAGTCCTATATTTCGGCAGCCTTAACATAATACTTACTGACAACATTATGATCCACATTTCATTCCACCATATTTGTTAGGTCCGAAATCAAATCATCAAGTGACTTCTTCCGCTCTAGGATGGAGCGACTTGCAGACTTTCTGATTAAAACGTATACGATGCTAAAACCTGCCAGTGTCCTTCAGTTGCCTTTGCGTATTGCCAGTCACCCTTTCAAACATTCGCGAATAGGTATTTTTTTATGCCTGCTTGGAGGAGGACGAGACAGCAGCTCATCTGCTTCTAAGCTGCCCTGTGGATGCTGGATATAGGGTAAACTACTTTGGAATCCCAGGTAGGTACTGACAAAATGGTCAGAAATACCAAGGCACTGCTGGCCTTCCTTGAGGAGCTGGGGTGGATCGAATTACACATTTGACCCACCCGTAAGCAAAGTACGCGCTTTAGTCGTGGAGTTGTGGACCAACCGACCACCCTCCAACCACCCATGGCCCCACCGACATAATGTCATACGAGCCGAAACGCAAGGAGACGGCTGCGGACACAGACCACCCATATAAAATATGAGCGTGCTATCACCGCAGCCGCTTCTTGACTCCTTTACAAATTTCTGCGTCACGTCCCTCAATGCCCGAATTACAAATCATCGTCATCATTTTAGTTGGACATAGGCCTCCTCTAAGTGTCGCCACAATGAGCGGTCCTGTGCGTCTCGCATCCATCGGATTCCTACAACCCTTACTATCGGTTTACCTTGTAGGAAGCCTTCCAACGCTGCTTCTTTGGTACGCGGTTACCACACCAGGACCTTTCGGCTCCAACGACCATCTGCTCTGCGAGCTATGTGCCCTGCCCATTGCCTCTTAAGTTTGACGATTCTTCGTGCTGTCGGTAACCTTGGTTCTCCTGCGGATATCCTTATTCCTGATTCGATCAAGTAAGGAAACCCCGAGCTTAGCCCTTTCTATTGCTCTTTAGGTGAATGTAAGCCTTCTGATGAGGCCCATTGTGAGCGACCACGTTTCGGAGCCATATGTCATCACTGGCAACACGCACTGGTCATAGACTTTCGTCTTGAGACACTGTGGTATGTAATATGAAATAGGTACAAATATTTGTTTCACCATGAGAAAGTGAAATTAGTAGGTAGTCTCGAACAAGATGACTTAAACTTTGCTTTGCCCCAGACAAATTATAATATTCTAAGATTATGTTATTTGCATAAATAAGATACGAGTTATAATTATTAAAACTGCTACTCTAAAGCGCAGGCCACACCGCCAGCTAGCGGGCGGGCGGGCTAGGCGGGTGGGCGAAGCGAACGAAGGAAACTATACAAACTACGCGAAATATTGGCCAACTAAACTATGGGGTTCACACCGAAAACTACGGAAAGACGAGCGACGAGCGGAGCGGGCTAAGCGGGGGTAGTATTTGTAGTTAAGTCATCATCAGAACTTTCGTCGATATATGACATATTCATCGTTCCCAAACTAAACACTACACTGCTATTCGAAAGACGAGCGTCGACTAGTCTACTCGAAACGGGGAGGACGGGCGAACGAACCGGGCGAGCGGGCTGGCGGGCGAGCTAAGCTAGCGAAGCGCGGGCGCGCCAACGAGGTGAACGAGTAGCTTCGCTGGAATCGTCGGATATTTCGTTAGCTTAGCTCGTTAGGTTCGTCGGTAGCTAGCAGTGTGAACCGAAGTATGTAAAGAGGTGAAACGATGTTCGCCCGCCTAGCCCGCCCGCCCGCTAGCTGCTGGTGTGGCCTGCGCTTAAAGCGCATTCTTATTCAAACACTGAAGAGGTATTATAAAATGAAATCAAAATATAAATAATGCAAAGACATTTAATATCAACTTGTCAACAAATAACAACGGACTTATGCCCGCTTTTATTATCATTATAAATAATAAACTACACGTGTATAAAAATGAGCACATTGTATATTACTAAGAGAGCCATAAAATAATATTACACACTAAGACATAGGTAATAATTAAAGACGAAACATTGTCATCTACTTCTTAAAATATAATTTTCAATACAGCTACTCGAAAATCAGCTTTTAAGCAATTTTCTGTTTTCTGCACTAGTGCGGAAAAGTGTGCAAGATCGCTCCAGCCATTTATAAGATACAATTTATAGACGGGAGACAGGAGCCCATACTAGGTGAAACCTGTGCTACGGGTCTCCTGGTCTCCTAATCTCGAAAACATTATAAAAAGCCAAAGTTGGAGTATATATAACAATAATAGGAAGTTCTTACAACTCATAAATTCATTATATTTATCGTATTAGGCTGGGCGTAAAGCGACTACCACGAGTTGCGCATTAACCTCCGTTTATATATATCTTTGTAGGTGTATTGAAAAACGTCGTTTGATACACATGGAATTTGTTACTGCACACGGCCTTATAACACCCTCATCTGCGGTTCAGGTGACTTCTACCTTGGTTCGCAATGACAAACTTTTTCCACATGTATCAAAATGTTCTATAATTATGCTACTCGTATGCCAATTCCCTATTAAATCTATGCGCTAACTACAATTCTAGGTAACAGGTGACTTACGTTACATTTAACTACTTACTTGAATAATTATGGTACATTGGTACCTTTCATTAATAAATAATAATAATTCCACAACTATCACACAACACCGTCTAGCCCCAAGCTAAATAGAGCTTGTGTCGATTACTAGACAACTGATAAACATACATTTGTAAATACATACTTATTAAAGATAAAATAATTTATTATGAATAATATCTCCTAAAAACACATTTTTATAAACTAATGAAAAACAAAGAATGATTATTTTTCGCTGGATAATATCGATATACCTATTTATTTTCGATTGAAAATTGTTACTATTAAGACCAACGACATCAATTTTTGAATACCATTCAAATCTTTAACAAAAGCTCAAATAATTATGTCATTCTCTTCTTCTCAAACCCCAAGCGAACGTTCACGCGTAATTTCGCGCCTTTCGGTTAACACTTATTCTTCGTGTTCTAATCAAAGACTACGATTTGACAATACGAATGTTGCATGTTTTTTCCACTTCATAAATAGTGAGGTACCGCAACCGATACTGACCAAAAAAACCGAAAAATTTTCGTAAAAATAATTTCGATTTTTATGCAAATAATTATGATCAGCTTTTGTATTTCCTGAAGGTAATTTGATAGACGCAAATACTCATAAAATAAATTATAATTTAAGCTTAAGAATTGAAAGACTAGATAAAGCTGTCATTTTATTTTTTCGTATCGATTTGGTGATGACGAAAATATTTCGGTACTCAAGCTGATATTTTTGAGGACACATTATTAAAATTTAACGAATAGGTACTATTAATAATAACTTCGGTTTGAAAATGAATAATAGATCATTGTAACGAATGAAAAATAAAATGGCCGTCAGAGAAACGAAACCTTTTTTTTTAACTTATTTCTTGACATGGCTACAGCTAGAACCTTTTTTTAGTATTGGCATTAAGGCTAAGATCTCACGAAGCGGTTTTTAACCATGCCTGCCGCGGTAGAGGAAACAGCTGTTTTATTTTTGAACTCACCTGAGTTTTGAGTGGTTTTGCAGCCGTCGCAGTTGTAATTATCACTCGCAAGCTTGGTGGGCTGGGCACGCCACATTTATGGCGGTAAGTCCCCTCTTTGAGGCTTGGCTGGAAAGAACTCACGACGTCATCGCCTTTCGCATGACTTCTCACCGAATACGGTAATTTCAGGAGATACCTGTACCGAATTCGTGTGGAAGTGACGCCCGGGTGTCACCTCTGTGTGGACCGTCCGGAGGACACGGTGAAGCATACGATAGAGGTGTACCCGGCTTGGGCAGAGCATCACCGTGTCCTTGTGGGGGCGATAGGCGGTGGCGATCTCTTGCGCTGGGCCTTGGTACAGGCCATGGTCTGGAGCGAGGAGGAGTGGCAGGCGGTCGCCTCCTGCTGTGAAGCAGTAATGCTAGCAAAGGGGGAGGCCGACCACATTAAGCAACGCCGCCGGACCAATCTGAAGATTTAGGCCACGGTCACGCCTCAAGGAGTTGTCAGCAAAAAAAGCTTGGTGGTTGATTATCAGTTGAGCTCTGAACCGCCATGGAAACACACCAGAAACGAGCTGTTGCGTTATACTTATTTCACTGAAGAATTAAAAACAGCTTTACAACAGCTTTAAAAACGGCTTTTATGGCTCTGGATGCATCGGATTTCCCTGCCCGCTGAAAGCAACTGTGGGCGCTAACCGACCTCAAAGCGTGCGGGCGCTACCCACCGAGGCTGCAGGTGACCGAAGCTCGCGCGATTCTACTAGTTCCTTGCCATTGCAGTGGGAGCCGCAAACAACTGCGCACACCACGGCCGTGAAACGCGTCGTGAAACGTGTTTTAATTTTTTAAATATATATCTCTAGCATTCTACAGAAGTGAAAACCTCGTGAGTTCTTAGCCTAAGTAAAAGATATTACCATACTTTTTAACACTCCGCGTGTTAAAAAGTATGGTAATATTTTTGATTATTTTAGTTTTTAATTCATATTAGACTTTATATAAACACACACATACAGTATCTTAGTCCTATTTTCCATAAAGGTTCTAATGTTAAAAAACCGGTATGAAAAATCGAATTTGGAGACATCACTTTTACTAAAAATCTGGCAACATATTTTCAGAAATTGACATTTGCACATGTCAAATCATAGTCTTTAATTAAAAAATGAACCATAGATTATTAAAAGTCCACATAGATTATTAAAATATTGAGCGTTTTATTTATAGGGTATGTCTCTAAGAATGTAAATAAAAAGTTTTTCATAAAGTAGTCTGTAAACATCGAAAATAAGCAACCTTTCCATTTATCTATATTTATACCTACTTAAATCCTCAAGATCGAAGCGTTAAACTCATATATGCAAAATGAATATAGTATATTTCGATAAAGTCAACCGATTGCGATGTTATAGCATAATTATTAGTAATGTATTAAGTTGCACACAATTTTATTATATAAGAATTATCTACATCGATTTCGAAAATTTCACGTGATGCGCGCACGACTAAAAACTTCTACAGATTAATTACAGTATGATTCACGAATGATGGCGGGCGTGAAGTTTGCGCAGAAGGCTGCGCAGTAACGTGTTTTAGAAACCAAATGGCGACTTGCGTGTGCGAGAAGAGTGTGGTATGCGCGAACGTTCGCAAAGGCCAACTTCACGGCCGCCATCATTCGTGAATTGTACTGTACATAATATTTAGATAGATTTTCAAATATATCGTCGATCTTTGGACGCCATTTAAATCTTTTACAAAAGCTATAAAAAATGTCATTCTCTTCAAACTCGTTTGTATATTTTTATAAGGTCGCATTTTAAAGCAGTTTTTCTTAAAATCAGTTTTTTTATTGATAATACTAGTGCTTGACTGCGATCCCACCTGATGGTAAGCAGTGATGCAATCGTTGATGGTGACACGCACTGGTTTACTAAGAGCTTATTCACTCTAGTCTTGAAGACACCCAAATTATAATCGGACGGGAAGACCGCAGCAGGTCAAATTGTTCCAGTCCTTCGATGTACGAGGCGAAACGTCTATTCAGATTTTTCATAAGTTTTTTTTCTATTTACTAAAGTATGCCATCAGTTTCTTCGTATCTTCGACTCAGGAGTGCCGACTGCCTCTGCTTCCGCGAGGGTGTCAGGCATCTTCGTGCCCAGGGTCTCTGGTTGTGTCAGCACGAGGATACCGGAGAGGAAGCCCATGAAAGCGAACATTAGTGACGGTATACCGGGCCAGTAATCCATCTGTAGGTGAGAAACATGGTTTAATGACATTTATTTTGCAAATAGGTTTTTTTAAAATAGTTTTACACATCAATTTTTCCGTTAGTTTAAACTAGATGGGGCCGGTGTTTCCTACCTGACTACCCTGAGAAGCAACACCGAAACAAACTCAGGGGTCAAAGTCTCTTTTAAAGTCCATATAGCAAACATGTAATGGTCAAATCATATGAAAACTATAAAGATTGAAGTCTGAGGTGGTCTTTAAGGAAAGAACCACACAGATTGGAGAGAGCAACAATAACGTTTACCATGTTGCTCTCTAATGCATGCTACAGCATAATCAGCCATTTTAATGTTCCCACTGCTGGGACTCAAGCCTCATCTCTAGGAGAGGGAATGGGCCGTAATCCACTACACGGACCCAGTGCGGTTTTGGTGAATTCCACATGTCTTCGAATTTTTGGTTCTAGGACATGCCGGTTTCCTCGCGATGTTTTCCTTCACCGTTTTGAGCATACTTTAATTATAATATGCTTGAATATACACATTTTTAATGAATGCAAGATTTTAATTTTCCGTGATCTTCCTCAAGCATTTCATACCTTGACATATACTAAAAATTTTGGAAATATGTGGTAATTAGTGGAAAATATTTAGAAACATTACCCAGTTTGAACTGTAATATCTAATCTTTTTAGATATATTGATAACATAGACATAACATAGTTAGTGTTTAGTTAAAGTAGGGGTCCCACAAGACTCGACACTTGGTCCACTTCTGTTGTAAATACAATAACAATAGAAAATGGACTAATTAGCTAAAAACATGCTAACTTTAATAGTGCTGGATCAGTTTCCGAAAATGTGACCAAATATGCCACCCTTAGAATAAAGACCTAATTCAAATTTACTGGAAAAATCGTAAAAGCGCTTATTTTAAAATACTATGATAAAATCACGCACAATGGTCCGATATGGACTAAGTGCGGAAACCAGACCACGAAGATAAGATACTATGATAAAAAAGATGCCGAATTATGAGTAAATAAAAAAACCGGCCAAGAGCGTGTCGGGCCACGCTCAGTGTAGGGTTCCGTAGTTTTCCATCCATCACAATAAGTGTACCCACTTATGAGTTTAAAAAAATGCTTGCCTATACGACTATACAACAAACTTAGTCCAGAAATGATTTTGTAGAACCTTTTTGTCTTTTTGTACAAAAACTGTTCTTTCCATCAAGTTCAAAATAATTTTCCTAGAAAGTCCTTATAAAGTTCTACTTTTCAGATTTTTTTCATATTTTCTAAACTTATGGTTCAAAAGTTAGAGGGGGGGGGGACGCATTGTTTTTTACTTTTGGAGCGACTATTTCCGAAATTATTGACATTATCAAAAAATGATTTTAGTAAACCCCTATTCATTTTTAAATACCTATCCAACGATATATCACACGTTAGGGTTGAAATTAAAAAAAAAATCACTTCCCACTTTACATATAGGGGGGCTACCCTAATAAAACGTTTTTTTCCAATTTTTATTTTACCACTTTGTTGGCGTGATTGATATACATATTGGTACCAAATTTCAGCTTTCTAGTGCTAACGGTCACAGAGATTAAGCGAGGACGGACAGACAGACAGACAGACATGGCGAAACTATAAGGGTTCCTAGTTAACTACGGAACCCTAAAAAGAAACACTTAAGATATACACTTAATATAAATCAACACTATAGGTGAATTTTGAAGATTTTCTTGTAAATTTTCCGCAAATAGCAATCTATAAGTGAATCAACTTTTTCTTTTATTTGATATAAACTACCTAGTGCTTGTCTGCGATCCCAACTGATGGTAAGCAGTGCTGAAAATAGTTGATGGTGATGCGCACTAGTTTATGAAGAGACTATCCACTCTAACCTTGAAGACACCCAAATTATAAAATTTAATTTTAAAGAAACGTTTAACTTACCAGTACTGGCGTGAGTGGTGCAATGACGGAGCCGATACGACCAACCATGGAAGAGAAGGCGAGCAGACGATGACGGTACTGCGTGGGGTATAGTTCTGACGTGTATAGGTATAGCGACGTGAACACCATGGAGATAGCGAACTTTCCTAATAGATAAATGACGAGACGCAGCGTCGAAAGATCTGTAACAAATCAAAATTATTATTTACGAGCTTTTGCCTGTGCTATAATATGCTACAATATAGCCTATGTCACTCAGGAGAAAAGAAGTTTATACCAAGACGGAGCAAACGAGGCCAAACTCAACGGGGTTGTGTCTTTCAACTACCAAGTTCCTATGGCCACCTTCTAGTTTTATCATCAGATCAGCTCCATGTCATAATAATTTTGCATCTAATTACACATGCATAGGTACAATATTTCAGCTCAATCGGTAACCGGGAAGTGAATCAAAAATTTGCAAGATTTGATTACAGACAAACAAACATCGGGACAGGTGGAACTGAAAAAACTTGTAAAAAATGGAGATATGGCCCCATATTTGACAAGTTTTCGGCCTGACAAACAGAGAATCATTAGCGTTGTGATAAAAGAGTCATCACACACGGGCCACCGACTACAACCACAAAACGCCGCAACCGGTATATTTCCTGTAGGTTTCATACATTTTATATGGATTCGCCGCACACGGTTGAGGCAGGTGGCCGCCACACGCTACAAATTGCTGCAGCTCGTGTGGCCCAAACCGGCCACTAAACGCCGATACAAAACGCTGCCGCACGCCATTAACGCATAACCTTCTTCACCAGAGTCTACTTTAATACTGCGTGCATGAGTTAAAATAAAACTGGGCAAGTGCGTGTCGGACTCGCGCACTTAGGGTTCCGTGTAAACCACAATTACCGAATGGAGTCTCGAAGATTTTCCCGAATTTTTTTTTTGTGACCTAGGTAACAACAAATTTACTGTTTTCAGATTTTTGCTGTGCTATTAAGACCTTGCTTTGTGCTAAATTTCAGGATTCTGGGTATACGGGAAGTACCCCATGAATTTCGATCTTTGAGAGTATAAAAAATATACGTTTTTTTGCGACATAAACGGCCGTATCTTATTTATTCGTTTACTTAGAAGTTTGATTTTTTCACAGCTTGAAGGGACCGCAGACTTGAGTATATGGTTTTAATTTCAACTCGATACGTTCACGCGTTCTCGAGATAAAGGGTCTTGACAGGCAGACAGACAGACGGACGGACGGACAACAAATTGGTCCTATAAGGGTTCCGTTTTATCCTTTTGAGGTACGGAACCCTAAAAAAGTAGCAGCTGCCGGCCACAACAGCCACAAGGTGCTTGTGGCCGCTTCTAGCTTCTCATAGCGGCGTTTGTTGTTGAGGTATGTGGTCAAAGTGCAGCAACTCTTGTTACTGCCAGCTTCTTACGAATATTTATTTATTTATTTAATCTTCATGCAACAAAAGATGCAAAGGCGGACTTAATGCCTTAGGCATTCTCTACCAGTCAACCTAGGGTGATGCAAAGACAAAATAGCAGGTGCATAAAAAAAAAAAATATTTAAAACAATTATAGAATTATATATAAAGCTAAAACTAAACATAGGTACATATACAAAAGCATATTTAATAAAATATATAGCTATACTTACATACAAATATATACTATATTTATACACAAAGAAAAAGAGTTTTGAGATGATTCTGCTATTTGTTCAGAAAGTATTTCCGCAACTTCCGCTTAAATGCGTACTGACTCGTGGCCGTTCTGATGTCTAGAGATGGCGAATTCCATAGAAGGATAGACTGAATATAGAAGGAGGAATAAACAACATCAGAAGTATGAGAAGGACAAAGCAGTAGGAGATTGTTAGAAGAACGCTGATTCTTGGCGTGTGAAGAACAGGATATTGGAAGTGAGATATAAGATAAGAAGGAGGGGTAAGAGAGTTGGGCAAAGGAAAAAGAATTGTCAAAGCTCGCAAACCTATAACTAGAATTTTAATCGGTTTGTTTGTTTGTTTAATTCTTGGAAAAAACCTAAGGATTTAAATAGATAGTGGCCCCCTGTAGCGTATGGCCATGACATATCCATCAATTAATATTATCATAATGAAAGTAATCTTTTGTTGATACGTCGTTATTTTAATGCAGTGTGATTACGTTATTACTTATTTTATCGCTTAGGACTGCCAGATGGTTCGCGACTGCTTCCATGGCAACTGAAGATTTTTTTTTTTATGTGAGAAATACTCCATGAATCGTCTTAAATGTGAGAAGTGAGTATTTTAGGGGAAGTTTGAAAGTGGCGTCAGTGACTAAAAAGTTGAAAGGGAATCGTTTGTCTTGGTATGTCATGTGAAGAGGAGGGATGAAACGTATGTTGCTAAAAGAGTTATGAAGTTACATGTGGATGGATGGAGAGGGAGAGGGAGGCCAAAAAAAGATGGATGGATTGTGTGAGAAGTGGGAAGAAAAGGGAGTTAGTGATAGCGTGAAGAGTGACTGGACAGAATGGAAAAAAAAAACGTGTTGCGCTTGCGCCGACCCCAAATAAAACGGAACAAGGTCAGGAAGATGATAATGATGATGATGTAAGTCCTCCATAAAATTCTCTACTCTGGGTGGAGCGAGAGGGCGTGTCAGACTTTTACTGACTAAAACCCACTCCTATGTTCCTTCTTTAACTTGCGTTCCAGGCCCCAAGGTTGCCTTTCGGACAATCTATGCTCGGAGTTTCCTTGTGTGATCGAATCAGGAATAAAGATATCCGCAGGAGAATCAAGGCTGCCGACATAGCACGAAGAATCGCCAAACTTAAGTGGCAATGGGCAGGGCACATTGCTCGCAGAACAGATAGTCGAGGGGGACGAAAGGTTCTGTAGTGGCGACCACGTACCGGCAGACGCAGCGTTGGACGGCCTCCAACAAGGTGGACCGATGACCTGGTCAGGGTCGCGGGAATCCGATGGATGCGTGATGCAAACTCGATTGACGGATATGAATACGGAAATGGTCTAAACGACTAAATCGCTACGATATCGTTACGGTTTTCATTACGTAAATCGGGCTACAGGATCATTCGTTTTGGCGACACCTGGGGTAGGGCTATGTCCTACAGTCCACTATCTTTCGGCTGAAATGATTATTATGACGTTTTAAAAGAACCCGTGAAGACTAATAATGTGAAATGAAAACATTTTGATTTTTTTTTTAATTTTGATATCCCACAATAATAGGTATAGGTATCTATTTTATCGCAGCTCAAGTATTTATCTATTTAAGCAGCTTTCTTTTGTTTGATTGTAATTAACACGTGTTATATTTAAATACAAATGCATTTACATTTAAATATTGATGGTTCAAATAATCGTGAAAGATAACATTTTAGATTAGGTAAATTATTATTTTTAATCTGTTATTTATTTTACTTTTTTAATCTGTGTTTTGATACTGATTGGATATTACCTAATCAATCATTACAGATTATAATATCTTCGCATGAAATGAATGATTACTGTATTTATCAGTTTCTTGAGATTTTTATGTATGATAGTGTTCATTGTTTTGTAAACATTATCACTATAGGAAATAACAAATTTAAATGAACGTCAATGTCATGTTATTATGTAAAGTTAATATTTAATTTCTGTTCTACAAGATAACCTAGATAGATATGGAAAATCTAATCCATAGTTCAAAACCCACAGTAGTGTCCTTCACTAAAACAATTTTATAAAATTGAGGACTACGTTGAAGACAAATTTGTTTGTTGGCCTCAATGTTAGTTGATTAAATGATTTTAATTTACTTTTTTTTGTAACGATTTACGTTTATTAGTGTTGTACAATCGTGTCAATTGTCAATGGGCTTTTTTTATATAGTCAGCTTCTTTTTTATGATTTGAATAGGAATGACTTCGTAGAATCATTGATTATTTTTTATTCTTATCCATGTCTTTTTAATATACTTATTTGGTACTATGTATATTTACTACTTCACGCCGTCCTCTCATTTATATTAATAATTTAATATGGAATCATCGCAAAAAGAAATACTTTTTTTTAAAAGAGTAAATGAGGTGTTTCTTGCCGTTTCTTTTCTATACGAAAACTCCGATTGGAATCGTACACTAAGTTCCGACATTTTATAAGTACCTTTGCCTGTGTGAAATAAAAAAAAATTAATTGAACTTAATTGATTAACATGATCACACCTACTTTCGATGAAGTAGGTACATATTTAAAAAGATAAAGAAATCCTGGATTTCACTAATAATGTTATTATACTGACATGATAAATAGTCGATAATCCTCTTTTTCACCGATTCGAGCACACCAAGCAGAAACACGTGAAAAAATATTAAGAACCAAGCGCCCGAAAAGTGCCATAAAACAGTGATTTTCTGAGGCCTACTTCTCCGTAACAGCTAGGTCAATTGGTTTGAAAAAAATATATGTTTATTATAGATTCATGAACAATAATATCAACATTTGATTTTTTCGTGCAATTAATACTTTTGTCAAAAAAAAAAAATTGCAATTTCGCAACTCTTCGCAACTTTTCCCTACTCCTTCGAAACGGCTTGGACCTTTAGAAACATTTTTACACATTAAAATTGGTGGTTAAATATTCTTCAAAGTAAACATTGCATATGTAAATCAATCAATATCTCGCAGAGAAAATGGATTTAAAGCGCTTTCCAGGCGCTGCTGGCCGCAAATAAATGCACAGATTTGCGTACTGCCGCCTAGGCGAGTGCGAGAGTTGCGTTCACATAATTTCGGCCAGATGGTTCAATGGACTATACGCCTTAAGAACATATACTTGACAACAATTAAATGACCTGCCTTCTAAAATTATTCCAATTCTCGGCCGTCTCTACCATAATCTATACATCTATCTATACATACTAGTTATATAAATAAAATTTGAGTTTCTGTTTGTAATATTGAAATAACTGCTTTTTACTACATTCATATGAAAATATATACGGTACATATACCAAAATAACATTTTTTACAATTTTTGTCCGTCTGTTTCTCCGGGCTAATCTCTGAAATGGTTGGACCGATTTCGACGGGACTTTTATTTTAGAAAAAGTAAATTCGAAATCCTGTAGTCCACGCGAACGAAGTCGCGGACACAGCTAGTATCACTACATAGTATAAAACAAAGTCGCTTTCTCTGTCCCTATGTCCCTTTGTATGCTTAAATCTTTGAAACTACGCAACGGATTTTGATGCGGTTTTTTTTTTAATAGATAGAGTGATTCAAGAGGAAGGTTTATATGTATAATAACATCCATTAAATAGTGGAGAAGTAATGTTATTTTTGAGGTTTCTAATGTGATGTCGTAAATAATTACATTTTTTCCGCTTTCATTGCAAACGCAGGCTGAACCCTACGAGTTTTATCAAAATAATGTACTAAGTATTGTACACATTAAAAAGGTTTACAGAAAAGTCCGTGATGGTATATGTCTATCTCTTATGGATAACCCACAATAACTTTTTTTTGTCATTTATTTTTTACAAAAAATAATGGCTAATTTTCGAAGCGATTTTAACCAATACAGCATTAATCCTTAACCAATTAAATACCTTGAATACATTGTTCATTTAATATAGATCTATATGGCCCTTTACACCGTATGATTTAAGTGAATATTTTCGAAGATATTACAGATATAAAAATTGCGGGACGTAGCGTTTGCGGCGGTACCGGCCGGCCGCCCGGTGCGGCAAGAGCATTGCACCCGTGCGAAGCCGGGGCGGGTCGCTAGTGTCTATATAATACACATAACCTTCTTCATGAATCACTCTGTCACAAAATATCACTCAATCTATAGAAACATTGTACAGGCTAATGAATGAATGGCGATCAAAATGGAAAAACACTGCGCGTATCAACTGCCTATTTCCTAGTAGCATTGTTATGAATGATTGATTCAATTATGAATTTACCAATTATGACCAAGAAAGATCTCTTAATCATCCTTGATTATTGAACTAGTGTTAAATACATCACATTTCATTTTACCTTAATAATTACCCAAATCGTATGACTTTAAAAAAACCGGCCAAGAGCGTGTCGGGCCACGCTCAGTGTAGGGTTCCGTAGTTTCCCGTCCGTCAAAATAAGTGTACCCACTAATGCGTTAAAAAAATGCTTGCATATACGATTATACTACAAACTTAGTCCAGAAATTATTTTGTACAACCTTTTTGTCTTTTTTGTATAAAAAATGTTCTTTCCCTCAAGTTCAAAATAATTTTCCTAGAAAGTCCTTATAAAGTTCTACATTTCAGAATTTTTTCATATTTTCTAAACTTATGGTTCAAAAGTTAGAGGGGACACACACACATTGTTTTTTGTTTTTTTTTTTCGATTATTTCCGAAATTATTGACATTTTCAAAAAATGATTATAGTTAACCCTTATTCATTTTTAAATACCTATCCAACAATATATCACACGTTACGGTTGAAATTAAAAAAAAATCACTTCCTACTTTACATATAGGGGGGGCTACCCTAATAAAACATTTTTTTTTCAATTTTTATTTTACCACTTTGTCGGCGTGATTGATATACATATTGGAACCAAATTTCAGCTTTCTAGTACTAACAGTCCCAGAGATTAAGCGAGGACGGACAGACAGACGGACAGACAGACAGACATGGCGAAACTATAAGGTTTCTTAGTTGACTACGGAACCCTAAAAAAGGGTCTCTATTCATTTTATTTTGTATTAATTAAAAAATCACTTACCATTTGGAATGAAAGCGAAGGCGATGTTACAGGCAGCACAGAACAGGTATCCTCCAGAGAGAGTAGGTTTCCTGCCTATCCTGTCGAGGACTAGGACCGCAGTGTAGAAGCCAGGGATCTCAATGGCACAGGTCAAGATGTAGTTCAAGTGCATGGTGTCAGACAGACTGGTGGCGTTGATGGACAGACCGTAGTAGACGAAGGTCGTGGTGATCCACCAGACGGGGGTGGTGCAGATGCGCCGTAGGAGGACGCGGGAACGGAAGATGGCGGTGAAGAGGTTGGGGACATCGGCGTCGTCTACCACCTGCAAATAGAAAAGGTATCAGTAATAGCGTGTGTTGATGAAATTTAAACTGAGACGTTTAAAGAAAGAGAAAATCAGAATTTAAAGAAAGAAAACTAAATTAAAAAATATGTATACAACATTAGTTATAGTATACAACATTAGTATATGCGAAATCCAAAACACGTGTCTAGTATTTTTACGTAAAGAATCTATGTCCAAAATATAATAACTGTATCAAGAAAAATCACAAAGTTATAAGCTTGTTATGTCAGCAAAAATCACCGGCCATACAGATAACTGAGGGTTGGTTCTTGTTAATCCTTGATTAATTTAGGATACAAAATTAGCTAACTATTTTAAAAATAACTATAATGGATTCATCAGTCACGATTCTTCGCTTTCTCTTTCCAATTTTGTAAGGACCCACCCAAGACAAATGTTTTTATGATATTCACGATCATTTGTTCCGCGTCTGGGTGTAATTTAATTTATCTATAATATGAATGTATTTAAAAATATGTTTAAAGTAATAATAATGTTGATATACACAGTCATAAATACATTATTGCGTTAATATGACACATCAAAACCAAGAAAAGATCTTAAAGATAGCAATGGGTCCCAAACTAGGCGCAGCCTGCATCTTGGTTACCCAAAAATTACAAGTCCAATTTAAGTTCATAACAATTATGATGTGGCTTGTCAGCCCTACGTGGCAATTAAAAAAAAAATGCAAAGACAATAAAACATATAAAATAAAACAAAAGCAGTTCAGTAAAAGTAATAATACATTGAAAAGGCAATGTTAAGTTTATAGAGATAATATTAAAGCCAAGTTGTTATTCTGCAATCTTTAACGCTATCGAAAAGTGACGAAACGTATAGGAACGTCATCTCAACGTAAAGTCGCGTGATTAGAACAAACGAATAGACAATTCGTAGCCAAGTTCACATCGTTCAAAATCGTTTCTACAATGTTTAACGCTACATCCTTTGTTATACAAAAGCTACATTGTAGAACGAGTGGCCGATTCAGGCGCGTCAACATGGCTACCAACTTATCGTTTTCTACAATTGCTGTCACCGAGGCGTTACCGATTAGAGAACGGAATTCGACACAAACTGGTTGTAACTGGCAGTAATAAAAGGTAAGTCGATGTTATGAGTTGTCTAGTACTCATAGCACAAGCTTTGCTTAGTTTGGGAATAAATGGCGTTGTGTGGAAGTTGTGGAATATTATATTATTATTTCCTTTATTTAAAATTTACACATATTTATCATATTTTTAAATATTCCTTAAAAAAATAAATTAAAAAACATTTAAAAATATAAAAAATAGTAGCCCACCGGCATCGGGAACAGGGTCCAAGCTGCCGGCAGTCAGGGCTCCTGAGAGAGGAACCTCCGGACAATACGCGCCGTGTCTAGGAGTACTGCCTTCTGGATCAAGCCCTTGATCCAACTGCCTAACGAGAGCCTCCGCAGATGTTGGTCGAGGCTCTTGGCTATTAAGCCATTGGCCGTCACGACTATCGGCACAATGATTGCTCTATCCACTTCCCACATGTCGACAACCTCGCGAGCCAAGTCAAGATATTTAGTTTGTTTATCTTTCTCAGCTTTCACGAGGTTCTCGTCATGAGGGACCGCTATATCAACAATCATTGTGCGACGCTCCAGTCGATCTATCACCACTATGTCAGGCTTATTGGCAACAATTATTATTATTATTACATATCCAAGTCGTTCCGTCATAAGTCTGTCGCGGGCCTGTGGGAAACAATCCTGTATTTTTTTGTTTCGTAAGTTATAATTAATACAATCTCTCAATACTAACCTTGACAGGTTCTGGTGGGTTACAAAGAGCTTCCATCGACTTCTCGCTAATGGTCGTCCTGTTACGTTTGGCCACTCGCTGCAGCACTATCCTGGCTCTATCATACTTCTTCTGAGACAGCAGCCACCTGACACTCTCCGACAGGATCCAGTAGTAGGAGATGATGAGCAGGCAGGGGATGTGCAGCGTCAAGATCATGAATCTCCAGGGTTCGATGAGCCAGGCTACTCCGCCGAGGATTACCTGGCCGACGGCGAACATGGAGGTGCAAGTGGCGCTGGTTACCACCCGGTACTTTGGTCCCACGAATTCAGTTGCTGGAATAATAGTAGTTTATGTGACTAGGGGATAAAGCAGTGTCTTTAAGTCGCGGGCGGCATGTTGAATTCCGAACGAAACGAAGGTTGTTGATTTTAATCCCGAACGATAGTGAGGGATTTATAAAATTAACTCCCGAGCATTGCGAGGGAGTTAATAAAGAAACCTGAGTGAAGTGAGGAATTTAAGCCGCCCAAGACAAAGACAGCTTTATCCCCGTGTTGCATACTCTACTTTTTACACCATCTGTGAGATAATTAAAAGACAATTTGGTCAACCAAATCATATATTAGCGAAATATAAGTATTATATTTACAAGTTCATCAAACAAACAAAATTCACTACTCCAAGATTCTATAGTTTCAATTTTCTATAATGCTCCCGTGTCTTCAAGTACGCAAGTTTTATTTTATTTTCTTTTTTTTTGTTAGTGGGCAGTTTGAATCATAGTGATTACATACTCTTTGGTTTGAATTTCGAGTCAACTTGTTCGATGCGCCTACATTTTATTTCACAATGTTGACGATTCTTGATGCTCCAAATTCAAATCTCATTATTCCCTAGGGATCGGCCATACTACATTATCTCCCTAGGCATATAATGACTTGCTTTAAGTGAGGTTTGTATGACGTGTAAAACGACATTATCGAGCAGGTGGTGTAAAAAGTAAATATTGTATTCTTGATGGCATGATGAAGAAATATGAGATACTCGTACGAATCATCATCATACGTGCACACTTCACGGAATGCACAAAGTAATGGTAGGCCTTTCGAGGTAGCGAGCAAAGTAACCGCCCGGGGCCTTATTCTCCTAAGGGCCTCTCGTAAATACTCGATAAAAAAAAAACAACATTTTTTATTTTCAGCCCTTGTTTTTCCAATTCTTCACATGAAAATGATATTGCCTTTGATACGAGTAATTTACTAGATCATAGAAAAAAAGTATAAACATAATATTTAAACCTGTGTGAAATCTAGGCGTTTAATAGCCTAGTAACGTAGGTTTAACACCGTTATATTATTAATTATTTTAATTTTTATAAATATTCTAAAATAATATTTTAAACCCTAAATTCATGTCGCAATTTAGTATTTCTCACCTAATAAAAGAGATACTTAGTTTTGTTTCACATAGTTTGCAAAAAAGTCAAAGGCCTTGCGAAGATTTACCGCCCGGGTCCTTTTTTTCCGATGGGAAAAATCATCCTATGACAACCGCCGCTCTTGAGCGGAGCGGGAGATAGTGTCAGACTCTTACTGACTAAAAAACCCATCCCGTTCCTTCAAGCCTTCATGCCGGGGCTCGAGCGCCCTTTCGGATAACGCCGTCGACGACTTGGGCTTCATAACGGCTAAGGCCGCCCCTGCAATATGCAGGGAAAATAAATAGTCGGACAATAATTTAATGCTCACCAAAGATGTAAGAAGAACTGAAAGTTCCAGCGCCAAACGTGGTCTGCAGAAGCTGCAGCGTCAAATACATGGGGTAGTTCACAGAAAAGGCTCTGATAATCCCGAAGATGGCTAGGTTCGTGACGCTGATGACGAGAGCCACACGTCTTCCGAATGTGTCGGAGATGTACCCAGCAATGGGTAGTACCAGTAGGGTGCCCACACTGCTGAGTGTACCAGCTAAGACACGAAGCCAGTCTTGACAACCGAGGTCAAACTGAAAATAAAACCATATTTTAACTTAATCAAAACTAACTAAGGAAGCTGGAAAATCATTTAGGCCCGTATTAATAAACGTTCCTCAGCCCAAGATCTCGTACTTATTACCAAGCTTGAGGTCTTGATCGTATTAATAAACGAGATTCACAAGCTTAAGCTCAAGCTCAGCTTAGGTTTACGGCATCAGCCGAGTGTTGTCTGATTAATAAACGAAACTCAAAAAAAAACAGATTTGATCAAGATTCGATATTTTATATTCCCATTAAAAGGCATTTTATTTTAAACTTCGTCCAATATGACGTAGGTAATCGTTCACGTAAGCAAAGCTTGAGTACGCATTGAGGAGCTGATCTTGGTAATTGAGATCCTGTACTCATGTGTTTATTAATTAGCCAAGATCTTGAGCTTTTGTCATCGTATAATCGGGGATCAAATGATATCACACTTGAGGACGGAGTTGAGCATCGTTTATTAATACGGGCCTTAATTACTTCTCCCGCTCTAAGACTTGCTCGCCGTCTGCAAGCCCACGACAATGGTGGCTGGAAATTGGGATCGGGACATGATAAGTTCGGGAGGCTCCTGAACCGGATTTGTGCGGAAGAACGCCCGAGTGCTCGACTGTCACCATAATATGGACTGCGGTGGAGTAGTTATATAGGGGGGAGTGTCCCACTTGGGCGGAGCACCGCTGTATCCTCATAATAGCCATCGGCAGCAACGACATCTCGCGCCGGGCCCCGGGTACAGGCCATGGTCCGGAGCGAGGAGAAATGGCAGGCGGCTGCATCCTACGAAGCAGTAATGCTAGCGAAGGAGACGGTCGCACGCGTAAGAGAACAGACGTCTTCACGCCCCAGCCGCCGGAATCTCGACCCTGATTTCAAGCAACTGTAGGTTTGGGCTTTCGGACAACGAGCAATGGGTAGCTCGTCGTCCAGACCAAGTTTTGAAGCGCGTAGTGTTCCACGCGCGCCTCAAGGATGTCAGCAAAACCATAGGGCCCCAGCAGACTCGAAGCCCAAGGGCAATGGGTTCTCTTCAGTAAGGGAAACCTGGAGTCCTGGAAAGCAATTCAAAGAAGGAACATAGAGAGGATTTTAGCACAAAATAGATAGGTACAGAAGTCAATCTACATACTGTGCGCGCTCTCACAACGCACACATAGACACCGCTCACGGACACGATACCTCGGAGCGCCTCGGCCCACTCGTCGAACAGTTCCGGCTCAAACGTGTATTAGTGTGCGTCCACCGAGCGTAGGTATAAAAAACCGGCCAAGAGTATGTCGGGCCACGCTCAGTGTAGGGTTCCGTAGTTTCCCGTCCATCACAATAAGCGTACCCACTTATGAGGTTAAAAAAAAATGCTTGCATATACACTTATATAAACTTAGTCCAGAAATTATTTTGTAGAACCCTTTTGTCTTTTTGTACAAAAACTGTTCTTTCCATCAAGTTCAAAATAATTTTCCTAGAAAGTCCTTATAAAGTTCTACTTTTCAGAATTTTTTCATATTTTCTAAACTTATGGTTCAAAAGTTAGAGGGGGGCCCCGACACATTGTTTTTTACTTTTGGAGCGATTATTTCTGAAATTACTAATTGACATTATCAAAATATGATTTTAGTAAACCCCTATTCATTTTTAAATACCTATCCAACGATATATCACACGTTAGGGTTGAAATTAAAAAAAAAAAATACTTCCCACTTTACATATAGGGGGGCTACCCTAATAAAACATTTTTTTCCAATTTTTATTTTACCACTTTGTCGGCGTGATTGATATACATATTGGTACTAAATTTCAGCTTTCTAGTGCAAACGGTCCCAGAGATTAAGCGAGGACGGACAGACAGACAGACATGGCGAAACTATAAGGGTTCCTAGTTGACTACGGAACCCTAAAAAGTGAAGTACATACATGAGATTGTCTTCTGTACCTATCTAATTTGTGGTGGTACTAACATCATAGACACAGGAGGTGTCCCTCGCATAGACGAAACCCTCACAGTCCTGTTCATTATTGTTGAAGATGTTAGCAGGGCAGTAGTCTAGGGTACCATTTCCTCCAATGGGCTCGTAACGAGAACAAGACACAAATCCGTTTGCATTGTCAGCAGCTGGAATGGCATTTAAGATCCATTCTGGACTAAAGTATTCACTCTTCTTGGTTTCACCACATTCTGGTACCCGACATCTGTGGATGTAACAAAATTAATGAAAACAAGTTTTTTTTTCTTTTTTTATTAACCTTTCAATCGTGGAAATCACAGACACAATAGAAAGACAATAGGTGCGCGAACGCCGGCGTTCGCTTGGGGTTTAATGAATGGTGCTCCGGATGTATGGCGAATTGATGTTACAAGTTGCATCAAGATTGTATTCGTCCCGTTGCTACTTAAAAAGCTAGAAAATGTTGGTATTCGTGGCAATGTTTATGATATTTTCCACAGTTACTTGTCGAATCGTAGGCAGGCAGTAAAAATTGGTAGCCACCTAAGCACCGAGGTGGGATTGACCTTTGGCGTGCCTCAGGGCAGCGTGCTTGGGCCAAGCCTCTTCCTCATTTACGTGGATGAGATGTGTCGACTATCTCTTCGAAACACCAAAGTTATCGCGTATGCTGACGACACAGTTCTTCTAACTCAAGGCAAAAATTGGTCCGACACTCTCAAAGCTGCGGAGCATGCTCTTGGGGTGGTCATGAAATGGCTCACTATTAACCTACTCACACTTAACATCAATAAAAGCAAATTTATCCCCTTTACTCCTGGTATTGGTAGCCAACCATCAACATCATTTAAAGTTATTGCACACACGTGTCTCTACAATAGTACTACTCCTTGTGACTGTGCCTCCGTTGAACGAGTAAATAATATTAAATACCTTGGCGTGTATATCGATAACCTGCTGAAGTGGAAAATTCAGGTAGACTCGATTGTAACGCGTGTGAGAAGGTTAATATATATTTTCAAAAAACTAAGATCGGTTGCAGATTTCGATTGCCTGATTACAGTCTATTTTGCGCTTGCTCAATCAGTTCTCGGATATTGCATAACTTCATGGGGAGGAGCTTTAAAAACCACCATGTTACGAGTAGAAAGGGCACAGAGAGCAGTGTTAAAGGTTATCGCTAATAAACCCATTAGATTCCCAACTCAAGACCTCTTTCAACTTTGCAAAGTCCTTACTGTTAGACAGCTCTTCATATTCAAAACAGTTGTCAGAAGACATGGACAGCTGTTCTACGATCCAAAATGTGCCACTGTATTGCGTCGTGCGGATAGAATCTGTGCTACAAAACGCTGCAGATCTGTAGCTGTAAGTTATAGTTTTAGACACATAAGCTCTAGGCTTTATAACAGAATAAATAAGGAAATTAATATATACCCTCTAACGAGGCATGTACTTAAAAATAAATTAACCGATTGGCTAACATCTAAAACTTACGATGAAACTGAAAAACTTGTTGAAATTTAATATCACAAAGTCATAATACATACACTCTCCAAACATACACCTTTACACACCCCATCCACTCCACACCATCACTATACACTCACTACACACCACACACTACCATAGGTTAGGATTTACTTATTCTATAAATTGTATATGATAGGGAACTACTGCTTTTCTTATGTTTCTGGAGGTGGGCGCTGATAGCTGCGCCTCAGTTTCAAACTATTGCAGCTATCATCGTGCATAAATAAATTGTTAAATGTGTTTTTAGTTTCAAATAAAGATTATTATTATTATTATTATTATTATTATTATTATTATTACAAGTGCGCATTTGTAATGCTCGGTTCGTCGCCTTCACTGATGAACAGTAGGCACAACGAATCTTGAGCGCTCGGCGTCAGAGTGGAGATCGCTTTGCGCATTCCATACATTGGCGAGCCAATCGTCTTCGTTGTTAGATACAAGCAGCAACGCAGGAAACGAATGAGAAGCGACGTCTATGACGCGATGGCACGGCGAACCAATCACTGACACTCAACGCCCCCGCGTCTCACTTCGCACCACTAAAGAGACCGAATATTTGACTTCTACGCAGCCGCTCAAGATCCGTGATGGCAACTGTACCCGTTTTGCAATATTATAAGGTGTACATTGTAATGCTCGGTTCTCCTTCTTACTGATGTAGTAATACTCAAACCTATAACGTTACTTTACGTGCGAATGACACCTTTATTGATTGACTCGCGTTTGACCACTATCTCACCTGATCAGACCTGATGTTAAGCTATGATGCGGTCGACGATGGAGCACGCTTATCTAGAAGTAACCTATTTACTATTGACTTAGACCCCTAAGTTGTAGCTATCAGGAAACACAGACTCCGACAGAGGTACTCGTAGTCTCTCAGAAAATCGCCGAAACTGATATAAAAGTTTCGTAGTCACAAGGTGTAAGGGACAGCCCTCCACAAACTGTAAGGGCTTGCTCAGTAGACGAAACTGAACAACCTTCCACAAAATTTAACATGCCTCGCCATACAAATTGTCCAATCAAGTTTATCGTTTTGTATGGTGAGGATGATTATTTTTTTCGGTTCCTGAAAAAAAAAAATGTGGAAAGTTGTTCATTTTCGTCTACTGAGCAAGCACTTAAAGTTTGTGGAGTGCTGTCCCCACACCTTTTATATCATTCTCATTTGAGTCAAAATACGTCCACTGTTGGACATAGGCCTGCCACAAGGTAGACCGATGACCTGATGAAGATCGCGGGAATCAGATGGATGCGAGACGCATCGGACCGGTTTATTTTGGCAACAAATGGGGGTGGCTATGTCCAACAGTAGACGTCTTTCGGCTCAAAAGATGATGATGATACCTAGCTTAACCTTCATACGCACCTATGCGGGATAGCGGCAGCAGAGAAAATATACTCGCTCATAAACGCTGACATGATGAGAGGAATTGAGACGAGCACCAAGTTCAGCATCTGGTAGCGGCCGAACTGGCCTAGCTCGTTTATCAGCACATCATCCAGGTCCAAAGGTCTCTCGTACACGCTGCCCTTACGGTCTGCAGGACCTTCGGCCTTACTGTCCCTCCTGTCATCAGCCATGACTGTTTTTTTTAGATTTCCACTTTTGATTTTTGGTTGTCAGCTAGAGCCTCTGACTTCTTCTGTAGACTCCGAGGAAGTGAGCCACAGAGAACATCGGAATGGAACAAGAGGAAGTCTTATCACACTAATAAAGAGATAATAATAATATGGGATTATAATAATATAGGGGCGAGTGGGGTGTTTTGGAACACTTATGTTTAAAACCTTGCTGATGTCGTAAAAAGTCAAATTCTAATTAATATATGAAAATTCTGCCGGTGGCTTTGTTCGCTATAAAGTGGCGGATATAACTTAATTATGTCACTCTGTGATAACGTAGCATTCTAGAAGTGGAAAATCTTAGAAACGGTCCAGCAGTGTTTTGAGTTTATCTGTTGAGTCCATCTGTTTATAATAATAAAATATAAACTTTTAAACATTTTTTTTTTTGATAAGACATGTTAAGATTGTTTTTTTTTTATATATATATTTATTTGCATGAAAATAGGTATTTTACAAGTTCTTAAAATTTAGTGGGGTTACACTATATTCGGCATTTAAGCCATATACATATTTAGATTTTACATCTTTAGCATGCAGTATGTACACATTTGTCATTAAAAATCTCTAATTTCATCATTTAAATTTAAATAACCATTTAACCAGCAAATTAAAACTAAACACTAAATATTAAAAAATAAATCTTTTATATTTAGTTAACTACCTAAACGGATGTATTTAGTACTTATAGTATATAATATAAAAAGAGAAACTGATTGACTGGCATGTTAACGCACTGCTGAAACTACAAAGCATAAGAGCGGGAAATTTTGCACAGTTCCCTTTTCCACGTGGGCAGAGCTTGTGGCATGAGTAGGTACCTACTAGACAACTGATAAATATACTTACACAACATTATTGTTTGTATATTGTGAAGCTTGAAACACGCGTGTAGCATTTTTATGTAAAGAATCTATGTAGAAAATTTCATAACTGTATCAAGAAAAATCACAAAGTACCTATAACTTTGTGATTGCTTGTTGCTAGCTTGTTATGTTAGCAAAAGTACATAGTCATCGGGCCATCCAGGCGACTAAAGGGTTTGCTGACGCCTAATTGTCGCGTCGGTGGTATCTAACTTGTGACGTGATGATGTCCGATCCCACTCGCGTGCGGCTGCCATAGTTTGGGCACTAGATGGCGTTAAATTTAAAAATAAAAAGCACTTGCTGTCTTTCTTTACCCCACTCTCCCCTATTAAATCAACGGTAAGCCGATTGAATTGATTTTAGAGATAGGACTCTGTTTATCTTGGTTAAACGTGCCCCTCGCGTGTATTGCGAGGGCATTGCACAGGCGGTAGTTGCTAAGGATCCGGTACAGACTTCGAAGAAAGAAAGAAATAAAGAAAAAGAAAGAAATACAGTTTATTTACACGAAATGACGCAATCCTAAAACAACAACCGAATACTCTCACACACACCCCCTCCCCTCTCCTTCATTCTCTCTCTTTGAAGAGTATGCAGTATTCGGCTTTCATTACCGGTATTTCGGGATCTCGTAATACCGTGATCCCGGATATAATATTGGTCTTTTTACGGTGTTGACGAGTCAATACTTTAATTACGGTATTATTAACTTTGATATACGGTTTGTTGTAATATGTAGTAGGAAATTGAGGTATCTATAATAATACATATAAATAAAATTAAAGTGTCTGTAACACTGTTTATTGTATGGACTTTGACCTGAGTTTTTTTCGGGTTTTCTTCCAAAAGTAGTCTAGTGTAGTATCTACTAGGAAACTGATTTTAGATATAGTACTTATTTTGTTTATCATAGACAAACGTACCCGGCCCCTCGTGTGTTGATCGAGGGCATTGCGGAGGCGATAGTTACCTACCAAGGCTCCGGTAGACTACGAAGAGACAGAAGAATTTTAGCATAGCATACTTAGTCGGCCTTTCCTCTCAATGTTCCCATAGCTGGGACTCAGGCCTCTCTAGGAGAGGGAATGGGCCATAATCCACCACACGAGCCCAGTGTGGGTTGGTAGATGTCACATGTCTTCGAATTAATTAATTAGAAACAAGCAAAAGGCTTTAAAATTATATTTAATGAATTATAAAAGGTAAATGATATATATTTTTCAACACATTTGCTCATAAAGTGACTCTTATTGCACTGCACTCAGTTATAAAAAGGCACTGGTTACGAAACTGTGACATTTTGATTACAGCACTAGTGGTATAATTCAGTTACAACCTTTTTGTTCAACACACTATCTCTGAGCGCCTCGGCCGCTCGTCGAACAGTTCCGGCTCAAACGCTCATTAGTGTGCGTCCACCGAGCGTAGGTATAAACAGTGATGGAGTACCGAGGAATACAACAACTTATCATAATTAATATAGTGCATGATTGATGATTGTTTTTTGATTAATTAAATAATAGTGTCAATCTTGCTACAGATTTTACACCTAACTTTTTGATGTTTGGAAGGGAGCTTATTTTTGATGCTTCTTTACATTGTTTAAGTAATTCTATTGAAAACCAGCCAAGTTTTTTGTTGATTTAGAAGAGTGTCCTTCTTCTCCATAGAGATCTACGCTTTGGAACTTGAAATTTTGCTTGACCATTCAAAGTTAAATGATTTGAAACAAATGTTTTTGATTTCTGATTTCTAAATAATCTAGCGTGTGATTTTATTACATTTACCGTACCAGAACGAGCGCGGGTCGTCCCCCACGAGGAAAAAAAACAGATTTTTACCGCCACAAAAGTTTACTAGTTTTACTTGTTTTCTTCACAAGTGTATTGAAAAACGTCGCATGATACACGTGAGTAATCACTCTCTTAAGACCCTCGCCACGGCTCGGGTCTAAATACCGCCTCGACGGTAATCACTAACATTACACACTTATATCATAATGTACTATTAAGAGGAGTACTCAATCCCTTTTATATTTAAATAATTTTATAATAAAAAAACATTCATTATTTGGAATTTTATCATAACTCTTCTGTAACTTTAGTCCTGAACATACAAATTGGTTCAAACTTGTTCCAACGTCGGCAGCGATCTCTCGTGCCTGGCCTTGGTACAGGCCATAGTCCGGAGCGAGGAGGAGTGGCAGGTGCGACCCTCCTTCTGCGAAGCAGTAATGCTAGCAAAGGAGGAGGCCGACCACATCAGGCAACGGCGCTCTCGCCGCCCGCCACCGCCGCCGGGTTTCCAATCACGATTTCAGGTCACCGTAGACGTAGACGCGAGCCTGCGGACAGCGAGCAATGGGTAGCTCACTGTCCGGACCGAGCCCAAGTCGTCGATGGCTCACACTGTTCCCGCGCGCCTCAAGGAATTGTCAGCAACAGCAGGGGCCCAGCTGGGTCGAAGCCTACTGGGGTCAGGGTTAGTTTCGAAAGTGTAGCTCAGCTATGAAGGCACGAAAGAACGGGGTGGGTTTTTAGTCAGTAAGAGTCTGACACTATCTCCCGCTCCGCCCAAGAGCGAGGGATGTCATTAGATGATTTTTCTAAACAAAAACTTGTTCCGACGACGTCTACTTAAAATTTTACTTAAATTTACCACTTCTTTAGTGCTAAAATTAAGTGGTTTGATTTGTAAGCAATTTCTATTCCCTTCACCCGACAAACCATATTACATATTATAGTATTTTGAGGTTCTTCTTCTTCCTGCCCTTGTCCTATCCTATCGGGGGTCGGCACAAGACGTTTTTTTCTTCCATTCTACCCTGTCACTCGTCATGCTGTCACTAACTTCCTTTTCTTTCATATAGGTCTTCACGCAATTCATCCACCTTTTCTTTGGCCTCCCTCTCCCTCTCCACTCATCCATATGCATACTCATAACTCTTCTCATCCTCTTTACATAACCATACCAAGACAAACGATTCCCCTTCAGCTTTTCAGTCACTGGCGCCACTTTCAAACTTCCTCTAATATATTCATTTCTCACTTTATCCATTCTCGTCACACCACACATCCATCTCAACATTCTCATCTCCGCTACATGCAATCTTTTTTCATCCGTCTTTTTCGCAGCCCAACATTCTGATCTATAGTACCTATGGTTAGAGATCTGATGATGAGGCTCCTATGCCATATCTGAGGGGGAATAGTGAAATAAAACGACTTGTTATTTTATAAAAATGTTTAATTTTATTCACAAAAATACAAACGAAATTACATTGGTAACTAATCATTTTTATCCTAAAATAATTTTAATAAGTTCTAAGTACTTACCTACATTGATTTGTTCATACATAGTATTTATAAAATTTGGAAGAAAAAAAACTAGGTTATAACCGTAAAAATATTATATTATTATTGAATAGTCTGAAAAAAACTAAGTTATAACCGCAAAAATATTATATCATAATTGAATCTAGTCTGGCCCACTGCTGGCCAAAGACCTTCTTCCATTGTTCCGAGCTCTGAGCCATTTCTTGCCAATTCCTAATGAGTTGGCCACACAATTGCAAATTAGCCAAGGTGACCTTGGTTTATATTGCGGCTACATGGATGTAAACCACGCGCAAAATCGTTCAGTGGTGGGGAAAAACGCGCCTCCCAACCAATGGCGTTGAAGGTCATGGATTCCAACTTACAACTGCTGTCTACACGGATTGCAACTAGCAAGGTCACCTTAGTTGGGACGTTGGATTACAATGTGGCCACCCCTTAAGTCGTCATGTGATTTCAGGGAGCCAATTTTGGGTCTTATAGGCCCACTGCTCGATCAACAAGCGGTAGACATGTCAAACCCTGTCCCATTCAAGTGGGACAGCCTTCTGAGCACGTCAACGATCTGTATTTTGAAGCTTAAGATAGTGTTTTGAACGCGATCTGCACTCTATAGCACGCTTGTAAACCTCGAGTTTGGACTTTTGGATGTTAATCAAAAACAAAATCTGTTTGGTCAAATTAGGGAGCATACTCATACAAAAATATTTTTTATTTATATAAAAATAAGTACATACTCATAATTATTTCTTAAAATTAGTAACAATATAAAATTATTTATTAGTTTAATTTACCTACGGATTTTTATGTAAGCTTAGCATTTATTAAAACATTTTTGTCTAAGGTGGTTGTCTAATACATATGAACTGCAGTAATGTAATAAAAAAATAGTTTTATGTTAAATTGTACTGTATTTTTCGCATGCGACAAACGTTTCCCGCCAAAACAACTGTCAAAATCTTAAAAAAATAAACAAGCACGTTCGGAAACATAGACATAAAGAATGGACTGAGTTATACAAAGTTGACCACTCCAATGAAAAGAGACAAACCGATTTCAAAATGCCTGTCCTTTTTCTGATGGTCGAAGCGCAAACTTACTGAAAGCAGGTTCGCTTCATCTCTGTCTTTCTAGCCATATTTACTTTATATTAAACAAGAAATGCCTTAGATTATATACTTCTTTAAGTAGCCATGAGACTATAGGGAAGTGCGAAAGTGAGAAGCATATAATATACGAAATAAGTAAGAAAATTGAGTCAAAACATAACATGCTCTATCTCATTCGGCGTGCCGGTTTTTTGCTTGGCTCACTTTGAAAAGTGAGCTAAACAAAGGAATGTCACTGTCACGGAGAAGTCTAATCGAGTCATTTTTTATGTTTTTAGAATAATTTCGGCAATTATAGTGAAAGTGTTTGTGTATATATGAGAAATAGACTCCAATAGTTAAGTTTTTAGTGTATTTCAGTGATCATATTTAAGGAAAAACTTATGTAATAATCTCATTTAAGTTTTATAGTGCTGTCTCATGTGCGGCCACGCGGTGGTTTCATCTATATTCTGTTCATAATAACATTAGATATTTGTGAAAACAATTTGTATTGTTCGTTCAACCGATTTTGACTTTTATTACGTTGGTGGCATGACAAATGGCGGCTGCAGTAAATAGTTGGTATTGTAACCATTTTTTGGCTTCTAATGCCATCCTTATGCCGACGAAATAGAAGTTACTTGTTGAACTTACAGTAAAAAAGGTTTCTTCTTAACGCGAACAGGGTATATAGGTATTTAATCCAAGGCAAAAGTAGAGTCTATTCTCTATGTCCATCGTTCAGAAACACATACAAAAAAAAATAGTCTAATAAACGACGAATTTCGTCATAAATGCCATGATTATTAAAATAACTACAGAATGACTGAACACGTTACGGCTAGCATGACCAGGAACCGGCGGGGCCGTACCTGTGCATGCCTGCAAATGTCTGAACAGCTCCATGTAGTTCCTAGCAGGTTCGTGGCTAGATAAGGCTGTAGGTTCCGTCAGACCGATTGTGGAGTCTTTGAACAGTAAATCCTTGGCTCCGTTCAAGGGAGAGAAGATTTCCAAGTTGATCAGCTGGTTTCCAGCGGCTGCGGCGTACCCGAAGTAGACATCCAGAGAGTCGAAGAGAGTGTTCAAGGCGTTGTAATGTGGGTCGTTTCTGAAAATAGCATAAAGTTTATGAAAACCAGGAAGTATTTTGGCGGGATTTTTTCGATTGAAGTTCGATGGCTGACACTTTCGTACAGCGCCATCTAGTACCAAATTAAGTTGAGCTTGTGCAATGAGTACTAGACAACTGATAAACATACTTAAAGGGTTTTTAAAAAACCTCTCAGGTTACTAACATCATGAACAACAAATTTGTTCAAATTTAACATATTTTAGTTCATCTTTTCATACAAAAATAAAAAATATTTAATATATATGTTATGCAAGGCGACAGTAAAATGGCGGAGGGGAGCGGGGGTGCTTGATGCGCTTGCGTCGCGTCATACATACGGCGGTAGATATAGCAAAATAACGAGTTGAAATGTATTAAATAGAACAATGAAATCTGGAAGGTTTGGAAAATTAATTATGTTTTAGTAAAAAGTCATAGAACAAAAGTTGTTGTCTATGATGATAGTTAAACAGTCCTGCAAGCTTTTTAGTGTTTTACAAATAACAACATAATGATATTAATACTTTTAACTAAATATATTTTCGCTTGTTTTCTCTACTCTTTTCAAACGGCTTTGATCTTCTTTAGAAATATGTTTACACAAAAAAAAATCTGGTTATGTATTCTTCTAAATGTACATGGCACATGTAAATCAATCAATATTTCGCAAAGAAAATAGTTTTAAAGGCCGGCGGAGCTCTTAGCGAGCGCCCATTTCCTCTCTAGGAGAGGGAATGGGCCACGCAGGCCCAGTACGGTTTAGTGGATGTCACATGTCTGCGAATTTTTGTTTCTAGGACATGCCGGTTTCCTCACGATGTTTTCCTTCACCGTTTTGAAAGCTGTGGTCATGAAAACAATTATACAAAGTAATGCAACAGGGAGGGTTTGAACCCGCGATCTACAACTCGTAAGTCGGGGCCGTTACCATTCGGCCACCACCGCAGCTGCGTTCAAGGGACTATAAGGCTTAAACTCACCTCCTGGTGACGACCTCGGCATCCACAACGTAAGCCAGGAGGCAGCCATCATCGATGTTGACTCCAGGGTTAGCAGCCAGGGAGTTGTTACGGCAGAGGGCGCGGAACTGGTTAGCACTGAGGTTCTGAGCCGTCAGGTATGCTGGGGAAGAACAAGTATAGAAAATAAGTCAGAAATCAGACATCAGAAACGTTTATTTCAAATAGACCAATTACAGGCACTATTGAGTAGGGTAATGTCCAGGGTAAAAATAATTACATTTTATTTAGTCCGTATTTTAGATTATAAAAAAAATATTGGACACGTATTTTTACTTTTTTCGATTAAACAAAAATATAGCCCATTAAAGTTACGTGTGACGTCACCCCGTGCGAAAAAATGCAACACGGCGCGACGTCACACGTAACTTTAATGGGCTATCTTTGTCATTTTTGGTTTAATTTACAAATAAAAAAATACGTGTCCCTTATTTTTGTATAATCTAAAAGACGGACTAATTACATTATTTATCGAGAGGAAACCGGCAACCCTAGCTTATAACTATGTGATTTTTCATGATACAGTTATTAAATTTTGTACATGGATTCTTTACATAAAAAAACTAGACACGTACGTGTTTCGGGTTTCGCATTTATACTACAACTAATTTTGTAGATTTTGTTAGTAAACTAAACCTTCTCCATAGAGATCTACGCTTTGGAACGTGCAATTTAGCTTGACTAACCAATATTTTAACAATAGGCTAGTTAGTTTTTTTGCCTCTTCATCAAACATCACGTTGGATTGCATTAGATGAAGCAACAAGCTTTTAAAACACGCTCGATGTTGACGATAGGCGAGTGGAAAAGGACCCTCATACAAGAAAAGGACACAAAATAGGTACAGAAGTCAATCTACATACTGTGCGCGCTCTCACAACGCACACATAGACACCGCTCACGGACACGATATCTCGGCTCAATAGCCCGGTCGCACTCGCACAGTTCGGCGCAACGCGTTTACCCTAGCGCGGTCGCCGAGCGTACGTATAAAAAGTGAAGTACATACATGAGATTGACTTCTGACCTAGATATCTATTTTGTGGTTAAGCGCCAAACGAACGCCGGCGTTCGCTCTCTCATTTTCTTTCTATTGAGGCTCTAATTATGGTATTCGAAAGTTTAAGGTAATAAATTATACAAGTTGAATAACGTACTACGCGTTCCAAATGAGAATAGGACCGATTCCTATGTTTTGACGTCTCGTCGTACTGTCAAATCGAAGAAATTTTGGCAAAATTGAAGAACTTAGAGATGAGTAAAATTGAAGAACTGGATTCTAATTAAACTTTTTTCGTTCACAGTTAATAAATAAATTATTTTTTTCGTAAATTAATTAATGTTTAAAAATTTCTTTCCTCCGTTTGACAGTAAATCGTGACGTCACAACATGGCGGGCGATCCTATTCTTATTTGGAACGCATTGTATATGCTGAGAGAGACAAATGAGAAATGGACCAAAATAATTTCAGAGTGGTACCCCAGGGATGGCAAAAGAAGTAAAGGTCGACAAATAAAACGTTGGGAAGATGACATCAAAAGAGTTGCCGGTTCAGAATGGATCAGAATCGCAAGAGACAGAGATAGGTGGAATTCTTTGGAGGAGGCCTTTGTCGAAGGACAAGCTGTTTCTAAAAGCCGATCGTCGGCAATAAACGAAATATTGCAAAAATTTAAAAACAGTATTAAAGGCTTATATTATTATATTATTATTATTGTATATTTCCGAAGGGAGCCCATTAAGGGCCAAGGGCCCGAAAAGTGCCATAAAACAGTGATTTTCTAAGGCCTACTCCTCCGTAACGGCTAGGTCAATTGGTTTGAAAAAAATATATGTTTATTATAGATTCAGTTTTTCGTGCAATTAATACTTATGACAAAAAAAAAATTTAGCAATTTCGCAACTTTTCGCTACTTTTCCCTACTCCTTCGAAACGGCTTGGACCTTTAGAAATATTTTTACACATAAAAATTGGTGGTTAAATATTCTTCAAAGTGAACATTGCATGTGTAAATCTATCAATATCTTGCAGAGAAAATGGATTTAAAGTGCTTTCCGGGCGCTGCTGGCCGCAAATAAATGCACAGATTTGCGTACTGCCGCCTAGGCGAGTGCGAGAGTTGCGTTCACATAATTTCAGCCAGATGGTTCAAGGGACTATACGCCTTAAATTAAATAGTTAATTCTTCTTACCAGTGATATTCCTGGTGTTCAAGAAAGCGACGTCGTTGTTAGGATTGCTGAGGCAAGCCAGAGACCCGTTGTTACCGAAGTACAGGTTGGTTTTGTAGTCGTATGTGCAGGTTGCTGAAAAATAAATTGTCCATTGTTACCTTTGGACCTTTTTTTTCCCCGACTATAGGGAGCTTCAAAGCTCGTTTGAAAAAATGGCTTATCGAGCAAGCATTTTATTCTTTTGACGAATTTATGATGTAATTTAATTTATCTTTGACGATTGAATATTATTGACTTTTCTTATGATTTATATTTTATTTTAATTTGTGTTTTTGACTTCTATTTATTTGATTGTTTATTTTGTATTTTCTTTTATATGTTTGACATTCTTTATCATTTGACATTGTATATGTATAATCACTTGTTGACTAAGTTGATATAATGTAAGAATATGTATTTGACTTGTAAGAATCCCTTACCAATAAACTACTATGACTATGACTATGACATTGTGTTTAATTTATCTATATTAAGTACTAGCTTTTGCTCGCGACTTCGCTCGCGTTAAATTCAGGGTAACACGTTTCCCCTTTCTGTGGGGGGTTAGTGAACTCCCCTTAGCGAACTCCACTGCGGGTGACGTAACCTACGACAAACTTATTATTTGCATTTGTTTTAGTAATCGGGTCTAGGGATCGAACCGCAAAACTAAGTTTGTTTTTTATTGTATAAACTTTTTCGAATAAACAGTACCCAGTATGGTGCCCAGTGAAAATTCTGTACATTGAAATATATTATAATAGACCGACACCGAACCCAAAAATGTGATTAAAAAATGTTTGTCTGTCTGTCTGTCTGTTCAGGCATCACGCAAAAACTACCGGTTCGAATTATTCTTTAATATCCTGGGCACCATACTACACCATACAAAGTATATACAATAAAAAAAACCGGCCAAGTGCGAGTCGGACTCGCCCATGAAAGGTTCCGTAGCAGCTAGTAGTAATGTGTTGTAACTTTGATCGATGTTTTAAAATAGTGTATTTTTTTCGATTTATGACGCATTAAAAAAAAACTGCTTACTAGATTTCGTTCAAACCAATTTTCGTTGGTAGTTTTTATAGTAATGTATATTATATATTTTTTTTAGTTTTATCATTCTCTTATTTTAGAAGTTAGAGGGGGGGGGGGACACACATTTTACCACTTTGGAAGAGTCTCTCGGGCAAACTATTCAGTTTAGAAAAAAATGATATTAGAAACCTCAGTATCATTTTTGAAGACCTATCCATAGATACCCCACACGCATGGGTTTGATGAAAAAAAAAATTTTGAGTTTCAGTTCTATGTATGGGGACCCCCAAAATTTATTGCTTTTTTTCTATTTTTGTTTGAAAATCTTAATGCGGTTCACAGAATACATCTAATTACAAAATTTCAACAGTATAGCTCTTATAGTTTCGGAAAAAAGTGGCTGTGACATACGGACAGACAGACAGACAGACATGACGAATCTATAAGGGTTCCGTTTTTTGCCATTTGGCTACGGAACCCTAAAAACAAATTTAATTTGGCGGTTCGATCCCTAGACCCGATTACTGAACCAACTGCAAATAATAAGTTTGTCGTAGGTTACGTCAACTGCAGTGGAGTTCGCTAAGGGGAGTTCAGTAACCCCCAACAGAAAATTTAAAAATAAATGGGTAGGTACTTACATGCATTTTCGTTTCCAACGATGGGGACAGTTGGTCTGCAAGCGGAACACAGCACTGAGGAGTTGAAACTCTGCAAAAGTAAATTTAATTCTTGAGTTTTATTCAGACATGTAACAAAACAGAATCCCTATATGGCTTCCACAAATATGTGTTTGTTAGTCACAGGAAAAAAACCTCGTGAATGTTAGTTAAAGTTAGAGTTGTTATGAAGTTCCAAAATCGAAATTATCGGATATCCAAACACACGCCATACACGCTAGTGTTTACCTGATATGTTTGCCTGTACACTGTACAATTGAGTTGTACAGGTAAACCGAAACACAAAATAGATAGGTACAGAAGACAATATCATGTATGTACTTCACTTTTTATACCTACGCTCGGTGGACGCACACTAATGAGCGTTTGAGCCGGAACTGTTCGACGAGTGGTCCGAGACGCGACCGAGACATCGTGTCCGTGAGCGGTGTCTACGTGTGCGTTGCTCGAGCGCGCTTTGTATGTAGATTGACTTCTGTACCTACCTATCTATTTTGTGACCGGAGCGTGCATGTTGCACTTTTCCACACAAGACTAAAGCCAATCAAACTGACACTGCCTTTCGCTTCACCAAGAGTGCAGACGTTATTTGATGCTTTCCCACACTCAAAATAAGATTAAATGAATCCTAAATTTATGATTAAAAGGATCACAGGAGTTAATCGAAAGTTTTATAATCGGTGCTTTCATATTTAAATCTGTACCTCAGAGGTAAACAACAGTATGTGCCAAAAAGTAAATTTTACAGGAGAGGTAAAAACGCGCGGATAGAAACTTTAAATGTATTTTTGACATAGTTGCTTTAAAGATATTGAAACAAACTCAATTGTATTTTTTATAATTATTAGATGGAATTATTATATATTACACATAATAACAATAACGTTTAGAACAATATTAAGTGCACATAAAGCTGTGGAGTAAACAATCTTATCATCATTTTAAGTCCTAAACCCAATATGTTTTTGTCTTAAACGATTGGATATTTCTCTTCATATATATCATAGGACTTGATGCCCTATACCATTACGTAGAACTGGTTCTTACGATTTTAACAGTGCAAAAAAACGTATTTTCAAAAAAGTGGAGTTATTATTGTTTACCTCTGAGGTACAGAAATATGAAAGCACCCACGGAACAGTCTGTTTTTACTGTTCCGTGAAAACACCGTAGAACTTAAGTAATACTTCGATATCCGTGGACACAGGACAGGACCGGTCGTTGTGGCGACGCTTAGGGAAGGCCTATGTCCAACAGTGGACGTCTTTCGGCTGATATGATGATCCGTAATACAAAAACATTAAAATATGAACCAAGAACTGTACTGTATGAAACTAGTTAATTATGTAACCTACTTATAAGTTTAGTAAGTTGGTTATTTTACTTTGTGTTTTCTTTGTTAAAATAATTGTCATTTGTGGCTTTGATTTACAGATTTATCAGCTATTTTAAATAAATATACGATTTTGCCGAAATAACTCTTTAACTTTTTATAGGAGTCATCTGGCCCATTTTTAGATTGATCTGGGCCCATACATATTTTTAAAGGTGACATTTGGCTAACAGGCCAGTTTTTGCTTGGGTGAGATGTCCCATAACCCACAAATCAATAGGTTAAATTGTAAGCTTCATGTTTATAGTTCATAATCTTTCGACAGTTTACAATCTTGCAATATTTATAATAGGGTAGATTCCAGGGTCAAAATAATTACATTTTATTTAGTCCGTATTTTAGATTATAAAAAAATATTGGACACTTATTTTTACTAGTAACAAAGATATAGCCCATTAAAGTTACGTGTGACGTCACGCCGTGCTGCATTTTTTCGCACGGGGTGACGTCACACGTAACTTTAATGGGCTATATCATTATAATTTTTGGTTTAATTTAGAAATAAAAAAATACGTGGCCTTTATTTGTGAATAATCTAAAAGACGGACTAATTACATTTTTACGGCCACTAGCGTATTGTCAAAATGTTGGTCAGTCAAACTAAATTGCACGTTAACTAGCCTATTTTGGTGGTATAAGCAGTATGACAGCTGTGATGGCAGTGATCATGCTTTAGGTCCTGTAATCCACTTAAAACAAAATGTCTGGTTAATTTTCATGAGTATGATTATCCCTGATCCTCTGATCTGTAGTTATAATGATCAGTACCCCTAGCCAAGTCGCTAATAGTTAACGCTAGTAGAAAGCTTCAAATGTACGAGAATGACGCCACCTCAACGCTCAGTCACGTGGTCAGAACAAAAGACTCGGCGACGCGGCAAACTCGAAGCGTTCGATGCTTGCGAAACGGTTGTAACTTGGCTGGGAGGGCAGAAGTTTACCAAGATAATATTCACATCGCCGTTTAGTTTATGACGGCTGACACATAAAATCCACATGTATACACCCACACACAGTCTATACTTGCCCTTCTTTTGTTTTTTTTTCTGTCGCTTTTTTCCGGAACGATTTTCTGTGAAGTTAGCTACTATTAATCTTCTTTATTTATTAATAATATACACCGCTAAATTTTAATCGTTTTAATCCCGCGGAAGGTCGATCCGGCGGCACATGAAACACTATCGATTAAAAAACAAAGTACCTTTTTTTCAAAACTCGTATTAATTTACGCATGAACGAAATTGATTTCTTTAAGAAAACGTCAGCTGAGCGAGTCCAACCTTAGGAAGGCTAGGTAATTTGTATGCAACGCCAACTGCTACCTTCAGGTCATTGGACTCGTTCAGCTGACGTTTTCTTAAAGAAATTAATTTCGTACACACAATGTGTCACAATGCCCCCCCCCCCCCCCTAGCTACGGCCGTGCCAACAGTGGACGTCTTTCGACTGAAATGATGATGTTGATGATTATAACTGGTATACTTACGGACTCAGAAAGAGCATGGGAAGCGTCAATGGCTCCAGGTGCGCAGGCTCCTCCGAAGAATTCTCCAACAAGCCGAGCGTAGTCACAGTCCGTGGATGAGAGGATTCCACGCTCTTGACCAGCTCGGACGAAGGAGACGTAGGCTGTGGAAGAGACATAGCGATTAGAATATTATATAAACTAGCTTTTGAAAGCAGCTTCGCTCGCGCAGATCCAAATACTTTAGCCTATGTGACTTTAGAATAAAGCAGCTTTCTATTGGTGAAAAATTTTAGCAATCGGACCAGTACTTCTAGATATTTGCAAAGGAGGAGGCCGAACGCACCAGGCAACGGCGTTATCGCCGCCGCCGCTGGGATTCTGATCCCCCTTTTCCGGCCACCGTAGGCGCGGGCTTGCGGACAGTGAGCAATGGGTAGCTCGCTGGCCGGCCGTCCGGTAACAGTCCGGGCCAAGCTCAAGTCGTCGACGGCGCGCACTATTCCCGCGCGCCTCTAGGAGTTGTCAGCAACAGCAGGGACCCAGCCGGGTCGAAGCCTACTGGGGCCAGGGTTATCCGAAAGGGCGCTCGAGCCCCAGTATGAAGGCTAGAAGGAACGGGGTGGGTCTTTTAGTTAGTAAGAGTCTGACACTAGCTCCCGCTCCGCCCAAGAGCGGGGGTTGTCAATGGATGATTTTTTCCCACCATAAAAAAACTACTTCTAGTGCTAGACATTACCTCCAACAATAAAAAAAAAAAACAAACTTCACGTCTTTATAATTCTAGTGTAGAATAGTGTAGATGTTGATAGGCTCGCGTTTGACCACCATCTCACCTGATGGTAAGCGACAATGTGGTCGACTATGGAGCACGCTTGCCTAGAAGTACCCTATCTTTTATTTTTTCACATGCTTCAAAAAATGTCTAAAGGGCCTCTGCGAGTTGGCTTCGGTCCAAGCAAATCAAGCATTATGTGTAACACAGTCATGGCCATGCAGTTTCTTACACGTTCTTCTCTATAGAGATTTACTTAATTTAGCTTCACTTTTCTTGGACTGACCGACATTTGACTATTCAAAAGTGCCTGTAAATGGTCTATTTGAAATAAATGCTTTGATTTGATTGATTTGACGCTTTGGAACGTGCGATTTAGCTTCACTTTTCTTGGACTGACCGACATTTGACTATTCAAAAGTGCCTGCTAATAGTCTATTTATAATAAATGATCTGATTTTTTTTATTGCCCCTCGTAGATACGCCTTTCAGAGGTCCAAAACCCCAGGGTCTTGAAATGAAACCATAAAAATAGACTTACCAAGACCACCAAATTCAGGGAAGCAAGCGACCTTGTCTCTCAGGTTCTCAAAGCGGGTGATATTGGTGGTAAGGACAGAAGATTCCTTGACGAAAGCTGCGATCCTGGAGGCGTCAGCTTGGGTGTTCTGCACCAGCTTCACTGGCGTCAGCTGGAAATGTCTGGGGAAGATTGAGAGAGATGTTATGATTAAGGAGTTTTAATTCGACGGGTACAATTACCGTCACGGATCTTTAGCGCTCTGCGTCAGAGTGGGGATCGATTTGCGCATTCCATACATTGGCGAGCCAATCATCGTCGACGCAGGGAGCGAATCACGAGTGACGTCTATGACACGATGACGTGGCGAGCCCAATAACTGACACTCCCCGGCCCCGCATCTCACTTCGCACCACTAAAGAGACCGAATATTTGACTTCTGCGCAACTTGAAGCCAGCGCTCAAGATCCGTCCCGGTAGTTGTACATGATCGTTTTGGCTCGTTTTTCAATTGCCTCTAGCCATAGCCACTGACCTCTACTCTATGCATATTTCAAGCTCCATTTGCGAGCGCCCAGAGAACTAATTTTGACGTATAATGCAAATATTACAGAGAAGTGTACAGGACAGTACAATTCACGAATGATGGCGGCCGTGAAGTTTGCGCAGAAGGCTGCGCAGTAACGTGTTTTAGGAACCAAATGGCGACGTGCGTGTGCGAGAAGAGTGTAGTATGCGCGAACGTTCGCAAAGGCTCACGACCGCCATAATTCGTGAATTGTACTGTACTTTAAAGTATTTTTGCATTTTGAATTAATGACAGCTATGTCCGCTCTTTCTCCCGCTAGTTGGCGCCTGTGTGTTTGAAAGTCATTCATTTTAACAGCTCCTTGTATCGTTGTATGGTGGTTTGTTTATGTTGATTTATGTGAATTATGGTAGAAAATACGGATCTTGGACTGTTTGTGAATTAAAAAAGAGTTAAGACGAAGATGATTATATTATCAGCTTAGATGATTTATCTTTGTGAAACCTGTATCCCGATGTTCTCGATGAGTATAAAGGCACAACACAACACTGGGGTATTTTATTTTTACAAAAACAATGGTTATTTACTCGAAAACAGAATATTTCTTTGAAAATGTATTGAGTTTGACAGATAGTATGACCTCCAAGTTCATTAGCGCCATCTACTTTGAGCTTTTCAGATTACACGCCATTTCGTTCGAATTCCGATTGTATAGAACCTATGAAAAATGAGGTGGTGGAATGGCGATATAAATGATAAATGATATTTATTTTGTAAATAGGTTTAAAAAACACTTTTACACGTCAATTTTTTTTTTCGTCAGTTTATGCTAGATGATGCCGGTGTTTCCTATCTGACTACCCTGAGAAGAAACACCGAAACAAACTCAGGGGTCAAGGTCTCTTTTAAAGTCCATACAGTAAATATGTAATGGTCAAATCACATGAGAACCATGCAGATTTGTCTGAGATGGTCTTTTGAAGAAAGAACCATACAGATTTGAGTGGACCTGTCCAATCAGTGTAAGCATTTGTCAGTATTCGAAAAGCTCAACTTAGGACTACTAAGGAGCTCTACGACTTGACGAACAATACCAAAGAAAGGACATTTGGGTAGGCCGCTGAAAACACTCAAATTGCCAGACATACGTTTAAATTACTGAAAAGAAAAGAAAAAGCAATCAACATAGTCCTCACATTTACAATAATATAAGCAAATTGTTAGTTTACAAAATATTTATAGAAGTAAATATTTATGTCAAAGAAAAAAAAATACTTTAAGTACTTAAAATGTATACATGTCATTTTGTAAAATAAAAATAATCTCCAATATCAAATTGTTTAAAAAAATATAAATAAAATACAAAGGAAAAGCACATTTGAAAATAAAAATAATTAAAAAATACAAAAGAAGAAAAATAAAAATGACAACAGTTGTATTAGGTACTGGAGCAGGTCAATCCCAAGCGTTTTCGTCCTGAATATAGTCTTTTACAGAGTAAAAAGCCTTTTGACAAAGTTTACGTTTTACAAATGATTTGAACTTATTAGGCTTAGTTGTTGAATATGGCTAGGAAGTTTATTATAGAAGTGTATACATTGGCATCTAAATGAGCCCCCTATTTTTTTGAGCCTGGTTGCAGGCACTACGAATTTATATTATTATTTTTATATAGCTATAATATTAGTTTTAATACCGTAGACTCTCGCTCGTCCAGGGAGCAAGCACGCGCACTTTTCTGCACTAGTGCGGAAAACAGTCAATCGTTTGCCTAAAAGCGTGTGTTGAAAAAGTGTATTGAAAAATAACTTACTGTCTAGCCAAATATCCGTAGTTGGATGGAATAGAAAGGAAATCTGTCTGGTCAGCATTGGTGTCCATCAGACAGTCGATGACGGTGTTTCTCTGTAGGCAGGTGATGGTTGGCTGGATGCCCAGGGTATGGGCTGCGGCTCTGATCCAGTTACACTTGGTCTGCTCCAGGTCGGAGACGGTACACCAGCGCCGGGCGGGCAGGCAGGAGTTCGTTGATTCCGCGGGGACGATGGTGCGGACTGGGAAATTGAGAAGTGGAGTTATAGAAATGTACATAAAATCCAGCTTGGTAGAAGAATTCGTACTTTTTGCTAGCTATGTTTATATAACATCAATTTGATAAAACTATCGATTTGTAATTGTAAAGATGAAATTAAAAAATAAAGTGCCTTTTTTTTCAAAACTCGTATTAATTTACGCATGTACGAAATTAATTTCTTTAAGAAAACGTCAGCTCAGCGATTCCAATGACCTGTAGGTAGTTTGTACGCGACGCCGACTACTACCTACAGGTCATTGGAATCGCTCAGTAAAAAAAAATTTAAACGAGAGGAAAAAATATAAATACTTACTTGGCGATGTGTAGTTCAGCAGAGAAATAGGAGCATCCTGATAGATGACCCTGGCGTTGGAGCCACCAGCTAGGACAGTGAACAGGGTGGATTGCCAGGTACCGTCGTTGGGGTTGGTACCAGCTGGCCACCAGCTCCGAAGGCTGGTGAGGAGTGTCGGTGCCATGTCGCTGCGGTGAAGATAAAACGATTAATACACGAACTGACACGCCTTGAATTGGCCACGCCTCCGTTTCCCTTGTTCTGACGTCATGTCGGAACAAAGGAATAGGAGACGTGGCCAACTCGAGGTGTTCGAAACGTTTGTAACTTGGCTAGGGGGGCAGAACTTTCCGTCCCCATCGGCCATTTGTTCTGCGAGCAATGTGCCCTGTCGAAGCTGGCGTGTTGCTAGTAGTCCGACCGAAAATCCATGATAATCAACGAATAAAAACTCATAAATTTAAAATGCATAAAAAAAATAAAGACTGATTGATACAATAACGCATTCTTTATTTTTTTATTAAAACATGATCTTTGTAAGGAATAGGGTAGTGTCCAGGGTCAAAATAATTACACTTTATTTAGTCCGTATTCTAGATTTTTTTTTAAATCTAGATTATAAAAAAATATTGGACACGTATTTTATCTTTTTTCGATTAAACAAAAAATAACAAAGATATAGCCCATTAAAGTTACGTGTGACGTCACCCCGTGCGAAAAAATGCAGCACGGCGTGACGTCACCCGTAACTTTAATGGGCTATATCTTTGTCATTTTTTGTTTAATTTAGAAATAAAAAAATACGTGTCCCTTATTTCTGAATAATCTAAAAGACGGACTAATTACATTTTTTACGGCAACTAGACTATTTTCCGTTTCAGTTTCGGCTGAAACTGAGACTTGCCAAAATCCGGTTACGAATGAAATTCCAATTTCGGTCGGCCACTATTTGCTAGAGCAATACTTACGTGTTAGCGACGAGAGCTCCCCAAGGTTGCCTGACGAAGGCGCAGGGAGAGACGGCGTTGTTCAAGACGTCAGTGGTAAGAGCGGCCAAGGTTCCATTGGGGCATAGTACGGAGAAGTTGGGAGCGTCTTGTGGGTTGCGGAGCTGAAATAGGTACCATTTTTGAGAATATGGTGCGATTAAGTATGAAACGCTGAATGTAACTGCGATCCCACTTGATGGCAATCCGTGATGCAATCGTTGATGGAGATGTGGGCGCCAGATAACAATAAAATAACGGTAATGCTGTTTTGATGCTGTGTTGTTGTTATGTTGTTGCTGTGTGTTGTTGCTCGGTTGTTGCTGTGTGTTGTTGCTCTGTTGTTGCTGTGTTGTTGTTACATTGTTGTTTTTACCGATATTTTGTTGACGTTAACTAAACATGGCAAAAAGCGTTTTGAAAACACATTCCGGAGTGGAATTCCCTGCTGGAGTCTGTGTTTCCTGATAGCTACATCCTAGGGGTCTTTAAGTCGAGAGTGAATAGGTTACTTCTAGGCAAGCGTGCTCCATCGTCGGCCACATCATCACTTACCATAAGATGAGATAGTGATCAAAGGCGACCATACTAAATAAATAAAAAATAAAAAGCCTTTTATTTTTCGCATTACAAGTACAAACATAAAAATACGTAGTTAAAATTATTAACAATATGGTTGGGAATCCAAAGTGACCGCTAATTATGTGCAAGAACCCCTCTTTAGACGAAGGTGAAGGCCTCCTCTAAAGAATTCCATTTGTCTCTATCTTGGGCTATTTGCGTCCAGCTGCTGCAGCTCGTCCAGGCGACCATGTAAATAATAATAATAAAAATACTCACAGTAAAGTATTCCCTTGCATGTTGCCACGCGACGTACGCCACAGCTGAGCTGGCGTTCACATTGGTCCTCAAGCACTCCAGGGCCTGAATGTGGCGGTTGTTGTTGTTGACACCGGCTACTTGCGCGCCCATGTTGATAGTGTACCCGGAACAGCCGGCGTTGGGACCACAGCGCTCGCAGAGGGAGGGGTAGCGAGATTCTGGAAGACAAATGATACATTATAGAACACCTTGGCTGAGTAGTCGTGGTCATGGATCGGCTGGTGGTCGCGAGACTTCTCCGAGAGGTGGGGAAGTCTTTTCTTGGCATTACGTGTGCATTCGATCGATTCGAACACTTAGGAGATGATTTGATGGGGTCTATCCATCTGGTGGGTGATCGGCGCGCGTGCCGATTACCGACCACCTTGAGCTCCTTGGGGTAACGCTGTCGTCTAGCCTCAATTTTCGTTCCTACATCGGCAAGAGCCCAAAAAATTGGAGATCTTAGCAAAGGTGAGACGGTATTCCACGCCGGAACAGCTGCTCAACCTCTATTAAGCGCAAGATCGACCGTGTATGGAGTACTGCTCTCATCTTTGGGATGGGTCAGCCAAATACCAGCTGATGCACTAGAGTCGATTGGAAAGCGTCCCAAGAAGATCATAGGCAATGATGCACTTGTCAAGGTCTAATCTCCAAAGTCATGATCATCGACGCCGAGTTGCTAGCCTGTCCGTTTTCTATCGTATATTTCGGGGAGTGTGCACTGGAGTTGCACAATCTAATTCCACCAAGTCCGTTCCATCATCGGACCACAAGACGTACGGCGTTACACCACAGGTACATAGTAGACACCCATACGTACAAAGCGTTTTGGGAACACATTCATTATGCGTACAGCTAAGGAGTGGAATTCCCTGCCAGAGTCGGTGTTTCTGGGGGTCTTTAAGTCAAGAGTGAATATATACCCTTAAATTTTAATCGTTTTAATCCCGTGGAGGGTCGATCCGGTACATGAAACACTATCGATTTGTAGAGATAAAATTTAAAAAATAAAGTACCTTTCTTTTCAAAACTCGTATTAATTTACGCATGTACGAAATTAATTTCTTTAAAAAAACGTCAGGTGAGCGTGTTCAATGACCTGTAGGTAGTTTGCACGCAACGCCGACTATTGAGTACAGGTCACTGAACAAGTTCAGCTGCCGTTTTCTTTAAGAAATTAATTTCGTACATGCGTAAATTAATACGAGTTTTGAAAAAAGGGTACTTTATTTTTTTATTTTATCTTTACAAATCGATAGTGTTTCATGTACCGGATCGACCCTCCACGGGATTAAAACGATTAAAATTTTGCGGTGTATTGCTTCTAGGCAAGTGTGTTCCATCGTCGGCCACATCATCGCTTACCATCAGGCGAGATAGTGGTCAAGCGTAACTTCACAGACATACTAATATTAACTTACTAAGTGCAGCATCGACAGTAGCATTGTTGCTCCAGATGCCAGGTCTGCAGGCTGCTGAGAAGAATCCGTTCAGGGTCTCGATTTCCAGCTCTTCAGCCGTCTTGCCGTTAATGTTAGCGTTTTCGGGGCAACGGTCGGTGCGGGCGGCCTGTGAACCAAACAACCATTTATTTAATTATTTACTACAGCAAAACAGCCTTTACTACGTTAAATTATTGAGTCAGGCACGTGAGGCAGTCGTACAAAAAAGACGTAGCAAGCTGGCGCGCGGAGTGCTTTTTCAAGTCAGTTGAAGATAGCGAGGAGGAGTGGCAGGCGGTCGCCGACTTCTGCGAAGCAGTAATGCTCGCAGAGGAGGAGGCTGAACGCATCAGGCAACGGCGTTATTGCCGCCGCCGCCGGCGCCGGGATACTGATCCCGAATTCCGGCCACCGTAGTCGCGGGCTTGCGGACAGTAAGCAATGGGTAGCTCGCTGTCCGGCCGTCCGGTAACTGTCCGGACCAAGCCCAAGTCGTCGACGGCGCGCGCTGTTCCCGCGCGCCTCAAGGAGTTGTCAGCAACAGCAGGGGCACAGCCAGGTCGAAGCCTACTGGGGCCAGGCGTAAGGGCGCTCGAGCCCCGGTATGAAGGCTTGAAGGAACGGGATGGGTTTTTAGTCAGTAAGAGTCTGACACTATCTCCCGCTCCGCCCAAGAGCGGGGGTTGTCATAGGATGATTTTTCCCATCGGAAAAAAAAAGTCAGTTGAAGATATTTTTATTTTTTAATAACTGTTTTCGCGTTTTCGACCTTTTTTTATTTACTATTTTATGAAGAAGTCCATAATTTCGTTCTTGGATAAACAGCCTACAAATAAAATACTCAATATCTTATAATCTACGCCAACGCCGCCGGTGTTCGCTTGTTATTTGACAGAATCGAGCGAAATCACAATGTTATTTGACAGAATCGCTTGGGGCTGATAAAATCTATGTACCCATCTATAATCTTGTTTTAAAAGCTTACCAATTCCTCCAAACTCTTCAGAACTCTAGGAGACCACCTCTGGTCAGCCCGATCGAATCCTGGGTGGCAGTATACTCCTCCGCGAAGACCCTCGAGTCCGTTAGTGTGGTTTGAAGGCACAATGGATACTGTTTCAAAGGCATTAGGATCTGAGGAAAAAAAAATAAAAATGAAATAAAAATACCATTTCTTTTTCACATAATTATATACTCGTTTTCTATGGAGAGGAACCGGAAAGAAATTCCCTGGTTACTTTTAAACAAAATAATATTTTCCAATATTTCCATATTAGAATATTATTTGAAAAATATATTTTCTTTAGCTAGGTAGAAATAACGGAAAGAGTTACACTCCTCATCATCTTCCTGCCCTAGTCCCGTTTTATTTGGGGTCGGCGAAACACGTTTTTTTCTTCCATTCTGTCCTGTCACTCGTCACGCTATCAATATCTTCCTTTTCTTTCAAATCGCTTCTCACACAATCCATCCATCTTTTCATTGGCCTCCCTCTTTCCCTCCATCCATCCACATGTAAACTCGTTCCTTCCTAATTTCGGAAATCGGTGTTTCTCGATATTGTTTGTTTCTTATTTAACACCGACTTTCGAAATTAAAATCATTTTGATGGTTTTAGTGTAGTCGGTATATTTTTTTTGTAAAAAGTTTTTTATTTCGCATTTTTTAGTTGCAAATCACTTACAGCCAGCCTACCTTTTTCTCATGACAATTCCAATTAACTCAAACCCTGCTAGGATACATTGATTAATTACGGAGTAGCAGTGCCTATCTTCCGGCTCCATCATCATCAACCAAATATCATTTTTTAACTGAAAATGCTTAAGTCTTTGATGAAAATACCAAAAGAAGCATATGGTTGCCTATAATATTTGAGGAGTTCCCTCGATTTCGCCAAGGTTCCATCATCAAATCCCAACTTGGTGACTATGGGACCATTTGGGAAGTATACCCTTTCCATAAAAAAAAAGATTTTTTCAAATCGGTTGGCAAGCGACGAAGTTATGCGCGAACATACATAAAAAAAAATACAAACATCCGAATTGAGAACCTCCTCCTTTTTACGAATTCAGTTAAAAAAAACACAGCTTTCGTTACTCACCAAGTTTGCCCACATCTCTGACAGAAGCGATAACCCTGTTGACATTGGGCTGTTGTTGTGCCAGGAGGAGAGTTTCTTCCTCGGAGAAATAACCGATGTCTGCGTCGCCATTGGCTAGTCGAATAGCACAGTCAATCCTGGATGGAGAGGATACAGGATTTAAGAGTTAGAGATAATAGTTTTTTTAAACATGTTTATGACTTTTAACACGTCCAGTTCGGTACGAGGTCTATTTATTGCCCGTGCGAAGCCAGGCCGGGCCGCTAGTCTCATAATAATATATAAATAATAATAATACCTAAGTATTTATTTCACAAAAACATAGCACTTGCACTGTATACATTGTTTAGCAATTATTATTTACAATATTTATGCAATAATAGACTCTATCTTTTAAACTAGGACTAGCCTGTATCTTAAAAGATAGGGTTCAACCAATGAACTATGTTAATATTAATACTTAAAACAAGTGAAGACAGTGTCAATGATTCAGCTATACCAACAATTCATCAATAATAAAAAATTCTAATTCTAAGAAAGAATTCTTTTTCTAATTTTAAGATTGCGTCTTTAACGCGTAAATAAACTGTTTTTCTTTCTTTCTTTCTTTTCTTTATCATGTAAAAAAGACACCTACTAGACCTTTTTTCTCGTGGTATTTCATCAAATTGACTGGCCCATTGGTCTAGTGGTTATTGACCCTGCTATACCGGAGGTCGTGGGTTCCATTCCCACCCAGGACAAATGTTTGTGTGATGAGCACGATCATTTGTTCTGTGTCTGGGTGTGATTTATCTATAACTAGCGACCCGCCCCGGCTTCGCACAGGTGCAATGCTCTTGCCGCACCGGGCGGCCGGCCGGTACCGGCGCAAACGCTACGTCCCGCAATTTATAAATCTGTAATATCTTCGAAAATATTCACTTAAATCATACGGTGTAAAGGGCCATATAGATCTATATTAAATGAACAATATATTCAAGGTATTTAATTGGTTAAGGATTAATGCTGTATTGGTTAAAATCGCTTCGAAAATTAGCCATTATTTGTCGTAAAAAGTAAATGACAAAAAAAAGTTATTGTGGGTTATCCATAAGAGATAGACATATACCATCAAGGACTTTTCTGTAGACCTTTTCAATGTGTACAATACTTAGTACATTATTTTGATAAAACTCGTAGGGTTTAACCTGCGTTTGCAATGTAAGCGGAAAAAATGTAATTATTTACGACATCACATTAGAAACCTCAAAAATAACAGTACTTCTCCACTATTTAATGGATGTTATTATACATATAAACCTTCCTCTTGAATCGCTCTATCTATTAAAAAAAACCGCATCAAAATCCGTTGCGTAGTTTCAAAGATTTAAGCATACAAAGGGACATAGGGACAGAGAAAGCGACTTTGTTTTATACTATGTAGTGATATTATGTATGATTTAGAAATATTTATGTATGTTTATCAGTTGTCTAGTACTCAAAACACAAGCTCTGTTTAGCGTGGGACTAGACGGCGTTGTGTGATAGTTGTGGAATATTATTATTATTCATCATTTCAGCCGATAGACGTCGACTGTTGGACGTAGGCTTCCCTTAAGTGTCGCCACAACGCCATCGAGTCCCAAGCTAAGCAAGACTGGCCTGTTGGTCTAGTGGTTAGTGGCCCTGACTGCTATGCCGGAGGTCGTGGGTTCGATTCCCACCCAGGACAAATGTTTATGTGATGAACATGATCATTTGTTCTGTGTCTGGGTGTAATTTGTCTATAATATATGTTTATGTAAGTATTTAGAAATATATAAGTATGTTTATCAGTTATCTAGTACTCATAACACAAGCTCTGTTTAGCTTGGGAGTAGATGGCGTTGTGTAATAGTCGTGGAATTAAAAAAAATATAACTCCTAGAGTGAAGGCCTGAGACCCAGAATCAAAATCAAAATCATTTATTTCAAATAGACCATTTGTAGGCACTTTTGAATAGTCAAATGTCGGTCAGTCCTAGAAAAGTGAAGCTAAATTGCACGTTCCAATACGTAGGTCTCTATGGAGAAGAACGCGCAAGAAACTCCATGGACACTCTTTTTAAAATATATTATGAGTTACATAGATCTTGGTTACATATTTCTTGTCGCTTCTAATATGTGAGCACAATATAGGTAGATACGTAATAATAATAAGTTATTATTCTTTTAATTAAATGTAATTAAAAATAGAAACTGAATTAAACCACTGGCAGCCAAGAGATGACCAGTCTCAACCGATGGCACCCGTTCACGGGCATGACACGTGCATCAGCCCCACTCAGCTCAACCATTTTAAAAGGAACCGAATGACCCAATAACACGTGCCACCACCAGCAAGACATTTGGGTGAGCATGACAAACTCTCAACTGCCATGCTCGTAATGTCAAACAAGTTGCAGAAGTGGTGGTTTTTCTTACCTGGACACCACAGTGGAGCAAGCGACTGAGCTGTCGTCCAAACTTAGACTATTGCATCTTGAACCGGCATGTTCTAATGTAACGCAAACTCGGTCTGGAAACAAGAAAAAAAAAGATTATAAGTGTGTTGTAATTAGTGTTGCCAGGCGTCCCGATTTGCGCGGGACATCCCGATTTTTAGGGGTCTAGGGACGCGTCCCGATTTGCACCTGATCGGGACGCTAAATGTCCCGATAAATCAAAAACTCTGAAACGACTGAAAAAGTCTGGGTTTTGCTCGGTAAAAATTTCACACGCCCTCTCGTCCCATCCCAAAGGGGAAGAAGTCATTGGATGATTTCCCATCTAAAAAAATTTCTGCCCTCGGCAACACTGTTTTTGCTGCACATCGATGACCTACTTATACCCGGTATTGGTAACCTTTGGGTATGCAGACGACAGCACCACAAAATAGATAGGTACAGAAGACAATCTTCATACAAAGCACGCTCGAGCAACGCACACATAGACACCGCTCACGGACACGATATCTCGGCTCAATCGCCCGGTCGCACTCGTACAGTTCGGTGCAACGCGCTGACGTGTGTGCGATCGCCTAGCGTAGGTATAATAAGTAAACTACATACATAAGATTGACTTCTGTACCTATCTATTTTGCGAAAACACTGTTGCTTGGAGTCCAGTCATACTCAGAGGCTATGATTGATAGAAAATGAGGGAAATGTAAGAGATTGACTAATATCCAATGAAATAATCAACTATATTCATTCTGATTTCAATATTATGTATTTTGACTAGTTTTTTTTTTTGCGTACAAGTATAGGATCCCTAAACGTGCGGGGCCCCTGAACGTGCGAGGCTCCTGAATGTGCGGGGCTTGTAGCGTTTGCTACTCTTGCTACATTTTTTTTTCGGGTGGTAAATATCATCCAGATGACATCCCCCGTCCTTGGGCGGAGCGGGAGATAGTGTCAGGCTCTTCCTGACTCGGAAACAGACCCTTGGCCCAGTAGTCTTCGACTCTGTTGGCCTTTACGGTTGCTGACAACTCCTTGAGGCGCGCGGGAACAGTGCGCGCCGTCGACGACTTGTAGCCTGATACACGTAAAATCAAACAAGCCAAATATCGTTGAAGTTTTATAGTCGTAGTTGGATCGAAATCCTATCCAAAAGCGGTATTCACGTTCTATCGACTTATTTCTAGTTACATTAATAAGTATTCTACCAGGATAATGTAATACAGATTTTTTTTAAATCGACGAATTTCAATTTACTTTAAAATCGGTGTCGTTCAAACTCGATTGATGGATGTGAATACGGAAATGGTCTAAACGACTAAATCGCTACGATATCGTTACTGTTTTCATTACGTGAATCGGGCTATTGGTCTTGATCCGCTCGGTTACCGGGCGGTCGGACAGCGAGCTACCCATTGCCCGCCGTCTGCAAGCCCGTACTCTTGCTACATTGCTAATCTGCCACTGGGTTATGACAGAGCTCAAAGGCACAGCCAGTCCAAAGAAAATGTATGCAGTACTTATGTACATTATCTCTTAGTCACCGTCGCGCCCATACGTTATCTTAGGCATATCTACAATAATATATGTAATATGTTCAAGTCACACGACGACAGAATGATATACACCCAATTAGTACACAAAAAATGGGGCTATATCTGTACCCGTTACTGATCATATTTTTGTATTCAAAAGTAGAATAAACTGAAATCCTAAAATTGACCACGAAAAGGTAAATTCATCATAGATTCAATCATACATAACAATTGCTAGAAGAAAATACTGCGGGCAGTGTTTTTCCATTTTAATCGTCATTTATTCATTCATAATCAATAGCCAGCACAATATTTCCATAAATTGAGAGACATTTTGGGATAAACACAAACGCTAATAACTTCGCTGTTTATGAATATTATTTATTGAGACTTAAATAATAACAAGGGCTTTTCTAATAAGCCCTTTATGTATTTGTACTAATTAAAAATTTGTGTTGTATAGTGTGCTGGCTACTAGGAAAATTATATTTAGGTTGAATGTTCAATCCTTTTGAGGCAACACCCGTTTTATCACATTTGGAGGTGGCCCAAAGAGAGCGAACGCCGGCGTTTGTTTGGGGTTTAATGAATTAAATTTAAAAATATAACTAGGTAAGTACACAAACGACTATAAAATAACCCAGAGGGGAAATTTCCCCGCATAAAAAAGAACAGAATTACGATCCTATAACAAAAACATGTCGTATAATTATATATATTGCTTAATGTATCTAATAGAGGATATGTAATTTTATATAACGGCCTTGATACATTTAGATAAAAGATTAGATCCATGTCAGCGGAGCTGTTAGTGTATATTTTGATACAACTGGATTAAGTTAGTCATTGCAATCGAGGTAGAATCCGCCCGAGCTGTAGGTGAGGGTGTTAGAGAGCCGAGGGCTACAATTCTAGTTTTTCAATACAGATACGAAAAAAAATAAACGAAGTTAGACACGCGACTCGCGGGGGTCGCGTAGCGCTCAGCCTGATACGATAAGTGTAATAAATTGTGACGGAGGCGAGCTCGCGCACTTTTCCACACGCGTTACAAAAACAGAGATTTTCTGAGGCCTACTCCTCCGTAATGGCTAGTTCAATTGGTTTGAAAAAAATATATGTTTATTATAGATTCATGAACAATAATATCAACATTTGATTTTTTCGTGAAATTAATAATTTTGCGAAAAAAAAAAATATTTAGCAATTTCGCAACTTTTCCCTACTCCTTCGAAACGGCTTGGACCTTTAGAAACATTTTTACACACAAAAATTGGTGGTTAAATATTCTTTAAAGTGAACATTGCATATGTAAATCAATCAATATCTCGCAGAGAAAATGGATTTAAAGCGCTTTCCGGGCGCTGCTGGCCGCAAATAAATGCACAGATTTGCGTACTGCCTAGGCGAGTGCGAGAGTTGCGTTCACATAATTTCGGTCAGATGGTTCAAGGGACTACACGCCTTAAGGATAAAATAGGGTTTTTGAGTAAAATTATATAGGTAGGTTGTTTGGTTATTGGGATCTATGGCAACAGGTCTTTAAAATAAAGAACCGGGGCTGATAAAAACGGTCTAAGAACCATCACTGAAATTGCACGATCTAATTTCGCTACGTTCCATCATCGGACCACTTGGGCACGCCATAATCATGGCGGCAAGTCCTATTTTTGAGGAGTGGCTGGAAAGACCTCTCGGCGTACTCACCTTCCGCATGACGCAGGACATGGTAAATCGAGAGGTTCCTGCGCCTGATTCGAAAGAAACGACGCCACCTTTGTGCGGACGGCTCGGAGGACGCAGAGGAGCATACGGTGTACCTTTTTTTATGATGGGAAAAAATCTTCCAATGACAACCCCCGCACTTGGGCGGAGCGGGAGATAGTGTCAGACTCTTACTGACTATAAGACCCACCCGTTCTTTCTAGCCTTCATACCGGGGCTCGAGCTGTCTTTCGAAACTAACCCTGGCCCGACCCAGCTGGGCCCTTGCTGTTGCTGACGACTCCTTGAGGCGCGCGGGAACAGTGCGCGCCGTCGACGACTTGAGCTTGGTCCGGACAGTTACCGGACGGCCGGACAGCGAGCTACCCATTGCTCACTGTCCGCAAGCCCGCGCCTACGGTGGCCGGAAATCGGGATCAGAATCCCGGCGGCGGCGGCGAGAACGCCGTGTGGAGGTGTAGGTACCTGACTTGGGTGGAACACCGCCATGTCCTCATGGGAGCGATTGGCGACAGCGATGGCCAAGAGTGAGGAGGAATGGGCAGCAGCAGCGACCGCCTACTGCTGCTAAATAGTAATGCCAGCGAAGCAGGCGCCGCACGCGGATTTTTTTTAGGTGTGGAATCTTCCAATGACTTTTCTCTCGCTCTAGGACGATGCGGGAGGGTGTCAGACTTTTACTGACTAAAACCCACACCTGTGTTCTTTCAGTGACCCTTTGCGTTCTAGGACCACGAGTTTCTCTGTTAGAAGTAGGATTTGACCCTGCTGGGCACTTAAGATTTTGGTGCCGTACTACGCGCCGTTGAAGTTTTAGACTCTGTCTGGATGGTTACTGGACGGCTGGACGGCGAGCTAACCATTGCTCGCCGTCCGCAAGCCTTACCTACGGTGGCTGGAATTGCTGGAGATTGGGGTTTGAGTCCTGGTGCCTAGGTTGTGAGGAAGTCCGTTTCCTCACGCGTGCGTCCTCCTTCGCTAGCATTAAATGCTTCGCAGAAAGAGGCGGCCGCCTGCCATTCCTCGTCGCTCCAGAAGTCCAGACCATGGCCTGTACCAAGGGCCGGCGCGAGAGGTTTCATGGGCTTCTTTGGCGCGTCCTCAGTATACCTGATAAGTTTGCCTGCATAGTTCTGTGGCCCTAGTGAAAAGGGGTCTAAGTCCGATTTTGTCGAAAATGAGTTAAGTATACCAAAATGATCAGAAAAAAATGCTCTATCGTTTGGTGAAAAGAGATCTAAGCTAGTTAGGCCTAAAAATAAGGAAGTTACTTTGTGCAAAAGGATTCAACTGACACCAAAAAAACCACGCAAGTTGATTTCAAGTCCATTTAACGGAAAAATAAAAACTTTCTTTTGTATTTTTTAATCTAAATTAACATAAATCAACCACATTTCAATTTGGTTGGTGTTTATCGATACAACACTTAGTCCATAAAAATGGTTTAAGTTAGAAAGGATATTATTAGACTTATATCCGTTTTCACCGAAATAAAGAGAAAAAATATTTCTTTCCATTAGGTAATTAGTTATTAAAAATAATTTCAAATGCGTATCCCTTTTCACGTGCATGAATTAATATTTAACTTGTGGGAGAACGGGTCTAACTTATTTTATACCCTTAAGGAATTCATTTTGTGATTGGTATAATTTATTATTAATAAACCGAGTCTGACATTTTATTATGTATTGAACTGAATTTGACTTTGTATTAATTATAAAATTGAATCTGACATTTTATTATTAATCTAAACCTGACATTGTATTAATTTAATTTTTGACATTTTATAATTTAACAAATTGAATCTGACATTGTTATTATTGATCTGACATTGTATTAATTACTGAAACTGAATCTGAATGTATAATATTAATATCTTTAATTTTTAATTTTAATTTTAACATTAACTTTATTAAATCTGTAAACTGTCTTTTTGCTATGGGTTTTCTGAGCCTGAAATAAACGAATTTATTATTATTATTATTATTATAAGTCACTATCTTAAAAACTATTAACTTTACAAAAAAAATAACCCCATAATAGTAAAGAGCATAAGTTGTTTACCTATAAAAAACATCACATGTATTTCATTTGGTAGCGGTTTGAATGACACACGAGGTCAAACACGAATTTGAAGCACGAGGAGTGTTTTTACGTCTCCTGTAAAGTTGCATTTTTGGACTTAGATCCTTTTTCACTAGGGCCACAGAGTTATACCAGTCAGGTAAGCTTGTGTGGAAAACTGCACAGTTGTGCACAGTTGTGCTCCGGTTTACCTGCACAACTCACCTGTACAGGTAAACTTGTCAGGTATACCCTAGCATGTATATCGAGCGGGCTTTAGTAAGTTTCTGTTCAATGAAAAATATTTATCTTGTGTTGCGCAATTTACAGTAATTAATACAGTTTGGTTTATACGTCGCTAAATTTTAATCGTTTTAATCCCGTGGAGAGTCGATCCGGTACATGAAGCACTATCGATTTGTAAAGATAAAATTAAAACAATAAAGTACCTCTTTTTCAAAACTCGTATTAATTCACGCATGTACGTAATTAGTATCTTTAAGAAAACGTCAGCTGAGCGAGTTCAATGATCTGTAGTTAATAGTCAGCGTTGCGTACAAAGTACCTACAGGTCATTGAACTCGCTCAGCTGACTTTTTCTCAAAGAAATTAATTTCGTACATGCGTAAATTAATACGAATTTTGAAAAACTGGTACTTAATTTTTTAATTCTATCTCTACAAATCGATAGTTTCATGTACCGGATCGACCCTCCACGGGATTGAAACGATTAAAATTTAGCGGTGTATAAACAAAACTGTATTAATTGCTGTTTAATTGGTGTATATTACCTATCTTGTTTTTCGCATCTTAAAATGCCACACGTAACTGAAAATAAATATTGACTAACATAATCTTCACTGTTTACGCAAGATTTGTGAGCAATTCCCAAAAGCTGACGTTTAACACCATTTTCTTTGAGAACTAAAGGATGGAAAAAGATTGCATGTAGCGGAGATGAGAATGTTGAGATGGATGTGTGGTGTGACGAGAATGGATAAAGTGAGAAATGAGTATATTAGGGGAAGTTTGAAAGTGGCGCCAGTGACTGAAAAGTTGAAAAATCGGTTGTCTTGGTATGGTCATGTGAAGAGGAGGGATGAAGCGCATATTACTAAAAGAGTTCTGAGTATACATGTAGATGGATGGAGAGGGAGAGGAAGGCCGAAAAAAAGATGGATGGATTGTGTGAGAAGTGATATGAAAGAAAAGGGAGTTAGTGATAGTTAGACGGGTGACAGGACAGAATGGAAGAAGAAAACGTGTTGCGCCGACCCCAAGTAATATGGGATAAGGGCAGGGAGAAGAAGAAAATAAGAACTAAAGATTGATTTACATAATTATGCTATGGCCATTCTTCAATGGGAGCAAGAGCCTCAACGTAAGTTCTCCTACTCTGGATGGAGCGAGAAGTATTGTCATGCATTTATTGACTAAAACCAACCCATGTTCCTACAGGGCGATCGGCGGCGGCGATCTCTCGCGCCGGGCCTTGGTACAGGCCATGGTCCGGAACGAGGAGGAGTGGCAGGCGGTCGCCGACTTCTGCGAAGCAGTAATGCTAGCAAAGGAGGAGACCGACCCCATCTGGCAACGGCGCTCACAGCGCCCCAGCCGCCGGATTCCGATTCCGATTTCCGGCCACCGTAGGCGCGGGCTTGCAGACAGCGAGCAATGGGTAGCTCGCTGTCCGATCGTCCAGTAACTGTCTGGACCGAGCCCAAGTCGTCGACGGCTCGCAATGTTCCCGCGCGCCTCAAGGAGTAGTCAGCAACAGCAGGGGCCCAGCTGGGTCGAAGCCTACTGAGGCCAGGGTTAACTCCAAAAAGTTAGCTTATCCTGTTATGAAAGGCTAGAAGGAACGGGGTGAATATTTTTAGTCAGTAAGAGTCTGACACTATCTCCCGCTCCACTCGAGGGCAGGAGATGTCATTTGGATGATTTTTAACTTTGTACCCACCGAAAATAACAAAAAAAAAAACCTTGTTTCTGAACAGTTTCCATTTTCGTTCCAAAGTACCTACTCTTTCGGATAATCCCGTAATTTAGATACAGGTACCGGCACGAATCTTGAGCGCTCGGCGTCAGAGTAGGGATCGCTTTGTACATTCCATAAATTGGCGAGCCAATCGTCGTCGTCGTTGTTAGATACATGCAGCAAGCGCAGAGAACGAATCACGACTGACATCTATGACATGATGGCGCGGCGAGCCAATCACTGGCACTCTCCGCCCCCGCGTCTCACTTCGTATCACTAAAGAGACCGAATATTTGACTTCTGCGCTACTTGAAGCCAGCGCTCAAGATCCGTGCCGGTATCTGTACTACACTTGAAAGCGGCCATCACATTCTTGTTTGGAGGACTCGTTGACTAAATGACGTCACCATTTTGAGTGCCTGACTAAAAACATTGCTATCAATCAGGAAATGATATCACATCAGTTTAACTACAAATACTGAATCATTTATACGTGTTTGATTTTTATCTGTCGCTAGTGCATTAACAGTTCTTTTTTTTATCTATAAATGTAATCTATAATATTCCTAGCTCACGTCGTGTGCGCTGGTGCTGCCGCTGTTGCGGAAAAATACCTTGTTGGAAGTTATATTTTCGAACCGTTTGGGGTTGAAACTTTGTAGCTCACTGTCCGGCCGTCCGGTAACTGTCCGGACCAAGCCCAATTCGTCGACGGCGCGCACTGTTCCCGCGCGCCTCAAGGAGTTGTCAGCAACAGCAGGGACCCAGCCGGGTCGAAACCTACTGGGGCCAGGGTTATCCGAAAGGGCGCTCGAGCCCCGGTATGAAGGCTAGAAGAAACGGGGTGGGTCTTTTAGTCAGTGAGAGTCTGACACTATCTCCCGCTCCGCCCAAGGGCGGGGGATGTCAATGCATGATTTTTCCCACCATAAAAAAAGGGTTGAAACTTTGTATTTATTTATAAAACTTACACTATCTTTACAGGGAAACCTATTAAGACGTTAGCCAATATAACTTTTTAAACATAATTTGTTACTAAACCTACATAAGTAATTACAAAACCATTTAACTGTTAATGTACAAATGTCCTCTCCTTGGCATTGTTCCTCCTTAGTAGTCCTAAGTTGAGCTTTGCGAATACTGACAAATGCTTGCACTGACTGGACGAGTCCACTCAAATCTGTATGGTTCTTTCTTCAAAAGACCATCTCAGACAAATCTGCATGGTTCTCATGTGATTTGACCATTACATATTTACTGTATGGACCTTAAAAGAGAATTTGACCCCTGAGTTTGTTTCGGTGTTTCTTCTCAGGGTAGTCAGCTAGGAAACACCGGCCTCATCTAGCTTAAACTGACGAAAAAAATATTTTGACGTATAAAAGTGTTTTTTTAAACCTATTTGCAAAATAATTATCATTTAGTTAGTGTCACTCTGTTAAATTCAATCAAAGTACAAAAGAATAGATCTAACTTTTTTTATGGTGGGAAAAATCATGCATTGACATCCCCCGCCCTTGGGCGGAGCGGGAGATAGTGTCAGACTCTTACTGACTAAAAGACCCACCCCGTTCCTTCTAGCCTTCATACCGGGGCTCGAGCGCCCTTTCGGATAACCCTGGCCCCAGTAGGCTTCGACCCGGCTGGGTCCCTGCTGTTGCTGACAACTCCTTGAGGCGCGCGGGAACAGTGCGCGCCGTCGACGACTTGGGCTTGGTCCGGACAGTTACCGGACGGCCGGACAGCGAGCTACCCATTGCTCACTGTCCGCAAGCCCGTGTCTACGTTGGCCGGAAATCGGGACCAGAATCCCGGCGAATAGATCTAACTTGTCGTGTATGAGATTGAGAGTACAAAGTGCGCGCGTCAGAGGCGACTCCTTTAGCAAGTTTGTTCTCACCCTTTACACCAACAGCAATGGAGGCCGAAGCCGGTCCCAAAGTCAAGTCAAGTCAAAAGTCAAAGTCAAAAATATTTTTATTTCACATAGGCCTACATGGGCACTTATAAAACGTCAGAAGTTAGTGCACGGTTCCAAATTGGTCGTTTCCTATGGAGAAGAACCGGCAAGAAACTCCATGGTTACTCTTTTAAAAAAGTGGTTGTTTTACAATATTGATAAATGTTATGTAAGAACAGTGAAGACCAGTCAAATATTGTACACAAAAGCACAATCAAAATTTTCTCAGTAAAAAACAAAGTAAGTCGTAATAGGAAGTAGTCTAAGAGTTCGTGGAGTATACAGTGTTCTCACATTTACAATACAAAAAGAGGCTATATATAAAAAAAAAAAACAGGAATAATATAATAATTACAACTATCAATAAAATATTAACAAAATAAATTACTAACAAATTTATGACAGTTGAAATAAAAATAAAAATATTGCAAAAGCAATGTGTCAGAGAAAAAAAAAATGTATATATAATTATTAAAACAAAGGTGGAGCAGTTAATAGACAAAATATTGATGATTTACCAGGGGGCCACATGTGCAGAGGTAGTCATTGCCAAACAAGCGTGTCCTCGACATAGTCTTTAACCTTGTAATATGCTTTTTCGGTTAGGACACGCTTGATATGACTTTTGAATTTTCCCTCACTAAGTTCTGTTACCGCCTTTGGCAGCTTATTATAAAAGCGAATGCTGTTAACTAAGAATGACTTGCTAGTCTTAGCTAGTCTCCATTTGGGTAAGACAATTTCGTGTTTACTACGTGTATTTTTGTTGTGAAAATCGCTTCTGATTTTAAAGAGTCCTAAGTTTTTACGTACATACAAAATGCTTTCCAAGATGTAAAGAGAAGGCAGAGTAAGTATATCGATTTCTTTGAATTTATTTCTGAGGGACTCATATCTGCCAGGGACACATAGACACAACAACTCCCACAAAGCTGTGTTATCCAGTGTTCCTCTTATTACTTAAAAATGAAAAGTACAAGAGCAAACTCTCTTCTTACTCTAAGTTCATCATTTATTTATTTAACCAGAACGACAGAATGCCAATTACACTGATTACAAAAGGTACAAATTATGTAAAACCTAATTAAAGAAAATATAACAAATTAGCTGACCCGGAAAACTTCGTACCGCCTAATAGTTACCTTTTATCTAAGCTGTCAACTCTACCTACGCTACCCTACCCTACTCTACCCTACTCTACCCTACTCTACCCTACTCCACCCTACTCTACCCTACTCTTCCCTACTCTACCCTACTCTACCCTACTCTACCCTACTCTACCCTACTCTACCCTACTCTACCCTACTCTACCCTACTCTACCCTACTCTACCCTACTCTACCCTACCCTACTCTACCATACCCTACTATATCCTACCCTACTCTATCCTACCCTACTCTACCCTACCCTACCCTACTCTACCTGACCAAATTGTGAATCTAAACCATTCCCAGATCCCCTTGAACCCACAAAAAATTTCATCAAAATCGGTCCAGTCGTTTGAAAGAAGTTCAGTGACATACACACTCACAGAAGAATTATATATATAAAGATAATACAACTAAACCTCTTATTCAGTCTTCTCACAAATCGCCAGACATTCGATCAATATCTCCTTCCATTCATCAGCGAATAGATATAGTCTAGGACTGGATTCAAGGAGAGCGTTGAGTGCGATTAACATTCGCGGAATAGGTGACATACGTCGTGCAACCGTACGGCAGCGCGGCACTACAAATAATTGATGCCGTCTTGCCCGGCAATAGTTATCAGGAACAAACATTTTACACAGCTCCCCATGCAGACTAGGCGAATCGATTTTGCCGTGTATGATCTTGCAGGCAGTTACAAGCTGATCAAAGGCTCGTCTAACCTGGAGTGAAGTAAAACCCAAATAACCTAACAGAAACTTGGTTGGATATAAGTATGGATAGTAACCAAACCTACGTTTGTAGAAATACCTTAAAAATGCTTTCAGCATATCCTGCCATGCGTAAAATAAACAAGGTGGGATACATTAGGGGATAGAAAGTCTAAACACCATAGAGTCTCGTATAAAGAAACCCATGTTCTGCACTCGCTCCAACATAATACTATATTTAGTTTCTTGTGCAGACCAGCATGTAAAATCAAACAAGTCAAATATCGTTGAAGTTTTATAGTCGTTCGATCGAAGTCCTATCTATCAAAAAGCGGTATTTACGTGGTCCTTAATCGGGATTGGATAGAACGACAACTCAACTGGCTTGTAACTAAACGATCTATCGACGACTTATTTCCAGTTACATTAATAAGTATTCTACCAAGATGGTCCAAATAATGTAATACAGATTCTTTTTTTTTTTAAATCGACTATTCGACCGAACGATTTTTAAATCAGTGTCGTTTAAACTCGATTGATGGATGTGAATACGGAAATGGTACGTGAATCGAGCTACAAATGACTGCGATGAACCTTAGTAAGAAGCCAATTAGAATTGGCTTCTTACTAAGGCATTACAGAGAGCAGTAATCGCCTTAATGTCAGCATAACTTTCGGATCATAAAGTCCGAGAGCTCATAAAGACACACATACGATTTTGTATCTGATGTGGTCTTCTTAGGAAGAAATGGCGAAACACTTCCACCAGACGCACGAACCGATTTGGAAACACATTCATTGTGCATACAGCTAAGGAGTGGAATTCCCTGTCTGTTTCCCTGATATACAACCTAGGAGTCCTTAAGTCAAGAGTGAATAGGTTACTTCTAGGCAAGCGTGCTCCAACATCGACTCTATCATCGCTTACCATCAGTTATGATCAAGACAGTGGACCCTATCCTACTCTACCCTACCAAACTTCACATAAACCATCTACTAAATAGTCCGAACCAAGCCTAAACATTTGGTTTGGATCGGACTATTACGTTCTTGAGTTATAAAATTACAACGAAAAGTGGCATTGATTTTTATATAATTATATAGATATATAGAGGGGTGAGCACGAGGGGAAACCGATATCAGGAGCATAGGGATTTGCCTATGCATCCATCGGTTTCGTTCTTCTCCTACTAGGAAGGCAGTATGAATCCCAGCAGTGAGAACATTTTAAAGCTGATCATGTTCATTCTATTTGCTGACGAACAGAAGTCGATACATTCACGAAGGATGAGTCACACTTTACTGAAGCCTAAAGAAAGGGCGTGGTTCACTTCTAAGCAAAACCGTCCGTTAAAATAGACCTTGGCAACATTAAACTAGATAAAAATGAATTCATAGGTAATAATAATATCCTTATCTACAATAGGGTGCTTGAAATGAAAATCTATATAAGTAAGTAACTGCCCAAGATTTACATCCGTTAAATTATGATAAGATCGCCCCTTATCATTTTGGAGTTGATGTTATCACCGGCAAATTGTGCCCTAGTAATATAATTTCACGGATTATACGTAGTATAAAAGCTAGTTTTAAAATCATTTAAAAAAATAAAATCAAAAAACGTTTTTTCAATAATTTAGTCGCTATCAATAAATTAATTGAACAAACACGAGTATCGATTTCCAATAAGCCGCCATTTTTCTTAGTCTTATCTACACTGAATTCGATATCTTCAATTAATATTATATAATACTCACAAGTTTGTGCAGACACCGCCCCGACAACACAAGCAATCAGAAAAACTTCCTTGAAACCCATTTTTGCACTTCACTACACTGCAGGAATAAATCCTACTGACTTAATTTTCAGTCCTGTCACCGTCGACTTTACTGTAGCGTGCGACACCGTAGCCCTCAATGGTTAATCTTATTTAAAATGTATGAGTAGTATAACGCTGGTATATCTTATCAGTATTTCGAAATTCAACGTAAAGGTGGGTGATATAATCACTGATAGCCTGATAACGATGCGTCGGAGCGATTTTTCGTGGCGCGACGAGCCGGTGTCCCGCAGGGAAGCGGCTAAGGCCTTCTGGCCTTCAAATTCCTTTTTTGCCAATTTTATGGGAATATTTGCACTTTATAGGTACTGTTTTTATAGAAGGAAAACCATGTAGTGGGTATTTTAGCATTGTGTTATATACCTATATTCCCCAATTAAGCTAATTAACATGAGGAAGGAATCGATTGCAATATTGGTTTTTATAATGATGTACCTACGCACTTACATTAAATATTTTACTAAAAAATAGAGTGCACAATTTTATAACGAGTACAAGGATAATCGTTGGTTGGTAACATGTTCCATAAATATCAGGTTACCTAATGGGCTTCTCCGAGTAGGCTTCGGTTCCTCGTACAACCTAAAAAAGTCCCATAAAAAATTAGTCATTGATATATTTCTTGATTTCGTAAATATTACGCCATTTCATGTAACTTAAAGCATGTCTTGTTGAAATTGGAGTACTATTCTCATCTTTGGGATGAGTCAGCCAAACACCAGCTTGATGTACTGGAGGCGATTGAGAGGGGAGCTAAGAGAAACATCAGCAATGATGCACTTGTCGAGTTGAAGCTCCAAAGTCTTGGGCATCGCCGCCCAGCTGCTTATAGTCCGTCGGTTTTTTATCGTTTACATTTCGGGGAGTGTGCACTGAAATTGCACAATCTACTTCCACCAAGTCCGTTCCATCATCGGACCACAGACGTGCGGCGTTGCGCCACCGCTACATGGTAGACATCCCACCCATACGCACAAAAGTTTCAGTTCAGTTTATTTTTTTGGTTCCCTTAGTGTGTCAATATATTAATTATTTTTGCAGCATAAACCGTAAACCATGTTTTGATTTCAACTCGATACCCCCACGCATTTCTACGAGATAAAGAGTCTTGACAGACAGATGAACAGCAAACTGATCGTTTATGGGTTCAGTTTCTTTTTCTTTTAAGGTATAGAACCCTAAAAATATCTAGGATTAATATATAATATAATATTCCACAACTATCACACAATACGCCGTCTAGTCCCAAGCTAAGCAGAGCTTGTGTTATGAGTACTAGACGACTGATAAACATACTTATATATTTCTAAATACATACATATTATAGATAAATTACACCTAGATACAGAACAAATGATCATGCTCATCACACAAACATTTGTCCTGGGTGGGAATCGAACCCACAATCTCTGGCATAGCAGCTAGGGCTACTAACCACTAGACCAACAGACCAGTCCATATTTTTTGCAGTGACTCTTTCGTGCAATCCCACTGTTGGACTTCCTATCACGTAAATCGCATAAAATTCATTGAAGATGACTTTCGTATCTCTTTTGTGTAATATCAATCATTTTCCTAAGAAAATGTATGAGTCAAAAGATTGAAAAACAATGACACGGTTATTGAAAAATGAAGGAAATAAAGTGTCATATTAATCGGAACTCAGTCATATCCTATTACTAGTTGTCTCATGCGGTTCCACGCACGTTTTTTTTGGTTACTGCTTGGCTTATAGTGGCTCTAATCTGATGTTATAGCTAGCCTTTCTCGATAAATGGGCTATCTCAATAAAAAATAGTACATTTTAATTTAAATAGATAACGTTTGTCATTGCGACCGAGATAGAATTTACCCGAGTTGTAGCTTATCATACCTATAGCATAATCGTCCTTATAATGTTCCCACTGCTGGGACTCGGGCCTCCTCTCTAGGAGGAATGGGCCGTAATCTACAACGTGGACCCAGTGCGGGTTGGTGTCACATGTCTTCGAATTTTTGGTTCTAGGACATGCCGGTTTCCTCCCGATGTTTTCCTTTACCATTTCGAGAGCAGTGGTGATGAAATTTTAATTTAATTTTATTTTATTTATTTATCCACTTTACATCTATCTTTACAGGTCTTATAACCTAATGCGACAGTGTAGCTAACAATTATACTTAACCCTAAACATGCGTTTATGAAAAAATCTAAAAAAAAAAAAATGTATATGTTACGCTCAATGATTTACACAAAGTAATGCGCCTGGCTGGGTTTGAACCCGCGACCTACAACTCGTAAGTCGGGGCTTAACACTCGGCCACCACTGCTCCCGAGCTGTAGGCGAGGGTGTTATGGGCTGAGGACTGCAAAGTGGCTAGTAAGTGGAACCTTTACCTATCCCGGGATTATGAAGAGGTAGGTATTATCAACCAGTATTGCCAGTAATGACTATGGCTCTGAAACGTGGTCGCTCACAATGAGCCTCATCAGAATTGTTAAAGTCATCCAAATGGTAAAGGAAATATATATGTGCTCCTTCCCTCTCCTCTTCCTCTTCTCTCTTCTTTCTTTCTTTGTTTTTCTTAATATATGTGTGTTTCCTTGCGTGATCGCATCAGAAATGAAGACATCCGCAGGAGAACCGAGGTTACCCACAAAGCCAGCAAAATCGATTGCTCGCAGAACAGATGGTCGATGGCGACGAAAGATTCTGGAGTGGCGACCACTTACCGGAAGACGTAATGTTAGAAGGCCTCCGATGACCTGGTGAGGGTCGCCCGGAGGACAAGGTGGAGCACACAGTCGAGGTGTGCCCTGCTTGGGCGGAGCATCGCCGTGCCCTCGCGGGGGCTACCGGCGGCGGAGAGCTCTCGCGCTGGGCCTTGGTTGAGGCCATGGTCTGGAGCGACGAGGAGTGGCAGGCGGTCGCCGACTTCTGCGAAGCAGTAATGCTCGCAAAGGAGGAGGCAGACCGCGTCAAGAAAAGGCGCTCTCGCCGCCGCCGGGATTCCGATCCCGATTTCCAGCCACTCGGCCGTCCGGTAAATGTCCGGGCCAAGCCCAAGTCGTCAACGGCGCGCACTGTTCCCGCGCGCCCCAAGGTATTGTCAGCAACAGTAGGGGGATTAGGCGCACAATGCCACATTCGCAAAATGACATACTGAAGCAAAATGCCACATTCGCAAAATGACATTTCGCAATATGCCACACTAGCAAAATGCCACGTTAGCAAAATGCCACATTCGCAAAATGACTTTTCTCAAAATGCCACATTAGCAAAATGCCACATTCTCAAAATGTCACATTCTCAAAATGACACATTCTAAAAAAATATCTAATATAATTATTGCATAATGTGCGATAAACCTAAATTAAAATAAAAAATTGTTAAAATTACTGATTTACTTCTTGCACTGGACTTTATAATGAATGAATAAAAAATAATACCAATTAATTTTGAAGTGAAAACTTCTTTAGCGGCGTTGAGCACTTTTTCTGTAATGGGTATAAAATCTTAAACTCGCGTCAGGACACGTGACCTGATCGAAAAAGCGTAAGACGGATGGAGAGTATTTAATGTAAAATAATTGTAATAGTTTTAAAGTGTTAAATTTTTAATGTAATATAAATTGTCATGTTTGTGTACGATAGCGTAATAAATGAATATTGTATTCTACCACATAAATGATAGTACTTTTATACTGATAAAGCAATTGGTGCAAAATTATTCCCTAACCATTCCAAAATATCAAACATGCTCAACGTTAATAATCAAGTTTTCACTTCTGCCGGCACTCCCGGAGTGCAACCCGTCTTTTTTTTCAGTATTTGATCACATTTATACATTTTTATTTATTTTAACATAAAATAAAAATGTAAACTAAAGTAATTATTAAAAAAAAATGGTTGCCTGTAAAGTCGGTTTTACGGGCGAAGATTTTACGTGACAACGTCTTTTTCTCGGTAGAATATTTATTGATATGAATATAATTAAATTGCACAATAGGAACTCTCTAGTGCTGCGCGCGCGGCAGACCGATCATAGTTGAGTGGGAGAGAGACGCAAGGCATTCGGCGGGCCTCTCTCTCGTTCGGTGACTCATCGTAACGTTACCGAGCGTTACACTTTTTCATAAGTGACTCCCAGCCGCAACCTAATTTAAGACGTTGTCACGTCAAAATTTTGCCAGGTGGCCGATATATGGGCACGCCACAATCATGGCGGTAAGCCCCCTCTTTGAGGCGTGGCTGGAAAGACCTCACGGCGTCCTTACCTTCCGCATGACGCAGGTCCTCACCGGACATGGTTCGTTCGGGAGTTTCCTGCACCAGATTCGTGCGGAAGTGACGCCCGGGTGTCACCACTGTGCGGAATGCCCGGAGGACACGGTGGAGCACACAGTCGAGGTGTGCCCGGCTTGGGCGGAACATCGCCGTGCCCTCGTGGGGGCGATCGGCGGCGGAGACCTCTCGCGCCGGGCCTTGGTTGAGGCCATGGTCCGGAGCGAGGAGAAGTGGCAGGCGGTCGCCGACTTTTGCGAAGCAGTAATGCTTGCAAAGGAGGAGGCCGAACGCATCAGGCAACGGCGTTATCATCGCCGCCGCCGCCGCCGCCGCCAGGATTCTGATCCCGATTTCCGGCCACGTAAATAGTAGGCGCGGGCTTGCGGACAGTGAGCAATGGGTAGCTCGCTGTCCGGCCGTCCGGTAACTGTCCGGACCAAGCCCAAGTCATCGACGGCGTGCACTGTTCCCGCGCGCCTCAAGGAGTTATCAGCAACAGCAGGGACCCAGCTGGGTCGAAGCCTACTGGGGCCAGGGTTATCCGAAAGGGAGCTAGAGCCCAGGTATGAAGACTCAAAGGAACGGGGTGGGTTTTTTAGTCTGTAAGAGTCTAACACTATCTCTCGCTCCGCCCGAGAGCGGGGGTTATCATTGGATGATTCTCCCCACCAAAAAAAAACCTGGTGAGGGTTACGGGAATCAGATGGATGAAAGACTCCTGAGGAGGCCTGTGTCCAACAGTGGACGTGTTTCAGCTGAAATGACGATGATGACTTCTTAGTACTAAAAATGTACAATAATTTACCAAATTCATTTAAAAAGTTACCTTTTTCTAGATTTAAAAGTAGCTTGACGAGGTTTTTAATTGAAAAGTGTTTCTATAGTGTACACGAGTTTTTAGGTTACAAATTGTAAGTTTTGACATTATTATTATATTTGACATGGGTATTATTGACATGATTTTATTATTGACATGATTATTGACATTTGTGATATTATTATTGTAAGTTTTTTTGTTATATTGACATTTTTTAACTCAACAACACAATTGTAATGAAATAGAAATTTTTGGATAATGAGTGCATGATTTTAGTCAAATAATTAATTTAACTTTTTTTACTATGATTTATATTTGCACGCCGAAATTAAAGGCAGAATAAGAGATCAATTTTATTTATATAGTCAACCTTCTGTACCTTATTTACGCAAATAAACGATTTATTATTATTATTATTTATTATTATTAACAAAAAAGAATCCGCGGAATTTCCGACATCAATCCCGCAGGTATGCGGGATTGTGATTTTGATGGGATTTGAATTCCCTAAAAACTTGTACCGACATCCTACATGATGGACAAAATACCCATACGTCAATACGTTTTGAGAACACGTTCGTTGAACGCACAGTTAAAGAGTGGATTTCCTGCTGAAATCTGTTTCCTGATAGCTAATGATTATACTATTTCCTCGAACTCTCGATAATAGGCTAGTTGCCGTAAAAAATGTAATTAGTCCGTCTTTCAGATTATTCAAAAATAAGGGACACGTATTTTTTTTATTTGTAAATTAAACCACAAATTAACGTGTAACGTTACGACGCGACGTGCTGCATTTTTTCGCACGGGGTGACGTCACACGTAACTTTAATGGTCTATATCTTCGTAATTTTTTGTTTAATCGAAAAAAGAAAAAATACGTATCCAATATATATTTATAATCTAAAATACGAACTAAATAAAATGTAATTATTTTGACCCTGGAAACTACTCTATTACAACATTATTTTTAGTATAGGTATGTGCAACCAGCCCCTCTAGCCATGTTACAACCGTTTCGCTTGCGCCGAACGCTTCGAGTTGACCTTGCCGCCAATTCTTTGGTTCTGACCACGTGACTGAGCGTTAAGACGACGTCATTCCCGTAGATTTGAAGCTTTCTACAAGCGTTAACTATTGCAGATTAGCAACTTGGCTAGGGGTACTGAATATAGTTCAGAATCAGTAACTGAATGGATTCCAATAATTTTTACACCATGTTATATTTTTTACCACCGACACCAAATACAACACAGGTCACGGCAGGTCGAAGCGGGCATTAGGAGCCAGCAAACAGCTGGATGCAAGTGTATCAACCTCTCAGCCGCCTTGATGGCCCGATGACTATGAATTTTTGCTGACATGCCATAAGCTTATAACTTGGTGATTTTTACAAGCTTTTATTTATTTTTTAGTTTCAACTGTCCCGATATTTGTCTGTCATCAAATCTTGCAAATTAAATTTGATCCACTTCCCGGTTACCGAATGAGCTGAAATTTTGCATGCATGTGTAAATCAGATGACAATGCAAAATTATTAAGACAAGGAGCTGCTATAGTAAAGCAAAGAAAAAAAAAAGAAAAGAAAAGTAAGCAATAAAGTTTATTCTATTCTATTCTATTCTATTCTGATCTGATGATGGAACCGGAAGGTGGCTATAGGAACTTGGTAGTTAAACGAAACAACCCCATCGAGTTTGGGCTCGTATGATTCGTCTTGACGAGCATTAATTATATAGGTACCGAGCTATAAGAGCTTGCTATGAAAAGAAAAAATGATTTTTCATTTAAAAGCTTGTTCATGATACAGTTCTGTAATTTTGTACATAGACTGTTTACATAAAAATACTAGACGCGTGTTTAGGGTTCCACATATACTAAAACTCATGTTGTGTAAGTATAGCATAGTCGGCCTTATAATGTTCCCACCGCTGGGACTCAGGCCTCCTCTCTAGGTGAAGGAATGGGCCGTAATCCACCACGCGGGCCCAGTGCGGGTGGATGTCACATGTCTTCGAATTTTTGGTTCTAGGATATGCCGGTTTCCTCACGATGTTTTTCTTCACCGTTTTGAGAGCAGTGGTGATGAAATGAATTACACAAAGTAATGCGCCTGGCTGGGTTTGAACCCGCGACCTACAACTAGTAAGTCGAGGCCGTTACCACTCGGCCACCACTGTTCTTCAGGTTCAATGTTGTTAAGTTTATACTAGAGATGTGCCGTTGCCGGCAAAATTGCCATGAAATGGCTATATTGGTGGGAATATTGCCCGAAGTATGAATATTGGTGGCAAAATTGCCCGATGTATGAATATTGTTGGCAATATTGCCCAAAGTATAAATATTGGTGGCAATATTGCCCAAAGTATGAATATTGGTGGCAATATTGCCCGAAGTATTAATATTGGTGGCAATATTGCCCGAAGTATGAATATTGGTGGCAATATTGCCCGAAGTATGAATATTGGTGGCAATATTGCCATATTGCTGGTAACGTCACATCTCTAGTTTATACCTATTTCGATCTTTGTTTTTGAATAATATATAAAAATAACTGTTTACCACAATGAACGGTCCTGTGCGTCTCGCATCCATCGGATTCCCGCAACTCCCACCAGGTCATCGGTCCCCGGGCCTTGGTTGAGGCCATGGTCCGGAGCGAGGAGGAGTGGCAGGCCGTCGCCGACTTCTGCGAAGCAGTAATGCTAGCAAAGGAGGAGGCCGACCGCATCAGGCAATGGCGCTCTCGCCGCCGCCGCCGGGATTCCGATCCCGATTTCCGGCCACCGTAGGCGCGGGCTTGCGGACAGTGAGCAATGGGTAACTCGCTATCCGGCCGTCCGGTAACTGTCCGGACCAAGCCCAAGTCGTCGACGGCGCGCACTGATCCCGCGCGCCTCAAGGAGTTGTCAGCAACAGTAGGGACCCAGCCGGGTCGAAGCCTACTGGGGCCAGGGTTATTCGAAAGGGAACTCGAGCCCCGGTATGAAGGCTAGAAGGAACAGGGTTGGTTTTTTAGTCAGTAAGAGTCTGACACTATCTCCCGCTCCCCTCAAGAGCGGGGGTTGTTTTTGTATGATTTTTCCCACCATAAAAAAGGTCATCGGTCCACCTTGTAGGCGCCCTTCCAACGCTACGTCTTCCGTACATAGTCGCCATTCCAGAACCTTTCAGCCCCAACGGCAATGTGCCCTGCCCATTGCCACTTAAGTTTGGCAATTCTTCGTGCTATGTCGGTAACCTTGGTACTTCTGCGGATATCCTCATTCTTGATTCGATCACGCAATTGCTTGGGGGAGGCCTATGTCCAACAGTGGACGTCTTTCGGCTGATGATGAACTTGATGATGTAAAGTAACTATTACAGAAACCGGAACAAGAGTCTAAAAATAAATGAATCGAACAATACAAGTTTCTTTGAATAAGGAAAAGTCATAGAAAATTTAATAAAGTTCCGAGAAAGAGTATTGGAAGTTGGGTAGTCGTCCATTTTGATAGCTATCAAGATCTTAAAGTCAAAGAGATAAGGTTCAAAATAGAGCAGCTTTTGTATATGTCTGCCGTAGGATGTATTTATAGTGAGTTTGAAGTAAATAACATATATTCGTTGTCATAATGTAGATAATATACAGAAATACAACACAAAGTTTATAAGTGGGTTTGTTTGTCACTTCCTCACACTTGAACGGCTGTACGGATTCGGATGAAATATGACGCACAGGTAGACCATGTGCGGACGGCGAGCAATGGGTAGCTCGCTGTCCGACCGTCCGGTAATTATCCGGACCGAGCCGTCGATGACACGGACTGTTCCCGCGCGCCTCAAGGAGTTGTCAGCAACAGCAGGGACCCAGCCGGGTCGAAGCCTACTGGGGTCAGAGTTAGTTTCGAAAAGTACCTCAGCCCCCATTTGAAGGTACAAAGGAACGGGGGGCTTTGTAGTCATTAAGAGTCTGACACTATCTCCCGCTCCGCCCAAGAGCGGGGGATGTCATTAAATGATTTTCCCACCGAAATCAATGTCCTTTTTTTTCTTTTTTAGGTGGGAAAACTTTCAGTGACATCTTCCGCCCCTGCGCGGAGCGGGAAAAGTTCTTTGATGATTTCCGTTCCATTTAAAAATGGTGTCTCACTCATCCCTCTCGACTCTCATGCTCAGAAGTTGATGACACTAGCAACCTCTATTTTCGTAAATTCGTACTACTGTCAATTTGCCTGTCGGCTGTCAGATAGTAACAGCATGATATCACCACACAGATAACAAGCCTTCAGCAAACACAGTGCTGATCAATACACTACCTACCTCGAACCTTATCAGGTCGATAACGGTCTGGCTTAAGTACATTTAAACGTACAAATATATAATAAAATATCAAGCTGGAATTTTGACCTTTAGACACGCAATCCACCATAGGATACAGTCAATTAGAGACAGAATAAAAAGACAATGACAGCATTCGCTTGGGGTTTAATGAATCAAAAGGCGACCTAAACCAAAAAAACCAGCCAAGAGCGTGTCGGGCCACGCTCAGTGTAGGGTTCTGTAGTTTCCCGTCCGTCACAATAAGTGTACCCACTTATGAGTTTAAAAAAAATGCTTGCATATACGATTATACTACAAACTTAGTCCAGAAATTATTTTGTAGAACCCTTTTGTCTTTTTTTTACAAAAACTATTCTTTCCATCAAGTTCAAAATAATTTTCCTAGAAAGTCCTTATAAAGTTCGAAGTATAAGGGTCGAAGCGTACTGGGGCCAGGGTTATCCGAAAGGGCGCTCGAGCCCCGGTATGAAGGCTAGAAGGAACGGGGTGGGTCTTTTAGTCAATAAGAGTCTGACACTATCTCCCGCTCCGCCCAAGGGCGGGGGATGTCAATGCATGATTTTTTCCAACCATAAAAAAAGGCGCGGCAAAATTGACATAAAGCCATCCATACCCAAGTTGGCAGGTTGAGAATGTTATGTACAGTTGCCATAACGGATCTTGAGCGGTTGCGCAGAAGTCTAATATTCGGTCTCTTTAGTGGTGCGAAGTGAGACGCGGGGGCGGGGAGTGTCAGTGACTGGCTCGCCGCGCCATCGCGTCATAGACGTCAATCCTGATTCGTTCTCTGCGTTGCTGCATGTATCTAACAAGGAAGACGATTGGTTCGCCAATGTATGGAATACGCAAAGCGATCCCCACTCTAACGCCGAGCGCTCAAGATCCTTTGTACCACCCCAACCTACTTCAGGTTGGATAGTTAAAATAGTGAAGACTTAAAAAAGAGCCTGCACATGCACAAACAATTATATGGAGACATGGTCGTAGTTTATATGATCAGCAACGATATCTTTCACAGTTTCGAGGTAAGCGGAACAGTGAGTAAAGACCCCCAAACCTCCTTTGAAAAGGAAGGATCCTCCAACCAGACAGGTGTTATGGTCTGGTGGGCAACTGCCCGATAGATGATTTCGGGCTGGCTTATATATTCAAATCGCGCGGAGAACTTTGATTGCGCGATGCAGGATTAGTTCTTATGTGGCGCACTAGATGTCGCTACAACTTACCGAATCTTGATGAGTAGGCTTTGCAACCAATACTGCAGTGGTCACATCTGATTCACTATCACTTTCAACAGAAATATGTTTCGTTCATTAAATAAGCAATTTGTTAATCAGGTTTTGGGGGACCCCGAGCTTGAGGGCCCCGGGGCACTGCCCCGCCTAGCCCCTTAGTAGCTACGCCACTGACTGCCATAATCATGGTATGCTCAGCACTAAGTTGCGACAGTCGCTGTCGACATTCCACCAAGAGGTCCCAGTGGAACTCTGACCAGCTGTGTTTCGCCCCGGCGCGGCACGGCGTTGTATCTAAAATCTATGCTCTCCGATTATAAACATAAAGAAAGAAAAATATGCAATTTTTGTTATCCAACGTGGCAGTACTCAGGAATGCTGAGGGGTAGCTGGTTGCGCCATTTTATTTATAAGCTACTATCGGCCCGTCCCGGCTTCGTAGTTTGCACGGGCAAGAAATATAGCCTATGCTACTCAGGATGAATGTAACTTTCCAATGGTGAAAGAATTTTTGAAATCGGCACAGTAGTTTTTAAATTTATTCATTACAAACCAAAGACATTAAATACATACTAGAGTCCGTCTAATGAAAGCGTGACCTGAGAAAAGGAGGTTAAAACTAAAAATATTGAATGTGGTATTATTGAAATAGTAGGAGAAAAAAGTTTTGATACTAGAGTATTTTTTTGTATTTATGACAATTTTAGAATAGTTGTACATTTGTACAAGAACTTAAATCCCAGTCAAAAACATGTGTGTAGACTTAATTATTTGGTGGATGTATGGTAAATGTCAATAACACACAAAATGTTAGATAGTATTCCAAATTATTTTATTTTATCTGATCTCTCAAATGTCGCTATATAATATTTAAATAATATTCTTTATTTTCCATTTGGCGTTCTGGCAAGAATACCAAGTGCACAACACCGTGATAGTCAAATAAAATAGTCAACATAATTTCAACTTCATCACGTCTCGCCAACACTATTAATGTGTTTCAAGATTGTTGGGTTGGAATCGATTCGTTTTAGCATAGAGAAAATTCAGATCTTTTGGGATTAGTCAAGTGGGAACATGTTTTATACTCCAGTGATTGTTTCAAATGATACGGATCGACTCGTGAGACACAAAAAGTTCAGCAGCTGCTGCAGCAGCATCTCTCTCAAACTTGGAACTAGGATTTTCGCGATTTTAACTTCAGTTGCAGACTTTCATGCATTATCAGACAGAGTAAGGCAAATCTTTCATTACATCGCAACTGCTTTTTAACGCATTCTACCACTCACTAGCATGTGTTTTTGATTAAGTCGATTCACCAAAAGCTTCTTTGTTCGATGGTTTTGTCCATTATGAAATTCGCAATATGTCAGATTATCTAAAAATATAAGAAAAAAAAATATCATTATATCCTTAATAACTATCTAATAATATTAGTCGACAAGGATCAAGATTATAACGTCATACTAACTTAAAAATCAGAAATCGTATGTAAACAATGTTGGTTTTCATTGAAAACACCTTCTTTCTCTTCATGTTTTTCTTTGAACTTATTAACCATAGTGTGTAGCAGTTTTTGCACGTTACTGTTTATTGTTCAATACTCAATACTCAATACTCAATACTTTATTACATTCCATATTGTATACATAGGTGGTATAACATATTTTAAAGATCAATATGGACCCTGTCGGGCACAGTAAAGTTAGGAGAGAGGATGAAGGCTAAATTACAATGCATGGAATTTATTATTATTGACAGATCTAATAGATGTAGTTATGTATGTAATTATGTATATGGTGTAATGTTATAAATTATGTTTATTTTTGTCATCGTTATTATTTAATTGTCTAAGCATGTTTATTATTATGCTATATATACTATGTAAATATAAGTATTGGTAGATTTTGTTGGAATTTTATTTATTTTTCGTCATTATTATGAAATAGGTAATATTATTATTGATTAATTTATGTGTGTAATGTATAATATAAGTAAATTAAATGTCAGATATTTTAATTTATTTTTGTTGTCAATATTTTTAAATTATGTCAGATATTTTATTTATTTTTGTTATAATTGTTATGAAATTATGTCATTATTGATTAATTTATGAATGTAATGTCTTAATATAAGTAAATTAAATGTCAAATATTTTAATTTAGTTTTGTCGTTATTATTTTTAAGTTATGTCAGATATTTTATTTATTTTTGTTGTAATTGTTATGAAATTATGTCATTATTGATTAATTTATGAATGTAATGTCTTAATATAAGTAAATTAAATGTCAAATATTTTAATTTAGTTTTGTCGTTATTATTTTTAAATTATGTCAGATATTTTATTTATAATTGTTAAATTATGTTATTATTGATTAATTTATGTATGTAATGTCTTTATAAGTAAATTAAATGTCAGGTATTTTTATCGTCATCATTATTAAATCATATATTTATTTAAGTTAACTATGTATAAATTTAATTTAAATTTTTATTCACCATAGTACCTAAATTATTTTGCGCTTCTGTAAGTACTTACATTTATTACAGTATAATTAATAGCTTTTATTGTAAGCGATGTTTATCGTTGTAGTATTCGTCTATAGTATAGTAGCATTTGTCTATTAGGAACTGTTTCAGTTTATTGATAAACATTTTATTACTTGTTTTTCCCACAAGCAATTATTCTTGAAAAATAAATATCAGTTTCCAAAAACTGACAATTGCAACCATAGACTTTGACGTGATTTTTTTCGGCAAAACAATGTTGCCAATTTAATTTAAAAAAAAAACTCCAGGTTACGCTTTCAGTAGACGCACTCTAAACATACACACAAAAACACAAATTTTTATATTTGGTCATAATTTTTATGGGTAACTTTTATTATATGCGTTGAAAGAAACGTAAAACCGCCATCTTGATAAATGTGTTACCATATAATAATCGTTATTTCGCAACAGGTTTTCTAAGTAATAAGATATAAATAGATACGTTTTGTATGTTGAAGTGATGTAAATGAAATATTGTTAAAATGTAATGGTAGAATTAGAAAACTAATAAAGTTTAACAAATGTTAAATTAATGAAAGTCTTGCATCAAACTCCTGAACTGCATTATTGATGTACTTACCTAATGTAAATAAATAATAAATTAGCAATTAGTTAGAGTTTATTACAAAAATAGTTTATTTTCAATAAAAACAGCCTATTTTTTCGTTACACTCTTAGGATAAGAAAGAAGAATGTTTTTGTGAAAAAACCCTGTAAGCTTGGAAAAGTTTATACCTGGTAACATTATTTTGAAATAAGCTCAATCTGTCAATTCGTTTTTGACATTTCACGGTCGTCGGTCGGTATTATTGATTGATTTTGGTTGGTGCGGTTAGTGCTTGTGCTTTGTTTTGAGGAAACCGGCAAAAAATTTGCTTTTATTTAAAAAGTATTTTCTTCAGTTCAGCAATGGCAGCTGCATCATCATCATCGTCATCTCCCGACCCTACACAGGACAAGTCCAAAGAAGCTATCAAAAACTGGAGTCAAGAAGAAAAATACAGTCTTCTAAAAGCACTTAAAAACTACGGCAGACATGACTTCGAGAAAATTCAAGAGTACGGTTCTACTAAGACTTTAGAAGAAATAAAAGCGGCAGTTGAGTATTACACCGGAGTTGCCCTCCAACATCCTATTTTTGTGAAAGAAACTGATCAAAAACCTAAGCGTTCACGGAAACCGCATTCCCCATTAACTGATTGGGCAAAACTCTTGACAGACAACTTGACTTACAGCGAACTCAGCACTGAGACGGCTACAGCAGTCCGCATGATCGCTGACTTGGAGAAGATCCCTACACCTGAATGCACCGACGGTATAGACTTTAGACAAGTCTACCACCAAATCGCTAACGCTATGGAAGGGAAACCGTTAACAGCAGATCTGGGTACAGCTGCCGTTCTCCACAAATGCCTCATCGAGACAGCATTGACGAGCAAAGCGTTCATCAAGACCGCGGCTTTTAGATACATCATCAACAATGTTGATTTGTCCGATAAGGAGATAAATATGTTCCCGAGACCAACTGAAGAGCACGAGCTAGCGATACTACGTCACTTAGCTTCCCAACGTAGCTACAACCCGCTGAAAGTACCGGAGGATCATTTGAAACCGTCCACGGTATTGGAAGAAAAAAAGCCAAAATAGAATGGTAACTAAAAATAAGCATTTTGAAACAATGTTTTTTTTTTTAACCAATTGTATGCTGAAATTAGCTACATGGGCATTTGGTGCCCACCTTACATTTATCTATTATTTTCTTTGTGGTCTGGATTCCACACTTGGTTTTTGGTGCCTAAATAAAATGGTGACCAAAAATAAGCATTTTGAAACAATGTTTTTTTTTTTAACCAATTGTATGCTGAAATTAGCTACATGGGCATTTGGTGGCCACCTTACATTTGTCTATTATTTTCTTTGTGGTCTGGATTCCACTCTCAATTCTTGATGCTTAATTAAAATGGTAGCTATCAATTAATAAGCCTCACTAATACACATGAGTAATCACCAGTACCTAGTTTAATTTACACAACGGTACATGTCACTGGCAGAAATTGCCGAAGTCTATGGCAGATTGCCATAACATTAAAAAAAAAAACTAAAAATTAGCATTTTGAAACAATGTTTTTTTTTTAAACCGATTGTATGCTGAAATTAGCTACATGGGTATTAAGTGGCCACCGTACATAGCCACATACATTTGTCTATTCATATCATTGTGGGCTTGTTTTCTGCACTCATTCCTTGGTGAACCATTATGAATGGACCATGGCGGTCTTCACACCAACCAGTTTGACTTGTCTATTTATATTTGTGTTAGTTTATTAATTACTGAAAAGAAACACTGAGCTGTGCCAGTATATGGATAAATATGACATGTATTTTGAAATACAAGCATGTATTGTGCATGTACGTGGGACAAATGGGTCATTCATTCCACCCCAGCTCCTCAAGGAAGGCAAGTAACCAAAAAATGTTTTGTCCCTTTTTAGCATGATGAATGATGAAATCGCTACAAAAGCTGATCAATAGATCAGCTTATATTCTTGATAAAGTACCAAAACATTTCCACCTCATACCTTGACATTGGCAAAATCGTTGGACGTTCGTCGATGGAGCCATTCACTCAAAAATTCGATTGAATAAAGGCAAGCAGTGGCTTAGTGTTACTATTTTGCGTAGGGTACTTAGTGTACTTACCTACAAATACCGGCACGAATCTTGAGCGCCCGTGAAAGTCAGGATCAATTTACGCATCGTACACATCGTCGAGCCAATCACTGTAACTAGAAAGATGTACTCCCAGCTCCCGCGTCTCACTTCATACCACTAAAGAGACCCAATACTTCACTTCTCATTCAAGTCTGTGCGATTTCAAGTTCAAGTCAGCACTCAAGATCCGTTCCGGTAGGTACGTGTACCTGGGTTCTCAAAGTACTATTCCCTGTATCCACTGGCGCCTGCAGATTAGGCCGATGAGTTGCTGTCTTGTCTCTCCCCATGGAAGTTACACAGTTTTGGAATCCTTGTGGTACTTAACTATCCCACCCCCACACACTTTCTCATCTCTTAGAGAAGATGTACGTTTATATCCATAACCAGTGTCCTGCATGGAAACCATATACAAATATATCCATAATTGGTATTCAATGTGTCAATACTTTCTGTATTCTATCATATTTGTATAAATGGTGTGTATTGTAGTTGTTCATGTCACTATAACAGTATTAGCCATGTGGAAAGATGGTAGCGGGACTGACTATTTAGGAGTGCTAAGCATGTTTTCCAGTATTTAGCACTCAGAGAGCTTCGATATTAATATTAGATTTTATATGTCTTTATGTATATTATAAGAAGTGAATAGGAGGGATGAAATGCATGTTACTGAAAGTGATATGTGGTGATGGATTGAGGTGAAGGAAGCCAAAGAATTGATCGACGGATTGTGTGAAGAGTTATATAATAAGATTGTAAGCCTATGGCATTTACTTCATGTAAAAAAAACTGAAGCCCGATTCATGTAATGAAAACCGTAACGATATCGTAGCGATTTAGTCGTTTAGACCATATCCGTATTCACATCCATCAATCGAGTTTGAACGACACCGATTTTAAAGTCGTTTAAAATTCGTCGTTTTAAAAAAATCTGTATTATATTATCCTGGTAGGTAGGGTAGACCGGGGACAATTGAAACAATTTTACTTAAACCGTGTGCAGTGATTTATCTATTGTACCTACATCCCTCTTATTTATACCGCTGAAAGGGTCGTTATCTAGTTCCTAAATTAAACATAATCTATATCTCTATTTCAAATAGTTAACCTACAATCACCTATTAAAGAAGACCGGGCGCAGTGGTTCTATTGACCCCACCCTAAGGACGGTTGAAACAGTATGTAGGGATAATTGAAACACTGTAAATATTTTATGAACTACTGGAGCTTTTTAATCAATCTTAACAAGTTAACATGCCACTAAATTGTTTATTGAGATCGTGATAAATGCGTCATCGTAAAATAAATATTTCAAAAATTATACATGCAAAAACATTTTCAGAATAAACAACTCAAAATATATCTTATTTAAATAATTTAAAATAATTTAAATTTGTGCTATTGAATACTATTTCACAATATTATAAGATTTAATATCTTATTATGCTTATTATAGCACTTACATGGGGGAGAAAACAAAGTATTCCAGTCTCATACAAAACAGCCTGTTTCAATCTTAACAATGTTTCAATCATGACAATGTTTCAAGCATAAAAATGTTTCAATCGTAACCATCGTTTATTGACCCGTATAGGTTTAACTCTTCTTGTGAAATTTAATTTCAAAGGAAATCAATCAACATCATTCAAGATCAATCAATCGATTTACCCAATCGCAATTCCTCATATATTATGTTATTATTATTATAATGAAAAAATACGGATTAAACTTAATGTCATGGGTTCAATTTTAGGGTCGTCAGAGTTATCGAATTGCCCATCAGATGTAATTTTAACTAATAGGTAACCCAACCCCAACATAAATAACTATTTAAACCACTTTTTACTTGTAACCATTAGGTATTTTAATTTTATAATACCTAGCGATTGTGAGTAAAAAGTGGTTGTAAATGATTATTTTCTTTCATCGTAATACTGTTATTTTTTTTAATTCTGTGCGTTTTTATATTTTTTATGATTGATATTTTAATAAACACAACCTTTTTCTGTGCAGTCGGATAAAAACGTGGAATATGAGGGGACGTTTGAAACGTTTCAAACGTCCACAGATAAATTGTTTCAAATGTACCCATGTCACATCTTCTAATTCAATACTCAATATTTTGGTAAATATTGACTTAAACATTAATTACCAGTAATAAACACAATCTTAAATAGATAAACAATACCCCAAAACAAGGAAAATTGCCAAAAAACAAGACTTAAACATGAAAACAACAAAAGTTAAAGATCCGGAATACTTACTTTTTGGCACGAAATTTTTCGAAGCGTCCTGTGCACGACTGTATTGCTCGCTCGCTCAAGCCATGTTAAACATAAAACCGAACATAGCCGACGATGCAACGAACGACGCGTCACAAGCGTAGGTATTATAGTTTACGAGAAATTGAAGTTGTTGCAATCATGACCTGTTTCAATTGTCCCCGGTAGGGTAGACTTGTTAATGTAACTGAAAATAAGTCGATAAATCGTGAATACCGCTTTTGGATAGGACTTCGATCGAACGATTATAAAACTTCAACGACGTTTGGCTTGTTTGATTTTACGTGAATCAGGCTACTGGTCAGGTGCGAATCGGTCTAACGAACTAAGACAATTTTTATTTAAATTGCACATTTTAGGAATTCTGTAAAAAAAAATTAAAGTGAGTTTCCATACAGAAACGTTATTTCATAGGTATTTTTTGCTCAATTTTAGTATTGTAGTACCTACCAAACCTTTCGAGTGCGAGCCCAACTCGCGCTTGGCTAGTTTTTTTTACCCCGGGGGTATATTTTCTTAGGATGATTTCCGAATTCGACGGGGGCAAAGTCACTAGTATATATTTTACATAACAACTTTTATATTTGGTGTAACCTTAGGTATAAAGTCGTGTATTGGATTATTTAAGAACTATAAAATAAAAACTTTTGTATTCCAAGTAAAAACTCGTAAATCTAAGACTATTTTTCACAAACAAAATGGATGTCTGAAATAAAACTTCTTACAAAAAATAAATACCTATTGTTTTTTTGACGTGACAACGTCTTATAAATTGGTTTGCCGGGTGACACTTCAAGAAACTGCGTTACGCTCCGCTCACGTTATGCGCTCAAAATGAGAGCGAGTGAGAGGCACGCGTCCCTTCCACTCGGGCATGGTTAGCCCGCCTAAGAGCGAGAGAGACAGACATAAAAAGTGAAATAATTCTTTGTATAAATAAATGTTTTAAATTGTTACTATTATTTCATCCTTCTTCCTACTATACGAATGAATATTCACATTAAAATTATTTTACCACTCAAAGTCGTTGTCACGTAAAACTTTCGCCCGTATACCGACTTTACAGGCAACCAATTTTTTTTTTATATATCTATTACCCTTGTCAAAACAAATCGATTCAAAACATCTATATCTTTATCTACATATACACCGCTATATCTTAATTGTTTCGATGGGAAATATCATCTTATGACAACCCCCGCTCTTGGACGGAGTGAGAGATAGTATCAGACTCTGACTGACTAAAAAACCCATCCCGTTCCTTCAAGCCTTCATACCGGGGCTCGAGCGCCCTTTCGGATAACCCTGGCCCCAGTAGGCTTCGACCCGGCTGGGCCCCTGCTGTCGCTGACAACTCCTTGAGGCGCGCGGGAACAGCGCGCGCCGTCGACGATTTGGGTTTGGTCTGGACAGTTACCGGACGGCCGGACAGCGAGCTACCCATTGCTCACTGTCCGCAAGCCCGCGCCTACGGTAGCTGGAAATCGGGATCGAAATCCCGGCGGCGGCGAGAGCGCCGTTGCCTGATGCGGTCGGCCTTCTCCTTAGCGAGCATTACTGCTTCGCAGAAGTCGGCGACCGCCTGCCACTCCTCCTCGCTCCGGACCATGGCCTCGACCAAGGCCCGTATCCCGTGGAGGGTCGATCTGGTACATGAAACACTATCGATTGGTAAAGATAAAATTAAAAAATAAAGTAGGTACCTCTTTTTCAAAACTCGTATTAATTTACGCATGTAGGTACGAAATTAATTTCTTTAAGAAAAAGTCAGCTGAGCGAGTTCAATGACCTGTAGTTAATAGGGCGTTACGGACAAAGTACCTAAAGGAAAAGCGAAAGGTTTTCGAGTGTACTGAAAAATGCTTTCGAGTTCATATTTGACTTAACCTTTCGTATGCCGTAATTAGAGACACAATTAAAAAGTTATTGTGTCTTGCGTGGATCCACGTTCCAGACACAAAACGGGTTAAACCTTCTTACTCTATCTACACTAATATAATAAAGAGGTTAAGTTACCGACTAAAAACCCTCGGTATGAAAGCTTGAAGGAACGGGCTTGCAAGCCTTCATACCGAGGCTCTTTTTTTTTTTAATTGATATAAACTAGTGCTTGACTGCGATCCACCCTGATCCACTGGGCCCTTGCTGTTGTTGACAACTCCTTGAGGCGCGCGGGAACAGTGCGCGTCGTCGATGACTTGGGCTCGGTCCGGACAGTTACCGGACGGTCGGACAGCGAGCTACCCATTGTTCGCCGTCCGCAAGCCCGTGCCTACGGTGGCCGGAAATCGGGATCGGAATCCCGGCGGCGGCGAGAGCGCCGTTGCCTGATGCGGTCGGCCTTCTCCTTAGCGAGCATTACTGCTTCGCAGAAGTCGGCGACCGCCTGCCACTCCTCCTCGCTCCGGACCATGGCCTCGACCAAGGCCCGTATCCCGTGGAGGGTCGATCTGGTACATGAAACACTATCGATTGGTAAAGATAAAATTAAAAAATAAAGTAGGTACCTCTTTTTCAAAACTCGTATTAATTTACGCATGTAGGTACGAAATTAATTTCTTTAAGAAAAAGTCAGCTGAGCGAGTTCAATGACCTGTAGTTAATAGGGCGTTACGGACAAAGTACCTAAAGGAAAAGCGAAAGGTTTTCGAGTGTACTGAAAAATGCTTTCGAGTTCATATTTGACTTAACCTTTCGTATGCCGTAATTAGAGACACAATTAAAAAGTTATTGTGTCTTGCGTGGATCCACGTTCCAGACACAAAACGGGTTAAACCTTCTTACTCTATCTACACTAATATAATAAAGAGGTTAAGTTACCGACTAAAAACCCTCGGTATGAAAGCTTGAAGGAACGGGCTTGCAAGCCTTCATACCGAGGCTCTTTTTTTTTTTAATTGATATAAACTAGTGCTTGACTGCGATCCACCCTGATCCACTGGGCCCTTGCTGTTGTTGACAACTCCTTGAGGCGCGCGGGAACAGTGCGCGTCGTCGATGACTTGGGCTCGGTCCGGACAGTTACCGGACGGTCGGACAGCGAGCTACCCATTGTTCGCCGTCCGCAAGCCCGTGCCTACGGTGGCCGGAAATCGGGATCGGAATCCCGGCGGCGGCGAGAGCGCCGTTGCCTGATGCGGTTGGCCTCCTCCTTTGCGAGCATTACTGCTTCGCAGAAGTCCTGGAAGTACTGGTCCGATTGCAACAATTTTCTCACTGATAGAAAGCTGCTTTATTTCTGAGTGACATAATCTATACAAGGTGTGAGGGACAGCCCTCCACAAACTTTAAGGGCTTGCTCAGTAGACGAAACTGAACAACCTTCCACAATTTTTTTTTCATGAAACGAAAAAAATATTCGGCCTCTCCATAAAAACTGTCCAATCAAGTTTATAATTTTCTACCTATGGTGAGGCGGATTTTTTTTTCGTTTTCTGAAAAAAATTTTTGTGGAGTGTTGTTCAGTTTCGTCTTCTGAGCAAGCCCTTAAAGTTTGTGGAGAGCTGTCCCTTACACCTTGTATTTTAAGTACGCGGGCGAAGCTGCGAGCAAAAGCTAGTATAATATAATAGTTGGTCAGTGAATCCTTCTTC